>CM057452.1:477505000-478755000 GCA_016271365.2 Neoceratodus forsteri | reverse complement strand
CCCCTTTACTATCTCCTGGAAGCCTGCCATTGAGCAATAACACTTTTTTATTAGTCAATGAAAGAGCAAGTAATTTCCTTCTTTTATTTGGTCTCAGATCCTGGGTCAGTCTGTTATTACTGATCCCAGGATTGAGTTCCAGCAAAATAGATAAGAAATCTATTTTATTACAGTTAGTTGGAATTCTTGCATTAAAATCACCCAGGAGTATCATTGGTACATCAGGTTCCCTACTCAGGATATCACTCAGTTTTAAATTGAGTTTTATTAAAGATTTATTTTTATTTCTTTATATGGTGAGAAATAGAAATTAACTATAATTAGTTTGTTGTGTCCATTTCCACCTTCTATTGAAAGAGCCAGGATGTCATCATTTGTATCATATTCTTTATGAATTTTAGATTTAAATCTGTTTTTAAATAAACAGAGACTTCTCCCATCTTTCTACCATAGCTCTTTGTTTTAATAGCTGATTTTGCTAAATTGTATAACCAGGCAATCTTGGGGATTATTCTGTCGTCACCCAAGTTTCTTGTAGACAAATGATGTCAAAAGTCTTCAAGAACCTAGCCACCTCAGGGTCAACTATTTTTAAATAAATTCCCTCTATGTTCCAGGACAATATTTTCAATTTGTTGATATCTGAGGCATCTTCTTTTTTATTATTTTTGGACAGTCACTGGGTGGCAGTCTCCCCTGTGTTTGAATTTATATCTCCCCTACTGTTAATCTCATTTGAAATGCTTTTATTATAGATATTTTTCTGTGCTGAGGAAGTCCATTCATCCAGAGCAAGATGTAAAGCCCCACCTGATCTAGTACCATAGCATGTTTTAATATAGTCTGTACTATACTAGGATTTTTTAAAGTGATGTCTATCTGTGAAGTGCTATTGTAGCGTTTATAAATTTTCATGAATTCTATAAATTTTTGAGAAAATTTTGTTCCAACTAATCTAGAAAGACAGACTGCTATCTCATGTTTGATATATCCTAGAGTATCTTGCTCTTTCATTTCCCATCCAAACATGGTTATAGTCTTATTTTCCCAAGTGTTTGGTTGCATAGTTGTCTGATGTGCAGACCTCAAACTATTTTCATGGCTATTATTATTTTCTATTATTCTTTCTTCCTCATTTTCCTCTGGCTCTGGTGTTTCCAAGTTATCTTGTATCGGTACAATTTGTGCTGGCATTAATATAATCCCCATGTATATTAACATCTCTTGTTGAACCCAAATCGTATCTACCACTGAGCCCAGCTTAGTATAGAGTAAGATGCAATCTGCATGATCTTTACTTGGAGGCCTTACTACATGTATATTTATTTTCATATTTTCCACATGTAATATTTATACCAGTTGTTTTAGTTTCTCTCTTGTTTCTCCTTGGAGATGGTCAATCCCATAGATTTCCATAAGGTATTCCATTTCGGTCCCATCTAAGTCAAAAAAAGTCTGTGTAATATTTGGCTCATTTTTGTCTTTCAATTATTTTTTTCCTGGCTTCTCCTTTAAAGTGTTGGAATTTATTTATTTATTTGCTTTTGTTAACCAGGTAAGCATGCTAGACAGCCAAGTGCCTATTTTCAGGTGCGACCCGGGAGATTACAAGGTACATTCATGAACATCAGACAGAAACAGGTACAGGTTACATTTAAGTGCATCAAGCAACAAGTTCAAGACAGGAAAAGAACTGGGGCTTACATAGCCGGCAGTATGATAGAAATAGCAGTATGGTATTCTCATGAATAAACAAGTATGGTACACTCAAGCTGAACATTTGATCGTCATACCAGGCAGTATCGCTGTTTAGCTTGCCATTAGAGAAGAAACACAATTGGGGTACAGGAGGCCCAGAGCAAAAATAGAGATAGAGCAGGAACTGTGCACACACTGCTTAAGCAATTTGGTTGAAGTGGACTACTCCCACTAGACGAAGATTGCAGACTCAGTAGTGGATAGTGCCGAGGTCCAACTGCCTTTTGACAGGTAAGTTAGGTAGTGACTCAGCCAGTCAGTGTGGCCTAGGTTGAGGGGGTTCATATAGAGCAGAGGCAGGTGAAGGCCAATTTGAGAAAGCCCCAGAGTATTGATGCAAGGTGGCTTCTGGCTGGCCTTGACCTCCCCATCAGCTCCCAGTACCCCAGTGTCCATATTTTCTTGCATAATTCTATTTTATTCTATCCTACTTCCATCTTTTGATCTCTTCCTGTCCCTAGGGGCCATATGTATTTTCTCATCTCCTTTTACTTCTGAAGTTCTTCTCTTTCCCATTTATATTTTCATTACTCTGAGCACATTTAAATGGGCCTCCCATGTTGTATCCTCCTTCTGTTTCCTGTATCACACTTATTTTATGTTTTTTAAGTTTTTGACCCCAATTGATTTCCTTTTATTCAATATACTTTATTAACTTTTCTTGCAGCATACAAAAAGATACAAACAGAAGACAAGGAGCTGCATTATTTTCAAAATCAACAACAAAACTATAAAAACAATACAGAACAAAGGCAGAATACAAAACACAAAACACACACCCCCACCTGAAAAAGGAAAACAGAAACAAAAACCGTATACCCTAACCCTCACCCCAAAATCTACCACTAGGAGAATAATCTGGGGTACAAAAACAGGCAAGGTCAGTTGAAATAACCGGACCCTAAAATTTCAACAGCGACAGTAATAACATAAGGGGTTCCCAGGTACTTAAGTATTTGAGAGACCTATGTTGCAAATGTGCAATGTGTTCTCTAACTGAATAACCAGAGGGTTTCTCGATACCATTCCATAAGAGTGGAAGAATCCTCCTTCCAGTGTCAAAGCATGACCAGTTTTGCCATGGAAGCAATTAGTTCAAATGGCTTTACATATGAGGGTATCCCTGGGGAAATTGCCAAAAGACAGCACTCTGGGCTAAATAAGGAGTCTAACCCAAGAAGAGGGTCCAGCACTCACTGTATCTCTTTCCAGAAAATTTGAGTATGGGAACATACCCACAACATGTGATACAACTAGCCTGGAACCTGTTGACAATGGGAACAAACAGGAGAGGAAAGGTATCCTAGTCTATGTCATTTTGTTGGGGTGTAATATATATTATGCAGGATATTGAACTGAGCTGAATGCAATCTATCCTGTTTAATGTACTTATAAATCATACTCCAAACTTTCACCAAGTAATCAATGTCCACTGAAAGGGACAATTCCTGTACCCAATAATAGCATACTCCTGTGGGGAGACACAAATCTGAAGCCTGGCGTTGTCTGTATATTCTTGAAACGCATGGGCTGGTCTGTTTCCTGGAAAGCCATGGAGAGACCTTCAGTTGACTGCACAGTCCACTCCTGATTGCTCTTAAAAGATAATATTGCTGCTTTAATTTGCAAGTATTTAAAAGTGTCTTGGGGTTTAAGCTGAAAACAGGACTGAAGGACCTTGAAAGGGATTACTTCATTACCCTGAATAAGATCTGTCAGGTACACTGCTTAAGCTGATGTAGAAATGAGGATAAGATAGGGTGATGTCAAATCTGAAAGTGGAGGTTATTGAAAAGGCTGGCGATTAAAGTGTGCCAATTCTCTGATAGATGCCTTTGAATTTGTTGGAGAGTTCTGAGAGACCAGGCAATTGGGGAGGCTTTAAGGGAGCCGGGGAGTCGGGAAGGTTTTAAGTAGACTAGCGCTTGCCGGGAACTAGCAACACTGCGGGCAAGGCTACGTTCATTATCAAGCCAGATAGGGAGGTATGCATCTTTCATGCCCAGAATATCCCCTTTAATCCCAATTGATTTCCTTCAGATCTTTTAAACAACTGATTACTCTTTGTTATTCCTTTAGCTTCCTATTTGAGCCTAGATTACAAACACAGGGTAAGTTTTTATCAAATGGGAGGTAGATTCACCTGGATAGCTTTATTCTCTTTCCGGATCTCATATTTAGTCTCCTTATTATTCTAGCCAATATAGCAGGATTGATTTGCTATTGTATGATAGCTTTTCTGAATGAGATTCTCTAGGATGGCCCTATTACAAAATAGGCAGTTTCTAATATTATCCGTCTCATCCTGAATTGCAGTAAGATTTTCTAAAATAACTATATTGGTGTAATAAGGGCTTTTGATGATTTCAAGGATTTGTTTAGACAGAGAACTACAAGAAGCAAAATTGCCTTCCCCAGAGAAATGTTCTTTGTCAAAACCTAAACCTGTAGTACTTCTATGACTAGAATCTCTATTAGGTCCAGGGCCTGTTTTCTCATTATTTGTACCAGTTTCATCTTGTTTTTTCTATAGGTATCTCAGGCCTTTTATGACCTTGCTTACATTCTGTGTAATCAATTTCATTTCATCCTCTTTTACTGGAGTATTTAAACATTTCTTTTTACAGTCTTCATCATCCTTTTGGTCCATTGTTTTAAGGAACCTTGGGGTAAATCTATTGGGAGAGTGAGGCAATGAGCCAGCATCAGAAGGAAGTCCTTCCAAGGAAAATTGACAGTCATCTCTGCTATCACTACTATATGGATCATTTGTTTCTATGCTAGTCTCATTGTACTTTTCTCGCAGGGAGTGATATGAAGGAAGATAGGGCTGGGGGGACTCATAAGAAGTCCAGCTATAAGACTCTAGTGAAATTCTTTCCATCTGAGACAATTATTTTGTCTTACTGGTTACATGCTGATTACAAGTGCTAACAAACTCTTCTGCCTTATCTCTTTCTCTATAATCAGATTGTGCCAACTGACTAGGAGTACTAGTATAATTATTATGATGTGGCCCAGGGAGTCCCACAGGTGTGGGTTCCCTGTGCCATATTTCCATAAGTTTAAACTGCAAAGGATCTTCATTATTAGTCCATTTAGGATCTCTTTGGCTAGTTTCCTTATTTCTTAGTTTTCATTTTCTTCCTTTGATTTGTTGCCATTTTGCCTCTCTCTCTCTCCTTATTCGCTACAACTTTCCACTCCTGGTTTGCACCATCTAGTGAAAGGCTAGAGGTCACAAAATGCTAGTAGAGGCCTTGAAAGATGGAAAAATAAGATCAAACAATTATGCCAGTTATACTCCTTGATTAAGCAGAGGAAAAATCTTCAGATAAAATATTTTGTTCTATCCCCCTTAATACTCAGAAAATAGTTAACCTCTACGACATCAAAACCCAGCTATAGTAGGGAACAATAGCACAATAACAGATACAAATGCAAGAGACAAATACTGTATCCAGGCTATCTGTGGTCCTAAAACAAAAATACAAAGTCCAAAGCCAAGCAAAAGTAGTAAAATCTCATCACAAAAATTTAAAAAAGGAGAGCTTATAAGTTCAGGCATCAAGACATCAGGGCTGTCTTCAATCCTCCATTTTGACCCAGCCCCAAAAATATCCTCAGCCAAAAAAAGCTTCACTTTATACGTCCAGTCTCTTTCTTTTCTTCTTATAGTTCTATAATCCTTGTAAATAAAGAAGCAGACATATGCGAACAAGTCAACCTCTAGATAAAAGTGCTTTAGTTCTGCAGTTCAATTCAGTTAATCAGTTATGTTATAGTATTGCCTCGTTACCTCCCTTTTATTCCAATAGTGGCATATTCAAGGATATTCCACCACAGAGCACAGCAAAGCGTCCATAATCAAGTCCTTTTACAAGGAATAGGTGCAAACTTCAGCAGTTCCAGCTCCACCCAAAAGATGCTTGAAAACTTAAAGAGCAGCAATATTACAATACTCCTCACTGCAATTTAAGAGAAAATTAATCAGGGCAGTTTCACTACTTTGGTCCTTAATTTACAAGCTGTATGTGGTGCTGTATATATTGTTTAAAAGAACTTCCTCTGTTTAAAACCTAATTAAAACTCACAAAAACTGCTCAGAGTCTATTCAAAATCTCACTTCTAATCCCTTCATAGATCTCTCAATAGTCTGCCGAGATCTGCAATTTTCAGTGGGCTAACTGAATTGCAAACAGATTGAAACACCTCTTTACAAGTCACTACACAAACTGCCAGACACTTAGCCACTACAATAGCAGTTGTACAATAGTAACTCATAACTCATAGTGGCCAAGAAAATCCTTTCCAAACTGGCTGAACGGCGATGATATCAGACCGCACCTGGATAAAAATACCGGCGTACACAATTGCTTAGCCCGAAAAAGCCTCTTAAGTTAGTTAAATTTAAAGATAAAAAATAGAGGCTAGCAGCTGATGAAGTCAGCCAAGTGAGTGATCTATGGATCTCTTTTGAAGGGGTAACATCTGAAATGGCGTCTGATGTTTATAGCAACCTGAGTCAGGTGTCCCAATTTACATATGGCTCCAAAAAATAAAACAAGTAGCCCTTCTTTAAAATTTACGATTTAAACTAAAAAACTATAAAATTGTGTAACTGTGACTGCTATAAAACTGAAAAGATTTAATAAGCTAGGGTTCTTGAGAGGAAGGGAAATGTGCATATCACTAGAAGAACCCTAATGAAGTACAAATCAAATCAGTCCGGATTTCTCTGCTGAGTCTCTCCCAAGATTTATTTTCCAAAATTTACTAAATTTTGAGAGCTCTCTTCTTTCAACTACTCTGCTTCTTTCCGTCTCTCAGACCATTCTGTTCCACCACATCCAGGGCCCGTCTCCAAACACCTTCGTACAGTCACCCTCACTCACAATCTCTCCATGGCCAGCCTTTCTGAAGGGCCCCTCTGTCTACCACAATCCACACAGAGCGAAGGGGCACCGGTCTCCTTGACCCCCTGACCTCCTCCTGTGGGAAACAAAAGACACCAGGGAGAAAAAACACCAAACAAGAGACACAAGATAGTCTGGTGAGGCTTGTTAGTTCAATAAACTGGTGGCATACCTTTTTAGTATAAATAAGTCTCTAGCAAGCCCTGCTCTCACACCAACAACTCCAGCTTGTGCAGCGTGCAGCCTCTCGCTTGGTCCAATCTGGTAAAAAAAAAAAAAACACTGGTAACATGATAAAGAAAGTTCCATTAAAGCAGAATTACTGTATGGCAGCCAAAAAAATACCCCATGGAGATATTTTTGAGGCATGCAAAGCCAGAAAGGAAGCTTCCTCCTTTCCTATATAAAAAATTAAAATGGAGATTTAGTGACCACTAGAAAGATTTAAACAGGATTGCAAAAACTTTTAAATCCTTGAGAAAGACATCCCACCTCAGGAGCAAGATAAGAAGATATAGAGAATTATTTGACATCATGCTCAATATTGACTGATCAGCATGAAACACTAGGTTTGATTCAGCCTATTACGGCTCAGGAAATAGCCACTGTCATTAAGACTCTAAAATTAGGGGCTTCCCCAGGGGTAGATGGACTTCCATACAAATTTTATAAAGCCTTTCCACAACTTTTAGTTGTTTGTCTAGAAAAAGTATTCACACATTATTTTCAAACCCACAATGTATCTAAATATTTCATTAAAGGCCTCATTATTTTTTATATAAATCTGGTGACAAATTCAAAATTTAAAATTGGGGACTAATAAGTTAACTTAATACTGACTTTAAAATGGTATCTTAAATCCTAAATCTTTGATTAAGAACTGTAGCTAAATTTTTAATTCACCCCCCCTCAGTCATGTGGACTTGCTAACAGGAAAATACGACACACTTTAGTTATTATTAGAGAACTTATAGGATACTATAATTTACATCCAAACACTGGCATAATATATCAGGAGACCAAAGCAAGGCATATAATTGAGTAAATGACACCTTCCTTTTTTATATTTTAAAGTCCTATGGTATACCTGAACAGTACATGCAATGGATAAAGCTACTCTATTCATTGGCCCAGATATTCAAAAGGGTTGCGCATGCGCAAGTCCTACATTGCGCCATTCTGTGATATTCAGCAGGAGGCAGTTGCACCACTGAAAACAGGTTGAGCAACAGTGCAATGCAAATGAATGCATGCTCAACAGGAGGGGGAGGAACCATGCATAAACTGCACAACCCGATATTCAGTCGGGTTGTTGTGCAGGAATGTCTGAGCACAGCCCCAACCTGCGCCTGCACAACTTTGAGCCAAAAAAAAGGATCAAGTTGAGGGCCACCACAGGTGAGCTGCTGTATTGCAGGCGCAACACAGCAGCTGCCACCCGTGGCTGGCCCCCAACTCAGTCCCTAGTCCCCCATAGTCCGATTGTGGGCAGAACATGAAAAGAACCCCCAAACATCTCCCTAATGCCCGATCATGGGCAGAATGTGAAACAACCCCCAGTGTCCGATCGCGGCAGAATGTATAATGACAACCCCCTGCCCAAACATCTCCCAATGCCCGATTGGCGGGCAGTATGTATAATGACAACCCCCGCCCAAACATCTCCCACGTCCGATCGCGGGCAGTATGTATAATGACAACCCCCAAACATCTCCCAATGCCCAACGTGGGCAGTATGTATAATGACAACCCCCAAACATCTCCCAATGCCCAATCATGGGCAGAATGTATAATGACAACCCCGCCCAAACATCTCCCAATGCCCGGTCGTGGGCAGTATGTATAATGAAACCCTCCGCCCAAACATCTCCCAATGCCCGATCGTGGGTAGTATGTATAATGACAACCCCTTCAAACATCTCCAATGCTCGATCGCGCGGGCAGTATGTATAATGACAACCTCTAAATATTTCCCCATCGCCCATCGCGGGCAGAACGTATACCGACAACCCCCAAACATCTTCATGTCTAATCGCTGGCAGAACGTATAGCTGATACCTTCAAACTTTTTTTAGTGCGGTCCGCAGAATGTAAGATCTTCACCGGCAGGTCCAGTGATCGTAATGCCGACAGAATGCCAGTGACACCTCCATTTCGGGCCCACCTGCCACTACTCGCCGCCAGTGGGCGTCGTTTCGTCCTTCGTTGCCGCCGCCGACTCCGTACTTCATTTCGCGGAGTTGAGCCATCGGGCGGTAGCCTGTTCAGAGATGATGAAGGTCCAGACGTGTGACGTTGATTCTGAAATCTGACTGTCATGTACGGTATGGCTGCACTCCTACTGGCTTCTAGCTCTGCACCATCGGGCGGCAGCCCTACCGACAGTCAGTCGGCGGGGCGGCGGCGGGCGGCTGGGATGTTGCCGCCTCGCCGCTGCCGGGGAGCGGGTGGCTTGCGTGGGTGGGTGGGGTGGGGGGACACTAGACACCAGGGAGATGTTTGGGGTTGTTACTGGACATTCGTTCTGGGATTACATTACGGTCCACTGGACCACCAGGGAGCTATTCAGGTTGGGGTCTTTTACATTCTGCCCGCGATCGGGCATTGGGAGATGTTTAGCGGGGTTGTCATTATATATTCTGCCCACGATCGGCACTGGGGTTGTTTCACTGCCTGCCCACGCATCAGGCATTGGGAGATGTTTTACGGGGGTTGTTTTCACATTCTGCCCACGATCGGGCTGCAGGGTGTATCGGCCTCGACGGCTGCTGCCTGGCAGGGTGGCCAGGCGAAGTCCTCGGGATCGCACAATTTGCTATGCTAATGGCATGCAAATGGGGCAATCAGATGCAAATGGCCCCTCCGACCTTGTATGGATTATGGCCCCATTTGCATGTCACCTTTGAATATCAGAAATTTGGCGCATGGCGCAATGGTACTTGGCGCCACCGCAAGTTTAATGCTCAACTCTGACAACTTGCGTGGTGCAAGTTCCACTGCGCTTACGCACAGTGGTTGTGGTTGGTGATATTCAAAGAGTTGCTCAATAGCAACCTTTGAATATCGCTCGCTACACCCCTGCGCAACTATTTTGAGCAGCGCAAGGGCTTGCGCCTCAGAATGGCGCAGTTTGAATATCCAGGCCATTAGCTACACAATGCCACATTTTTACAGGTAATATAGGACCTGAGATAGAACTATCACAAGGGGTAAGGCAAGGGTACCCACTAAGCTCCCTTCTGTACTTCTTCTCCCTGAACCCCTTTATCAGAGCATTAATCCAGAATTCACTTTTACAGGGATTATCAGGAAATCAGGAAACAGATGAAGTAAAAGTCCTAGCCTATGCAGGTATCTGTCTCTTTTTGAGAAAAACCTGAGGGCATTCATATTTTGTTACAGGAAATGGAGAAATGTGCAACAGTGTCAAATGCCAGATTGAATACACTGTAAATAAATGTAAAGGCTAGCTAATAGGCAATATAATACCCATTCAACCAGATATAGGGGGAGTACATATCTCAAGTGAACCTTTGAAGATTTTAGGTATTACTTTTGGGTCCTAGAATATGGCCACCTATAACTAGGAAACAGTTTCAGAGTCCTGCAAAAACAAGGTCAAAAGGTGGAAGGGACTGAAACTCCCAGAGCTTAAAAGGGTACAAATCATCAAGAAATTCTTCATTCCTTGCCTCTTATATTGTACCCAGGCATAGTAGTCCCACTACCAAACAACCTTGAGACAAAGATTAACAGTTGTTTTTTTAGGGCTGCATGGGCAGAGCCCTGCAGTTCTGTTGCTAGGACAACTAGAAAGGCAGCTTGTGAATGAACAACCTCATGAGCTGACAAATGTTGCCTCTGAGCCTGAACACCATGGACCAGTCCATGCTGGCACTACTTGATCTGAAGGAAAACATTTAGGCAACTGATATCAGCAGCCCCAGTGTTGTGCTTAATTAAGTAGTAATGTGCTTAAAAAGTGCTTGAACAGTGCTCTATGCACCATGGCCCAGTCTGCGCTCATACTACTTGAGGTGGAGAAAAACTTTGAGGCAACTGATATCAGCGACACCAGTGTTGTCCTTAATTAAGTAGTAATGTGCTTAAAAAAGTGCTTGAACAGTGCTCTTCAATCAGTAAATATAATTGAAAGTCTATCTCCAACAGAGGTATGTGTCATAGCCAAACATAAACTATAGAATGGCAAAAGTGGCTGTGATTGAATCAAAGCCAGACATTTTGTCGCTTGCAATCTGTATAAAACTTACTGTGTTAGTTCGACTGAGGTTTGTTAGTGAGATGAAACAGAACAGCAAATAGTCACAAAGGAGCAACCTAAGGTAATTAGAACAGTTCCATATAGTTCATCTTGCTCTATGCAAGTGCATTGTAAATGCTGGAGGGGGGGTGGAATGTATCACCTCATATTGAAATGACAGTGAGCAAAACACTCCTTGTGCAGCTGCAAAATATAAACCTGGTAAAATACACTTGCAGTTAAACCTGGAAGCAGCAACAGTGTAAACATCACAAATATACTGCTAGGCATGATTCCCCACAGCTACTGGCTTAAAGCCTGTTCGCCAGCTTGCCACTGCTCCTTGTGGCTATAAGAGATTGTAAGCGAATCCAAAGTTTATGAGTAATATACAAAGTAGGAAAAGAAAACCCGAGACCTCAGAAAAACAAATTTCATGCTGGTGTTTCAACAATTATTACACAGAAAAAGCTAGATCCTAGTCGGGCAGCACAGGAACCGAAGATAAAATAAAACCCCTACTAGGGCGACAGTTAAAAACCATTTCTTAGTTAGTTAAAAGCTTAAAAGCAAGCATAAAAGCCCCCTCATCACTGCTGTAACAACAGTATCACCCTGATAAAGCATGCTTTCTCAAGGTAGAAATCGACATTCCCACATAAGCACTTTATATGCCCCCATTCTTCATTTGAAACAGGTGTGTCCTATTAATTGTAAGTTTTCCCAAATTCAGGTAGTCATCTGCATGGCAACCCCCTGGTAGTCCAGTGGCACCCCCTCCCACCCGAGTCCCCGATCGCTGGTAGATGTCTGAAAGGTATCTCCCCAGCAGTCTAGTGGAACCTCCTCCCATTTCTGTGATAACGGTACATCCTTGTAGATCACATCCCTGGTGATCCAGTGGCACACCCCCACCCCTCCCACCACCCACCCACAAGAACCCCGTGCCACTCCACTCCCCGTCATCGGCGGGCAGCTGCACCACCCACATACCACCCCAGCCGCCCAGTCGAATGATAGGCAGTATGAGCTGTAAGCCCACTGGTCCTCAGTGTGGACCAATGGACTTGCAGGGCATACTGTACTAGACAGTCCTAGCTTTGGTGAATGACCCCATTCACAAAGCTGATCAGATAGTACAGAATGCCCTGCAAGCCCATTGGTCCACATCAGGACCAATGGGCTTACAGCCCATACTGTACCTGTCATTAGTGGGTGGCTGGGTGGTATGCTGGCGGGTGCAGCTACTCACCAATGATGGGTGGGGAGAGGTGGGCACAAGAGTCTGTGTGGTGGAAGGATGGGGTGCCACTGGATCACCAGGGATGTGATCTACAGGGATGTACCATGATCGTGGCAATAAGAAGGGGGTTCCACTAGACTGCCAGGGAGATACCTTTTAGACATCTACCGGCAATCGGAGACCCAGGTGGGAGGGGGATACCACTAGATTGTGAGGGGGAAGTGGGTGCTTCTGCACGGTGTGCTGGGTGGGCAGGTGGCCACCCACAGCTGGCGGCTGCTGTGTTGCACCCTGCGCTACAGTGGCCCACCTGTGGATGGCTGGGAGTTGTTCACACATTCCACGGGCTCAACTTTGAGCCCACCTATGGGGCGCAATGCAGGACTGCACCAACATATGTACCGCACATCCCGGGCTGAATATCTGGATGTGCTGCATATGCATGGGCACACCCCCTGCATCTGCGCTGCATATGTTTATATTGCACCCTGGCACATCGGGATATGCACTGCGCCGGGCAGCCTTCTCAATATCCAACCAACAATGCGGGGTTGGGCCGGTGCACCTCTGTTGCGCCAGGCACAACCCCTTTGAATATCCGGCCAATAGAGTACACTCCTAGAATAAAAGATATCTGTATAGGTTGCTAGGTTTGAAGCCATTTTGAATAAAGAAATAATGGTAACAGTGTGGCATGTATGAATATAATGCCTGTATGAGTTCCTTCCAGGTCATAATGTTGTATGCTTAATAGCATACGGCATTATGGCGCATCCCGGACCTGTGCGCTTTCCGAGTTGGACCCCCCCAGAGTTAGAATCCTTAGTCGGGGGGTCCAGGGGTGTGGGGGCGTAGCTCCCCACAGAATAAAAGAAATACTTGGACTCGCGCAAAGCGATTAAGGCACACCGCATTCTGCCGTGCGACATTTTGACCCCGTGCAGGATGAGTTCATGTAGTATATAGCTTTAATGACCAAAAGGGAAAGGTACAGAGAAAAACAAATCCTAGGCTGTTTATGTGCTTCCTGTCCCAAATAGATTATAGACCTAATAAGGTTTTCTTTGCTGTATATTTTGTTAAGAACATATTGAGTTCTGGTGTATAAGTAGAGCACCACTAAGCAAGGTGCAATTTTGGCAGTTCTGTCAATTCGCAGTGAACCAGCAGGATGGCACGCCTTTAAGTAATTATGTTTTGCCCCCCCTGCATGCTAAAGGCATAATGTTATGGAGACGCCCTGTTCAGTTTACCAATCATTTGTGACCTTGGCTAATGCAGTGATAGTGCTATGTTTGGCTCTGAATCCAGATTGAGCTGGATTTAATAGGTTAGTATTGTCCAGATATTCCCTTAACTGAATACTCACTAATTTCTCCAGCATCTTGGATAACACAGGTAGAATGGAAATGGACCTGTAGTTATTAAGATCCATAGGGTCCCCTGATTTTAAAAGGGGACTACTTGGGCTGTCTTCCACAGCGTGGGAATAGAGCCAGAGTTTAGGGAAAGGTTAAAGAGGTGTGTTAGGGGGACTGCAAGCACATGGCATGCAATCTTTAGAAAGAAGGGGTCCAGAAGGTCTGCTCCTGCACTTTTTTTGGTATCCAGATGCCATAATAGATCCTCAACTTGTTTCAACAGTATAGGTTTGAAGCTAAAGGAAGAGTCAACTCTTTGATCACCAATGTGGTGGGAGCTTAATTGGTCCCTTAATAGGTTAGCTGGGGAGGTGTCAAAGGCAAGGCCAGCTGTTGTGAAGTGGTTGTTGAATGCATCCAGGATTTCCATTTTGCCAGTAATGGGGCCATAGTTATTGTGTAATTGAGTTGGAAGGGGGTTGTTAGCGTCCTGACACATCATACCCTTGATGGTGCCCCAAAATGTAGCAGGATTATGGTAGGAGGAGTCGAGCTCGGCCAGGTAGTAGGCAGCCTTTGCACCCCTGACTTTCCTGGTGCATTTATTCCTGGCTTTCCTAAAAATCATCCAGTCATTTGTATTCTTAGTTTTTCTTGCTACTTTCCAGAGTTTGTCTCTCTCCAGCAGTGCAGCTTTGAGGTCAGCTGAAAACCAGCGACAGGATTTGTTTTTTATTTGGATACTAGAGACTGGGGTATGGGTATTAAGGGCATTTATTATAATGCTATTTAGCACCTGCTGAGCTTTTTCTACAGAATGTGCAAGGTAGAACTTTTGCCAGTTGGAGAGTAGGCTAGATCATGCAGATATCCTTCAATATTGATGTTTTTCTTGGATCTCCTCATGAGGAATTTTGCAGGATTTGTTTTAATGCTGTAGGATCTTACCCCCTGCGATGGGGCAGTGGTCACTTATGTCGCATAGGAGCACTCCAGCATGTGTGAATAGATGTGGTTTACTCACTAGCATGATATCAAGTGGTGTACTGTTACTACTATTCTTTGTATTTAATCTTGTTGGTTCATTAATTAACTGTGTGAGCCCATAGGTGTCACAGAATGATACCAGAGGTGTAGCTGCCTGGGTGAGCCAGTTGAAATTCAGGTCCCCTAGGATAATGACTTCTTCAGTACTGGACTTGACCAGGTTTCCCAGGTGGGATAAGAGCTTGTGTTCAGCAGAGGGGGGGTCTGTAGCATCCAATTAATTGGAAAGCTGCTGTATTGGGGAGAGAGACTTTTAGGGATAGGCACTCAAATTCCTTGGGCATAGATGTTGCAGCAGTACAGGATGCAACTATACCAGCTTTTGCATATATGGCTACTCCACCTCCCCTTGTTTGGCGATCAGCTCTGAATAGCTGATAGTTAGGTAGGTTAACTTCCCTGTCCATTGTGGTGGGCTTGAGCCATGTTTCAGTTATCACAAGAAAGTCTGGCAAGGTATGGGCAACCCAGGCTTGTAACAATGTAAATTATTTCAACAGACTGCATACATTAATATGCAGGAAACTGAGGCCTTTAGTTGAGGTTAGGTCTGATGGAGAGGTGATACTTTCAAGAGGTCCAGGGTTGATTTCCACATTACCAATACAGAGCAATAGAAAGATCAGTAGTTTCATGAGGGCTGCCAGTGATAGGGAGAGGGGGCTGTCTTTGGTCCGCCTTATTTTATTCTGTTGCCACTCTTTTTTTTGGGTGCTCCCTGTGGATTTAAGGTAGAGTGTCGGGATACCAATTAGCAGTTTGACGACTAGGCTTAGGGGGGATCTATATATCCATCAGTGGGGCCTTGACTGAAACACATATGTGGTGATATGTGTATCTTTATGGTGATTGTACCACTGTAGTCGATGCAGCAATGGCAAGGCATATATGAGGGTTTGAGTGTCAGCCGAGGGGATGTTCCAGAGAAACTGGGCGGATTGACCACTCTAAATTGTATAATAGGGTCATCTTCTTTGTGGAACCCTATGGCTGATAGTGACAGGAGTATCAGAAGTAAGCTCCCCATTCTGAAGGGGATATTGATAGTTGGCAGTGGGGAGTAGTGAAGTTGCTGATTGGTTGGATCAGCAAGCTGGTGTGACTCTCTGTTAGTTAAGAGAAAAATGCTGGGGGCGGGGAAGAGATTTTGGCGGGAAGATGCCTATAAATTAACACACAAGAAGGGGGAATAATACATTACACACATATATAAAACATAATACAAATACATAATACAACAGTGATATTTAATACAAAATGGATAACCATACATACTCTATGATACATGCGAACATACAAACTTGCCAGCAGATAAAGGACTTTTGGTCTATGAAGTCTGCTTGATTGTGCAGCAAGCAGCCCTTATACTGCAGCTGCTCCCTCTCTCCCCTCCCCCCTTCCAAGGACCCGCCCCCTTACCCTGTCCCATCCCCTTTTGAAGCAGCTCACTGTTTTACAGGCTACCACTTCCTCTGGTAATGTGTTCCACCCTGAACTACCCTCTCCATAAAACAGTGTCTCCTCATCTCCCTCCTGAACTCCCCTTCCCTTCCAATCTCAGCTTGTGCCCTTGGATGCCCCTTCCTCTCCTTAACTGAAAAAGCCCCTCTGTGTCCATCTTATTTATTCCCTTCATGGACTTGAAGGTTTCAATCATGTTCCCCCTTTCTCTCCTCTTCTACAGAGAGTACATATTCAACTCCCTCAGCCTACCCTCATAGGGCAAATCCCCCAGCCCCTGGATAATTTTTGTTGCCCTGCGCTGCACTGCCTCCAGTAACCTAATTTCCTTCTTCAGGTATGGCCACCAGAACTGCATGCAGTACTCCAGGTGTGGTCTAATTAATGACCTATACAGTGGCAGGATCACCCCGGAGAATATGCCTCTGGCAGTACAACCCAGCATCCTATTAGCCTTTGCAGCTGCCTTTCTACACTGTACAGAGTTGTTCATTGCTCCCGTTATGATCACCCCCAGATCCTTCTCCTTCTCTGTCTTAGCTAATTGAACCTCCCCCAGCTGGTATCTCCTCCTTGGGTTTTTTTACTCCGAAATGTAACACCTTGCATATCTTGGCGTTGAACCCCAGCTGCCAAGTGTCCGACCAGGCCTCCAGTTTTGCCAAATCATCCTGTTACTCCTACCACCTCTCTAAGTCATCCACTGCCGCTCCGATCTCAGTGTCATCTGCAAACAGACTAATCTTTCTCTTGATGCCTATTGAGATGTCTGCTAAGAAGATCCCAAACAATAGCTGCCCCAGTACAGAGCCCTGTGGCACTCCACTTGTTACTCCCCTGAGCAATGAGAGCTCCCCTCCCACCACCACCCTGTGCTGTCTCCCTTGTAGCCAGTTCAGTACCCATCCCACCATCTTCGCCCTGCCCCCTGTGCTTTCCAGCTTACTGCCTTGCCTCCTATGTGGCACTGAATTGAATGCTTTACTGAAGTCCAGGTACAGGACATCCACTGCATGGCCTCTGTTTAATTGCTTGGTTACCCAGTCATAGTACTCCACCAGGCTGATCTGACAGGATCTGCCTGAGACAAAACCCGTGTTTTGCCTGCTGTCCTGCAGCCCATTAGTCTCTAGGAGGGAAACCAGCCTCTCCTTCAGGATTGTCTCCATCAGCTTTCCCATGATGGATGTGAGGTTTACTGGTCTGTATTTTCCCGGCTCATCCCTGGGGCCACTCTTTTGGAGGGCACCACATGCACCGTCCTCCAGTCCAATTGTACACCCCTGAATCCAGGGAGGCATTGAACAGGTCTGCCAGGGGTTTTGCCAGGACTTCTGCTAGCTCCCTTAGCACCCTTGGGTGTATGCCATCTGGCCCAAGTGCCTTGTCCACCCTCACTGCCCTCAATCCCTCCAGTACCCTGTCCACTGGGATTTTCCTGTCTGTTACCTCTTCCCTGCCCGTGCCCACACCCCAGCCCCCTTGGTACTGTTTCCCCATTCCATTCAATAAATACTGAGCAGAAGTACTTGTTTAATGCTTCCACCTGTTCTGCCCTAGTATCCATCCCCCGTTTAATCCTCACTATTTAGTCTTTACAGCTCCTTTTCTCCCTGATGTACCTGACAAAATCCTTCTTTCCTGCTTTAATGTCCTGTGCCAGCCTGAGTTCCCAGGATGCCTTGGCTACCCCGACTGCTCTTGTCACCTATTTATTTATTTATTTATTAAATTTTGGTGACCGGGTAGGCCCACTGGGCCCCGAAGGTCCCTTTTTCAGGGGCGACCCGGGATAACAATACTAGTAATATACAGAAAGAGCAAAACAAAAAGAGAACTTTTGTATACATTGTTTGTTACAACATGTGGAAGTTCAAGGACACAGCGGGTACAGGCATGGTTATCATCATGACACAGTTTGAGTAGATAATTCTCTGCATGTAGCTTAATTCAGAAGGAAGCATATGACCCCAGGTGAGAAGGACAGTTAGGGGTGGGTAGTAGGTAGGCATTTGCTAGTAGAAGGTGTGTTGGGAGGAGGGGAGTGCCTAAGGAGCCTTATGAACCGGGGCAGTGGCATGAGCTTGAGGTCAGCATATGGGACTTGAGCATGGTGCGGAAGTTAGTGAGTGAGGGGGCGTCTTGGACAGAGGGAGGGAGCTTGTTCCATATGCAAGGTGCTTGGGAGGAAAAGGACCTAACATGACATTTGTCCTTACCTAGGGACTTCTAATAGTGTTCTTGCTGAGGTCCTTAGATTCCTTGGGTTGAGCTTGAGAGTTATGGTCTTGGCAATACTAGGCAGAGCGTGGGGTTTGAGAAGCTTGTAGGCCTGGACAAGCAGGGGAAATTGGAGGTGAGCAACCAATGTAGGTCAGCTGACCTGGGCTAGAGTGTCACAGTGGTGACGTCGTGAGTGGTCTTGAGTAGCAAAGCGAGCTATTTTTATTATACAGGGTTTGCATCCTGGTTATCTCTTGCTTTCCCATGCCCTGTATTATAGGGGCCGCAAAGGTCAGGGTAGGAAGCAGGACACTAGTGGCAATGGAGAGCCTGGCCTCAGGGATGAGCTGGTCCCTGAGTAGGTACAAGGTGCTGAGTTTGCGATGCAGGGTCCTTGTGACCTGGTCTACGTGTTCCTTGTAAGTGATGTTCTGGTCGAGCGTAAGGCCTAGGTATTTCAGGGGAGGGACATTAATGTCTTTGCCAGAGAGTGTGGTTAAGCGGAGGAAGGAGGACCTGTCAAGTCCTAGGGATCTTGGGCCGAATAGCATTGCCTTGGTCTTGTCAGCATTGAGTACCATTCTGTTCTCACATAGCCAAGTCTCTAGGGATGTAAGATCCTTTTGGAGGATAAGGCCTAGAGTAGCTACATTGCTCATGGGATGGAAAATGACAGTGTCATCTGCATACTGTATGACCGAACTCTCCCCACAGAAGGAGCTTAGTTCGTTAGTAAACAGGGAAAATAGTAGGGGGCCTAGTATAGGTCCCTGAGGTACACCTTGATTTAGGGGTAGCGGGTCAGATGTGACACTTTTCCATGTGACCCTCTGAGCCCATCCTGATAAGTAGCTCCCGAACCACTTGAGGGCATGGGTGTCAAGGCCAATATTTTGCAGCTTTTGTAGCAGCAGGTTGTGGTCGACGAGGTCAAACACCTTGGATAAGTTGATAACGACTGCCCCAGTGGGTATCCCTTTGTCAACTGCCCTAAGCACTTCGTCCGAGAAGTTGATGAGGGCAGTATCAGTTCCATGGTTTGTTCTGAATTAGTGTTGGGAGGGGGCAAGGAGCAGGTGTGCTTCCAAGTAGTCTCTGAGTTGATTGTAGACTATCCTTTCTTGCACCATGGCGAGTGAGCAGAGGAGGGAGATAGGCCTATAGTTATTTAGTTTATCCCTGAGTACCCCTTTGTGGATAGGTACGACATTAGTGTGTTTCCACTGGTCAGGGACTGCTCCTTCCTTTAGTGATCTGTTGAGGAGGATGGTTATAGGCCAGGATAAGGAGGTTGCACCTGCCTTGAGAAGCTGGGGGCTGATCCCGTCGGGTCCACCTGACCCTTTGGGTTTCAAGTTCCTTAGGAGGGTAAGGACTTCTGTCTATTTGGCCAGTCTCAGGTGAAAGAGGGGTCGCTCCGTGTGAGGTACTTCAGCTGAGCCTGAGGGGGAGGTTGGAGGGGACTGGCATGTCTTTTAGGCCTCTAGGTCTGAGAAGTGCCTGTTTAGGGCAGCAGATATTTGAGAAGAGTCAGTTGAGAGCTGACCGTTGATCTCTATGGGGCAGGATTCAGGCTTTCTACTCCCCTTGATAAGATCGTTAACATGGTTCCAGAATTGCTTAGGGTTGCCCATGCTGGATTTCTGGAGGTGTGTTAGGTACTCTCACTTAACAAGTTTTATGGCTCTCTTGGCTTTGTTTCTTAGGGCTTTGTAATCCACAAGATCTGCCGATGAGGAGGAGAGCCTAAACTTTTTCCAGGCTTTATCCCGAGTAGCCATGAGGGCTTTAAGGGAAGGAGAGATCCACTTGTAGCAGCTGCCTTTTACCCTCAGTCTCTTAATAGGAGCGAGGAGATTGGCAGCTGTGTTAAGTTCACCCTGGAAGTATAACAAGGCCTCAGAAAGAGTTGGGAGAGCATTTATGGGGTTCCAGTCCTGGCTACTTAGATAGTTATTGAATTGCAGCTCTGAGAATTTGGAGTAGTCTCGGGCGGAGAGGATTCTTGGCTGGACCTTGGGTGGTCTGTTTTACCATATACAGAAAATTGGGAATGGTCACTCAGGAGTCTGCCATTGTGCCTGCACACTGTATGTTAGAGGATTTGACACCAAAGCCCAGTCAAGGGGTGTGTGGTTCCGGTTTTGTAGTTCAGTCTGGTCGGTTCAGAGATGACCTGCATCAGACCTACTTCTTGAGTCAAGGACATCACTGCCTGGCCAGGGTCCTGAGTCCAATTTATGTTGAAGTCACCCAGGATAACCTGCTCCATAGCTGCCTTGCCAGCGAGCAAGTTAGCGATGGCTTCCAGGGATTGGATGGCTGTTTTTGGTGGGTGGTAGACACATCCGATTGTAAGTTGTTTGGCTTGTCCTAGGGTTATACGGATGTATATACTTTCTCCCTTGGCAGTGAGATTGGTCTCCAGGGTTAGGGGCGACACCAAGAGTTCAACCTTTGTATAGATTAGTACCCCTCCCCCTTTTTTGGATACTCGATCCATGTGGAAGCTATTGTAACCTGGAACTTGTATATCATGATCCAGGATGTGGGCTTTTAACCAGGTTTCCGAGATGGCTAGGACATTTGGTTTGTAGAGATCCATCCAGGCTTGGACTTCATTTATTTTAGGTCTGAGGCTTCATATGTTCAGGTGTGCAATCTTCAGACCCTTGGTAGCTGCCCAGTGATGGTCCTGGGGGGATGCTACCAAGGTATTGGAGGTATGTGGGCCAGGGTTGGGTTGGATATCCCCAGACAGGACTAGTAGCCCAGCTAGAAGCCTGAGAAGACTAGTGATGGTTTTGGAGATGTGGTGTCTTTGATGCGTCCTGCTCACATAGTAAAGCAGGTCATAGCAAACTCCCTTTTTTACCATCTCATGCCTTTAAGTGAGTAGCAAAACTGAGATGGGTAGCTTCACTATAGAAGTAGGGAGGGGGCTTAATACCAGATTGCTCACTGGTTCGGGTGGCATGGGTCAATGAGCCTGTCCACCCAGAGTAGGAGTCAGTGAGTAGACTATAGCTAGAGTATGCCACTGTTAGGTGGAGGGACACCTTAGTTGTGAGCACAAGGGGTGCAAGGGAGGTGATATATACTTTGTCAGGCATAATTTGGTGATATCTGCACCGTATCAGTTGGGGTTGGGTGCTCTGAGGTTACCTGACTTAGGTCAGTACGGAGAGCAGCGAATGCTGGGGCTTTGAGTTAACCTGCAAGCTGAGCAGTCCAATGTTGAGGTTTCAAGTTTGGCAGCTAGTGTTAGGTGTTGCCTCAATGTGTGCTAGTAGCGTAGGGAGACCTTAGGCTACTACCGCGCCTTGTGGAAGGGCTATGTTTTTTTTTCTTTTTTTTTTTACTCAAAGGCAGGCAGTCATTGACTTAAGGTTACGGATAAGCAGTTGTTCAGATATAATATACTGTAGGTAGTATAAAACGTGAAGAAAAATAAACCTTAGTCTGTTACATCACTGTATTGGGGCACTTAGTTTTGCCAGAGTGAGAAATTAAATGGGTAGAAATACCTTAGACAACTAAAATACTGTATAGTATAGCCAATAATTCTTGCACTAAGGCAGTCAGCACATTATTCATGAATTGTTACTCTAAGGCAGTCAGCACAATCACCCTATATGGAACAACAGGTAAGAGAAGAGGTAATAGCAAGTGCAGCAGTCGTGGAGAGAAAGAGAAAGAGTTATTCACTAGTCAAACAGTTTTGGGAGAGATTAGTATCATAGACAGTTTCTTTAGGGTGAGAGAGATATAGTTTTGGCCACAGTTGTACAGAGAGTTAGTAACTAGGGGTTCATAACCATCCGTTGGCCTGCGGTATGAATCACTTAATAGTTAATTGGCAGGCGTTACCCCACTAACTCTGTGTTGATTGGCTGGGTGAGTCTGTGGGCGTAGCTCTCCGTATTTTCAGTCACACCATCAACAGAGGGTGGTAGGGAAAAACAAAAGTTTGACTCCTTCGGATATTCCTCTTTGTCTACTCCCCTTCCTGTTCTTTAGTACCTTGTAAAGGTGGCTCTTTTCTTTCTTACTTTCTCCATGACCTCCCTGCCCACCCAGCTAGGCTTCTTGGCCCTGGCCCTCTTACTCTGGACCCTTGCACATGTTGTGGTTGCCTCCTCTATACCCTGTTTAATGACCTCCCACCTCTGATTAGTGTCCATATCCAGACTGATCTTGGCCAGAAGCCCCAATACTATTTCCCTCATCCTTCAAAAGTCAGCCCTTCTGAAGTCTATCACCCTTGTGCCTGATCCTATTCCCTCTTTCCACATGTCTATCTTGAACCACACCAAGTGGTGGTCACTCCCCACCAGTAGTTCCTCCACCCTTAGCTCCCTCACAAACTCACTATTCACCAGTACGAGTTCAAAGGTGTTCCCTAAACCTGTCTAATTGCCTTGTTACCCAATCATAGTACCCCACCAGGTTGGTCTGACAGAATCTGCCTGAGACAAACCTGTGTTACCTGCTGTCCTGCAGCCCATTAGCCTCCAGGAGGGAACTCCGTCTCTCCTTCAGGGTTGTCTCCATCAGCTTTCCCATGATGGATGTGAGGCTTACTGGTCTGTAGTTCCCCGCTCATCCTTGGGGCTGCTCTTGTGGAGGGGCACCGCATGTGCCATCCTCCAGTCCTGTGGTACACTCCTCAAGTCCAGGGAGGCATTGAACAGGTCTGCCAGGGGTTCTGCCAGGACTTCTGCTAGCTCCCTTAGCACCCTTGGGTGTATGCCATCTGGCCCCAGTGCCTTGTCCACCCTCAGTGCCCTGAGTCCCTCCAGTACTCTACCCACTGAGATTTCCCTGTCTGTCACCTCTTCCCTGCCTGTGCCCACACCCCCAGACCCCCTTTGTACTGCTCCCCCTTTCTCTTCAGTAAATACTGAGTAGAAGTACTCATTTAATGCTTCCTCCTGCTCTGCCCTAGTATCCACCACCCCTCCCTTTTAATCCTCACTATTTGGTCTTTGCAGCTCCTTTTCTCCCTGTTGTCCCTGAAGAAGTCCATTGTCCCTTCTTTAATGTCCTGTGCCAGTCTGAGTTCCCGGAACACCTTTGCTGCCCTGACTGCCCTTGTCACCTCCCTTGACTCTTTCAGGTATTCTTCTCTGTTCACTCCTCTTTCTGTTCTTTTGTACCTTCTAAAGGCAGCTCTTTTCTTTCTTACTTTCTCCATGACCTCCCTGCCCACCCAGCTAGGCTTCCTGGCCCTAGCCCTCTTACTTTGGACCCTTGCACATGTTGTTGTTGCCCCCTCTATATCCTGTTTATTGATCTCCCAACTCAGATTAGTGTCCATATCTGGACTGATCTTGGCCAGATACCCTGGCACTATTTCCCTCATCCTCCCAAAGGCGGCCCTTCTGAAGTCTATCACCCTTGTACCTAATCCTACTCCCTCTTTTTCCACATGTATCTTGAACCACACTGAGTGGTGGTCACTTCCCACCAGTGGTTCCTCCACCCTCAGCTCCCTCACAAACTCACCATTCACCAGCATGAGGTCAAGGTGTTCCTTAACCTGGTAGGCTCATTGACTATTTGCAATATGAAGCTGTCCTGGAAGGCATCCAGAAGCACCTGCTCCCTCCTATTTGTGGTGGCTGGGGTACCCCAATCTACTCTTGGCAGATTGAAGTCCCCCAGAATCACCATACCGCCCTTCCCGCAGGTCCTTCTGATCTGTTCTGCTAGAACCCTATCTAACTCCTAAGTCTGAGAGGGTGGCCTGTACACCACTCCCATCCTGAGGGTCCTATTTTTGGAGTCCTGGAACTGCACCCATAGTGACTCTGTGTTGCCTTCCTCCCCTTCCTCCCTGACACACTTCAGACCTACACTCACAATCAGTGCCACCACCCCTCCATTCCCTTTTACCCTATCCCTCTGAAATATTCCATATCCTAGTACTGCCAGGTCCTGGTCATGGTAATGGGTAGCCCACATTTCGGTTATGGCCACCATATCCACCTCCCCAACCACCATGAGAGTCTGTAACTCTGCTGTTTTGTTCCCTACACTCTTAGCATTCAGGGTTACCACCCTCCACCCCACTTCCTTCCCCCCCTCTACCTACCTGCTCTCCCTTTTTTGCACCTTCTCCTGACTTCTCCCTAAGTCCCCTGCTGCCAGCATAGGGGGTAAGCTCATTCAGCTTCCCAGCCTGAGGATCCTGCCAGACTTCTGCCCACTTGCCACCCCCTCCACTACTAGTTTAAATTTTCATTGTTTGGTAAGTATTCCTCCAGCTTCTGTTTCAAGACCCTCCTTCCCTCCCCACTTATGTGAAGCCTGGCTTTGGCATAGAGATCCCTGCCCTCCCAAGTCCTTTCCCACCCCCCCGCACCAGCCCATACCCTTTGGATGGACACCAATCCCTAAGTCATGTGTTAAATTCCTCTATCCTCAGCTTCCTTGCAGTGCTTTCCCAGGGTACAAGAAGCACCTCTGAGAAGATTACTGATCTTTCTGCCTCTTCAAAAATCAGACCCAGCACCTCAAACCTCCCCCAGGCTTCATCTACCGTATTACCCACTAGGTCATTAGTTCCCAAATGCAGAATGATGTGAAATTTCTCTCTATCCCTCCTAGCACACTTCAGAATGGATTGCCCCACCCTTTCTGCTGTCATGCCTGGCATGGCCTCAACCCATATTTGACTATGCCTCTCCACCTTGCTCCCTCCTCTGATCCCCCTTCAGAATTAAATACCCCAGCACAAGGATCCCACCCTTGTTTCCTTGTTCTGCTCACCTTCTCCATCCCTTATCCCCTCCTGCCATGTGTTCTGTTCCCAAATGCATTGCCGCTGTTCCCCCTTCCACCCCTGTCTCTGCCCCGTCCTCCCCCTCCCCCCTAATTTTACCACCCATCTCCACTGGGCTCCTTCTGCCACTTCCCCCTGATGCATCCCTCCCTTTATCTCCTCATACCTCCCCTCCTCCTCCTCCTTAGCTACTATCCCCCTGTCCAGTCATCTTGCTCCTGCCCCATTATCCTTACCCATTGAAGCCCTGTTCCCTTTAGTCACCCTACCAAAGCCCTCTGGCTTGTGGGTGATTTCTTCCTCATCAGCCTTATCTACAAGATCCTCCTGTTTCATCTCCTCCAGTGTAGCCAGCACTGAGAAGCTGTTGCATGACTCCTCCCCCCTGCCCTGAGTTCTCCCTGGCATACTATTGAGAGACCCACATTTGCTGCCTGCTGTGGGACCTTTCCTGCCCCTGTTCCCTTATCGCCCTCCACCCCCCTTCATCTGTACCCAGTGGTTCCTGAAGTAGCAATATTGACCATTTACCCCTCCCCCCTTAGCCTGGGTTACCTGCAAATATCTGGGGCACTCCTATGTGCCCTCAGTCCTGGATTGATCCACCAATCTGTACCTTTCCTTCATCTTATCTCTGCCCTTAACCACCTAATCTCTTTCTCAAGCTGCTGAAGTTGCCTGCACACCAGGCATTCCCCTGCTCTCCATGCAACCCCTAAAAAGATAGATGATCAACAGTTGTTGTAGCCTACTACCCTTCCCATGCCCCTACCTGACCCCCTACCACCCTTCCAGCCTACCCCTGCTTCATACTGCTCAGTTTCATCCCGGACATTTCCACTTACTAGGGCTAACCATGTTATTTTCTGCCCCTTGTCCTCCCTTTAAACTGGTCTGGAATGTTCAATTAGCCTCGAGGTTGCTCCACTGTGTGCTGACTACCAATCCTTATCCAGCACCTCCTGACTACCAGTCCTGATTCAGCACCTCCCTATAAAAGCTGATAAACTTAAGGAGGGAAGGATAGGGCTACCAGTCACTCTCGCGTGTGTGCTCTCTCTCTCTCTCTTCCCCTTCCTCCCTCCCTCCCTCTCTCTCTCTCTCTCTTTCATCAATCGGCCCCATTTGGCTCCTGCTGCACTTCCCAGTTCCCTCAACATTTGTTTTTTACTTTTCTGTTCCCCACTTCAACAAGAACAACAGTGTTTTGTTTTCTATTTCACTGCTCCCCACCCCAGCAAGCAAGAATGATGTGAAACAGGAGCATTCGTTACAATCATCAAACCATTTTCTAAAAGTTTTTTTTTAAAGTGTGTACCTTAGGACAGTTAATAACATTGATAGGAAGTGCACTAAGAAGGAGAGGGGCCTTATATAACAAAGACCTCTGACCTAAACCTTTTTTAAAAAGAGGTGGGGTAAAAGTTAATCTACTCTGTGATCTAGTCCCACACTTATTTAATGTTCTTGTAAACAGTGCATAAACTGATGAAGGTAGCAGGCCCAAGATACCCTTAAACAAAAAGTGTCCAGTCCTAAAACATGCCCTATTGTCAAAAGATAAACACTTAGCAGTTTGAGAAGTTCATGGTGATGTGCATGGAATGCTGAACCAGGCATAAATCTAAGGATTGAGCTGTATGTGACCCTGAACTTATTCAACATTTTATCTGTAGTGGCAGTGCAGATAATTAAGCCAAAGTCCAACAGAGTAAAGAGAAGAAAAAATTACTCACCTTAGTAATTGTGTTTCTTCTAATGGAGTCTTGCTGTATTCTGACATATGCTGTTAGCCCCAGCACTTGAACTGCTCTGGAGAGGAAAGAGTTAACTCTATGCTGAAAGCATAGAACGTTGAGAGCAAGCTCGGTTCAAACCTCTGTCTGCTGCACTTTCAGGTGTAACCATCAGATTCTTACAAGCTAACTAACTAGCTACACCTACCAATGTGGAAATTGTAAAAATACACTAGCCAACAGGCAACCAAGTTTTTGAGGTTCCCAAAAAGACTCAAGTCGAAGAAACCCCAAAAGAAAAAGACAGGTACTGAACAACATAACTTACAGGATAACACAACATATAACCCACTCCCCCTCTTTAAAAATGAGGGGGTGCCAAGGCACCCCTGGGATGCAACACTGCACCTGCCAGCCCACTTCCCAAAAACTAGGTTCTGAGGGGGAGGTGGGGGGAGGTCAGAATGCAGCAAGACTCCATTAGAAGAAACACAATTACTAAGGTGAGTCATTTTTTCTTCAAACAGCATGAAGTCTTGCTGTATTCTGACATATGCAGA
Source organism: Neoceratodus forsteri (assembly GCA_016271365.2). Lineage (NCBI taxonomy): Eukaryota > Metazoa > Chordata > Ceratodontiformes > Ceratodontidae > Neoceratodus > Neoceratodus forsteri. Next base: position 478,727,647 of record CM057452.1, on the reverse strand, counting down.
TTACCAAGCAGTACCTCCAAGGAGGAGGGCTTCCAAACCTATTTTTGGAATAGGATCTGCAGCACTGCTGTACCAAACTGAGCATCACTCCTAGCCTGGATATCCAGAGAGTAATGCCTGGTGAATGTATGGACTGTTTTCCAGGTGGCTGCTTTGCATATCTCTAGTAAGGGTATATCCCTGGCAGCAGCCAGAGAAGCAGTTGTACCTCTAGTCGAATGGGCCCTCAGGCCTGAGGGGGGTATTTTGCCTAGTTTTTCATAGCAGAATTGTATACAAGAGATAATCCATCTGGCAATAGTTCTCTTAGTAGCAGGTTTACGCTTTCCCACTTCACCATAAGTGAGAAATAACCGAGAACAGTCAAACCTAAGTGCCTTAGTATGCTCAATGTAGTAGCTAGGTGCCCTTTTAACATCCAGACTGTGCAGTCTTCTTTCACCTGAAGAAGAATGATCAGTGAAGAACACAGGAAGAGACATGGATTGGTTCAGATGAAAGTCTGAAACCACCTTGGGTAAAAACTTCAAAGGACCACCTTATCTCTGTGGAATGAGATAAAATCAGGGTCTACTGACAGAGCTTTCTGTTCACTAATACACCTGGCAAAAGTGATAGCTACCAGGAACACGGTTTTCCAAGTCAAGTACTTGAGTTCTGCTGAAGCCAAAGGCTCAAAAGGGGGTTGCATAAGCTGAGCAGTGCAAACACTGAGATCCCAGAGCATCCAGGGGGACTGAGCCAATTACTGAGAGTCTGCAACAAAAGAGAGGGAGTTGATGATTGTCTGGGGCTGTAAAGAGATCTATCTCTGGAGTACCCCATCTCGAGAAAATTACTTTCAACACCAAGGGATCCAGGCACCCTTCGTGATGTCCCTAAGATATCCTGCTCAGAGCATCTGCTGGCACATTGTCCTTCCCTGGAAGGTGGACTGCTACCAGAGAAGTCTGTAGAGAATAAGCTAGAGACCATAATTTCATGGCTTCCGTGCACAAGGCCGTAGACTGAGTGCCTCCCTGCTTGTTGATGTAGCACATGGCTGACTCAAACCATCTTGTTCTGTACTGAGTAAAAGGAAAGCTTGAAGAGCCAGATACACTGCTTTGAGCTCCAGAAGGTTGATGTGAAGTACAGACTCCTGTGGGGACCATACTCCCTGTGCTGTGAGGGCTCCCAAGTGAGCTCCCGATCCCAGGAGAGAAGCATCTGTGGTTAATACCACAGAATGAGTCTGGGTGATGAATGGGACTCCTTGCTTGAGGTTGTCCTGATCCAACCACCATTGGAGAGCCTGGATCAGAGTTTGAGTTACTGGAATCAGTTTGGTTAGAGGATCTTTCTTCTGAGCCCAAAAGGACAGCAGATGAAACTGAATGTCCCTCTTCTGAAATCTCACTCTCCCTGTACCACTGCAGTGGAAGGTACCATGTGGCCCAGAAGCTGAAGAAAATGCCTTGCTGGCCGAGACACCAGAAGACGAAAGGAAGAAGCCAGGTCTGCAAGGGCCTCTACCCTTGCCAGAGGAAGAAAAGCTTTTGCTTGGACAGTGTCTAACTCTATCCCTATGAAGGTCAGGAGTTGCAATGGTTTGAGTACTGACTTTGGAAGATTGAGGAAGAACCCCAGAGAAGTAAGCAATTGCTGAATCACTTGCAGGTTTGATGTGTGACTTGGTCTGGAGACTGTCCCACAATGAGCCAGTTGTCCAGACAGGGAAAAATGGAGATGTTTTGTCTCCTGAGAAAGGCCAGTACTACTGCTAGGCATTTTGTGAACACCCTTGGAGCTGATGTTAGCCCAAAGGGCATTGCTCTGAACTGATAATGGCCTGAAGGTAATTCCAACCTGAGACACTTTCTGTGGGAGCACCTGATGGGAATGTGAAAATAAGCATCCTTGAGGTCCAGGGAGGCTAACCAATCTCCTGGCCTCAGAGAGGGGAGAATTACTCCCAGAGTCACCATTTTGAATGTTGGCTTGACTAGGCACTTGTTTAAGTATAGTATCTTAGGTCTAGGATGGACCGCCACTCCCCTGACTTTTTTGGGGTAAGGAAATATCTGGAATACAGACCTTTGGCCCTCTGTGGAGTAGGAACTCTCTCTAAAGCCCTGAGGGACAGCAGAGAGGAAACCTCTAACTCTAGGGCAATGGTTTTGGAGATGTTTGCAGGTGGAAAAGACTTGACCCTGAGCTTTGGAAATTTTTTGAAGCTCAGGGCCAGTCCCTGGCTTACTACCACCAGGACCCACTTGTCTGAGGTAACAGACTTCCAGGCCTGGAAGTAGTAAGCCAGCCTGCCTCCTACAGGGATGGGGAGTCGACCCGGGCTGACACATCAGGGTGTCTTCTTGGCAGGAGCCTTAGATTGGGAGGATGATGCAGCCCTGCTCATCCCCTTCTGCCTCTTCCTCTGAAGAACTCCCTCTGAGGAAAAGGAGAGGAGGCCTGTGCCAGGTAGAAAGACCTGTGAAAAGGTCTGTCCCTGCCCCTGCCCCTAGACTGCTGCTTCTAGGGGATCCTGCCTTTCCTTGACCTGTGCACTCCTGTAGGTGGTCCTGTATTCATCCATCTTCTTCATATAATCCTCTGTCTGCTCCCCAAACAGTGAATTATCCACCACAGGCAAGTACATGACCTTAGCCTGGGTGTCCTGTGAAAGGCTAGTACATCTGAGCCAAACAAATCTCTGAAGAGACACAGATGTAGCCATGACTCGTGATTATACATCATTGGAGGCCACAGCATCATGAAACTGGACTTTTTTTGTTGTTTAACATTTTTATTGGTATTATTCGGACAGTACACACACACATAGAGACAGAGTGTCACGTTTCCATATCTGAATCATATCACAGCATTTGGCACTAATATCATGTACAATCGCCAGATATACACTTCATAGGTTACAAAATATAAAAAGCATATATCTTAGCATAACAATTATGTTACAATCCTTGACTCCATGAATTAATAAATCTATGTTGGTTCATTCTTCTCGAAAAGAAAGGAGCCACAAGAAGAGTAAGGAAAGGGATATGTGGCAGAAAAAGTAAGGATAAATCAAGCTAGGTTTAGTCACAGTCCAGCTTCTCTGCTTCAAGCATGTCTAGCTTCACTGCGCATTGCAATATAAACTATGTACAAATGAAACTGGACTTTTGATGCCTCTATCCCATCAGTGGCCACCTCCTCCAGCTCCTTGGCCAGCTGGAGGGAAGCCTGCTTAGCCAGTTCCAGAACAGTATCCCATCTGGACTTCTGGTATCTGGCTGTGTAGGCCATGAAGTTAGCCTGCCTGAGTCCCAAGGAGGGTGCCAAGTACCTGTTTTTTGGCCATGGCATCCAGCTTCCTAGAGTCTTTATCAGAGGGGTGTGAAGCCAAGGGTATGTTAGCCTTATCACAGGCTGTAACCTGCACAACCCCAACATGGCTGCATTGCTGGTACAAGAACTCCGTACCTGAGCCTGACAGCAGGTACTTCCTGTCCATTCTTCTGACTGCAGGAGGTAAGGAATTTGGTGTTTGAAGAAGTTTTTGTGTCTGTTTCCCCAGGGATTTATGGAGGGGAATAGACAACCTTTTTGACTCTGGGATGTCCATCATTTCCACAAAGTCAGGCTCCTCTTGTTCCTCAACAGCTTCAACCAGAGGGAGCTGGAGGGTTTCTGCCACTTTTTTGTAAAACAAAAAGTGGGACGGGGACTCAGAAAGCCTAGGAGGAGAAACATTAGAAGGCCTGTCTGGGTAGATGTCCGGTTCTATGGGCTCATGCAGACCTTCCATACCATCATCATTGTCATCATAGTCTTCATCCCCCTCCAGATCTGGTTCATAATACTCCTCTGTACAATAATCTGGAACCAGAGGAACCAACTGAACAGAATGCCTACCAAAAGGTGCCGGATTGGTCGGAACCAGATGGAGCGATTCAACAATACTAATCGCCCTGGCAATTTCTTCGACGGTTGGATGATGTGGTTCTGAATCTGAACCAGATGATTTCTCCTTTCTCTTTTTCTTAGCTGGAACCGACCCCTCAGGATAGGCTTTCCTTTTGCCCGAGGGAGTATCGCCTAGGTCAGTGGGCACTCCCTCAGGTTTGGTTGGAACTGAACTGGGCTGGCCATCTGGGTCGGTGGACTTCTCGGCCTCCTTTTCCCTAAGCCTGCCCAATCTCTTCTCCAGGGTGGCCTTAGGAAAATTTTTACATATTTGGCAGTCTGAATTGAGGTGGTCAAACCCCAGACAGTAAACACAGGTGGTGTGGGGATCAGCCTTAGCAAAGGCCTTCCCGCACTCACTGCAGTGTTGAAACCCAGTGGGCCTGGTTTTTCTTTTGGGTTTCTCAGATGTAGCCATCCTCACACTTACCCTTTATTCAGCTTAGCCAGGCAAGACCCCCTTATCAGTTCCTAACCGTGTTAAGGGTATTGGAAAAAATGTCTGGAACACGTTTTTTTTAGAACCAATAAGGACCAGTACCTCACACTAAACTGTACTAAAAATTAAAACAAGACCAGACCGGTTCAACCGAACCAATTAAAACTTTTTTTTTTTTTTACATTTTCCACACACAGCAATTAACACTCAATCTACTACCAAAGCACTTACTGTACCGTAGACAGGGATCTGAACCAAAGTAAATAAAGAAAAATATGGTATAAAACTGACGTTTTACTGTACCGAACCGAAAGTGATGGAGAGATCTCCGGAGTGACTGTTCAGTTAGGCAGAGTAAAGAATCTGACAGTTACACTTGAAAGTGCAGCAGACAGAGGTTTGAACCAAGCTCAAGCTCAACATTCTATGCTCTCAGCATAGACTTAACTCTTTCCTCTCCGGAGCAGTTCAAGTGCTGGGGCTAATTGCATATGTCAGCATACAGCAAGACTTTATGTTGTTTGAAAACTATGTGTTAAAAGTCCACGGGACTCATTAGTCAGAAAAGGTTTGACTCTGTACAATAACCTGTGTCTTTGATTCAAGATTTTCTTAAGGGAGCCAACATGGAACTCAAATGTGAGATGAGGATCCAGTAAATGCCTAGGTATTTAAAGCTCTCAACATGCTCATTAGTATCATTGTTAATAAGCTAATAATTCTCAGCTGCTTCAGTTGTGTTAGAAAGGAAAATAAGCTGCAGAATGGTTCCACAAGGTGTCAAGCTGCTGAAGAATGTAACACCTACTCTGGCCAAGCCATTTTCTCATCTGTCACAGCTGATGCCCCAATAGTGTGATGGTGTGATGAACCCAACTTTTACACATTGCACATTGTGTTTTGACCATCACATTAAAACAGAAATGTGTTTTTCCTATCGTTCTGAGCATGGACAAAACATGCATTCAGATGAAAAAAATATGTCTGTCTAAGGGACTGTATGTCGACTGAGAATTACAGTGTCAATATACACTGACCACTCTCAGTATTTCATACAAAAAAAAACCTAAATCTTACAAAAAGAGATTGCGTCAGTCAGTTCAATAGATATGAAGTTTCCAATTAATTTTTTTACTTTTACATGAAAGTGAACCACCTCTATCTTTACACTACTGTTCCTTGGAGAGCTTTCAACTGTTTCGTGCCAGCCCTATCTGCCTAGTGAGAGGTATTTTTGAACAGGATTTTCATTAATGCTGTAAGGGATGAAAGGGTGTAGACAGGCATACTCACTGTACACATTTGTGTACAGTTTTGTTGAGTGCCTGTCACAAACCATAAGCCACTCTGTTAATATTATCATTCTAATCTGTAGTATTTGGGTTAGTGTAGGCCACTGAGGAGTGCCCAATACATGTATAACCTCTTTAGAGAGTAGAGGAGTCATCTGACAACAATCTGACTTGTTTGGAAAGGGGTGCCATTTGGAAAGGATGTATACGTTTTTTAATTGGGGGGGGTGTAACTGTTGGAGATTGTGTACAAAATGGAAATTTCTGGCTACACTCCTGTTTAAGAACAGACCTAAATGAGCACAGCCCACTCGGTCCCGTGTTTCTTGTTACAATTTTTACATGTTATGAGGTGGTGGGAGGAGTGGATGTAAGAATACTTACTGGAGGATCTATATACTTCTCTGCTTTTCCCCACACTTTTGCAAAGAAAAAAATGTATAGGAAATTGCTGAGGATGGGGTGTGATGGCAGATGATGAAAGACATTGGCAGTGCCAATGTAACTGTCATTTTTTTATTGGAGTAGGTTTAGTTTTTTTAAGGGTTGGCTCAATGTTTGGGGAATAGTGATAGGTATTAGTGCTTGTGTAGTTTGTAGTACTTTTTGTGGCTTTACTCTTTTTTTTTAATTAGTTGTTTAACCAGGAGTAGCAAACTAAGCTGAAAGCTTTTTTACAGGTGTGACCTGGGAGCACAGGAAAGTTAAGTGACTTGTTATGGGTCACACAGTATGCAAGTGGAAGCTGTGGGATTCAAACCAAGGCCTAGTCTGCTGGATGTCACCAGATTTTCAGCTCAGAGCCTTAAACCACTGCACTATACTGCCTCAAATGCTGCCTACTCTCTTCCCACCCTTGAGTAGTAGGTAGGTACATAAGTAGTAATTTGTAGGGAATAGAAGGGCCATGAACAAGGGTGAGAAGAGTGCCAGAGAAGGAGGAGGAGGAGATGGAGGAGGGCAAAAAACAATCCCTAAGCAAGGAGTGTGTATGAGTGGTGGGTTTAAGTAGAGTTTGTGGGAGGAGCTATTCCCCACATTGAACCTCGAGCTTAAGCCCTTCCATTCAATGTTTGGGGATAGTGATGGGGTATTAGTGCTTGTGTAACTTGTAGTACTTTTTGTAGCTTTACTCTATGCCCATCCAGTAGGTATGTAAGTAGCAATTTATAGGGAATAGAATGCCCCAAAAGATACCTCCTCTAACTCATGGAGAGTATGACCTCTAGCACTCGGGAGAGGAAAGCCTCCCAGGTGGAAGAAACCTCTGAGGACCCATGGCCACTGGTCTGCCCATCCTCTGGGCATACTAAGAGGAGATAAACCTAGGTTCTAGCAACCATAGCTACTTTTTGAGGAAGGTGAGCTGCTTAGAGAGATGATGGTCTATCCTTGATCCATGGATGATGTATTTTGGAAGGATGATACTGAGATTGACAAAGTAGGTCTTTTCTGAAGGAGCATTAGAATCCTGAGAGTGAAGCACATCCAGTCGAAGATGGGCAAATGAAGTTCAAGTTTCCAAGATGATGATGGATGCTTGTCCAAGGGATTACAAGAACGAATGAGAAAGGAGATCATAATTCAATTAATATGTTGTCAGACTGTGGACAGTGGGAATTGTGATGGTTTGTGAAGTCATAGGTAAATGATCCAACTTGTAGAAGATTTGACATTCATGGTAGAGACTGGAGGTGAGGAATTCAGTGGTGAGTGATAAGTTGCTAAGTAAGCATCCATGAAGTGAATGAAGGAATCAAGCAGAGTCTTTGAGTGCATAATAGGAGAAATGACATCAGTAATTCATAGAGCAATGCGGGAAGATTGTCATATGCAGTATAGATGGTAATTGAATATATAGGGAATAATTGGAAGTTCTGTACAAGGATTTCAATATTTGATTTGGGTATTGATGTCATAGTAATGTTTGAATAGGCTCTTGCTGGTCTGCTGGCTGAAGTAAATATGGGTATTTCTGTGGTGTAATTGCCCATGATATGCACTGAGGTGGCAATGGCTGGTTAGCTTTACAGGTAATCCGATGTCTACATTTTAGCGTCAAACTTGGAAGTGGATATATGGAAGAGTCTATAGGCTGGGGTGGCAGAGTAGTCAAAAGTAGTGTAGAATGCCTGGGGTGCCTAGTGCTATAGTCGATTAAAGATCTGTTGGGAGGCAAGAATGGGACAGTGAAATCACCATATCAGTTGTGGATTTTTGGATTGAGAATCAAAGGAAGCTTGTTCTTGGTAAAAGTATTCACTAGAGGGAGTAACAGAGATAAATATGAAGGATGAACTAGAAGGACTGCTGGATGGGTAGCTTATTTAACTAATGGTAATAAGATGAAGGCATGCAGATGATTGTATAAGGTATGGTGATGCCCAAGAGCTAGAAAACAGTGGTTTGGATAGAATGACATTAGTAAGGCAGCTAGGAATGTCAGATCCAATGATGGAAGTTTTGGGAAGGCAGCTGAAAAGATCTTAGTACAAGCAATGGCTATTGAGAAAGTAGGAGTCGAGTAACATGGTCAACAGAGTCAGTGCTAGCAGGAGAGGCTACAGAAAGGTAAAACAGATGATATCAGTATTGCTATGAGGTATCTTGTGGTTCTCGGTATCTGTAGTAATGATGATGGTCACAGAGCGGAGCATGATGGAAGGAGTTGTCTTTTCTATGTACAAGGATAGCCTGTGAGACATGATGGATTGGGAGGTCCAGTGCTTGAATAGACAGGATGCATAGGTAGTATCCAGTAGAGATGGATGAGATCTTTCTATTGTTCAGTTGAACTGGGATTCCAGGACTGATCCTGAGGAGATGATTGGGCAGTATAGAGAACTCTATGGTGTCGTAAGAGTCTATGAGGCATGTTATCCAAGGGAAGTTTGCTAGAAGTAGTTTTCCTCAGGTGAAATGAACAAGTGTTCCATCGGGTAGTGCATGGGAGCTGTTAGAATAGCCAGAGTAGGAGTATGAAATGGATAAACGGGAGGAGTAGTTAGCCAGGTAAGGGTACTGACCGGGGACTGATCCTAAGGAGATGATTGGGCAGTATAGAATACTCTATGGTGATGTAAGAGTCAGTGAGGCATGATAGCCAGGGGATGTTTGCTAGAAGTAGTTTTCCTTAGGGTTGGAGAGAGGGTAATATGCTCAGAAGAGCCACAGCAAACAGGAGGCAGCACCGAGTCATCAAAGCGGAGATGAGAAGGCAACTATCCAATTATGGAAGGAGAGTCTGGAGGGAAGCTCAATGAAGAGGAGGAATGAGTTTGGGAAGAAGATGGCATAGGCCAAGCCATATGACATGACAAGTGCTGAAATGAACAGCATGGGGGTCAGCACCACGGCAAACCACAATAGGACGGAGCAAAGCAGCTGCAGGTCAGGAGTGGCAGATCCAAGGAAGATGAGAAGTGAATCCAGATACCAGGTGCTACAAAGTTGATGCAGGAAGGTCCTAATGTCATAGACAAAGGCGAACAGCAAGCGCAGAGAATGGAAGGTGCAGCATTGATTAAGCAGGATGTGCCCACCTCTGAAGGAGAAGGCGAATCCGCATGGTAGGCAGGAAGGGTGACCAGCAATATGGCGTTCAGGGGGCAGACAAACTGAATGGAGAGAGATGGAACAAGCTGATGAAGTCCAAATCCAGAGCATGAGGAGGCCCAAAGCGGGAACTAGTACGATAAGTCCATGGAAGTGCAGGAGGTAGAAGGGTGAGGAAGGATGCAGAAGGCAAATAGAGTATATGGATCCTCTTCCTAATGGAAGCATCAAGTAGGCAGCAGGTAGACAATGCAGAGGGATAAACAGTCTTGTGCAGACACAGGCTTCTAACCCAGATAGTCAAGGTGAAATGACCTGGACACGACACACCAGATAATGCAGGATGGTGAAGGCAAAAAAGGTAAATAGTTCCATTTCTGCAGGGAAGCAGCAACTGGAGGTCAGGTAGAGAGTGTAGATGGGTGAAATAGTTGAAAGCAGATACAAGCTTCCAGTCCAGGCAGGCGGCGCAAGATTTGCTTCATACAATAGTGTCTGGCAGAGTGGAGAGGCAGAAGGCAAATTGTGTATAGAGGTCCCTTTCCTGAAGGGAAGCAGTGACCTGTATCAGGTAGAGGATGCAGAAGGTGGAAACAGCTGAATTCAGGCTCAAGCTCCCGACCATGGAAGTCAGTGTGATAGGACCTTGACTCAAGGCGGCAGGCAAGGTAGGATGGAGAAGGCAAGTAGGATAAGATCTTGTCCCTGAAAGGAAGTGGCATCCGGGTGTCAGGCTGAGAATGTGTAAGGCTGAAGCAGTGGAATGTGGACTCAGGAACCCATCCGTGATGGTTGAGGTAAGATGATCTTGACTGGATGCAGCTAGGCACAGACAGGATGATGACAGCACATGGGGTGAAGAAGTTTCATTCTGAAGTGAAGCAGCAACTGATAGTAGGTAGAGAAGGCATGGTATGATGCAGTAGACTGCAGACATGACTTCCATCCCTGGTAGTTCGGGCGAGCTAACCAGCACTTGATCCTGCCAAGCAGAGTTAGGGATGGAGGATGTCAGGTTGGTAAGTAGTAGGAGGTACTGATTGCAATGGATTCCCATCTCCAGTAGACAGGGGAAGCCAACCTTTGCTCAGCACCTCGAAAGCACAGAACACTGTTGTAGAAAGAGAGTAGATTAGGGAATTGAAATGAGATAGGCATGCTGAATAGTAGACAGGTATGGTAAGACAAACGTAGTATGATAGGAATGGTAGGCAAGTAAACAGGTAGTGCTGTAGAAAAGGTCCAGCCATGGAAGCAGTAACAATGTAGGGGAAGGAAGGCCCCACTGTAAACTGAAGCAAGAACCAGGGGAGCGAATTATGTGGGTGAAGGCAACTGAGGTTGTAGGCAATAGGAGCAGTTAGGCTAGAACAACTAGGGTCAGAAGAATGGAAGCACCCCCCAACCCCCGACATCCTGAAGTATGTCACACAAATGTTTCTGGAAAGGACAGGTACCACAATCATCCAGCCAAGAGATTAGGGAAATCAGGAATAAGATACAGCGAGCAGTTAGGAGAGAATCACTGCTCCTCAAATGAAGTCATCTCGAAGTGTAATCCAAGGTTTCTTAGGGTGGCCTGATGTACAACTCCCCTCCACCACCACCACCAGTACCCCACACAAGTGGAGCAGTGCTAGCATAAGCTTCCCACCAGCCACTGCTAGTCCTAATCCTTAGCAGGGGCATAACAAACAAAACTGCATAAGGGGATGTGGCCAGAAGTTGTGGCTCAGGGCACTCTTTCTGTGGATGCACAAACGGACACTTTAAATCTGATGGATACTGAATTAAATTCGGAAGAACAGTTCCTGGAGGGGGAGGGAGAAGAACGGGGGATGCAGATGGCAACTGAACAGAATGGTACTAATGATCAGGATAGTGTACAGCTATACGGAGGAAGGTATTGCAGCAGGAGCTGTTGAAATATCCACTCGAAATACTGATACCCCATTAGGTTGAAAAGAGGAACTGTCATTGTAGTCTTACTGCTGATAGTGAGACTGGGTCACTAACACAGTAGTCTGTTACAGCGTGCTGCCTTGTATGTGGTGTGATCAAAGGAAGATAAGTTGCTGTGTAACATGAAATTGTTCTTTCAAGGGGCCACAGTACATATCAGGATGTTCAGGGTGCCATTACTACAGTGCAGGTATGCATTATTGGGTGTCTGGCACAGTCGGTGATTGCCTAGCTTTCTTGTGCCCAGAAAATGCAGGCAGTATGCCACAAGTGAATGAACATGGCATGCAAAGCCATACTAATAGTTGTTATGATGTTGTGCTGCAAGACTTTTTTTTTTATTAACATCCCCAATCTAGCACTGTTCCAATTCCTCTAAACCACTGTGAGGAGGGAGGAAGCACAATGTGAGAGTTACAATGTCGATCCCCAAGTCCACAGCCCGGTGCAGCAGCCATGGGTCAAGTGCAGCAATAACAAAAAGCAGCAGTATTCATGGGTATAAAGCAGAGCATGCTATGGCAAAAACAGTGAGAGGAATCCAAAGCGAGAGCTATGAAGAAATGGCGAGCTGCAGAGCCGGAGAGTCAAAGAGGAGAATGGGATGGTTGTAGGGGATGGACAGGAAACATGCGTGTGTTAGGAGGGGAGATGGAGGAAGGCCTTGAAAAATGGATAAAGAAACTGGGGATGCTTGGAAGCATCGGTGCTATGGGGTAAGTGGATGTGGGTGGAAAGCCCCCCCCAAAAAAAACAGAGGGGAGAATCCAGGAGCAGCGAGGGATAAAGACAAGCGAGGAAAGGACTGGGGAGGTGGAACGGAGCTGCTGAGGGAGGGGAGACTAGCCAGAACACAGGACAAAGGTAAGAAACACACAATGACAGTAGAAAATGAGATGACAAGAGGGAAAGGGGAGATGCACTGGGGAGGGAAAAAAAACAGACAGAGCAGCAGGAGGTGCTGGAAACAATACAGCCACATGAGCCACACAGGGAGCTCAGGGACAAAAAACACTCTCTAAGTGAGTTGGGTGAGTATTGGGTTTAAGTAGCATTTGTGGGAGGAATTACTCCCCACATTGAACCTTGGGTTTAAGCCTTCCCATTATAGGTGGCATGGGCAGTGTGTGTGTGTGTATAGTAATGATGAAACTTACAATAAATTGTATTGTAAATCATAACAGGAATTTTTTTCAACCACCACACTGTACCTGTTAGCACACAGAGCCACTCTGAGCACAGAATTGGAGGGCTCATCCTGGAGTTCAATGGTCAAGCAACCAGCCACTCCCACTTCCTGAGCTATATAAGCTGTTCCTCTCAGCCTCCTCGTGAAGCACTTTTTCATTGCAGCCGAAGGCTCTGTCAGTATGTCCTCTGAGCTGGTTGTGGCCTGCCCTCCACCACCTTGCTGCTCCTGCTTGTCTGCTGGAATTCTGTGTTTCATTCCTGTCTCTGGTTTGCATTCTGCCTTTGGCTGTGTGTGCTTCTTCTGTTTTTGTTCCCTGTTTTCTGTGTTTGTGTGTCTTTGGTTTTGTTTTTTCTGGGGGGCTTTTGTTTCCAAGCTTCTAGCATATCGCTCCTGAGCTCCTACTATTTGCTCTGTTATCCGTATCTCTCAAACTACTGCAATGCAACTGCAATCATTATTTGTGTGTTTCAGCTTAACCATAGCTGCTCCATGTTGCATACTCAATTGTTTTCACCTGACTCAGGCTATCTCTGAACCTAGCTATGCAGCTCAATCATGCTCTCATTTCTATTTAACTTATTGCAGCAGCTTCATTGCATTGCCTGGTTACACTTGCTTTCAGAGCATTGTGTCTCTTTACTTATGTTTGTTGCAGTTGTACAATGCAGCGTCCTCCATGCACATGTTGCTTCTATGTTTATTCACCCTGTTATACTCAGAGGTTGGCTAAAGCTACTACTGAGGCTCTAACTTAGTTTCAATATCTGCATGTGGGTCTCAGCCCTTCCATCATGTTCTTGTTTTTCCTACGGTGGGGACTCAAAGGTGTTTGGGGAGTCATGGCCCCATGTGGCTAATTCTAAATCCTGTCTCTGCTGCCGACAAATCCCCTGAATATGTGCCACCCCTATTGGTTTTTGGATGCTTGGTTGGCTTGTCTCACTGTTCAGTGCTGATTATTACTACTATGTTATGCAGACCTATGCAGGTCCATCTATTACTACTCTGCTTATTGACCTTCGTGCAAGTCCACTCTTGCTTACGTGATTGTTGCTCATGCCTACTGCAACACTTTGGCTTCAGCCTCTGGGATGTCTGCTGCACTTAATCTGCTTTTGACCTTGCAAGGTCTCAGCACTCAATGCTCAGTATGTTTCAACACACCTGCACTCATTCAACTGCTCACCAGCTTTTCAGCTCTCTATTAGTTTGGGGCATGTCAACCATACCATTCTGGCGCAGGGTTCCCTGCTGTCAATGGTCTCGCTCTGCATTTAGTTCACATCTTGAGTGTGCTTGACTTGGGGCAGGGTCCTACTCACCTGGCCCATAGCTGGGAATGTCCTCACTCAGAGCTCAGCTTTGGCTGTTCACTACACGGCAGCAGCTCCTGGTGTAGAATTTAAGACTAGCCGTGAAGGGTGGAAACAGTTACCTCCTTTGGCTCTAGTGTTCCACTATAATGGTTATCCATGGCTTTAGTGGTTTCCCTAGTAAGGCACCTTCGCTGCATTCTCCCTATGACTGCCTCTGCTTCACTTTTTTACAGCTGCAGTGGGTGGAGCCTGCAGATGTTTTGCATGTACAAAAGGGCTGATGTCATGTTTTCTGCTCGTGGAACTGGCTGAAGGTGTAAATAGTCTCCTCTGCCTTACCCTCCTCCAAGAAATGCTTTTCACCCTCAAATAAATACGCTTTCATGTTAGTCAATGGTTGCAGGGCACTATTTTCTTTCTTAAATGGGAGGAACAAGAACAGGAAACTGAGTAGTGGGAGGCAGCATTAGTTTTTTGTTTTGGTAAGATCCACCCCCACCTCCATCTGAGAAGCTCCTAAAGATCCACCCCAACTTTTTTTGGTTCATGTGGGAGGAGTACGAGGTGGATCTATCGTGTTGGAACAACTGACTATCAGAGCTGCCTGGGGCATCAGAGCTTAAGGTTTAGAAGGAAAGAAAAAGTAATTAAGGAGTGCCTGCAACTGCATCTACATATAGCACTTGTGAAACTGCATCCTGAAATTACAGCACTTGAGGAAAGCAAGTACTTGCAACACAATAATGACAATTAAGGTATAAGCCCACAAAGGAGTAAAATAAGTTACCCAAAGAAGACTATCCCATATTGGATACTAGAGTGTCTGTTTCTTAATAGCTTTATATACCCCCACACACACACATACACAGCTGAAGCACCCACTCAAATAGCTAGGAGAAGTTCTACATTTTTATCTCTCTGGGATCTGAAGTTTAGCAGTAATGTATGAAGAGAATAAAGTCTTGTGTTTTGTGCATTTGAATAGGTTTAGTGCTTTGAAGTTAATAGATATAAATATATATACGTAGTGTCATGAACACCTGAAATGGAAGGAGATACTTCTGAAATTAATGTTATTCTGATGATTTATTTACTTATGTGTAAGATTTTAAGTGTAGTTCTGCCTAAGTCACAGACACATAAGCTGTAAAAAGTACTAAGGATGGATGTATTAGTCAAAACTAGTAGTAGCAAAATAAAGCATGAAAAATAATATATTGTGTTTTTTTTTCCTTTTAATTGTTTAACCAGGAGTGGCACACTAAGCTGAAAGCTTGTTTACAGGGACAACCTGGGAGCACATGTAAGTTAAGTGACTTGCTCAGGGTCACCTAGTATGCAAGTGGGGGCTATGGGATTCAAACCCAGATCTCCAGATTTGCAGCTCAGAGCCTTAAACCACTGTGCTATACTGCCTCCCTAGTTATGGCAGTCACCTGTTTTATGGTTCATGATGTTGGAGTAGTAAGCAGCAGTGTATTGCTTAGCAGGTGTAAAATGTCAATAAGTAGGTCATGCAATAGATGTGCTGAGCAATTACTGAAGCAAGAAGTGTATTTAGGATAGTAAAATATTCCTGTTAGAAAACTGATAAATGTGTGACATTTGCATCTCAATTTCAAGGAGGTCCTTCTGGGGGTGTCAATGAACAATATAAAGTAGTTATAGTTTTCAAGTTGTCTGGGTAATTGCTTTGTACTATCACTGTTAGTAAATTTAAATTACTCTATGAAGAAAATAAAGTTTATGTAACTGTCTGTAAATGTATTAAAAACTTTTACTTGTCCTTATAATGCAATGCATTAAATGCTGTTGCTAGGTTAAGAAGTCACATAACAATGCCCAGGGCATTAGGGTTTCTGACCATAACACCCTGCCCTGTAGGGACTGACAGGCATCAGGGATGTGACTTGGGATTGTCAACAGTAATGCTCATGCTATTCCACCCCCATCCCCAACCTGCAGCCAGTGACAGGTATCAAGGTGTGCCGTTGACTCTTCAGGTCCAACGTTCACTCCATTTCCTTATGCAGTACTGTACCCATTTCAGCATATTTCCTCATGGAATGGGGTGAGTGTAAAGCTTGAACACCCCAAGGCACACCTCAACACTTGTCTGTGTCTGCAGGGTAGGGTGAGGTGAAATGGTGTGAGCGTTATGGACAATGACTCAAAAGCACACCCCAATGCCTATCCATGTATTAAAACCATTTACTTGTCCTTATAATGTAATGCATTAAATGCTGTTGCTAGTTTAAGAAGTCACATAACAACGCCCAGGGCATTAGGATTTCTGACCATAACGCCCTGCCTTGTAGGGACTAACAGGCATCAGGGGTGTGACTTGGGATTGTCAACAGTAATGCTCATGCTATTCCACCCCCATCCCCAACCTGCAGCCAGTGACAGGTATCAAGGTGTGCCGTTGACTCTTCAGCCCTAAAGTTCACTTCGGTTTCTTATACAGTACTGTACCCATTTCAGCATATTTTCTTATGGAGTGGGGTGAGTGTAAAGCTTGAACATCCCAAGGCACACCTCAACACTTGTCTGTGTCTGCAGGGTAGGGTGCGGTGAAATGGCGAGAGCGTTATGGGCAACGACTCAAAGGCACACCCCAATGCCTGTACATCTCTTAATGGTGGGGGTGGGGTTGACGTCACTTCAGTTCTTCACTACCATTCCTATTCTGTCTGTTTGTCTGTCTCTCTCTATCTACATGTCTATGTAATTATCTATCTTTATATCAGTTGCATGTATCGCTATTTTTACCTGTTTCTAAAACAAACCTGCATATCACATTTGCCTGCACTCTGTGCACATACTTATGAAACTGTGAATATTTGTACTCCACTTCTGCATAGACCTCACACTTTCCTAATATTCCCATTATCACAAACATAACTACCTTACCCTTATCAAAAGTGACCCCCTCTGAAAGTTACTATCACATTTTCTCTGCTAACAGTCCATCATTACACCTGACTTCCTGACATCAACACATTGTTTAAATATAACTTACATCACCTCATGAACAAAAAAACCTTGTTTCTCTAAAAAAAAAAAACAACTGTGTAAATAATCCAAAGGCTGAACATATGCTGGCCATTACTTTTTCATGTACTGCCCCCTTCTGTACCATCATGGGGATTTGCATATGTTTCCCATGATGCTTTGCATTATTGGGGTATGTGCAAATGTGTTTTATTTAAAATTTGGCTGTCCAGCCAGTATCATCTGGGATAACACATACCTCAGTAGCATTTGCTCTGGGGTTCTTTAGTAAACCTATGTTGCTTCCCATTCCTTCCATTAAAATGTACACTTCCATATATTTATTTAATAATGTGTATGCCTTCCTTAGAACAGAAAGTAAAACAAATCTTACTACTTACAAATCATTGTGTTATTTCTCCATACCTCCTTAACAAGTCCACACAACTTCACTAACTTCATTATGCAGCCATGGTGGATCTGACTAGATTTTGTTGAAATAGTAATAACTCACATATCCAGTTTTCCCAGTCACAGAAGGAAAAGGAGCTTAGTGTCAGTAGTTTGGTTCAGTGGTTGGCATGTAATACAACCTGCTGGGGGTAAAAGCATGACCATATGGGAGAGTCAATGCTACAACTCTTGGTAGAGCAAACCCCACAGCATATAGAGCACAGCATGTGCACCTAACAGATGGCATCTCCTCATACTGCCACGTGGTTTGACCCCCAGAACGTGGTGTGCACTCAAAGGAAAAACAAGGAGATGTGAGTTTCAAATCAAAACCAAATAATTTATGGAAGCTCCTTGTAACTTACAGCAGGTAACAGTGGTGCAATGCTTGCCTCTAGTGCCTTGACTATCTCTGAGTCTTCAAGGGGGTAACATGATTGGTTAGAGCAGCTAATTTTAAGTTCAAAATCATTACATATTCATGAGCTAATACATTTAAAGTTTAAAGGAACAGCTTTCATTCATGTGCCTTACTTATAGTCACATTTTATAACATATTTTATCATAGTTGTGTGATTTTATAAAAAATAGAAAATAGAAGCTCACTGTTTCCCATAGTAACAATAACAATAAGAATAAGACTCCATCCATACAGTAATATGTGAATTGTTGTGCATAAACAATCTCCTATAGTAAGCACCCTCCATATAGTTAAATATTAATTTTGTGTGCTATAAAGTAAAGGCAGAATAAAAATAAACAAAAGGAAAAATAATTCCTTTTTATATTTATTTTTATTCTGCCTTTACTTTATAGCACTTAATATGTTACTCCAGAGTTACCCATATAGCAGTAATGGCTTTTGCACAAAACATTTATATTTAACTATATGGAGGGTGCTTACTATGGGGGATTGTTTATGCACAGAAATTAACATTTTACTGTATAGATGGATTCTTATTCTTATTGTTACTATGGGAAACAGTGGGCTTCAATTTTCCAATTTTTTATAAAATCACAGATAAAATGATAATAAAATATGTTATAAAAATGTGACTATAAGTAGGGCACATGAATGAAAGCTGTTCCTTTAAACTTTAAGGGCCAGATATTCAAAACTTTGCCCTGGGGCTAAATTAGCACTGCCCGGTGGGCAAACTTAGCCTGGAGCACAGAGCAAGCTATACTGAAATGGAAATAGCCCGGTGCTAATCCTGCTGAATATTGCAGTCTAAGGAAGCCGGGCAAACTGGTCTGGGAGTGCAGGGCAAAAATAGCCCGGGAATAAGACAGCACTGAATAAAGCAACCAGGAAGTGCAACCCACAACAACAATACAGTGCACAGCAACGTGAGGGCAGGTACAGACGAACTACATGGCCAATGTGTGCCAGCAAATGCATGGACTCAGTACAGCTGCAGGAAGCAGCAGATGTGAAAGAACAGTGATCAAACTGTATATTATTCCCCATACCGTTAGTGCCATGCTAACACATTGGCGCGGCATTAGCGCGGAGCTAAGCAGTTAGCCCGGTGCAAACACGCGTGCCCGGAGCTAAAATGTGCCATATTCAAAAGTGCCATGCAAATGAGCCTACTTAGGTAGTCTCTGGGCAAACAACCGGATTAGTATCTCATTATACCCTGATTTGCATGCAGTTTGCCCAGCGTTACTGCAGGGTCCCACAGAGCCACCTGTAGGTCAGTCTGGAAGTACAGGGGCTCACCAGGTCCAACCACAGCTCCACCTGTAGGTCAGTCTGGCAGTGCACAATGATAGCTGCAGGCTACATGTAAACAATACAGCATAGCATAGCATATTGTACCCCAGGGACAAGACAGCATAGGCACAGGTGGTGGTGGTGCTGCATGCAACTGTCACACTGTAGGGCATGCTACAGTGCACAGCAGACACTACAGTAGCAAGGGGCCAGTAGTGTGAGGGACACAGCACTGCCTATGGTGTGTAGGGCAGTGATGATGACTGCACTGTACACAGTGACAGGTCCAACCTGCAGGTGTTTACCGACAGTGGACATTACTGTTACACTGTTGTGTGACCCACAGATGCTGTACCTGTGGCATGGGATGCTCACAGTGACATGTACATTTCTGGCTTTGTGTGCTGTGGCAGTTGTACAGCTGTGCGGTATGTGGCGGGGGGGGCATATATTATCCGAAAGGCACACTAGTGTTGGGGTATTCCCAATACTGGCCCATGTGCACTGCATGATGTGTCCCAGCCTTGTGGCCACACCTGGTCTGTGGCACAGCCTCGCCACCCATACACGCCCCTCAACATCCTCCATGCCCACAATGCTGCATGTGTGTGCTGGCATCTGTTCGTGTCCACAGATGTGTGGTCTGCAGGTGTGTGCTGTATGGCCACACTGCCATGCTGTCCACTGGTGACAGGGTCACCACTTACTGCCTGGCATGGCTGGGACTGGTGGCAGATGATGGCATCATTGTGATGCCATCGGTTAGCAGCATGCTCTCTATGTTTGGCTTTATCTATGTGTCATATTTATTTGTTAGGGTCGCGCAAACCCACGCTAAACCACGCATGCACCACGCGAAAGCCAAAGTGTCGCACTAAGCTGATTGCCCAGGGTTAGACAAAGCTTTTCCTGTAGGCGGTAATTTGCCACTATGCTATGTCGCGCTTAAGTTGGCGCAGTAAAACCATTTAGCGTGGCGCTTAGTCACTGAATATAGCATTGCACCTGTATTCATGCTGTTTGCCCCTTGCATACATTATAGTTTTGCCCGGCGCTAATGCAGTTTGCCCGTGCTATTTGGCCTTTTGAATATAGCAGACCCACGCTAGTCCTGTGTTAAACCTGCGCAAACGGTTTTTGCCCGGTGCAAAGTTTTGAATATCTTGCCCTAAATGTATTAGCTCACGAATATGTAATGAATCTGAGCTTACAATGAGCTGCTCTAACCAATCATGTTACCCCCTTGAAGACTCGGAGAGAGTCGAGGTGCTCGGGGCAAGCATTGCACCACTGTTACCTGCTGTAAATTACAAGAAGCTTCAATAAATCATTCAGTTTTGATTTGAAACTAATGTCTCCTTGTTCATCCTATGAGTGCATGCCACATTCTTGGGAACTGTTTATCATGTCAGAGGTGAGCCACCTTAGTTGGTTTTGCACTGGATTCTCTTCCCTACTCACAGCTTTCTTTTGAAGTGATGGTTTTACACCCAGCAGCCTGTATTACACATTGCTTAACATTCAGAAAAATGCTACAGAAATCCGCTTCTATGATTTGCTGCTAACTGATATGAGTAACTGAATCAATCTCAGTTTTGCTGGTGAACAAAGGGACTTGTACTAAAATGAACTTCAGTAACCAATAGCTGGTCTTTATATGCTGGTAAGCCATTGACAGTCATAAATATTGAAGCATATCGTAGTTGGATATAAAGAAATACTAAACAAGCACCCTTATATGGTCTACTGTCTGCTGTTATAATGACCTGAAATAATGCACTTTAAAGAATGAGTATTTGCACAACACTACTTTGCACAAGTTTTTATTTAATATATTTGGATGGATATTCACTGTGATTAAAATATCCCTCTGGGATCTGCACACTGTTTTGGACATCAAATTCATGGAGAGGCTCAGAAAGTATCCCAATTTTCAGCATCTACATAGCGAATATGGCAGTAGTGATTCAGAGTAGGATAAGCCTGTTTGCCGATGACATTAAACTGAGAGCAGTGGTGGACGGGGAGTTGGGAAGTACTTCAGAAAGACCTAGAAGCTCTGTAGAGATGATCCTTCATCTGGCAGTTGGGTTTCAGTGCAAGGAAGTGCAGGATTGCACACTTCAGAAACAAGAATCCTGGGTACAGTTACCAGCTGGGGAGGGTGCAGTTATTGGTATCCATTGAGGAAAAAGATCTGGGTGTGCTGGTCACAGGCCATATGAATCACTCTGCACAATGTTGGAAGGCAGCAGCAAAGGTCAATAGGATGCTGGGGTGCATAACAAGGGGAACCACTTCAAGGAGTCAGGATGTGATTCTTCTGCTGTACAGGGCACTGGTGAGGCCTTACTTGGAGTACACTGTACATTTCTGGCACCTCTTCTTAAAAAAGGACATCAGACTGTTGAAAGGGGTACAGAGAAGAGAGACCAAGATGATAATTGGGATGAGGGAAAAGCCCTATGAAGGAAGGAAGGTTAAGGAAGTTCAATATGTACTCCCTGGAGGACAGAAAGAATAGGGGCTATATGATTGAGACCTTCAATTACTTAAAGGATATAAATAGCGTTAGTAATGAGGTCCTGTTTAAACATGGAAAAGAAGTGATCACAAGAAGGCATAGTCTGAAATTAGGAGGGGAGGTTCAGAAGAGAGATGAGGAGGCACTTTCTAACAGAAAGTGTGGTGATGGCATGGAATGCTTTGCTAGAGGAGCTGGTTTCACAACCATCAGTTGAGAGATTTAAGAGAGGGTGGGACAATGTTAGGGGCAGGATCAGGATGGGGGAAGGGGAGGATGGGGGTAACTCAGTCAGTGCTATCAGTGAAGAAGGTGAAGGGGGGGTTGGGGGATGGAATCAATACTCAACACTGAGAGCTGCACAGTTGAGCAGACTTGATAGACCATATGGCCTGTATCCAAAAATGTACAGACCGATTAACCAGCTAGATATTATAGCTAACATTTATGCTAGAGTCCTAATAGGAAGATTGAAAACAGAGCTTAACAATGTGGGTGACATTTCTCCTTTATAAGATGGGTTCAGAGAAGGCCAATCAATTTTAGATAACTGTTTGATCTTACAGCACTTGCTAGAAAAATATGTTAAATACCTTAAATTAAGAGGAAAGAAACTTTATGCTGCCTTTACTGACTTTAGTTCAGCTTTTGATTCTGCTGATCTAATACACTGTAGGACATTATGAGGGACTGGGGGACATGCCACATTTTGATCAGTATAGATACATGGGCTCAGGTTAGGACTGGGACAAGGTGCCAACTCTCAAATAGATTCTCTATTAATAGAGGAGTTAGACACACAGCTGCATCCTTGCCCCCACACTTTTTTTTCAATATATATATCAATAGACTGTTGAAAGCCTTAGAAGCCCCTGACACAGATGCTCCAAAATTGGTTTGATAACTTGCCCTGCATTGGCTTATGGTGATGATTTAGCCCTCTTTTGCTTTCCTTCTGTGGATTATAAAAAACTTGATATTTTAAACAAGGAATCTAAGATTATGTGGCTTAAGGTAAACATACCTAAGAGTAAGATTAGTGCAATTGGTACCTACAGCAATAAATATCACTGGAACTTTGGATTCCATGACAGTTACTTTAGTTAAATCAAATTGTTATTTAGGTATAACCTATTCATGGAATCTTTCTTGGAAAAGTCATTTTAATTACATTCTTTCTAAAGCAAAATTATATATTACTGGTCTAAAAAGATTCAACTATTTATACAGAGAACACTCAGTTTGGCCCCCAATAAAAGCTATTTATTTAAACTATAACACACATGTTCTTTTTGGTGCTGAAGTTTGGGTCTTGTTGAGAAGCTGGGAAAAATGTTATACAAACATTACTGTCTGAACTGGATTTTAATAAATCTACCCCAAGTTACTTTGTCAGGGCTGAGCTGGGTTTAAATAGTATTCAAGCGATAGTGAGTAGTAAAATAATTAATTACTGGCTTAGAATAAATAAGCTACCAGAGGTCTACAAACTTCTACATCCTTATGGTATTGAGGTCATTGTGAGATATGTCAATAAGAATATCATTCTAAGTTATAAATATAAGCCTTATATATTTAAGAAAATCATGGAATTCCATAGGACTAGTGACACGAATGCCATCAACAGTCTAAATTTGCTAGATGGTATAGTGATAACCATTGCAGACATAGCTTCAGCTATTATTTGGAAATCTTGGAGGATCCTGTTAAAAAGAAAACCTTTGCAAAGTATAGAATTGGTATGTTTTACTCTAATGTTCTCCTTGCCAGATTTAGTAAATCCTCTAAACCTAGTGATGAGCTTTGCAAATGTAATAATAAATTTAGTGAAGATTTGCTGCACATAATGTTGCACTGTCAGTGGTACGGTAAAGCTAGGAAATATTGGATAGCCCTAATACTTGACTTATTGTCATACATGGATGAGAATATCATTTTAGAAATTCTATTTGCTGTTGAGGATGAATATTTTATTAACAGAGTTGCATATTACTTAGTGACAAAGCAAACAGTTATAAAGAGAATAGTAAAGAACCAGAACATTCAGTTCAGATCTGAGTCTAATTTTAATGAGATGTGCTATCTCACTTATGTACACTGTAGTACATATATTTGTTGATGTATTCTGAATGTAATTTAAATGTAAATTTTTGTTTCATGATCTGTTACTGCTTTTAATGATCTTTATATATGATCGAACAATAAAGCTATATCTACCTATTTTGGACATTGAAAGTTGAGTTTTCAGAATTTAGCTTCAGCCTTATTTTCATCAGCCTTATCATTTTTTCTGTATCTGTTTTTTTCTGAGCCTTTGGGAAAAATATTCTGATTTCATTTACATTTTTAGCCATACCAGGCATATTTTCTGGTCTGCCATGCAACCTCTGAGTAGCTGTACCATTTCTTAATGTTCAAGTTCAAATTCAAGGCATGAGTTACCACTCCATTAAAGAAAATTAGTAAACTGTCTGTGTTCTGAATTCTGGCTGTCCATACTGTTTAAATGGCTTTTTAGAAACAAAATTAAACAAAACTTAGTTGCTTCCAATAGCCTTAGAACTCTAATAGCAGTGTTTAGGTGTTATCAATGCTAAATTAGGATTAGGCTCAGACAACATTCATCTCCAAGGTGCACAGCTCTTCTGAAAGTCTGTACCCCAAAATGGACATGGTCCATCCTTATAAGTGGTGGCACAAATTTTGATTCCACACCACCATCTCGAGTGATGTGGCCAGCAGGGCCTCCACCCGGAGGAACATGCACACTAACCCAAGCTCTTTTGCTGGAGGTGCAGAATCCCATCAGGGGCTACAGATTTCTCCACATTAAAACACCCTAGGCTTGTCTTCACTCACAGTTAAGCACCTATAGCCTTGACTTCTTATCCCTGACTAACATCAGCCTTTAGTTCCAAGGGGATGACCTCTATGGTTACTCATCTTTTGTCCACTGATCAACATCTGTTGACTGAAGAAGGCTTCAAGACAGTGTTCCCCTCCTACTCAGATTCTATGGTAGCAAATGCCATGATCTCAGAAGTGGCCACAGGTAATGGTACCTGAGCCCTATAGGCCCAATGGTACTCCAGCCGGGTGACCTACAATTGCCCCAAATGCCAAGAGGCTGAATGACTGGGTCCTGTGGGGAACAGCTTCAAGAGGAAGGAGCTCTACAGCTGCCACATCTGGTTTGCTGACTGAACAATGAAACATCTACAGCGAAGACCATTACAGTGACAGAATTTGACAGGTCACTGTAATGGTCCCCACTGACACCAGCCCTGCATAGCCTGGTGTTTTACCCCCTCCCTGAGACAACTCTGAGTTGGAGTTGGTTATATATATACCAGGGAGTGTGGGGGGGTGACACTCAGCATTGTGTCTGTCGATGTCAGGGATGTCGGCGACTCTGATGACTTAGCAGCATAGGTAAACTGCCACATCCCAGACAACAGCAAAATATATGCAAAACCTCCCACCTCAAGGCTCAACTGAGATAGTAGACTGGGGAGAGAACATTCCTTTGTAACTGGCTTTTCTGTGGCAAACACTTCACCAGGTTGGGTGTGCTTCAGAGACAACTTCAGACCCACACAGGGACAAATGCTTGCTGTCCTCTCTGCAATAAATTGGTTCATGAGAAGTGACCACCAGAGCAAGCACATTAAAACTCACAATTTGGGGGAGGCAGCAACAGGGACACTGACACCAACAACCTGGAAACCCCTTGATCTGAGGTCCCCAGACCTCATCCTGGAGGGAGTAAATTCCAGTAGAATAGCAAAGAATCCACCCTACATAGAAACATAGAAGCTGATGGCAGAAAAGGACCACAAGGCCCACCCACTCTGCCCATTTTACAAATTTACTCCTGCTGCCTCTACTAGGTCAGCGACCTCAGCTATGGCCCCCTCATATGTATGATTCCCTTGTTCCAATCCCATGCCCTCTTGAATTCCTCCACTGTACATGCTCCCACTGCCTCCTGAAGCAGGGCATTCCAGGCATCCACCACCCTCTCTGCAAAAAATAACTTTCTCATGTTACCCCTTAGGTGACCCCACTTCAATTTCATGTCATGCCCTCTAGTTGTACTGTACTTATTATAATGGAAGATGCTATCCCCTTCCACCTTATTTATGCCCTTGAGATATTTGAAAGTCTCAATCATGTCCCCCCTCTCCCATCTCTGTTCCAATGTGTACATATTGAGGTTCCTAAGTCTATCTCCATATGTCTTGTTGTGTAGACCCTGCACCATCTTAGTTGCCCTCCTCTGCACTGTTTCCACCCTGTCAATATCCTTTATGCAGGTGTGGCCTCCAGAACTACACACTACTCTAAGTGAGGACTAATCAGCGTCTTGTACAGTGGGATCACCACCTCTCTCATACGGCTTGTAATAACCCCCCCCCCCCCCATGCACTGTAACATGATACAAGCCCTCTCAATTGTTTTTGTGGTCTGTTTGGTGGATTTCAAGTCATCCGATATAATGACCCCTAAATCTCTCTTTTCTCTGGTGACCATCAACAACTCATTCCCCAACATGTAGCTCTCCCCAGGGTTTCTGTTCCCCATGTGCATGATCTTGCACTTCACTCCTAGATCAAATATATGTGAACACAGTTGTTTCTAAGACTTCCCAAGCCACATTCATAACTGGACATTTGTTAATCAACACAAATGAACACCAGTAAGGCGTGACTCCTTATTTATCATGTCACAAGCAAACACAGGAAAAGCAAAGACTGACTAAATTGCGTTACATGGGGGGAAACTGTTTTGAAGTTGAAAAGAAACTTATTATACATTATTTACAAACAATCAAGAATTATATTGTTGTAGATTATTCTAACACTAATGCAAAATGTATATGTTGGCACAAGGCGGCTTAGACTTTTTTTTTAATGGAGAGAGTGGGTCTCAAATCTGAGATCCACATAGTGAGTAATTGAACTGTGAGTCTTGGGACATACTGTTCCTGTGTTTGATCAAATCTTCACAAATTAGGCTGTAAAAAAGGTTCTATATTCATTTTTATTCTCCTGTAAATGTTAATTCAATTAATTTATGTTGTGGTTGGATTCCTGAAATTCAAGGAATGTTATTTCTGATACACATTGTGGAAGTCCCTATATGTAAAAACATTCTCAAAATTTGTTTTGTTAACATTTATTCTCTAAATAAAGTAAATTAAGGTTGCATCTTTGAAAAACATTATAATGCATTTTCATGTGTGAACAAATTCTGCTTTCTCAAACTTTTCATTTTCTTTTTATGAAAGTACTCTTAAAGGAGAAGTCCAGCCAAAACTTGAAAAAATATATGTTGTGCAGATGTTTTAATTTTTATGTATAGTTCTAGTGTTTCCTTCCCTCTGACTGGTATTAGGAGTTTTGCCCAAATTAGCCTTCTAGCTTTAAGGTAGTTTTACAACCCATGGAGATTTCCATATCAAACAGCTTAATTGTATTCCTTTGTCCTACAATGCACCTTGTTTCATGTGATGGTGATGTAGCAAAGACCATAAATCCAGCAGAAAGCATTGCTTTACAATCAGTACACAACAGTAGAGATGGCTATATTTTAAAATCTTTAGAATTCAGATTGGTGACCACCCACATCGTAAAGGTCTTACTGTCCTGAAAAACTTTGCTGCTGGTCATTTTTGTGCAGCTTGTAAAGCTTCCAAGATACTTAGTTTGTTTGGCATGTGTGTGCTGAATGTTGGGTCTCTCTTACATCACTGTCACATGAGACAAGATGCACTGTGGGAACAAGAAATACAATTAAGCTGTCAGGGATGAAGATCCCCAGGGGTCGTAAAACTAGCATAAAGCTAGCAGGATAATTTAGGAAAAACTCCTAATACCAGTCAGAGGGAAAGAAACACTAGAACTTCACATTCAAATTAAAACACTCTGCACAACATATATTTTTTCAAGTTTTGGGTGGACTTCTCCTTTAAGCTTGTTGTTTTATACAGTCCATCTGCATGTGGGTCCAGTTTTTTGGAAAAACAATGCATATTTCACTAAAGATTTATTGGCATAAACACATCAAGCTCTAACTTCATGAATCCCCATATATTTCATGTCTACCCTGTTAAATATATTACTTTATTGAAACAGTTGGCAAAGATGGAAATATATATTCATATTAGCATGAAGGCTAAATACCACTAACGTACAAATGTTGCAAGGAAAAAGTGCAAAATGCCAAAGAGAAACATATTCATGATGGCTAGAGAATATTTTAATTAGAATAAAATAGGAACAAAGTCAGAACTTGCTTAACAAAGTGCTCTTCTGGCCTGTTTCATGTATGGTACTGCCATTTCTCCTTTTCCCCTCCCCCGAGCTACACCTAGAAATGAGCCTCAGCTCAGCTCACTGTGAATCTCCCAGTTACCAATCTTCAAATATATATAAAAATCACACATGCCCCCACAGTGCAAAGTATCATGGGCTGCATATGCAAATCACCACAGAATATTATGCTGGTTCAACTTTAAGCAGAAATGCATGGTGCCGGAAGGCCTCTCGCACAGTTTGCAAAGTTTACGGGGTCATGTGTGATTTTGTATTTCTTTGAAACTTGGCTTCCCGGCCAAATGCCCTTTGGGGTAACCTTTGCCTCAGTGCTTGTGCACAGAGGTTCTTTGTCTTAGATATATAACTAGATATCTATATCTATATCTATATCTATCTATCTATCTATCTATCTATATATATATTTATCTATATATCTATATATCTCTATATATCTCTTTCTATATATATATATCTATATATATCTATATATATATATAGATATATATATATTTATCTATATATCTATATATCTCTATATATCTCTCTTTCTATATATATATATATATATATATATATGTATCTATATATCCCTTATATATATATATATATATATATATATATGCAGTGTCAGTGGCTCAGTAGGTAGCACACTCGCCTCTGAGGCCAGAGATCAGAGGGCTGTGGGGTTCAGTTCCCACATCTGGCACTTGTTAATATCCCACTGACACTGTAGTGCAGCATGAGAGGGGTGCTGCACTTCTGAGGTGCCATCTTCGGATGAGACGTTAAACCAGGTCCCATCTGCCTGGATTGGTGGTAGTTCAGGTGGATGTTAAAGATCCCATGGCACTTATCGAAAGAGTAGGGAATTTCCCTGTGTCCTGGCCAAATTTCCCTCATTCACTAAAAAAAAAAAATACCACTAACAGCTTAATCTGGTTCAAAGTCAGTTGGCATTCATCTGTATTCCCCTCCCCCGGGTCGTGCCTGAAAATAGGCAGGATTTGTCTAGTGCACTTACCCAGTCAACAAAAACTAATTAAATAAATAAATATCTCTCTCTATATATATCTATATATCTATCTATCTCTCTCTCTCTCTATATATATATATATTTATCTATATATATCTATATCTATATATCTATATATATCTATAAATATCTATATATGTATATCTATATATATCTATAAATATATATATATATATATATCTACATGTATACGCTCAGTCCTTATAGTTATTGCCTGCTACAAGAGCCCCTCCAAAGTAAGATCTCCTTAAACAAATGAGGCAGTGCAAAGAGGCCCATAGCAAGGCTAACAGGATGCTGGGATGTATTGGGAGGGGGTACTGATAGCAAAAGACAAGAGGTAATTCCTCCTATCTACAGATCCCCTGTGAAGCAGCACCTGTAGTACTGTACTGCACTGCGTTCTGGAGTCCTCACCTCACAAAAGACAAAGAAAGGTTGAAGACAGTGCAGCGCAGAGTGACAAAAATGATTCAGGGACAGCAGGGCAGATCCTATGAGGAGTGCCTCAAGGCACCAAATATGTACTCACTGGAAGCCAGAAGGGAGAATGGAGATATGACGGAGACCATCAAATCCCTTAAAGGAATTAATAAAGAAAAATGTAGGGAATTATTTAGCCTGAATACCAACTTGCTGTCACATGGACATGAATGAAGATTAGCAGGTGTGAGGTTCAGGAGGGACATGGGGAAGTACTTCTTTATAGAAAGGGTGGTGGAACCTTGGAACAGTCCATCAGCCAAGGTGGTGGATGCTAACACTATCAGGGGACACAAGCATGCCTGGGATAGAATGAAGGAAATAGTGGTTGTCTGGGGTGACAGGTCCAGGGAAGAGAATGTGGAGAGGACCAGGAGGGTTAGTACCCTGGAGAAACAATAGGCTCCAAGGAATGTTCCAGGGATATAGGGAACTTGGACAGACTGGCCGAACCTCTGGTCTTTTTCTGCCATCATTGTCTATATAAATAAAAGTTGCAAACCAGGGAGAACAATACATGTCATCGGCAAACTCGCAGACCAACAGCCAGTCTCCATCTTACTCTCCAGGAAGGGCTTTCTTTAATTTAATATTCCCACTCAGCAGTGGGTCTCAGATAGGCAGTGCTCAAATTGACATTTTTGTCCTCTTGAAGTGGGTCTCAGCCCAGAAGGGGCATAAAAACATAGAAACATAGAATTTGATGGCAGATAAGGACTGCTTGGCCCACCCAGTCTGCCCATTTCCCTACCTAATGGATAAGCTGCAGATCCTAGTTAACCAATAGCCTACTTCTTTCTACCCCCAACCCCTAGAATTGCCTTATGGCTGTCCCATGCGTGTTTGAATTAAACCACTGTTTTTGACTCCACAACCTCCTCCAGAAGGCTATTCCATGCATCCACAACTCTCTCTCTATGAAAAAATACTTCCTTACATTACCTCTGAGCCAACCCCCCATCTTCAGATTGTGCCCCCTTGTTCTTGCATACCTCTTTTTTTGAAAGACGCTACCCTCTTGGACTTTGTTGATTCCCTTGTGGTACTTGGAGTTTCCTATCATGTCCCCCTCTCCCTCCTTTCTCTCTCAAGGCTATACATATTAAGCTCCTTTAGTCTCTCTTCATGTGTCTTCCAGTGCAGACCCTGCACCATTTTAGTTGCCCTCCTCTGGACAGCTTCCATCCTGTCTATGTCCTTGTGGAGATTGGGTCTCCAGAACTGCACACAGTACTCCAGATGGGGGTCTCACCAGTTGTCTGTACAGAGGGATAACAACTTCCTGTTTTCTACTGGTGATGCCTCTCCCTGTGCATCCCAGTATCCCCCCAGCCCTCCTTACTGCCCTCTCACATTGCTTGCCCACCTTTAAGTCATCTGATATGACTACCCCCAGGTCCCTTTCCATTTTTGTTGTTGTTAGTATCTCACCCCCCAGTGTGTACTCTTCCCCTGGGTTTTTGTTTCCCAGGTGCATTACCTTGCACTTCTTAGCATTAAATCTAAGCTGCCATACATTTGACCATTCCTCTAACCTCTCGCTAAGTCCCTTCTTATCCTTTCCACTCCCACTGCATCAACTCTGTTGCAGATCTTTGTGTCATCTGGCAAAGAGACATACTTTCCTTCTAGTCCTCTGCAATGTTGCTTACAAAGACATTGAAGAGGACTGGTCTAATACTGAACCTCATGCACCCCACTAGTAACCCTCCTTTCTTCAGAGTGGACTCCATTTACTGTTACCCTCTGTGTCCTATTCTCCAGCCAATTCTTTACCCAGGCTATCATCTTGGGACCTACTCCCAGGCTGGCTAACTTGTATATTAATCTTTTGTGTGGGACTGAGTCAAATGCCTTGCTAAAGTCTAGGTAGGCCATGTCCACAGCCCCCCCCCCGATCTGCTACTTTAGTCATCCAGCCAAAGAAATCTTAGATTCATCTGGCATGACCTTCCCGCTGTGAATCCATGCTGCTTTGGGTCCTGTGCCCCTCTGGCCTCTAGGTACTCAACAGTTCTTTCCTTCAGAAGTGATTCCATCATTTTCCCTATCACTGAGGTAAAACTGACAGGTCTGTAGTTTCCTGCTTCTGCCCTGCTCCCACTTTTGTGAAGGGAATCACACCTGCCCTCCTCAGTCCTCAGGTACCACCCCATCCTCCCATGATTTGTTAAAGAGGTAGCCAGTGTGTCACTAGTTCTACCCTTAGTTCTTTAGAATTCTGGGATGAATCCTATCAGGCCCCATTGCTTTGTCCACCTTCAGTTTTAAGAGTTCTTTCAGAACCCTTTCTTTTGTAAATGGGCTGGTATCAACTTCTGTATCCAGAGTGTTTCTATTGTTTGTTTTAGGTACCTCCTCTTCATTTGTAAATACTGAGCAAAAATATTTGTTTAGTATCTCTGCCTTTTCACAGTCACCCTCTCACACCCTCCCCTTTATTAAGCCTCACTATCCCTCCCTTGGTCTTCCTTCGTTCCCTGATGTACCTAAAAAAGGTTTTATCCCCCTTCTTAACTGAGTTGGCTGTCTTTTCCTCAGTTCGGGCCTTTGCTGTTCTGACTGCCTTCCCAGCTTCCTTTTGCTTTAACTGATACAATTCTATGTCTTGCTCCTTCTGTGATGCCTTGTACTTTCTGAATGCTTTCTTTTTCTCTTGAACCTTCACTGCCACCTCCTTTGAGAACCATAGTGGTTTCTTACATCATTTTGTTTTGTTTATTTGCTTCACACAAAGGCTTGTTACCTCTGTGATGGCAGTTTTTATTATTCCCCATTGTTCTTCCACCCCTCCTTCCTGCCCATGTGCTAGTGCATTCCTTAGGCACTCACCCATTTTGGCAAAGTCAGCCCTCCTGAAGTCCAGTACTTTGCCTTTGTATGGCTTGACTCTATTGCTGTGTTTATTGTGAACCATACTGTTCGATTGTCTAGTTCCCAGATGGCTACCACTTCTACATCTGTGATCCTCTCTCCATCTCCATTTGAGAGGACCAGGTCTAAGATTGCTCCCCTTTAAGTGGGTTCCAATACTAGTTGTCTAAGGCATGCCCCCTGTAGGGCATCTAGAATAACTCCACTCTTAGAAGTGGCTGCTGCAACTGCACTCCAGTTCACATCTGGCATATTCAGATCACCCATCAGCAATATCTCCCCTTTATCTGCCATTCTAAGTATACTTTCTATCATTTCCTTGTCCATTTCCTCCCCCTGGGTGGGGTCTGTATACAACCCCTGTGCAGATTGTGGTGCCATTGCCTGCCTCCAAATTGACCCACAGTGCTTCTTCTCCTCCCTGTTTACCCTTTTGTTCTGTTGCTTTGATTCCTTCTCTTATGTAGAGAGCTACTCCTTCT
Organism: Neoceratodus forsteri; assembly: GCA_016271365.2. Classification (NCBI taxonomy): domain Eukaryota; kingdom Metazoa; phylum Chordata; order Ceratodontiformes; family Ceratodontidae; genus Neoceratodus; species Neoceratodus forsteri. The sequence goes on along the minus strand of CM057452.1, from coordinate 478,695,060 downwards.
CCTCCTCTTTGCCCTCCCTGTCCCTCCTGTAGATAGTGTATACTGGTATGTTTACATTCCAGTCATGGTTCTATGTGTACCATGTTTCTGTGATTGCCATGATATCCAGATGTTCCTCCTCCATCAAGGCCACTAATTCAGGAAGCTTGTTACCCAGACTACGGGCATTGGTACTCATTGCTCTCCATTTTTTGATGGCTTTACCTTCTGTAGCACCATCCCCCACTGACCTTTCTACCTTGGTCTTTTTCTCATTAAGTACCCTGTTTTGTAGGGGGAGGCTGGGATTTTCCTACTGCTTTTCAGTGCCTCCCTTGACTAGTTTAAAGCTTGCCAATGAAGCATTTAAACTGATTGCCCAAAGACTTGTTCCTTCCTGGACAGATGCAGACCATCCTGCCAGTATAGGCTGGTGTCCCTCAGGTGGAACCCCAGTCCCCAATGAAGCCAAACCCCTGTGCTCCACACCATTTTTTCAAGCATTTGTTAAACTGCATGGTGCAAAGTACCCTCGCCTCACCCATGCCACTGACAGGCAGCACCTCTGAGAAGGATACTGTGTGTGCTACTTGTCTTAAGCCCCTCCCCAACTCTACAAAGTCCTTCTGCACTGCTCTAATCTCATGATGAGCCAAGTAATTTGTCCCTAGGTGGACAATGATGTCCAGCTCAGACTGCCGTGCAACTGTTCTCGTGATCCTAAGGATGCGCTTCCTGTCCCTCCAAGCCATAATAATATAATAATTGCAATAATTTAACAGACCTGCTCACAGAGGGGTCTGGAGGGGCTGAATTTATGAACCTTACTCAAAGTGAGTTAAACCATATTGGGGCTCCTTTTATTTACACATGACCACTCAGAGCAGCTTTTGGGGGGTAGGATTAATTAACAACAAGCATTTTTCAATGCCAAATGTTTGCTATCTGTTATTGGCATTGGTACTGCATGAGTTAGAGAGATGCATAATAGGAATGGCAGTGAAGTATTGAACTAACGCCAACCCCCACCCCCACCCTGCATAGACCGACAGGTGATGGGGTGTACTTTTGGTTCATCGACCATAACACTCACACCATTCCACCTCACCCCACCCTGCAGACACTGACAGATGCCACAGTGTACCTTGGGGTCTTTGGCCCTTACGCTCACTCTATCTCATAAGGAAATAAGTGAGATAGGTACAGTATAGGAGAATGGGTGAACGTTAGGACCAAATACCCCAAGGCACACCTCAGTGCCTATCAGAGGCAGCAGGGTGGGGGTGGGGGTAGGATGGCATGAGCATTACGGCCGACAACCCCAAGCCACACCCCTGACGCCTGTCAGTCTGTAGAGGGTGGGGCATTATGGTTGGAAACCCTAATGCCCCTGGAATTTGTTGGTATTTTCACTCCAAATTTTCAACATTTTTTTTGGGCCCCACCTCATGAACAGTGGAACTATCATTTAGTTACTTAATCCCATAAGGTAATTTCACACAGCGAATGTGCCATTCGGTGCAACAGATGTGAAAAGACATTTGAGGCAGGATGTGAAAAATGGCATCTGTGCTCTTTATAAGGAGGTGTGAAAAAATAGCAATGTTGAAACTCCGGAATGAAAATATGAAAAAGTGGCGAAGGTATGAACATGCATAGAAATTGCGTAATGCACACTAGCAATACAGTCATTTTTTGGAATTTGTCCACCAAATTTTCAACATGGCCTTTTTGTAACTTCCCCTCATGAACAGTGTTGATTTCATTAATCTGTCACAAAAGTTGATTTTGCACAGCAACTGCACCATTCTGCACCACAGGTGCAAAAACATGTTTGGGGCAGGATGCAAAAAATGATAGCTGTACTGATCATAAGGCAATGTGAAAAAATAGCAATGTTGGAAATTTGGAGTGAAAATATAACAAATTGGCAACGTTACGAGAATGTGAACAAACTGTGCAATGCACTCTCATAGCGCAGTCATTTTTTGAAGTTTGTTCACCAAACTTGCAACATGGGCTTTTTGGGACCCCACCTCATGAACAGTGGCACTGTCATTTCATTAATTGGTCAGAAAAAGTGATTCTGTGCAGTGACCATGAAATCACCTTTCGGGACCAAGAAATGAAATGACAGTGCTAGTGTTCACAAAGTGGGGTCCCAAGAAACCCATGTTGAAAATTTGGGACCAAAACTCCAAACATTGGCTAAGATATCAATCTAAATTGAACCCCACCCCCCATTCACTGCCATTATAGGGCTCGCCATCATTTCTTCAGTTCCTGGTTGGTCTTTGAAGGGTGTAGACATGTTCCTGGTCCACAGAAGAGTGCTGCTCCCTACCTCCAGAGGTAAGTATGGTTGAGGGGGGTGCGGGGAGGTGGGGTGCCCTGAGGGAGGATATGGATTGAAGGAAGGGGGCTGGCGGGAACAATGAGGGACCATTTTCTTTTTTTTCAGGTTTTAAAAAAATACATTGTGGGACTGTTTTCTTTTTTACAGGTGAAAACAAAATGGATTTCCGCACACGGGTGAGCTCCCAGTGTGCCAGACTAGTGGAGGGGGATCAATGCTGACCCAGGGATTGGGTACCCTGAGGTCAGCTGGCAAAAAAGGGGCATGGTGGGTGTATCCAACACTGGGAGTGGGCATCCCAGTTTTGGAAAAACACAAGAATTACTTTGGCACACTTAAGTGTGCTCCCAGTGTGCCACAATAGTGTGGGGGGCATGCTTACATGGGGATTGGGCACCCCGTTGTCAGCAAAATATACGTTTTCACTTGGGAGGGCATGCCAACATGGGGATTATGCACCCCGATGTTGGCTTTGGGGGGAGTTTGTGGTGGGCAGCAGGAGCCACCAATTATGTAAAGCTGTGGTGAGGATCATTTATTTAGTTCACCAGGAAAGACACACTGAGCAAATGAGTTGCTCATAAGTCCAGCCATGCACATTACTGTGCACTGTAATGTACATGGCTGAAATTTACCTGGTTGCCAGGAAGGGGGGTGGTGATCTATCACTTCAATGGCAAAACTGTCTGTGATTGGAGTGACAGATTTCTTTCAAGTCCGGCACTCGGTCTGAAACTGCTATCATCGTAGCTTCCCTGTTGATTGGTGGCACAGGGATGAGCCCCTGAAAGCATTGGCTAGATTGGCCAAACACTGCCACACCTCTGCAATCCTCTACTCACCTCAAAATGCTTCTTGTGCACTGTGCATGCAAGCAAACATAAAAAGACCACTCCTTACCAAGAACAAACTCCTAGCATGGTCAATCTGCCCATGAGTGCATACACCAGCTCTCTGCTGGAAGTCTGCAGGAGTCTTGGACTCATGGGGATGGGGTAAGAGGGAGGATAGAGAGTGAGAGAGAGAGAGAGTGATGGATAAATAAACAGACAGACAGACAGATGATAGAAAGATAGATAGATAGATAGATAGATAGATAGATAGATAGATAGATAGATAGATAGAAGGATGATAGGTAAATAGATAGACAGACAGGCAGACAGACAGACAGATAAGATATGAGGGAGAGATTGCTGGCTCACTGCTAGCATTGAAACCAGCAGCACATCTCCATCCATGGCTGCAGATGTGAAAACGTCCTGCTGTTCTCATACAGAGAATGCAGATGAACAGCTTCTTTCACTAGGCAAAAAGCTTCTGAATTATTTTTAAATTTGTATGAATTTAAGTAACCAATTTAATTTCCTGAATCATTATTGCACATAAAGAACATGATGGCATATATAGTCAGAAAAACAAAATATGCATGTAAATAATAGATCTACATGAGTTTTCCATCATGTCATTTGGATGAAATGTTAAATGGAGGTCTACCTGTTCTGGTAATTGTTCAGGGGATCCCATGGCACTTCTCAAAAAAGTGTAGGGGAGTTTTTATTAAAGTATATTTGAAATCGTACTACATTAATCAAAAACGTTTATTACAGTCATAACAGAATGGAAAAAATAATGTAAAAATGACAGAAAACATAAAAAATGATGCACAACCATTAGGAAGGCTAAGCAAGGAGGAAAACATAATATTCCCTCAAGACATACAATACATATATATGTTATTGCTATACGTCCCTCACATCTTAAAGTGTGAGGATTATTTACATGAAAGAAAAAAATAAAAGCAAATATCTATATACCTTGGTTCAGAAAAACAAAAACAAAAAAGAATGGAAAAAGAAAACATATAAGGTGGGATATTCAAAAGGGTTGCGCTATGCGCAATAAGGTTGCGCCAGCGCAAGTCCGAAAATGCGCCATTCTGCGATATTCAGCGGGAGGCAGTTGCGCCACTGAAAACATACTAAGCAACAGCTCAATGCAAATGAAGGTATGTGCAATCGAAGGGGGTGGATCCATGCATAAAGTGCGCAATGCGATATTCAAAGGCTTGCGCAATGCGCAACAGTGGATCGGGCGGAAGTTGCACCACGGCGGAAATGAGCCAAAACAAAAAGGCTCAAGGAAGAGGAGCAGGAACGCGACAGGGAATGCACATGAGGCAGCCACACAGAGCAGGGCGCAGCAGCAACCAGTGCAGGCCAGGGGTAGTGAGGACAGAATAGGGGCAGCTGAAGGTGTGTGGGGCCACAGAATGCAGAGGCCAGTAGGTGTACCTGGTGCAGTGGAGGTAGCAGTCAGGACAGTGGGGAGAACAGAACTACAACAGCCGGGGGGGGGAGACACAAGCCAGAGAGATGGACAGTGCCAGCTTCCACATGGAAGCTGTAATGAGGGTGACAAGGCATGCTGCAGGGGGCGTGGCGGTGGAAGGGCCCCGGTCAATGCCGCCCCAACAGGCAGTGCCGTGCCTGCATCAGCTTTGAACTGTATTCAGGCGTCGAGATTGTGGGCGGTACCGCCTGAACAGGCAATACTGAGGCAGCTCTGTGAGCTGTGCAGTGATGTGATGCAGGCACCTCACGGGAGTCACGCTCTGTCAGTGGAGACAAAGGTAACAGCCTGCATGTGCTTGCTCGCCACGGGTACCTTCCAGAGGCCAACAGGGGACACCACAGGCATAACACAGTCAGCACATCGCCCATCCTCACCCAATTCCTCAGCAGACTGCTGCCACATGCTGTGGAGTACATCCATTTCCCCAGCACCGTGGCAGAGCATACAGCAAACATACAGGAGTTCCACAAGGTAGCACGTATGCCTGGCATGCCAGGGGTGATAGACTGCACCCATGTGGCCATTCACACGCCACCTGGCCCCGATTGGGCCGCATATCACAATCAGAAGGGGTTCTCCAGTGGCAACTGCCAGGTGGTGTGTGATGCCAGTGGGCACAACATCAATGTCTGTGCCACGCATCCTGGCGGAGCACACGATTCATTCACATGGTACCAGTCTGCACTGCGCCATCGATTCAAGAGTGGGGACATCCCCACAGGACATCTAGTGGGTGAGTATGCATACAGGATTGGCAAAGTTGGGGCAATTGTGGGTAAGCCACAGTTGCCATGGGAGTGGCACACAGGGCTAGGGGCAATATGGGCCTGAACATGACACTAACCTCCACTATCTCCACACAGGTGACAGTGGATACCCACTCTGTCCCTGGCTGCTCACACCCTACCGGAGCCCCAAGACCCCATCGCAGCAACGCTTCAATGAGGCACATGCTGCCACACGCAACATCATCAAGTAGGTGTTTGGGATGCTGAAGGCACACTTCCGATGCCTAGACACCTCCGGCGGTGCCCTACGGTACAGCCCCTCAAAGGCCTGTGGGATATTCCTGGCCTGTTGTATCCTGCACAACATGGCCAAAGACTGTGGGATAGCCCATGCAGGTCGAGGAGGGACAGCGATGAGGGATGCTGGTGACACCCGGTGGTGATGGGGATGAGCAGCCCCCTTGGGCAGGCGTGACCCCAACTGATCCGGCTGGCCCAGCTGCACGGGACACCATCACAGAGGAGCACTTTGCACAGCACAGGTAAGTCATGGTGCCATGTGCAACCAACATGTCCAGGCGCAACCCACATACACACAGGATAACACACCAGGGTGCATGCGCGAGGGGAGTGGAAGGTACAGGAGCACAAACACACAACCGGGGGTGAACAGTCACATGCCACATGGACAGACACACACACACACACACACACACACACACCAGGCACAAAGTGCACAGGGGCAGGTGCACAGCACAGCAGGAACAGACATGTGAAACACACACATCCACAGGCCACCTCCACCACCTGTACTGTCCATGTACATGTGTCAGATGCTGGGCACCCTTGCACCTTGGTGTACAGTGCAATGCAGGCATCATCATGCACACGCACCTGTGGACAGCAGTCAGGAGGGTATGCAGGTGGTCCATGTGTCAGTGTGTTGGGCAGGGCACCCACTGGTGCACTGCCCACCATAACACACATTGCACACAGGGCAGCACCAGACAGGGCCCGCACTGGGAGACAGGTCAGTCATGTGGCACTGTGCCACGGCCACCTCCGATGCGTGGGCGGCCCCGCCGAGACCCAGCAACACCGGCAGGCTGAGCATGGGCCACTTGGGGTGGCACCAATGGACCACCAGGGGTCCAACTGCGCGAGCGCGACCTTGTCTGCACAGGGGTCTGCAGCATACCGAACATACCTGCACCAGGGGTGCTCAGGATGCCCACAGCTGAATCCGGCATTGACAGGCTGGGTGTCACACGATGCAGGGAATGGGGAGTAGATAGCATACTGCACAGCGTGCATGGCACAGAGGCACCTGACTGTGTGCCAAATGCGGCCACGACAGCGACCAGTGCCTGAGTCTGCCTGTCAATGGCGGTGGTCACATCCATCCGCAATTGGACAATCCCTGCAAGGATCATCCCGTTGTCCCTGCTGTGCCACTCCACAGCCACACACAGTGCCTCCACGGACGTTGCAACCCGCATCTGCTGCTGTACTGATGCCCACAGCAGGCAGGTGTGCTCGTCAAACGGGTCGTCTGCCACATCGGCAACCTGTCCCTCAGGGTATGGAAGGGCCTGATGATCAACACCCCTTGAGAGTGGGCACTGCTCACCAGGACCAGGTCAACAGGCGATGTACATACGCCACCACTGAACCTTGTACCCCCAGACCCGGTGGGTGACTGCTGCTACTGCCCCTCCGCCTGCTGTGCCCAAGGGACCAGTCGTTCCACTGCTGTGTCTGCAACAGTGCCAGTGACCTGTACAGCCACCGGTGCTGCCCCACCGGTGCTGACAGGCACAGCCTGGGACTGTGCTGACGTGCTGGCATACACGTTGGAACCAGCTAGGTCCATGGGCGTGAGCTGTCCTGCTGTGTGTAAATTATGTGACACATACGTGTCAATGCCCATAGTGGTCATTGCATCATCAATGGTGCAGGTTCATGCCACAGCCACAGTGTGCTGGCATGCTTGCATGCCAGACCGCTGAGACACAGGAAGGGCACCCCCCCACACCTGTCTCACCGACATCGGAGATGGCAGCCAGGCGTGCACACTGGTGCAAAGCATGCCGGCTACCAGCAGAGGTGGATGGACCCTCCTCCAACTCCGGCTGGATGTCCACAGTGGACGGGCCCTCCACCATTGTCCCCTGCAGATGCACGGGATCTGTAACAGAAAGTGAGAACATGTTAGTGCATGGGATCCACCTTCCCCCCCGACCATGTCATACCATGAGGTGATGGGCTACCACCTGTCTGGAAGCCACCTCCCAGAATGCCCTCGATGGCACTGCACTGCATGGATGCAGCAAGACAGTCCTCCGCCAGGGTCAGCTGCACCACCTCCGGCTGGGCCCCACCTGTAGCAGCACGTGCCGCCCTGAGGGCTGCCACCTTCTCCTTCACCCTCCTCCTGTTGGTCCCCATCTTCTTTTTACATTCCTGCATGGAGCGCTGGTGGCTTCTGTGCAGGTTTATGGCATGAGCCACCCTCTCCCATGCAGCAGCATGGGCCTGAGGGGTGCCCCGCCGTCCACTGAGTAGTGGCTCTTCCTCCAGGTAGGCCTCGAAGAGTGCCTCTGTCTCGGCTTTCGTGAAGTTGGGCCTCCTCTTCTGCCCACCATCATCCTCCTCACCCATTCCTGGCTCGGCCATGTCACAATCTGTATGGGTGAAAGTGGACACCTGTGACTGTGCAGTATACAGCAATACCCTAAGACCATAGTCCAGAACATCTCACAGCATGCAACTCACCTATCACCTGCAGTAACCGAATATGGCCAGTGCAGATGAATGTCACACATTTATAGTGCAATGCATGCAAATCAGGAGTGGAGCAACTTTAATGAGATGCAAATCATGCCGCTGTGCCATTGAATGGCTGATCAGATGATTTGCATATGTCGGCTGAATATCGCGCTGTTGCGCTTGGCGTACACGGTTGAGCCGGGCTGAGCCAATGGCGCAGTTCTGTGACCGCGTAGTACACCGCATTCGCGCGCATGCCCAGGTAGCTTACGCGGGTGTCTGCCATGCTGATGATGTGCTGTGCACGATCGGCAATTCAGGACACGGCCACCATTGTGCCAGTGGCGCTACAGCGCTGGTCACCACATGGCGCTGTGGCACAACTGCGCAACAGTCCACTGTGGCAATGGCACGTAGGCGACTGATCACGCTGGATGTGTAGACGTCCGATGGCGCTGTGCGTGGCCTTGCGCCAGAGACCTATGACCTTGTGCCCGACCTTTGCCCCCTTGGCACTGTATGTATGGCATGTCAGCAGCTCTATCACGCTGTTCGGTAACAGTGCAATAGGGACCAACAGCGCTGTACGAGCAGTGCGATAGGGACTGATGGAGTTGTATTGCCCAACATTTCCACGTGGGGTTGCCGCGCTGCGGAGATCCATATTGCCTACTTTAAACCTGCAGGGATGGCATGCAGGAGAGCTCCACAGTGGAGTGCATTGGAGGTGGCCAACCTGGTGGCTGTGGTGGAGCCTCACCATGGGCCACTGTTTGGGGAGGAACCCCTAAATATGGCCCGCACCCATGTGTGGCAGCAGGTGGCCACCGATCTTGGGCAGGCCACTAGGCAGCGGAGAACACTAGAGCAGTGCAGGCACTGGTACAGTGACCTGTGCAGGAGGGAGCGGGCACTGCTGGCGCACCTCAGGTCACGTGCCAGGAGGGGCGTTGTGCCTAGGCCAGGTGGGTGAGCCTTCTATGCACTAGTATTATCCGCATGGGTAACACTGTGTAATGTGACCAGTGCATGGGGGAGGGTTGGTCTATGGTTGGCTGTGATGGTGTTTGCAGGTGTGTGATGTATGGGTCTGGCTGTGTGGGCAGGCACACTCAATGGGGCAGGGGGCTGCCTGCTTTGGGATCTCACTGATGTGTTTCTCAACTTTTGTTTCCCACAGGCGTGGAGGAGCGGAGGCGGGCCTGGGATGAGGCTCAGAGAGGCATTGCGGAGGTGGCTGGCCGAGGTGGCGGTGGTGTTGGGCCACAGCAGCAGCAGCAGCAGCCTCAGCAGCAGCAGCGGCTTGATGGGGGTGAGTGTCATTATATCATGGATGCTATTGCATGCTGTGGGGGAAGGAAGGGCATGGCCACCATCCATGGACAACACTGCCATGCACGCGACGTGTGACAGTCAGCACTGTCCAGTGGCACTGCTTGTCTGTGAGTGCGTCACTGGTGGTCCATCCATGCACTGGGCACATGGCTGTGGCACTAACTTCCCACCACATAGCCACGTCACTGGACAGCCTTGGTTGTGCTGTGCTGGTCATGGATGGGGTGTGTGTGCAGTGGCACACATGGCTGTTGCTGCCTGGTTGGGCTTGTCTTGTGCACGGTCACTGTGGGTGGGTGCAGTCCATCACAGGGGTGGGGCACTTGGCTGCATGCCATGCATGTTGGGTGGGCTTCAGGGTCGTGGACAGTCACAGCCATTGATTCTGTTCCCTTGCCCTAGGTGTCCGGGTCCTGCGGAGGATTGAGCAGGCTGTCCACTGCCTGCTGGAGGTGTCGATGGAGTCCCTGTCCATTCTGCAGGAGATGCACCGGAGGGGAGTGAGGTGACGGAGGAGGCCACAGGACCAGAGGCAGCCTAATGCTGTGTAGCCTGGAGGGCAGTAGCTGCCCCACACCTATCCCCTTTACCATTCCCTCACACCCTACCTTCCCTCACCCAGTTCTTCACCCCTGCCCCTTACCCACCCCTACCTTGTACCCATTCCCACCCCTTTCTTGTATATATCTATCTGTATATAGTTTATAGTTGTGTGTTCCTGTTGATATTCTTTTATAAATCTATTTTGATATGAATACTGTGGTGGTCTCTGATTTGCAGCTGGCTATGGGTGCTCAGTTGCAGTGGTGTGCATGGCATCTGGGGTGGTATTGTCCTGGGATTGTGTGTGTGTGTGTGTGTGTGTGGGGGGGGGTCCCTGGTGTGGTAGTGGTTTCAGCCGGTATGGCCGTGTGCTGCCACACACCGCTGGGTGCTCCTGGTGGGTCTGGCTTGTATGGTTCTGTGGTACACACAGTTGCATTGTGCCGGGGGGCATGGGGATTCCTGCAGTGACGGTCACAGTCACTGCTGATGGGTGATGTCTTGGGGTTCCAGTGCAGGGTGTGCTGTGCATGGGGGGGGCTGTTGTACACTTGGGTTGTCCGGCCCCTTTATGTGGCAGTCTCAGCTTGCCAGTGGGTGTGCTGGGGCACCATGGCCCAGCTGTGCTTTGTTGGTTTGTCCCCATGGGCCGGTGGATATTCCGTCCCTCCACCAGTGATGCTGTGCTTCGGGTGTGGGGGTGTATTGTTAGTTCTGCAGTGTGTACCTGTGCCCATCTGTGGCATGGGTGGTGGGCCCCTGCCTACCTCCCTGGTTGTGCAGTTCCACTGCTCTGCTGCTGGGGGGCTCTTTGCTTGCACCATGGTGCCTCTGGACTGCTCAGCTGGGCTGGCCTTGTTGCGCTATGGCGCATCATATGTGCTCAGCTTCCCCTTCCTGGTTGCGCTATGGCGCAGGTTGTGCGATATTCAGACATTGGCTGGTTGCACAATTTGACTTGCTCCATGTTTGAATATCGCATCTGTTGCACATGTGCGCAATTGACTTGTGCTTGCTCCTGCTATTGTGCACATTTTGGGTGCAGTTTGAATATCTGGCCCTTATAGAATATCCAATATTTAGGTGAACTAGGAAAAATTTGCCCAACAATTCGAATAAAGGGCTTGTGTATGAACACGTTGTTCCTGCTGTTTAATATTTTGTACACTGTCCAAAATGGAGCATACAAGTTGATCAAGTTATAGTTCTATTTGTTGTAATGTTAGCCAGCATCTGGCCTGCCAGATACATTACTTGAAGCAGGCTATGAGCACTCTAAAAGTGCTAACAAACAATCATGACCAAAAAAAAAAAATGCCTGAAAATATAACATCCGGTAAAATCATAAAAAGCGGAAACTGTACCAGTCTATTCCTGATCAATGTCCAAAAGTCTAAAATATAGGGGCAATCAAAATATAAGTGGCTTATTGTTTCTAAAACCTCTTGGCATGTTCATTTAGGGCAATATCTTTCCATTTTATCCTTATGTTTCAGATTATTTTTTATGTTTAGTTTACCATGGGCACATAACCACATTACATCCCACATTTTTGCTGGAATTCTCTTATCTGTCAACATATGTGCAATATATTCCATCTCTTCGGGTGTTTTATCAGAAAAAGTGGAAGGCACCAAAAATATCGTGATTAAAGGGAAGAATAAAACTGTTTCCCATCTTGGGTCAAAAAAAATGTCTAGTGACCTACCATAGTTTCAATACATCCAAACTTTCACTCAAATACGGTGGTAAATCCGACACACGTCTGTCAAGAAATGGCAGATGTGAGAACCCAAGATGGTATAATATGTGAAAGATGATCAGCAACCCAGGGAATCCATAATGACAAACAGCCAGAAATGATTGGTTCAATATTGGCATATAAAAATATTCTGTGGAAAGAAAACACAGGATTTACCATTTGTAACCCCCCCCAGAGGCTATCTCCAAGAATAGGGTTCCTCTATTAATGAGAATTAGCTGACTACCCCATATACACTGGAAAAAAACAGCTCAAATGTCTGCTGTCCAATACCTTAGGTGGGGGATAAACATAGCTTAAGTATAAAAACATGGTGATGAGACATGTTTTACACATTTATTCTTGCTCATCCTCCATTTATTCCACTGGGCCACCCTATCCAATGTCGTATTTATAGTATAGTCCCAATTAAAATATGTTGCATTAGTATGGCCAAAATAAATATCCAATATTTACAATCCTCTTGGACAATAGGAATACAAAAGAGGTCAGGAACTTGAAAGGTGGGTGGTCCAATCTGTATACAACAGCTTTTTTGTAGATTAATCTGGGAACTGGAAAACATTAAAAAGGACTGTAAAACAGGTGCAATAGAAAGCCTGAGTTTCAGTCTGCTAAGATTAAACACAGATCATCTGCGTAGACTAGAGTTTTTATTTCAGTATCCTGGCTAGAGATAGAAGCTCCTGTAATAGAAGGATTATTTGCTATATTTACATGTACTGGGAATCAATTACTTTGTAATCAATTCACTTCATTCAGATTGTAATCCTTTTATGCTGTTGGGTTGATGAGAATGAACTGAATTGATTATAAGGTGACTATGATTCCCATTGCATGTAAACACACAGCAATTGAGTATTTTGAATTTGGTTACATTCCTTTTAATGCAGGTTTAACAGTAATCAGGTTTACATGCACAAAGTAACCGGGTTCAAAATAATCATTGCTCTTGAACCACTGAAGTTGAACCTGGTTCAGACCGAAGCAGGAACCCAACTCAAAATTAGTTTTCATGAGCTTCCAATTGAGGAATGCAGCATGGATTCCACTGAAATTGGAGCGTGAACCCAGTTCCAGTGTGCATGTAAACAAGACAACTGTTAATTCTGCAGATTAAAGGGTCAAGGGTGAGAATATACAAAATGGGTCTGAGTGGGCAGTCTTGGCAGACTCCAACCTTAATCTCGCATGGGTTGCCTATCTATCCATTAACATTAGGTGAGACTGAAGCAAATTTATAGCAAAGTTGTACCCAATAAATAAAATGCAAGGGAAAACCATACACCTGCATACAGCTCCACATATACACATGTGAAACTTTGCTGAAGGTCTTTGACTGATCCAGGCTAAGTATGTAACCAGTTAATTCTTCATTATGTCCTTTCTCTATTATCTTTTTTAGTAGGATCAAAATATCAGAAATGTTCCTCCCAGGAAGGGAGCAAACTTGTGTAGAGTGAATAGTAGAGGTCAAGACAGAAGTCAGTCTATTACTAAGAAGCTTAGTTGACATTTTAAAACCAGAATTTAACAGTGAAATGTCTCCAGTTAGGTAAGTGTTCCTTATCCCCTTGTTTATGTAACAGTATTAACAAGCCTGAATAAATATCTTTAGATAGTCAGTCCTGGGTGAGCATATAATTATAGAGAGTTGTCAGTTCCTGAGATAGATGTGGAAAAATTGTCTTGTAAAAGGCATGAGTTAGCCCATCTACCCCTGCGGCAGTCCCAGTTGTCAACTAGAAGATTACCAAGCCCAATTCCATTATTATGATGGGGTTAGTCAGCAATTTTTTATCCGTGGGTGATAGATGTGGTAAATCACATGCACAAATCCACTCATTAGTGTGATCAGAACTTGAGCAGGCTATGCCACAAAGGGCATGGACATGATGTTCTATTGCCTCTAAAACATTGTTATTTCCCATGACTCTCCCATGATGTTGTGTCATAAGGGAGGTAACTGATTTCTTGGTGGACCATAATAAACAACTCTCAAAAGGGTTGGCTTGAAAGTGGGATCCATGGGTACCAAACCATTATTCAAATTCTATGGATTTTATGCTATTATAGTGGTGTGATGCAATATCCTGTTTAATAGGTCAAATTTGAGAGGAACAGTCATGCAATGTTTCTGTCTGTAAAGAAATTAATTTGTACGATGACAAAAGGACTCTACAGCAAACGCCCTGAGGTATGTATTGTCCAGGAGGATATTAGCTGTGCAGCCAAATTTTAAAGAAAACACAATTGCACATATCCCAATAAGGCAAAGCATCATGGGAAACATACGCAAATCCCCATCAGAGAATTTGGACTGGCTCAACTTTAAGCAGAATTGCATTGTGCCAGAATGCTTCACAGTTTGCAGCAACAGACTATGCATGTCCTTCCTCTGTACTTAGTCAGCACCTACTGATCTATCTCTTTAGTGAAAATTATTTAATTCCCTATGTTGGTCTTGTGTGCTTGGGTGATGGGGAGCTCAAAACAGGAAAAACCCCAAAACAAGCTAAGACAAAGAACCTCAGTGTAGAAGCACTGAAGCAAGGGTCACCCCAAAGGGCACTGACAATAAAGCCAAGTTTCAAAGAAACACAACATCACACATACCCCCATAATGCAAAGCATTATGGGATGTATATGTAAATCACCATGACATTTGTGACTGGTTCAGCTTAAAGCAGGAATGCATGGTGCCAAAGGGCCTCTCAAACAATCTGTAATTTACATGCATTTTAAATAACAAAAAAGGAGGGTTCTGATATCTCTGCCTTGGTAACTTAATCTTTATAATACTGTCCCCTAGTAACTTTTTACCTTTATCAAAAATACCTAGTGCTGTGGTATTTTCAACATTTACTGGTTTCATACACATAAGGCAGATACATCAAGGTATTTTATGACTTAGTGCTATTGCATACAAAATCCAACAACGAGGAACGCAGTCTGTTGTTTTATATCAGCTCAGAGGTCACCACAATAATCTACCTGTACGAGGACCTGAGAGGGAAAAGGAAAATTAAAGAGGACGCTACAGCATAGTCAAGAAAGGGGAAGGGGGTGCCCATAGGTGGCCAACCTTATGGACTAGAAATTGTAAAGGATAGATTAGACTAAGAAATATAAGAACTGTTGCAACTGATTTATAAAAAGGTAGGACCTCAAGAGTGGCAGGATCTTCCTATCACACTTGCATAATGTCATTCTCATCTAACAAAGTTGTATTCAGTCTCCAATAACCGCTACCTGCTGCAACATTAGGTGAGGTAGAGAGTTTAACCTGTAGGAGGCCATGATCTGAAGTTGCCACAGGCAAACCTACTGAGTGGGTTACTGGAAGATTCAGGGACAGGAACCAGTAATCAATCCTGGTTGCTAGTTTACCATGAAAATACGTGTACTGTGATTTGGTGCATTAGTCATGGAAAACATCCATTAATTTAGATTGAGAAATCAATTTATTTCAAAAAGCTGCCTCACAAAATGTTTTTTCAGTCCACAGACCTCTGTCACATTTAAATCAGCAACAGTTAAAATCCCCACCTAATAATATGGCCCTAGAGGTAAAAAGGAAAGGTTGAATAAGGCTTAGGAGCGCTATACATCCTGATTTATTTTAGGTTGCGTATACATTAATTAACCTAAAGTCTTATCCTTCTAATTAAACATCCATTAGTAGTGCCCAGCCAGGTTAAACATCAATTGCACAGGTAACTTTAATAGCAGGGTTGTTTACATAGATACCAATCCCACTACAGATATCCTGCCCTATGGACCAACATGTAGTGCCCCATAACCATTCTGCACTAGTAGTTTATATGTCATAAAATTCAGTACTGGTGCCCACACATCAAAAAGGGACATTAAACTGCTAGAGAAGGTCCAGAGGAGAGCTACAAAAATAATAGTGGGTCCGCAGGGCATAGCATAGGAAGAAAGGGTGAGGGCGCTGAATATGTATTCCCTGGAAGACAGAAAAGAGAGACAGAGAGAAAGAGACAGAGGGGGCATGATTGGGAACTTCAAGAACTTGAAAGGGATAAATACGGCTGATAAGGAGAGTCTCTTTAAGCTGAGTGACAACCATAACACGAGGGAGCAGTCTTAAGCTGGAGGGTGGGAGGTTTAGGAGGGAAGTCAGGAAGAACTTCTTCACAGAGAGGGTGGTAGACACTTGGAATGCACTGCCGGAAGAGGTCATCTTATTGAAGACAGTGGGCAGCTTTAAGAGAGGCTGGAACAGGCATAGGGGAAAGTAAGGATCATGGGTAGGGAGGATGGGAGGAGTGGGGAGGGAGGGCAGGGACATTAGTTCAAGCTGTGGACCTTGCAATACAAGCAGATGTGATAGACCAAATGGCCTTCTTCTGCTGGCCTCTTTGTATGTTCACATGTTCATATGTATCCTGAAAGAAAACCAGCTCATACACACAATTTTTAAAATACTGTACGCATAGGTGGATTTTTCTCTTTCTTTCTTTCTGATTTTAAACTGTTAACATGGGACACCCCCAGTGTCACTGTTATGTTTCTAGGAGGTGTGGTGAGTGCCTGTCCTGTGTCCAGTCAATCAGTTGGAGCCCCCCAACCCCTACCCCCATCAGTTTCTTATTTGGTTTCAGCAGTGGCTCTTTCTTTTTTACTGTTTATTTTCCTTTATAGTAATTTATTTTTGCCACCACTGACTGGGGAGAAGAAATCTGTCACCTACATCCATGTCCCACTATCAAGGATGCAACCCATTTGTATTTTGTACTTTAAAAGCCTTTCAATGGCCTACACAGCCAGTATAGTGTTATGCTTGTGTAACTGTGTTAGTTTGGTTTTGGCCATTTTCACTCTTTATTCCAAAGGAATTACCACTCTGTAGGGGTACCAAAGGCAAGGAACTCTAGAAGAGGGTTCCACCCCTAGAGGTGCCATGGATGATTCCCATGGCTAAAGGTACCTTAGGAAGGATCCCCCCAAAAGAATGAAGTACGAAGCATGTAAGCAAGCAGTAACTGTGACATAGTAGTAGATACACATAGACAGTTTGACAACGTAATGAAATGCTCAGGTTGGTAACATAAACAAAATGCCCAGGCTTGCGTGGCATGATTCTGATGGTTTGCATTGAGAATGAGAGGATCCTGTAAGGAGAGAGGGAACAGTAGGGATACCATCCACCTCCATTCAACAGCGGAACCTACCTAAAGAGACTAGGGACACTACTATGGTAACTAACAGTTATGACCTGAGGCAACAGGGAAGAGAAAAAAAATCCTATGAGGAGGAAATCTCTGGGGATCCAAGGCCTAGGTTGTCTACATAGAAACATAGAATTTGATGGCAGATAAGGACCGCTTGGCTCACCCAGTCTGCCCATTTCCCTACCTAATGGATAAGCTGCAGATCCTAGTTAACCAGCAGCCTACTTCTTTCTACCCCCACCCCCTAGAATTGCCTTATGACTGTCCCATGCATGCTTGAATTCAACCACTGTTTTTGACTCCACAACCTCCTCAGGAAGGCCGTTCCATGCATCCACAACCCTCTCTGTGAAAAAATACTTCCTTACATTACCTCTGAACTGCTCCCCATCTTCAGATTGTGCCCCCTTGTTCTTGCACACCTCTTTTGTTGAAAGATGCTACCCTCTTGGACTTTGTTGAGTCCTTTGAGGTACTTGAAAGTTTCTATCATGTCCCCCCCTCCTTTCCTTGAAGCTATACATAGTAAGCTCCTTTAGTCTCTCTTCATATGTCTTCTGGTGCAGGCCCTGCACCATTTTAGATGCCCTCCTCTGGACAGCTTCCATCCTGTCTATGTCTTTGCGGATATTGGGTCTCCAGAACTGCACGCAGTACTCCAGATGGGGTCTCACCAGCTGTCTGTACAGAGGATAACAACTTCTTATTTCTACTGGTGATGCCTCTCCCTGCATCCCAGTATCCCCCAACCCTCTTTACTGCCCTCTCACATTGCTTGTCCACCTTTAAGTCATCTGATATGATTACCCCGGTCCCTTTCCATTTTTGTTGTTGTTAGTATCCACCCCCATTGTGACTCTTCCCTGGGTTTTGTTTCCCAGGTGCATTACCTGCACTTCTTAGCATTAAATCTAAGCTGCCATACATTTGACCATTCCTCTAACCTTGCCAAGTCTCTTCTCATCCTTTCCACCCCACCTTGTGCATCAACTCTATTTGCAAATCATTGTGTCATCTGCAAAGAGACATACCTTTCCTTCCAGTCCCTCTGCAATGTCGCTTATAAAGACATTGAAGAGGACCGGTTCTAATACTGAACCCTGCAGTACCCCACTAGTAACCCCCCTTTCTTCAGAGTGTACTCAATTTACTGTTACCCTATGTGTCCTATTCTCCAGCAAATTCTTTACCCAGGCTATCCTCTTGGGACCCACTCCAAGGCTGGCTAACTTGTATATTCATCTTTAGTGTGGGACTGTGTCAAATGCCTTGTTAAAGTCTAGGTAGGCCATGTCCACAGCCCCTCCCTGATCTACTACTTTGGTCACCCAGTCAAAGAAATCTATTAGATTCATCTGGCATGACCTTCCCGCTGTGAATCCATGCTGCCTTGAGTCCTGTGCCCCTCTGGCCGCTAGGTACTCGACAATTCTTTCCTTCAGACGTGATTCCATCATTTTCCCTATCACTGAGGTTAAACTAACAGGTCTGTAGTTTCCTGCTTCTGCCCTGCTACCACTTTTGTGAAGGGGAATCACATCTGCCCTCCTCTAGTCCTCTGGTACCACCCTATCCTCTCATGATTTGTTAAAGAGGGTAGTCAGTGGTGTCACTAGTTCTACCCTTAGTTCTTTTAGAATTCTGGGATGCATCCTATCAGGCCCCATTGCTTTGTTCACCTTCAGTTTTAAGAGTTCTTTCAGAACCATTTCTTCTGTAAATGGGCTGGTATCAACTTCTGTATCCAGAGTGTTTCTATTGTTTGTTTTAGGTACCTCCCCCTCTTCATTTGCAAATACTGAGCAAAAATATTTGTTTAGTATCTCTGCCTTTTCACAGTCATCCTCTGCCCACCCCCTCCCTTTATTAAGCCTCACTATCCCTCCTTGGTCTTCCTTCGCTCCCTGATGTACCTAAAACAGGTTTTATCCCCCTTCTTAACTGAGTTGGCTGTGTTTTCCTCGGTTCAGGCCTTAACTATTCTGACTGCCTTCCCAGCTTCCTTTTGCTTTAACTGATACAATTCTCTATCCTGCTCCTTCTTTGATTCCTTGTACTTCCTGAATACTTTCTTTTTCTCTTGAACCTTCACTGCCACCTCCTTTGTGAACCATAGTGGTTTCTTACGTTGTTTTGTTTTGTTTGTTTGCTTCACACAAAGGCTTGTTACCTCTGTGATGCCAGTTTTTATTATTCCCCATTGTTCTTCTACCCCTCCTTCCTGCCCATTTGCTAGTGCATTCCTTAGGCACGCACCCATTTTGGCAAAGTCAGCCCTCCTGAAGTCCAGTACTTTTGCCTTTGTATGGCTTGACTCTATTGCTCTGTTTACTGTGAACCATACTGTTTGATGGTCGCTAGTTCCCAGATGGCTACCCACTTCTACATCTGTGATCCTCTCTCCATCTCCATTTGAGAGGACCAGGTCTAAGATTGCTCCCTCTCTAGTGGGTTCCAATACTAGTTGTCTAAGGCATGCCCCCTGTAGGGCATCTAGAATAACCCTACTCTTAGAAGTGGCTGCTGCAACTGCACTCCAGTTAACATCTGGCGTATTCAGATCACCCATCAGCAATATCTCCCCTTTTTCTACCATTCTAAGTATACCTTCTATCAAATCCTTGTCCATTTCCTCCCCCTGAGAGGGGGGTCTGTAAACAACCCCTGTGTGGATTGTGGTGCTATTGCCTGTCTCCAAATTGACCCACAGTGCTTCTTCTCCTCCCTGTTTACCCTTTTGTTCTGTTGCTTTGATTCCTTCCCTTATGTAGAACGCTACTCCTCCTCCTCTTTCACCCTCCCTGTCCCTCCTGTAGATAGTGTATCCTGGTATGTTTACGTCCCAGTCATGGATCTGTGTGTACCTTGTTTCTATGACTGCCACGAAATCCAGATGTTCCTCCTCCATCAAGGCCACTAATTCAGGAAGCTTGTTACCCAGACTACTGGCATTGGTAATCATTGCTCTCCATTTTTTGATGGCTTTACCTTTTGTAGCAGCATCCCGCACTGACCTTTCTACCTTGGTCTTTTTCTCATTTAGTACCCTGTTTTGTAGGGGGAGGCTGGGATTTTCCTGCTGCTTATCAGTGCCTCCCCCCTTGACTAGTTTAAAAGCTTGCCGATGAAGCATTTAAACCGATTGCCCAAAAGACTTGTTCACTTCCTGGACAGATGCAGACCATCCTGACAGTATAGGCTGGTGTCCCTCCAGATGGAACCCCAGTCCCCAGTGAAGCCAAACCCCTGTGCTCCACACCATTTTTTCAACCATTCATTAAACAGGATGGTGCAAAGTACCCTCGCCTCACCCATGCCATTGACAGGCAGCACCTCTTTACCTCCAAGCTTAGGATGTTTTATTTAGTGATGGCTCTGCAGCTGCAATTTGGAAACCCAATTAAAGGGAGATGGAAAATATTCCAATTTGGAGGAAGGCTCTCACTCAAAACCCTCTAGCCGGAATGCTGTGGAAGGTTGTGAGAATACTCTGTAATAACGCATGCAACCAAGGCAAGAGAAGGAGCAAGCGACTGCTGAGGCACCTACCTGGCCTACCTAAACTCAAAGTATATATAGTACGTGTAGCCTATTAGGCTTCTTCATTGTTATTTTACAAGCAGACCTTACCAAACATTTAAGGAAATTAAAAGTAAGTTTGTGATTGTTGAAGGATTACTGTCAGCCTTTAAGGTTTGAAATATACAACTCCTGACATTTAAAAAAATACTAAAGAAACCCACTTACATGGTCTGCTGTCTGCTGTAATGATGAACAGAAATGATGCACTTTGGAGAATGAGTATTTGCACAGCACTACTTTACACAAGTCAGAGTATTTGGATGGAAAGTCACTGTGATTAAAATAACCCTCTGGGATTTTCACACTATTTTCAATATTGAGAATTGTGTTTACAGTCTTTAGCCTCAATTGTAGTCTTCCCTCCTCATCTTCTACCTTGACTGTGTTGCAATAAGTTCCTGCATGGCGAATCTTCATGCACTAGTTTTTGTAATGGGGCATCTTTAAGCAAATTTGCACATGCAGGAGCTAAAGCAACCCCCCCTTGTGGGCATCATATTGCAAACTGGTGCCTCAGTACAGAGAACACTGCTATTTTGTACTGTCCTCACACATACTCAGTAGCAGATTACCTCAGAAGCACAAAAAAAACTGAAACAGGCTTTTACATCAAGACTGACCTAGGAAGTTATATAAATTATAAAATAAATTTCAGTCTGTGATATAAATTTGTAATTTACCATGTGACAGACAATCTGTAAGAGGCAGAAGGTGCCAAATAGCAGGTTTTAGCTGTTTAGATGTGTTTGGCAGCCAATGCCACGTGAATGTGCTTCCAATCAAAGTGGAACAGAGGCAAAGAAGAGACAAGAGAGTTGGATTTTTCTCTTTCAGGGTTAATTAACAGCAACAGTTGAGCATTTATTCACCTGTTCCTCTGACTATATTATCCTTAACTGTTCTTTCAAAATTGAGTACACGTCTGACTAGACAGCAAGGGTTTGAATGAGAAAAAGTAATTTGGCCTGACTTTACCACCATTGTGGACTCATGACAGATCTATTGTCCAATCCCACTGATTCTATACTGGTCACCTGTGAAGAAAAAAAGATACATTTTATTTGGCTTGAGTTGGTATGGCCACTGTGTCACTGTTTACCTGTGAAAGGAAAAAGTGAACATTAAAACTTAAAAACAGAAAACAATATCATCAGATACTTGCCATCAAATTAGTGATTGCCATGTCGTGTACTGGCTCAATGATGTCACAAAGAGTGGTGGTGGAGGAAGGCGCAGCTATAGTCTGTGGATTCTGGTGTGTTGTCTGAAGTCAGAGGGAGACAAAAGGAAAGAAATAATCAAATTTTAATGTCTTGGAAGCAAGGTGGAAGCCCATCCTGTGAGATGATGGAATCACCACTAACAGTGAGGGTCAGCAGTGTGAAAAACAATGAAAGTAAGTTACTATCACAGCATACAATGCTGGCCTTTGCTGGACTTCTGGTCATGTTGCCTTCATGGGCTGAGTGGCTGGAGACTTCTCTGTAGGTCTGGCTGGTGGGTTGGCTGGTGGGCAGGGTGGGTGGAAGGATGACTAGTGGGATGGCTGGTAGGCAGGCTGACTAGCAGGATCGCTTCTGGGCTGGTTGGTTGGATCACTGGCAAGCTGCTTGGCAGGCTGGCTGGCAGGCAGGCTAGCAGATGGATGGCTGGCAGGGCAGGCTAGCAGATGGATGGCTGGCAGGCTGACTGTTGGGCTGGCTAGCAGATGGGATGGCTGGCAGACTGGCTGGTGGTCTGGCTAGCAGATGGGCTGGCTGGCAGGCTGGCTGGAGGGCTGACTAGCAGATGGGATGGCTGGCAGGCTGGCTGGTGGGCTGGCTTGCAGATGGGATGGCTGGCAGGCTGGCTGGCAGGAAGGCTAGCAGATGGGATGGCTGGCAGGCTGGCTGGCAGGCAGGCTAGCAGATGGGCTGGCTGGCTGGCTGGTGGTCTGGCTAGCAGATGAGATCGCTGGCAGACTGGCTAGCAGATGGGATGGCTGGCAGGCTGGCTGGTGGGCTGGCTGGCAGCATGACTGGCTGATGTAGTCTTTAAAAATTGTCTATGTTGTCTGTTAGCATCACATAGCAGAAACCAAATGGTGTTAATCACATAGTTGTATAGAACAGCAGCACAACCTGGGGGAAAAATATTCACAGGAAAACAAAATTAAACCATAAAGAGGAAAAGGATTAAACTGATAAGGAGGCCAGGAGGGAATCTAACACATTTCTGCTCTATAGTTATCATCATTAAGGAAGCAGCCCTCAGTCTTCCAGACTGGAGTTGCCCCCACATGGTAATTATTTCCCAGTGCTGTGCCATCTACCTCAGTGGAAGGCAGCTTGCCAATGCCAGTGACATCAAGTTGTTCTGGTTCTTCTTCTTCATCACCACTGCTAACATCATGTGGTATGAATGCAGTTGTAGTTGTGTTATGTGGAATGTGCTCTGCCTTAATTTTAATAAATGTAAGCATGCCAACATTTCTAAGGGACAGATTTGTACACCTGT
Organism: Neoceratodus forsteri; assembly: GCA_016271365.2. Taxonomy (NCBI): domain Eukaryota; kingdom Metazoa; phylum Chordata; order Ceratodontiformes; family Ceratodontidae; genus Neoceratodus; species Neoceratodus forsteri. Next base: position 478,671,960 of record CM057452.1, on the reverse strand, counting down.
CATGTACACTGGCCCCCCTTCCTTTTTTTTCAATTTAAAGTTTATTGATACATTTTCCACAATAAAAGGCAGTTTAGGCGACAGTGACAATGACACTCCGATACAATGTGAAGGAATAACTGCCTAACCCACCCTACCCTCCTCTTACTGCAGTAACCCAACCTAGTACCCGTCAATGCCAAGCTCCTTACTTAAAGTCTTACATGACCATATAGCCTAAGATAGATTTAGACTTGAACCAGAGAAATTAAAGAGTGAAGGGGATCCCAGATTTTAGTATATGCTACCATTCTATTATCGAGACTGGCAATCGCTTTTTCTGTGTGCAGATTGGACAAAATTTATTTTACCCATTCCTGGACAGATGGGGAGGACCTATCTTTCCAGTGACGAAGAATAAGCTTCTAAGCCGATAAGGCAATCATTGAAATGTGGAACTTTCGTACCTTAACTCTAGTAGATGATAAGTCCCCCAACAGGCAAATCTCGGGAGTGAAGTATTCATGAAGGCCCAGCAGGGGGTCAAGGAAAGTTTTAATTGAATCCCATAAGGAGGAGATTTTAGGGCAGGACCAAAACATGTGGAAAAGTGTACCCTCTTCCTGCAAACATTTATTGCATATATTAGAATTCAGGTAACCCCACTTCTGTAATATAACCGGGGTGTAGTACAAGTTATGTAAGATATGATATTGCATGAGATGCAGTCTGTCATGAGAAATGAATTTACAACATGATCTCCACAGAGGGTGCTAATCCAAATAATATTGAGGGAAAAAATTATTCCAGAATCTTGAAGGCCCAAATGGACCCCCATATATCTTTTGTAAAACAAAACCTGATATAATTTAGAGATTACACCTGAAGATCCAGAGAGTGTGGAAACCTCAGGTATCAGAGAAGAGATGGTCTGGGAGGGAGGAGTATTACCAAAGGTAATTGCAAGTAAATGCTTTAATTGTATAACTTTAAAATGGGAAGAAACCAGAATGAGAAATTTCTTAATAATGTCTTCCACTGATAACCAATGCCCCTCTCCATCCGTAAGAGAAAAAAGCTTCCCCTCTCCCAATTGGGGCAACCATTGACGGGAAATCTGGTTCTTGTTAATAGTGAATGATGGGGAGTTCCAAATAGACTGGGCCAGGTCCTGATGAGGGAATATTGTAGAAATAAACATTTTTGAGAATAAATCTTTAAAGAGGTCATTATTATGGGACACTCTTCGGTCCTGCGTACCTGGGGAAACTTAAGAAAAAATAATGCAAGAGGGTCCAAGTTCTTGGACTTAATTGCATCCAGTTCTATTTTAAGCCAAACCGGTTGCTCTTCTTCTGGGCTGGGAGATACCCATCTCAAACATTTTGCAAGGTGACTAGCCCAGTGATATATGGCCAGATGGGGAATTCGTAAACCCCCCTTCAATTTCGGGGCTGCCAGTTTATGATAAGCCAACCGAGGATATCTGTCGGCCCAGATAAATCTAGTGAATACACCATGTGTCTTTTTAAACCAGAGTAAAGGAATAAAGGTGTTAAGGAGAGATAATGGATAGAAGATTCTAGGAAATATGTTCATCCTAATTATGTTGATCCCAACCCCATAATGAAATAAGAAGTTTAGACCACCTCTCAAGGTCATGAGTAATCACCTGCAATTGGGAGTCCAGATTTTCCTTAAACCATGTTAGAGGGTTACAAGAAAGTCTAATACCCAAATACTTAAATGACCTAGAAGTCCGACATAAACCATAAGGGCTAATGTCATTTTTGAAAACTTTGTGGTTTAGTGGAAAAAATAGGGATTTACTAGCGTTCAGTTTGTAATTGGACAGGTCACTAAATCTTGCTATTTCCCTTAGCAAAGCCAGAACTGAAGATACAGGGTGAGATAAGTGTATCAACAGGTCATCCGCGTATGCAGTGACTTTAATTTCATGTCGCCCAACTCTCACACCCTGTATAGAAACATTGTTGAGAATATTTTGAATGAGAGGTTCTAGATATAAATTAAATAACAAAGGAGATAAGGGGCATCCTTGCCTAGTACCTGAATGAAGCGAAAAGGGCTTAGAGAATGCCCCATTCACAGAAATTCTTGCTGTGGGGTTTTTATAAAGTGTGGCAATCCAGGAAATAAACAGAGAGGGAAAATGAAAAGTCTCCAGAGCTTGGAACTCGATTGAATGCCTTCTAGGCATCCAGGGAGACCAATCCTGCAGGGAACTCGGCATCCCTGGTAGCCGAGAAGACATGCGATAAGGTACGTAAGTGATCCGAGGATGAACGCCCTTTCATAAAACCTACCTGGTTTATACCTATTAACTCAGGAAGAACTACCGTTAATCTATTGGCTAATATTTTGGAGAGGATTTTAATGTCCTGATTTAAAAGTGAGATAGGTCTATAACTTTGAACCAGCTCAAGATCTTTATCAGGCTTGGGAGCAGAACAATCAAAGCCTCAAAAAGGTGAGAATCGGTCTCCACCCCAGCTAAAATATGCTGAAATAAACGGCAAAGTACTGGTAATAGAAGGTCCCGAAAGACTTTATAGAACAAGGAGGAGAACCCATCGGGGCCTGGGACCTTGTCTGCTGGCAATTCACTAATAACATTGGCAATTTCCTCATGAGAAATAGGAACAACCAGAAAGTCCTTGTGTCGATCAGAGAGAGAGGGCAAATGAGAATCTTTCAAGCAACTCTCCGTACTCCCAGGGCAAGGGGGATGCTCCATGTCACTGTACAAGTTTGTATAGTAACGGGCAAATTCTTAAACTATTTCAGTGGGAGATACTTTTAAAGATCCATCAGCCATTGCCCTGATAGGAGGGATAAATCTCATTGATTCTTGTTGCTTAATATGCAGTGCCAGTAGGTGCCCCGCCTTTTCTCCCCGATCGGTGTAACTAGTTCTTGTACGAATAATAGCTAATTCTGCTTTATCTCGAAGTAACTCCAAGTATCTATCTTTCAGCACTAGAAGTTTCCTCATATCCTCATCTAGAGGATTAATTGAGAAATTATTTTCAAGTGATCTAATTTGGGATAATAAAGATTTTAATTCCTTCTCCTGTGTCCTTTTCCTACCAACCACCATACTGATAAGGATCCCTCTCATGAAGGCCTTAAAGGCCCCCCACAAAATATTCGGCTTTGCACTATCTAACGGGTTAGATGAAAAAAAGGATTCAGTTTGTTCTCTTATAAGTTTACAGTATTTAACATCCTTAAGAAGTTGTTCAATAAGTTTCCATCTGGTTTCCCTGTTAGGTAAATTAAGCAGTACCAAATTACATAATACTATTGAATGGTCAGAGATTAGGCCAGGTTGGATCGAGGAAGTCTTAACCCCAGGTAATAGGCACTGAGAAATAAGTATGTAATCAATGCGGGACTGTGAACCGTGTGTCATTGGCCTGAAGGTAAACTCCCTAGAATCAGGATGTAAAACACGTCAGACTTCACAGAGCCCGCATTGGTCCAATAGATCTTTAAAAGCCTTCTGCCCCAGAGTGACCCCTCCCAGACCTCTACCTGATCTATCTAAATTAGGCTCGAGTACTTGGTTAAAATTCCCCTAAATAATCCTGATGGGAAGCATTGGGAGAATAACGGATATAAGTCTCATGAAGAATCCTGGGTCGTCTTTGTTAGGGCCATAAATACTGCCCAATAGTATTGGAACAGACCAGAGAGTACCTTTAACAAGGATAAACCTTCCCTCGGGGTCTTTAATAACCTTTGTAGAAATGAAGGGAATACTCCTGTTAATCGTGAGCATGACCCCACAACTATTTGTAGATCCCTGGGCACTGTAGATCAATCCCACCTGTTGTCTCCTTAACTGTAAAGCTTCCACTTCTAATAATTGAGTTTCCTGTAAAAAAGTTATCGGAGAGCTAAGTAAACTTAAATGTTTGAGAGCCTGGTATTGCTTGTGCTTCTTTCTGATCCCCTTAACGTTCCAAGTCACAAAAGTTATCTCATTAGCCATCCAGTAATGGTAGTTAGACTTAATATATTCAGCTCAACACACGGGATACATAACCCCTGTAAACGTACCCCCAAGGTTACTGCAGTAAAGCCCATCCTCCTCCCTAGCCCCCCCACAATTAAGTCCTCCTGTCCCCTACCCATCCCCCTACCTCAACAATACCCTGTAACCCACCCCCACCCTCTAAACTGTCACAAGCAACATTCAATACAGTACTGGTGCTTTTCCTTCTTCTCCGCCCCTGATAATGTCTCCCTATTAATAGAAACTTTTACGTTCTATTATCTTCGTATTGAAAACAAAACAGTGCTGGTTATAAAAAGAAAGAACAGTTGTGGGCTTTCACTACAATCACACCTAAGTATAAACCTGTTGGGAGCCTATTAGAAAAGGGCCACAGCGAAATCCATGCACATATCAGGTGGCCATGGAAACCCAAACAAAACCGAGAGAGAAAGCAGAAATCATCCTTGCCTCATGAGGCAACCCTGGAGAGACCAAAACCAGATCAGGAACCAAGTGAGGGGGAGTGACCTGCCCCACTGATTGAGAATGGGAATTGAGAAAAAGATAGTAATCACACCGCAGGAGGGGAAGGCAGAAAAAATTCGTCTTCCCAGAGATAAGCCACCTCCAAGTGCGCCGGCTCTCCGTGTGAGAGTTAACAATTCTGCACTCAGGTCTAGTGAGAAAATGCGGCGAAATCCCCCTCAAATTGAGTGCTGCAACCTCGCGAATCACCAATGCTTGGCACACCCGCTAGTGACCAGTTCCAGGTCATGACACAGTGAGAACTAATTATAGAGAAAGCCCAAAACCACTCTAATACCAATCCAAATGAAATAACACCAAATCCATATCTCAACAAAACCAACTCCCCTCTCTGTTATGCTTATCACACAGAGAATACTAAAACTTGATATATTGTTCCCCCTCGTAATCAGGCCCGAGACCCTAAGTGTCCTTTGCTCTTAACCAGCGTGGGTCCTCTGTGAATGGAGCCAAGAAAACTAGTAACAAGCACGGCCTGTGCTGATCTCCCCAGTCCAAACAAAACAGGGGAAATTTCCCTTCGCCTTCACACTGAATGATTTCTCAAAAAAGGAAAAAAATGAGAGTTCCAGTTCTCCGCTTCACACAGCTCTCCATTCTACGAGCACAGCATCTCAGGGATCCTTAAATAGGTCTGGTAACATAGACCTAAGGCTCATCAGGGCGACTGCAGGATTGTCATAGTTAGACCAGGAACCATTTATTAGAACCTGTAGCCTGGCCGGGTATCCCATCCTGAACTTTAAGCCTGCCGCAATTATCTTGGAAACAACAGGATGGAACACTTTTCGCTTCATGCGAACCGAGCCAGGCAAATCTTGTGATATTCTCAGTTTCATGTTTTCCCAACGAACCTCTTGCAAAGCTCTCACTTTCTGCAGAAAATGCTGCCTCTCCAAGTAGTTCAAAAACTGACAGATGATGGGGGGGTGGGGTCCTCGGAGAAGGTTTAGGCCGTAGAGACCTGTGAGCTCGCTCTATGATATAGCCAGGGCCAAAGGGAGATGGGCCGGCTACCCGCTCCACCAACTTCTGGACAAATGCCACAACATGTTGGCCTTCTTCTCCCTCCGGTAACCCGAGTATCACAATGTTGTTTCTATGGCTGTGGCCCTCTAGATCTTCGAGCTTGGATTCAAAACGAGATAGCTTCTGATGCATAGAGACCAGATCAGGAGCGATACTTCCCAACTTTTTCTCTATTGAGACTATTCGAGCTGTATTATCAGAGACAGATAGCGAGACTTCATCTAGTTTTCTAGAAAGAAACTTCAGATCCATTGCCATTTCTTTCATTTCCTCACGAAAGGGCTTAAACTCTTCAAGGAACCTAGTAAGCATTAAAGGTTCCTGCTCTCCAAATTGACTCGGAGGATCAGGCCTCTCAGGCCCACCTGAAGCCCTGGATTTTTAGAGGCCTTTTCGGGAGTAGCTGGGGGGTGTTCTTCTGCGAGGCTTTCTTCATGTAAGCCTCCATCCACTGAAATTACACTCAAACTGGACTTCCAAAGTGTTTAGACAGCACTGAATCTCGAAAACAGAAGAAATTAAGGAGTTCAGACGTCCAAAAAAGGCGATATTAGTGATCGGGATGCAGGAGCTTCTTGAAGGAGCTTCTACTCAGCACTCTGCATCACGTGATCCCTCCACACTGGCCCCCTTTTAAACTTGAATACCCTCTCCATGCTGACACTAGAGGATAGATAGCTCAGATATTTGACTGCTATGGAGGTCAGTGCTAGCCAATCAGTGACCTTGCCACCCCAGTATAGCAGAAGCTCTTCCAATATGTTAAAATGCCTGGTGTCCACCAAATATGCACCCACCATGTGTTTTGCTGCACACAATCCTGCCGACTCATCCCCCTCCTCCTCCTTTTCCTCCATGTCTGCAATTTCCATCTGGCACAAAGGGCCTGTTTTTTCAGTCCATTTAATGGAAGTGGTAGCAATACCTGATCTGTGATCACTTTCATGTTGTGCCTTATATAACTGTGACTGTAACATCTGTGCTCCATGAACTCATCTTATTAGCTGATAGGTTAGATTTTGTAACTGATCACAACCACCTTCAGCTGCTGATGACAGGCCCCTTTTATACCTTGGGTCCATCATGTCGGCAATACCAAAGTCTGCAGACCTCAGATTACTGGAAATATAGATATTGCAGTCAAATACATGTGGCATGTGTTCCACTAAGACATGGCTTCCTGTATCACCATCTGCCTCTAGCACCTGCTGAACATTTAACAGCATCTGCCTCAGCACCCTTAGAAATGGAATGGCCTGACTGATACAGTGTCCTCACTTATTGCCAAATGACATGTTCAAATGGCCATAGGAATCATGATCAGGCCATAAATTGATCATCATTGATCTGCTGTTAGACACAATGATGCTCTGGAACTGTCACAACTTGTGTACAGCAGCAAGTATTCAAAGATGGCTTTGAACTGCTTATGCAAGGACTCAGTCCTGTAGAGTTTTGAGTCCTACCTGGTGAAGACTTCCAGCATCAGATGATGCTGAGGCAGCTTGTTTTGGATGTGTAGGAGACTTAGATGGTCATGGGTCTTTCTGGCATGAGCAAAATGGGAACAGATGCAGTCACATGCAACAAGGTGGGTCACATGCAACAAGGTCTTAATTGAAGAATATGATAGCAACTCCTTCAATAGTAGATTAAAACAGTGTGCCCCATTTGGAACCCTGAGAAACCCACTATCGCTAATGCTTGAACCCTATGAAGCAATGGAGCCTGTAGTCCCTATGGGTGTTCACTGACCCTGGCGGTCACATAATGGTTTTTCACCGTTGCATCCTCAAGAACATAGAAACAGAGAAACATAGACTTTGACAGCAGATAAGGACCGCTTGGACCACCTAGTCTGCCTATTTACCTACCTACTGGATAAGCTGCAGATCCTAGTTAACCAACAGCCTGTTTCTTCCTACCCCAACCACAAGAATTGCCTTATGTGTGTCCCATGCATTCTTGAATTCTCCCACAGTTTTAGACCCCACAACCTCTTCAGAAAGGATGTTCTATGCATCCACCACCCTCTCTGTGAAAAAAATATTTCCTCACATTGCCCCTGAGCTGTCCCGCCCATCTTCAAATTGTGTCCCCTTGTTCTTACACATCTCTTTTTCTAAAAGATGCTACCCTCTTGAACTTTGTTGATTCCACTGAGCTACTTAAAAGTTTCAATTATGTCCCCCCTCTCCCTCCTTTCCCCAAGGGTATACATCTTAAGCTCCTTTAGTCTCTCCTCCTATGGCTTCTCTTGCAGACCCTGCACCACTGTAGTTGCTCTCCTCTGGACTGCCTCCATCCTGTCTATGTCCTTGTGGAGATGGGGTCTCCAGAACTGGTCGCAGTACTCCAGATGGAGTTTCACCAACTGTCTGTACAGAGGGATAACAACTTCCTGTTTTCTGCTGGTGATGCCTCTCCCTGTACATCCCAGTATCCCCCCAGCCCTACCTACTGCCTTCTCACATTACTTGCTAACCTTAAGGTCATCTGATATGACTACCCCCTGGTCCCTTTCCATTTTTGTTGTTGTTACTACCCCTTCCCCCATTGTATACTCTTCCCCTGGGTTTTTGTTTACCAGGTGCATTATTTTGCACTTCTTTGCATTGAATCCAAGCTGCCACACTTATACTAGGATTTCATACTAGGAAGAGGTAGGTATACAGAAGGCTAATGCCCATAAGTGTATTTCTCCAGCACAGCTGGTATAAAATCCCTTGGTTTACAACAGATAGCAATCGAGATTCTGTTTAAATGTAGCTTGAGTATTGCAGTCGAATAGGGAATGTGGGATAGAATTCCGTAATTGAATAATTCTTTGAGTGTAATAAGCTCTTCTTTTATTGGTTCTAGGGAATGTAAGTGTGAGTTGATGGGAATGGCTACGTAGGATGCGATCCCGGTTGTTGTTGATCATATTTAATTGAAACAGTGGTTCAGTGTCAGTGTGTATTTTGTGCATTAATAAGAGATCACCTCTCTTTCTTCTTAATTCCAATGGGTACATGTTCAGTTCCTGTAGCCTAGACTCACAATTCTTATCCTTCATGTTAGTGACCATCTTAGTTAGTCTCCTCTGGACTCCCTCTAATCTACCAATGTGTTTCCTAAGGTACGGACTCCAGAGGGGAGAATAGTAGTCTAGATGAGGCCTCACATATGTCCTGTACAATGGCAGGACACAGCCCCTATCGTGGAAGGTAAAACTCCTTTTAATGCAACCAATTAATCTATTCGCTCTGTTTATGATAAAGTTACAATGACTACTAGAAGTAAGTTCAGAATTAATAATTACCCCTAAATCATTATGTTGGACTACAGAAGTTAATGTGTGACCATTTAGTGTGTATTTATTTAGTGTGTTAGTCATGCCAAAATGCATGATTACACATTTGTCAATGTTGAAGGACATACAGTTATTATCTGCCCATATTTCAATTTTCCTGAGATCATTACTGAGTGTTACTACATCATCCACAGTTTTAACCGATGCTGCTATTTTTGTATCGTTGGCAAATTTAATGGAGAAACTGTTTATATCAGTGGTTAAATCAGATATAAAAATATTAAATAATAATGGGCCCAAAACCAATCCCTGCAGCACTCCACTAGTAACTGGACACGGGTCAGATAGGTGGCCTCTAATACAGACACGTTGGGTCTGTTCTTTTAACCACTCCTCTACCCAATTGGTGATTTTACTACTTATACATAGTATTTTCATTTTATTTACTAGAAGGTCGTGAGGCACTTTGTCAAAGGCCTTTTGGAAATCGAGATAGACAACATCCATTGGTATGTTATTATCAAGGTTCTTACTTATGTATTCATAAAATACCAGATTACCAGTTAAGCGTGATCTATTTTTTTTTGAAACCATGCTGCAATTTGTCTCTTAGCACTTTTATCTCTAAATCTTGTTCGAGTTTATTTTTTAATAGAGTCTCAAAGATTTAATCAATAATGCAAGTTGGGCTGAAAATTCCTCCAACCTTTCCAAGTCCCTTCTCATCCTTTCCACCCCCACCCTTCTATATCAACCCTGTTGCAGATCTTTGTGTCATCTGCAAAGATGAATACTTTTCCTTCCAGTCCCTCTGCAATGTCACTTATAAAGACATTAAAAAGGACTGGACCCAGTACTGAACCCTGCGGTACCCCACTAGTAACCCCCATTTTCTTCAGAGTGGACTCTGTTTACTATTACCTTCTGTGTCCTGTTGTCCAGCCAATGTTTTACCCAGGCTACCACCCTGTGACCCACTCCTAGGCTGGCTAATTTGTTTATTAATCTTTTGGGTGGGACTGTGTCAAATGCCTTGCTAAAGTCTAGTTAGGTCATGTCCACAGCCCCTTCCTGGCCTAGTACTTTGGTCACCCAGTCAAAGAAATCAATTAGATTCATCTGACATGACTTTCCCACTGTGAATCCATGTTGCCTTGGGTCCTGTGCCCCACTGGCCTCTAGGTACTCAACAATTCTTTCCTTCAGAAATGATTCCATCATTTTCCCAACCACAGAGGTCAAACTGACAGGTCTGTAGTTTCCTGCCTCTGTCTTACTCCCACTTTTGTGAAGGGGAATCACATCAGCCCTCTTCCAGTCCTCATGAACCACACCATCCTCCCATGATTTGTTAAAAAGGGTAGCCAGTGGTGTCACTAGTTCTCCCCTTAATTCTTTTAGAATTCTGGGGTGAATCCCATCAGGCCCCATTGCTTTGTCCACCTTCAGTTTTAGGAGTTCTTTCAGAACCCTTTCTTCTGTGAAAGGACTGGGAACAAGCCACCCCCCCCCATCCAGAGTGCTTCTGTTAATTTGATTAGGTAACTCCCCCTCCTCCTTTTTGGGAATACTGAGCAGAAGTATTCATTCAGTATCTCTGCTTTTTCGCTGTCCCTTTCTGCCCACCCATCGTCCATTCTCTTCAGCCTCACTATCCCTCCCTTTGTCTTTCTATGCACCCTAATGTACCTATAAAAGCTTTTATCCCCCTTCTTAACCAAGTTGGCTATCTTTTTCTCAGTTTGGACCTTTGCTATTCTGATCACCTTCCCTGCTTCCTTCTGCCTTAATTGGTACAATTTTTTGTCCTGCTCCTTATGTGTTTCCTTATACTTCCTAAATGCTATCTTTTTCTCCCTAACCTTCCCTGCCACCTCTTTTGAGAACCATACTGGCTTTTTCTTTCATTTTGATTTGTTTATTTGCTTCACACAAAAGCTTGTTGCCTCTGTGATGGCAGTTTTGATGTTTCCCCATTGTTGCTCCACCCCTCCTTCTTGCCTGTTTGCTAGTGCTTTTCTAAGGCATGCTCCCATTTTGATAGAGTCAGCCCTCCTGAAGTCCAGTACCCTCACTTTTGTATGGCTTGACTCCGCAGCTGAGTTAATCGTGAACCACACTGTTTGATGGTCACTTGTTCCCAGATGGCTACCCACTTCTAGATCTGAGATCCTCTCACTGTCCCCATTTGAAAGTACAAGGTCTAAGATTGCTCCCTCCCGAGTGGGTTCCAACACTACCTTTCTGAGACATGCCCCAGATAGGGCATCGAGAATGGCTCTGTTCTTGGATGTGGCTGCAGTAGAGGTGCACCAGTTAACATCTGGCATATTCAGGTCCCCCATCAACAATATCTCCCCTTTCTGTGCCATGCTAAGGATGCCTTCCATCATATCCTTACCCATTCCCTCCCCCTGAGATGGGGGTCTGTATACAACCCCTGTGCAGATTGTGGTGTTGTTTTCAGTTTCTAAGGTGACCCACAGTGCCTCCTCTCCTCCCTGTTTACTCTTTTGATCCATTGCTTTTATCCCTTCCCTTCCCTTACATAGAAAGCTACTCCTCCCCCTCTTCTACATACCCTGTCTCTCCTGTAGGTTGTGTACCTTGGTATGTTAACATTCCAGTCATGGTACTATGTGTACCATGTTTCTGTGACTGTCACAATATCCAGGCATCCCTCTTCCATCAAGGCCACCAGTTCAGGGAGCTCGTTGCCCAGACTATGGGCATTGGTACTCATTATTCTCCATTTCTTGATGACCTTACCCCTTTTTGTCCTATCTCTGTCCTTACTGCCTTTGTCATTTTCTCCATTTACCCCTGCCCTTCTCCCTATTGATGTCTCTATCTTGATGTTTACCTCACTAACTACCCTGATATTTTGGGGAGCTAGGATTTCTCTGATCCTTTCATCTCCCAACACATCAAAGTTCCTACAACTGATCCACTGGCAATGTAGCCAGAACCCCCTCAGACATACAACTGCCCCACAGCAGCTGCATTACATCACTCTTCGACAAGTATTCCACCAGCATGATTGTTTTGTGGATTTATGATTCTCAGATACTGCTGTTTTTATGTCTGTAGTACTAAGACATACTCAGTGATTTAGCAACCTGTTATGCAGACTCTTGCTTTACACTGCACTCATCAACAGACAGATACGAATCGCTACCCCAGACTGGGATTTGGCTACCTTCTTGACAAATCCTTGCTTGACAGCAACCTCAGAAACAGACACAGATCCTCACTTTACATTTCCTTCAGCAACAGACACAGATCCAAACTTTATAGTGCCCTCAGCAAGACACAGATCCTTACTTCACAGTGCCCTCAGCAACAGACACATATCCTTACTTTATAGGGCCCTCAGCAGATGCTGATTCTTACTTTACAGTGCCCTTAAAAAGACACAGATCCTGACCTTACAGTACCCTCAGCATGACACAGATCCTAACTTTACAGTACACTCAGCAACAAACCTAAATCCTTACTTTACAGTGTCCCAATCAAAAGATACAAACCTTTACTTCACAGTGCGCTCACCAACACACAGCAATCCATACTTAACAATGCTCTTAGCAACAGACGAAGATCATTCAGCAACAGATACAGACCATTACAGCACCCTCAGCAAAACACAGATCCTTACTTTATAGTGTCCCAGGCAATAGATATTCTTATTTTACAGTGCCCTCAGCAACAGACACTGATCATTAATTTATAGCACCCTCAGCAACAGACATCAATCTGAATTTTAAGGTGCCCTAAGTAACTAACACAGATCCTTAGTTTACAGTGCCCTCAGCAACACTGATCCTTACTTTACAGCGCACTCAGCAACTAACATAGATCCTTACTTTACAGCACTCTCAGCAGCAGACGCTGATCCCTACTTTTCAGCACCCTCTGCAACTAACACAGATCCTTTCTTTACAGCACCCTCTGCACCAAACACTGATCCTTAATTTACAGCACCCACTGCAACTAACACTGATCCTTACTTTACAACACCCTCAGCATCTAACACAGATGCTTATTAACAGCACCCTCAGCAAAATACACAAATTCTTCCTTTACAGTGCCTGCAGCAACTAACACTGATCTTCACTTTACAGTGCCCTTAGCAACTAACACACATCCTTATTTTACAGCACCCTCAGCAAACCTAACACAGATCCTTATTTACAGACACCTCAGCAAAAGACACTGATTCTTACAATACAGACCCCTCAGCAGCAAACACAGATCCTTATTTTACAGCACCGTCAGCAAAAGATACTGATTCTTACTTTTCGGAACCCTCAGCAACTAACACTGATCCTTACTTTACATCACCCTCAGCAACTAACACAGATTCTTATTTACAGCACCCTCAGAAAAAGACAATTATTCTTACTTTACAGTTCCCTCAGCAACAGACACTAATCCCTATTTTACAGCACCTTCAGCAACAGCCACTGATCCTTTCTTTACAGTGCCCTCAGCAACTAACAGAGATCCTTATGTAGCACCCTCAGCAACAGACACTGATCCTTACTTTACAGCACCAACAGCAACTAACAGATTCTTATTTTACAGTACCCTGAGCACCAGACACTGATCATTACACTACAGTGCCCTCAGCAACAGACACAGATCATTACTTTACAATGCCCTCAACAATAAACACTAATCTCTACTTAACAGTGAATCAGCAACACACAGATTCTTAATTCACAACGATCTTAGCAACAGGCGAAGATCCTTTAGCAACAGATACTGATCATTACTTTACAGCACCCTCAGCAATACACAGATCCTTACTTTACAGTGTCCCCAGAAACTGTCCCGAGCAACACAGATCCTTACTTCACGGTGCCCTCAGAAACAGACACTGATGCATATTTTAGAGCACCCTCACCAAGAGAAACTGATCATTACTTTACAGTGCCCTCAGCAACATACATGGATTCTCACTTTAAAGTGCCCTAAGCAACTAACACAGATCAGCAACAGGCACTGAACATTATTTTATAGTGTGCTCAGCAACAGGCACTGATCCTTACTTTACAATGCCCTCAGCAACAGACACTGATCCTTAATTTACAGTGCCCTCAGCAACAGATACTGAACCTTACTTTACAGCATCCTTGGTAAATGGACACTGATCCTTACTTTACAGCACCCTCAGCATCTAACACAGATCATTACTTTACAGCACTCTAATGAACTAAAACAGATCATTACTTTAGAATGCCCTCAGCAACAGTCACTGATCTTTACTTTACTTTACAGCATCCTCAGCAACAGACACTAAGCCTTACTTTACAGCACTCTCAGCATCTAGCACAGATCATTACTTTACAGCACCCTCAGCAACTAACACAGATGCTTATTTTACAGAATCCACAGCAACAGAATCTAATCTTCACTTTACAGGACCCTCAGCAACAGGCACTGACCCTTACTTTACAGCACTCTCAGCAACAAACACTGATCCTTACTTTACAGCACCTTCAGCAGCTAACACAGATCCATATTTACAGCACCCTCAGCAACTAACACAGATGCTTATTTTACAGAATCCACAGCAACAGAATCTAATCCTCACTTTACAGGACCCTCGGCAACAGGCACTGATCCTTACTTTACAGCACCTTCAGCAGCTAACACAGATCCATATTTACAGCACCCTCAGAAAGACAATGATTCTTACTTTACAGTTCCCTCAGCAACAGACACTGATCCCTATTTTACAGCACCTTCAGCAACAGTTACTGATCCTTTCTTTACAGTGCCCTCAGCAACTAACAGAGATCCTTACATAGAACCCTCAGCAACAGACACAAATCCTTACTTTACAGTGTGCTCTGCAATACACAGATCCTTACTTCACAGCACCATCAGCAACTAACACAAATTCTTACTTTACAGCACCCTGAGCACCAGACACTGATCCTTACATTACAGTACCCTCAGCAATAGACACAGATCATTACTTTACAATGCCCTCAGCAATAAATGCTAATCTTTACTTAACAGTGAATCAGCAACACACATAGATCCTTATGTTACAGCACCTTCAGCAACAGATGCTAAACCTTACTTTACAGCACCCTTAGCAACAGGCACTGATCCTAACTTTACAGCGCACTCAGTTTCTAACAAAGATCCTTAATTTACAGCACCCTCAGCAGCTAACACAGATCCTTACTGTACAGCACCCACAGCAACAGACGCTCATCATTACTTTACAGCACCCTCAGCAACAAACAATGATCCTTACTCAACAACACCCTGAGCAACAGACACACATCATTACTTTAGAGCACTTTTAGCAACAGACAGTGGTCCTTACTTTACAGTGCCCTCAGCAACAGACACGTATCCTTACTTTACAGTGCCCTCAGGAACGGACACCGATCCTTACTTTACAGCACCATCTGCAAAAAACACGAATCCTTACTTTACAGTTCCCTCAGTAACAGGCACTGATCTTTACTTTACAGTGCCTTCAGTAACAGGCACTGAATCTTACCTTACAGTGACTTCAGCAACAGACACTGATCCTTTCTTTACAGCACCCTCAGCAAAAGACACCGATCCTTACTTTACAGTGCCATCAGCAATAGACATTGACCCTGACTTTCCATCACCCACAGCAATGAGCACATATTCTTATTTTACAGCACCCTCAGCAGCTAACACAGATCCTTACTTTACAGTGCCTTCAGAAATAGTCAGTGATCATTACTTTACTGCACCCTGAGCAACAGACATTGATCCTTACTTTACAGTGCCCTCAGCAACTAACACAAATCATTACTTTACAGCACCCTCAGCAACTAGCACAGATCACTGCTTTACTGCACCCTCTGCAAATAGCACAGATTCTTACATTACAGTGCCATGAACAACAGAAATTGACACTTACCAGGGTTTTAAATAATTGATTGGCAGTTTTTTTCTTGGGACAATACTAACTGTACAGAAAGCATTTATATAGGTTTTCTAGAAGAGTTATGTTTGTTAAACACAGTGAGGCAAGTGCTATGCATTTTCACACTGTTTTAGAACTTTTATGAGCAAAATGCTAATCAATATTTAGCGTTAAATAAAACCCTGCTTACTTTATTGTGTCCTCAGCAACAGACACTGATACTTACTTTACAACACGCTCAGCAGAAGATACTGACCCATACTTTACAGTGCCCTCAGTAACTAACACAGATCCTTACTCTACAGTTCCCTTAGAAACAGACATAGATACTCACATTAAAGTGCCCTCAGCAACTAACACAGATCCTTATTTTACAGTGACCTCAGCTATACACAGATCCTTACTCTACAGCAACCTCAGCACCAGGAACTGATCCTTTCTTTGCAATTCTCTCAGCAACAGGAACTGATCCGTACTTTACAGTGCCCTCAGCAACAGACACTGATCCTTACTTTACAACACCCTCAACAGAAGACACTGATCCTTAGTTTACAGTGCCCTCAGAAACAGACACTGATCCTTACATTACAGTGCCCTCAGCAACAGACATGGATCATTACTTTACAAAGCCCTCTGCAATAAACACTGATCTTTACTTAACAGTGAATCAGCAACACACACAGATTCTTACTTCACAAAGATCTTAGCAATGGACGAAGATCCTTTAGCAACAGATACAGAACATTACTTTACAGTGCCCTCAGCAACATACATAGATCCTCACTTTAAAGTGCACTAAACAACTAACACAGATCAGCAACAGGCACTTAACATTATTTTACAGTGCACTTAGCAACAGGCACTGATTCTTACTTTATAATGCCCTCAGCAACAGACACTGATCCTTACCTTACCGTGCCCTCAGCAACAGACACTGATCCTCACTTTACAGTGCACTCAGCAACTAACAAAGATAATACTTAACAGCACCCTCAGCAACAGACACTGAGCCTTACTTTATAGCACCATCAGCAAACGGACACTGATTCTTACTTTACAGAGCCCTCAGCAACAGACACTGATCCTTACTTTACAGCACCCTCAGTAACAGACACGGATCCTTACTTTACAGCACTCTCAGGAACTAAAACACATCACTTTAGAATGCCCTCAGCAACAGCCACTGATCCTTACTTTACAGCATCCTCAGCAACAGACACTGATTCTTACTTTACAGCACCCTCAGCATCTAACACAGATCATTACTTTACAGCACTGTCAGCAACTTATACAGATCCTTACTTTAGAAAACCCTCATCAACAGATTCTAATCCTTGCTTTACAGGACCCTCAGCAACAGGCACTGACCCATACTTTACAGCACCCTCAGCAACAAACACTGATCCTTACTTTACAGCACCTTCAGCAACTAACACAGATCATTACTTTACAGCACCCACAGCAACTAACATAGATCCTTATTTTACAGCACATTCAGCAACTAACACCTATCCTTAGCTTGCAGCACCTTTCGCAACAGACTCTAAACCTTACTTTACAGCACCCTCCACAACAGGCACTGATCCTCACTTTACAGCACACTCAGTCTCTAACAAAGATCCTTAATTTACAGCACCTGCAGCAGCTAACATGGATCCTTACTTTACAGCACCCACAGCAACAGACACTAATCATTACTTTACAGCACCCTCAGAAACCAACACTGATTCTTACTCAACAACACCCTCAGCAACAGACACACATTCTTGCTTTAGACCACCTTTAGCAAGAGACACTGATCCTTACTTTACAGTGCCCTCAGCAACGGACACAGATCCTTACTTTACAACACCATAAGCAAAGAACACAAATCCTTATTTTACAGTGCACTCAGCAGCAGGCACTGATCCTTCCTTACAGTGACCTCAGCAACAGACACTGAGCATTACTTTACAGCATGCTCAGCAACAAGGCACTGATCCTTATTTTACAGTGCCTTCAGCAACAGGCACTGATCCTTCCTTACAGTGAACTCAGCAATAGACACTGAACCTTACTTTACAACACCCTCAGCAATGGACACTGTTCCTTGCTTTAAAGTGTCCTCAGCAACAGTCAATGATCCTTGCTTTACAGCACACTCAGGAAATGACACTGATCCTTACTTTACAGCGCCATCAGCAATAGACACTGACCCTGACTTTACAACACCCACAGCAACAAACACATATTCTTACTTTACAGCACACTCAGCAGCTACACAGATCCTTACTTTACGGTGCCATCAGCAATAGTCACTGATCATTACTTTACTGCACCCTGAGCAACAGACACTGATCCTTACTTTACAGCACCCTCAGCAACTAACACAGATCATTACTTTACAGTACCTTCAGCACCTAACACAGATGAATTCTTTACAGTGCCCTCAGCAACAGACACTAATCCTTATTTTACAGCACCCTCAGCAACTAACACAGATCACTGCTTTACTGCACCCTCTGCAAATAATAGATTCTTACATTACAGTGCCCCGAGGAACATATACTGACCCTTACTTTATTGTGCCCTCAGCAACAGACACTGATACTTAGTTTGTAACATGCTCAGCAGAAGACAATGATCCTTACCTTACCATGCCTTCAGCATCTAACACAGATTCTTACTTTACAGTTCCCTCAGCAACAGCCATAAATACTCACATTAAAGTGCCCTCAGCAACTAACACAGATCTTTATTTTACAGTGCCCTCGGCTGTACACAGTTCCTTGCTTTACAGCAACCTCAGCACCAGGAACTGATCCTTTCTTTGCAGCGCTGTCAGTAACAAGAACTGATCTGTACTTTACAGTGCCCTCAGCAACAGACACTGATCCTTACTTTACAACACCCTCAGCAGAAGACACTGATCCTTAGTTTACAGTCCCCCCAGAAACAGACACTGATCTTTACATTACAGCACACTCAGCAACTAGCACATATATTTACTTTACAGCACCCTCAGCAACTAACACAGATCCTTACTTTACAGTACCCTCAGCAACAGAAAAAAATTATCCTTACTGTACAACACCCTCAGCATCTAACACAGATCCTTACTTGACAGCACACTTAGCAACTTCAACAGATCCTTACTTTACAGCACCCTCAGAATCTAACACAGATCCTTATTTGACAGCACACACAACAACTTAAACAGATCCAGCCTTTACAGCACCCACAGTAACAGATGCTAGTCATTACTTTACAGCATCTTCAGCAACAGACACTGATGCATAATTTACAGTGCCCTCAAAAACTAACACAGATCATTACTTTACAGCATCCTCAGCAATGGACACAGATCCTTACATTACAGTGCCCTGAGGAACCGACACTAACCCTTACTTTACAGTGCCCCCAGCAACAGACATTGATCCTTACTTTACAACACCCTCAGCAGAAGACACTCATCCTTACTTTACAGTGCCCTCTGCAAGAGACACTGATCCTCACTTTATAGCACACTCAGCAACTAACAAATATCTTACTTAACAGCACCTTCAGCAACAAACACTGATCCTTACTTTACAATGCCCTCAGCAATACACAGATCCTTACTTTACAGCACCAACAGCAACTAACAGATTCTTACTTTACAGCACCCTGAGCACCAGGCACTGATCCTTACATTACAGTGCCCTCAGCAACAGACACAGATCATTACTTTACAATGCCCTCAACAACAGACACAGATCCTCATTTAAAGTGCCCTAAGCAACTAGCACAGATAAGCAACAGGCATTGAACATTATTTTACAGTGTGCTCAGCAACATGCACTGATCCTTACTTTACAATGCCCTCAGCAACATACACTGATCCTTACTTTACAGTGCCCTCAGCAACAGTCACTGAGCCATACTTCACAGCACCCTCAGCAAACGGACACTGATTCTTACTTTACATAGCCCTCAGCATCTGACACTGATCCTTACTTTACGGCACCCTCAGGAACTAACACAGATCCTTACTTTACAGCACTCTCATGAACTAAAACTGATCATTACTTTAGAATGACCTCAGCAACAGTCACTGGTCCTTACTTTAGAGCATCCTCAGCAACAGACACTGATCCTTACTTTACAGCACCCTCAGCATCTAACACAGATCATTACTTTACTGCACCCTCAGCAACTAGCACAGATCCTTATTTTACAGAACCCTCAGCAACAGATGCCAATCCTTTCTTTACATGACCCTCGGCAACAGGCAATGACCCTTACTTTACAGCACCCTCAGCAACAAACACTGATCCTTACTTTACAGCACCTTCGGCAACTAACACAGATCATTACTTTACAGCACTCACAGCAACTAACACAGATCCTTACCTTACAGCACCTTCAGCAACAGACGCTAAACCTTACTTTACAACACACTCTGCAACAGGCACTGATCCTCACTTTATAGTACACTCAGTCTCTAAGTAAGATCCTTACTTTACAGCACCCTCAGCAGCTAACACAGATCCTTGTTTTACAGCAACCTCAGTAACAGACATTGATCCTTACTAGGCAACACCTTCAGCAACAGACACTGACCCTTACTTTAGAGCATGTTTAGCAAGAGGCACTGATCATTACTTTACAGTGCCCTCAGCAACAGACACTTGTCCTTACTTTACATTGCTCTCAGCAACAGACACAGATCCTTACTTTACAGCACCATCAGCAAAAAACACAAATCCTTACTTTACAGTGCCTTAAGTAACAGGCACTGATTCTTACTTTACAATGCCTTCAGCAGCAGCAACTGATCCTTACCTTACCATGAGTCCAGCAACAGACACTGAGTCTTATGTTACAGCGACCTCAGTAATGGACACAGTTTCTTGCTTTACAGTGCCCTCAGCAACAGACACTAATCCTTACTTTACAGCACCCTCAGCAACTAATACAGATAACTGCTTTACTGCATCCTCTGCAAATAACACAGATTCTTACATTACAGTGCCCTGAGGAACAGATACTAACCCTTACTTTATTGTGCCCTCAGCAACAGACATTGATACTTACTTTGCAACATGCTCAGCAGAAGACACTAATCCTTACTTTACAGTGCCTTCAGCAGCTAACACAGATCCTTACTTTACAGCTCCCTCAGCAACAGTCATAAATACTCACATTAAAGAGCCCTCAGCAACTAACACAGATCTTTATTTTACAGTGCCCTTGGCTATACACAGTTCCTTGCTTTACAGCAACCTCAGCACCAGGAACTGATCCTTTCTTTTCAGTGCTGTCAGCAACAGGAACTGATCCGTACTTTACAGTGCCCTCAGCAACAGACACTGATCCTTACTTTACAACACCCTCAGCAGAAGACACTGATCCTTAGTTCACAGTACCCTGACCAATAGACACTGATTCTTACATTACAGTGCACTCAGCAACTAACCCAGATTTGTACTTTAAAGTATCCTCAGGAACTGACACAGAACCTTACTTTACAGTACCCTCAGCAACAGAAAAAATAATCCTTTCTTTACGGCAGCCTCAGCATCTAACACAGATCCTTACTTGACAACACACTCAGCAACTTAAACAGGTCCAAACTTTATAGCACTCACACCAACAGACGCTAATCATTACTTTACAGCAGCCTCAGTAACAAGCACTGATGCATAAATTACAGCACCCTCAAAAACTAAGACAGATCATTACTTTACATCATCCTCAGCAATGAACACAAATCCTTACACTACAGTGCCCTGAAGAACAGACACTAACCCTTACTTTACAGTGTTTTCCCTCAGCAACAGACATTGATCCTTACTTTACAACATCCTGAGCAGAAGACACTCATCCTTACTTTAGAGTGCCCTCAGCAACAGACACTGATCCTTACATTACAGTGCCCTCAGCAGTTCACAGATCCTTACTTTACAGCACCATCAGCAACTAACACAGATACTTACTTTATAGCACCCTGTGCACCAAACACTGATTCTTACATTAAAGTGCCCTCAGCAACAGACACAGATCATTACTTTACAATGCCCTCAGCAATAAACACTGATCTTAACTTAACAGCGAATCAGCAACAAAGATTCTTACTTCACAGCGATCTTAGAAACAGACGAAGATCCTTTAGCAACAGATACTGATCATTACTTTACAGTGCCCTCAGCAACATACATAGATCCTGACTTTAAAGTGCCCTAAGCAACTCACACAGATCAGCAACAGGCACTGAACCTTATTTTACAGTGCACTCAGCAACAGGCGCTGATCCTTACTTTGCAATGCCCTCAGCAACAGACACTGATCTTACTTTACAGTGCCCTCAGCAGCAGACACTGAGCCTTTCTTTATAGCACCCTCAGCAAACGGACACTGATTCTTACTTTACAGAGCCCTCAGCAACACACACTGATATTTACTTTACAGCACTCTCAGTAACTAACACAAATCCTTACTTTACAGCACTATTTATTTATTTTTATTTATTGAAATGTTTCACCAGAATTGGCACACTGAGCAACAAGATGCTCATCTCCTGGTGCGACCTGGGGAAAGGAGTACAGCTTGTAGACAATCAAGCTTTACATTGTACAGGATTAAAGATCACACGTAAGATGGCAAAAAACAGTCGGTTACATTAGTCCTAGAAGTATGTAGGGCAAAATAGAATAGATGCACTAACTTGCTACTCAACTAGCGTCAGACATTTGGCAATGAGAACTTTAAGCATATACATTAACGATGACAATTAAATGCAGTAGGGTAAGTAAGTGCAGCTGTTGTAGAATATATGCCAGACACTAGGCCACTGGTCAAGCACTAGCAGAATAACCCATGGGGTAAGGGAAACTGAGGATGGGAGGTGGGGAAGAGAGGGTGCGGCTAGGTGGGGGGATGGATCAGGTGCAGTTGCAGTTTATCGCGTAATAGTTATAAAGGGCAGAGAAAAGGGAGTGTATGGTGGAGGAATGACAAATTTGGTGTGGGAGGTTGTTCCAGAGTTTAGGGAGGTGGTATGAGAAGGTAGCTTGACCCACTGTGGTCCATCACTGAGGGATTGACAGTAGCCAGGAGTCTGTAGATCTGAGTGCATGTGAGGGGGTTGGGGGGTGGCTAGAGAGGGGTTGAGGTGGACCGGGAGTGAGCCAAGCCAATATTTTGAGACAAATTTAGCACGGTGGAAAAGACATTGGTTTTCTAGGGAGAGTAGTGCCAGAAAGTGATATAGCTCACAATGATGTGAGCGAGGGGGGGGCATCCAGGACAAAGCGACAGAAAGCGTTGAAGAGGGGATCCAGCCTGGATACAATTGACTTGGGGGCAGCACAATAGACCACATCACAGTAGTTGAAGGTTGGTAGAAACATCTTCTATACAATGTCACATCTCACAGGAAATGAGAGGCTACTGTGGTTCCTGTACAGGGCGCAGAGCTTGGGGCATAGTTTTTCAAAATCACATCTATGTGTGCTGAGAAGGATAGGTGTTGATCAAGCCAAACCCCTAGATACCTAAAGGTAGTAGTGTCCTCAAGGATCGTACCGTCAAGGGTGTAGAAGTTAGGGGGAGCTGTGAGCCTGGATAGTCTCTGTCTGGTACCAAAGGTCATGGAGACAGTTTTTTTGGCATTGAGGGAGGGTTGGTGAGAGCTAATCCAGTGCTGAAGTTTGTTAAAGTTGGCCTGAAGACTGGAGGATACCTCTTATGCGATGTGGCTGGTGGTGAATAGAACTGTGTCATTCGCATACATGTGTATGTGGGAGAATGAGCAGATTAGAGGCAGGTCATTGAGAAAAATGGAAAAAAGGATGGGGCCCGAGTACTAATCCCCGCGGAACACCGGTATCAATAGGGAGAGGTGGGGAGGTAACATCAGCAATTTTGACTGACTGGATTCTGCCTTGCAGGTAGGTACTGAACCAGTTTGTGACAGACTCTGCTAGTCCTGCTGAAGAGAAGTAGGTTAGTAGAAGGGGGTGGGAGACGGTGTCAAAAGCTTTAGCTAAGTCGACAAAGATGGCTGAGGTGAACTGACCTTTGTCCATCACAGACAGGATGGTGTCAGAAAGTCTTAGCAGAGCAGTAACAGTGGAGTGATTCTTCCTGAATCCAGACTGGTAGGGTGTGAAGAAGTTGGAGTCGGAAAGGAATTTAGAGAGCTGGGAGAGCACAAGGTGTTCTTGGAGTTTAGCGAGGGTAGGAAGGAGAGAGATAGGGCGGTAGTTTGCAGGGGAGGCTAGGTTGCCACCTTTGGGCAGGAGTAGTACAATGGCATGTTTCCACTCTGTAGGAACAGTTGCAGTGGTGAAGGACAGGTTCAGAAGGTCAGCTAGCGGAACCGCGATAGCAGGTGTGGAAAGGTAGAGAAGTTTGGGGTCCAGCCCTTCTGGGGATTTGCCTTTGGATGGGTTGAGGGTGAACAAGGCATTTAGGGCCTCTGTAGGAGAGATGTTAGAGAATGAGAAGGAATTTGGCACGCGATGTTTCTAAGCCTCCGTAGAGGGACCAAGAGGAGCGACTGTAGGTAGGGAAGAGACTTGGGTAGTAGCACAAGAGGTGAAGTAGGAGTTGAACTCGGAGGAGACTGCCAGAGGGTCTAGGAGTTAGTGATCCATTTGTCTCCAATATGGGTGTGGGACTAGCAGTGGGGGGGGAGAAGAGGGAGTGGATAACTTTCCAGAATTTGGAGGGGCAATTCGTGTTTGCCTGAAAGGTGGAGTTGAAGTACTCGGCTTTAACTAGTCTAGTAGCCTTGGTGCAATTATTTCATAGCATTCGACAGGCATTGTTATCATGTGGGAGGAGTGAGGTTTTGTATGTTTTCCAGGCCTTGTCCCAGCCTTTTGACAAGCTATGAGTTCTGGGGTAATCCAGGGTAAGTGGTTCCCTGGACCCTGATAATGTTTATGGGACATAGCTTATCCCAAACGTTAAGGAAAGTGTTGTGAAAATGCTTAAGGGAGTCATTGATGGTTATATTAGCAGTTCTGGATCCCCAGTTAGCTCGAGCGAGGTCATCCGGGGGGGGGAGGGTAAGGTTTAGAGATTTATAATAGCATTGAAGCAGGTACTTAGAGGGTACCTTAGGACGGTGGATTTTGCGGACTATGTAGGTGATATAGTGGTCACTTATGGAATCAGGCAGTAGGCCAGCTTGTGAAATCTGATGGGGGTGGGAGGTGAGTACCCAGTCTATAAGGGAGTGATTACCGGACTTAGGATTGATACAGGTTGGTTCAGTGACCTGAGACAGGTTAAAGGCAGTAATAGCTGTCCGAGCTTTATTTAGGGAGGACAAAAGCCAGTTATGGTTGAAGTCTCCCATGATAAAAAGTTCACTCACAGGGGCATGGGAGGCTGTTAGACTTTAAAGGTCTAAGACTGTAGCGGATGGGGTACCTCATCGGCAGAAGACCCCAGCAATATGGATAGGGAGAGAGAAGGGGAGGGACAGCTGTAGCATAAGTAGTTTGTAGGCTTGGGGCTCCACTTTTACTAGGGTTATAGATAAGTGGATGTTGGATGTGACGTAGATAACAATTCCACCGCCTCTAGAGGGGTGGTCAGACCGGGTGACAGCAAAACCTGGGATGGCGATGGATGCATCCCTTATGCTGGGTTTTAGCCAGGTTTCGGTCAGGATGATGATCTCAGGAACTAAAACAGATCATTACTTTAGAACGCCCTCAGCAACAGTCACAGATCCTTACTTTACAGCATCCTCAGAAACATACTCTGATCCTTACTTTATAGCACCCTCAGCATCTAACATAGATCATTACTTTACAGCACCCTCAGCAAGTAACACAGATCCTTATTTTAGAAAACCCCCAGCCGCAGATTCTAATCCTTACTTTACAGGACCCTCGGCCACAGGCACTGACCCTCACTTTACAGCACCTTCAGCAACTAACACAGATCCTTACCTTACAGCATTTTCAGCAACAGATGCTAAACCTTACTTTACAGCACACTCAGCAGCAGGCACTGATCCTCACTTTACAGCACACTCAGTCTCTAACAAAGATCCTTAATTTACAGCACCCTCAGCAGCTAACACGGATCCTTACTTTACAGCACCCACAGCAACTAATACTAATCATTACTTTACAGCACTATCAGCAACAGGCACTGATTCTTACTCAACACCCTCAGCAACAGACACACATCCTTACTTTAGAGCACCTTTGGCAAGAGACACTGATCCTTACTTTAAAGTGCCCTCAGCAACAGACACTTATCCTTGCTTTACAGTGCCCTCAGCAACAGACACATATCCTTACTTTACAGTGCCTTCAGTAACATGCACTGATACTTACCTTAGAGTGACCTCAGCAACAGACACTGAACCTTACTTTACAGCACCCTCAGCAACGGACACTGTTCCCTCCTTTATACTGTCCCCAGCAACAGACACTGATCCTTGCTTTACAGCACCCTCAGCAAAAGACACTCATCCTTACTTTACAGTGCCAACAGCAGTAGACGCTGACCCAGACTTTACATCACCCACAGCAACGAGCACTGTTTCTTACTTTAAAGCACCCTCAGCAGCAAACACAGATCCTTACTTTACAGTGCCATCAGCAATAGTCACTGATCATTACTTTACTGCACTCTGAGCAACAGACACTGGTCCTTACTTTACAGCACACTCAGCAACTAACAAAGATCATTACTTTACAGCACCTTCAGCACCAAACACAGATGATTACTTTACAGTGCCCTCAGCAACAGACGCTAATCCTTACTTTACAGCACCCTCAGCAACTAGCACAGATCAATTCTTTACTGTGCCCTCTGCAAATAACAGATTCTTACATTACAGTGCCCTGAGGAACAGACACTGACCCTTACTTTCTTGTGCTCTCAGCAACAGACACTACTTTACAACATGCTCAGCAGAAGGCACTGATCCTTACTTTATAGTGCCCTCAGCAACTAACACAGATCCTTACTTTACAGCTCCCTCAGCAACAGACATAGATACACTAAAGTGCCCTCAGCAACTAATACAGATCCTTATTTTACAGTGCCCTCAGCTATACACAGATCCTTACTTTACAGCAACCTCAGCACCAGGAACTGATCCTTTCTTTGCAGTGCTGTCAGCATAAGACATTGATTCTTACTTTACAGTGTCCTCAGAAACAGACACTGATCCCTACATTACAGCGCACTCAGCAACTAACACAGATCCTTACTTTATAGTACCCTCAGCAACATAAAAAATGAACCTTACTTTACAACACCCTCAGCATCTAACAAGGATCTTTACTTGACAGCACACATAGCAACTTAAACAAATCCTTACTTTACAGCACCCTCAGAATCTAACACAGATCGTTACTTGACAGCACACTCAGCAACTTAAATAGATTCAAACTTTCAGCCTCCACAGCAAGAGATGCTAGTCATTACTTTACAGCACTCTCAGCAATAGACACTGATGCATAATTTACAGCACACTCTCAGAAACTAACACAAATCATTACTTTACAGCATCCTCAGCAATGATCACAGATCCTTACATTACAGTGCCCCGAGGAACCAACACTAACCTTTACCTTACAGTGCCCCAGCAAAAGACCTTGATCCTTATTTTACAACACCCTCAGCAAAAGACACTAATCCTTACTTTACACTGCCCTCAGCATCAGACACTGATCCCTACCTTTCATTGCACTCAGCACTAACAAATATCCTTACTTAACAGGACCCTCAGCAACAGACATTGATCCTTACTTTACAGTGCCCTCAGCAATAAACAGATCCTTACATTACAGTGCCCCGAGGAACCAACACTAACCTTTACCTTACAGTGCCCCAGCAAAAGACCTTGATCCTTATTTTACAACACCCTCAACAAAATACACTGATCCTTACTTTACACTGCCCTCAGTATCAGACACTGATCCCTACCTTTCATTGCACTCAGCACTAACAAATATCCTTACTTAACAGCACCCTCAGCAACAGACATTGATCCTTACTTTACAGTGCCCTCAGCAATAAACAGATCCTTACATTACAGCACCAACAGCAACTAACACAGATTCTTACTTTACAGCACCCCAAGCACCAGACTGATCCTTACATTACAGTGCCTTCAGCAACAGACACAGACCATTACTTTACAATGTCCTCAGCAATAAACATTGATCTTTACTTAACAGTGAATCAGTAACACATACAGATTCTTACTCCACAACGATCTTAGCAACAGACGAGGATCCTTTAGCAATAGATATGGATCATTACTTTACAGTGCCCTCAGCAACAGATAGAGATCCTCACTTTAAAGTGCCCTAAGCAACTAACACAGCTCAGCAACAGGCACTGAACATTATTTTACAGTGCGCTCAGCAACAGGCATTAATCCTTACTTTACAATGCCCTCAGCAACAGGCATTAATCCTTACTTTACAATGTGCTCAGCAACAGACACTGATCCTTACTTTACAGTGCACTCAGTAACTAACAAAAGATCCTTACTTAACAGCACCCTCATCAACAGACACTGATCCTTACTTTACAGTGCCCTCAGCAATACACAGATCCTTACATTACAACACCAACAGCAACTAACACAGATTCTTACTTTACAACACCATGAGCACCAGGCATTGATTCTTACATTATAGTGCCCTTAGCAACAGACACAGACCATTACTTTACAATGCCCTTAACAATAAACACTGATCATTACTTAACAGTGAATCAGCAACACATACAGATTCTTACTTCAACAACGATCTTAGCAACAGCTGAAGATCCTTTAGCAACAGATACTGATAATTACTTTACAGTGCCCTCAGCAAGACATAGATCCTCACTTTAAAGTGCCCTAAACAACTAAAAAAGATCAGCAACATGCACTGAACATTATTTTACAGAGTGTTCAGCAACAGGCACTGATCCTTACTTTACAATGCCCTCAGCAACAGACACAGATTCTTACTTTACAGCACCATCAGCAAAGAACACACATTCTTTCTTTACAGTGCCTTAAGTAACAGGGACTGATCCATACTTTACAGTGCCTTCAGCAACAGGCACTGATCCTTACCTTACAGTGTTCTCAGCAACAGACAGTGATCCTTTCTTTACAGCACTCTCAGCAAAATAAACTGATCATTACTTTACAGTGCCATCAGCAATAGACACTGACCCTGACTTTACATAACCCTCAGCAACGAACACATATTCTTACTTTATGGCACCCTCAGCAGCTAACAGAGATCCTCACTTTACAGTGCCATCAGCAATAGTCACCTATCATTACTTTACTGTGCCCTGAGCAACAGACACTGATCCATATTTTACAGCACCCTCAGCAACTAACACAGATCATTACTTTACAGCACCTTCAGCACCTAACACAGATGATTTCTTTACAGTGCCCTCAGCAACAAACACTAATCCTTATTTTACAGCACCCTCAGCAACTAACACAGATCACTGCTTTACTGCACCCTCTGCAAATAATAGATTCTTACATTACAGTGCCCCGAGGAACATATACTGACCCTTACTTTATTGTGCCCTCAGCAACAGACACTGATACTTAATTTACAACATGCTCAACAGAAGGCACTGATCTTTACTTTACAGTGCCCTCAGCAACTAACACAGATGACTGCTTTACAGCTCCCTCAGCAACAGACATAGATACTCACATTAAAGTTCCCTCAGCAGCTAACACAGATCCTTATTTCACAGTGCCCTCAGCTATACACAGATCCTTACTTTATAGCAACCTCAGCACCAGGAACTGATCCTTTCTTTGCAGTGCTGTCAGCAACAGGGACTGATCTGTACTTGAAAGTGCACTCAGCAACAGACACTGATCCTTACTTTACAACACCCTCAGCAGAAGACACTGATCATTACTTTACAGTACCCTCAGCAACAGAAAACATTATCCTTACTTTACTACACCATCAGTATCTAACACAGATCCTTACTTGACAACACACTTAGAAACTTAAACAGATCCTTTCTTTACAGCACCCTCAGAACCTAACACAGATCCTTACTTGACAGCACACTCAGCAACTTAAACAGATCCAGATTTTACAGCACTCACACCAACAGATGCTAATTATTACTTTACAGCACTCTCAGCAACAGACACTGATGCATAATTTACAGCGCCCTCAAAAACTAACACAGATCATTACTTTACATCATCCTCAGCAACAAACACAGGTCCTTACATTACAGTGCCCTGAGAAGCTGGCATTAACCCTTACTTTACAGTGCCCTCAGCAACAGACATTGATCCTTACTTTACAAACCCTGAGCAGAAGTCACTCATTCTTACTTTACAGTGCCCTCAGCAACAGACACTGATCCTTACTTTACAGTGCCCACAGCAGCTAACACAGATCCTTACTTTAAAGTGCCATCAGCAGTAGTCACCTATCATTACTTTACTACACTCTGAGCAACAGACACTGATCCTTACTTTACAGTGCCCTCAGCAACTAACACAGATCATTACTTTACAGCACCCTCCGCACCTAACACAGATGATTTCTTTACAGTGCCCTCAGCGACAGACGCTAATCCTAATTTTACAGCACCCTCAGCAAGTAGCACAGATCACTGCTTTACTGCACCCTCTGCAAATAACACAGATTCTTACATTACAGTGCCCTGAGGAACAGACACTGATACTTACTTTACAACACACTCAACAGAAGACACTGATCCTTACTTTACAGTGCCCTTAGCTATACACAGATCATTACTTTACAGCAACCTCAGCACCAGGAACTGATCCTTTCTTTGCAGTGCTGTCAGCAAAAGGAACTGATCTGTACTTGACAGTGCTCTCAGCAACAGACACTGATCCTTACTTTACAACACCCTCAGCAGAAGACAATTATCCTTACTTTACAGTGCCCTCATCAACATACGCTGATCCTTACATTACAGCACCATCAGCAACTAACACAGATCCTTACTTTACAGTACCCTCAGCAACAGAAAAAAATATCCTTACTTCACAGCACCTTCAGCATCTAACACAGATCCTTACTTGACAGCACACTTAGCAGTTTAAACAGATCCTTACTTTACAGCACCCTCAGAATCTAACACAGATCCTTACTTAACAGCACACTCAGCAACTTAAACAGATCCAAATTTTACAGCACTCGGACCAACAGATGCTAATCATTACTTTACATCATCCTCGGCAACGAACACAGATCCTTACATTACAGTGCCCTGAGAAACCGACAGTAACCCTTACTTTACAGTGCCCTCAGCAACAGACATTGATCCTTACTTTACAACACGCTTAGCAGAAGGCACTCATCCCTACTTTACAGTGCCCTCAGCAACAGACACTGATCCTTACTTTACAGTGCCCTCAACAATACACAGATGCTTAATTTACAGCACCCTCAAAAACTAACACAGATCATTACTTTACATCATCCTCAGCAATGAACACAGATCCTTACATTACAGTGCCCTGAGGAATCGACGCTCTTACTTTACAATGCCCTCAGCAATAAACACTGATCTTTACTTAACAGTGAATCAGCAACACACAACGATTCTTGCTTCACAATGTTCTTAACAACAGATGAAGATTTTTTAGCAACAGATACAGATAATTACTTTACAGTGCCCTCAGCAACATACATAGATCCTCACTTTAAAGTGCCCTAAGCAACTTACACAGATCAGCAACAGGCACTGAACATTATTTTACAGTGTGCTCAACAACAGGCACTGATCCTTACTTTACAATGCCCTGAGCAACAGACACTGAGACTTACTTTACAGCACCTTCAGCAAACAGACACTGATTCTTACTTCACAGAGCCCTCAGCAACAGATATTGATCCTTACTTTACGGCACCCTCAGGAACTAACACAGATCCTTACTTTAATAATAATAAGAAGAATAAATTTTATTTCTCAAAAGTACCTTTCAGTTATCAAGGCACTGTACAAAAAATAAGAAATCATAATAAAACAGAGTTACAATAAAATAATATAATCAAAGGATCCGAAATTAAACTGTGGCACCAGAAAGCATGGCACCACAAATACGTTTTCATTGCCTCCTTGAAAACCCTCACAGTTGTGCACTCCCAAAGCTGGTGGGGTAGAGAATTCCAGAGGGGTGGGGCTGTGTGCGCAAATGCACGGGCCCCTGAAAATTTCAAAAACACCCTTGGAATCTCTAGCAACGCCTCATCAGCTGAGCGCAACTGTCGCTCTGGGCGGTAAGGAACAAGGAGCTCTTTCAAGTAGTCAGAGCCCTGTTCATGTAGGGCTTTAAAAGTCAGTAAACCAACTTTAAAGGTGATCCACCACCTAATCGGCAGCCAGCGCAGATCACTCAGCACTGGTGTAATATGAAAGGATCGAGGAACTCTCATCACCAATTGTGCTGTCACATTCTGCAAGAGCTGCAGGTGGTAGATATCAACCCCAACCAGCCCTAAGTACAGAGAGTTACAATAATCTAGGTGCGAAGTCACAAAAGCATGGACCAGGGTAGGTAGATCCCCGGATGGAACAAGGTGCTTAATCCTGGAGATATTCCTAAAATGATAAAAGGAAGACTTGATGACAGCTGACACCTGAGCCTGTAACGTCAGCCGATCATCAAGCATTATCTCCAGGTTTCGAACCCGTTCAGAGGAAGAAAGTTGCAAATCCTCCGGAACAAGTCCAGCGGGCTGACCAGCCCTCAACCCCACTATCCGGTGACCCAGGTCAACTACCATCACCTCCATCTTTCCGGAGTTTAACTTTAGCCATCTCAAAGTCATCCAGTCTTGGATATCAGCAAGGCAGGAATTAAATACAGAGACAGCTCTATCCTGGTCGGGGGCAAAAGACAGGTAGAGCTGGGTATCATCAGCATAGCAGTGAAACCTCAGCCCGTACTGCCTTACAATGTCTCCGAGAAGCAGCATATACACTGCAAACAACATGGGGGACAGCACTGAACCCTGAGGGACCCCACGTAGCATGGAAAATGGGTCCGAGGAAAAAATCTCAGACACCACTCTGAGTCCTGCCTGAGAGGAAAGATGTAAACCATCTGAGGACCAAATCTGTTAGTCCACAGACAGACTTCATGTGTCCAAGCAGTACCCCATGGTCTACACCTTTAAAGGCTGAAGAGAGATCAAGGAGCACCAAGATAGAACAGCTTCTCCAATCTCTCACCATCAGGAGATCATTGAGCACCTGAACCCGTGCCGTCTCAGTACTGTGCCTCTTTCAAAAACCAGACTGGAGAGGTTCATAGATGTTATGGATGGTCAGGCGGTCATCCAGCTGTACCGCAACTACTTTCTCAATCACCTTCCCTATAAAGGGAAGGTTTGAGATTGGTCTGTAGTTAGCAGAAATATCTGGGTCCAAAGAAGTCTTCTTTAGGAGGGGAATAACCACTGCCTCCTTCAGGGAGTTTAGAAACTCACCGGATTCCAAGGAGCACCGGACTATCTGCACCAAGACCGGGCCGATAAAATCTCAACAACCCATAATTAAGGAAGTTGGGCCTGGATCCAAACTCAGGTCATAGGGCACATATCCTGGACAATCTGCATGACATCTACAAGTTCAGGCAAGGCAAAGGAACTCCACGAAATTGGAGGCGAGGCAACTAAGCACCGATCGTCCACAACCCCTATAGAGCAGGTCAAAAGAATTTCAGACCTGATGTTGGCCACCTTATCTGAAAAGAACCAAGCAAATTCATCACACTCTAACTGCAAAAAAGGTCTTTGGAGCTGAAGACAGGCTGGGTTGCACAGCCTGTTCACAGTGAGGAAGAGCTGAGCTGGTCGGTTCTGAGCAGGAGCTATCTACTCAGACAGGAATTCTGCCTTCTTATGGGAGATCACTGATTGGTAGATCTGATAGTGTTCAACCAATCTAAGATGGTTGGCATCCAAGACAGATTCTCGCCAATGCCGCTCTAACCTACGTCCAACTCGCCGCAACTCCCTCAAGGACCCATCAAACCATGGGTCTCAAGGGCGAAGGGGGAGAGGACCAACACAGACAGGAGCAATCAAGTCCAGGGCTACAGAAATGGCCCTATTATAAGCCACCACTAAAGTCTCTGGACCTGAGTTGGCCATAGGAAACTCCAAAGATCAATAACAGCTGCAAGGCCTTCAGGACTCACTTCCCGCAAAGGGTGGTAACTGACCATCTCCACAGGGGCAGGCCTTCTGGGGGGGCACAAAAATTGAACCACACAGTGTAGTGATCAGACCAGCTGACTGGTTCTACCTCCAAATCTGAGACCTCGATCCCCAGGAGGAAGACCAGATCAAGGGAGTGGCCATGTTTATGGGTGGCAGAGGTAACCACCTGTATAAGGCTCAGAGATGTCATAAGCTGGAGGAGGTGTTGTCAAAACTGCAAGAGTTCATCATCAACCCAGGCACTGAAGTCACCCAGTACCATCAGTCTGGGCGACTCCAGTGTCATGTCGGCGGCGAAGTCTGTAACTTCCTGCAGGAAGCACATCTCCTCCCCAGGTGGACGGTAGATGAGAGCTATCCTGCAACCTACACCAGCCAGCACTGAACACTCGAATGATTCAGTCTTCTCAACTGGTACACTCTTGAGGCCCAACTCGGTCTTGAAACAGACCGCCATCCCCCACCGCGATCCAATCTCGGGCAGTGAATCACTGAGCACCCAACTGGAACTGCAGCATCCAAAATAGGACCAGCATTTTCATCAAGACAGGTCTCAGTGATGCAAGCCAGATCAGTTGTTCCAACAAGATCAACAATAATTGCAGTCTCGTTTGCTAACAGATCTGGTATTGCATAACACCACTCAAGTTGGATGGTCTTCCAAGGTCACCCCGGCTACTTGCCTGGCAGAAGAGGCAGTGCCCTTGGGTATGGAGACTAGACAGGGAAAACCCCATTCCAGACTCCATTTTGCCCCAGGGCATCTTCTAGGCCTAACCACCCAAATGTGAGAGATGCGCTCATTTGTCCTCCAATGACCACACACCCCATGCCACCCCCCCCACGTACAATACTTAGCACATGGCAACGCTGGTAAGTTGACCACAACAAAGGAGAGGGGGAAGGGGTGGAGAGCATGGAGCACGGAGGATGAATAGAGCACGACGGGGGGGGGGAGAATTTACACATTCCACAACCAATAACAAACACACTAAACAGACACCTGACTTATATGAACCCCTAAATTACAATCATAAAATTTCTAGCAATACCCAACTAAAAATCAATAAAATAACCACTCCACCCAAAATTCTATAAACACTTATAACCCCAAATCAAACTAAATAAAAACAAAATTAAAACCATAAAACATCAATGCAGATGATACAAATCCAAAAAGGAAGATGGTGTAAAAGGAGTCCACTTCAGACAGCTCCAAACAAAAAATAAATACAAATAATAATAATAAATAAAAATATATAAAACAAATAAAACAAACACAAAACTGAAAACAAAGCAAAATAAAACCAAAAACCCCTGCTCACACCAATGGATACAAATTAACTAAACATAAAAACAGCTTAATGAGATTTCAGCCCCCAGACACTCTCACTACCAGGGAGATGGTGCATAAGGAGTCCACCTCACAAAGCTCCAAACACAAAATATTAAAACATAATAAAACTAACTCAAAATAAATAAAGAAATAAAAAGAAAGAAAACAAAAAACAGAAAACCCTTGCTCTCACTAGGGGATACAAATTAACTAACATAAAACAGTAACTTAATAAAATAAAATTTCAGCC
This sequence comes from Neoceratodus forsteri, assembly GCA_016271365.2. Taxonomy (NCBI): domain Eukaryota; kingdom Metazoa; phylum Chordata; order Ceratodontiformes; family Ceratodontidae; genus Neoceratodus; species Neoceratodus forsteri. The sequence goes on along the minus strand of CM057452.1, from coordinate 478,636,376 downwards.
CCCAGGTACTCTCACTACCAGGGAGATAAGAAAAGAAAAGCTGGACACTCTCACTGTCCAAACAAAGTTAAAAGAAAGAAAATTACCAAAAAATCTGGTCACACATCTGACGAGTAGACACCACAGATTTCAAACAAGTCTCCTTCTGGCAGAAAGACCTTCCAATTATTCCAGCACTTTTAGCTATTATGGCAGGTTCAACTTCCAACAATATCAGAATGTCCTGAAGAACCGTATACACCTCTCTGAATAAATAGCAAGCTCCAAGTTTAGGGACCAAACTGATTTCGATAAAAACCGAAAAGGGAACAAATGGTGCTGAAATGCTCCCCCATAGCCCACACCACCAAGCAGTCCCCACAGAGCAAAGGAGGCCGACACTTCAACTGCCAGGACTAAACGGCCCTCCGGCTGACTGCCAGACTGTCTAGGGGAGCCACCACTCAAGCCCATCAACTGGCAGGCCTAGGGTGAACTCCTCTGTGCAACCACCAACTCCCCAAGGGAATTACCACACCAAGACAAGGGGGGCCACAACACCAGTCCAAAGAGTTGATTTTCAAGCCAAAAACCCCTTCATTGGGGCTTACCACACACAAAACAAAACAGTAAAATCAAGAAATTCCAGGCGCTACAGTCTCTCCAGTAATCCGCTAGTTCCAGGCTCTCCTCAAAGCACCACAGAATGCCTCAATCTTCCCGTATAATCCCAATGTCCAAGATACTGCTTCCTCCTTTATCAAAGGTGCTGGACTGTGGGTGCCGAATAACTCCAAATTGCTTCAACGTTAGCTATCCTTAACCACCGGAGTAGTTTAAAACAAAGTAGAGTAACATTGTGAATTTTGGGGCGAAAACTTAAAATCGAAACTTTAAGCACTCTCAGGAACTAAAACAGATCATTACTTTAGAATGCCCAGAGCAACAGTCACTGATCCTTACTTTACAGCATCCTCAGCAACATACTCTGATCCTTACTTTACAGCACCCTCAGCATCTAACATACGAACAACCCAGCAGAGGAAGGCCATTTGGTCTATCAAGTCTGTTCATATTGCAGGGTCCACAGCTTGAGTTAATGTCCCTGCCCTCCCTAACACAGATCATTGCTTTACAGCACCCTCAGCAACTAACACAGATCCTTACTTTAGAAAACCCTCAGAAGCAGATTCTAATCCTCACTTTACAGGACCCTCAGCAACAGGAACTGACCTTCACTTTACAGCACCCTCAGCAACAAACACTGATCCTTACTTTACAGCACCTTCAGCAACTAACACAGATCATTACTTTACAGCACCCACAGCAACTAATGTATATCCTTATTTTACAGCACATTCAGCAACTAACAGAGCCTTACCTTACAGCACCTTCAGCAACAGATGCTAAACCTTACTTTACAATATCCTCAGCAACAGGCACTCTTTACAGCACACTCAGTCCCTAACAAAGATCCTTAATTTATAGCACCCTCAGCAGCTAACACGGATCCTTACTTTACAGCATTCACAGCAACAGATGCTAATAATTACTCTACAGCACCCTCAGCAACAGACATTGATCCTTACTAGACAGCACCCTCAGCAACAGACACACATCCTTACTTTAGAGCACCTTTAGCAAGAGACACTGATCCTTACATTACAGTGCCCTCAGCAACAGACACAGATCCTTACTTTACAGCACCATAAGCAAAGAACACAAATCCTTACTTTACAGTGCACTCAGTAACAGGCACTAATCCTTACTTTACAGTGCCTTCAGCAACAGGCACTGATCCTTCCTTACAGTGATCTCAGCAACAGACTCTGAACCTTACTTTACAACACCCTCAGCGATGGACACTTTTCCTTGCTTTACAGCATCCTCAGCACCAAACACAGATGATTACTTTACAGTGCCCTCAGCAACGTAGACTAATCCTTACTTTACAGCACACTCAGCAACTAACAAAAATCACTGCTTTACTACACCCTCTGCAAATAACACAGATTCTTACATTACAGTGCCTGGAGGAACAGACACTGACCCTTACTTTATTGTGCCCCCAGCAACAGACACTGATACTTACTTTACAACATGCTCAGCAGAAGACACTGATCCTTATTTTATAGTGCCCTCAGCAACTAACACAGATCCTTACTTTACAGCTCCCTCAGCAACAGACATAGATACTCACATTAAAGTGCCCTCAGCAGCTAACACAGATCCTTATTTCACAGTGCCCTCAGCTATACACAGATCCTTACTTTATAGCAACATCAGCATCAGGAACTGATCCTTTCTTTGCAGTCCTGTCAGCAACAGGAACTGATCAGCACTTTATAGTGCCCTCAACACCAGACACTGATCCTTACTTTACAACACCCTCAGCATAAGACACTGATTCTTACTTTACAGTGTCCTCAGAAACAGACACTGATCCTTATATTACAGTGCACTCAGCAACTAAGAAAGATCCTTACTTTACAGTACCTGCGTCAACAGAAAAAATGATCCTTACTTTACAGCACCCTCAGCCTCTAACAGAAATCTTTACTTGACAGAACTCTCAGCAACTTATACAGATCCAAACTTTACAGCACCCACAGCAACAGACGCTAATCATTACTTTACAGCACCCTCAGCAACAGACACTGATGCATAATTTACAGCACCCTCAAAAACTAACACAGATCATTACTTTACAGCATCCTCAGCAATGACCACAGATTCATACATTACAGTGTCCTGAGGAACCAACACTAACCCTTACTTTACAGTGCCTCCAGCAACAGACCTTGATTCTTTTTTTACAACACCTTCAGCAGAAGGCACTCATCCTTACTTTACAGTGCACTCAGCAACTTACAAAGATCCTTATTTAACAGCACCCTCAGCAACAGACACTGATCCTTACTTTACAGTGCCCTCAGCAATACCCAGATCCTTACATTACAGCATCAATAGCAACTAACACAGATTCTTACTTTATAGCACCCTGAGCACCAGACTCTAATCCTTACATTACAGTGCCCTCAGCAAAAGACACAGATCATTACTTTACAATGGCCTCAGCAATAAACACTGATCTTTACTTAACAGTGAATCAGCAACACACACAAATTCTTACTTCACAATGATCTTAGCAACAGACGAAGATCCTTTAGTGACAGATACTGATCATTACTTTACAGTGCCCTCAGCAACATACATAGATCCTCACTTTAAAGTGCCCTAAGCAACTAACACAGATCAGCAACAGGCACTGAACATTATTTTACAGTGCACTCGGCAACAGGCACTGAGCCTTTCTTTACAATGCCCTCAGCAACAGACACTGATCCTTACTTTACAGCACTCTCAGGAACTAAAACAGAGCATTACTTTAGAATGCCCTCAGCAAAAGTCACTGATCCTTACTTTACTGCACCCTCAGCATCTAACACAGACCATTACTTAAAAGCACTCTCAGCAACTAACACAGATCCTTACTTTACAGAACCCTCAGCAACAGATGCAAAATCCTTACTTTACAGGACCCATGGCAACAGGCACATAGATTTACTTTACAGCACCCTCAGCAACAAACACTGATCCTTACTTTACAGGATGTTCAGCAACTAACACAGATCATTACTTTACAGCACCCACAGCAACTAACATAGTTTCTTATTTTACAGCACATTCAGCAACTAACACAGATCCTTACAATACAGCACCTTCTGCAACAAACACTAAACCTTACTTTACAGCACACTCAGCAGCAGGCACTGATCCTCACTTTACAGTACACTCAGTCTCTAACAAAGATCCTTATTTTACAGCACCTTCAGCAGCTAACACGGATCTCTGCTTTATAGCACCCACAGCAACTGACACTAATCATTACTTTACAGCACCCCTCAGCAACATACATTGATCCCTACTAGACAGCACCCTCAGCAACAGACAGACATCCTTGCATTAGTACACCTTTAGTAAGAGACACTGATCCTTATTTTACAGTGCCCTCAGCAACAGACACTTATCCTTACTTTACAGTGCCCTTAGTAACAGATACAGATCCTTACTTTAGAGCACCATCAGTAAAGAACACAAATCCTTACTTTTCAGTGCACTCAGTAACATGCACTGATCCTTACTTTACAGTGCCTTCAGCAGCAGGCACTGATCCTTACCTTACAGTGACCTCAGCAGCAGGCACTGATCCTTACCTTACAGTGACCTCAGCAACAGACACTGAGCTTTACTTCACAGCACCCACAGCAATGGACACTGTTCCTTGCTTTACAGTGCCCTCAACAACTGAGACTGATCCTTGCTTTACAGCACTCTCAGCAAAAGACACTGATCTTTACTTTACAGTGCAATCAGCAATAGACACTGATCCTGACTTTACATCACACACACAGCAATGAACACAGATTCTTACTTTACAGCACCCTCAGCGGCTAACACAGATCCTTACTTTACAGTGCTATCAGCAATAGTCACTGATCATTACTTTACTGCACCCTGAGCAACAGACACTGATCCTTACTTTACAGCACCCTCAGCAACTAACACAGGTCTCTGTTTTACTGCCCCATCTGCAGATAATACAGATTCTTACATTACAGCACCCTGAGGAACAGAGACTCTTACTTTATTGTGCCCTCAGTAACTAACACAGATCCTTACTTTACAGCTCCCTCAGCAACAGACATAGATATTTACATTAAAGTCCCCATAGCAACTAACACAGGTCCTTATTTTACAGTGCACTTAGCTAGCATCAAGAACTAATCTGTACTTTACAATGCATCCAGCAACAAACACTGATCCTTACTCTTCAACACCTTATGCAGAAGTCACTGATCCTTACTTTACAGTGCCCTCAGCAACAGACACTAATCCTTACATTACAGCGCACTCAGCAACTAACACAGATCTTTACTTTGCAGCATCATCAGCAACAGACACTGATCCTTACTTTACAGCACCCTCAACAACTAACACAGATCATTTCTTTACAGCACCCTCAGCAACTAACAGAGATCCTTATTTTACAGCACCCCTCAGCAACAGACACTAATCCTTATTTCACAGCACCTTTAGCAACAGGCACTGATACTTACTTTATAGCACCCTCAGCAACATACACTGGTCCTTCCTTTATAGCACCCTCAGCAACATACACTGATCCTTACTTTACAGCACCCTTAGTAACTAACACAGATCATTACTTTACAGCACCCTTAGCAACTAAAACATATCCTTAATTTACAGCATCCTCAGCAACTAACAAAGATCCTTATTTTACAGCACCCTCAGCAACAGACACTAATCTTTGCTTTACAGTACCTTTAGCAACAGGCACTGATACTTACTTTACAGCACCCCCAGCAGCAGACACTGGTCCTTACTTTACAGCACCCTCAGCAACTAACACATATCCTTCATTTACAGCACTCTCAGCATCTAACAAAGATCCTTACTTTGCAGCGCCCTCAGCAACAGACACTAATCCTTACTTTACTGCACCCTCAGCAACAGGCACTGATCCTTACTTTATTGCACACTCAGTAACTAACACTGATCCTTACTTTACAGCACCCACAGCAACTAACACAGGTCCTTACTTTACAGCACCCTTAGTAACAGATGCTAATCATTACTTTACAGCACTCTCAGCAGCAGACACTGATCCTTACTTTACAGTGCCATCAACAATAGACACTGATCCTTACTTTACAGTGCTCTCAGCAACATGCACTGATCCTTACTTTACAACACCATCAGCAATGGACACTGTTCCTTACTTTACACTGTCCTCAGTAACAGACACTGATCCTTACTTTACAGCACTCTCAGCAAAAGGCAAAGAATCCTTACTTTACAGTGCCATCAGGAACAGACTTTACAGCATCCTCAGCAACAACACAGAGTATTACTTTACAGCACCCTCAGCAGCTAACACAGATGCTTACTTTAAGTGTCCTCAGCAAAAGACACTGATCCTTACTTTACAGCAACCTCAGCAACTAATACAGATCCTTACACTACAGTGCCCTGAGAAAGAGACTCTGACTCGTACTTTACAGTTCATTCAGCAACAGACACTGATCCTTACTTTACAGCACCCTCAGCAGAAAACACTGATCCTTACTTTACAGTGCCCTTTCCAAAAGTCACTGATACTTTACAGCAACCTCATCAATTAACACAGAATCTTACTTTACTGTACCCTCAGCATCCAACAGAGATCCTTACTTGACAGCACACTGAACAACTTAAAGAGATCCTTACTTTACAGCACATTCTGCAACATACACTAATCCTTACTTTACACCACCCTCAGCAACTGCAGTAACACAGATCCTAACTTTAGAGCACCCTCAGCAACAGACGCTAATCATTTCTTTACAGCACCCTTTGCAACAAACACTGATCCTTACTTTACAGCAACCTCAGCAACTAAAACAGGTCCTTTCTTACAGCATCCTCAGCAACTAAAACAGGTCCTTTCTTACAGCAACATCAGCAACTAAAAGAGATCCTTTCTTTACAGCACCCTGTGCAATACACAGATCCTTATTCTACAGTGCCCCCAGGAACACAGAGATACTTACTTGATAGTGCACTCAGCAACAGGTACCGATCCTTACTTTACAGCACCCTCAGCAACAGACACTGATCCTTAATTAGCAGCACCCTCTGCAACAGTGATTGTTCATTTATAGCACCGTTAGCAACACACACTGATTCCTACTTTACAGCATCCTCACCAACAGACACTGATTCTTACTTTACAGTGCCTTCAGCAAAAGACACTGATCCTGACTTTACAGCACCCTCAGCAATGAACAAAGATCCTTTCTTTACAGCACCCTGCACAATACACAGATCCTTATTCTACAGTGCCCCCAGGAACACAGATATACTTACTTGATAGTGCACTCAGCAACAGGTACCAATCCTTACTTTACAGCACCCTCAGCAACAGACACTGATCCTTATTTTACAGTGCTCTTAGCAACTAACACAGATTTTTACTTTATAGCTCCCTCAGCAACAGATATAGATACTCACATTCAAGTGCCCTTGGCAACTAACACAGATCCTTACTTTACAGTGCCCTCAACAATACACAGATCCTTACTTTACAGCACCCTCAGCAACAGACACTGTTCTTTAATTAGCAGCACCCTCTGCAACAGTGATTGTTAATTTAGAGCACCGTTAGCAACACACACTGATTCTTACTTTACAGCACCCTCACCAACAGACACTGATTCTTACTTTACAGTGCCATCAGCAACAGACACTGATCCTGACTTTACAGCACCCTCAGCAACGAACACAGATTCTTATTTTACAGCATCCTCAGCAGCTAACACAGATCCTTAAGTTAAGTGCCCTGAGCAACAGTCAGTGATCCTTACTTTATTGCACCCTGAGCAACAGACACTGATCCTTACTTACAGCACCCTCGGCAACTAACACAGATCATTACTTTACAGCATCCTCAGCACCTAACACAGATGCTTACTTTACGGTGCCCTCGGCAACAGACACTGATCCCTACTTTACCGCATCTTCAGCAACTAACACAGATCACAGCTTTACTGCACCCTCTGCAAGTAACACTGATCCTTACATTAGAGTGCCCTGAGGAACCAGCATTAACCCTTACTTTACAGTGCCCTCGTCAACAGACATTGATCCTTACTTTACAACAACCTCAACAGAAGAAACTCATCCTTACTTTACAGTGCCCTCAGAAACAGACACTGATCCTCACTTTACAGCGCACTCAGCAACTAACAAAGATCCTTACTTAACAGTACCCTCAGCAACAGACACTGATCCTTACTTGACAGTGCCTTAAGCAATACACAGATCCTTACTTTACAGCACCATCAGCAACCAACACTGATTCTTACTTTATAGCATCCTGAGCACTAGACACTGATCCTTACATTACAGTGCCTCAGCAAGAGACACAGATCATTACTTTACTATGCCCTTAGCAATACAGTTTGCTCTGTGGATCTGTGTTAATTGCCCTGCAGTTTGGTAAGCAGAACAAAGAGAAGCTGTCTGATGCTTACCCTCCAAACAAGGGGACAACTCTGCCCTTTCGGGCTCTCTCCTCTCAAACAAACTGCATTCTGCAGTTTGGTAAGCAGAACAAAGAGAAGCTGCCTGATGCTCACCCTCCAAGCAAGTGGATAACTCTGCCCTGTCGGGCTCTCTCCTCTCATACAAACTGCATTCTGTAGTTTGGTAAGAAGAACAAAGAGAAGCTGCCTGATGCTCACCCTCCAAGCAAGGGGGTAACTCTGCCCTTTCGGGCACTCTCCTCTCAAACAAACTGCATTCTGCAGTTTGGTAAGCAGAACAAAGAGAAGCTGCCCGATGCACACCCTCCAAGCAAGTGGATAACTCTGCCATTTTGGGCTCTCTCCTCTCATACAAACTGCATTCTGCAGTTTGGTAAGCAGAACAAAGAGAAGCTGCCCGACGCTCGCCCTCCAATCAAGGTACCGGTTGGAACCCTGAATTTTGGCATCTACCCCTGGAGGAATATCACATGCCCCTGTTTGCCAGTGTTTCTCACACTTTGTGCAGCAATCCAGAAGTCTTCTAGGAACTGCTGCCAAGAAATTGATGCTAGGACTGACCTCTGCTTGACATGTTCTTGATTTCTCACTTTGAGTAATGTTTAGTCTGATGTAGAGATTTCTTAAGAGTTGATTTAAGTTTTGAGGAGGTCTTAATGTACTGTGATTTTGCTATCTGCCCTGAGCCCTGTGCCTCTTCTCTTACAGCTGCAAGTCTGTGGGCTGCATCCTTGACCTCGGTGTCCCATTGAGGCTACTGCAGTGCCCCCCCCAAAAAAACTTGCTTCAGAACCTCCTTGCCTGCTCTTTTTTTCCATTAGCAGATTATATCCTTTAGCCACTAGAGGGCCCAGTTATAAGCACACTTACCCAATCAAACACAATATAGTTCCTGTCTCATTTCACTTATTGTGTGGTCAGTCTATCATTATTCATCTGTCTTTGCCCCTCTCTTTTTTACCGATTGATACTGATTTTTCCCATTTGCAGCTTATAGTCTTTTTGCCCACTAAAGAGGTTTCCCCCCAACCATTCCAAAGCTGCTCTACATCTTCTTAATCTCTACTACTCCTGGCAATCTTCCTTTACTGCTCAGCTGCTATGGGTACCTGCAGTCTATTACTAAGTCTGCTCTCCTTCACCCTCTTGGTACAGACCTCACACAGACTGAAGCACCTTTCCTCCACACTAGGCACCTCATCCCCAGACTACCCCACAGTGACTCGGCCCTCCCCCCACCCTCGACACACCCATGACCCCCAACACCCCCACCCTGTCAACAACCCCACTCCCTCCACCCTCCAAGGCCTGACCTGGACCCAGCTCTCCCCCTGCCATTCCCACCCTTTGCACTTTATCTATCCCATGCACCCTGATTCTAAAGTCCTCAGTTGGGTGTTGACCCAAGGGTCTCCATCGCCACCAGCCACTAACCAAAATAATTACACTGCTATTATTATTATCTGGTAATGTACACCCAAACCCAGGACCTATTGCTTCCAGCCCTTCTAAACCCTGTACTGCAACTGGCCTCTGCTTTGCATCCTTAAACATTTGCAGTCTCCTAAAGAAATCTGCTGCCCTCCAGTGCTGGGTCATTCAACATTAACCTGACATAATTGCACTGGTAGAGACCTGGCTCTCCAAAGCCACCCCTGACTCTGCTATCACTCTCCCTGGATATACCATCTACAGGAAAGACCGAGTAGGCAAATGCCGTGGTGGTTGCACACTACTCGTATGGGACTCCCTTATAGGTCAGGCACTCCCAGCTCCTAAACTTGATTATGGAGCCCAAGCCCTCACCTTAAAATCACACCTGATCCCACCCAAGGCCCTCTCTTCCTCACAGCCTCCTACGTACCCCTGAGGAATCAAAACCAATCGGTCCAGTCCCTCATTGACTATCTCACATCTTTCCCTCACAAAGTGGAGCAAGTCATCCTAGGTGATTTCAATGTTAACTGGCTTGCCTCCACTGCCTCCCATATAAGGGACTCCTTTGCTGCCCTGGATATGTCCCAGTTAGTCACCCAGCCCACCAGATTCAAGCACTCTACTGGCACCAGCACTCTCCTAGATGTTGTTATTTCTAACCACCCCTACAAAATCAGGGATGTCACTGTCCTCCCCAACTCTCTTAGTGATCACTCCCCAGTCCTCTGTCTCTGGTTATCCTCCATTCTGAAGCCAGTTTCCCAGGCCACTCTACAGCACCATTTATACCCCGGTGGCTTCAGAAAATTAAAACAATACCTAGCCCAGCTAGACTGGTCCCCTATCCAGCACAACCCTGACAGTGATTCAGTTCTTGACCACTTCACAAACACCTTCTGTAAGGCTTGTGACCTTTTTGCACCCCTCACTAGGTCCGCTCCAAAAAATGCAATGCCCCATGGATCACCCCCACCCCTCCTCCAGAGACTCAAAAACAGAGATAATCTCTGGCACATTGCTATAGAATCTGGAAAGGTGTCTGACAGACAGCCCTACAATGCAGAATGCAATAAGTGCACTTGGGCCATTAGGCGTGTCAAGGTAGAGCACTATCAGACCATCCTCACTTCCACTTGGGGTTCAGCCCAGACCTTCTGGGACAATATGAAAGAGCTAAATGGGAAGTCCCGCTCCCCCCCACCATCTCAGCTCTCCATCAATGGCACCCCCACCACAGATCCATTTCTCATAGCCGATTGCCTTAACACTGCCTTCTCTGACCTAAGCTCGGTCCTCCCCAGCAGCTTCTTTGACCCACTCGCCACCTCTCTCCCTCTGATCCTGCATCACTCACCATTCTACCTGCGCACCCTAGCCCCCCAAAAAGCCAGGCCACTCCTGCTAAAAGCCTTAGGCAGCAATAACCCCAGCAGTGACCTCCTCAACTCCTGGATCCTCCGTATGGCCTTGGATGAAGTCCTAATCCCCCTGGCTGACCTTCTAAACTGGTCTCTATGCCTGGGTCAGTTCCCAAGTGCTTGGAAAACTGCTGAAATCACACCCATACATAAGAATGGGGACCAATCCACCCCCAACAATTACCAGCCCATCTCCATTCTCCCCCCACTGTCTAAAGCCCTTGAAAAAGAGGTGTTGATCCAGCTTTCTGAATACCTAACCAAGTATGACTTTGTAAGGGAGGGGAGGGACACCAGGGGCCATGATATGAGACTGGAGCTAGGAAGGTTCAGGAGGGAGATAAGGAGACACTTTTTTACAGAGAGGGTGGTGGCTGGGTGGGAGTTACCTCCTGAAGTGGTATGCAGTTGAACAGTGGACTGCTTCAAATGAGGATGGGACAGGACAAGGGGGAGGGTTAATGAAGGGGAAGGGTGGAAGAGAGGGGCAGCTGCAGAATAAGGGGTGCTAGCTGCACATTCAAGCAGACTTGATAGACCTCTAGGCCTTTATCTGCTGGCAAATTTCATATGTTCGTATGACATTATGTGCTCAGAGCTGCACGGTTTCCGCCCAGGACACAGTACGACCATGGCTCTCCTGGAATTCTCCCACACCTGCATGCTGCTCTCAACTCTGGCAGCCTTGCAGGAGCAGTGTTCATTGACCTCTCAAATGCCTTTGACACTGTCTGTCATCCCCTTCTACTCAACTCTCTCCACCAACTTGGCTTCTCTGGTGGTCCCATTTCCTGGTTCTCTCGCTACCTCTCTGCTAGATCCCAGCATGTCAAGATCAGTGGCCCCTCTCCAGCACTCTTCCCATTCACTCCGGGTCCCTCAGGGCTCCATCCTGGGTCCAATACTTTTTAGTCTCTGTCTCAACACCCTTCCCAGCTCATGTACTGGTAAAATGCTCTTCTACACCAATGATGCAGTCCTCGTTGCCTCACATCCCAATCCCACCTCCCTCCAATTATCCCTCCAGCAAGCTTACAACCAAGCCAAAAATTGGTTCGGAGACTGCAGACTGGTCATTAACCTAAAGAAAACCAAATCGTTGCTCTTCTCCCACCACCAAAATAAAGCTAAAAATACCCCCCCCTTGATTATCCCCAGCACTCTGCACCCGCTAGAACAAGTGACCACATACAAGTACCTAAGCATCACGTTCGATACTGCCCTCTCCTTCCACACCCACATTAATGCCCTGTCAGCCACCATTAACTCTTGGATTGGCCTGCTATAGCAGCACAGGTAGTGCCTGCCTCAAGTTGCCCTCAGGCTGGCCATCACCTCCTTCATCTTGTCCCTCATGGACTATGGCTTGCCCATCTATGCTGCAGCTGACAACACTGCCCTCTCCAAAATCCAACTCTCCATCAATAAGGCCTGTAGGCTCCTGACCGGTGCCCCCAGCCAAACTCACACCTGCCTTCTCTATACTACCACCAATCTTTTCAACTTTGAGGAGTGACTGCTCTACCAGACCTACCTTCTCGCTAAGAAATCTCTGCTAGGACTCTCCCCCCCAGGGGTCTCCGCCTCGCTACAGCAGCCATCTTCGTCTGTCACCACCCGTAGCTCTGTTAAGGCCACTTTCAAGGTGCCGGGAACCAAGACCTCTCTTGCCCAAAGATCCTTCGTCTACCAAGTCCCCACCTGGTTCAACTCCCTCCCTAGCTACATCTCCAACTTGACAAAAATTGGATCCTTCAAAACAGCCCTTCGGAACCATATCTTTAATACCTGCTGTTGTAGGTGCAACTAACACCCTGTTGTAACCTGTAGTTCCCACCTGCCTTGCTCCCTGGCTTGACAACATCCACTGGACAGTCTCTCCCTCCCCCAGACCTACCCCTTCCCTACTATGTCCAAACAGGGATGTAACCCACTGTCTTCTCTGAGGACCTACTATATCCATGAGCGTAACTCAAAATTTTGTAACATTATGTAACCTAAGTAACATACAAACTACTACATTATGTAACTTAAGTGTATCTATGTTAAATGTTCCTTTTACTGTACTTGTAATGTTATCCTCCGTTTTAATCTCACTGTAATAACTGTCTTGATGTCTGCCCTCCTGTGACGAGGTGCCTTTGTAAATGAGTCTCTGACTCAAAGGTTGTAAACCCGACTTGTAATGAATAAAGAATGAAGAATAAAGAATACACAGTCATCTTTACTTAACAGGGAATCAGCAACACACACAGATTCTTACTTCACATTGATTGTAGCAACAGACGAAGATCCTTTAGCAACAGATACTGACCATTACTTTACAGCACCCTCAGCAATACACAGATCCTTACTTTACAGTGCCCCCAACAAGACAGAGATCCTTACTTTACAGTGCCCTCAGAAACAGACACTGGTCCATACTTTACAGCACCCTTACCAAGAGATAATGATCCTTACTTTACAGTGCCCTCAGCAACAGACATTGATCATCACTTTAACGTGCCCTCAGCAACTAACACAGATCAGCAACAGGCACTGATCCTTACTTTACAGCACCCTCAGCAACAGACATCAATCCTAACTTTAAAGTGCCCTAAGTAGCTAACACAGATTCTTACTTTACAGTGCCCTCAGCAACACAAACCTAACTTTGCATTGCACTCAGCAACTATCATAGATCCTTAATTTACAGCACTCTCAGCAGCAGACACAGATCCTTGCTTTACAGCACCCTCTGCAACTAACACTGATCCTTACTTTACAGCACCCTCAGCACCTAACACAGATCCTTATTAACAGCACCCTCAGCAAAAGACACTGATGCTTTCTTTACAGTACCCTTAGCAACTAATACAGATCCTTGTTTTACAGTGCCCTTAGCTATACACAGATCCTTACTTTACAGCAACCTCAGCACCAGGAACTGAACCTTTCTTTGCAGTGCTCTCAGCAACAGAAAATGATCCATACTTTACAATGCCATCAACAACAGACACTGATAATTACAATACCCTAAGCAGAAGACAGTGATCCTTACTTTATAGTTCCCATAGCAACAGACACTGATCCATACATTACAGCGCACTCAGCAACTAACACAGATCTTTACTGTACAGCACCCTCAGCAACTTACACAGATCCTTACTTTACAGTACCCTCAGCAACAGAAAAAATTATCCCTATTTTACAGCACCCTCAGCATCTAACATAGATCCTTACTTGACAGCACACTTAGCAACTTAAACAGATCCTTACTTTACAGCACCCTCAGAATCTAACACAGATCCTTACTTGGCAGCACACTCAGCAACTTAAACAGGTCCAAACTTTACAGCCTCCACAGCAACAGACACTAATCATTACTTTCCAGCACCTTCAGCAGCAGACACTGAGCCATACTTTATAGCACCCTCAACAACTACAGTAACACAGATCATTACTTTATAGCATCCTCAGCAACTAACTGAGATCCTGAGGGTGCTGTTTAGGAAGCAGTATAGCATAGCGGTTTAAGGCTCTGAGCTGCAAATCTGGTGACATCCAGCAGGCCAGACCTGGGTTTGAATTCCATGATTTCCACTTGCATATTGTGTGACCCTGAGCAAGTCACTTTACTTCCCTGTGCTCCCAGGTTGCACCTGTAAAAAGCTTTCAGCTTAGTGTGCTACTCCTGGTTAAACAAGTAAAAAAAAATCCTTACTTTACATCACCATCCACAATACACTGATTCTTACTTTGCAATACCCTCATTAACACATAGATACTTACTTTATAGTGCACTCAGTAATAGGTACAGATCTTTACTTTACAGCACCCTCAGCAACAGACACTGATCCTTACTTTACAGTGCCCTCAGCAACTAACACAAATCCTTACTTTACAGCTCCTTCAGCAACAGACATAGATACATTAAAGTACTGTCAGCAACTAAAACAGATCCTTACTTCACAGTGCCCTCAGCATTACACAGATCCTTACTTTACAGAACCCTCAGCACCAATGATCCTTTCTTTACAGTGCACTCAGCAACATTAACTGATCTGAACTTTACAGTGCCCTCAGCAACACACACAGATCTTTACTTTACAACACCCTCAGGAACAGTGATTCTTACTTTACAGCACCCTTAGCAACACTCACTGATTCTTACTTTACAGCATCTTCAGCAACAGACACTGTTCCTTACTTTACAGTGTCCTCAGAAATAAACTTCGATCTTTACTTAACAGTGAGCTCAGCAACACACACAGATTCTAACTTCACAATGCTCTAAGCAACAGGCAAAGATCCATAAGCAACAGATAGAGAATATTACTTTACCGCACCATCTGTAATGCACAGATCCTTACTTTACAGTGCCCCCAGCAACATAGAGATGCTTACTTCACAGTGCCCTAAGCAACTCTCACAGATCCTAACTTAACAGCACCTTCAGCAACATACACGGATCCTTACTTTACAGCAACCTCAGCAACTAACACAGCTTGATTACTTTACAGCATCCTCAGCAGCAAACACAGATCCTTTTTTACAGCAACATCAGCAACTAAAAGAGATCATTTCTTTACAGCACCCTGCTCAGTACACAGACTCTTACTCTACAGTGCCCCCAGGAACACAGAGATACTTACAGTACTTGATAGTGCACTCAGCAACAGGTACTGATCCTTACTTTACAGCACTCTCAACAACTGACACTAATCCTTATTTTACAGTGCTCTCAGCAACTAACACAGATCTTTACTCTATAGCTCCCTCAGCAACAGACATAGATACTCACATTCAAGTTTACTCGGCAACTAACACAGATCCTTACTTTACAGTGCCCACAACAATACACAGATCCTTACTTTACAGCACCCTCAGCAACAGGCACTGATTCTTTTTTTACAGTGCCCTCAGCAACAGACACTGATCCTTACTTTACAACACCTTCAGTAACAGTGATTGTTAATTTAGAGCACCGTTAGCAACACACACTGATTCTTACTTTACAGTGACCTCAGCAACAGACACTGATCCTGACTTTACAGCACCTTCAGCAATGAACACAGATTCTTACTTTACAGCAAACTCAGCAGCTAACACAGATCCTTACGTTAAGTGCTCTGAGCAACAGTCACTGGTCCTTACTTTACTACACCCTGAGCAACAGACATTGAGCCTTACTTTACTGGACCCTCAGCAACTCACATCACAGATCATTACTTTACAGCACCCTCAGCACCTAACACAGATGCTTACTTTACAGTGCCCTCAGCAACAGACACTGATCCTTACTTTACAGCATCCTCAGCAACTAACGCAGATCACACCTGTACTGCACCCTCTGTAGCTAACACAGATCATTACATTAGAGTGCCCTGAGGAAGCAACACTAACTCTTACTTTACAGTGCCCTCAGCAACAGACATTTATTCTTACTTTACAACACCTTCAGCAGAAGACACTCATCCTTACTTTACAGTGCCTCAGCAACAGACACTGATCCTCATTTTACAGTGCACTCAGCAACTAACAAAGATCCTTACTTAACAACATCCTCAGCAACAGACACTGATCCTTACTTTACAGTGCCCTCAGCAATACAGATCCTTACTTCACAGCATCATCAGCAACTAACACCGATTCTTACTTTACAGCACCCTGAGCATTAGACACTGATCCTTACATTACAGTGCCATCAGCAACAGATACAGGTCATTACTTTACAATGCCCTCAGCAATAAACAGCTATCTTTACTTAACAGTGAACCAGCAACACACACAGATTCTTACTTCACAATGATCTTAGCAACAGACGAAGATCCTTTAGCAACAGATACTGATCATTACTTTACAGCACCCTCAGCAATACACAGATCCTTACTTTACAGTGTCCCCAGCAAGACAGAGATCCTTACTTTACAGTACCCTCAAAAACAGACACTGATCTGTACTTTACAGCACTCTCACCAGGAGATACTGATCCTTACTTTGCAGTGCCCCCAGCAACAGACATTGATCATCAGTTTAAAGTGCCCTCAGCAACTAATACAGATCAGCAACAGGCACTGAACATTATTTTACAGCACACACAGCAGGAGGTACTGATCCTTACTTTGCAATGCCCTCAGCAACAGACATTGATCTTTACTTTATAGTGCCCTCAGCAACAGACACTGATCCCTAACTT
Organism: Neoceratodus forsteri; assembly: GCA_016271365.2. Classification (NCBI taxonomy): domain Eukaryota; kingdom Metazoa; phylum Chordata; order Ceratodontiformes; family Ceratodontidae; genus Neoceratodus; species Neoceratodus forsteri. Next base: position 478,619,256 of record CM057452.1, on the reverse strand, counting down.
TACTGCACCTTCAATGACAGACATCAATCCTAACTTTAAAGTGCCCTAAGTAACTAACACAGATCCTTTCTTTACAGAGCCCTCAGCAACAGACACAGAGCCTTACTTTGCAGCACCCTCAGCAACAGACATCAATCCTAACTTTAAAGTGCCCCAAGTAACTTACACAGATCCTTGCTTTACAGTGCCCTCAGCAACACAGATCCTTACTTTGCAGTGCACTCAGCAACTAACATAGATCCTTACTTTACAGCACCCTCAGCACCAGACATTGATCCTTACTTTACAGCACCCTCTTCAACTAGCACTGATCCTTACTGTACAACACCCTCAGCACCTAACACAGATCCTTATTAAAAGCACCCTCAGCAAAAGACACTGATTCTTACTTTACAGTGCCCTCAGCAACTAATACTGATCCTTTCTTTACAGTACCCTAAGCAACTAACACAGATCATTATTTTATAGCACCCTCAGCAACTAACACAAATCCTTATGTAACCCACCTATAAATGAGGGTTCCCAAAAAAGTCTTCCTCAAGCTTGCTTAAATGCTCACTGCCAGGCTGGTGTCCTGCATTTTAGCAGTTAAACGTTATTGCCAGAGAGTGCATGTATACTGCTTCTTTAAGGGCTGCTTAGATTTGCAGAGGTGATTAATCTGAGAGGGAGCTTAGTGTTGTCATGTTTGAGTCCTGCCCGGGCTGTCTAGTAATCACTCCGTTTCTGCCATCACTAATTGCACAGAGGGAGCTCTGTTAGAAGATGTAACTGTTTGCTGAAAACCTATTAGAGTGATAATGATAATGTAGTTTGTCTAACCTGCCTTCTTTGCAGCAAGGACTGTCTTGTTTATCCCCACCATTTTGCCCGGGACTTCGAATAGGACCAATCAGTTCTGGTGGGACCTAAAATGGAGCTACAGGAGCTGTTTGGAGTCAAAATCTGTAGGAATTGTAGTTTTGGGCTTTTGGCGCCTTTCTGCACCTGAAGGGGGAGCCTTTGTTGTGACTGACAGACCGATCAGGAAATCAAACCTTTTGGATTCCGGGGAAAGTCCCAGGCTTGCTGGCAGTTGAGTCAGATCTAAGTTGGGAGCTGAAGAAGCAATAGCTTGAGACAGTCAAGCAGCCATCTGAGTAGTTTCATGCGGGAGAACTGTGGAAAGGCCTGAGTTTTGGCCTGCATGTCTGCCTGCTGCCCCTGAGAGGGAGAGCAGAGAATTATTTCGGACTAAATCTAAGTTTGTGAGAACGAAGTAAGCCACTGATTATTTACCAGGCTCTTACCTGAAGAAGAACGAAGATTTTGCTGAATGCGATCGGCCTGTCAGGATTTCCAGTTGCTTTTGAATCCCTGGGTTGTGCAGAGACTTTGTGATCATGACCGGAGAGCAGTTTGCCTGGTACAGTGGAATTTCCTTATATGTAAATGTGCTGTGTATTGAAAGTGGGTCGTGATTTGGTTCCCCACTGTGTGACCTGTGTTCTGCTTGCTGGTACCATAGAATCCTTTACATGTAAATGTGCTTCGTATTGAAAGTGGGTCATGATTTGGTTCCCCACTGTGTGAACTGTGTTCTGCTTGCTGGTACCGTAGAATCCTTTACATGTCAATGTGCTGTGTATTGAAAGTGGGTCATGATTTGGTTCCCCACTGTGTGACCTGTGTTCTGCTTGCTGGTACCATAGAATCCTTTACATGTCAATGTGCTGTGTATTGAAAGTGGGTCATGATTTGGTTCCCCACTGTGTGACCTGTGTTCTGCTTGCTGGTGCCATAGAATCCTTTACATGTCAATGTGCTGTGTATTGAAAGTGGGTCATGATTTGGTTCCCCACTGTGTGAACTGTGTTCTGCTTGCTGGAAGCTTTATCTAGCCTAATCGGACTGCATCCATGTTCATCTCCATTCGGCCTGGGCTATGCCATGCAGACCCTACCAGACTACCCCACTGCACGGAGAAAGCCACCGACGAGAGACCTGCCTGAGATCAGCCCCTGCTCCATGCTTGAACAGGAATGATGCCTCAGCAAATTATGTGGGCCCTGCTTCTACTGTCACTCCAGATCAACCACCCGCTGTCTCGATTTTTGTCCTGCCTGTGTCCAGTCTTGGGTATCGTGAGGAAATATCAGGGTAGCTCCCTGCAACAACAACTTAATTGAAGTGTGTCATCTGATTGTCTTGTTTCTTTTTCTTCATGAACTGAGCCCTATGGCTCCAGATTACAAATAGTGTGTACTGTGCATGTTGTCTTCTCCATCACAGGGGCCCCAACCAGGTGCAACTCTGGCCCACCCCGGGCAATGGTCGTGGTAGCCCATCTCCTCTCCACCTGGGTATCCAGTGGGTGTGACTGTTTAAGTACTCTGATTTGCATGCATAACTGTTTGATTGATAGAGCTTTTAAGCAAATCAACCTGATTACGTCCCTCCCTTTTTTAAGTCCTCTGAATAAATCAGATCTAACCTTTTCTGCATTTAATCTGACTGTGGTTCCAGTTTGTGCTAAGAGTAATGTACTGTTGCTAGTTGCATTACCTAGCCTTGTTTTACAGGGGGTCCCCAGGGTAGAGCTATACGAAACTGCCCTGGTGTAAGTGTAAACATTGTGGTACTTGTGTGGTGTACAATGGGTATTGTGAATGTAATTAGTGTGCAGTGTTTAGGCCACTAGCAGGAAAAGAGGGGGGTTACAGTGTCCCAGAGGGCTGTGCCCTGGTCAGCTTGACCACTACCAACCCTGACGTCCGGGTGGAGGCACCCATTACAGAACCTAGGCCCCTTAACCTGCTACTAGCCAAGCAGGCAGGGGCAGTAGCCCTTGGGATAGCTCCACCTAGGGGTTACACTTATTTACAGAACCCTCAGCAAAAGACACTGATTACTACATTACACAGCCTTCAGCAGCAAACACAGATCCTTTCTTTACAGCACCCTCAGCAAAAGACACTGATTCTTATTTTATGGCACCCTCAGCAACAGACACTGATCCTTACTTTACAACACCCTCTGCAACTAACATAGATCCTTATTTACAGCACCCTCAGCAAAATAAACTGATTCTTACTTTACAGTTCCCTCAGCAACAGACACTGATCCCTACTGTACAACACCCTCAGCATCAGACAGTAATCCTTTCTTTACAGTGCCCTCAGCAACTAACAAAGATTCTTACTTAACAGCACCCTCAGCATCAGACACTGATCCTTACTTTGCAATGCACACAGCAATACAAAGATCCTTACTTTACAGCACCATCAGCAACTAACACATATTCTTACTTTACAGCACCCTGAGCACCAGACACTGATCCTTACATTACAGTGTCCTCAGCAACAGACAGAGATCATTATTTTAAAATACCCTCAGCAATAAACACTGATCTTTAACAGTGAATCAGCAACACAAACAGATTCTTACTTCACAACGATCTCAGCAACAGATGAAGATCCTTTAGCAACAGATACTGATCATTACTTTACAGCACCCTCAGCAATACACAGATCCTTACTCTACAGTGTCCCCAGCAACTGTCCCCAGCAAGACAGAGATCCTTACTTTGCAGTGCCCTCAGAAACAGACACTGATCTGTACTTTACAGCACCCTCACCAAGATATATTGATTCTTACTTTACAGTGCACTCAGCAACAGACATACAGTAAATCCTCAGTTTGAAGTGCCCTCAGCAACTAACACAGATAAGCAACAGGCACATGAACATTATTTTACAGTGCGCTCAGCAATAGGCACTGATCCTTACTTTACATTGCCCTCAGCAACAGACACTGATCCTTACTTTACAGCATCCTCAGCAACTAACACAGATCCTTACTTTACAGCACTCTCAGCAACTGACACAGATCATTACTTCACAGTGCCCTCAGCAACAGTCACTGATCCTTACTTTACTGCACCCTGAGCAACAGACACTGATCCTTACTTTATAGCACCCTCGGCAACTAACACAGATCATTACTTTATAGCACCCTCAGCACCTAACACAGATGCTTACTTTACGGTGTCCTCAGCAACAGACACTGATCCTTACTTTTCATCATCCTCAGCAACTAACACAGATCATAGCTTTACTGCACTCTCTGCAACTAAAACAGATCATTACATTAGAGTGCCATGAGGAACCGTCACTAACTCTTACTTTACAGTGCCCTCAGCAACAGACATTGATCCTCACTTTACAACACCCTCAGCAGAAGACACTGATCCTCACTTTACAGTGAACTCAGCAACTAACAAAGATCCTTACTTAACAGCACCCTAAGCAACTATGATAGATTCTTACTTTACAATACCCTGAGCACAAGACACTGATCCTTACATTACAGTGCCCTCAGCAACAGACACAGACCATTACTTTACAATGCCCTCAGCAATAAACAGTGATCTTAACTTAACAGTGAATCAGCAACACACATAGATGCTTACTTTACAACAATCTTAGCAAAAGATGAAGATCCTTTAGCAGCAGATACTGATCATTACTTTACAGCACCCTCAGCAAAACAGAGATCCTTACTTTACAGTGCCTCAGAAACAGACACTGATCCGTACTTTACAGCACCCTCACCAAGAGATACTAATCCTTACTTTACAGTGTCCTCAGCAACAGACACTGATCCTTACTTTACAGTGCCTTCAGCAGCAGACACTAATCCTTACGTTACATCATCCTCAGCAACTAACACAGATCACAGCTTTACTGCACTCTCTGCAACTAAAGCAGAACCTTACATTAGAGTGCCATGAGGAACTGACACTAACCCTTATTTTACAGTGCCCTCAGCAACACGCATTGATCCTTACATTACAACACCCTCAGCAGAAAACAGTCATGCTTACTTTATAGTGCCCTCAGCAACAGACACTGATTCTCACTTTACAATGCACTCAGCAACTAACAAAGATCCTTACTTAACAGCACCCTCAGCAACAGACACTGATCCATACTTAACAGTGCCTTAAGCAATACATGAATCCTTACTTGACAGCACCATCAGCAACTATGACAAATTCTTACTTTACAATACCCTGAGCATAAGACACTGATCCTTACATTACAGTGCCCTCAGCAAGAGACACAGATCATTACTTTACAATGCCCTCAGCAATAAACAGTGATCTTTACTTAACAGTGAATCAGCAACGCACATAGAGTCTTACTTTACAACAATCTTAGCAAAAGACGAAGATCCTTTAGCAACAGATACTGATCATTACTTTACAGCACCCTCAGCAAAACAGAGATCCTTACTTTACAGTGTCCTCAGCAACAGACACTGATTCTTACTTTACAGTGCCCTCAGCAACAGACATCAATTCTAACTTTAAAGTGCCCAAAGTAACTAACACTGATCCTTACTTTACAGTGCCCTCAGCAACACAGTTCCTTACTTTGCAGTGCACTCAGCAACTAACATAGATCCTTACTTTACAGCACTCTCAGCAGCAGACACTGATCCTTACTTTACAACGCCCTCAGCAATTAACACAGACACTTACTTTACAGCACCCTCAGCACCAGACACTGATCCTTACTTTACAGGACTCTCTTCAACTAACACTGATCCTTACTTTACAGCACCCTCAGCACCTAACGCAGATCCTTATTAACAGCACCCTCAGCAAAAGGCAATGATGCTTTCTTTACAGTACCCTTAGCAACTAACACTGATGCTTTCTTTACAGTACCCATAGCAACTAACATAGATCATTAATTTACAGTGCCCTTAGCTATACACAGATACTTCCTTTACAGCAACCTCAGCACCAGGAACTGATCTTTTCTTTGCAGTGCTTTCAGCAACACAAACTGATCTGTACTTTACAGTGCCCTCAGCAACAGGCACTGGTCTTTACCTTACAACACCTTAAGCAGAAGACACTGATCCTTACTTTACAGTGCCCTCAGCAACAGACACTGATCATTACATTGCAGCACACTCAGCAACTAACACAGATCTTTACTATACAGCACCCTCAGCAACTAATACAGATCCTTACTTTACAGTACCCTCAGCAACAGAAAAAAATGATCCCTACTTTACAGCACCCTCAGCATCTAACACTGATCTTTACTTGACAGAACACTTAGCAACTTAGACAAATCCTTACTTTACAGCACCCTCAGAATCTAACACAGATTGGGCCAGCCCAGTGGCACTGAGGGTTGAGGTGCTGGATGCCACACCTTGCACCACACCGGCGACCCGGATTCGGGAACGAGCACAGGTCACCAGGGGTCGGCCGGGGTGGAGAAGGATAGAGTGACTGACGGCAGCTCTCCTTCCTCGGGGGGGCCACTGTAGGCTCCCGCTGCAATGCTACCACCTAGGGGAGCCCAGGTGGATAGTGCAGTCAGAGAGCAGCAGCAAGGGGATTGGGTGACTGTCAGCAGAGGGGCAGAGCAGTAGGTACAGCTCAGCATGCCTCTCAGCTCACAGCCTCTCTTTGCATGCTGACATCAGGGGGAAGAAACCAGAAAAACACCTCATCCCTTCTAGGTGATGACACCTCCCTAGGACTTCTCTGACCACTCATCAAGGCAGACTCAGCTGTGTCAGATCCACATGCACACACATACAGTGCTGGTTTGGAGAGGTAAGCACGGGGCATCCCCTCTCCACCCCTACCCAGGGGGTATTCCAAGGGTTTACAAGGGAGTGTGTGTGGGATCGAGGCACTCTAGGGGCAGACCACGGCAAGGGTTGGGGGGTCCACTGAAGATGTCCGAATGAGTGGAGGGAAGAGGCAGGTTAGGTAAATAAATACATAGGTTAAAAAAAAAGAATCTAACACAGATCAGCGACTCAGAGGTAATTTAAGGAAGTATTTTTTCACAGAGAGGGTTATGGATGCATGGAATGGCCTTCCAGAGGAGGTTGTGGAGTTAAAATCAGTGGTGGAATTCAAGCATGCATGGGACAGTCATAAGGCAATTCTAGGGGGTTGGGGTAGGAAGAAGTAGGCTGCTGGTTAACTAGGATCTGCAGCTTATCCAGTAGGTAGGGAAATGGGCAGACTGAGTGGGCCAAGCGGTCCTTATCTGCCGTCAAATTCTATGTTTCTATGTTTAGATCATTACTTGACAGTGCACTCAGAAACTTAAACAGATCCAAACTTTACAGCATCCACAGCAACAGACACTAATCATTACTTTCCAGTACCTTCAGCAACAGACACTGAGCCACACTTTACAGCAGTTTCAACAACTAACACAGATCATTACTTTACAGTATCCTCAGCAAGTAACACAGATCTTTCCTTTAGAGTAATCTTAGCAACTAATTGAGATCCTTACTTTACAGCACCATGTGCAGTACACTGATACTTACTTTACAGTACCCCCAGAAACAGAGAGATACTTACTTTACAGTGCACTCAGCAACAGACAATGATCCTTACTTTACAGTGCCCTCAGAAACTAACACTGATCTTTACTTTACAGCTCCTTCAGCAACAGACATAGATACTCACATTAAAGTGCCATCAGCAACTAAAACAGATCCTTACTTCAAAGTGCCCTCAGCAACAGGAACTGATCTGAACTTTACAGTGCCCTCAGCAACACACACTGATACTTACTTTACAACACCATCAGCAACAGTGATTCATACTTTACAGCACCCTTAACAAAACTCAGTGATTCTTTCTTTACAGAACCTTCAGTAACAGACACTGAGCCTTACATTACAGTGTCCACAGAAAACACTGATCTTTACATCACAGTGATCTCAGCAACACACACATATCCTAACTTCACAATGCTCCTATAAACAGGCAAAGATCCTTAAGCAACAGATATAGAACATAACTTTACAGCACCGTTAGCAATACACAGATCCATACTTTACACTGTCCCGAGCAACACAGAGATCCTTACTTTACAGTGCCCTCAGCAACAAATCCTGATCAGTACTTTACAGCACACTCACCAACAGATACTAATCCTTATTTTACAGAGCCCTCATCAACAGACATAGATCCTCACTTTAAAGGGCCATAAGCAAAAAAAAAAAAAAGATCAGCAACAGGCACTGATTCCAATTTTACAGTGACTTCAGCAACAGACTCTGATCCTTACTTTACAGCATCTTCAGCAACTAACACTGGTCCTTACTTTACAGAACTCTCAGCAACTGACACAGATCATTATTTTTCAGTGCCCTCAGCAAGTCACTGATACTTACTTTACAGCATCTTCAGCAACTAACACAGATCCTTACTTTACAGCACTCTCAGCAAACTGGCACAGATCATTACTTTACAGTGCCCTCAGCAAGAGTCACTGATCCTTACTTTACAGCATCATTTGCAACAGACACTGATCCTTATTTTACAGCACTCTCAGCAATGAACACAGATCCTTACTTTGCAGCACATTCAGCAACTAACATAGGTCATTTGTTTACAGAATCTTTAGCAACATAAGCTAATCTTTACCTTCCTGCACCCTCAGTAACAGGCACTGATCGTTACTTTACAGTACCCACAGCAATTAACACAGGTCCTTACTTTACAGCACCCTTAGCAACAGATGCTAATCATTACTTTACAGCACCTTCAGCAACAAACACAGATCCTTACTTTTCAGTGCCATCAGCAATAGACACTAATCCTTGATTTACAGTGCCCTCAGAAACAGACACTGATCCGTACTTTACAGCAACTTCACCAAGAGACACTGATCCTTACTTTACAGTGCCCTCAGCAACAGACACTGATCATTACATTGCAGCACACTCAGCAACTAACACAGATCTTTACTATACAGCACCCTCAGCAACTAATACAGATCCTTACTTTACAGTACCCTCAGCAACAGAAAAAATGATCCCTACTTTATAGCACCCTCAGCATCTAACACAGATCTTTACTTGACAGCTCACTTAGCCGCTTAAACAAATCCTTACTTTACAGCACCCTCAGAATCTAACATAGATCGTTACTTGACAGCACACTCAGCAACTTAAACAAATCCAAACTTTACAGCATCCACAGCAACAGACGCTAATCATTACTTTCCAGCACCTTTAGCAACAGACACTGAGCCATACTTTACAGCATCCTCAACAACTAACACAGATCATTACTTTACAGCATCCTCAGCAACTAACACAGATATTACTTTAGAGCAATCTCAGCAACTGAGATCCTTACTTTACAGCACCATCCGCAATACACTGATTCTAACTTTACAGTACCCCCAGAAACACAGAGGTACTTACTTTATACTGCACTCAGCAACAGACAATGATCCTTACTTTACAGTGCCCTCAGAAACTAACACTGATCCTTACCTTACAGGTCCTTCAGTAACAGACATAGATACTCACATTAAAGTGCCATCAGCAACTAAAACAGATTCTTACTTCACAGTGCCCTCAGCAATACACAAGTCCTTACTTTACAGAACCCTAAGCACCAGGCACTGATCCTTTCTTTACAGTGCTCTCAGCAACAGGAACTGATCTGAACTTTACAGTGCCCTCAGCAACACACACTGATACTTACTTTACAACACCATCAGCAACAGTGATTCATACTTTACAGCACCCTTAGCAAAACTCACTGATTCTCACTTTACAGAACCTTCAGTTACAGACACTGATCCTTACATTACAGTGTCCACAGAAATAAACACTGATCTTTACTTCACAATGAGCTCAGCAACACACACAGATCCTAACTTCACAATGCTCTTAGAAACAGGCAAAGATCCTTAAGCGACAGATACAGAACAGTACTTTACAGCACCATCAGCAATACACAGATCCATACTTTACACTGTCCCGAGCAACACAGAGATCCTTACTTTACAGTGCACTCAGCAACAAATCCTGATCTGCACTTTACAGCACACTCACCAACAGATGCTAATCCTTATTTTACAGTGCCCTCATCAACAGACATAGATCCTCACTTTAAAGGGCCATAAGCAACAAATACAGATCAACAACAGGCACTGATTCCTATTTTACAGTACCTTCTGCAACAGACTTTGATCCTTACTTTACAGCATATTCAGCAACTAACACAGATCCTTAATTTACAGCACTCTCAGCAACTGACACAAATCATTACTTTACAATGCCCTCAGCAAGAGTCAATGATCCTTACTTTACAGCATCACTTGCAACAGACACTGGTCCTTATTTTACAGCACCCTCAGCAATGTACACAGATCATTACTTTACAGCACCCTCAGCAGCTAACACATATCCTTACTTTGCGGCACATTCAGCAACTAAGACAGGTCTTTTCTTTACAGAATCTTCAGCAACATAAGCTAATCTTTACTTTCCTGCACCCTCAGTAACAGGCACTGATCCTTACTTTACAGCACCCTTAGCAACAGATGCTAATCATTACCTTACAGCACCCTCAGCAACAGACACTTATCCTTACTTTACAGTGCCATCAGCAATACACACTGATTTTTAATTTACAGTGCCCTCAGAAACAGATAGTGATCCGTACTTTATAGCACCCTCATCAAGAGATACTGATCCTTACTTTACAGTGCCCTCAGCAACAGACACTGAGCGTTACTTTACAGCACGCTCAGCAACAGACACTGATCTTTACTTTGCAGCACCCTCAGCAACAGACATCAATCCTAACTTTAAAGTGCCCTAAGTAACTAACACAGATCCTTACTTTACAGAGCCCTCAGCAACAGACACTGGGCTTTACTTTACTGCACGCACAGCAATAGACCCTGATTCTTACTGTACAGCACCCTCAGCAACAGACATCAATTCTAACTTTAAAGTACCCAAAGTAACTAAAACAGATCCTTACTTTACATTGCCCTCAGCAACACAGATCCTTACTTTGCAGTGCACTCAGCAACTAACATAGATCCTTACTTTACAGCACTCTCAGCAGCAGACACTGATTCTTACTTTTCAACACCCACAGCAACTAACACAGATACTTACTTTACAGCACCCTCAGCACCAGACACTGATCCTTACTTTACAGCACCCTCAGCACCAAACACATATCCTTATTAACTGCACCCTTAGCAAAAGACACTGATTCTTACTTCACAGTGCCCTCAGCAATTAACACTGATGCTTTCTTTACAGTATCCTTTGCAACTAACACAGATCCTTGATTTACAGTGCTCTTATCTATACACAGATACTTACTTTACAGCACCCTCAGCACCAGACACTGATCCTTACTTTACAGCAACCTCAGCACTAGGAACTGATCCTTTCTTTGCTGTGCTCTCAGCAACAGGAACTGATCTGTACTTTACAGTGCCCTGAGCAACATACACTGGTCTTTACCTTACAGCATCCTCAGCAGAAGACACTGATCCTTACTTTACAGTGCCCTCAGCAACAGACAATGATCATTACATTGCAGCACACTCAGCAACTAACACAAATCCTTACTTTACAGTACCCTCAGCAACAGAAACATTGATTCCCTACTTTACAGCACCCTCAGCATCTAACACAGATCTTTACTTGACAGCTCACTTAGCAACTTAAAAAATCCTTACTTTACAGCACCATCAGAATCTTACATAGATCGTTACTTGACAGCACACTCAGCAACTTAAACAAATCCAAACTTTATAGCAGCCACAGAAACAGAGGTTAATCATTATTTTCCAGCACCTTCAGCAACAGACACTGAGCCATACTTTACAGCACCCTCAACAACTAACACAGATCATTACTTTGCAGCATCCTCAACAACTAACACAGATCCTTAATTTAGAGCCATCTCAGCAACTGAGATCCTTTCTTTACAGCATCGTCCACAATACACTGATCCTTACTTTATAGTACCCCCAGGAACACAGAAATACTGACTTTATACTGCACTCAGCAACAGTCAATGATCCTTACTTTACAGTGCCCTCAAAAACTAACACCAATCCTTACTTTACAGGTCCTTCAGCAACAGACGTAGATACTCATTAAAGTGCCATCAGCAACTAAAACAGATCCTTACTTCACAGTGTCCTCAGCATTACACAGTTCCTTACTTTACAGAACCCTAAGCACCAGGCACTGATCCTTTCTTTACAGTGCCCTCAGCAACAGGAACTGATCTGAACTTTACAGTGCCCTAAGCAACACACACTGATACTTACTTTACAACACCATCAGCAACAGTGATTCATACTTTACAGCACCCTTAGCAAAACTCACTGATTCTTACTTTACAGAACCTTCAGCAACAATGATCCTTACATTACAGTATCCACAGAAATAAACACTGATCTTTACATCACAGTGAGCTCAGCAACACACACAGAACTTAACTTCACAATGCTCTTAGAAACAGGCAAAGATCCTTAAGCGACAGATACAGAACATTACTTTACAGCACCATCAGCAATACACAGATCCATACTTTACACTGTTCACAGCAACACAGAGATCCTTATTTTACAGTGCCCTCAGCAACAAATCCTGATCTGTACTTTACAGCACACTCACCAACAGATGCTATTCCTTATTATACAGTGCCCTCAACAACAGACATGATCCTCACTTTAAAGGGCCATAAGCAACAAATACAGATCAGCAACAGGCACTGATTCCAATCTTACAGTGCCTTCAGCAACATACTCTGATCCTTACTTTACAGCATCCTCAGGAACTAACACTGGTCCTTACTTTACAGAACTCTCAGCAACTGACACAGATAATTACTTTAGAGTGCCCTCAGCAAGAGTCACTGATCCTTACTTTACTGCATCATTTGCAACAGACACTGATTCTTATTTTACAGCACCCTCAGCAATGAACACAGATCATTACTTTACAGCACCCTCAGTAGCTAACACAGATCCTTACTTTGCAGCACATTCAGCAACTAACATAGATCCTTTCTTTACAGAATCTTCAGCAACATTAGCTAATTTTTCCTTTCCTGCACCCTCAGTAACAGGCACTGATCCTTACTTTACAGCATCCACAGCAACTAACACAGGTCCTTACTTTACAGCACCCTTTGCAACAGATGCTAATCATTACTTTACAGCACCCTCAGCAACAGACACTGATCCTTACTTTACAGCACCCTTAGCCACAGACATCAATCCTAACTTTAAAGTGCCTGAAGTAACTAACACAGATTCTTACTTTACACAGCCCTCAGCAACAGACACTGGGCCTTACTTTATAGCATGCTCAGCAACAGATCCTGATTCTTACTTTACACCACCCTCAGCAACAGACATCAATTCTACCTTCAAAGTGCCCAAAATAACTAAAACAGATCCTTACTTTACAGTGCCCTCAGCAACACAGATCCTTCCTAAGCAGTGCACTCAGCAACTAACATAGATCCTTACTTTACAACACCCTCAGCAACTAAGACAGATACTTACTTTAGAGCACCCTCAGCTCCATACACTAATCCTCACTTTATAGCACCCTCTTCATTTAACACTGATCCTTACTTTACAGCACCCTCAGCAATTACTACAGATCCTAACTTTACAGCACACTCAGCAACAGACACCAATCATTGCTTTACAGCACCCTCAGCAAAAGACACTGATATTTAGTTTATACTGCCCTCAGCAACAGAAACTAATCCTTACTTTAGAGCACCACCAGGAAAAGACACAGATCTTTACTTTACAGTGCCGTCAGTAAGGTTCACTCTTCCTTACTTTACAGCTGATTTGGCAACTAACACAGATCCTTACTTCACAGCACCCTCAGCAAAGAACACACATCTTTACTTTACAGTGCCCTTGGTGACAGGCACTGATCCTTACCTTACAGTGCCTTCAGCAACAGGCACTGATCCTTACTTCTCAGTGCCCTCAGTAACAGATACTGATCCTTACTTTACAGTGCCCATAGTAACAGACACTGAGCCTTATCGTGCAGCAGCCACTGCAATGGAAAGTGATTCTTATTTTACAGTGAAGTCGCCAACAGACACTGATTCCTAATTTTCATCGCCCTCAGCAACTACAGAGATCCTTACTTTAGAGCAACATTAGCAACAGACACTGATCCTTACTTTACAGCACCCCCAGCAACTAACACAACTCACTACTTTACAGCACCATCAGCAGCAAACACAGATACTTAACTTACAGTGCCTTCAGCAAGAGACACTGAGCCATACTTTACAGCACCCTCAGCAACGGACACTGTTCCTTACCTTACAGTGCCCTCAGCAACAGACACTGATCCTTACTTTAGAGCACCACCAGGAAAAGACACAGATCCTTATTTTACAGTGCCCTCAGCAACATTCACTGATCCTTACTTTACAGCTTCCTCAGCAACTAACAGATTCTTACTTTACAACACTGTCATCAAAGAACACAAATCCTTACTTTATAGTGCCCTTGGCAACAGGCGCTGATCCTTACTTTACAGTGCCATCAGCAACAGGCACTGATCCTTACTTTTCAGTGCCCTCAGCAACTTACACTGATTCTAACTTTACAGTGCCCCAATAACAGACACTAAGTCTTACTTTACAGCAGCCACTGCAATGGACAGTGATCTTTATTTTACAGTGAAGTCACCAACATACATTGATTCTTACTTTACATCACCCTCAGCAACAGACAGAGATACTTACCTTTGAGCAACTTTAGCAACAGACACTGATCTTAACTTTACAGCACCCTCAGCAACTAATACAGCTCACTAGTTTACAGCACCATCAGCAGTAAACATAGATACTTACTTTACATTGTCTTAAGCAACAGGCATTGATCAATACTCTACAGTTCCCTCAGCAACAGACACTGAGCCTTACGTTACAGCACCCACCCTCAGCAACAGTCACTCTTCCCTACTTTACAGTGCCATCAGCAACAGACACTCATCCTTACTTGACTGCACCCTCAACAAAAAACACTGATCCTTACTTTACAATACCATCAGCAACAGACACTGACACTGAATTTATAGCACACTCAGCAACTAACACAGATTTTTACATTTTACCACCCTCAGCAGCTAACATAGATCCTGCCTTTGCAGTGCCCTCAGCATCTAACACAGATGCATACTTTACAGTGCCCTCAGCAACAGACACTGATCCTTACTTTTCAGCACCATCTGCAACTAACACAGATCACTGCTTTTTATAGCACCCTCAGCAACTAACACATATTCTTACATTACAGTGTCCTAAGGAACATACACTAACCAATACCTTACAGTGCCCTCAGAAGCAAACACTGATCCTTAATTTACAGCACCCTCAGCAGTAGACACTGCTCATGAGTTTACAGTGCCCTCAGCAACAGATGCTGATCCCTACTTTGCAGCACTCTCAGCAACTAACAATGCTCACTACTTTAGAGCACCATTGACTGCAAACACAGATACTTACTTTACAGTGTCTTAAGCAACAGGCACTGATCAATACTTTACAGTGCCCTCAGCAACAGACACTGAGCCTTACTTTACAGCTCCCTGAGCACCGGACACTCTTCCCTACTTTACAGTGCCCTCAAGAACAGACACTGATCCTTACTTGACAGCACCCTCAGCAAAAGACACTGATCCTTACTTTACAGTGCTATCAGCAACAAACACTGACACTAAATTTACAGCACCCTCAGCAACTAACACAGATTCTTACACTTTACCACCCTCAGCAGCTAACACAGATCCTGCCTTTGCAGTGACCTCAGCACCTAACACAGATGCTTACTTTACAGTGCCCTCAGCAACAGACACTAACCGTTACTTTACAGTGCCCTCCACAGCATACACTGACTCTGAGCATGAGTGCCCTCAGCAACAGATGCTGATCCCTACATTACAGTGCACTCAGCAACCAACACAAACCTTGCTGTACAGTTCCCTCAGCAACTAACACAGATACTTACTTTACAGTACCCTAAGGAACAGACACTAACTGTTACTTTACAGTGCCATCAGCATCAGACAATTATCCTTACTTGACAGCACCTCAGCAGAAGACACTGATCCTTAGTTTGCAGTGTCCTCAGCAACAGATGCTGAGCCCTACTATGCAGTCCACTCAGCTACTAACACAGACCTTGCTTTACAGCTCCCTCAGCAACTAACGCAGATCCTTATTTTAGAGTACCCTAAGGAACAGACACTAACCATTACTTTACAGTGCCCTCAGCAACAGACACTGACCCTTACTTTACAGCACCCTCAGCAACTAACATAGATCACTGCTTTACAGCACCCTCAGCAACAAACACAGATTCTTACATTACAGTGCCCTAAGAAACAAACACTAACCATTACTTTACAGCACCCTCAGTAGCAGACACTGATCATGAGTTTACAGTGCCCTCAGCAACAGATGCTGATCCCTACTTTGCAGCACCCTCAGCATCTAACACTGCTCACTACTTTAGAGCACCATTGGCTGCAAGCACAGATACTTAGTTTACAGTGTCTTAAGCAACAGGCACTGATCAATACTTTACAGTGCCCTCAGCAACAGACACTGAGCCTTACTTTACAGCTCCCTCAACACTGGATACTCTTCCGTACTTTACAGTGACCTCAAGAACAGACACCGATACTTACTTGACAGAACCCTCAGCAAAAGACACTGATCCTTACTTTATAGTGCTATCAGCAACAAACACTGACACTGAATTTACAGCACCCTCAGCAACTAATACAGATTCTTACATTTTACCACCCTCAGCAGCTAACACAGATCCTGCCTTTGCAATGACCTCAGCACCTAACACAGATACTTACTTTACAGTGCCCTCAGCAACAGACACAGAATCTTACTTATCAGCACCCTCAGCAACTAACACAGATCACTGCTTTACAGCACCCTTAGCAACTAACACAGATTCATACATTACAGTGCCCTAAGGAACAGACACTAACTGTTACTTTTCAGTGCCCTCAGCAGCAGACACTGATCCTTACTTTATAGCACCCTCAGCAGAAGACACTGATCATGAGTTTACACTGCCCTCAGCAACAGATGCTGATCCCTACTTTACAGTGCACTCAGCAACTAACACAGACCTTGTTTTACAGCTCCCTCAGCAACTAATGCAGATCCTTACTTTACAGTACCCTAAGGAACAGACACTAACAGTTACTTTACAGTGCCCTCAGCAGCAGACATAGATCCTTACTTGACAGCACCCTCAGCAGAAGAGACTGATCCTTAGTTTCCAGTGTCCTCAGCAACAGATGCTGAGCCTTACTTTACAGTCCACTTAGCAACTAACACAGGCCTTGCTTTACAGATCCCTCAGCAACTAACACAGATAATTACTTTACAGTACCCTTAGTATCTGACACAGTAGTCCTTACTTTACAGCCCCTTCAGCATCTAACACAGATCCTTACTTGACAGCACCCTCAGCAGCTTAATCAGATCCTTACTTTACAGCACCTTCAGCAACAGATGCTAATCCTTACTTTACAGTGCCCTTGGCAAAAAGACAATGATCCCTGCTTTACAGCGCACTCAGCAACTAACACAGATCCTTCCTTTACAGCACAGAGAGCAACTAACACAGAATCTTACTTTACAGTTCCCTCAGCAACAGAAAAACTGATTCTAAATTTACAGCACCCTCAGCATCTAAAAGAGAGCCTTACTTGACAGCACTCTCAGCAACTTAAACAGATGCTTACTTTACAGCACCTTCCGGAACATAAGCTAATACTTACTTTACAGCACCCTCAGCAATTACTACAGATCCTAACTTTACAGCACAGTCAGCAACAGATGCCAATCATTTCTTTACTGCACCCTCAGCAAAAGACACTGATCTTTAGTTTATACTGCCCTCAGCAACAGACACTAATCCTTACTTTAGAGCATCACCAGGAAAAGACAAGGATCCTTACTTTACAGTGCCCTCAGTAACATTCACTCATCCTTACTTTACAGCTTATTCGGCAACTAACACAGATCTTTACTTCACAGCACCCTCAGCAAAGAACACAAATCTTTACTTTATAGTGCCCTTGGCAACAGGCACTGATCCTTACCTTACGGTGCCTTCAGCAACAGGCACTGATCCTTACTTCTCAGTGCCCTCAGTAACAGATTCTGATCCTTACTTTATAGCGTCCATAGTAACAGACATTGAGCCTTATATTGCAGCAGCCACTGCAATGGAAAGTGATTCTTATTTTACAGTGAAGTCACCAACAGACACTGATTCCTACTTTTCATCACCCTTGGCAACTACAAAGATCCTTATTTTAGAGCAACTTTAGCAACAGACACTGATCCTTACTTTACAGCACCCTCAGCAACTAACACAACTCACTACTTTACAGCACCATCAGCAGCAAACACAGATACTTAATTTACAGTGCGTTCAGCAAGAGACACTGAGCCATACTTTGCAGCACCCTCAGCAACGGACACTGTTCCTTACCTTACAGTGCCCTCAGCAACAGACACTGATCCTTACTTTAGAGCACCACCAGGAAAAGGCATGGATCCTTACTTTACAGTGCCCTCAGCAACATTCACTCATCCTTACTTTACAGCTTCCTCAGCAACTAACAGATTCTTACTTTACAACACCCTCATCAAAGAACACAAATCCTTACTTTATAGTGCCCTTGGCAACAGGCACTGATACTTACCAGACAGTGCCTTCAGCAACAGGCACTGATCCTTACTTTTCAGTGCCCTCAGCAACAGACCCTAATCCTTACTTTACAGTGCCCCTAATAACAGACACTGGGCCTTATTTTACAGCAGCCACTGCAATGGACCGTGATCTTTATTTTACAGTGAAGTCACCAACAGACACTGATTCTTACTTTACATCACCCTCAGCAACAGAGATCCTTACTTTTGAGCAACTTTAGCAACAGACACTGATCCTTCCTTTGCAGCACCCTCAGCAACTAACACAACTCACTACTTTACAGCACCATCAGCAGCAAACACAGATACTTAATTTACAGTGCCTTCAGCAAGAGACACTGAGCCATACTTTACAGCACCCTCAGCAACAGACACTGTTCCTTACCTTACAGTGCCCTCAGCAACAGACACTGATCCTTACTTTAGAACACCACCAGGAAAAGACACAGATCCTTACTTTACAGTGCCCTCAGCAACATTCACTCATCCATACTTTACAGCTTCCTCAGCAACTAACACAGATGCTTACTTTACAACACCCTTATCAAAGAACACAAATCCTTGCTTTATAGTGCCCTTGGCACCTGGCACTGAGCCTTACTTTACAGCTCCCTCAGCACCGGACACTCTTCCATACTTTTTAGTGCCCTCAAGAACAGACACTGATCCTTACTTGACAGCACCCTCAGCAAAAGACACTGATCCTTAGTTTACAGTGCTATCAGCAACAAACACTGACACTGAATTTACAGCACCCTCAGCAGCTAACACAGATCCTGCCTTTGCAGTGACCTCAGCAGCTAACACAGATGCTTACTTTACAGTGCCCTCAGCAACAGACATTGAATCTTACGTAACAGCACCCTCAGCAACTAACACAGATCACTGCTTTACAGCACCCTCAGCAACTAACACAGATTCTTACATTACAGTGCCCTAAGGAACAGACTCTAACCATTACTTTACAATGCCCTCGGCAGCAGACACTGATCCTTAATTTATAGCACCCTCAGAAGAAGACACTGGTCATGAGTTTACAGTGCCCTCAGCAACATATGCTGATCCCTACTTTACAGCACCCTCAGCAACTAACACAACTCACTACTTTACAGCACCATCGTCTGCAAACAGAGATACTTAATTTACAGTGCCTTCAGCAAGAGACACTGAGCCATACTTTACAGCACCCTCAGCAACAGATACTGTTCCTTACCTTACAGAGCCCTCAGCAACAGACACTGATCCTTACTTTAGAGCACCACCAGGAAAAGACATGGATCCTTACTTTACAGGGCCCTCAGCAACATTCACTGATCCTTACTTTACAGATTCCTCCGCAACTAACGCAGATTCTTACTTTTATAACACCTCACTCAAAGAACATACAGATCCTTACTTTATAGTGTCCTTGGCAACAGGAGCTGATCCTTACTTTACAGTGCCATCAGCAACAGGCACTGATCCTTACTTTTCAGTGCCCTCAGCAACAGACACTGATCCTTACTTTACAGTGCCCCTAATAACAGACACTGAGCCTTACTTTACAGCAGCCACTGCAATGGACAGTGATCTTTATTTTACAGTGAAGTCACCAACAGACACTGATTCTTACTTTACATCACCCTCAGCAACAGATAGAGATCCTTACTTTTGAGCAACTTTAGCAATAGACACTGATCCTAACTTTACAGCACCCTCAGCAACTAATACAGCTCACTACTTTAGAACACCAACAGCAGCAAACACAGATACTTACTTTACAGTTTCTTAAGCAACAGGCACTGATCAGTACTTTACAGTGCCCTCAGCAACAGACACTGAGTCTTACCTTACAGCACCCTCAGCAACGGACACTCTTCCCTACTTTACAGTGCCCCTAGCAACAGACACTGTTCCTTACTTGACCGCACCCTCAACAAAAGACACTGATCCTTACTTTACAGTGCCATCAGCAACAGACACTGACACTGAATTTACAGCACCCTCAGCAACTAACACAGATTTTTACATTTTACCACCCTCAGCAGCTAACACAGATCCTGCCTTTGCAGTGCCCTCAGCACCTAACACAGATGCTTACTTTACAGTGCCCTCAGCAACAGACACTGAATCTTACTTTACAGCACCCTCAGCAACTGACACAGATCACTGCTTTACAGCACACTCAGCAACTAACACATATTCTTACATTACAGTGCCCTAAGGAACATACACTAAGCATTACTTTACAGTGCCCTCAGCAACAGACACTGATCCTTAATTTACAGCACCCTCAGCAGTAGACACTGATCATGAGTTTACAGTGCCCTCAGCAACAGATACTGATACCTACTTTACGGTACACTCAACAATTAACACAGACCTTGCTGTATAGCTCCCTCAGCAACTAACACAGATCCTTACTTTACAGTACCCTCAGCAACAGGTACTGATCCTTCTTTTATAGTACCCTCAGCAACAGACACTGATTCTTACTTTATAGTTCTCTCAGCAACTAACACAGTTGTTTACTTTGCAGCTCCCTCGGCAACAGACAAGGATACTCACATTAGATTGCCCTGAGCAACTAACACAGATCCTTACTTTACGGTACCCCCAGCCATGCACAAAGCCTTACTTTACAGCACCCTCAGCAATAGGGACTGATCTTTTTTTTTTACAGTGCTCTCAGTGACAAACACAGATCCCTACTTTACAGCGCACTCAGCAACTAATACAGATCCTTGCGTTACAGCACCTTCAGCAACTAACACAGATCTTTACTTTACAGTGCCCTCAGCAACAAACATACTAATCCTTACTTTTCATCACAATCAACAAGTAACACAGCTCATTACTTTAAAACATCCTCAGCAACTAACATAGATCCTATTTTACAGCAGCAATAGCAACTGTCAGAGATCCTTTCTTTATAGCACCCTCTGCAATATACTGATCCTTATTTTACAGTGCCCCCAGGAACACAGGGACACTTACTCCATAGTGAACTCAGCAAGAGGTACTCATCCTTACTTTATAGCACCCTCAGCAACAGACACTGATCCTTACTTTAAAGTGCTCTCAGCAACTAACACAGATATTTACTTTACAGCTCCCTCAGCAACAGACATGACTACTCTCATTAAAATGCCCTTAGCAACTAACACAGATCCTTACTTTATGGTACCCCTAGGGATACACAGAGCCTTTCTTTACAGCACCCTCAGCAACAGGGGCTGATCTTTTTTTTTACAGTGCCCTCAGCAACAGACACTGATCCCTACTTTACAGAACAATGAGCAACTAACACAGATCCTTGCTTTACAGTACCCACAGCAACAAACACAGTAATCCTTACTTTACAGCACCCTTTGCATCTAATGCAGATCTTTACTTGACAGCAACCTCAGCAACTTAATCAGCTCCTTACTTCACAGCACATTCAGCAACAGATGCTGATCCTTGATTTATAGTGCCCTTGGCAAAATACACTGATCCTTGCTTTACTGTGCACTCAGCAACTAATCCAGATCATCCCTTTACAGCACCCTCAGTAACTAACTCAGAACCTTACTTTACAGTACCCTCAGTAACAGACATACTGATCTTAACTTTACAGCCTCCTTACAGCAGCTTTAGTATCTAACACAGATCTTTACTTGACAGCACCCTCAGCAACTTAATCAGATTCTTACTTCAAAGCACATTCAGCAACATATGCTAATCCTTGCTTTACTGTACCCTTAGCAAAAGACACTGATCCTTGCTTTACAGCGCACTCAGCAACTGACACAGATGGTTCCTTTTCAGCACCCTCAGCAACTAACACAGAATCTTACTTTGCAGTACCCTCAGTAAGAGACACACTGATCCTAACTTTACAGTACCCTCAGCATCTAACAGAGATTCTTACTTGACAGCACACTCAGCAACTTAAACAGATGCATTCTTTACAGGACCTTCTGGAACATATGCTAATCCTTTCTTTACAACACACTCAGAAACAGACACTGTTCCTTACTTTACAGCACCCTCAGCAAATAACACATATTCTTACTTTACAGCAGCCTCAACAACAGATGCTAATCATTACTTTACAGCATCTTCAGGAAAGTACACTGATCCTTACTTTACATCACATTCAACAAGTAACACAGCTCATTACTTTACAGCATCCTTAGCAACTAACACAGATAGTTTTTTTAGAGTAACATCAGCAACTAACAGAGATCCTTTCTTTATAGCACCCTCTGCAATATACTGATGCTTATTTTACAGTTCCCATAGGAATACAGTGATACTTACCTCATAGTGAACTCAGCAAAGATATTCATCCTTACTTTATAGCACCCTAAGCAACAGACACTGATTCTTACTTTACAGTGCTCTCAGCAACTAACAAAGATGTTTACTTTACAGCTCCCTAAACAACAGACATGGATACTCACATTTAAGTGCCCTCAGCAACTAACACAGGTCCTTACTTTACAGTGCCTCCGGCAACACACAGATCCTTACTTTACAGCACCCTCAGCAAAAGGCACTGATCCTTCTTTTACAGTGCCCTCAGCAACAGACACTGCTCCGTACTTTACACTCACCTCAGAAACAGACACTCATCCTTACTTTATAGCACTGTCAGCAACAGTGATTCTTACTATACAGCACCCTTAGCAACACACACTGATTCTTACTTTAAAGCACCCTCTGCAACAGACACTGATTCTTACTTTACAGTGCCCTCAGCAGTGGAAACTGATCCTTTCTTTACAGCCACCTCAGGAACTAACACAAGTCATCACTTTATAGGACCCTCAGAAACTAATACAGATCCTTACTTTACAGTGCCCTCAGCAACATACACTGATCCTTACTTTACAAGACCCTCAGCAACTAACACAGATCACTACTTGACAGCATATTCAGCAGCTAGCAGAGATCCTTAGATTACAGTGCTGTCAGCAAAAGACGCTGATCTTTAGTTTACACTGCCCTCAGTAACAGAAAGTGATCCTTACTTTTAGAGCACCACCAGGAATAGACACTGATCCTTCCTTTATAGTGCATCAGCTACAAACACAGATCCTTACTTTACAGTACTCTCAGCAAAGAACACAAATCATTACTTCACAACAGGCACTGATACTTACCTTACAGTGACTTCAGTAACAGATACTGATTCTTACTATATGGTGCCCTTAGCAACAGACACTGAGCCTTACTTTACATCACTCACTGCAAAGGACACTGATCCTTACTTTACAGTGTTGTCAGCAACAGACACTGATCCTTGCTTTACATCACCTTCAGCAACAGACACAGATCCTTTCTTTAGAGCATCTTCAGCAACAGACACTGATAATTAGTTTACAGTGCCCTCAGCAACAGACACTGATCCTTACTTTACAGTACCCTTAGCAACAGAGACTGAGCCTTACTTTGCAGCAGCCACTGCAATGGACAATGATCCTTATTTTACAGTATAGTCACCAACAGACACTGATACTTATATTTCATCACCCTCAGCAATAGATACATATCCTTACATTACAGTACCCTCAGCAACAGACACACTTATCCTTACTTTACAGCACCCTTAGCATCTAGCAGATCCTTGCTTAACAGAACCCTCAGCAGCTAATTAGATCCTTACTTTATAGCACATTCAGCATCAGAAGCTAATCCTTGCTTTACAGTGACATTAGCAAAATACCCTGATCCCTGCATTACAGTGCACTCAGCAACTAACACAGATCCTTCCTTTACAGCACCCTCAGCAACTAACAAAGAATCTTACTTTGCAGTACCCTCAGTAAGAGACACACTGATCCTAACTTTACAGTACCCTCAGCATCTAACAGAGGTTCTTACTTGACAGCACACTCAGCAACTTAAACAAATGCTTACTTTATAGCACCTTACAGAACATACTCTAATCCTTACTTTACAACACACTCAGCAACAGGCACAGTTCCTTACTTTACGGCACCCCCAGCAACTAACATGTATCCTTACTTTACAGCACAATCAGTAATTTACATAGATCCTAACTTTACAGCACCCTCAGCAACAGACGCTAATCAATACATTACAGCACCCTCCGCAAAGGACACTGATCCTTACTTTACAGCAAAATCAACAACTAACACAGCTCATTACTTTACAGCATCCTTAGCAACTAACACAGATCTTTTTTTACAGCAACATCAGCAACTAACCAAGATCCTTTCTTTATAGCACCCTCTGCAATATATTGATCCTTATTTCACAGTGCCCCCAGGAACACAGATATACTTACTTCATAGTGAACTCAGCATCAGGTACTCATCCTTACTTTACAGCACTCTCAGTAACAGTCACTGATCCTTGCTTTACAGTTCTCTCAGCAACTAACACAGATGTTTACTTTACAGCTCCCTCAGCAACATACATGGATACTCACATTAAAGTGCCCTCAGCAACTAACACAGATACTTATTTTACAGTGCCCCCAGCAATACACAGATCCTTACTTTACAGCACCCTCAGCAACAGGCACTGATCCTTCTTTACAAGTGCCCTCAGAAACAGACACTTATCCTTAATTTACAGCACTCTCAGCAACAGAGATTCTTACTGTACAGCACCCTTAACAACACACACTGGTTCTTACTTTACAGCACCCTCAGTAACAGACACTGATTCTTACTTTACAGTGCTTTCAGCAGTGGACACTGATCTTTACTGTACAGCCACCTCAGGAACTAACACCAATCATTACTTTACAGCACCCTCAGAAACTAACACAGATCCTTACTTTACAGTGCCCTCAGCAATATACTGTACACTGATCCTTACTTTACAAGACCCTTAGCAACTAACATAGATCACTACTTGACAGCACTGTAAGCAGCTAACACAGATCCTTAGATTACAGTGCTGTCAGCAAAAGATGCTGCTGTTTAGTTTACACTGCCCTCAGCAACAGAAAGTGATCCTTACTTTAGAACACCACCAGAATAGACACTGATCCTTCCTTTACAGTGCCCTCAGCTACAAACACAGATCCTTACTTTACAGCACTCTCAGCAAAGAACACAAATTATTACTTGGCAACAGGAACTGATACTTACCTTACAGTGACTTCAGTAACAGGCACTGATTCTTACTATATGGTGCCTTTAGCAACAGACACTGAGCCTTACTTTACAGCACCCACTGCAACGGACACTGATCCTTACTTTACAGTGTCATCAGCAACGTGGACTGATCCTTACTTTACAGCACCCTCAGCAAATAACACAGATTCATACAGTACAGTGCCCTAAGGAACATACACTGTCTGTTACTTTACAGTGCCCTCAGCAACATACACTGATCCTTACTTTACAGCACCCTCAGCAGAAGACACAGATCCTTACTTTACAGTGCCCTCTGCAACAGCTGCTGATCCCTACCTTATAGTGCACTCAGCAACTAACACATACTTTGCTTTACAGCAAACTCAGCAACTAACACAGATCCTTACTTTACAGTGCCCTCAGCAACAGACACACTAATACCTACTTTACAGCACCCTCAGCATCTAAAACAGATCCTTACTTAACAGCTAGCTGAGTAACTTCATCAGATCCTTACTTTACAGCACCTTCAACAACAGACGCTAATCCTTGCTTTACAGTGCCCTTAGCAAAAGACACTGATCCTTGCTTTACAGTGCACTCAGCAACTAACACATATCCTACCATTATAGCTCCCCAAGCAACTAACACAGAATCTTACTTTACAGTACCCTCAACAACAGACACACTGATCCAAACTTATCAGCACCCTCAGCATCTAATAGAGATGCTTACTTTACAGCACCTTCCCAAACATAAGCTAATCCTTGCTTTATAACACATTCTGCAACAAGCACTGTTCCTTAATTTAGAACATACTCAGCAACAGGCACCGTTCCTTACTTTACAGCACCCCGAGCAACTAACACATATCCTTACTTTACAGCACCCTCAGCAGTTAATACAGATCCTAACTTTACAGCATCCTCAGCATCTAATAGAGATGCTTACTTTACTGCACCTTCGCAAACATAAGCTAATCCTTGCTTTACAACACATTCTGCAACAGGCACTGTTCCTTAATTCAGAACACACTCAGCAACAGGCACTGTTCCTTACTTTACAGCACCCCGAGCAACTAACACATATTCTTACTTTACAGCACCTTCAACAATTAATACAGATGCTAACTTTACAGCATACTCTGCAACAGATGCTAATCATTGCTTTACAGCACCCTTAGAAAATACACTGATGTTTAGTTTATACTGCCCTCTGTAACATAGACTAATCCTTACTTTAGAGCACCAATAGGAAAAGACAGAGGTCCTTACTTTACAGTGTCCTCAGCAACATACACTGATTCTTATTTTACAGCTTCCTCAGCAATTAACACAGATCCTTACTTTACAACACCCTCAGCAAAGAACACAAATCCTAACTTTATAGTGCCCTTGGCAAGAGGCACTGATCCTTACCTTACAGTGCCTTCAGCAACAGGCATTGTTCCTTACTTTTCAGTACCCTCATCAACAGACACTTATCCTTACCTTACACTGCCCTTAGCAACAGACACTAAACCTTACTTTACAGCAGCCACTGCATTGGACAATGATCCTTATTTTACAGTGAAGTCATCAAGAGACACTGAGCCTTACTTTACAGTACCCTCAGCAATGGACACTGGTCCTGAGTTTACAGCACACTCAGACACTGATCTGTACACATATTCTTTCTTTTTTGCACCCTCAGCAGTTAACACAGATCTTGCCTTTACAGTGCCCTCAACACCTAACACAGATGCTTACTTTACAGTGCCCTCAGCAATAGACACTGATCCTTACTTTACAGCATCCTCAGCAACTAACACAGGTCACTGTTTTACTGCACCCTCAGCAGCTAACACATATTCGTACAGTACAGTGCCCTAAGGAAGAGACACTAACTGTTACTTTACAGTACCCTCAACAACAGACACTGATCCTTGCTTTACAGCACCCTCAGCAGAAGACACTGATCTTTAATTTACAGTGCCCTCAGCAACAGATGCTGATCCCTACTTTACAGCGCACTCAGCACCTAACACAGATCCTTGCTTTATAGTACCCTCAGAAACAGACACGCCACTCCTTACTTTACAACACCCTTAACATCTAGCACAGATCCTAACTTTACAGCACTCTCAGCATCTAACAGAGATCCTTAATTGACAGCACACTCAGCAACAGGCACTGTTCCTTACTTTACAGCAACCTCAGCAACTAACACATATGCTTACTTTACAGCACCATCAACAACTTACACAGCTCATTACTTCACAGCATCCACAGCAGCAAATACAGATTCTTTTGTACAGCAAGATCAGCAACTAACAGAGATTCTTTCTTTATAGCACCTTCCCCAATATACTGATCTTTATTTTGCAGTGCCCCTAAGAACACAGATATACTTACTTCATAGTGAACTCAGCAACAGGTACTCATCCTTACTTTATAGCACCCTCAGCAACAGACACTGATCCTTACTATACAGTTCTCTCAGCAACTAATGAAGATGTTTTCTTTACAGCTCCATCAGCAACTGACATGGATATTCACTTTAAAGTGCCCACAGCAACTTACACAGATCCTTACTTTACAGTGCCCCCACCAATACACAGATCCTTACTTTACAGCATCCTGAGCAACAGGAACTGATCCTTTTTTTACACTGCCCTCAGCAACAGACACTGATCCTTACAATACAGCACCCTCAGCAAAAGACATTGATCTTTACTTTACAGTACCCTCAGCAATTAATACAGATCCTAACTTTACAGCACACTCAGCAACAGATGCTAATCATTGCTTTATAGCACCCTCAGCAAAAGACTGATCTTTAGTTTATAGTGCCCTTAGCAACAGACACTGATCCTTACTTTAGAGCACCACCAGGAAAAGACAGAGATCCTTACTTTACAGTGTCCTCAGCAACATACACTGATCCTTACTTTACAGCTTCCTCAGCAACTAACATAGATCCTTAGTTTACAACACCCTCAGCAAAGAGCACAAATCCTTACTTTATAGTACACTTGGCAACAGTCACTGATCCTTACCTTCCAGTGTCTTCAGCAACAGGCACTGAGCCTTACTTTTCAGTGCCTTCAGCATCAGACACTGATCCTTATTTTACAGGGCCCATAGCAACAGACATTGAGCCTTACTTTACAGCAGCCACTGCATTGAACAGTGATCCTTATTTTACAGTGAAGTCATCAAGAGACACTGATTCTTATTTTACATTACCCTCAGCAACATACACAGATCCTTAATTTAGAGCATCTTTAGCAACAGACACTGATCCTTACTTTGCAGCACCCTCAGCAACTAACACAGCTCACTACTTTATAGCACAATCATCAGCAAACAAAGATACTTACATTAAAGTGCCCTCAGCAAGAGACACTGAGCCTTACTGTACAGCACCCTCAGCAACATATACTGTTCCTTACCTTACAGTACCCTAAACAATAGACACTGTTCCTTACTTCACATTAGTATCAGGAACATACACTAATCCTGAATTTACAGCACCCTCAGACACTGCTTTGTATACAGATTATTTCTATTTAGCACCCTCAGCAGCTAACACAGATCCTGCCTATGCAGTGCCCTCAACACCTAACACAGCTGCTTAACTTACAATGCCCTCAGCAACAGACACTGAGCCTTACTTTACATCACCCACTGCAAAGGACACTGATACTTACTTTACAGTGTTGTCAGCAACAGACACTGATCCTTGCTTTTCATCACCTTCAGCAAAAGACACAGATCCTTTCTTTAGAGCATCGTTAGCAACAGACACTGATAATTAGTTTACAGTGCCTCAGCAACAGACACTGATCCTTACTTTACAGTACCCCTTAGTAACAGAGACTGAGCCTTACTTTGCAGCAGCCACTGCAATGGACAATGATCCTTATTTTCAGTATAGTCACCAACAGACACTGATACTTATATTTCATCACCCTCAGCAATAGATACATATCCTTACATTACAGTACCCTCAGCAACAGACACACTTATCCTTACTTTACAGCACCCTTAGCATCTAACGCAGATCCTTACTTAACAGAACCCTCAGCAACTTAATTAGATCCTTACTTTACAGCACATTCAGCATCAGAAGCTAATCCTTGCTTTACAGTGAAATTAGCAAAATACACTGATCCCTGCATTACAGTGCACTCAGCAACTAACACAGATCCTTCCTTTACAGCACCCTCAGCAACTAACACAGAATCTTACTTTGCAGTACCCTCAGTAAGAGACACACTGATCCTAACTTTACAGTACCCTCAGCATCTAACAGAGATACTTACTTGACAGCACACTCAGCAACTTAAACAAATGCTTACTTTACAGCACCTTACAGAACATACTCTAACCCTTACTTTATAACACACTCAGCAACAGGCACAGTTCCTTACTTTA
This sequence comes from Neoceratodus forsteri, assembly GCA_016271365.2. Lineage (NCBI taxonomy): Eukaryota > Metazoa > Chordata > Ceratodontiformes > Ceratodontidae > Neoceratodus > Neoceratodus forsteri. Next base: position 478,589,149 of record CM057452.1, on the reverse strand, counting down.
TGGCACCCCCAGCAACTAACATGTATCCTTACTTTACAGCACAATCAGTAATTTACACAGATCCTAACTTTACAGCACCCTCAGCAACAGACGATAATCAATACATTACAGCACCCTCTGCAAAGGACACTGATCCTTACTTTACAGCAAAATCAACAACTAACACAGCTCAATACTTTACAGCATCCTTCGCAACTACCACATGTCCTTTTTTACAGCAACATCAGCAACTAACCAAGATCCTTTCTTTATAGCACCCTCCGCAATATACTGATCCTTATTTCACAGTGCCCCCAGGAACACAGAGATACTTACTTCATAGTGAACTCAGCATCGGGTACTCATCCTTACTTTACAGCACTCTCAGCAACAGACACTGATCCTTGCTTTACAGTTCTCTCAGCAACTAACACAGATGTTTACTTTACAACTCCCTCAGCAACATACATGGATACTCACATTAAAGTGCCCTCAGCAACTAACACAGATACTTATTTTACAGTGCCCCCAGAAATAGATAGATCCTTACTTTACAGCACCCTCAGCAACAGGCACTGATCCTTCTTTTACAGTGCCCTCAGAAACAGACACTTATCCTTAATTTACAGCACTCTCAGCAACATAGATTCTTTCTGTACAGCACCCTTAACAACACACACTGGTTCTTACTTTACAGCACCCTAAATAACAGACACTGATTCTTACTTTACAGTGCTCTCAGCAGTGGACACTGATCTTTAGTGTACAGCCACCTCAGGAACTAACACCAATCATTACTTTACAGCACCCTCAGAAACTAACACAGATCCTTACTTTACAGTGCCCTCAGCAACATACTGTACACTGATCCTTACTTTACAAGACCCATAGCATCTAACACAGATCACTACTTGACAGCACTGTAAGCAGGTAACACAGATCCTTAGATTACAGTGCTGTCAGCAAAAGATGCTGCTGTTTAGTTTACACTGCCCTCAGCAACAGAAAGTGATCCTTACTTTAGAACACCACCAGAATAGACACTGATCCTTCCTTTACAGTGCCCTCAGCTACAAATACAGATCCTTACTTTACAGCACTCTCAGCAAAGAACACAAATCATTACTTGACAACAGGCACTGATACTTACCTTACAGTGACTTCAGTAACAGACACTGATTCTTACTATATGGTGCCTTTAGCAACAGACACTGAGCCTTACTTTACAGCACCCACTGCAACGGACACTGATCCTTACTTTACAGTGTCATCAGCAACGTGGACTGATCCTTACTTTACAGCACCCTCAGCAACTAACACAGCTTTGTACAGTACAGTGCCCTAAGGAACATACACTATCTGTTACTTTACAGTGCCCTCAGCAACAAACACTGATCCTTACTTTACAGCACCCTCTGTAGAAGACACAGATCCTTACTTTACAGTGCCCACTGCAACAGCTGCTGATCCCTACCTTATAGTGCACTCAGCAACTAACACATACCTTGCTTTACTGCAAACTCAGCAACTAACACAGATCCTTACTTTACAGTGTCCTCAGCAACAGACACACTAATACTTACTTTACAGCACCCTCAGCATCTAAAACAGATCCTTACTTAACAGCCAGCTGAGTAACTTCATCAGATCCTTACTTTACAGCACCTTCAACAATATACGCTAATCCTTGCTTTACAGTGCCCTTAGCAAAAGACACTGATCCTTGCTTTACAGTGCACTCAGCAACTAACACATATCCTACCTTTATAGCTCCTCCAGCAACTAACGCAGAATCTTACTTTACAGTACCCTCAACAACAGACACACTGATCCAAACTTATCAGCACCCTCAGCATCTAATAGAGTTGCTTACTTTACAGCACCTTCCCAAACATAAGCTAATCCTTGCTTTACAACACATTCTGCAACAGGCACTGTTCCTTAATTTAGAACACACTCAGCAACTGGCACCGTTCCTTACTTTACAGCACCCCGAGCAACTAACACATATCCTTACTTTACAGCATCCTCAGCAATTAATACAGATCCTAACTTTACAGCATCCTTAGCATCTAATAGAGATGCTTACTTTACAGCACCTTCCCGAACATAAGCTAATCCTTGCTTTACAACACATTCTGCAACAGGCACTGTTCCTTAATTCAGAACACACTCAGCAACAGGCACTGTTCCTTACTTTACAGCACCCCGAGCAACTAACACATATTCTTACTTTACAGCACCTTCAATAATTAATACAGATGCTAACTTTACAGCATACTCTGCAACAGATGCTAATCATTGCTTTACAGCACCCTCAGTAAAATACACTGATGTTTAGTTTATACTGCCCTCTGTAACATAGACTAATCCTTACTTTAGAGCACCACCAGGAAAAGACAGAGGTCCTTACATTACAGTGTCCTCAGCAACATACACTGATTCTTACTTTACAGCTTCCTCAGCAACTTACACAGATCCTTACTTTACAACACCCTCAGCAAAGAACACAAATCCTAATGTTATAGTGCCCTTGGCAAGAGGAACTGATCCTTACCTTACAGTGCCTTCAGCAACAGGCACTGTTCCTTACTTTTCAGTGCCCTCATCAACAGACACTTATCCTTACCTTACACTGCCCTTAGCAACAGACACTGAACCTTACTTTACAGCAGCCACTGCATTGGATAGTGATCCTTATTTTACAGTGAAGTCATCAAGAGACACTGAGCCTTACTTTACACTACCCTCAGCAATGGACACTGGTCCTGAATTTACAGTACACTCAGACACTGATCTGTACTCATATTCTTTCTTTTTAGCACCCTCAGCAGTTAACACAGATCCTGCCTTTGCAGTGCCCTCAACACCTAACACTGATGCTTACTTTACAGTGCCCTCAGCAATAGACACTGATCCTTACTTTACAGCATCCTCAGCAGAAGACATTGATCCTTGCTTTACAGCACCCTCAGCAGAAGACACTGATCTTTAATTTACAGTGCCCTCAGCAACAGATGCTGATCCCTACTTTACAGCGCACTCAGCACCTAACACAGATCCTTGCTTTACAGTACCCTCAGAAACAGACACACCACTCCTTACTTTACAACACCCTTAACATCTAACACAGATCCTAACTTTACAGCACTCTCAGCATCTAACAGAGATCCTTAATTGACAGCACACTCAGCAACAGGCACTGTTCCTTACTTTACAGCAACCTCAGCAACTAACACATATGCTTACTTTACAGCACCATCAACAACTTACACAGCTCATTACTTCACAGCATCCACAGCAGCAAACACAGATCCTTTTGTACAGCAAGACCAGCAACTAACAGAGATGCTTTCTTTGTAGCACCCTCCCCAATATACTGATCTTTATTTTGCAGTGCCCCCTAAGAACACAGAGATACTTACTTCATAGTGAACTCAGCAACAGGTACTCATCCTTACTTTATAGCACCCTCAGCAACATACACTGATCCTTACTATACAGATCTCTCAGCAACTAATGAAGATGTTTTCTTTACAGCTCCATCAGCAACTGACATGGATACTCACTTTAAAGTGCCCACAGCAACTTACACAGATCCTTACTTTACAGTGCCCCCACCAATACACAGATCCTTACTTTACAACATCCTGAGCAACAGGAACCGATCCTTTTTTTACAGTGCCCTCAGCAACAGACACTGATCCTTACATTACAGCACCCTCAGCAGAAGACATTGATCCTTACTTTACAGTACCCTCAGCAATTAATACAGATCCTAACTTTACAGCACACTCAGCAACAGATGCTAATCATTGCTTTACAGCGCCCTCAGCAAAAGACTGATCTTTAGTTTATAATGCCCTCAGCAACAGACACTGATCCTTACTTTAGAGCACCACCAGGAAAAGACAGACATTCTTACTGTACAGTGTCCTCAGCAACATACCCTGATCCTTACTTTACAGCTTCCTCAGCAACTAACATAGATCCTTAGTTTACAACACCCTCAGCAAAGAGCACAAATCCTTTCTTTATAGTACACTTGACAACAGTCACTGATCCTTACCTTCCAGTGCCTTCAGCAACAGGCACTGAGCCTTACTTTTCAGTGCATTCAGCATCAGACACTGATCCTCATTTTACAGTGCCCATAGCAACATACATTAAGCCTTACTTTACAGCAGCCACTGCATTGAACAGTGATCCTTATTTTACAGTGAAGTCATCAAGAGACACCGATTCTTACTTTACGTTACCCTCAGCAACATACACAGATCCTTAATTTAGAGCATCTTTAGCAACAGACACTGATCCTTACTTTGCAGCACCCTCAGTAACTAACATAGCTCACTACTTTATAGCACAATCATCAGCAAACAAAGATACTTACATTACAGTGCCCTCTGCAAGAGACACTGAGCCTTACTGTACAGCACCCTCAGCAACATATACTGTTCCTTACCTTACAGTGCCCTAAACAATAGACACTGTTCCTTACTTCACATTAGTATCAGGAACATACACTAATCCTGAATTTACAGCACCCTCAGACACTGCTTTGTATACAGATTATTTCTATTTAGCACCCTCAGCAGCTAACACAGATTCTGCCTATGCAGTGCCCTCAACACCTAACACAGCTGCTTAACTTACAGCGCCCTCAGCAACAGACACTGATCCTTACTGTACAGCATCCTCAACAATTCATTCGGATCACTGTTTTACAGCACCCTCAGCAACTAATATAGATTTGCACAGTACAGTGCCCTAAAGAACAGACAGTAACCGGTACTTTACGGTGCCCTCAGCAACAGACGCTGATCCTTACTTTACAGCACTCACAGCAGAAGACACTGAACTTTAATTTACAGTGCCCTCAGCAACAGATGCTGATCCCTTGTTTACAGTGCTCTCAGCAACAGACACACTAATCCTTACTTCACAACACCCTTAACATCTAACTCAGATCTTTACTTGACAGTACCCTCAGCAACTTAATCAGATCCTTACTTTACAACACATTCAGCAACAGACACTAATTCTTGCTTTATAGTACCCTTAGCAAAATACACTAATCCATGTTTTATAGAGCATTCAGCAACTAACACAGATCCTTCCTTTACAGCACCCTTAGCAATTAAAACATAACCTTACTTTACAGTACTCTCTGTAACAGACACACTGATCCTAACTTTACAGCACCCTCAGCATCTAACGGAGATCCTTAATTGACAGCACACTCAGCAACAAGCACCGTTTCTTGCTTTACAGCAACCTCAGCAACTAATACATATCCTTACTTTACAGCACCCTCAGCAATTAAAACAGATCCTAACTTTGCAGCACCCTCAGCAGCAGATGCTAATCATTACTTTACAGCACTCTCAGCAAAATACACTGATCCTTACTTTACAGCAAATTCAACAGCTAACACAGCTCATTACTTTACAACATCCTCAGCAGCAAACGCAGATCCTTTTTTACATAAACATCAGCAACTAGCATTGATGCTTTCTTTAAAGCACCCTCCGCAATATACTGATCCTTAGTTTACAGTGCCCCCAGGAACACAGAGATACTTTCTTTGTAGTGAACTCAGCAACAGGTAGTCATCCATACTTTATAGCATCATCAGCAACAGACACTGATCATTACTTTACAGTTCTGTCAGCAACTAACACAGATGTTTACCTTACAGCTCCCTCAACAACAGATGTGGATACTCACATAAAAGTGCCCTCAGTAACTAACACTGATGTTTACTTTACTGTGTCCCCACCAATACACATATCCTTACATTACTCTACCTTCAGCAACAGGCACTGATCCTTTTTCTTTTATAGTGCCCTCAGCAACAGACACTGATCACTGCTTTACAGCACCCTCAGCAACTAACATGGATTCTTACATTACAGTGCCCTAATGAACAAACACTAACCGTTACTTTACAGTGCCCTCAGCAACATACACTGATTACTGCTTTACAGCACCCTCAGCAACTAACATGGATTCTTACATTACAGGGCCCTAAGGAAAAAACACTAACCGTTACTGTACAGTGCCCTCAGCAACAGACTCTGATCCTTACTTTACAGTACCCTCAGCAGAAGACATTGATCCTTAATTTACAGTGCCCTCAGCAACAGATGCTGATCCCTAATTTACAGCGCAGGCAGCAACTAACACAGATCCTTGCTTTACAGCACTCTCAGCAACTAACACAGATCCTTACTTTACAACACTTTCAGCAACAGATACACTCATCCTTACTTTACAGCACCTTTAGCATCTAACACAGATCTTTACTTGACAGCACCCTCAGCAACTTAATCAGAGTCTTACTTCAAAGCACATTCAGCAACATATGCTAATCCTTGCTTTACAGTGCTCTTAGCAAAAGACACCGATTCTTGCTTTACAGCGCACTCAGCAACTAACACAGACCGTTCTTTAACAGCACCCTCAGCAACTAACACATAATCTTACTTTACAGTACCCTCAGTAACAGACACACTGATCCTAACTTTAAGCACCCCTAGCATCTAGAATAGATCCTTACGTGACAGAACACTCAGCTCCTTAAACCGATGCTTACTTTACAGGACCTTCCGGAACATATGCTAATCCTTACTTTACAACACACTCAGCAACAGGCACTGTTACTTTCTTTACAGCACCCTCAGCAATTAACACAGATCCTAACTTTACAGCACCCTCAGCAACAGATGCTATTCATTACTTAACAGCATCCTCAGCAAAAGACACTAATCCTTACTTTACAGCACCATCAACAACTAACACAGCTCATTACTTTACAGCATCCTTTGCAACAAACACAGACCATTTTTTACAGCAACATCAGCAACTAACAGAGATATTTTCTTTATAGCACCCTTCACAATATATTGATGCTTATTTTACAGTTCCCCAGGAACACAGAGATACTTACTTGATAGTGAACTCAGCAAAATGTTATCATCCTTATGTTATAGCACCCTCAGTAACAGACACTCATCCTTTCTTTACAGATCTCTCAGCACCTAACACAGATGTTTAATTTACAGCTCCCTCAGCAACAGATGTGATTCTCACATTAAAGTTCCCACAGCAACTAACACAACTGATTACTTTACAGTGCCTCCACCAATACACAGATCCTTACTTTACATCACCCTCAGCAACAGGCACTGATCCTTTTTGTACAGTGCCCTCAGGAACAGACACTGATCACTGACTTACTGCACTCTCAGCAACTAACATGGATTCTTACATTACAGTGCCCTAAGGAACAGATACAGATCCTTACTTTACAAGACTCTTAGCAACTAACACAGATCACTACTTGACAGCACTGTCAGCAGCTAACACAGATCCTTAGATTACAGTGCTGTCAGCAAAAGACGCTGCTCATTAGTTTACACTGCCCTCAGCAACAGAAAGTGATCCTTACTTTAGAGCACCACCTTGAATAGACACTGATCTTTCCTTTACAGTGCCCTCAGCTACAAACACAGATCCGTACTTTACAGCACTCTCAGCAAAGAACACAAATCATTACTTGACAAAAGGCACTGACACTTACCTTACAGTGCCTTCAGTAACAGACACTGATTCTTACTATATGGTGCCCTTAGCAACAGACACTGAGCCTTACTTTACAGCACCCACTGCAAAGGACACTGATCCTAACTTTACAATGTCATCAGCAACGTACACCAATCCTTACTTTACAGCACCCTCAGCAACTAAAACAGATCACTGTTTTACAGCACCCTCAGCATCTAACACAGATTCGTTCAGTACAGTGCCCTAAGGAGCAGACACTATCAGTTACTTTACAGTGCCCTCAGCAACATACACTGATCCTTACTTAACAGCACCCCCAGCAGAAGACACATATCCTTACTTTACAATGCCTCAGCAACAGCTGCTGATCTCTACTTTACAGTGCACTCAGCAACTAACACATACCTTACTTTACAGCAAACTCAGCAACTAACGCAGATCCTTACTTTTTACAGTGCCCTCAACAACAGACACACTAATCCTTACTTTACAGCATCCTCAGCATCTGAAACAGATCTTTACTTGACAGCTAGCTGAGCAACTTAATCAGATTCTTACTTTACAGCACTTTCAACAACAGATGCTAATCCTTGCTTTACATTGCCCTTAGCAAAATACACTGATCCTTGTTTTACAGCACACTCAGCAACTAACACAGATCCTACCTTTACAGCTGCCCCAGCAACTAACACAGAATGTTACTTTACAGTACCCTCAACAACAGACACACTGATCCTAACTTTACAACACCCTCAGCATCTAACATAGATGCTTACTTCACAGCACCTTCCCAAACATAAGCTAATCCTTACTTTGCAATACATTCTGCAACAGGCACTGTTCCTTACTTTAGAACTCACTCAGCAACAGGCACTGTTCCTTACTTTACAGCAACCCCAGCAACTAACACATATCCTTATACAGCACCTTCAGCAGTTAATACAGATCCTCACTTTACAGCATACTCTGCAACAGATGCTAATCATTGCTTTACAGCACCCTCAGCAAAATACATTGATCTTTAGTTTATACTGCCCTCAGCAACAGACACTGATCCTTACTTTAGAGCACCACTAGGAAAAGACACAGATCCTTACTTTACAGTGTCCCTCAGCAACATACACTGATCCTTACTTTACAGCTTCCTGGGCAACTAACACAGATCCTTACTTTACAAACCCCTCAGCAACAGGCACTGTTACTTACTTTACAGCACCCTCAGCAATTAACACAGATCCTAACTTTACAGCACCCTCAGCAACAGATGCTAATCATTACTTAACAGCATGCTCAGCAACTGACACAGATCATTACTTCACAGTGCCCTCAGCAACAGATACTGATCCTTACTTTACAGCAGCCACTGCAATGGACAGTGATCCTTATTTTACAATGAAGTCATCAAGAGACACTGATTCTTACTTTACATCACCCTCAACAACATACTCAGATCCTTACTTTAGAGCATCTTTAGCAACAGACGCTGATCCTTCCATTGCAGCACCCTCAACAACTAGCACAGCTCACTGCTTTATAGCGCCATCAGCAGCAAACACAGATGCTTACTTTACAGTGCCCTCAGCAAGAGACACTGAGCCTTACTTTACAGCACCCTCAGCAACTGACACTGTTCCTTACCATACAGTGCCCTAAGCAATAGACACTCATCCTAACTTTACAGTACTATCAGCAATAGACACTGATCCTGAATTTACAGCACCCTCAGACACTGCTCCGTACACAGATTATTTCAATTTAGCATCCTCAGCAGTTAACACAGATCCTGCCCATACAGTGCCCTCAACACCTAACACAGATGCTCACTTTACAGTGCCCTCAGCAACAGACACTGATCCTTACTTTACAGCATCCTCAGCAACTAACACAGATGAATGTTCTACAGCACCCTCAGCAACTAACACATATTCATATAGTACAGTGCCCTAAGGAACAGACACTAACCGGTACTTTACAGTGCCCTCAGCTACAGACACTGATCCTTACTTTACAGCAGCCTCAGCAGAAGACACTGATCTTTAATTTACAGTGCCCTCAGCAACAGATGCTGATCCATACTTTACAGCACACTCAGCAACTGACACAGGTCCTTACTTTACAGTACCCTCAGCAACAGACACACTAATCCTTACTTAACAACACCCTTAACATCTAACACAGATCCTTACTTGATAGCACCCTCAGCAACTTAATCAGATATTAACTTTACAACACATTCAGCAACATATGCTAATCCATGCTTTATAGTACTCTTAGCAAGAGACACTAATCCTTGTTTTTATTGAGCATTCAGCAACTAACACAGATCCTTCCTTTACAGCAACCTCAGCAATTATAAACATAATCTTACTTTACAGTACCCTCAGTAAGAGACTAACTGCTCCTAACTTTACAGCACCCTCAGCATCCAACAGAGATCCTTAATTGATAGCACACTCAGCAACAAGCACTATTCCTTACCTTATAGCAACCTCAGCAACTAAGACATATCCTTACTTTACAGTACCCTCAGCAATTAACACAGATCTTAACTTTACAGCACACTCAGCAACAGATGCTAATCATTACTTTACAGCACCCTCAGCAAAATACACTGATCCTTACTTTACAGCAACATCAATGACTACCACAGCTCATTGCTTTACAGCATCCTCAGCAGCAAACGCAGATCCTTTTACATCAACATCAGCAACGAGCAGTGATCCTTTCTTTATAGCCCCCTTCGCAATATACTGATCCTTATTTTGCAGTGCCACCAGGAACACAGAGATATTTACTTCATAGTGAACTCAGCAACAGGTACTCATCCTTACTTTATAGCACCCTCAGCAACAGACACTGATCGTTACTTTACAGATCTCGCAGCAACTAACACAGATGTTTAATTTTCAGCTCCCTCAGCAACAGATGTGATACTCACATTAAAGTGCCCTCAGTAACTAACACAGATCCTTACTTTACAGTGCCCCCACCAATACACATATCCTTACATTACTGTACCCTCAGCAACAGGCACTGATCCTTTTTTACAGTGCCCTCAGCAACAGACACTGATCACTGCTTTACAGCACCCTTGGCAATTAACATGGATTCTTACATTACAGTGCCTAAGGAGCAAACTTTAACTGTTACTTTGCAGTACCCTCAGGAACAGACACTGATCCTTACTTTACAGCACCAGCAGCAGAAGACTTTGATCCTTAATATACAGTGCCCTCAGCAACAGATGCTGATCCCTACTTTACAGCGCAGGCAGCAACTAACACAGATCCTTGCTTTACAGCACCCTCAGCAACTTACACAGATCCATACTTTACAGTACCCTCAGCACCAGAGTAATGTTATCCTTACTTTACAGCACCTTTAGCATCTAACTCAGATCTTTACTTGACAGCACCCTCAGCAACTTAATCAGATTCTTACTTCAAAGCACATTCAGCAACATATAGTAATCCTTGCTTTACAGTGCCCTTAGCAAAAGACGCTGATCCTTGCTTTACAGCGCACTCAGCAACTAACACATAATCTTACTTTACAGTACCCCCAGTAACAGACACTCTGATCCTAATTTTACAGCACCCTCAGCATCTAGCAGAGTTCCTTACTTGACAGAACACTCAGCAACTTAAATAGATGCTTACTTTACAGGACCTTTCGGAACATATGCTAATCCTTACTTTACAACACACTCAATAGGCACTGTTACTTACTTTACAGCACCCTCAGCAACAGACGCTAATCATTACTTAACATTACCCTCAGCAAAAGACACTGATCCTTACTTTACAGCACCATCAGCAACTAACACAGCTCATTACTTTACAGCATCCTTAGCAACTAACACAGATAATGTTTTACACCAACATGAGCAACTAACAGAGATCTTTTCTTTATAGCACCCTCCGCAATATACTGATGCTTATTTATCAATGCCCTGAGGAACACAAAGATACTTACTTCATAGTGAACTCAGCAACAGTTACTCATCCTTACTTTATAGCACCCTCAGCAACAGACATTGATCCTTACTTTACAGTTCTCTCAGCAATAAACACAGATGTTTACTTTACAGGTCCCTCAGCAGCAAACATGGATACTCACATTAAAGTGCCCCAGCAACTAACACAGATCCTTACTTTACAGTGCCCCCTCCAATACACATATTCTTACATTACTGTACCCTCAGCAACAGGCACTGATCCTTTTTTTTACAGTGCCCTCAGCAACAGACACTGATCACTACCTTACTGCAGCCTCAGCAACTAACATGGATTCTTACATAAAAGTGCCCTAAGGAACAGACACTAACCATTACTTTATAGTACCCTCAGAAACAGACACTGATCCTTACTTTGCAAGACTCTTAGCAACTAACACAGATCACTACTTGACAGCACTGTCAGCAGCTAAAACAGATCCTTAGATTACATTGCTGTCAGCAAAAGACGCTGCTCATTAGTTTACACTGCCCTCAGCAACAGAAAGTGATCCTTACTTTAGAGGACCACCATGAACAGACACTGATCCTTACTTGACAACAGGTACTGATATTTACCTTACAGTGCCTTCAGTAACAGAAACTGATGCTTACTATATGGTGCCCTTAGCAACAGACACTGAGCCTTACTTTACAGAACCCACTGCAATGGACAGTGATCCTTACTTTACAGTGTCATCAGCAATGTACACTGATCCTTTCTTTACAGCACCCCCAGCAACTAAATCAGATCACTGTTTTACAGCACCCTCAGCAACTAACACAGATTTGTACAGTACAGTGCCCTAAAGAACAGGCACTAACCGTTACTTTACAGTGCCCTCAGCAACAGACACTGATCCTTACTTTACAGCACCCTCAGCAGAAGACACAGATCCTCACTTTACAGTGCCTCCGCAACAGCTGCTGATCTTTACTTCACAGTGCACTCAGCAACTAACACATACCATGCTTTACAGCAAACTCAGCAACTAACACAGATCCTTACTTTACAGTGCCCTCGGCAACAGACACACTAATACTTACTTTACAGCACCCTCAGCATCCAAAACAGATCCTTACTTGACAGCTAGCTGAGCAACTTAATCAGATTCTTACTTTACAGCACCTTCAGCAGCAGACGCTAATCCTTGCTTTACAGTGCCCTTAGCAAAAGACACTGATCCTTGCTTTACAGCGCACTCAGCAACTAACACAGATCCTACCTTTACAGCTCCCCCAGCAACTAACACAGAATCTTACTTTACAGTAACCTCAACAACAGACACACTGATCCTAACTTTACTGCACCTTCAGCTTATAACAGAGATGCTTACTTTACAGCACCTTCCTGAACATAAGCTAATCCTTACTTTACAACACATTCTGCAACAGGCACTGTTCCTTACTATAGAACACACTCAGCAACAGGCACTGTTCCTTACTTTACAGCACCCTCAGCAATTAATACAGATCCTAACTTTACAGCAGATTCAGCATCAGATGCTAATCATTGGTTTACAGCACCCTCAGCAAAATACACTGATCTTTAGTTTATACTGACCTCAGCAACAGACACTGATCCCTACTTTAGAGCACCACCAGGAAAAGGCACAGATCCTTACTTTACAGTGTCCTCAGCAACATACACTAATCCTTACTTTACAGCTTCCTTGGCAACTAACACAGATCCTTACTTTACAACACCCTCAGCAAAGAACACACATCCTTACTTTATAGTGCCCTTGGCAAGAGGCACTGATCCTTACCTTACAGTGCCTTCAGCAACAGGCAATGAGCTTTACTTTTCAGTGCCTTCAGCAACAGACACTGATCCTGACTTTACAGTGACACAAGCAACAGACACTGAGCCTTACTTTAAAGCAGCCACTGCAATGGACAGTGATCCTTATTTTACAGTGAAGTCATCAGGAGACACTGATCCTTCCTTTGCAGCACCCTCAGCAACTAACACAGCTCACTACTTTATAGCATCATCAGCAGCAAACACAGATACTTACTTTACAGCGCCCTCAGCAAGAGACACTGAGCCTTACTTTACAGCACCCTCAGCAATGGACACTGTTCCTTGCCTTACAGTGCCCTAAGCAATAGACACTCATCCTGACTTTAGAGTCCTATCAGCAACAGACACTGATCCTGAATTTACATCACCAACAGACACTGCTCCGTACACAGATTATTTCTATTTAGCACCCTCAGCAGCTAACACAGATCCTGCCTTTGCAGTGCCCTCAACACCTAACACAGATGCTCACTTTACAGTGCTGTCAGCAACAGACACTGATCCTTACTTTACAGCATGCTCAGCAAATAACAAGGATCACTGTTTTACAGCACCCTCAGCAACTAACACAGATTTGTAGAGTACAGTGCCCTAAAGAACAGGCACTAACCATTACTTTACAGTGCCCTCAGCAACAGACACTGATCCTTACTTTACAGCACCCTCAGCAGAAGACACAGATCCTCACTTTACAGTGCCTCCGCAACAGCTGCTGATCTCTTTTTCACAGTGCACTCAGCAACTAACACATACCTTGCTTTACAGCAAACTCAGCAACTAACACAGATCCTTACTTTACAGTGCCCTCAGCAACAGACACACTAATCCTTACTTTACAGCACACTCAGCATCCAAAACAGATCCTTACTTGACAGCTAGCTGAGCAACTTAATCAGATTCTTACTTTACAGCACCTTCAGCAGCAGACGCTAATCCTTGCTTTACAGTGTCCTTAGCAAAAGACACTGATCCTTGTTTTACAGCGCACTCAGCAACTAACACAGATCCTACCTTTACAGCTCCCCCAGCAACTAACACAGAATCTTACTTTACAGTAACTTCAACAACAGACACACTGATCTTAACTTTACTGCACCTTCAGCATATAACAGAGATGCTTACTTTACAGCACCTTCCCGAACATAAGCTAATCCTTACTTTACAACACATTCTGCAACAGGCACTGTTCCTTACTATAGAACACACTCAGCAACAGGCACTGTTCCTTACTTTACAGCACCCTCAGCAGTTAATACATATCCTAACTTTACAGCACACTCAGTATCAGATGCTAATCATTGGTTTACAGCACCCTCAGCAAAATACACTGATCTTTAGTTTATACTGACCTCAGCAACAGACACTGATCCCTACTTTAGAGCACCACCAGGAAAAGGCACAGATCCTTACTTTACACTGTCCTCAGCAACATGCACTAATCCTTACTTTACAACTTCCTTGGCAACTAACACAGATCCAGACTTTACAACACTCTCAGCAAAGAACACAAATCCTTACTTTATAGTGCCATTGGCAAGAGTCACTGATCATTACCTTACAGTGCCTTCAGCAACAGGCTCTGATCCTTACTTTTCAGTGCCCTCAGCAACAGGCATCTGATCCTTACCTTACACTGCCCCTAGCAACAGACTTTACAGCAGCCACTGCAATGGACAGTGATCCTTATTTTACAGTGAAGTAACCAAGAGACACTGATTCTTACTTTACATCACCCTCAGCAACATACACAGATCCTTACTTTGGAGCATCTTTAGCAACAGACACTGATCCTTCCTTTGCAGCACCCTCAGCAACTAACACAGCTCACTACTTTACAGCACCATCAGCAGCAAACACAGATACTTACTTTACAGTGCCCTCAGCAAGAGACACTGAGCCTTACTTTACAGCACCCTCAGCAACGGACACTAATCTTAAATTTACAGCACCCTCAGACACTGATCTGTACACAGATTCTTTCTTTTTAGCACCCTCAGCAGTTAACACAGATCCTGCCTTTGCAGTGTCCTCAACACCTAACACAGATGCTTATTTTACAGCGCTCTCAGCAACAGACACTGATCCTTACTTTACAGTACCCTCAGCAGAAGACACTGATCTTTAATTTGCAGTGCTCTAGGCAATAGATGCTGATCCCTACTTTAAAGCGCACTAACCAACTAACACAGGTCCTTGCTTTATGGTACCCTGAGAAACAGACACAATAATCCTTACTTTACAACACCATTAACATCTAACACAGATCCTTTCTTGACAGCACCCTCTGCAACTTAATCAGATCCTTACTTTACAACACATTCAGCAACAGACGCTAATCCTTGCTTTACAGTGCCCTTAGCAAAAGACACTAATCCTTGTTTTATAGCGCATTCAGCAACTAACACAGATCCTTCCTTTACAGCACCCTCAGCAATTAAAACAGAATCTTACTTTACAGTACCCTCAGTAACAGACACACTGATCCTAACTTTACAGCACCCTCAGCATCTAACAGAGATCTTTAATTGACAGGACACTCAGCAACAGGCACTGTTCCTTACTTTACAGCAACCTCAGCAACTAACACATGCTTACTTTACAGCACCCTCAGCAATTAACACAGATCCTAACTTTACAGCACCCTCAGCAAGAGATGCTAATCATTACTTTACAGCACGCTCAGCAAAAGACACTGATCCTTACTTTACAGCAACATCAACAACTACACAGCTCATTACTTTACAGCATCCTCAGCAGCAAACACCAATCCTTTTGAACAGTAAGCTCAGCAACTAGCAGAGATCCTTTCTTTATAGCACCCTACACAAAATACTGATCCTTATTTTGCAGTGCCCCCAGGAACACAGAGATACTTACTTCATAGTGAACTCAGCAACTAACACAGAAATTTACTTTACAGCTCCCTCAGCAACAGACATGGATACTTACATTAAAGTGCCCCAGCAACTACACAGATCCTTACTTTACAGTGCCCCCACCAATACACAGATCATTACTTTACAGCACCCTCAGCAACAGGCACTGATCCTTTTTTTACAGTGCCCTCAGCAACAGACACTGATCACTGCCTTACTGCACCCTCAGCAACTAACATGGATTCTTACATTACCATGCCCTTAGGAACAGACACTAACCATTAATTTACAGTGCCCTCAGCAACAGACACTGATCCTTATGTTACAGAACCCTCAGCAGAAGACATTGATCCTTACTTTACAGTACCCTCAGTAACAGACACACTGATCCTAACTTTACAGCACCCTCAGCATCCAGCATTGATCCTTACTTGACAGCACACTCAGCAACTTAAACATGTGCTTACTTGACAGGACTTTCCGGAACATATGCTAATCCTTACTTTACAACACACTCTGCATTAGGCACTGTTACTTACTTTACAGCACCCTCAGCAATTAACACAAATCCTAACTTTACAGCACTCTCAGCAACAGATGCTAATCATTACTTTACAGCACCTTCACCAATTAACACAGATCCTAACTTTACAGCACCCTCAGCAACAGATGCTAATCATTATTTAACAGCACCCTCAGCAGAAGACATTGATCCTTAATTTACAGTGCCCTCAGCAACAGATGCTGATCCCTACTTTATAGCACATTCAGCAACTAAAACAGGTCCTTGCTTTACAGCACCCTCAGCAACTAACACAGACACTTACTTTACAGTACCCTCAGCAACAGATGCTAATAATTACTTAACAGCACCCTCAGCAAAAGACACTGATCCTTACTTTATAGCACCATCAACAACTAACAGAGATCATTACTTTACAGAATCCTCAGCAACTAATACAGATACTATTTTACAGCAACATCAGCAAGTAACAGATATCCTTTGTTTATAACACCGTTCGCAATACAGTGATTCCTATTTTACAGTTCCTCCAGGAACACAGAGATAGTTACTTCATAATGAACTCAGCAACAGGTACTCATCCTTACTTTATAGCACCCTCAGCAACAGACACTGATCCTTACTTTACAGTTCTCTCAGCAACTAGCACAGATGTTTACTTTACAGTGCTCCCACCAATACACAGATCCTTACTTTACGGCACCCTCAGAAACAGGCACTAATCCTTTTTTTACAGTGTCCTCAGCAACAGATACTGATCACTGCACCCTCAGCAACTAACATGGATTCTTACATTACAGTGCCCTAAGGAACAGACAGTAACCATTACTTTACAGTGCCCTCAGCAACAGACACTGATCCTTACTTTACAGCAACCTGAGCAGAAGACATTAATCCTTAATTTACAGTGCCCCCAGCAACAGATGCTGATCCCTACTTTACAGCGCAGGCAGCAACTAACACAGATCCTTGCTTTACAGTGCACTCAGCAACTAACACAGATCCCTACTTTACAGTACCCTCAGCAACAGACAGACTACTCCTTACTTTACAACACCCTTATCATCTAACACAGATCCTTACTTGACAGCACCCTCAGCAACTTAATCAGATCCTTACTTTACAACACATTCAGCAACAAATGCTAATCCTTGTTTTATAGTGCTCCTAGCAAAATACACTAATCCTTGTTTTATAGCGCATTCAGCAACTAACACAGATCCTTCCTTTACAGCACCCTCAGCAATTAAAACAGAATCTTACTTTACAGTACCCTCATAACAGACACACTGATCCTAACTTTACAGCACCCTCACCATCAAACAGAGATCTTTAATTGACAGGACACTCAGCAACAGGCACTGTTCCTAACTTTACAGCACCCTCAGCAATTAACACATGCTTACTTTACAGCACCCTCAGCAATTAACACAGATCCTAACTTTACAGCACCCTCAGCAACAGATACTAATCATTACTTTACAGCACGCTCAGCAAAAGACACTGATCCTTACTTTACAGCACCATCAACAACTAACACAGCTCATTACTTTACAGCATCCTCAGCAGCAAACACCAATCCTTTTGAACAGCAAGCTCAGCAACTAGCAGAGATCCTTTCTTTATAGCACCCTCCACAAAATACTGATCCTTATTTTGCAGTGCCCCCCAGGAACACAGAGATACTTACTTCATAGTGAACTCAGCAACTAACACAGATATTTACTTTACAGCTCCCTCAGCAACAGACATGGATACTAACATTAAAGTGCCCCAGCAACTAACACAGATCCTTACTTTACAATGCCCCCACCAATACACAGATCATTACTTTACAGCACCCTCAGCAACAGGCACTGATCTTTTTTTTTTTACAGTGCCCTTAGCAACAGACACTGATCACTGCCTTACTGCACCCTCAGCAACTAACATGGATTCTTACATTACCATGCCCTTAGGAACAGACACTAACCATTAATTTACAGTGCCCTCAGCAACAGACACTGATCCTTATGTTACAGAACCCTCAGCAGAAGACATTGATCCTTACTTTACAGTACCCTCAGTAACAGACACACTGATCCTAACTTTACAGCACCCTCAGCATCCAGCATTGATCCTTACTTGACAGCACACTCAGCAACTTAAACATGTGTTTACTTGACAGGACTTTCTGGAACATATGCTAATCCTTACTTTAGAACACACTCAGCAATAGGCACTGTTACTTACTTTACAGCACCCTCAGCAATTAACACAAATCCTAACTTTACAGCAACCTCAGCAACAGATGCTAATCATTACTTTACAGCACCCTCAGCAATTAACACAGATCCTAACTTCACAGCACCCTCAGCAACAGATGCTAATCATTATTTAACAGCACCCTCAGCAGAAGACATTGATCCTTAATTTACAGTGCCCTCAGCAACAGATGCTGATCCCTACTTTACAGTGCATTCAACAACTAACACAGGTCCTTGCTTTACAGCACCCTCAGCAACTAACACAGATCCTTACTTTACAGTACCCTCAGCAACATACTACTCCTTACTTTACAGCAGCTTTAGTATCTAACACAGATCTCTACTTGACAGCACCCTCAGCAACTTAATCAGATTCTTACTTCAAAGCACATTCAGCAACATATGCTAATCCTTGCTTTACTGTGCCCTTATCAAAATACACTGATCCTTGCTTTACAGCGCTCTCAGCAACTAACACAGATCGTTCCTTTACAGCACCCTCAGCAACTAACACATAATCTTACTTTACAGTACCCTCAGTAACAGACACACTGATCCTAACTTTACAGCACCCTCAGCATCTAGCAGAGATCCTTACTTGACAGCACACTCAGCAACTTAAACCGATGCTTACTTTACGGGACCTTCCGGAAGATATGCTAATCCTTACTTTACAACACACTCAGCAACAGGGACTGTTACTTACTTTACAGCACCCTCAGCAATTAACACAGATCATATCTTTACAGTACCCTCAGCAACAGATGCTAATAATTACTTAACAGCACCCTCAGCAAAAGACACTGATCCTTACTTTATAGCACCATCAACAACTAACAGAGATCACTACTTTACAGAATCCTGAGCAACTAATACAGATACTATTTTACAGCAACATCAGCAAGTAACAGATATCCTTTGTTTATAACACAGTTCGCAATACAGTGATTCCTATTTTACAGTTCCTCCAGGAACACAGAGATAGTTACTTCATAATGAACTCAGCAACAGGTACTCTTCCTTACTTTATAGCACCCTCAGCAACAGACACTGATCCTTACTTTACAGTTCTCTCAGCAACTAACTCTGATGTTTACTTTACGGCTCCCTCAGCAACAGATATGGATGCTCACATTAAAGTGCCCTCAGCAACTAACACAGATCCTTACTTTACAGCGCTCCCACCAATACACAGATCCTTACTTTACGGCATCCTCAGAAACAGGCACTAATCCTTTTTTTACAGTGTCCTCAGCAACAGACACTGATCACTGCATTACTGCACCCTCAGCAACTAACATGGATTCTTACATTACAGTGCCCTAAGGAACAGACAGTAACCATTACTTTACAGTGCCCTCTGCAACAGACACTGATCCTTACTTTTACAGCACCCTGAGCAGAAGACATTAATCCTTAATTTACAGTGCCCTCAGCAACAGATGCTGATCCCTACTTTACAGCGCAGGCAGCAACTAACACAGATCCTTGCTTTACAGTGCACTCAGCAACTAACACAGATCCCTACTTTACAGTACCCTCAGCAACAGACAGACTACTCCTTACTTTACAACTAACACAGATCCTTACTTGACAGCACCCTCAGCAACTTAATCAGATCCTTACTTTACAACACATTCAGCTACAGATGCTAATCCTTGCTTTATAGTGCCCTTAGCAAAATACACTAATCCTTGTTTTACAGCGCATTCAGCAACTAACACAGATCCTTCCTTTACAGCACCCTCCGCAATTAAAATGGAATCTTACTTTACAGTACCCTCAGTAACAGACAAACTGATCCTAACTTTACTGCACCCTCAGCACCTAACAGAGATTCTTAATTGACAGCACACTCTGCAACAGGCACTGTTCCTTACTTTACAGCACCCCCAGCAATTAACACAGATCCTAACTTTACAGCACCCTCAGCAACAGATGCTAATCATTACTTTACACCACGCTCAGCAAAAGACACTGATCCTTTCTTTACAGCACCATCAACAACTAACACAGCTTATTACTTTACAGCATCCTTAGCAGCAAACACAGATCCTTTTGTACAGCAAGATCAGCAACTAGCAGAGATTCTTTCTTTATAGCACCCTGCGCAATATACTGATTCTTGTTTTGTAGTGCCCCTAGGAACACAGAGATACTTACTTCATAGTGAACTCAGCAACAAGTACTCATTCTTACTTAATTGCACCCTCAGCAACAGGCACTGATCCTTTTTTTTACAGTGCCCTCAGCAACAGACACTGATCACTGCCTTACTGTACCCTCAGCAACTAACATGGATTCTTACATTACAGTTCCCTAAGGAATAGACACTAACTATTACTTTACTGTGCCCTCAGCAACAGACACTGATCCTTACGTTACAGCACCCTTAGCAGAAAACAGTTATCCTTAATTTACAGTACCCTCAGCAACAGATGCTAATTATTACTTAACAGCACCCTCAGCAAAAGACACTGATTCTTACTTTACAGCACCCTCAGCAGAAGACATTGACCCGTAATTTACAGTGCTGTCAGCAACAGATGCTGATCCCTACTTTACAGCACAGGCATCAACTAACACAGATCCTTGCCTCACAGCATCCTCAGCAACTAGCATGGATCCTTACTTTATAGTACCCTCAGCAACAGACACACTAATCCTTTCTTTACAGCTCCCACGGCGTCTAACAGAGATCCTTATTTGACAGCACCCTCAGCAATATAACGAGATCCTACTTTACAGCACCTTCACCAACAGATGATAATCCTTACTTTACAACACCTTCAACAACAGGCACTGATCCTTTCTTTACTGCACTCTCAGGAACTAACACAGATCCTTACTTTACAGCATTCTCAGCAACTAACACAGATTCTAACTTTACAGCACCTTCAGCAACAGACGCTAATATTTACTTTACAGCACCCCTTAGCAACTGAGACTGATCCTTTCTTGATAGCACCCTCAACAACTAACACAGATCATTACTTTACGGTATTGTCAACACAGATGCGTACTTTACAGCAACATCAGAGAGACACAGATCCTTACTTTACAGTGTCCCCAGCAACACAGGGATCCTTACTTTACAGTGCCTTCAGCAACAGACACTGATTTGTATTTTACAGCACCCTCATCAACAGACACTGATCCTTACTTTACAGAGTAACTGAAATTAAACTAGTGTTTAAAATCAACTTCTTCAGGGAAAATGACTTAGAAGTTCATTGGAGTTCTATTTTAAATTTTACATGCTTGCCGAAGGGGAAAACCTCAGCAGTTTGTTACAGAATACAGTGATGTGTACACAGAGGAAGGCTTGTGATAAATCAACATATAGAGCAGGATTCACAAAAGTGATGCACCCGGCTCACACCCAAGTTGTGCACTAGTGCGATTCTGTAAGGGGACATATGTGCCAATGCACTGCATCTGGAGGGGTTGTGTAGGGGGAGGTCCATGCAAATGGTGCGCAGCCCCATTCACAACCAAACTTGGAGGTGCATCTCTTTAGCAAGTCTGGACATGCAACTCTAAAAGATAAGTCTACAACAAGTAGGCTTAAGTAGGTGTCCATTAACAGACAGCAGCACGGCAGCCTGCCTAGCCTAGCAGTCCAGTGTTCCTCCTCTTCCTTCCCATATCCCTGCAACTCAGTCAAAGGGCCCATTAAATGCTCTGGGGGGAGTAATGGTATCCTCTCCCTCCCTGTCTGTATCCCCAGTCTTGTAGTAAATCACCATTAAATGCCCTGGTGGTCCAGTGGAACCCCCCTACCTGCATGCATGCCTGGTAATACATAAGACAATGCAGTATAATCTGATAGTCTAGCAGAATCCCCCTCCCTGCCCTGACCAGATCACAATCACTATGGAATTCCAGAAGACTCCCTGGTGGTCCAGCAGACCCCCATCCACTCAGGCACCCCCACCCACCCCACTTTCTCATCCCAGCATGTCCCTACCATCAGTGGGCAGCTCAATCCACCTGCATACCACCACAGCTGCCTGCTGACAGAGTCGTCTATGAATGACAGCCACTGTACAACTATAAGCCCATTGACAGGGAGTGTCAACCAACTGGTTTGCAATGTGTACTGTAGGCTGTCATGAACAACTTTATGAATGACCTGTGTCATTATACTATCTGGTATGTTCTACCTGCACACCACAGAGAATAAATAGAGTCTAAGACCTGAATAGATGCCACCTGCACCAGCAGGAAAGTATAGATGTGGAAACTGTACAGAGTGCAATGCAGTAGTACCAGGAATACAAAGCACTTTAATCACCCAAGATCGGGAAAAAATACAAAGTAAATGGATTTATAAATTGTAGCAGTAAAGGTGTAATTTATATGCTGACTTGTCCTTGTGGATTGTCCTACATTGGGCAAACAAAAAGAACACTAAAAGCATGCATTGGGGAGCATAAAACTGCAATAAGAGCACAAAACATTAAGTATGCTATGGCAAAACATTGCCATGGATCTCTGGCATCACTGTTACACATATGAATCGAAAAAGTTAACATTCCATTAAGAGGAGGTAATTTGAAAGACCTTCTTTTGCAAAGGGAAGAATTTTGGATACATGAATTGGAGACACTTGCACCTAAAGGTCTGAACGACAACAAAGGATATAGTAACTATTTATAAATAATAATGCAGGAAGCATACAAGTGCAATTACCCGACCCAATAGACAGAAGCATACACAGTTTTGATTTTTTATATTCAATATTAAAAAATTGAAGAAATAAATAATTTTAGGTTTTAGAAGTTGTTATATTTAATGTGAGTACCTGAATATCTAGTAAGAATATTTTTTTATATCAACATTTTATTAAGAGTTTAAACACAATTACATAAAATACATAAAATCAGAATTCCTATACCTTCAATCATACCTAGCTGGAGTAAAAACTCCATGGAGTTACAATCTAAGCACCATGAGAAAATAACCCTCACAGATTACCAAAGTCCCACCCTATCCCCACCACCCATCCCACCCTCACCCTGCTAACTAATGCTAGGAGCTTCTATAAGAAAACCCAAAAGGTCCAACAATAGCCATCAAAAGCCAGTCTCTAGAACCCGAAGGACAGTCGGGATCCCATGAAGAGCGAGATACAGGGTCCTGGTTAATACCACCTCAACTTCCTCAGGGACATGCCCCCTTCCTCCTTAGTTGATGGTTGTCCTGGAATGTTCATGGGGAGGAATACAATTCCTCCCTTGCGGTATAGAGATCTGCACAAATTCAAGGAAGGGTCCCCATACCTTTAAAAACTTATCCAGTCTGCACAATCTTTCAAAGCCCGCTACCTTTAACATACACTCATACCATTCATCCAGGGAAGGAGTGTCCGGCCACCGCCACCTCCGAAGGATCAACCTCTTGGCCTCGGTGATGGCAGTGAGAAACCAGGCATTCTGATAGCTTTCCAAATGGCCCAGGTTCCAAGTATTCCCCAAGATCAAAAGAGATGCATCCCATGGGATCTGCTTCCCTAATACTGTTCCTACTATCCTCCAAATCCTCTGCCACCATCTCCTTAAAGCCAGACACTTCCATAATATGTGAAGCAGAGACCCCTCCCCGACCATTACACCACCAACAATTTGAGTGTGGGAGGAACCACATGTGAAACAAAACCTCAGGAGTTCTATACCATAACAAAAGTAACTTAAGGTGCATCAACTTCCCACCCCAGTCCCTAACATGATCATAAGCTTTCCTCCAGATCTCCCCCCACTCCTCATCTTTTAGTTGTTTCTCCAGGAGGCCCTCCCATTTTCATTGAATACCTGAAGTATCTGGTGCTATATAATCTCAGAGTTTACGGCAGATCGACCGCACTTTCGGAAGAATCCAAGGATCCTGCATCCTACCATGGGTCCCAAAGATGACCATCCAATCCCCTATTCAGCCCCCCATCCCCAATGCCCCTTCCTAAGCTTTGTATAAGATACCATAACTGGAGAAATTTCCTGTGGTCAGCCTTGGGCAGTTCTGCCTGCTCTTGGAGGTCCCAAAGGGATCTAAAAAGAGCCTGTCTGTTCCAAAAAAGGTCATCCACCCTTGTCAAACCCCCCTCTCCCACATCTCCCAGAAAAATGTCTGCCCACCTAGGGAAACTCCAGTGTTTCCCCATAAGGGCCAACATGATATTGGCACACACCACTGGGAACCTAAAAGTCTCTTAACTTGGTGCCAAATGTAAACAAGATAGTGCATGGTGGCCAATCTCAGAGAAGATAATTTGGCACCCAATAAACAGCACTCTGGGGAGCATACCAATCCTGCTCAAGTTTGAGTCACCTAATCTGATCCTTAAATCTTTCCCCTTGCAACCACAGCCAAACCTGCCATAGTCCCGATGCAAGACAATAGCTCTTGAACCAAGGTGCCGCAAACCCAGCCTTGCTCTACAGCGCCATTAATGGGTTCCTAGATATGCAGGGTTTCTTCATTTCCCAATAAAAACAAAATATGAACTGATCCAGCTGCTTCCACCTAGATTCAGGAATTTTCAGAGGGAGATAACGGAAAACATACAGTACCTTTGGCCCAAACATCATACGTACAGCATGCACCTTACCCCATAAAGACAACTGTAAATAACACCATCTGGCCACGTCCCCCTTTAAAGACTCCAATAGGGGTGTCCGGTTAAGGGCGGGCCAGTCTGCCAACTTCAGAGAGATCTGTATCCCCAGGTAGGTTACCGTGCCTTCTGTCCACTTGAAGACTCCTCCTAGCTGAGGAAGACCCTGAGTAGCTGGACCCATCGAGACAATACAACTCTTTGCCCAGTTATTGCTGAGTCCAGATAACCCCTTAAACTGCTCCAACAAGTGTGCTAGGTAAGGAAGAGAAATAGATACATTGCCAAGTGTAAGCAAGATGTCATCTGCAAAGAGCATTGTTTTGTAAACTCATGACTCCATCCACATTTCCACAATCTCCCCCACATCACTGATCCTCTGGGCCAGGAGCTCAATGGCCAGTATGAAGAGATCCAGGGAGAGGAGGCATCCCTGATGAGTCCCCCTTGACAAGTCAAAAGCCAGAGATAGTCTGCCATTCATCAAAACCAAAGCCCTGGGATTTTTGTAAATCAGTTGCACCCATTGGATAAAGCTTGAGCAGAAACCAAACTTCTCCAGGACTGCAAACAAATATGGCCATTCTATGGAGTCAAAGGCTTTTTCTGTATCCAACCTTACCACCGCCATAATTGTGGGGATTGATGGGGACACCTGAAGAGATCTACCAAACACCAGAGGTGGTCCGCTCCAACCCGTCCTCCAACAAATCCATCTTGATCCGGGTGTATGAGCTGGGACAACAAGGGTGCAACACGGTTCACCAAAACCCTGGCCAAGACCTTATAGTAAACATTCAAAAGTGACACTGGCCTGTAGTTGGTACAAAGGAGGGGATCCTTACCTTTTTTGGGCAGTTCCAAAATAACAGCATCATACATAGTCTGAGGAAGATGACCCCACCTCCAGGCTTCGTCTAATACCACCGTAAACAACAGGAGAACCTGATCTCGTACTACCCTATAGAATTCCACTGGGAATCCATCTTGGTCCAGGTTGTTCCCTACCTGAATTTGCCTTATCACTGTTTGCACTTCCTGCTCTGATATCGGCTGCTCCAAGGTGTCCCTCTGGGCTGCCAACAGTTTAGGCAACTTAATCAAATCCGAAAAGGCCCAGATTTTGGCATCTCCATTGCTCGACGATATCGAAGAGTACAGATTCCTATAAACATTTTCAACTTCCCTGTTGATCTCACCTGGATCCAGAACCAGACCCTGGAGTCCTCATATCCCTGGGATCACCCTCTCCATTTCCATGTTCTTAAGCCTATATGCTAAGAGACATCCCACCTTCTCCCCCCATCCCAGAATGTCTGACGGGTATGGTACAGACCTACAGTTGCTTATATATAATTCTGCCCCGTCGGGTAGTGTAACCATCATACATCCCTAAGCCCTCTATCTTCCATCAATTGCACCAAAGCTTTTGAACCCAGAGTTGCTGAGTGAGCGGACACTCCACTGCTATCACACAGAGGGTCTAAGACTTCATTAATGTTCCCCCCACTATCACATGACCGTTGCTTTTTTCCTGTAGTACCTATGAAAGGCTGTTAAAGATGGAGGCACCATCCTCATTTGGCATGTAAACTGAGACTAAAGAGTATAGTTGCTCATCCCCCCCATTAGCATGTTATTCCCTGGTACTCTCTGAGCCATGTGCTCCTCACCCTTGAACCCCATAATTAAGTTCCAACTTCTTACCCCCTGTCCCCACATCTTAATCCCCCACGTAATAAACATATCAAGGTGCACCCCCTGACATATCCAACATTACCCCTCCATCCCACACCTTCCCCCATTCCCCCAATTTGCACAATAATAGCTTATAAAAGGAGCCCTCCATGATATCCAACAAAAAAGATACATCAGTGTTTGAACCCAGACAGGTTAACCCCTCCCCATCAGTCCATTAATTAATATGCTGCATGCCAATCTTGAATAACATTGTCCCATATGTTCCTCCTGAAGGCTGCCCATAGTGGAGAGTCTCTTTGGTAGTCCCACTTCATTCATCCGAATCTGTGGGAAAAGAAGAAAGTGCAAACAAAACAACATATCGTCCCCATTATCCACTGAGTGAACAGTTAGAACCCTCATATCTTCCCCTTCCCTTAAATTCCTCAAAACCCTGCCTAGACTTACATGAGAGGGCTATCTCCTGGATAGTCCCCTTCCCTCCCTCCCTCTAGGTTCCCATACCACTACCCCACTAGATTCTCTCTCCACCATCTCGTTCCTACTACTGCCATTAACCCAATACCTGGACCTCTAACCCCAAAGCCCAGTAATACGTCTAGCCCCCCGATTGCCCATCGGACCCATCATCAGCCCATATCTAAATCCCTGGTCAATTCCACTCATATTCTGCATCCCCCAGGGTCTCTTCCCAAAAGACTAAGCTACCAAATATCCCCCACCCAGCACTCCCACGAGGTCAGTTCCCACCACTCCCAGGATGGGTCCACGTGGAGAACCTACCCACCAGCACACACACCCAGGATCTTCTTCTAATCCTGCTCTATAGGTCTCAATCACAGTTATTCCCCAGGCAAATTTCTCTGCACCACCACAGTTTCCCCCCACCATCTGCTTGTACCCCACAGAACAACCCTCTCCCCCAGAAACCCAACATATTAATCGAGTGTCAAACTACCAGGTAATTAACATGGCAACTGTCCTTACCTGGGTAAAAGGACTGAACCATAGCCTCAGGAAATGAAGCACCTCCACACAACTGTCAGTATTTCAGTCCATGTAATCCTCCTTCTGGTCAGTTGGTTGACTTTTCTGTGTCCTGGTCTTTCTCACCACTGCCTCCTCTCTCTGACTGATCCCTTTGTTGTCCTCCTTCCTTTCCCCTTGGAGCTGTTCCATTGTTTGAGTCTCTCCTTGTCTGCCTCTTGTCCAGGGGTCCCGACGAGTCACCATACTGTTGCAGAAACTTCTCAGCCTACCCCAGTGTAGAGAAGAAATGGGTACCCTCCCAGGCTACCAATTTCACAGTGGCCAGTGGACCAGGTGAGCATTCAGGTTCCTCGCTTGGACCACGTTATGGACCTTATCAAAGGCCTTCCTGTGCTGCAACACCCACTGGGGGAAATTCTGCCTGAACTGCAGTCTTGCTCCATTAAAACAAATGTCTTTCACATCTCTGGTACTTTTTAAAATCTGCTGGCAATCTAAGGAATGT
Organism: Neoceratodus forsteri; assembly: GCA_016271365.2. Classification (NCBI taxonomy): domain Eukaryota; kingdom Metazoa; phylum Chordata; order Ceratodontiformes; family Ceratodontidae; genus Neoceratodus; species Neoceratodus forsteri. The sequence goes on along the minus strand of CM057452.1, from coordinate 478,560,346 downwards.
AGCAATTTAAAGACCACTGGCCTAGGCTGAGTCAGGCTATCATTACAGAAGGTGGTGGGCCTGTAGGAACCCGATGTGCTCTTTCAATTTCTATTACAGTCCTTGACTCCCACATCAGCCAAATTGGAATTTTGTTCTGCAGAAATATTATCATATTGTCCCCCTTAGATCTCTCTGGCAGCCCAAACAGTCGCACATTGCTGCATCTACTCCTGGATTCTAAATCATCTAGTTTGTCCCAGACAACCCAGATGTCCTTATCCAGGTGGCTGATGTACCTCTCTGCCAGTGAGGTCCAGTCCTCCAACTGGCCCACTCTCTTCTCCACTTGCTCAGTTCAAGAGGCCAGAGCCTCCACTGAAACTCTCACCACCGGTAATTGTACAGTGATCTGGTTGAGGTCCACCTGAATTCATCCCATGAAAGCCTTAATCTTGGCACGTTCTTGGGCTACCAGGCTGGGGGTGGATTCTCTCTCTCTCTACCACCTGTTCTGCCATGAACCCAGTGGGTGATTCAGCCAGCGGTGATGCAGGAAGCTTATACTTCTTTTTAGCCATGCTCGATTTGTCTTCCTCCAGTGGATTCAGCATCCTGATACCCGAGTGTATTCGATAAGTCCAAAATGCAAATGTTGGGTGACGAAGAAGAGGGGGTTTAAAGCTAATTTGTATGCCAGGTGAATGGAGCTTCTCAGTCCTGCTTCTATCTAGCTTGGGCACATCATGTGACCAATGTTCTCTCTAATTTTTAGTCTCTGTGGGTGGGCAACTGATATGTGTGTGTGACACTTTGTGCAAAACAATTGATTCATGTGCGCAAATTGGGTGGCCCAAACAAGTGATATATTTTATTGCCAATAAACAGTAGAAAACATAACCAAACACTCAAATACTCAATACAAAGTATAAATATACATTCTGACAGTCTGAAGCTTGGATATGCATTGTGCACCATAACAGTATGAACTGGAAACATGTGTAAACTATGTACATTTTAAAGAGTCTTGCATGCATCTAAAAGGGGTGCTGCTGATGGTGCAGTGCTAAGAAATCAGCATTTACTGTTTTTCTCTCCTTTCTTTCCCAGTCTTCCAGTGGATGTATATTTTATTAAGATCCATTTTTCCATCAGATGCTAAAAGCAATTTTGTTTGCATCAGAATATCTAAATGGCTTTCTTCCAAGCGGTTTCTTTGCTTGCTCTTAATGCAGTTCATGAGGCTGAAGCCTCCTTCACAGTCAGCACTAGAAGCTTGGGGTAGTAGTTGTAGTAGTAGTACAATTTATTGTTCAGCATAAAGCAGTTACAATATACTAAAATCAGGCCAGAATACATAGTAAATATAAATAGACAATAAATAAATCAACAAGGAACTTAAATATCTTTACAGTGCAATTCAATTTAACAGTGTCCCTTGAGTACCTTTTCACATAAGAAACCTCCACAGGACTTCAAGTCCCCCTAATAAACTTTACAAATGAGTTGAAATTAAAAATCTTGCAAAGATCTCTACCATGTTCTTCTCTTTCATAGTAAAGAAATATTCAAAAGATCCTGCAGGGGGAGGCTGAGATACCATAACAATCCACCCAGCAGTTTTTTTCCTAGTTGATTCATACCTAGGACACAAGAGTACCATGTGTTTGAGATCATTTACAGTCCCCATTCCACATTTACAATATGGAGAAAGTATGCCCTCTCTTTTTTGTCTGAAATGAATGCATTGAGCATTATAGTTTTCATTTCTGAATCTTGTATAGATTCTCCTTTGTTTAGGACAGGTTGAAAAAGAAAGTTACGGGTCATATCCCCATGAAATCTTTACTTTTTTTATAAAACCCATATAGCTTAAGCTTGGAGAGTTGAACATAGCAAGAATGTATGTCTAAGTCAATAAGCCTCAATTTGACATCCTACCTAATCTCCTCAAATGGTCTAGTGTAAATTTTATATAAGAGGTGGCCCAATCTGGCTGGCATTATTGGTTTCTTAATAAGTTGAATAAAGGGATGTACATATCCTATGCTGGCCAATTTGATTGCTTCCTCTACACACATTCTGGGATATCTTTGTTGGGGCAAAAGAAAAAGTTTCAACAGAAAGAGATAATGTTGTTCACAGATGAGAGAAGTCAAGGAACGTTGTCTTAACTCCAAGGCAAGAATACAGCTTGGAGTTCCATTTAACAACATTAAGATCTATCTATAGAGTTTATTCAGAATTATTTCTAATTCTAACCTTAGTATAACCCCAGATTTCAGAAGCATATAACATGCTCATTCTTATTTTGGCATTAACAACTCTTAATACCCCTCTGACCAATGACTTCTCCATCTTGCTGTTAAATATTTTTGGGAGTTTACTGAAGATCCCATTTTAAATCGAATAGCCTCCAAATGTTTGGTCCAAGATACGCTAGAGGCAAAACGGGCACCTAAATAGTCATAACACTTAACAGTGTCTATATGGTTACCGTTTAGCCTAAAGCCTATCATATTCTTGGTTTGAGAGCCAAAAACTACAATGTTGGTCTTGCCGAGATTAACTTTTAGTTTCCTTTGAGAACAGAGAGAGATTCAAAGTGAGCCAATTTTCTTTTAAGACCTAGGACTGAAGTAGAGAGCAAGACTAAATAGTCTGCATATGCTAAACATTCAATCCTTTCACCATTAATTTTTGGAGTATGAAAATCTGGGTCATCAAGCTGTTCCAAGACTGTATTAATGTAGATGTTAAAGAGAGTGGGGGCCAAAATACACCCCTGTCTGACCCACACGTTTGTCTCAAATCTATCAGATAGATGACCATACTGATTATACTGGACCCTTGCCCAAATATTTTCATAGAGTCTAAGAACATCAAGAAGTGAGGCCTCCAACTTCAGATCCCTTAATGTAGCCCAAAGGATTTTTCTACTAACGCTGTTGAAGGCTGAGCAGAAATCCACAAAACAGCAATATAATCTGTTTTTTCTCACTTTAGTATACTTACAGATCAGGTGCTGAAGCACATAACAGTGTTGTACTGTAGAACGGTCCTTCTGGAAACCGTTCTGTACCTCATTCAATACTGAGTTCTCCTCGACCCATGACAGCAATCTGCCCAAAATTATCCTAGAGAAAATCTTCTGTGAAACATCTATCAAACTAATAGGCCTATACATCCTTGCATCATTTGGATCATCTTTTTTAAAAATTAGGAAGATGACACTACCTGCCCAACCGGCAGGGCAAGAGTACCCCTGAACCAGGCCATTAAACAGCAAAAGAAGAAAAGGAATCCACCAGTTGGGAAAAACCTTATAGAGATCACCTAGGACCCCATCCAGCCCTGGTGCTTTATTTGCCTTAAGCCCAATAAGTGCCATCCAGATTTCATCATCTGTGATCAAGATAGGTCTTGGAAAAATGTCATCCTCCTGTATTTTGAAAGCATCAGGTGTCTCCTGCTCTTCATGAGAGTAATAGAGTTTGGAGAAATGAGATGCCCGAACTTCAGGTGTAATATAAGCTTCAATCCTATTGGCATATTTATTATATCACTGGGCAACAATATTCCAAAACCGCCTTCCATCCCTATCCAAAACAGCCTGCCTCCATTTTCCCAAAGTCCCTGAGTATGTTTATGTCACTCCCATTAGAGAATTTTCCTGTATTTTTCTCTTCCAGTCTTTTGCAATTTAAAATCTGATGCAGACATTTCTTTTCTTCTTATGCTGTCTTAGTTTTCCTCTAAACTCTTTATTTGCCTGTAGGCATGCTGAATTAAACTAAGACTTTTTATAAAGGGACCTAGGATGGTATGTTGTTTTACATCTAGGACCAAGTAAAGAATGAATAGTTTCCCAGTTCTCCAAAATAGTAAAGGCCTTACTTTTGTCCAGGACCAACTCGTGAATATCACCTAAGACTCTTGTGCTAAGAATTTCTGTGAAACTAGCTTGATGAATTGGCCCCCATCTAATCCTTCTCTTGTTTATGACTTCCAGACTCTCTTCCTGTTGTGCCTCACTCCTTAAAGTCCCAAAAGGGCATTTGATATTACTTACAATGGCACAGTGTGCTGATTCCAATCTATCCATGACATCTAACTTTTGAATCAGCTTTACTGCTTCCAAATAGGTCCAAACCTGATCAGGGGTTGAAGAGCCAGAAGGTCCTCTATACGCTAAGGATCCAACTAGTTCTCCCATTTAAAATACAGAAATTTCTACTGGCCAAGCCCACTAGCAATTCCCTACCTCTGAGGTTAGATTTTAGATCCTGAGCAGTCCTAGTATATGAGATATTTGGATTAATTATAGATATTGTATGGACTGTATCTAAATATACATCCTCCAAGAAACAAGAAGGAATTCTGGCATTAAAGGCTCCCAAAATAATTATTGGACAAGATATACTCTTATCTGACAATTCGTCAAGTGCCATTTTCAGATCCTGTATGAAAAGGTCAGCAGGATCAGTAGCTCTATTGCAAGGGGGAAAGTATATATTGCAGAGAATGTTCTTCTCTTGTCCCTTGCTAATCACTAGATCCAAAATACCCTCTGACTTAGTAGAAACATTAGTGATCTGAAAATTTAGTAAAGTTTTGTTAAAAAAAGAAATACCCCCTTTAAACCTTCCAAACTTTTTATCTTTAGCTGCTGGCAGAGTAGACACAGAATATCCAGCCAATTTGGGAGTTATATTTTCTGTACACCATGTTTCTTGCAGTCCAATAATATCAAAATTATCCAGAAATCTCATTACTTCAGAGTCAATTATTTTAAGATGGCTGCCCTCAATATTCCATGAAAGTATAGAAAGGGCATCCACATCTCGATCTCTAGCTCCCATATCCAAATCTAGTGGCATTCAGAGTTCATTTGCTTGATATTATCTACAGGCTGCATTTGTCAGGCTTAATCAATAACTGTCAGCCGAAAGTAGGTATTAGGGTCAGTTAGGTTTCCCAAGTCAATCAGGGGGTTATCTGCCTCTAAGATTGATTCTGGACTATCCTTAGTCTGTGTCAACCTGGAAAAGACTTTGCCCAAGTCTAATGTGTTAACTAAATGTATTCCCAAGCAATCCAGCTTGCTGGCCAGAGAAAGCAAGCTGCTAGCTGTATGAGGATTTTTAAATGTAATATCTGTTTGTGTTGTGGGCTCAGGATCTCTATATAACTTTATGGACTCCACCATGTTTCTGGAGATATAAAATCCCAATGCTCTTTCCAAGAGCAGCAACAAATCTTCCCTAACTGTCCTATGAGAATCCTTGAGTGAAACCTTCCACCCAAAGATAGTTATGGTCCTACTTAGCCATACTTCTCTCTGCTTCAGTACATGATCCTCTATCACTCCCAAGATTTTTCTCTGTGCTATTGTTTCCTTCTCACTCTGCACCTCCCTATGGAGACTCTCTTCTGGGGAAGGATAAGACTGTGTAGGAACCTTTATATATGATAGCTCATGTTTAGCTTGGAATGTAGCACATACATCAGTAAGTTTAGTCACCATGCTGTACTGCACGGTAGTCAAAGCAAAGTGGATCATGTCAGTAAAGGATTTTAATTATACTCCCTTTATTTTTTCAGCACCTATAACTCTGAAGTCATTGTACTGGCTAACAATTTATGCTTGGTCCACTGATGAAAATAAATAGTTCTGATAATTGCTGTACAGTCTCTCAATATTGGATAAGCCAAACTCAAAGCTGCAATGTGGCATTGCTGCAAAATCAAAGGCAGATCAGTCAGAAAGTTCACCTGCAGGAAATCGGCTATCTGGAGGGTCACATAGCAGACCAATGAATTGCAAAATTGCTGTTGTGCTTACTTCAGCTGTGCAGTTAGCCAAAAGCAGTTTTGAGGGTTGGCTCTAGTAGACAGTTTCACCCAGGTACTGGCTTCTGATCTTTTTTATTTTTGCCCTAGCAATCTGTACAGCTTCAACTGTCATCAGACCACTTTTCTGAAACATCTTAGACAACTCTGCCAACTCCAAAATTACTTCATTTAATACTGTTATGGCAATGTGGCATTCAGGGTTGGACAACTTCTTAAAGCAGTACTTAGCAATGGGATCTTTGATGGATGCATGCATAATTGTATGTGATGTCATTTACCCTAGGTATGGTTTACAACGAGTATGCTGGGTATTGTCAAGCTCAGTGAGGGTTTTAAAATGTATTTTTACAATGTAGTGAGTGAGTCAGTGTGATATGAGAAAGGAGATGCATTTAGGAGACTGCATTTCTCTTCCATTCCTGATCCATACTAACCACAGTCTGAATTTATGAAATTAAATGAAAAGGAAATTTTTTGCACTTACATTTCTTGCTGTCCACTTTAGAATTACTATCCCCATGTAGCTAACGTGGGCAACCTTTTACAAGCACTGATTCACTGAATCTCAAATGCATATATAATATGAGACCCCGTTTTAAAGAGAAGCGCAATCTCATCTCTCTAGACATACTGTATGTACAGTCAATGTCTCAGCCTGCTAATTGAGAAGGTTATATCCATTCCAGCCCCCAACAAATGCATAAAAAAATTACACAGAAATAGACAGTAGCTTGCTTTGATGCTTTTATTGTAAACAAATCTATAGTTTTCCCATTTTCTTATATTGAAAAAAAAATGACCATGCTTACAACGGTGAGGCTTTAAGTCCATTATAAACACATTTTATATGTGAGACACTGCTTGGGGAGGAGGCAGATTACACCGATGTTAAGCAACTTTAACACTGAAATAATATAATATACACACTATGTCAGAGAATCTCTCACATTGCTTTGTTGGGGGCATCTACTGCTTGGGAAGGAGGCAGATTACACTGAAGTTATGTAACTTTAAAACTGAAATAATATAATATACTCCCTATGTCAGAGAATCTCTCGCATTGCTTTGTTGGGGGGGGGGGCATCTACCAAACAAATAAACATGCCATTTCTGTGAACAGCAGGGGAATACTGTTCATTATCAAGTACTGTCTTACTGAAAAGAGGTGTCAAGCTGAAAATATTGCTGTAACTGCAAAGCCAATTGGTTGGAATTTTGCAGATTGGTTCCTTTGTTCAGTAAGTGGAGCGAGAGTGAGATGTCTGGCTTGTTAACTGCTGGCATGTTAAAATTAAAGGGTTGTGGCATCGGGGGGTTGGCATACAATGTTTCTTTCCCATTCACTTTCATGTCCTACTGCCTGAGTCTTAAATATGAGTGATGACTGTTGTCACTACTTCATGAACATGAGGATCCCTGTCAGCTGCTTTGTGCGCTACTACTGAAGCTGTGTGCAGGTTACTTCTGACTGCTGTGTGGGTGCGCATGCACACACCTTAGGGGGAACATAGCATGTGACCCCTTAAGATAGGTTTTTTAAAAGAGTATGATGAATGGTATTTAGACAAATTGCACTTTATATGAATAGGGAATATCAATCACTTCTGGAATGCACAAGAGCACTTTAAAAACACAAGGTATTTATGGCATAATTTTGATTTAAAGCACAGGTAATAAGGCACTTGAACTTTGAATACACACAATAAAGTTTTAAATTGTCAGCATTTAGAGTGTATGAATGAAATAATAAAAGGCTGTTTAGAAAGCTAGAGTCTATGTGTGCTGCTGTGGAAATTGAAATAATACATAACAGGCAACATAACCCCATAGGAATCAGCTCTGATGATGGGGCATGACGGCCCTGAAACGTAAGCATGTTGCATGGAGACTGGCAACAGTCTTTGTACATGGAACTCTGAACTAGAAGAGGGTATTTTGCATCATACAAGCGAGTAGTTTTTTGGCAAATTGCTACCGGTTTTTATTTTGTTTGGCATAAAAAAGTAACCGGAACACTCCATGGCTTGTGCACAAGAAAAATGAGGAAAAAGAAGTAAATACAAAGCCACACTTCCCGAGAGACAGACCTACCAAAGAAGCTATTAGTTCCTACTTTCCCTTTGGAACAATATGCAAAAGGTTCTTAAGCTTTCCTCCCTGCCAGGCCCTCATGCATTTAGGCAGCTGCTCTACTGATGCCTGTAGTCTGCATGTGACAGCTTTAGGTTATCATTCTCATATGGCCTGCTTAGCTCCCCAAACCTCCAGCACTTACCCTTAGTCCTCCCCTTTCTGCACCCCTTCTCCGTTTACTGTACCTTCCCCCTTCTGTCTTCTCTCTATACCATATTCTATTCCTGCCGCTGTCATCCCTCCGCTGGGGTCCTTTGCTTAGTCAGCTCTGCCCCTTTATCCCCTTACTCATTTTTGCCCCCTCATTCTTACCCAGACCTCCTTCCCTATCGTGTTTGACCCTTTGCCTCTATGCCCCTCTCCCTTCAGTTTCCTTTTGTCTGACCTAAGTTTTTGCACATGCCTTCTTGTTTAATTAAGCCCTGTTCCTGATGCCTAGTGTATACATTGGTAGCTGTTCTCTGTTTGCTGACCTTTGTACTGTAGCACTACTGAATCTACATTTGTCCTTTGTGTCCAGGACCATCTTGAAAATGAGCTTTCTCAATGATGTAATTGCCTGGTTAAATAAAGTTTGATTGATTGATTCATTAGAAGGCATCCTGGCCTTGGAGAAGTGATTATACCCTGAATGCTTGAGAGGATTAGACAATTGAGATGAGAAGTAAAAGGTTTAAGGGGCATAGAAACACTGGAAAGTACTGGTAAAAAGTAACTATATTGCCTGAAGTATTTCCACTAGAAACATGACTGTGTCTGAAATTAGTGTTGCACTCTAACAATTGACAAATTAAAATTGCAAAATAAAAAGTAGAGGTAAAGAAATATTGAATACCTCCTTTTTTTATGGTGTGCAGGTAGAACATACCAGACTGTATAATTTTTTGATAGCTAAATTCCCTGCTACCATTACACTTGGTATGGTAACAAGTCTTCCCTTAAATAAAATTTTAAAGGGCTAGTGAGCACACGCTAAATGTACATACAGCCAGTGTTTTTTAAAATGTTTCTCATGCACTTGAATTTCTGAAGTACATAACTTTAAGTGCCCCGTTCTGTGATCTGTTTATTTTGTAACATAACCTTGTGCTAGTTAATATGGTTAATATGGTACTGTATATTGATTCAGTACATGGTTCAGCTATCAGCACTGTGGGCCAAGTCAAATAGGAGCTATTCAACAAATTAGTAAGACAGTCCAACCATAACCCCCAACCCACACTGTCAGCTTCTGTTTTTTTTTTTGTTTGTACATCAGTGGAGGGGAGATGAGGCTTTACACTTAATTGGCAGCATCCTGTCTTTTGTTGCACAGATTGTGTGTGTGTGTGGGGGGGGGGGGGAGTAACTATCTGCTTTCTACAGTAGTGGTTAAGGGCACTGAGCTGCAAACCTGGAAACCTGGGTTTGAATCCAATCAGCCCCACTTGCATACTGTGTGACCCTGAGCAAATCACTAAAACTCCTTGTGCGCCCAGGTCACACCTGGAAACACAATCTGGCTTAGTGTGCCTTTCCTGGTTAAACAATTTTCTCTTTCCCTATAGTCACAGATGTGTTCTGTTCAATTTAATTTTATTAGGGAATGTAACCATTGAGGTAAGCTCATTTGTAATGGAGTCCCTTCTAAAAGTCCTGCATTCCTCAGGGTTTCTTTTTTTGGGTTATATTGGATGGGGTTTAATTGCTGTCTGACAGGATAACTTTTCAGTGTGGCTTACTTGTTTAAACTAGAACATGAAATTAGAACTGGCTGTGCTCTTAATATTACATATTAAATATTCCTATATGGTATAAATGTATTCTTAACATCACTTTCATCATAAATGTGCATTTACTGTATTCCTGTATATATAAACCTGGTTTGGAAAAAGTGGCTTTTATACTGCAAGTAGTGCCTTTCTTTTCTTCAGCACCCCCACCTTTTACAATCTTCCAGCAACCCTGTCTCTCTTGCTTCTCCTCCAGCTCCCTGGCATGAAGGCACCATCATGAAACAGCTCAGTGTGAATTAAACAGCTGCCTCTGGCTGCCATCTTGCTCCCCTCAAGTGTGTGTGCTTTCCTGTCTGCAAGTCAGTGTGTGGAGCTTTAAAGGCTGCTCACACCTGTACAATCACTTTAAGTCCTACCACAAGAAAGTAAATCAAGTCAGGGAGGTGAACCCTGGAGTGACTAGGGCCAGTAAATGTCAAATCAGAGAGAGAAAAATGGGACCAATAAAAAAGAGCTACTGGGAGTGGGTCTGTAGTAGACAGGCAAACTAAGCAGTATAAAACTAGAAAGGCTTTTCTCTGTTGTTTTTAGCACCCAGACTGAAAAATAAAAGGTTATAATGTGTATATCATAGCTTAATATTTCTTGTGAATGTCAATGAGTGCTGGGTTGCTTTTTGCCTCGGTATCTGTGTTTTGTAGAATAAGCAGGTGTCAGTCTGTGCAGAGCTCCTTTAAATTACCAAGTTGGTTTAGGGAATCAATCACACATATGTAGTCTCCTAAACTGTCATGTGAATGTGGTTCTTAGACATCACATTTTGAATGTTACTTGAAATGGTCTCACCAAGGATATTGTTTCACTACTGCAGTCTGGCTTGTGTGCCTAGTAGGTAATTGAACTTGATTCCGGTTCATGAGATAAGTGAACTCAAAAATGTATTTTGGATTTCTGTAACCTTCCTTCTCTTTAGCCAGCTGACCTAAAAAGATTGTGCACTGCTATTTTTGAAATTGGAACCCATTTTGGTTTCAGCCAACCACAACAATTTGGACTGTGCTTCCAATTGGAAACAGTCAGTGCAGCTCACTGTCCATGTTTTCCGATCTGAGCTATTTTGTTATTTTACCTCAGTTTAGTTTTCAACTTTTATTTAGCCTTTTTAGCAAGATTAGATCCAAAACTGCTTTTCAGCTTGCACTCTGCCTGCGTACTTCCCTGCTGCCACTATGTGGTGGCTTCCCACTCGCCACCCACCATGCCCACCCTTCGCTGTCTCTACTTAAATAGCCCCAGTGGGTCAGGTGACTGAGTCTCCATTTTCTCATTTGCAGGTTATGAATCTGTGCAGCTAGAGGGTGCCAGATTCAGATTGCTCCTGCTCTCTTTTTCTTAACTGTACAAAGGCACACCTTACTCAGGAATAGGTGTTTTTTTTTTATTTGTAATATTTACTCCCTTGAACTAGAACAAGATATCTCAGCAGCAGTAGGGATCCTAAACTACTTAGGGATCTTACCTTTTGTAAATTCCCTGTTGACAGATCTTTTTCTCTTAACTAGCATACTCCTCTTGAGCAGCCAGGGGCACCAGCTGCTAACGAACAATGACTAGTAGCTGTTCACTAAAGTTTCCCATAGCTTTCCCTCATCCCTGAACCACACTCTTGCTAATTTCCTCCTCCTCCTTCTTTATCGCTTGCTCTAGCAAATTATGCATGCACCAGTGCTTAAAGAAAGGGGGCAATGGTTCACCCAGCGTATGTGATACTCCTGATGCTACTCATGGCCCTTACTTCCATGAACAAACACCTCACCTTCCTCTCTCTCAACACTCAGGATCAAATCTTAGCACTGCTTGACACGTTAAAGTTGCAGCATGGAACCCTACCATATGCATACAGCCTAAAGACTCATGTACCTCTGTTACATCTAAAGAAATTGGAGCAGAAAAGTAGCACCATTCTAATAGTACCACACCTGCTCATCTTCTTTTCAATGAAAGGGCAGTATCCCAAGTCCCTCAAAGTCAAATTATAGAGGGGTAAAACCAAATTACTTATCATTATCACAGCAAGAAAGGCATTGTTTATGCTACTACTGCTTTCCAGGAATGTGCACCCCAACCCTGGACCACCAAATATCCAGACTCAGGTTGGAAATAAGGACATTGGATTAAAGATTGCTGCAATGAACATCAGAAGTCTGTTGCCTAAGTGGGAACAGTTCCAGGCATGGATGCTTATGCATTGCCCCACCATCATTTGTCTCACAGAGACATGGCTAACCATCAAAATCAAGAACAGCACAATGGTGTTGCAGATTTACAATGCCTTCAGACTTGACAGAGCTGTCAAAAATGGAGGGGATGTATTATTTATGTCAGAGAATCAATTGAGGGGAGCATGCTGCCTATTAACTGGTGCCTCTGGGTGAATTACTTGTGGTTAACCTCCTGCATGGGAACCAAACAAGTCTCTCACTATAGCTTCAGATTACCTCCCACCCGGGAAGGCAAAAATGTGACTTGGCAAAGTCTTGGAAGCTCCCACCAAAATCAAAAAGAACAGCGAAATCATTGTTACCGGAAACCTTAATTTAAATTGGCTCAGTAGAGTCCAACATCCAAAAGGACCAAGTAGCCAGTTTATACCTATCAATTAGTAACTGAACCCACCAAGCAAAATTATAAAACTGGAAATAGCACACTGTTTGACTGGTTCTTATGCAACTGCCCCTCTAGGATCACTAGGGTCACTGTCCTTCCTGACTCCTTGAGTGATCATTCACCCATCATATGCCAATGGTCTAATAACTTAAAAAAAAACACCTCCCTTAATCATTGAAAGCAGAGTTATTAGGAGACATCAGCAAAGCTTACTTAAATCAGCACTATCACAGATCGATTGGACCCCTCTCGATGAGCAGCAGGATATAGATCTTGCACCGAAATACTTCATCAAAAAATTAAATACTGTCTGTGACAAATTTGCCCCAGTTAGGAAGAGGAAAACCCATGGATCCATGAATGGTTGGATTACCAGGGACCTTCTAGAGCTACTGAAGGAGAGGGATAATCTGTGGAGTAGGGCTAGGCTCATGGGCTGCTAAAATGACTACCAGAAATACAGGGCTGCCAGGAATAAATGCACATACAAAATGAGGCTTGCTAAAGCAAAATTCTACAAGGATCAGATGGAAAGGAATTGGGGAGGAATTGCAAGAGATTCTGGGAGAGCATAAAGGATCTGTTAGGGAAAGATGCAGGAAACACCACATGATGCTTAACATCAATGGCAGCCCCACACTCGACCCCCTACATCATAGTTGAATTATTCAACACTGCTTTTACAGACCTGAGCTCAGTACTCCCGCCCGACTGTCTCAAGGCCACTAAACCCTCCCTGACTAACCCAAGATCTGACAATAATCAACCAAACTTCTGCTTCAAATGTGTCACTATTAAGGAGGCAAAGACCTTTGTTAGAAAGGTCCTTGGCAAAACTAGGCTTGGCAGTAGAGATGCAGAAAAGTAAAATTCCGCCCCCGAAGTGGTCGCGAAGTGAGCACTTCATGTTAGTGTTCTGCTATGTGGAGTGCCCATTTTAAACCCTCACTTCACCACTTTACTTTGTAATTATGACTTCGAGTTGTGCACTCCACTTTATTCTGCTTCAAGGTGGAGTAAGAATTCACAAGCAGCCAACTCACTTCACATGGCTTACACAGTGTAGGTCACATGCTTCAGGCAGACAGACAGGAGATTACAGGCAAAAACACTCTCCAACATGGGCTCATTTACATGTTTTGCACTGGGTGTGACAAATGGCTCAGCTCTGCAAATGGCCGGGGATGGGGTGTAGACATGTGATGAAGAGGGGTGCACAGGTGGCAAGTCCACAAATGAAGTTATTTTCCCCATTTTACACACAGCGGTTGATGTACCACTTACACCAGACATACTGCATTGACAACCACCACCACCACCACCTCTGCTACTCTGACCACCTCTTGACAAGATTTCTAAATCATAATCCTCATCCTCATCATGCCTATAATATTCCTCTGGTGTTATTTCATCACTACTGCAGACATTTCTACCTGGTCTTACACTCATGGAAGGGGATAACATGCTCAGTAAAGTTGATGACGAGGGAAAATGCCCCACTATGACATTAGCTGCCATCTGGTGCAGGGTCTACAATGCCATGTGCCTGTTCTTAAGATGTGTATGCTGGTCCCCCATGCCCAGATGACTCCCCTTTTTACCTCAGCTCACACGCATGGCAAAACTGGTAGACTGCAACTGACTCATCATTTGCATCTTGGACAAAAACATCCCCAACAAGGGATTGTGATCATCTACTTTTAACAATGTCCCTGATGCTGCTTATTGGACTCTGTTTTTTTAACCCCTTAAATGGGGGTGCTATATGATTTTTCAGGCTGGACACACTTGGACTCCAACTGACCACCATGACTACCTATGATTATTACTGGGTCACCATCATTATCATGAACAGGAACTGCTAAATCACAACTTTTTTGAGGAGGAGGGATTTAACTCCAACAGACCCAGACACAGCCACCTTGACTTTCTTTTTCTCTAGTTCCTAACAGGGGTTGCTGACATCATCATCATATTCATCAACATCATCCGCATCCACATTTTCAGCTTGGATGCTGTCATGTGGAGAACATGTTCCAACCACAGCATCATCATCATCACCAGATATTTTTATGACACACTTTGAATCATTGGATGGCAAAGGCATGACATTAACAGCACTGGAAGAAATGTGACATTGTGTGTTATCATTACCAGGATCAGAATCATGTTCAACTACCATGGGGATGTTAATGGGGAGTATGACATCTCTACACTGTCAGTCACAGTTTAGACTCAACTATATTTTTTTAAAAGGTTAACTGGTCAGAAGTAAAACTTGATGCAGCGATACTCATGCCAGCAGAAACTACACTAACTACACCAGCTGGGACATCATCATCTCTTCCAACTGTGAGAGAAGCTACAGATTGCGCTGTAAAAACATTGATGGAGAAATCCCTTTACTGACAACAGCTATGCACTTCTGTGTACTACCACGCCCATGGACAATCTTGCCACTGGCAAAGGTGCCATGGCCAGAAACAGCTTTGCTTGCAAGTCTTTTTGCAGGCATTTTGGGGGATCACCAAGAAAATTCTAAACAAATTTAGATTTCTGAACTTTCAGTCTGGGCCAGTGGATATGAAGCCCAAAAAAAGAACAACCGTGGCTTGCAGATCTGGAGATTGGGCACTAAACAGATGCAAAAGCAGAGACAGATTAAGATTGCTCTGTGCAATCAAGAAGAGATGAAGATGCAAAGTCAGAACAACACCTTAACCAGTGCTCACAAGGCACAATCCAGTCTGGAAAAGAATACCTTTAGCTGGTTTGGGGGGGGGGAGTGCAGTGCACTGCAGTAACAGTCCAAAACCAAGATACCACAAAGTAGCACAAAATCATGTAGGTGCAGTGGATAGCAGGTTCACACTGCTGTAATTACTCTGTGGCACAGTAAAATGTATCTGATTTGATGGCATGTGTTGCATGCACACACACACACACACACACACACACACACACACACACACACACTACATGTAATGCGTAGCAAATTGAAAACATCAGTAATATAACCACATTTTTTAAATAAACTGAAATTATGCACTGCTGCACCACAATAATCAGCAAAAAAGTCAAGAATTACTGAAAATATTACTGTGTGTACATTAACACAGTCATACAAGAAAAATATAACCAAAACAGAAAGACTGCCTTTTTCTCCCAGTTTTAACCTACCTCCACCACAGATACACCCCTTCCCAAAGCACAGTTCAAGTGTCTGTCAGTACACAGACTGAATGTTCTAAATTAACATTGAAAATCCACCCAGCAAGCAATAATACCCAACAGGGTGGTCAGTATTGGGCTATACCCACCCGCCTAGTTGTGTAATGAGGTCCGACAGCTGACGGAGGGCCTTATAGTCCCTGGAAGGGTGGGTATAGCCCATACTACCCACCCTGGAGGTATTATTGTGCTTAGAAAATGGGCACTTTTTATATGTATAAAATAAGAGATTTCATGTAAAAATGTTCAATATACTTAGCATTTTATTTATTTTGTAAAAAAAGTAGTTCCTCTACTTGTCTCATAGTTGTGGGTAATGTGTAAAGGTGGTTGCCATGGATAGCCCCTAGCACCCCTCTCTCCCCCCTTTGCAACACACATATGGCTTTTATTTGATAAACTTGGTAAACTTTGGTTACTTGAGATGAGCTGTTATCTCGAATGGTACACCCAGAAGTTCAGTAAGGAGGAACAGGAAAGGACACAGGACCACTAAGCTTCGTAATTTTTAGTGGCGCCAAGTAAGAAATAGTAGCACACCAGGCAGGAGATCAGCAGCTTGTCAAGTGGGAGCTCAGCAATGGTGGCAGCATATCGGTGCAAAAAGTATTGCAGTAGTACGTGAGAAGAAAGAACATTAAGATATTGGTTTAGGGAGTGGTTGTGGAGCATGAAAAAAGAAACTGACAGTGATTTGTTTTGTGTTTTTGTTCAGTGTGATTGGAGGCAGGGCAAGCTGCAATGCTGTTTGGGGTCAGAGGTCGTAGTCACAGTCATGCTGTGTGTGGGACGGCAGATACATGGATGAAGAATCCATCGGGTATGATGTAGAAAAAAGAAACAAATGAATTGGGGGAATAGTGCTGGGACTGGGGTGCTTGTTTTATTGTGGGTGTGTTAGTAGTTAAAAAAGGGAGCCTTAGGGATGCCAGTATGACTCATTCAGTGACAGAAAAAAATGGCAGACATTTAAAACTAAATGAGGGGGGGTTTAGCCAATTGAAGACCAGGCTGGGCAACAGGATTGTGGTGATGGGGTTGGCTGGGCTGATACTTTTAAAAGCCGGGCATCTGTTGTGTGATAGATGCCCGGCCAGAGAAGTCTCTCAGTCAGTCAGAAGCCTGAAATACTTTAACCCATTTTATAACAACAATAAACACTCGATATGAGCACAGGAGGGTTTCCTACAATTGATGCACTAAAATGTGAGCAAACATAATGGCTTAAAACGTTTTTTTTAACAGCTTTTAGAGGATTTGAATTGCAGAACTCTGAGAGGAAACTGTCTCCATCTACCACTACACACACACACTACACGTAACTGAGGCTGTGCAGAACAATATAGAGACCACGTGACCTGCAGTCCCAGGAATCATTGCAAAATTCACCTTGAAGTTCAATAACAAGGCGAAGTGATGCAAAGAACATTAATTTCTATGTACTTCGGATTACAAATTGGTGCAGAAGTGGTTGGGGCAGGTGGAGTAATGCGAAGTCATTGTTATCAATGGACTTCGCGTTCCTCATTATGATGCAAAATACTCCATTTCGTGTTGCGGATTACTTTGTGGATTCTGCATTACTTTGCGAATTGCTTCGTGGAGCAGATTTTGGACACTTTCCCCACCTCTACTTGGCAGTGATAAAACTGACATGATATTGGTTGTCCTTGCTCTTGACAAAGTTATAATCCCCAACTCGAAAATCTTTAATAAATCTCTCGCCTTGGATAAATTCCCCTCTATCTGGAACCTGGCCCTGGTGACCCCAGTATTTAAAAGTGGGGACAGATCATGCACTGCCAACTACAGGCCCATCTCAGTCCTCCCCACCCCCTCTCAAAAGCACTAGAAAGGACTGTGGCTGATCAGATCATGGACTACCTCCAGAAATGCAACCTCCAATGTCCCCAGCTGCATGGCTTCTTCAAGAGCCACAGCACTTCTACTGCCTTGGTAGAGTTCATCAATTACTTACATAAGGCTATGGATAGTAATTGGCTGGTGGGATCAATTTTTATTTAACTCACCAAAGTCTTCGACAAAGTCAACCACTCCCTTCTCTTGGAGCAATTACTGACCCTGGGGTTGTTCACAAGCCTTGTCTATTGGTGTCTGGACTACCTGTCGCACAGAACACAGAATGTCAAGATAGGTACGGCTGTCTCAGGTTCTAGATAAATCACTCAGTGTCTCGCAAGAGCAAGCCCAGGCTGCTTGCTATTCAGCTTATTCTTGAATGCTCTTCCTGAGACCAGCAAGAGCAAGATAATACTGTACACTGATGACACAGTCATCCTTAGCAGTAATACCCACATAGACTTACTGGAAAATTACCTTCAGTCTACCTTCCACCAACTAGAGGATTGGTTTTGCTCACAAAAAACTGCTTCTCAGTTATAAAAAAAACAAAAAATATGCTCTCTAGTAAAAAGGAAAATCATTGCACACCCATTACCCCCCCCCAACAAACATTTGGGTGACTGTAACAATACACATTTATAAGCCTGGATTGGCTACTTACTAATTTAATTTCAAAACCCAAAGTATATGTAAATATAACAATAAACATATTATTCAGCCTGGATTGGCAACTTATTGATTTGATTTCAAAAGGAGTGGGGGGTCTCTTGGTATTCACCTCAGGGCCCTTCTGTGAAGTCGCCCAGCTACTGACAGCAGGGTAAACCACCCATCAGCTGAGTCCCTAACACAAAATGCCTCTGCTTCAAGTAGCTTGCTTTATATAGAGTACATGAGCCTGAAATAGGTTTAATTAAGGTGTGGTCCCAAGCCAAATGTGCAAGTAACTGGTGGGGAGCTAACTAAATGAGATAAATGTGTGTTGATGATGCAGTCATCCTTAGTAGTAATACCCATATAGACCTACTATACAGTGACCTTCAGTCTACCTTCCACCAACTAGATGATTGGTTTAGCGTACCAAAACTGCTTCTCAATTACAAAAAAACCAAAACTATGCTTCTATGTAGTCACCAGCATAAGAAAAAATAACCTGACCATCACCAACTACAAAGCAGTCCCTCTCGAGCAAGTTCACTCTTTCAAGTACCTTGGGGTCATGACTGATAAAACCCTCTCTTTCTCGCAGTACATTGACCAAGTAGTAAAGGCAGCTAATACCAAACTAAGTGTTCTTTACAGGCACAGTCAATACCTAACGCCAACTGCTCTCAGCCTCTCTGTCTCCAGCTCAGTTCTGTTGATAATAGATTGCAGTCTGGTAGGATACAGTGCAGCTTCTGACACAGCATTCAAATGGATAGCTACAGCCTTTAATCGGGCATGCAGACTTGCTCTAGTGGGAGATAACCTTGTCCACTCATGTGCTTTGTATGAGCAAACAAATTGGCTTAATCTGAATAACAGGATAAATTATCAGATATGCCTACTTGGTAAAAAAATTCTGCTAGGCCTAACACACCCTTGCATACTCAATATTATCCAGGTGACACACTCCCATTATGACACTATGGGTAAATCTAGGAGTTCACTCATTGTCCCTTTCAAAAGAACCTCACTTGGACAACACTTAAAAACACAGAAACATAGAAGTTGTTGGCAGATGGGGAGTGTATGATCCATCAAGTCTGCCCTTGGCTTCCTACCCCCCTACTTAGCTGCCGGCGTGTGTATCCCACAGTGTCTGTCCCATGCCCACTTGAATTCCCCCACTGTCTTGGCTCCCAACACCCCCTCCGGCAGACTATTCCATGATTCCACAACATGCTCTGTGAAGAAGAATTTCCTCATGTTGCTTCTGAACGTTCCTCCCTTTAGTCGAAGATCGTGCCCTCTAGTACTGCTTTAGTCCTTTACCTGAAAGTGATTCTCCATGTGCATCCTGTTGTTGTCTTTAAGGTATTTGAATGTTTCTGTCATGCCCCCATGATTCCTGTGCTGTTCTAGGGAATATAATTTGAGGTCATCCAGTCTTGCCTTGCATGGTTTCTGATGCAAGCCCTGCACCATCTTTATTGCTGTCTTCTGTACCATTTTCATCCTATGTCCTTTCTGAGGTTTGGCCTCCAGAACTGGGCACAATACTCCAGGTGAGGCCTGATCAGGGACCGATACAGGAGCATTATTACTTCATGCCTTCTGCTTGTGATGCCCCTCCTTATGCATCCCAGGATACCACTAGCCTTTAGTGCTGCATTTTCACATTGTCTACTGACCTTGAGGTCACTGATATGATCACCTATAGGTCTCGCTCCTGCCTGGTAGCCACCAGCTGCTCCCCTCCCATTGAGTACAGTTTCCTTGGATTACACTTTCACAGGTGCATGACCTTGCATTTTTTGGCATTGAATTTCAATTGCCAAGTCTTGGACCACTCCTCCAGTTTTCAGAGATCAGCTTCCATGCTTTGCTGTCCCTCTATTGTGTCTACCATGTTGCCAGTGTTGGTGTCATCTGCAAACAGGCGCACCTTTCCCTCCAGTTCATCAGCAATGTCACTGATGAATATGTTGAAGAGGATCGACACCAGAACTGAGCCCTGCAGGACCCCACTAGTCACCCTCCCCTCCACAGACAGAGTGCCATTTACTAATACTCTCTGAGCTCTTCCATGTAAACAGTTTCTGACCCAGTTTGTAACCTCAGGCCCGATTCCCATGTTCTACAGATTTTTGACTAATCTGCCATGTAGAACGAAGTCAAAAGCTTTGCTGAAGTCTAGATAAACCCCATCCACTGCCCCACCCTGATCCATTGTTTTGGTGACCCAATTGAAACAATCAGACAGGTTTGTCTGGCAGGACCTCCCTGCTGTGAAACCATGTTGACTTTTGTCAAGCTGACCAGTTTGCTCCAAAAAAGCTATGACTCTTTCCTTCAACAGGGACTCCATTAGTTTTCCCACAACTGACGTTAGACTAACCGGACAGTAGTTACCTGGCTGTTCCTTGCTTCCACTCTTGTGGAGTGTTACTACTGTTGCACTCTTCCAATCCTCTGGCACCTCCCCGCTCCTTAATGATTTGTTGAAGAGCACTGCTAAGTGGGCTGCCAGTTCCCTCCAGAGTTCTTTTAGTATTCTTGGGTGTATCCCATCTTGCCCCATAGCTTTATCTACCTTTAAATAGTCTATTTCCTCCAGGACCCTTTCCTCTGTGAAGGGACCCATGTCTATTCATTCAATCAAACACTTCTTTATGCCTATTGTTGGTCTGTTACCATCTGCTTCCTGTGTGAAGACTGAGCAGAAGTACTCAATGAGTGCCTCTGCCTTCTCCCCATCTTGCTCTGTGGTTTGTCCATCTTTTTTTGTGATTCTAACAATGCCCCCTTTGGTTTTCCTTTTTTCACGTATGTACCTGTAGAAGGTTTTGTTGCCCTTTTTCACTTTCTGAGCTATCCTAACCTCTGTTTGAGCCTTTGCTTGTTCTCCTATAGGGCCCCTCACTGGTTGAATGAGGTCCCAGTTGAAATCTACAGTACTGGGAGCCTTGCAACCTTCAAGCATGATCGAAACAACTCCTTGTCAAAGCCAGTGCATGTGCTTATAGGAAAGTTACACAGTCTCCCAACTTTTGCTCTTACTCTCTCCTCACACACCTTAACAATCCCAGGTGTACGTGCGGATACCCCATTGCTTCTTCCTCAATTCAGACCACATTTGCCCCCTGTCCATGCAGTTATACCCCCTAATTTCTCCCTTTCCAATTTCCCTATGTATCCTTGCCCTCTCCGTTTCTCCTTCCCATCTATAGGTGCTAACCTTTCATGCTCCTCATCTCTACTCCACTATACACCTTACTCCACCCCATCTCACTGCCTGCCCCTCCCAAACATCTTGCACTCCTTGCCTCCATACCACCCTACTGGCCATAATATGCCCCCCCTCTCCCTGATCTCACAGTCTCATTATTGATAAGTTGAAACTGCCTCTATCGACAATGCCAATGGTCATGGCTGCTCGCAGTGCATCCCTGATCTGAGTCATAATGCTTGCTGTAGTATTTGTAAATAACTTTAACTAACTACTTGACATGTATTCTCTGTTGTCTGTGTGTTGACAGGTCTATGACTTTCTGATATGTAACAATGTAATTTGTCTTGTACTACTGAAGTGGAGCCTTTGTAAATGAGCACCTTGCTCAAAGGTTGTTTCCGAATAACTAAATAAATAAATAAAAGTTTGATCCACATTGTACACCTACATTTTTTATTTCTCCAGACTAGTTCTTCCCTGTGAGTACAGTATCTTTTTTTGCTTGTTGAATCAGCAAAGTAGAATTTAGGAATATGACAGTAGAAGTTTAAGAAAAAAATACAATTGTAAGTATGCAATTGTAATCCATGTTATATAATGAGGAGTGCATGTTAGAAGGCACCCTGGGGTTACACAACCATTCTTAGCCTATTTTTCTCAATTGTTATTTGACCATATCATTGCCAGTATCCCTCAAAATGTATAGATGTGGGACACCTTTTCATATCAAGGAAATAAAATTGTTCAAAGGTTATACAGTGGCTGTGAGAAAAAAAATACTAATAATGATCATCCTGCTCCCTCTGAAGTGATGATAAATTGTGTATTTTGAGTAGGACCATTGTATGTTAGAGTTATATAACATCGATTTACTACTTAAACCTTTTAAATGTACTGTTTGTAGGAAGATGTACCTGCTCTGTTTATTTTCAGCAGCTGACTTCAGTGTTGCCATGGCTATTGTGATGCTTTCAGTACTGAAAAAGACTGCCATCTGGTTCAGTATGCCATGATGTGTCAAGATATCACTTTTTATCTTGCTATATACAGATCAGTACTTGCATGCTGTATAAAAGTATTTCTACTGATGGCACCCCAGTTGTGGAAATAAATCCATTATTTCTACAGTAGTGCCAAGTTGTACCCAGCCAAATAAAACAGCCGAACTGCCTTACTGTACATAGCAGCAAGCCAAGGTAAGGACTAGTCAGTGTAATAGCCACCTCTATAATCTCTAGCAGCCACTCATTGGTGTCTGCCACCATGGTATCTGGTCAGATTATCACTACAGGAATAGCACCAGGCAAGAGAGCTCTAGTCTCTATAGCGCTATCACAGACAGCAAGCAGGGATGTAGAGCGCTTGTGATGTGCACTCACCTGGTCACTGTCTGTGGTGCTGCTACAGGACAAGGGCAGCAAAATACCAGGGGCTGACAGAGCTGCTCCTGTGGCATGGAGGGCTGGGACATGGAGCAGCTTAGCTGGGAGGCAGTAGAGACCAGGGTTCTAATCCTGGTCTTCAACCATTTTGCAAGAATCGGGACTTCTTTTTTTTACAAGCGACCATGGAAACAGTATTCCAAGGCCCCAAAAATTTTAACTTTTCCCATGATCTGCTCCTCCCTGTAGTGAAAATTTTTAGTACTGGGATGTGGGGGCAGAACCCCCCACATCGGGGTGCAGGGGTAAAGCATTTTTGCTGTGATTTTGTTG
Source organism: Neoceratodus forsteri (assembly GCA_016271365.2). NCBI lineage: Eukaryota > Metazoa > Chordata > Ceratodontiformes > Ceratodontidae > Neoceratodus > Neoceratodus forsteri. The sequence continues at coordinate 478,537,310 of CM057452.1, read as the reverse complement.
CCAACAGGATTCTTGTCAGCTATATTCAGACCCAGTGCTGTGCCCCACATCCCTATCTCTTTCAAAATGCATGGGGGGCAACTTGCTGGGCTGGAGGAAAAGGCAAAATACTGTGCTGGAGGGGCTGGAGACTCTAGCGAAGAGGCTGGGGTGTAACTTGCTGTGCTGGGGAGGGCTGGGCCTTCTAGGGAGGGGAGCTGTGGTGCAACTTGCTGGGGTTGGGGAGGGCCATGGACCTTGCACTGGAGGAGGAGGCTAGGCTGTGGGGAGAATGGGTGGGGCAACATACTGGTCTTAGGGGACTCTTGGGAGGGAGCTAAAGTGCAACTCACTGGGCATACAGAATGAGGTAGCCAGATAGCAAATTCTGCTACAAATGACCCCCAAAATGCACCAGAATGCACCAAATTCAAAACATTTTCTGGGGGCTTAGGTCGCCCCCTGCTTCCCAGCCTAAAGTTCTAATTTTTGAGCCCTGTGAATCCACAGTTTTTAAAGGCTGATTACTCCCCTGGTAAAACTACAAAAAAAAAGAATAAAAATAAATAAATAAATATGAAAGAAGTTTGGCATACAGGAAAGATGGGGCAAAAGTTTTTATGCTTATGTCAACAATAAAATGCAAACTCCGAGAACAATTGTGCCCCTAAAAATTAACAATAAAGAAGTAACCACACCTAAGGCTATGGCTGAAGAATTCAGTGAACATTTTGGTTCAGTGTTTAATTCAAAACCAACTACAAATAGACCTGTACCCAGAATTGATACAGTCGAACAATTGGTATTTTCCAAGTCTAACATTTTGGTTAAACTGAATAATTTGAATATCAATAAATCCTCCAGACCAGACAGGCTACACCTTAGACTATTAAAAAAATAAAGGATTGGTTAGTAAAACCCCTCTTCATGATTTTTAATATGTCCCTACGTTATCATACCATACCAAATGACTGGAAATCAGCTGTAGTAACACCTATCTACAAAAAAGGAAACCACACAGAGATCTCTAACTATGGGCATATCAGCCTGACAAGTGTTTTAGGTAAAATTTTTGAAGCACTATTGAAAGATAAATTGGAAATGGACCTCATGACCAAAGGGTTAATGGATCAAAATCAACATGGTTTCAAAAAAAATAGATCACGTCTAACCATAAATTTGTTTTTTTATGAACACATCAGTAAATTACTAGAAAGCAATATTCCAGTAGATGTTATTTTTCTGGACTTTTGTAAAGCTTTCGATAAGGTATCCCACAATATCCTTATTGATAAAATGAGAACAATTAATATAAACAACAAAGTCAGAAACTGGGTGCAGGAATGGTTACATAACCGCACCCAGAAAGTATGCATTCGGGGACATTTATCTGAGATGTGTTCAGTAAGTAGTGGTGTGCCCCAGGGGTCAGTACTGGGACCAATACTGTTTTTTATTTATATTTCAGACTTAACAGAGAATCTTCAAAGTATGGTAGTTAAATTTGCTGATGATACCAAACTAGCAGCCTGAGTAAAAACTGAAGAGGAAAGACGTGTGCTCATCAATGATTTAAAAAAACTGGAAAATTGGGCACATAATAACAAAATGACTTTCAATACTAGTAAATGTGTGATTATGCATTTTGGCACAACAATCAATCTCAAGTCATCCTAAATAGCCAAGTGCTCTCATCAGTTGAGCTTTACAGTGGTCTAGGCATACACATTTCACAAGATTTATCATTTCATAATCATTGTACTTATGTTATTAATAAAGCAAACAGAGTGCTGGGATGCATAAAAAGGAGCTTCAGTTCAAGAGACATGGAATGTATATTACCCTTGTATAGGGTCTATGTGCGACCATTGCTGGATTGCTGCCCCCCCCCCGTGGAGTCCATACCTCAGGAGGGATGTGGTTAGGCTGGAGGGTGTTCAGAGAAGAGTTACTAAAATGGTAAAAAATATGCACAATAAAGAGTATAAAAAAAGACTTGACAAGTTAGATGTATACACCCTGGAACAAAGAAGAACTAGAGGAGATCTCTCCTAATGCATAAATTGGAAAATTATATACAGCTACTGTCACAGTTAGGATTGACTTTTAACCAACGGGACTGTAACTTCCGAAGTCACAAGTATCAATTTGCTATCCTTAGAACTAAGGCATCATACACAGACCGGGGGAGACAGCAGGACGCCTATTAGCACTCAGAATCAAAAAACAGGAATCATCCAAATTCATTCCCTCTATCTATTCTCAAGAAGATGACACATTGAAAACGTCCCCTGTTGATACAGTATCTGAATTTAGGACCTATTACACTAAATTATATACTTCTATGTCGAGCCCACCTTCTAAACAGGAATTGGATTTCTATCTAGCCACTTCTAAATTACCTTCTCTCTCAGAGACACAACAACAGTTACTTGTAGCTCCCATTTCTTATGCAGAGATAGTCAGAACAATTCAAAGCTTACCTTCAGATAAAACACCGGGTCCAGACGGCTTCTCTGCAAATTTTTATAAAAAATTTCAGAAACAGTAAATCCCTTTAATACTGCCCTTATTTCAACATGTTTTATCAGGAGCAGTAGTAGACGCTACTCTATTTGAAGCTTTAATTTTTCTTCTCTTAAAACCTGATAGAAACCCAGAACTAACTACAAGTTATTGGCCAGTTTCCTTACTGAATCAGGACATTAAAATACTATCCAAATTAATCACTGAACATATTAATCTTGTTCTGCCTGATCTTATTGGGCCCGAGCTAGTTGGTTTCGTGAAAGGACGTTCATCAGTAGATCATCTTTAAACACTGTCGCAAGTCCTTTCTGTATCCAGAGATGCCCATTTTCCTGCAGCTTTTGTCTCTCTGGATGCTGAGAAAGTCTTCGATAGAGTGAATCAGAACTTTTTGTTCTGCACTCTCAATGCTTACAGATATCCCCCTGAATTCCAAAATTGGATAAAAGCACTTCACCATGCTCCATCAGTGGTCATTATGGCCAACGGTGTGGTATTTAATCTTTTCCCTTTACAATCTAATACTAGACGGGGATGTCCCCTATATCCCTTACTTTTCAACTTGTATTTGGAACCACTGATTCGGCGTCTAACGGATTGTAATAGGATTCAAGGCATATCTGTTTCTGCCTAAGAAATTAAGGTATCGGCATATGCTGATGACCTTCTCTTACAATTATCCTATCCAACCACATCAACCCCTCCCTTGCTAGCTCTTATTGAATAATATTGTCAGTTATCCAATTATAAATTAAATATAGATGAGACCGTTGTATTTCCCTTCAATCATAAGGTAATTAAAAGATCTATTACTGATTTGGTACTTTCATGGAAACAAGACTTCTTAACATTCCTGGGAATTGTAGTCTCCATGAATCCTGTTCTTCTTCAGAAACTAAATTTGGACTCTCTGGTGAAAATCATTGTCATTGACTTGGTCCAAGCTCCCTCCCTCCCTCTCTCTCTATGGGGCAGAATTAATTTAATTAAGATGAATATTTTTCCCAGACTTTTCTATCCCCTTTATTTACTTAATATCTGGTAACCCCTTTCATGGTTCCGTAAAGTCCTTGAGCTTATCAAAAAATTTATATGGGCTAATAAACAATCCAGATTGGCTTATTTCAAGCTAGCTTCCCCCCAAAGATAAGGGGGGACTACACCTCCCTCATCTTACTTTTTATCATTAGGCTAGTCACATAGTCAAATACCTTCAATGGCTGTCCCATAGGGAGGAAGGTTTTTGCTGCTCCTTTATTGCCTTTATGGCTCAAAGTCAAACTATCTCTTATCCTTGCCCATGGTTTAACCCCAGCTGCACTCTTCCATATTAAAGCCAGCTCACTCCCCGCACGGTTGAAATCTACTCTCTTTGAAACTTCCATCAAAATTCACTCACAGTTATGTAATTTTTTTAAATACAATCATATACAGGATTTAAAGCAACCCATATGGGGTAACCCTAACTTAAAAATAGATAATAATAATAAAATGCTGTCTGCCAATTGGCTACTCCTTGTAGATGAGTTACGTCCCTCTTCTCTTGTCTCAGAAGAGCACTTTTGGCTGTCTTCTAATGAGATTCTTAGCACGCTAAATATACCCACTAAATATATTTTCCAAATTTTCAATTAAGACATTTAATCTTGACAGTCTTTGTATTAATCCCCCCCCAACAGGGGTAACATCTTTTCAGACTGAGCTAGGTCCTTTAGCTGGCTCCCATCAATCGGTGTCCAAATGCTACAAAATTTTGTACAACTGGGCCTATCCAATGTGTTTTGCTCCCTCGGCCTACTGGACCTCTTTTTTTCAGAATCGAAACTGAGAATGGGAAACCCTGTGGCACAATTGTCATAAATATATTACCCAAGACGGGGTACACCTTACTCAGTTCTATATATTGCATAATTTATATTATTCCCCTCAACAGTTATTTAAATTTGGTCTTCTATCATCTCCCATTTGTACCCGGTGTCATAAAGAAGAGGTCTCTTTGTATCACATTTTCTGGACCTGCTCCAAAGTCACTTCACTCTGGGCTAATATCTAGCAAAGAGCTGATCCTTTACTGGGCCTGAATGACTTATTTATTCCAGAAATTTGTGTATTGGGTGAATATACTGAGATCTCTGTTCTTGTTAGAAGATATCACATGGCCCTTATTTCTATGTCTGTTAAAAAAGTAATTTTATGGCATTGGAAGGACTGTGATAACATTGCCTATTCGGAATGGTTCAACAAACTCTTAGCCACTCTAAGGACAGAGAAAGTGATTGCTAGTCTTAAGGGTAGATCTGAGAGATATGAGAAAATCTGGAATCCTTTACATACACTGTACTCTTTATAGAATAACTAACTTAGTATAAATCTTGCTCTTTGACTCACTTGGATTCTTTGCTCATAATTGTATTGTGTATGGGGGGGTTAAAGGAGGTTGTTGTGGGAAGGGCCAAGAGCGGATCCATTGTATTGAATACTTTATGAAAATTGTGTACTGTTTTGCTTTCGTAGTTATTGTAAAAATGTAATAAACTTTAATCTGAAAAAAAAAACTAGCTTAGGACTAGGGAGGAAATATTTTCTAACACAGCTAGTTGTTATTGAAAAATAGAGGGGTATCACATTTTAGAGAGTGCCAGAAAATGCAACAGATTTTCACTGTAGCTCCTACTCTTGTTTTGAATATGCTGTTGACATTAGAAAGGAAAGCTCACACTAATATATTTAATAAGTGTGCAAAACATTGAATGTGAGAAAAAAAACACACCACATTTCAAAGAATAAACATTGTTGGCCCCTTTGCTAATGCCTTCAATACTGCCTTCACAGACCTTAGCACTGTGCTACCTAGCAATTCCCTTACCACCCAACTGCCTGGGCAGCCTCCATATACTGGCTAACCCCCACCCAACCATAACGTCATACCACCATTCTACTTTAGGCAAATCACCAGAGCTGAAATCATAAGATATGTCAAGCGGTTCCTAGGTAAGACAAGGATGGGGAATGACCTAATAGATGACACAGTCCCACACAAAAGATTAATATTCAAATTAACCAGCCTGGGAGTGGGTCCCAGGATGGTAGCCTGGGTAAAACACTGGCTGCACAACAGGACACAGAAGGTAATTGTAAATGGAGTCCACTCTGAAGAAAGAGGGGTTACTAGTGGGACTGCAGGGTTCAGTATTGGGTCCAGTCCTTTTTAATGTCTTCATCAGTGACATTGCAGAGGGACTGGAAGGAAAAGTATGCCTTTTGCAGATGACACAAAGATCTGCAACAGGGTTGATACACAAGGAGGCATGGAAAGGATGAGAAGGGACTTGGCAAGGTTGGAGGAATGGTCGGAAGTATGGCAGCTAGGATTCAATGCAAAGAAGTGCAAAATAATGCACCTGGAAAACAAGAACCCAGGGGAAGAATACACAATGGGGGGGAGGTAGTAACAACAACAAAAAAGGAAAGGGACCTGGGGGTAATCATATCAGATGACCTTAAGGTTAGCAAGCAATGTGAGAAGGCAGTAGGGAGGGCTGGGGGTATACTGGGATGCATAGGGAGAGGCATCAGCAGCAGAAAACAGGAAGTTGTTATCCCTCTGTACAGACACTTGGTGAGACCCCATCTAAAAGCCCTAGAAAGGATTGCATTTGATCAATTAACAGATTGTCTGGATAAATACAATCTCCAATGCGCACAACAGCATGGAGTCCGAAAAAATCATAGTACCCTGTCTGCATTGGTTGACTACTCTACACAACTATACAATGCATTGGATGTGGGAATAGCTGTGGGATCTCTCTTTATAGAACTCAGTAAGGTGTTTGACACAGTCAACCATCAACTCCTAGTTTACAACCTACTATCTATTCTCCTGTCCCCCACCACAGTAGCCTGGATGCCAGCTACCTCTGCCACAGATCACAATGCATGCGAATAAGTGGACAATTCTCAGAACCAAGGGAAGTGACCCTTGGAGTACCCCAAGGATCCATACTTGGCCCCCTACTTTTCAGCCTGCTGATTAATTTCCTACCCTCGATCTGTCCGGCTCACATGGTGCGCTATGCTGATGATGCCATCATTGCAGTATCTGGTAAGGAACTGTCCAAAATAACATCAGATCTGCAAGCCAACTTCCAAATGCTAAAAATGTAGTTTGTGCAGAATAGACACCTGCTCAACTACCAAAAACAAAAAAAGATATGCTAATCACAATGCCTCATAACAAGAAAAAGTACGGTCTGCTGTTAATCCAAAACCAATAAGGGGATACACTAGAGCATGTAACCACCTTTAAGTACCTGGGTATACACCTTGACGACACCCTCACCTTCATCAAGCATATTGAACAAGTCGTTAAATCTGCACATTCAAAGTCAGGAGTACTCTATTGTCACAGACACACAATGACACCAGATGCATTGAAACTGGTCATGTGCAGCTCTATTTTGTCCACAATTGACTACAGACTGGTGATCTATGGGGCTGGCTCAGACACTGTGCTGAAAAGGATCAAAACCCTCCTCAACAAGGCCTGTAGGTAGGTCCTCGGGGCAGATTACTTGACCCACATGTACACACTATATAAAGAGACTGGATGGCTCCAGCTTCATCTCAGACTAAAACACTAGGCCTGCCTGCTTGGAAAAAAATCACTACTAGGACTAGCACCTGAATCCACCTCTAATATTTTCAAATGCACCCAGACCACTAAAAACACTAGAAGTGCAACCAAGTGGGGGCTACAGATGCCCTTCAAGAGTACTATGTTCTTTCATAGATCCCTACCTTACTGGGGACCCAAGTGGGTAAATGACCTCTCTGCTTCCCTTACTGAAATTAGTAAGCTTGGCCCATTTAAAAATGGGCTCTGCCCCTACCTAGCCCATAAAATAACTGCTGCTGCCCCATAAATACATGGACTACCCTAGTATAACACAAGAGCTCTCTCCATTTCTACTATATATTGTCACATGCTGCACCTCATTTCCCCAACCCTTCATCTCCTTCTCCCCATACTATGTCTCTCTGCTTAACCTTTGTCTCCCCCCCCCACCAAAATGATGTGCCTCTGCTGAACCCTAGACAAAGCCTCCTCTGGCTGCGTATATTCCAATGCACTGTACTTAGGTATCCCCATGAGTTTTCTGGCCTTAAGTTGTATACTGTGTCTGATAAAACACTCTACCACACTCCTAAAGTGATGCTGTTATCTCACCATCACTTATGTAACTGAAACTTCCATGTAACCTTACTGTACATGGGACCTTGCACTGGAACAGGAGGCTGGGCTATGGGGAGACTGGGTGGGGCAACATACTGGACTGAGGGGACTCTTGGGAGGGTGCTAACGTGTAACTTACTGGGCATACAGAATGAGGTAGCAGGATAGGTCTTGTCTGCCTGTAACTTTCTGTAGCAAATATATTGACCTGTCTTTTTTGACTCGGACCTTTGTAAAGGAGTCCCTTGGCTCAAAGGTATTAATCTGAAATGGAAATAAATAAATACATAAACTAATTCAGCTGTGAGACCCAGTGGCTCTAACTACTCAGAAATGTTGTCATACATCTCTTCTAAAATTTTGTCAGCAGTGTAACACTTACTAAGCATGCTGACACACAGAACCACCATTCCTTGCATACCTTACTGCAGATTGTTGCTTGTGGTGTTGTTTGAAGATGATTGTGATACCCAATGTACTGTGATTCTCATATAATCAGTGTTTTGACATCTTTTCCACACGTCTGTGGTCAGGTGTACAGTACCACTTTTGTTCTCTTTAAGAGCCATTTTTATTATGTTTGCCATGCGCATGTGCATGTAGGGAACATCTTGCTATAATAGTGCTTTTTGGGTGGTGTGATACTATCTATCCAATGCAGAGCAGTGTTTAAGGGGTGAGTCTGTACCACAACAATCATCTTTCATGTTGAAAATGACAGAGTTTTGGCTTGCTGAGCGTAGAAGTCATGTACTTCAAAACACAAGGCAGACCCAATCCTGGGTCATCTCTTTCCTTTGATCTAGGCACAGAGCTGTTCTGTCTGATCAGCCTGGAGTTTCAAACATCCAGAGGCTCAGGCCGGCTGTAACAGAAATAACCTGTGTGTGTGCGCACGCATGTGTTTGTCTCTCTCTCTGCAGATGTTTACTAGCTGTATTTACCACATTCAAATACAAATAACTTCAAAACTAAAAGTGATAGCAAGGTATTGTGAGCACGAAAATTGTTCAGCACAAAAATATGTACAAAATGAGTGGTGTTTCATTTATAGATACCTTTTAGTTTTTTTATAATTAGCAAAAAAATTGCAGAAAATTCAGTATTTTCACTTTTTCAACAAACAAATGCGAATAATTTTAAAACAAAAAATGACATCATGGTACTGTGAGCACATTTGTTCAGCACAAAAATATCTACAAATTGAGTGATGTTTCATTTATATATACTTTATATATACATTTTAGTTTTTTATAATTAGCAAAAAACAGCAGAAAATTCTAATTTTTGTCACTTTTTGCAACAAACAAATGCAAATAGCTTTAAAACGAAAAATGATAGCATGTTACTTTGAGCACAAAAGTTGTTTAGCACAAAAATATCTACCACATGAGTGATGTTTCATTTATAGATACCTTTTAGATTTTTTGTAACCAGCAAAAAATGGCAGGGAATTCAATTTTGCTTTCACTTTTTTGGAGGTATGGCATAAATGGAATATGCTATCCTCTACTGGAAATATTGTTGATATTTTTTGTTCTCATGCCAATTGACCTGATGACATCACTCATGGCTTTGTCGCTCGTGATGTCAGTGGGTCAATTGGCACGCAAACAAAAAATATCAACAATATTTTCAGTAGGGGGTTGCATATCCCTTATATATTCTTTGCAAAAAAAAACCTCCATTAACGCATCAGTTTGTATTGCTATTAAAGCAACAAATGTATGGAAATGTGATTTTTGGGTTTTCAGCACTATTTCCCCATTCCCCCAAGCAGCCAAAGGGTGCAAGGCAAAACAAGCAACAACAGACATCCATCATCAGCTAAGACAAACAACATACAAGTTTCCCACATGACACAAGAGACATTTGTCATCGGGGTCCAGTGCTTCTGTAGCCATGGATACACATGCTGCATACTTGCACACCACCTGGGAAGTGCAGTAAAAAATTCCCATAAGATCACATTGTAACTTGTAAGTAAGGAATAATACATGACAGAGTGTGTGGCAATGCTAAACTACCACACATTTCAGGTGGGTTGTGAGGCATGAGGTGCAGCCAAGTGCTTTCAACCACCTGGGAAGTGTGGTATATGATTCCCATAGGATCATATTGTAAATTGTAAGTAAGCAATAACACATGGCAGGGTGTGCAGCAGTGCTAAATTTCTGCATGCCCCAGGTGGATTGTAAGATGCAAGGCACAGCACAGTGCCTTCAACCACCTTGGAAGTGCGATATAAAATTCCCATAGGATCACATTGCAAATTGTAAGTAAGCAATAACACACAACAGGGTTTACAGTAATACTAAATTACCACCCACAGCAGGTGGTTTGTGAGGTGACTTCTGAGGCATGAGGTGCAGCTGAATGCCAACAACCTTCTGGGAAGTGCGAATGTCTTCACTCAGGTCCCGCAGTTGGCAGACTGCTTCTCAGACCTGTCTCTGCAGCTCCCTCACTGGTGTCCATCTCCCCAAGCATTACCTGCCAGGAGCCACCACGGTTTCCCCCCATGGTGAGGCCAGGAGATAAAGGGCTGTCATCCCCCCCTTCCAGAGAATAATCCAGTAGTGGTGGCTTGGCTTCAGTGATGGTGCAAGTGAGGGGCAAGCTGGCAGGGCTTTACAAAGCCTGCCAACCTTTCTGGTGTTTTCTCCCTATTTTCTAGTCCTGTCCACCTTCCCTGATTTTGGCACAGATCCTGCAAGCCTCATCACACCTGGACATCCCCGTTGAGGAAATTTCCTGGCTTACCTGCAGGGGTCACCAAGGGAGCAGTATCATTCCCTTCTCAGTTGGGAATGCTGCTGAGAAGCAGTGCCTCCTAGTGAAGTAGACTGTGGGGGGGGCAGGGTAGCAGCCTGCCCTCCCCTGAGCAATTAGAGCAGGACCTTCTGGAACTTTTGCAACTCTGAGGTTTTTTTTATTTTGTTGTTGTAATAGTCACAGCAGCGTGGAAACCCCAACTTTTTTTTTTTTATCCTAATGGCTGTGGGAGCGTGGGATGAACAGTTTGAACATGAGTTCCTTTTTGAATGTTTTCTCCTCATTGGCTGCAACAGCTCATCATCAGCCAATAGATGGTGGGTTATACAAACTCACACGCACCACGATGAGCACTGTTGGACTTGGACCATGCCATCAAAAACCAGGTCAGCTCCATTTTGCTTGCTTCTCCACATGTGCCATGGATTGGGACAGGAGTGCACTGTACCAGCATACCAAGCCATGGATAAGGAGGAATGTACCGCACCGTGAGTCGGAGAAGTGTACTGCACCATGGGTCGGAGAAGTGTACTGTGTTGTGGGGCAGAGAAGTGTACTGCACCTTGGATTGGGAGAAGATACTGCACTGGGCAGAACTGATGACTCAGACAGCCAGCGCACAGAGAAGAACAGGTCAGGTAGGTCATTATTCTAATGTAAAGAAAAGGGCTATGAAGAAGTGTTCAGTAGGAGATAACAGACAGGTTGTATAAAAAAAATTCTTGTTTCTGTCATCTCGGCATGCACCACACAAAACAACCACTATCTGTGTGTGAGGAGTGGACTGAGGAGGGGGAGAACACAGAGTCGTACTGGCCCATCAGGATACCTGGACATTTACAGGTGTGCCCCCTCTGCTGGGTATCTGGTCACCTTCTAAACTCTGAAACTCTTTGTATTTGTCATCTACTTTCTGATTAAAAGGGATATTAGGCACTGCAAACAAATGTAAGATGAACACAGCTTATTTCAATATGCCACCAGTTTGACACACTAGCCTTCAGAGCTAATGTATCAAACTGAAGTGGAATTTTGATATAAGTGTGTCACTCTGGGCTGTCCCATATTGATTTTCCAGGTGGGCCCCCCGTACCCCAGTCCAACCCTAGGACAACACTAGTCAAAACATCCTGTCCTCCAAGTCCAAGACACTGATTACCAGTCATGACAGGAGTGTTCCTGATAAATTGTGCATTTTGTTTTATCAGATTTTCCAATCATGTATCAGCCCAATCAGCCCTATTGGGGAAATATTTTTGTGAGGTGAGGCACTGGCAGCCTGACAGGAAACAAACTTGTTGTCTTATCAGTTGGATGGAATGGATGCTTTGCAACCAAATTCTGTTAGTCCTCAGATACAGACACAGACACAAACACAGACAAACACTCACATACTTATTTGCACTGGAAACAGTTTATAAGGGAAAACTAATCTAGTCCAGAGCTTTTTCTGGGGAACTAATGAGCTGCTGATGTATTAAGAAGTTTTGCATGTCCCTCACCTGCTCAAAGGGGGCAACAAAAATGATGACCTTAGCCACAGTGAAGTTAGTCATTTTGGTAGTGATGTCTGTTGCTTGCCACAAGTCAAAGAAAGCTTTAAAAGCAGCCACAAAGTTTCAAAATGACCCTCAAAATGCACCAGAATGCATCTAAAACCCGATAGCTTCTGGAGGCCTAGGCAGCCCCCAGACCCCTGGCCTATTGGTTTGGTCTTTCTTGGGACAACCAGGACTTTTATCAGTTATTGCCCCCCCATAAAAAAAGCTAGCTACAACTCTGGTGCCTCCCCCACCCTGGAACCACCCTGTCAGCTTTCCAAGCTTGCTTCTGAACTCAGGTCATCGGCATGGGTGCATGTAGCACTACTCACTGGGCGATACAGCAGCCCAGGACAAAGTATTTTTAAAGGACACTAAAACCCTTGTTCTCTGCCACATAAAATGGATGCAGGTCCTTGGCAAAAAAACTCGACAATTAATAGATTAATTTTAATACTACTATGTGATCTACTGTAGGCAGTCTTTTGTTCTACAGTAGCATCGCAGTAATTGTCCACTGTTCATGAAGACAAGCAAAAAACCATTGGATGGCAGTAGCAAAGTTGTAGAACCTTTAAAAATATTTGTGTTAGAGAAGCTTAACATGCATTTTTTTCCTGCCCTGTCTCTGTCTCTTCAACATCACTATTATTCATAGTATTTACCTCGCCTATATATTTTTTCCTTTCCGTGAACCACTGTCAAGCCCAATGGTTGCATGTGCTCTTTGCAAATGAAGTTTAAGTGATGATGTAACAAGTAGACCCTTCACTTGCCCCCTGCATTCTTCCATACAACAAAAAGGTACAGACCACAAAACATTCATTTTTAGTGCTTACCTGTATATGAAAATAGCTCCACAGAACTAAGATAGAATGGTTAGTCAACATACCAGGAACTGCAGTGGTGTTATTGACTGGTGTTTCTCACCCTGATTCACGCACACTGTGACCATCTCCAGAAGAACTATGACCTCTGGTGTTTTGATTGATTTTTTTCCCCCACTACTGGCTAGTGGCAGTGTTTGCTGTATATGTTTTTTTCTTTTGGTTTTGGGTACCCAGGTGGCATCTTCTACCTCACTGATAACAAATTCAGATTCATAACCTTTATTGGAAGAACTTAACTCTTATACATCTTGTGCAAGCTCTTCTTCAGAAGCACTTTTCTGATGAAGTACAGTAGCTGAATATGCATGAGTGGCATATCATGGAGTGTAATGTTTAGTGATACTAGAGAGTGTCTTTTCTTTAATCACTGACTTTCTGGGTCTAACTGTTTAGGCTAATTATTTTTGTGTTTTATCTAATTTTTCTGTCAGTACTGACAGTGCTGCATTACTTTTGTCATAGGATTCCATGACACCCATTTATTTTTCTGGTTTTGTTGTTTGATTTTTATTAGTTGCATTAACTAGCAGCAGTAAATTTCTATGTTTACTAATTTCAGCAGTACTGCTGGTGGTGAGCACGTGTTCCATATCTGAATCCATTTTTTGTCTTACTTTTTTGTATGCTCACTAACTCTGAAATCTATATTAGTGGCAGGACAGCTTAGTGAGTGGGGTACAGAGCAAGGAAAGCTGGAGACAGAGACGTGAAAAATTCCACACCCATCTCTTATTTTCTGCATAACCTAACCATTTTAGTATTTAACCTCCCAGTCATTACACTCTCAATAATTTCTCTGAAACCTTTATCAGTGCCAAGATGGCCTAGCAAGTGATGCACTGAGCTGGGAAAGCTGGAGACAGAGACATGAAAAATCACACAACCACCTCTTATTTTCTGCATGACCTGATGTCCAGTTCACCTTTTGAGAACTGGACCCAGCCCTAACCCATCTCCTAGGGGGATGAGCTGAGACCATGGGTCCAGTGTTCACTTGGATAGTTCGGTGCTCACTTTCAGAAAGCATCTTTCCTGATGCCTTGAAGGAGGCACTGGTGAGGCCTTTCTTGAAGAAACCATCACTCGACCCTGATGTCCTGGTCAAATATCAACCTATCTCCAACCTCCAACTTTTAGGGAAGTTCCTGAGAAAATAGTGGTGCTGCAGCTTGAGGCACACTCACTTCCTTTGAAATCTATGAGCCATTCCAGTCTGGTTTCAGAAATGGCATTGGCCAGGGTGCAAAATTACCTCCTCAGGGCTACTGATAGAGGAGACCGGTAAGTTCTCATTCTCCTTGATCTGTCTTCAGCATTTGATATGGTGGACCACACTGTGCTTTTGGATCACCTTAGAGAGTGCTGTGGAATTACTGCTACTGTCATCAACTGGTTTGAGTCATATCTCTCGGGGCAGGAAGCAACGGGTGGTGATGGAATTTCTCTTCCTTCCCAAAGCTCCTTTTATGTGACAAGGTTTGATCCTGTCACTGATGTTGTTCATGGTGTACATGCTACCCCTGTGAGAGCTTATTTGACGTTACAGTCTGGGTTTTCATTGCTATGTAGATGATACCCAGCCGTATATGTCCTTTGCCCTTGGAACAAATGATGTTGTGAAAGTACTAAATAAATGCCTGGCCGAGATCCAGGACTGGATGTCCTCCAACTAGTTGAGGCTGAATCCTGACAAAACAGAGGTCTTGGTAATTGAGCTTAGCTGCAGAAGTAATGGGAGTGCCTCCAGGGTAGGAACAGGATTGGTCCAGGGAATGACCCCATTGATGGCTTCCTCTAGGGTGAGAAATCTGGGGCCTTCCTGAATGACAGGTTGACACTTGATGCTAAAGTGTCATTTGTTGTCCAAAGTGGTTTCTACTACTTAAGGAATGTTGCCCAGATTAAACCCCTTGTTCCACCCGAGGACCTGCCATCACTTGTACATGTCTTTGTTACACCTAGGCTTGACTACTGTAATGCTCTGTACTTCAGAGTCTGTGGAGTGACTGTAACTAGAGTGATAAATCACTCTCTCCGGTTCATGTTGGAATTGCACTGAAGGAAGAGACAACAGACAAGTAGTTATAGAGGTTCCATAGGTTTTCCAGACCTCTGTACAGACCGAGGTCCATTATAGCTCACTGTTGTCAGTAATATCTCAAGATGTTATTTTTAATTAGGTGAGCATCCAGCTGTGCCTTAAAGCTAAGCATACTACCACTGGCCACTACTTCTAGTGGAAGCTCGTTCTGGGTTTTTGTTGCCCTTATAGTAAACCGGCGTTTCCTTTTGATGGTGTTGACTCTTTCAACTTTGATTTGTAGTGGGTGAGATCTTGTACTATAACTCTTTTTCCCAGTCCCATATGGTCAGGTCACATCCCATGGCATCAAAATTTGCTTTATTATAATTATGTACTATAGTACCTCCAGTATCTTTACCCAGCCTACCCATATATCTGAAACAAACCATGGCATGATCACTAGACCCTTGGGGGGGGCTGAATATTGCAATCATGATGTTATGTACTAAATTTCTTAGGACTAGATCTAAAATGTGACTGCCCCTGGTGTTTGATGTGACAAACTGATGCATACCCACAAAGCTTCTAAGAAGTGTGATTCCTCTGCATTTTCCACTTGTAAGATATCCCAGTTTATACCGGGAAGATTAAAATCCCCATGTAAAATACAGCTGTCAGTAGCAGTTAGTAATAAAATCTAACAATTGAATGTTATTCTGATGTGAGTTGGAGGGGGTCTATAAATCAGGCCCAAGTTGATATTGGCAGTATATGGGGGAGAAATCTTCACCCATAATATCTTGGTGCTATCCCAGTGGGTTGTATCTATAGATTCAGAGACTATGCTGTCAGTAACATAAAGGGCCACACCTCCCCCTTTTGTCAAGGTCCTGTCTTTATGATACAGTGTATAGCCTGGTACGTTTTTGTCCCAGGGGTTCTCTTCTCTCCACCAAGTTACTATAATTGCACAAATATGTATGTTGGAACTGTGTAGGGTATAGATTAGTTCATCGGTTTTGCTATTTAAGCTTCTGGCATTTATCACCATAAAGTTCCAAGTTACAGGATCTACTTTCTTGGTGTTACCAGACTTTGTTCTGGGATTCCCTCGTCCCCCGCTGCTGGTAGTTTAAAGCCCTGTTGATGGCCTGGCACAGTCTGTGAATGAGAATGTGTTTTCCATGCCTATTCAGATGGAGTCCATCCTTTGCAAAAAGCCTTTGGTCCTGAATGTGTCCCCATGTTCTAAATATATGTGTCCTTCCCTGTGGCACCATCTTTTTAACCATCCATTTAGGGCTTGTATATCCCTGGTTCTAGCCAGGGTAGCTCTGGGTACCGGGAGTAGACTAGATACAATAAGGTCACTACCATTTGCTATCAGGTCCCTACCGACCTGTTCAAAGTGGTACTCATGAAATAATTGAAATTTATAACAGATCAGTAATACAGGCTTACTATCAGTACAGTATGATCACTGGGAGAACACCAGTTTTTCTTGCCTAGGTAAATGCAGTCTCTTATCTATTTCTCAGAGAAGCTACATGCTACAAAGGGTCTTATACCCTGATAATTACTATGACAACAGCTAAAGAAGATACATAAAATGTATATAATTGGACAAAAACTGATAGTCTGAGCAACTGTTCTAACTAGCATAAAACTTGCACAGCTTGCAGAGATAACACAACAATGGACCTCTGTAGTACAAGGTCATTTGTAGTAGTGTACAAGTACTAAAGATGGCACTGTTGCCTTACATATAAAAGTACAGTAAAAATAGAGTAAAACGCATTTCTCATGGCTAGAATATATCAGTAAAACATAATGAAGCATAATAGAACACAGAAGCTGACACTTATGCTTTTATGATAAGTGTCTTTGCCCTAAAGTTAGTATTTATAACAATATAAGTTGCTGCCCATGAGGTGGGGCACCATCACGGGGTGCTGGACTATGGATAACATTCCCCTCCTTATTGCCTCCAAAATAAAAGGCAACAACCACAGAAAACTAGTGGGATAAAGCTATAAAATCCATCATTTATAAGCCTGAGGCACGAGCCTTGTAAAGAAATTCAAATTGTTCGTGATGTCATCTAAGAGTACATCACAGACAGCAAAGGGTTAGTATCAGAAAAACAATCAAAAATGCTTGAATAATAACAAAAGCTTTAAAAGTTAATTCTAACCAAGTATTGGATACAGCAGTGATTAAATCACCATCATGAATAAGAGTATTAAGAGCATCACCAGCTTTAGAAATATTGTTGCTAAAATAGAGTTTGCAGCTGCTCCTGGGATGAAACTGATGATGGTCAATATTCTAAGCCTGCTCAAAAAACTTGATCATCTTCAAGTTTGGGCAGCCCACACTGACCCAGATCTGATTATAATTACCGAGTCATGGCCAAAAAAGACCAACACTGATCCGCAAATTACTATACTAGGCTTCAAGCTCTTTAGGGCTGATAGGGATTCGAGGGAGGGGAGTGGTTGTATACGCCAAATCAAAATTTTAGGTTAGCAGCATTTCTTGTAAAACTAAGCCCAAGGAATATGAGATTGTCTTGCTTAAACTTCACCTTCTATCCTCAGAGTGCATCACAATCATTGGTGGCTATAGACCCCCGTCAGGAGGCACAGAAATTCTTAACGTGTTGAAATCCATAACTTTGGCTGCTAACACGGAAACAATAATCTTAGGGGACTTCAATATGGATTGACTCACTGCTAAATTCCACTCCCTAAAAGCCATCTGTGATGAGCTGGATCTTACACAGATAGTAACTGAACCCACAAGAATCAATGCTTCTAACTCTGCCAACAGCTCACTCTTAGATGTCATCTTAACTTCGCATCCCCATAAAATCTCACATTCTGCAGTTTTCCATAACGACATGAGCAACCACAGTATCGTTGTATGTACAAGATTCCAATCTAAAACCCAGCAGCACCATAAATTCAGAATCAAATGCTCATTCTGTAAATTCAACTCAGTAAACTTCCTAACCGATCTAGCTACTATCAGGTGGCAAGACCTATATCTTGCCAAATCTGCCGATGCCGCTGTCTCTGTCCTAAATGACAAACTCATCACCCTAATTAACAAGCATGCACCTCTTATTAAAATGAGGGTGCAGAAAATCTTACATCCGTGGTTCACCCAAGAGCTCAAATCTGCACTTACCAATAGAGACAAGCTATGAGCTAGGGCCAGGCACACAAAGAACCTGGCAGACTGGCAGGCATTTAGAACTGCCAGAAATGCCTGTGTTAAAAGTGTACATGCTACTAAAGCAAACTTCTACATCTCCACTCTGGAGCAGGCCAAAGGGAACTCCCAAAAAATCTGGAAGACACTGAGATCCATTGAAGGCCATCCTGCTGCTTCCTCCCTTCCCACCAAGATTCTGGCCAAGGTTGAATGGCCAAGGATGGTTGAAAATAAACTGTGAATCCTCGAAGAACTTAACCTTCACTTTGCCACTGCCGGGTTGGCATTCGACTCCTCCCCATACGCTAGCCGAGTGAATAGCAACACTAGCCCAGATTCTACACATGCTACTCCACCTCACCCCTTCCAGTTGTGCCTGTTTAGCTACAAAGAAGTCAAAGACGTAATTCTTAGCCTTGACACCAAGAAAAATGCAGGGGACGATGGCCTTGAATCATTTTTCTTGCGGTTAGGCTATGCCCAGCTCACAGCCCCCATCCTTCACATCTTCAACCTCTCTGTTACCACAGCCACTGTTCCATCCTGCTGGAAATCTGCCCATGTTCTTCCTGTCTTCAAATCAAGAGATCCTTGTGACTTAAACAACTACAGTCCTATCTCTATCTTACCTGTTCTCTCCAAAGTGCTGGAAAAACTTATATACAACCAATTAAAAAATCACCTCGAAGCACACTCACTCCTAAACCCAGCCCAATCTGGCTTCAGGTCGAAGCACAGTACCATCTTAGCCTTGGCTAAAGTCTCTAATGACTGGATCCATGCTATGGACACCAAGAAGGTTACTGGTGCAGTCTTTCTAGACCTCAACAAGGCCTTCAACACTGTAGACCATCACTTCCTAATCACTTGTCTTGCCTACATAGGTGCCACTCCACTTACCTTACAGTAGTTTAACAGTTATCTCACGGGAAGGATACAAAAAGTCAAAGCTGATGGCCTACTATCTGCCCCCCTTCCAATTGCCAAAGGAGTCCTTCAAGGCTCCATCCGAGGACCAATCCTTTTTTCCCTGTACATCAACAACCTTGACTCCCACATAAAGAACTCTAGCATACATTTCTTTGCGGACGATACGGTTTGTATGCATCAGGCTTGTCCTTAACTGAAGTCAGGGAAGCACTCCAAGCTGACTTTATACAGTTAGAAAGCAACCTTATCAATGCCAAGCTTCTCTTAAATGGCAAAAAAACCAAGACAATGATTTTCTCGAGACTTGCCTTGTCTGGTGCCCTACTACCCCACCTAAAAACTTCATAGTTACCTCCCTAGGTGAACCCTTGTAAGTCGTACCTAAATTTAAATATCTAGGTATCTGGATAGACAACAAGCTTTCCTTCAATGACCACATCAAGGATCTATCAAAGAGGCTTAAAGCACGCTTGGGTTTCTTCTTTAGCAATAGGACCCTCTTTTTCTCTTGCGACCTGCAAAAGACTTGTCTAAGCAACATTCCTTCCCTTGCTTGACTACGAAGACATTATCTTTATCTCCTCCCCAACCTTGAGCCTATCTAAACTGGGTGTACTCTATCACCATGCTCTTCGCTTCATTACTAACTCTGCATACAGGACCCACCACTGTGATCTTTATGCAGCAGTTGGGTGGACCTCTCTTGTCACCAGACACCTCCTGCATGCTGGCATTTGGACCCTCAAATTACTACTCCACAAACTGCCTGTCTATTTAACATCTCTCATACACATCTCACATAGCGCCTACTCCCTAAGGAAATCTGACCTTATCCTACTAGATGTTCCCAGGATACATACCACAGCTGGCCAAAGAGATGTAGCATACGCCCTCCCAAACATTTGGAACCAACTACAAGCCATGCTGAAGCTAACCAGCATCATATCAATTAACTCCTACAAAACACTAGCTATCTCTAAATTAAAAGACATATGTAGGTGCTACTAGGCCCCTAATGCCAAGTCAACTTCCTAGGTACCAACTGGCCCTCTACTTATTAAGCTGAAATGTGTTGCATAATTTAGGGTAAGGTTAAAGCTGGAATGTACTGCATATATAGCATAAGGACTTCTATTGTGTATACCTCTTGTATTATATATTTTTTATTAGTTGTTCTACATTTTATATCTCCTGTCTATGTAATTGCGAACTGTATGTGTATGTGCCTCAGGACCGCCTTGTGAATGAGCTTGCTCAACGGAATCTTTCCTGCAATAAACTTGAACTTGAACTTGAACAGATAAGATGTGAATCCTTTCTAGCTACAAGGGATTTCAAAGAAAGTGTCAAAGGGTCAATGTGAATGTTATATATAGGCATATATTGAGACAAGGCAAGCAAGTATTGCCGATCAATATCAATAACATCTGATTCAGAGAGAGAGAAACAGGAGTAATAACTGTGTGACCAATTACTGTTTTTTTGCTGTGGAGTAAAACAGAAGTTAGGAGCATGAATAGCACAAGTTTTAGCACCATAATGAAAGGATTTACGATTTGTCACTACATAATACTGTCCATCAGAATTGCAGGTAACTTGTACAGTTGGAACCCTCCATTGTTGTAGACATATGGGACATGCGAAGGACTGGTTGGTGAGCCATGATGAGAAGCAATATACTTCCTCCAGGTAGCTTTGGGATGCAGCTGTTTCAGCAGTGGGTGTTGAAGATGCAGCATGTGAAGCTTGTTCAGTCAGGTTAGACGGCAGATCATCACCCAAGGAATAAAACCAGTCAAGATGTTCCAGAGCACAGCCACAGACAGGTTTAACAAAGTCAAATATGTCACAGCAGCACAGGTAATAATATCCCTTCTTGGCACAGCAGTTGGTATGCGATGCGATCCAAACTTGCAGAACAGGATGATAAATGACTAAAGGAGGCAAGTCAGTTCATTCTCGGTAAATGTTCTCATCCAGATATCTGATGGAATTTATAGCAGCCAGTTTGTCAAAGACAGAAGTTTGTGGATAAAAGCAAGCTAGTGACACAGGGAAAGTAATGAACTTGTTGTCATGAATTGAGCATTTCTTAGTGAAATAGCATGGTGCTTGGTTTGGATAATGTGTAACATACCCAAGATTTCTAGTAGTAGACAAAAATATTGACAGAGTTTGACATGCACAACGTAATGGATGCAGTAGATTTGCAGTGAGGACAATACCATTTAGACATTCTCCATTCATGAATAATATCTAGAATGTCACCTGTTTCCAAGTCCCTGAAGAGATTGTTAACAGTGGCAGTAACATAAGAACCATAAATGAAACATAAAAGTTCATGGGCAATATATTGCTTGTCTGCCTCCTTGTTATTTTGAAAAACCAATTCATTAATTTTGTTTCTAGTATCATTGAACCCTTTAGTGATTTCCTGCATGTTATAAACAGTAAAATGCTCTTCCTTACTTAAACCATCTACACCATGTAACAGTGATGGTAACACATAATTTTTAATAGCTTGTTGAACATTTAGTGTTTGTGCTTTAATAGCAGCTACATCTGCTCTATTCCAAATAGACATTCCTGAACCAAAAAGGTCAGAGATGGTGCCTGCTGCACCAGTAACAGCTGCAGTATCATGCCTAGTACATGATTTACTTTTAGCATTAGATGCGGGTCTAAAAATTCCTGCATGTTGAGTAACATGAGATCCACTAATTGGATCATTTGTGTGAGTTTAGTAAGCAGCTACCTTGTCTAGAAGCATCATGCTGAAAAAAAAGTTGAAGTGTTGGTCGTGTGACAGAGACCAAATTCAGCCATATTCCAATGTGGTATGCCAACACTACCTTGATATTTTAAGAGTGACCAACACTACAGTGACAACAGCACCAGGTTGCAGTAGTGTCGGTGCAGGACCCTGCCACTGCTTTCTGGGGGTATTGCACTCCCCCCAAAACAACTCTGACTCAGAGTTGATTATTTTAGTAGTGGGGTGTGGGGGCAGAGCCCTCCACATGAGGGGTTCAGGGGTGAAGCTCACTGAAGAAAACAATCTGCCCTGTGACTTCCTTCATGCTGACTGCAAATGTAGCCAATATAAGGGAGTCTCTGTAACATCAGTTGACAAATAATTTGTCAACCAACTGTCATGAATCCTTCCAATGTGTAAGATTGAAAATAACTGGAACATGCATAAACTGTACATTGTTACAGTAATCAAAGCTCCTGGAAGGGAAGTGGTGGTCAGACAATTAGGAGGACCAGGCTCCTGAGGAGGACATTCAGTCAGTTCTTCTACAGTGGGTGGGACTACAGAAAGGAACATAGCTTCAGTAGCCATATAGTTGTGAAGACAGAAGGCTTGTGACTCCTCAGAGGTGAGACAGTCACAAAAGGCAGGATCTGTTAAGGCAGTTAAGCTATATACTTTTTTTATTTATTTTTATTTTATTTTATTTTATTACAACTAGGATTACAAGTACCTTTGAGCCAGGCTCTTTTACAAAGGTTCAGTGTCAGAGAATAAATGCAATGCAAGTTACAGAAATAGGAACAAAACAATAAATAGGTCAGCATATTAGGTTACAATGGTAGATCAATACAATAGCTAGAATAAGTAGAATGTATACATAGGAATACAAAGTAACATAGAAACATAGACTTTGATGGCAGATAAGGACCGCTTGGCCCATCTAGTCTGCCCATTTCCCTACCTACAGGATAGGCTGCAGATCCTAGTTAACCAACAGGCTATTTCTTCCTACCCCCCACAAGAATTGCCTTATGTCTGTCCCATGCATTCTTGAATTCTCCCACAGTTTTAGACCCCACAACCTCCTCAGGAAGGCTGTTCCATGCATCCACTACCCTCTCTGTGAAATAATACTTCCTCACATTGCCCCTGAACCACTCCCCTCAATTTTTAAATTGTGTCCCCTTGTTCTTGCACATTTCTTTTTCTGAAAGATGCTACCCTCTTGGACTTTGTTGATTCCACTGAGGTACTTAAAAGTTTCTATCATGTCCCCCTCTCCCTTCTTTCCTCAAGGGTATACATATTAAGCTCCTTTAGTCTCTCCTCATACGGCTTCTCTTGCAGACCCTGCACCATTTTAGTTGCCCTCCTCTGGACTGCCTCATCCTGTCTATGTCCTTGCAGAGATGGGGTCTCCAGAACTGGACGAGTACTCAGATGGGGTCTCACCAACTGTCTGTACAGAGGATAACAACTTCCTGTTTTCTGCTGCTGATGCCTCCCTATGCATCCCAGTATACCCCCAGCCCTCCCTACTGCCTTCTCACATTGCTTGCTAACCTTAAGGTCATCTGATATGATTATCCCCAGGTCCCTTTCCTTTTTTGTTGTTGTTACTACCTCCCCCCCATTGTGTATTCTTCCCCTGGGTTCTCGTTTCCCAGGTGCATTATTTTGCACTTCTTTGCATTAAATCCTAGCTGTCATACTTCTGACCATTCCTCCAACCTTGCCAAGTTCCTTCTCATCCTTTCCACGCCTCCTTGTGTATCAACCCTGTTGCAGATCTTTGTGTCATCTGCAAAGAGACATACTTTTCCTTCCAGTCCCTCTGCAATGTCACTTATGAAGACATTAAAAAGGACTGGACCCAATACTGAACCCTGTGGTACCCCACTAGTAACCCCTCTTTCTTCAGAGTGGACTCCATTTACAATTACCTTCTGTGTCCTGTTGTCCAGCCAGTGTTTTTACCCAGGCTACCACCCTGGGACCCACTCCCAGGCTGGTTAATTTAACTATTAATCTTTTGTGTGGGATTGTGTCAAATGCCTAGCTAAAGTCTAGGTAGGCCATGTCCACAGCCCCTCCCTGGTCTACTACTTTGGTCACCCAGTCAAAGAAATCTATTAGATTCATCTGACATGACCTTCCCGCTGTGAACCCATGTTGCCTTGGGTCCTGTGCCCCACTGGCTTCTAGGTACTCAACTATTCTTTCCTTCAAAAGTGACTCCATCACTTTCCCTACCACAGAGGTCAAACTGACAGGTCTGTAGTTTCCTGCCTCTGTCTTGGTCCCACTTTTGTGAAGGGGAATCACATCCACCTTCCTCCAGTCCTCGGGTACCACACCATCCTCCCATGATTTATTAAAAAAGAGTAGCCAGTGGTTTCACTAGTTCCCCCCTTAATTCTTTTAGAATTCTGGGGTGAATTCCATCAGGCCCCATTGCTTTGTCCACCTTCAGTTTTAGGAGTTCTTTCAGAACCCTTTCTTCTGTGAAAGTACTGGGATCGTCCCCCGTATCAAGAGTGCTTCTGTTAATTGGATTAGGCACTTCCCCTCCTCTTTTGTGAATACTGAGCAGAAATATTCGTTCGGTATCCTGCTTTTCACTGTCCCCTCTGCCCACCCACCATTCATTCTATTCAGCCTCACTATCCCTCCCTTTGTCTTTCTCGCTTGCTGATGTACCTATAAAGGTTTTATCCCCTTCTTAACTGAGTTGGCTATCTTTCCTCAGTTTGGGACTTTGCTATTCTGACTTCCCTCCCTGCTTCCTTCTGCCTTAACTGGTACAGCTCTCTGTCCTGCTCCTTCTGTGTTTCCTTATACTTCCGGAATGCTATCTTTTTCTTCCTGACTTTCACAGCCATCTCTTTTGAGAACCATAGTGGCTTTTTCTTTCATTTTGATTTGTTTATTTGTTTCACACAAAGGCTTGATGCCTCTGTGATGGCGGTTTTGATGATTCCCCATTGTTGCTCCACACCTCCTTCTAGCCTGTTTGCTAGTGCTTTTCTGAGTCACTCTCCCATCTTGCCAAAGTCAGCCCTCCTGAAGTCCAGTACCCTCATTTTTGTATGACTTGACTCTGTAGCTGAGTTTAATATGAACCACACTGTTTGATGGTCACTTGTTCCCAGATGGCAACCCACTTCTAGATCTGAGATCCTCTCACTGCCCCCATTTGAGAGTATGAGGTCTAAGATTGCTCCCTCATGAGTGGGTTCTGAAACTAGCTGTCTGAGGCCTGCCACCTGTAGGGCATCAGCAATGGCCCTGCTCTCGGATGTGACTGCAGCAAATGTGCTCCAGTTAACATCTGGCATATTCAGGTCTCCCATCAACAGTATCTCCCCTTTCTCTGCCATTCTAAGAATGCCTTCTATCATATCCTTGTCCATTCCCTCCCCCTGACATGGGGGTCTGTACACAACCCCTGTGCGGATTGTGGTGCCCTTTCCAGTCTCCAAGGTGACCCACAGTGCCTCCTCTCCTCCCTGTTTACTCTTTTGTTCAGTTGCTTTTATCCCTTCCTTTACATAGAGAATAATCCTCCCCTCTTCTCCCTGCCTGTCTCTCCTGTGGTTATGTACCCTGGTATGTTAACATCCCAGTCATGGTTCTCTGTGTGCCATGTTTCTGTGACTGCTATGATATCCAGGCATCCCTCTTCCATCAAGGCCACCAGCTCAGGGAGCTTGTTGCCCAGAGTATGGGCATTGGTACTCATTACCCTCCATTTCCTGATGGCCTTACTCCTTTTTGCCCCATCCCTGTCCTTCTTGCCTTTGTCACTTTCTCCATTTACCCCTGCCTGGCTCCCTATCGACACCTCTATGTTAGTGTTCACCGCACTTCCTACCGTGATTTTTTTGGGGGGCTAGGATTTACCTGCTCCTTTCCAGTGCCTCCCACCTTGACTAGTTTAAGTGCTTGCCAATGAAGCTTTTAAACCTATCACCTAGGATCCTGGTTCCCCTCCCAGACAGATGCAGCCCATCATGCCAGTATAGGCTTGCATCACTCCAGGTGGACCCTCAGTCCCCAATGAAGCCAAATTCCTGAGCTTCACACCAGATTTTCAACCACTGATTGAATACCATGGTGCAGAACACCCTAGCCTCTCCTTCGTCATAGATGGGCAGCACCTCTGAGAAGGTAACAGAGGGATAAGTAGGAGGGAGGGTGGAAGATGAAGATAAACGTGAGGAGCAAAGTTGGAGAGGGCAGGAATTGCAGCCAAAGAGCATAGTCATCAACTGGGAGCAGGCTGAAACTAGTCAACAAAAAGGGAAAGATCATTGAGGGCTCAGAAGAGGTGGGGGGTGTAGGGGGAGAGTCAGGAGTGGTGAAAAGAAAGAAGAAATAAAAAAGTAACAAAGGAAAAGGAGGGGGTGGAGATGTGGTAGGTGGTAGTTGAAGAAAACAAAAATGAGAGGGCTGAGGAGATTATAGGTAGCATTCACAGGAGCTAGAGTTAGTAAGTGGAGGTGGAGTTTATGTTTGAATGAGCCAAGGGTAGTAGTGGAGGAGGAGATGTCAGGATTAAGCGCATATAACCAGCTAGGTGCTCTGAAGGCAAAGTATCTTTGGCCCTGAGAGGTGTGACGGCAGGGAACCTGAAGGAGCTGGCATTCAGAGCTCCTGGTGTTATGTGGCTTTAGTCTAGTGCTTGGACTCCCGGTGGAGTGAGGCCCATGGTTACTTTCTTTGCCATAATGAAGGTTTGTTATTTTATGCAATTTGAAAGCTGAAGCCAGCCAGATCGGGCTTACAGGTCACATGTATGAGTGAGATGATGAGCACCAGAGATAAGCCTGCAGGCCTTGTTAAGTGATGTTGAAATTTGTCTCAGGGCAGTGGCAGAGGCAGAGTCATAGCTTATAAGACCATAATCAATGATGGAGACCACCGAGCTATGGATGGCAATCTTCAGTGCTTCTGCAGTAAGGTGTTGTCTCTGTCAGTAAAGCAGGCCTAGGTGCATATTTGCTGATTTGGCAACATTGTCTATGTGTGCCCCATAGGAAAGATTTGAGTCCAGGGATAACCCTAGGTATTTGAATGACTGCACTTGCTCAAGGGTGTTGCCATTGCTGGTAGAGATAGCTAGGGGGGAGCTCTATGCCTGTTTTGAGAGCTGTTAAAGAGCATTACTTTGTAGTTTTTATGATTGAGGACAAGCTTATGATGAATGAACCAGTTTTCCACTGCGGCAAAGCCTTACTGAAGATTGGTCTGCAGGAGCACAGGGTTCTTGTGGGAGGAGAAGATAACAGTGTCATCAGCATAGAGGATAATCTGTTCAGTATGAGATTTTGGGACCGTGTTAAGAAAAAGGCTGAAGAGTAACAGACCCAGGATAGATCCCTAAGGGACTCCAGATCGGACCGGTCTGAGGTCCGAGAGTGTCCCAGCAATTTTGACTCATTGAGATCTGTTTTGCAGATAGCTGTTGAACCATGAGACAGTGTCAGGAGAAAGTCCTAAATGCTGGAGTTGTTGGATCAGCAGACAATGGTGGACTGTGTTGAAGGCCTTGATCAGATCTACAAATACTGCCCCGGTTAAGTGACCCATATCCAATGTGCCGCGCAGTGCTCCAGTGAACTCCAGTAATGAAGAACAGGTGCTATGACCTTTCCTTAAGCCATGTTATTGTGGGCATTAGAGATTGTGTTTGTCCAGGTAGTCTGTGAGTTGGTTGGATACTATGCATTCGAGTGCCTTGGAGAGAGGTGGTATTATCGAAATCAGTAGATAGTTCATATGGCAGATCAGTAAATGCATCATTAAAGGTGTTCACAATGACCAGAGGATCCAGGGTGATGGCCTCATCAACCTTTAGCATGGTTGGGGAGGATTTAGTTTGTTTCCCTGTAACTTCTTTGATATTCTTCTAGAAATCTGACCCCTTTTCCCAGGAGTTTGAGAGAGCTTCTTTGTAGTAGGCATTTTTCAGTAGTCGTATGGATTTAGTGCAGTTATTGTGGGCACATATGTAGTTCTGTATGTCATGCTCGGTGCCAGAGTCTCTAGCCAGGGCCCAAAGGTGGTCCCGAGCCTTTAGCTGGGCAAGTAGCTCTCCAGTTAGCCACGGGTTGCAGAGTGCTTTGACTTTTCAATTTTTAAGTGGGGCGTAGGTGTCACAGGCCACGTTGAAAGAGGAGATAAAGAGGTCAAGAGCTGTGTTAACATCTGTTGAGAGGAAAATGGGAGTCCAATCAGACAAATATGTCTAGAAGAGGCTTGTCGAATAGAGAGTGTACCGTTTGGTGCAATCCCTTTGTTGAGCCATCCATGAAAGGTTCCTTTAGATAAATGTGCTACAGGAAGTGTGTAACCATTAAAATCATGTTCCCATTCTATCTGCAAGGTGGATTTGCCTGGATATACAACCATGGCATTAAGATAAGCAGCTGAGCCTTCCCTAACAGTAATCAATTTGTTGGGGACATCTATATGGACTCCCTTGGGGCTGAAGATGGAGGCATCTCTAGCTGAATGTTCAAGTTTGTCAAGCAAATGTGCTATACATTGTCTGTGTTCAGCAATAAGGGGTTTGTCTTGAGAGTAAGTCAAAGAAAGCAGTCCCACCAGGATGAGGATGTGCAAGACAGCCATCTTGCCATTATATCTGAAAGAAACAGAAAAGGATTAAGTGAGGGGTACTATTTCATCTTAAGAGGGTTGGGAAAAGTAATTAGTCACCTTTATACAACTTAAACTGATTAGCATGGAACCACTTGTCAGTGGTCTCGTTCTGATTCTGAATTTTCACCTGATAAACAGCAGGGCTGAGTTTGTTGACAATGGGATATGAGCCTTCCCATTTGCTGGTAAATGAGTGAGCCGGTGGTCTGTATTGGAGAAGCATGACTTGATCTTCAACTTGCCAGTCGACTTCTTTGGCATGCTTATCAAAATGAGCTTTTGCTTGTTGTTGAGCTTTGCCCATATGATTTGCAGCAAACAAGTGTTTTCATGATGTCATCACAAAGTTTTCCAACATATTTGTCCACAGATACCCTATGTGTGGTAGGGGTGTGGAGGTCAATCAACAGGTGCTCAGGTAATTTCATGGATCTACCAGTCATAACCTCATACAGTGTGCACTGAGTAGTTGTTGCAGGAGTGCCCCTAATTGCCATCGGCAGTAGTGCAAAAGGGAATCCCAATCCTTAGGATTGTCATTGATGAATTTGCATAACATCTGTTTGATTCTTCTGTTTGCACTTTCTACCTAGACTGAGGATTGAGGATGATATGGGATATAAAATTATTGATCTGCTCAAGCATTTGGAGTGTCTCCTTCATCAGCTCAGCTGTAAAATTGGTTCACTGATCTGAGTCTACCTTAAGGGGTAGGCCCCACCTGGAGAACAATTGATCCACCAGGATCTTGGCAGTTGTCTTTGCCATGTTGTTTTTAGTGGGGAATGCCTTAACCCACTTGGAAAACAAATCTGTGACAACAAGTGCATACTTGTTCTTGCTGGAGTTAGTCAAGGGGCCAATGAAATCAATTTGCATCACATTCCATGGTCCAGATTGCCTTTGTGGTGGCAATTTGGCATTTCTTTTCACCAAAATTGGATTGTTCTGGGCACACACTATGCAGATGTCCACATGGTGCTTCACGATCTTGATCATACCAGGCCACCAGATGATGGTTTTATGTCTCTGGGTGGTGTTTTCTGCCCCTGGTGTCCACTAGTGGGGGTGTCATGAACCATATGGATGAATTTGGTTCATAAGGATTATGGTACAACCCACAGTTTGTGATTTGTATCTTCCTTCCTATACCAGATCAGTTTCTGATCATGAGATATGTGTATGTTGTCAGAATGTCTTTTGTATGGACTACCAGTAGTTAGTTCCTGTTCAATTCCTTTGTCTAGGTATTTGAACACATCTTTTAGTTCTGGATCAGATTTCTCTGCAGCAGAAAGATCCAGTGGTGGTTCTGGTTGTGGTTTCTGCCTGGTGTTGGCAGCTAAGAAAATGGCTGCCACAGCTACTGGGTGAGTCATTGATCATGTCTCCCCCCCCCCCATCACCTGCTTTGGCAAGCAAATCCTCGCTATAATTGAATTCATGGTAAGGGTCATTTCTGCAGTGAGTCTTTACCTTGTGAATGTACAGTTTTTGAGTAAATTGTTGGGTCAGTGTGTGTATGTGCACAAACAAATCTCTGTATTTGACAGGTGTGCCATCAGAATATGTAAAATTGTTTTTTCTACCAGAATGGTAGAAATTCAGTAAGGGAGGAACAGACCCAGTTAGAGTCTACAAAAATTATTGCATCTTTATCACCATGGGGCATGACATCTAGAACACAGGCCACAGCTGCCAATTTGGCATACCGTGAGGCGATGACAGTGCATTTGCTAGCAATCCACCTAAAATCGCTCTCTGGATCTAGTATGAGCACACCAAACCCTGCTACTTGTTCCCCCTCCACATAGGAGGAGGAGCTGTCTGTGAAGACACGATACATGCTGGTATCCCCTAAAACATCTGGTGTAGCCAGTAAGAATGGTTCTGGCTCAGGTGTGTCAGGAGGTTGGAGTGCACAGTTGTGGGGATTATCTGTATAGAGTAGGCCATGGGCCAAGATGGATGGCATTCTTGCAGGTAGTACTTTGATGTCTCTGTCCTGAAAAAGCAATGACCAGTGGGTGAGTCCGGTGTTGGAAACTGAACCATCTTTTACTTTGTCCGAAAGTAAAAAGTTGGTTGGAGTGTGGCAGGTATGCAAGACAATAGGTGCATACCCAATGATGTACATGAAATGTTTGACAACTCAGTAGGTTGCCAAAAGTGTTTTTTCACAGACACTATACTTCCTCTCTACTGGGGACAGCATCTGAGATGCATAGGCAATGGGCCTGAAGTATCCATTATACTTTTGTGCCAGCACTGCAGACATGGCAACTTCAGATGTAGCAGTTTCCAAATGGAATGGGAGATCTGGATTAGGATTAATCAGTGCTGGAGCTGAGGCTAAGGCCTGTTTGAGCTATGTCACAGCATCAGTGTGAGTGGGGCCCCCTTGCCCATGGGACATCCTTTATCAGAAGTTCATAAAAGGGAGCGACCTTCAAGGCAATGTCAGGGATAAAATCCCTGGAGTAGTTTACTAGTCATAAAAAGCATCTGAGTGTTGCTACACTAGCAGGAAGTGGCAGATCTTGCAAGCCCTGGATCTTTTTGACAGCTGGGCTTCTGCCTCAGTCTGTAATGTGCAGGCCAAGAAAGATGATCTCATTCTTGCACGGTTGTGCCTTGGAGGTGTTGCACTTGAGGCCTGCTCTCTTGAGGAGAGAAATAAGTTTGTCTAGAAGGGCCAAATGATCTTCTTTTGTGGTGGTTGCTAGAAGCAAATCATCCACATACCGCAGGAGACACTGGAATGTGGAGAATCCCTGCAGAGCATCCATCATGTGGAGATGGAAGAGGGAGGGGCTGTTGTGAAAATCCTGGAGAAGACAGGTCCAGGTGTACTGATGTCCATAAAAGGTGAAGGCAAATTTGTATTGGCTTCCCTGTGCTAATGGGAGTGACCAAAACCCATTAGAAATGTCAAGAGCTGTGAATCACTTTTTGTCAGGTGTCAACAGCTTGAGTATATCAGGTGCTGATGCTATGGTGTGCAGCTAGGAGTAACCTGATTACATTTTCTGTAGTCAATTGTGAGTCTCCAGGTACCATTTGGCTTTTTCATAGGCCAAATAGATGAGTTCACGGTAGAGACACAGGTCCTAATTACTCCTTGTTGAAGCAGTGATTGAATGTTTTCCCTAAGTGATGGCAAGGCTTCAACAGGAAATGGATACTGTTTTTGTCTCAGAAGGTCAGGCCCTCTGATTTCAATGGTAGTGTGCATCTTACCACAGTCGTGTTTGTTGGTGGCAAACACGTCAAGGTGTTTTTGCAGCAAAGGTGCAAGCTCTGAAAACAGGTCATGGCTTTTGAAGAAAGCCATGACGTCATACTCTTTGTTGTTATGGGAGATAGCTGCCACCACATGTGACTCTGGGATGGTGACAGCATGACATTGTCCTTTGATCTGAATGAGTAGCCTGTTGGCCAGATCCACTACACAGCCATGTAATGTTAAGAAATCAATTCCCAGAATGCTGGGGTGATGATGTAAAACCATGAGGTCAAAAGCAAAAGTAGTCCTGAGGTGGCCTACCACCATAGGAAGAGGAATAGATCTGTAGGTGTGTAGCTAGGTACCATCTGCACCATGTGCACTGGTCTTTCAGCTGGTAGACCAGTCAGGTGAGACTGGGTCCTTGTCATGGAGGACTGACATGGCTGCTCTGGTGTCCAGAAGCATGGTAAGTTGGTGGCCCCCGACCATGGCCTTTACACAAGGCTGTCCATTTGTGTCAACAATCAGGTTGCTCACAGTCGGACCAGTGCCTGTAATTGTCAATCCAGTGGTTCAGAATCAGCATTGTCTATCTGTTCCTGAAATCAAAGGCCTGCCGGATCTTTTAAGGACTTCTGTATGTCTTGCAATTGATACAAGTGTACTTGTGATGTCACAGGCACAGTGATAGCCTGCACGGGTGGTTCTGCCTTGGATGTCACATCGGCCTGGCCAGTAACTGACGCAACCTCCCGCAGCTACATGATGACTCAACAGCCAGGGCTAGGGCAGCTATAATCTGTGTAGCTCTAGCTCCCCTCTTGGCACAAATTTCCTCCAACAGCTTGTGGAGGGTTTCATTCTCTTCTCTGATTTGATGATAGCTTGGACAGTTCTGGTATTGATTCTGGCTATTTTGTTGGACTTTCGGATTTTTCAAGCTGCCTTGGTTGTCCTTATTGTTCCGGTTGTTTCTGTAGTTCTGGTCCCCCCCCAACTTGTGTTACTGTTTGTCTTCAGGAGGGGTGTCATTTTTCTGGTTGTTTCCCTCCACCTTATAGTGGGTGGGTGGGGGCTTCAGGGGTAGGCTGTATTGCAGCTACCTTGTTGGATTTGCCAAAAGAAAGGGTACGGAGGTAGACGTAATAGGCCTGTTCTTTCTTAGAGAGAATAATGTTAATCTTGTCAGTGTCCAGGTAAACATTAAGCTCAACCTTTTCTCGCAAGGCCAGAGTCATATTCTGGATGTACAAATCCTTGTACTCAATTTGGTTCATATTGTAGTCCTCATTTGCAAGAGACTTCCCAGTTCTGTATGCCAGCCACAACCATTGATGGTAGGTGGCTGGGCTTTCTTTTACACCTTGTTTGACCTTGTAGGCCAAGCGTGATCCCATGATTCCCAGGGAATTTGCACATATGAGTGCAGCGGTGATCTAGTCAAAGGTTGCAGTACCAGCAAACAGTGCAGCTTCTGGGAGCTTGGCCCAGAGTGTCCGTTCGATTGTCTGTCGCAAGACTTAAACCTGGTACTTGGGTTGGAGAGAGAGCTTCTCTCAGAGGGAGTGCACTTTCTCCAAATGGCAACTGAGATTGTCAGTTGGGCCCATCTGTCCGATGCACAGTGCAATTCACTGGACACAGTGAGTGACTTGTAGTGGGTTGGAAGTATGCATAGTTGCACCCAATTCAGTATGGAACAGGGCTCCATGAAGCACAGCCTCTGCTGTTGTATCAGCAATTGCCTTGTATGTGTAATCCTGAGTAACAGAATCTTTTAGCATTTTGTCAGTTTGGTCCTGGATGGCCTTCTTTTGGTCCTCCGGGATGGTGATCCTACTGATTGCTTCTTTAATCATGCTTCAAATCTCCAACTCATCTCTCCTAGTGAGAGGAGCAAGTGGAGGTGAATCACAGAATAGAGGCCCTCCGCCTGTATCATGGGGGCTGCCATCTTGGTGTTGTACATGGTGTCCGCCATGTTTGCACAGGCATGGTATTGCAGTGTGCATGCTGATGTCAGAGCCATCTTGCAGATGGCCAGCGGACATTGCTACATCGTGGGGGTTGGATTTACATGTGACGTGGCATGCGTCGTCATCCAAGTCAGAGTCGTCATCGCTGGATAACGTATTCTCAGTGGGCGTATACTGAAACCTGTTCATGGCCTTAACATGGCTGGCAAGAATCTCCCATCGATGGTGCAACTTCACCATCTTTTGTCTACACATCTTGTGACAGACGTTTGCAGCGTCCTTCTCAATACCTCTCTCAACCTCTCTCTGTAACACTCTATACGCGGTGCCCAATTTGACATTTTCCCTAAGTTCTCTATACAACTCACAAATCACACACTTGTAATCCTCTTTCAACTCAGCATTCTCATCTCTCAAAGTCTCATTCATATCACCCAAAATGTCATTCAAATGTGCTAACTGTTTCTTATCACATTTCAACCTTTCACAATCATCTTTTAGAAAACATCTCTCTCTCTCTCTCTCTCTCTCAGTGTCTTGAGCAGTACAGTGCATCAGTCTGGAACTAGTATCTCCTCCGCTAGTTTCTGTTCCTTCTTCTATAACTCTGATGCCTGCTCATCTCTTTATTAGAGATGTGTTTTGCAGTTCAAGGGAGGTACATCTCTCCGTGAGACTCTCAACAGCAGTATATAGCGTGAAATCTGTCCATCCGCCTTGGGATGTGAGGTAGTTTGAGACATCGAGTCTCAGTTCTATGCACAGGTCAGACATAACAAATAAGGGGTAGACAAACAATAAAGCAGTTGTAAAACTGGTAAAAATGCCTTGGCACTGTCACCAACCACTTTCCTGTCTCTGGTGGGTGAATGGTGATGTCAAGGGGGTATGCTGTCACGCACAGAGGGAGTGTAAAGGGGGTCTGGTGTGGGTCTGCCACATCCGAGACCAAGACGGTGTGGGTCTGCCACAAGCACTACCACTGTAAGCATGAGTAGGTCTAAGTAGGCTAAAAGTGCACTATACTACTCAACATTCAAAATAAATTGAATGTGAATCTTCCGTTGTACATTCCAACCTGCACATGGTCACCAAAATGTAACTAGAGTAATAAATCACTCTCTCAGGTTCTTGTTGGAATTGCACAGAAGGAAGAGACAACAGACAAGTAGTACTCATGTAATTTAAATTTATTACAGATCAGTAATGCAGGCTTATTAAGGTCAGTTGTAGTGGTATACAAGTACTAAAGATGGCACTGTTGCCTTACCTATAAAGATACAGTAAAAATAGAGTAAAAAGCATTTATCATGGCTAGAATATATTAGTAAAATATAATGAAGCATAGTAGAACACAGATCCTGACACTTATGCTTATATGATAAGTGTCTTTGCCATAAAGGTAGTACATATACCTATGTAAGTTACTGCCCACGAGATGGGGGCATCATCGGGGTGCTGGACCATGGATAACAGGGATCCAGGATGGGTGTGCAACAAAATTTCTGTTGAACGCCCCAATTGCGAAACTGGCAGGTCAACCACATTTTGCAGTTGGCTGCTGGTTTCCAGTGGAACTAAGTGTTTTCTTCGGGGGGCTTTGCCACCGAAACCCCCACATCAGGGGCTGCACCCCCCACACCCCCAGCTTAGGATTATCAACTCCGAGTCAGAGCTGATTCGGGAGGGGTGCAGAACCCCCAACAGACAGTACCAGGTTCCAGCAGGTTTCCTACAGTGACATGGCACTTCAGTCTCTGTAGTGGACCTCGCTGTTGAAAGGTCACTGTTGGGTGGGATTACCAGATGACAAGACCCTTCACCGACTGCAGCTGGTGCAGAACACAGTGGCCAGGTTACTGCCCAGCCTGCCCAAGTAATACCATGTGGCCCCAGT
Source organism: Neoceratodus forsteri (assembly GCA_016271365.2). Classification (NCBI taxonomy): domain Eukaryota; kingdom Metazoa; phylum Chordata; order Ceratodontiformes; family Ceratodontidae; genus Neoceratodus; species Neoceratodus forsteri. The sequence goes on along the minus strand of CM057452.1, from coordinate 478,501,665 downwards.
CCTGCGAGGTCTGCACTGGCTGCCTGTCAGGTGGAGGATCATCTTCAAGGTGGGTTTGCTCACCTATAAGGTCCTAGGCACAGGGTCATAATGTCACAAGACATTATGCCACATGGCAAAATCGCATTACCAATACAGCGCGATTTCTGTCAGGAGGCATGTCTTTTTTTGGGGGGGGCTCCACCCCCACACCCCCCATTATGGGGGGCTGCACCCAGTGAACCCCCTCACTAAAAATTCTCAACTCCGGGAGGGGGGGTTTAAGTCGGGGAGCACACAATGTTTAAAAAAATAAAAGTTTCTGGGACTGGGAATCAAACCCAGTCCCAGACACAGCGCCTGGGTTCCTGCTGCTGTGGCTCAGTCTAGTGAGCCACGGCAGCTGCTCAGTGGAACCCACTCTCAGCAGAGGTCTTATACTCTGCCTAGGAAAGTGTGAATGGTGCAATACCGCGTGCAGCAGTATACGCGGTATTGCACCATTCGCTTACAGCTACAGCGCTGTACTGGTTTAGCCATAATGTTGTATGCTATTAAGCATGCGACATTATGACCTGGTAGGAAGACCCTATACGGAGCAGGCCCAGGCTGCCTGACTGATCTCCTTACACCTGCCGCTCCGGTCTGCTCCCTCTGCTCCTCCACCAGGGGTCTCCTTGTGGTTCTGAGAGCCAGGCTGAAAGCCTCTGGTGATTGAATGTTTGAGGTGGCTGGATCAGCCCTCTGGAACTCATTTCCTACCTCAGTATAGAGGTCTCACCAGTGGAGGCATTTAAGAGGGCTTTGAAGACCCATCTTTTTTAACCAGGCCTTTCCAGACTAGCTACAGCTGTTTTAAGTGTGCATTTATTACAGTAGTTATTTATAAAAGTTTATTTATGCTTGAGAATTTTATTTTTTTATTTTTTGTCCACTTGGGCTACCAGTCTGCCTACCTCAACATGTCAGGCATCCTCCTTGGGTCTCATGCCACCATCTCCGGGGATTCTCCTCGGCTCCTATTTGGGTTCTGCAGCTACCCCCATGGCTTGCCCCCCCACGGCGGGGTGGAGGGGAGCTCCTCCCCAAGCTCTACCCTCCCTAGTCAGGATCCAGCATTGCCGCGTACCCTTGTCACCAAACAAGCTTCCCCCTGTGGAGATGGCCATCATGCCGCCACGACTGGTGCCCTATTTTCTGCCTTTTTTCTTGCCCCTGACGTCTGTAGCGTGCAATGACACCTAAGGTCCTGAGCGCGCACGCTTCCACACGCACTCCAACCAGGTGTTAGACCCAGCACGTCCCTTCTATTCTTGCCCGTGTTCCAGTGCTCACCCCCAGCCACCACTAGGGGCCAGCAGAACACCAATGGCAACCCTCCCTCCTCCCTGGAGAAGGAGAGCAATCCTACAGAAGCTCAATCTTTCTCCTCCCCACCAATCCCCAATGACCCGGGCTCGTTCCTGAACCCAGGTCACCAGCGTGGTGCGAGGTGTGGCGTCCCAGCACCTCAACCCTCAGCACCACTGGGCCGGTGCTATGCTTGAGATTTTAATGTTATTTAGCCCTTTACAGCTTTGTTTCATTTGTGTTACTGTTTGCTCTGCCTGTTGATTATGTAAGGTGCCCAAAGCCTCCAGGACTGGGCGCCATATAAATAACTTTTACCTTATATTGCCTACCTTTACCTTATTAAGTCAATATTTAACATCCCAACTGTTACACTCTCAGTAATTTCTCTGAAATCTGTATTGGTGCTAGGATGGCCTAGTGAGTGGGTCCCAGACTGTTTACCCACCCGACAGCGACAGTTCGACAGTGAGGTCCCCCACAACAACTACAGCACCATGCCACTGTAGGGGACCCACTGGAACCAGGCACTGTCTGGTGGGGGGTCCTGCAACCCTCCAATCAGCTCCTACTCAGAGTTGATAATCCTTAAGTAGGGGAGTGAGGGGGCGCACCCCCCCACGTGGGTGCTTCACCCGCAGAAGAAAACACAGCCAGCGCCTAGAATCTGGCAGCCAACTGCAAAATGCAGTCGACCTGACAGTTTCATTGTCGGGATGGTCGACAGGAAATTTGTTGCCCCCCCCCCCCCGTGGATCCGGCACTGACCAGCAAAAGCTGTAGACATAGAAGTGAAAAATCTTCCAGCTACCTCTTATTTTCTATTTGACCTGACCAAGTCATTATTTAATCTTCCAATCATTACACTGTCAGTAATTTATTAGAAATCTACAGTATAGTGATAGCAGCATGGCCTAGCAGGTGGTGCACATAGCAGCAAAGCTGGAGGCAGAGATGGGAAAAATCCCCTGACCACCTCCAAAATGACAATAATATAACTGATCCACTGGAAATATCCAATATCTTTTGTGACTTTGAGAAACATTGCTCTTGCCTAAACCACAGCCCCTCACATATGTCAGAATTCTTAGAATTAGCCACGATTAACCAACCATTATTCTATTTTAAGTCAGTCACCAGCATGCAGGTATACAAATTACTAAGGGGCATTAATAGACAAATCTGCTCGAGCTGATGGTCTACACCCTAAATTCTTATAGCTAGCTGTCCCAGCCATATCCTATTCAGTAACAAGGTTAATCAACCTCTCTCTCAAATTCCAGCAAGTACCAGACCTCTGGAAGTGTGCACAAATAGTACAACTATTCAAAAAGGGCAATATGAATCTAGTGGAGAATTATAAACCCATATCCATTTTGTCAGTGCTGTCAAAGGTTCAGGTGAGGATCATTCACACCCAAATGACTGACTGCCTTGAACAGTACCACCTAATGAGGAAACAACAGCATGGGTTTCATTGTAATCATGGACTGTGCACTGGTGGGGTTCATGGACACCGTATACAGAGCTATGGACAAAGGTTTGATGATAGGAGCAGTGTTCATGGACCTCAAGAAAGCATTTGACATGGTAGACTGTAATTTATTAATTACTAAACTAAAAATAAACTTGGTTTCGCGTACCCTCTAGCTAGCTGGTTCACTAATGACCCTAGATAACAAGAGGCAATGGATCAAAATGGGATCAGCATTGTCAGATGCAAGGTTGGTCACATGTGGCATGCCACAGGGGTTCATAATTGGATCTCTGCTATTCTTTCTTTATATAAATGACACCCCCTCAGTCTGCACCAACACTAGTATGCTACTTTTTGCAGACAATGCAACACTATTCACTCAGGCAAAAGAGGTTGTGATCATCAATAAAAATTTAAACAGTGATTTAGGCTCTCTACATACTGTAGGTGGTTTGAGGAAAGTAGGATGATCATTAATGTATAACAAAAACACAAACAATGCTTTTGGAATCCATCTCAAAAACTAGAACAAATACTGATAAATTATCAGTGGTAGGGTTGTGAGAACTCAGTGACGTTCTGACCCTTTTTAAAGGAGAACTGCACTGAACCTGTCTGTCATTTTCCCCTATAAAAGCCAATCTTTAAATACTGGCTTAAATACTATAACTGTTAAATCTCTACATGCTTTTTAGTTATCCTAGTGAGTGTGTCTGATTCACATGCAAGTGGTAAGCACAATTTTAGAACTGTGTGATATAGTTTATGTCGCTTGCTCAGGTCTTCCATTGTTGGCACAATGCATCCATGTTCTATTATAGAACTCTGAGGCTGAGTGGAACATAAAGTACATCATACAGTTTCAAAATGGTACTTATCATTAGAATGAAAATCAGAAACATTCACTGTGTTCACTAAAAGGCCTGTATAGAGGGAACAATAACAGAATTTGGAACTAGTACTAAAAACAACTGCTTCTGTGGGAAATAGTTTACTGGTTCAGTACAGTTCTCCTTTAAATAAGAACTGGAACATGGTGGGGTTCTGACTGGTTCTTATTATTTATAAATATTTGAAAAAATTTGATAAAATGCATAAAAATGGCCAGAATCGGTCATATGTAACACAGAGGCTCAAAGGAAATAATTTAATGCATTTTTGCATAAATATTAAAATAAAACTGCTAAATAGAAGCAATCACTACTAGCTCCTTCATGGCTGGCCTGTACTGGTGGCATATCCTGCTCAGGACCATCATGTGAGTGTGCTGGGAGGGGAGAGAGAGAGAGAGAGAGAGAGATGGAGAGAGAGACAGATGCAAGTATCTATATCGTACCACAAAGCAATACCAAGTACTGCAGGAAGCTAAGATATTTTTTATTAATGCTGCTGTGTGGGTATTATTTTGATAGATGAAATAAATGATTGAAATGAGCAGCAATAAGAGCCCACCTACCCTACCCATGTGAATGATGCAACTGCATCACATGCCCTGGTATGCCTGGTCCAACAGGTGGTAATGTTTTCTATGACTACTTCTACTGAAGTTGATTCAACTTACTGAATACATTTATTAAACAAGAAATGAAAGACATACTGATCACCATCCAGGCAGCCAGTCATATCAAATCAGTCAAGTGCAGTGTAGTCATAAAATAAAGGTTGCCACTGCCACCTGAAGACCTGATGACATACAGTTACATCCTTCTTAGTTCCACAATTGCTGCCCGCAAGTGCCAACTGCAAAGTAATTTAAGTATGCAAAATATGATAATCTCAGCCCAGTTACTGTAAGTGAGATGTAGTGTTACAGCCAGGCTAGCATACCATGCACACACAATAAAGAAATTAATTTAGTAACATTTTTCTCTGTGAAGTAATTGCAGCCAAACATGGGGACATAAGAAACATATTATAGAAAGAGCATTCAATTTCAGGGTTCAGGCTTCTGCTAAGCCATCCATTGTATAAAAAATAAAACAGTAATACTACAGTACAGTCAGGTCGGTGGTAAAATAATATTTTTTTAATCAGTTGCTCAGGACAGAAAAGTGACAAGTAGTAGTGGTGAGGACAAAAAGTGACAAATTTTAGTAGTAGACATGAGGACAAAAAGTGACTAGTAGTAGTAGTAGTAGTAGACAGCAGTACCCCACCTGTTAGATCAGAGTGGTACCAAGTACCACCAATTAAGTTTGTGGCATGAAATGCAGTTGCTTGCTGTATTTGGACTCTGAACCCACTGATGTTATTTTTCATATCTGTGCTCATTGTGATCATTCAAGTAAATCTGGCCTGGCCTAGTCCATCCTCCTGACCTGACTTATAATTAATTGCTGCCTCATGTAATGGCCCATATTCAGAAAAGATTTTCACCACAGGCACAAATTCTTGAAAGTGTTTTGTGGATAGGGCCTGCTCAGACTATATGTTTCATTCAGGTATCATATTTGAGATTAAAGTGAGGAATGCTGACTTTCAGAAATGTCAAATGCTCAGCATTTTCTGGTATCAAACAGACTCATGTTTCAGTAATGATGTTTCCAGATGAACTATACAATCGTTCTGAACAGATGTTAGTCAGAGGGCAATTCATGTACTTCATTGCAATGTTTACTGAAGCAGGCAACATACTTTATTTGGATTTCCAGTATTTCAAAGGATCAGCATGCCAGTTGATATTAGGCTCTGCCAAGTACCATTCAACAAAGGTTTGTGCTGAGGTTCTGTTAGAAGAAGTAGATGAAGAAGGTGTTACAATTACATTTTGTGACTTCAGAGACATGAAGCTGAACCAAATAATTGCAGGACAGTGCTATGTTTGGATGGTGGTGATGATGAAGAAGAAGATCCTGCTGCAGTGGCTGAAGAGGAAGAGGGAGAGGGAGAAAATGCCCCAACACTAAAGGATGGGCCACCTGATGCTGTGTTGTGAAGATTCTGAATGTGGTGCTGTTGTACTCTGTTCCATGACAGCATGCACCTCATCAATTATTTTTTGTTTACCTTGAAAAAGGTATCATCATCACTCAACAGTGGTATCACGACAATTCAGCGCAAACATTACAGCATACTGTAAACAACTCAACGCATCAAAGTGAGCTAAAAGCATTAGAACTAACAATATAATACAGTGCACAACAATTTCAGTGCAGAGCGCTACAGCATACTTTCAGCAACCACATATGCATTTTGATTTCACACATTCCTTGTGCTGAATAAAACAGCAGCAGCTATTGCATTTGCATTTTGACTTCCCACAGTGTTTCTCTGGGTTAATGCAAATGGAAATAAAAGCCGCAAATTCAGCCTAACATGCTCCTGAATAGGTGTCCCATTCAGGTGCAGGATTTGTGTACAAAAAGAGAGAACATTCTACTTGGACTGAAAGCAGGTGGACACTTTAGTAAGCTGCAAAGGGGAAAAGTTTGCTGTCCGCTTGTGTGAGGGTACTTTTTGGCTCCTGGAAGTGTGCCAGAGTCCACCTCTCCACCACTTTTTACCTCTCCCCTGAACTGCTCACAAGGAGTGCTGAAATAAACACTAAAGAAAATTAAGCAAACACTGTAGGAAATAAAGAAAAATGTACTTATGTGCTGTATGTATGAATATTTGGTACACCTTTATGTAAGGGGTTTTCTCAATTGTAATGAGTTTCCTGAGCTGGGCATAGCACTCAGATACTGTTAACATGAGTGCTAAGCCCAAATAAGCCCCCCCAAATTATAATTGACAGAATGTTTTACTAAGTTCAGGGCTCAGTTACTTGTATAAAAAAAAAGAATGAATGTTTTGAAAGTAAAAATAAGTGAATAAAAATAAGTTTAATGAATTGTGCTGAACACACCAGTACTGAAAAATGCACATAATGAAAATGATTGTGCTAAAAAGTCCACACTGAAAATGACTGCATTTAAAAGTTTTGCATGCAATTGACATGGAACCCTTAATAGTTGCTTTGATTTGTATCGAGGGTCCAAGATTGTTGCTTTAATGTAGTACTCAGAATGAAGCATTTTACATAGTTTGCCATCTTCATCAACTTTTTTGATCATACATCTCGTTAGGTCTTGTTGTATTCTGGGGGGCAACTTGTATGTGTCAGGAGCACAACTGGCAGCCTGTGCCTGTGTGATAGAATTATCTTGGTTCTCTAACTTTTCCCTAATCAGATTCAACCTGAATTTTAAAATTTTTATTAAGGGTATCACCTGGCTCAGAGTTGCTGTGTTTGCACTCACCCCTTTGGTGATTTCCTCAAATGGCTGAAGGAGTGGAATTAGAAACTCCAGCATGGCCCACTGTGGTGGAGTAATATAGATGTCTGCATCACCAATGTTATTTATAAAGGTGTATTGTGTGACAACTTTCTTTTGTTCCAGCAGGCTTTGGAACATAAAAAAGGTCAAAATTCCATTAAGTAGAAATGTCTTGGATCAGTCTGTGCAAAGGTATATTGCGCTTCTGCTGTATTTTTTAAACAAGTGATGGGTTTTGCTTGAGTGACTGAAGTGAGTGCATATTCTTGTAGCAGTGCTAACAAGAGCCCTGTCCTGATCAAGAAAACTGTGAACTATTAAATTTAAGCAATGAGCAATGCAGCTGATGTGAACAAAGCCCCCTTCCTCCAAGGCCTTCCTTATGTTGGCCCCATTATCTGCAATTATAAAGCAAACTGACAGTTCCTATGAAGTGAGCCATTGCTGTATTGGTTTTTGGAGCTCTTCATTCAGCGCATGTGGTATGTTCAGATGGAAAATAAAACATTCTTAGAACAGAAAACTGTGTTTCACTGTTCCCACGATAATGATTAAAACATGACCAATGTGCAGTGACAGACATGAAGGGCCCAGGCTGACAGCTTGTCCAGATATCTGTTATGAGATTCACCACCCTCCCAACAGTACTGCACAAAACGTGCCTCAATTTTTTACATATAACATCGTAGAGTTCTGGAATCCCTTTTGAGAAGTATTTTCTAGATAGTATACTATATCAAGGTTTGAGGTACTCAGGAAGCTGCCTGAATACTACATGTCCATGTTATATGGCAGCAAATCAACAGCTATCATTTCTGAAAATGTTCTTGGTTATTGTAACAGAACATTGATGGCTATAAAAAGAAATATCAAAAGCAGGACCTCGGAAGTTTTAATGCCTTTATATTTATCATATGTTAGACCACATCTGGATTATGGAAGCAAGTTTTCGAACCCACACACTAGGAGTGAGATAAATAAATTAAAGAAAGTGCAATGAAAATTCACACGAACAATAACAAATCAGACAGAATTACCATACAAAGAGAGGTTAACCAACCTTGGGCTATACAGCTTGGAACTAAGAAGGCAAAGGGGTGACATGCTCTTCTTCTATAATATAATGAATGATCCATTTTTAATGACAGAATTAAAAATAAAAATGATGATATAACAACCAGGGGCCATCCATTGCAGGTGAGAATTAATCTTTATAAAGTCAAAAAAAGAAAATACTTTTTTACCCAATGAGCAGCAGACCTATAGAATAGACTCCCTGAATATGTTGTAACAAGTCTAAATGGAACTATCTTTGTGAAAACAATTTAGAAAAATACATATCTACAGTGGTAGTCATAGAAAGGTTTCTCACTACTGAGGTAAACGGTAGCCCATGACAATGGTGACCGCAATTGAGCACTTTCGAAAAGGGTGACACAATTTTGGCACCTTTCCATAGGGCTACTGGGCAGGGAGGGTGACCGGATGTGGGGGTCTGTGAATATAGTGACAGGATGTCACTATATGTACACGCGTGTGGGGGGGGGAGTGAGCACGCCAAGAGATGGTCAGAAGGGAAGGGAGGATTTGTGAGGCATAGTGCGGCGGTGGGCTGCCAAGCTGGCCCTGTGACATGGAGGGTGGGTGGCAGGCTAGGGTTGTGAGGGTGCCAGGTTCAGGTCCGGGCATGCATTCATTTTGTTCCACCCAGCCGTGACATTTTTATCCGGTTTCCCCCGACAAGCACCCTCCTGGAGTTGGGAATCCTTTGGTAAGAGTTAGAGGGCAAAGCCCCATAGAAACAGTGCTGGGAGCAGCCCCACATAAACAAAAAAGAACAAGTCCCTGGTGCCCTTTTGATGTATGCTGGGTGTGCACATTGCTGAAATTGATTTTCAACAATTTACACTTGCTCTAACGGCTATCGCCTTTCCGCGATCGCCATTATGACATGGAACCGGGTATACCTGGGTATGCTGAGGCAGAATGAGGCAGAATCACATGACAGTCAATGCAAATTGTAACTTGAGTGCCTCAGTGGTAACTCAGTGGTACCTCGAGGTTGGCAACTTTTAGATAACTAATATGGGTGGCAAACTAGATTACTATATTTTGTCATAAAGGAGCTGCTTATGGGCTATGGCCTTATTAGCTCCTCATATTCTAAGTGATTCTAAGTGAACAGGGTGGCTCAAAGCATATTTAGCTTTATGTTCATATGTTTCTGAGATGGTAAACTGTCTCCTTGAAGGAGGAGGGCTTTTGAACACATAGTCATTTTCAGTAGCAGTAGGAGTCCTTCAAATGGGAGGAAGTGGTGGAGGTGTCTCTGTAGTGTTGCATGGGCTGCCACTGCTTTCAGCTATCATAGTTACCCCTGAGTGTAGTGAGCTATCACTATCAGTTTCTCTTCAAGTGTCACAACTGGAGTTCTAAGTAATGTTATGACATCTGCCTTGGTGCCTTTTCAGTGCTGAAGCTCCCAATGCTCCTTTCTTTTTACCCCTGCTGATTGGCTGTTTACAAATAGTGCTGTCACCACCAACCCATTAGAAACACTAATGGAGAAGTGTGCCCAAACAAAAGATGATGTCTTTTTATTTTGTTTCCCAGGAAGTACTGCACCTCAGTCACCTTTTCAGCCCCCCACCGAAAGTTTTCTTGGCTCTCACCAAGTGGCTACACTCTAAAAGAACAAAATTCAGAAGCTCTGTATTAGAACAAAAAGGTTTATTCCAAAATAAGGTTGAACAGCTTCTGCCAGTGGCAATCATGCACCTCACCCCAGTGCTTCACCTCTAATGCAAGGCTTTATCAGGGGGAGGGTTCTAGGAGACAATAGTATCAATTTTATAGTTCATTCTTGATGACTCATTGTATTGTGTCATACTTCTATTACTTAATTTATGCACAAATCTCAAAATGTTCAACAAAAAAAATATATACTTTGTCATCTTTAAAGTACTGTTTTTATTGCGCTTGCACATAAACTTTAATGTAGCTAGGTGAATTTAAGGTTTCATTTATAACATAGCTGCAGTTGCAAATTAATTCTAACATATTTTTAAAGCACAGATCTTCATGCATGTCATTATTATACTGTAAGTAATCTAGTTAACATTAATCCCATGTAAAGGACACAAAAGAGCATATATTTTTCCAGTAGTCAAAAGGAAAAATGTGATCACCCATGTTTCTTTTCTAGGCAAAATCCTTGGGGATCCACCAATAATTCAGACTGTGTGAGATTCCATTTCATTCATATTTTCTGGCTTGAGCAACTTGATTCTAAATGGGAAAGACAGTTAAATATTAAAAACGAGTGAGGACTTGGTTACTCGGCTGATATAAGTACTAATAAAATGAGGCACATACTATTATAATATATTTAGTATTCATAGTTGTCCTTTTAAAACATAATCAAATGGAAACTATAAGACATAAAAAAAAGCGAAAGCGAAATATGTCACTGGATGGTACTAGCGAATTTTGTGTGGAGCTTAGTTCTCATAACAAATCGATAGTATATCTAAAGCTCCTGGTGGGTTATGCAGTAATGTTGACTATGTGTAACAAGTTTAAGACCAAGTTAAGGCATTTATCACTGACGCAATCCAGTGAGTGTTATACTAATGGAGAAGTATGACCAAACAAAAGATGATATCTTTTTAGTTTTTTTTTCCAGGAAGGCGCTGCACCTCAGTCACCTTTTCAAGGTCCACCGTCCAGATTTTTCTTGGGTCTGTTCCTCTTGTGATTTATTCCCAGTGCTTTCCTCCTCAGCCAAATAATTTCTTTCTTTTTCTTACTTATCTGCAGTTTCCATCTCCTCCAGTAACCTGTGTGCTGCCTGATCATTCTTTTCATCATCGTTATCTTTATTTCCCTCATCAGATTCAACCTCAGAAGAATCAGATGACTGTGAGGGACTGGCGGTAGCGTAGTATGCAATTGTTCTATACCTTGGGGTGCCTTTGCTGGTGGTACCCACCAACCCTTTGCTTTTAACTACATAACTTTTTTTTTATTTGGGACTGATCTGAAGGATGCACCTTTTTGGGATTCAAGCATTTGCTTGGAAGACAAAACCGTAGACATAAAAGAAGCACTTTTTTGGGTTTGATTTTGTATTCCCTTTGCAGACTGACTGCTGTCCTTTGCAATGCCACTGTCTACCTGAGAATGTGCCTCAACAATTTGATCCATTTTTTCTTATTTCTAATTCTAACCTGTAAAAGAATTCCTCTACCTAATGTCCTCTGATGACTCCCACACTTACAGGCCAGGGTCGGATTTATTGTACACAGCACACCGACACCAGTCCACCACCACTTCCTTCCAAGCTTAGCTCATTGAGTGACTCCTACTGTTACTGTTCAGTGACCAACTGTATTCAGCAGCTCTTACTCAACCGTGTTCCACAGCCTCAGAATTTAAACTAGTGATGCCGACACATCTGGCACACACAGTCACACACACTGGGATTGGTTAATGGTTATACAATAAAAATAAGAAGGATAAGGAGGAATAATGGATGGAATGAGTGATGAGGACACTTGTGTGTACTTGTGTTGTTGTGTCAATTTAGTCGCAATAAATTAATGAATGAAAACACCTTGTGGCTTTTGCTTTCTCGTTCTCTGAGTTAAATAAAAAAATAAACAAAAACAAAATAGACTGCTATGAGTTTTTTTTGTCAGAAAAGTATTTTTTTTATACGGTCGTGAATGTTTATGTGATCGTGATGGCCCACAGCAGATAGCGCCCAGTCTCTCTGACGCTCAGCAGTACCAGTCTGTCACGTGTCCCTCCACAGAGTCTCCACAGCAAACAGCAGTGTGACTGCCCTGCAATAGGATCAGCCTTTGGCTCAGAATAATAATTTTTTTATGGCCCCCAGCAAGTCTCTCTCTCTCTCTCTTTGTCTCTCTCTCTCTGTGAGTTTTGACTCCTCTCGATGGAAGTGAATGGAGCAAAAAGAAAACAGATTTATTTTATTTGTGATAATCTATGACCCCACTTAAGTCTCTCTCCTGATGGAACAACAAGAATAATACAGATCAATATATTTTATTCATAATTTCTGTGACTATAATTGTATTTGGCCCCAGTATGCTCTCTCTCTCTCTCTCTCTCTCTCTCTCTCACTGTCTCTCTCATGGTGGTGATTCCTCTGGATGGAACAAGAATAAAGTCAAATATTTACTTTGCCTGCCTTCCCGCCTGCCCTTTAGAGTGTGCACATTGCACAGCCATACCGAGACCAAGATTAATTTCTTTATTTGGGATTTCTGTGACTTTAATTTTATTTCAATTGCCCCTATTAGTTTATCTCTGCCTCGTTCTCCTTTGAATGGAACAAATAAGTCAAATATTTACTGCCAGCCTTCTCTGCTTGCATACACAGCCACACTGAGGCCCAGATGAACTTTATTTGTGATTTCTGTGACTGTAAAATTTATCTTTGGCCCCTAGTAGTCTCTGTCTCTTTCTGCTCTGGATGAAACAAGTCAAATATTTATTTTGCCAGCCTGCCCTGTACACAAAGCCACATTGAAGCCAAGATGAATTTCTTTGTTTGTGACTTCTGTGACTGTAATTTCTATTTGGCCCCCAGTAGTATCTCTCTCCATCTCTTTCTCCTTTGCATGGAACAAGTAAAGTCAAATATTTATTTAGCCTGCCTGACCTGTATACATTGAGGCCAAGAAGATGTAGTTCTTTATTTGCGATTTCTGTGACTGTATTATTTGGCCCCCCTTCCCAATAGGCTGTCTCTGTCTCTTTTAACTGTGGATGGAACAAATAAAGCCAAAGACTTATTGACAGGCTGCCCTGCATGTATACACAGCCACACTCCCTATGCATCCCAGTATCCCCCCCAGCCCTCCTTACTGCCTTCTCACATTGCTGGCCCACATTTAGGTCATCTGATATGACTACCCCCAGGTTCCTTTCCATTTTTGTTGTTGTCAGTATCTCACCCCCCATTGTGTACTCTTCCCCTGGGTTTTTGTTTGCCAGGTGCATTACTTTGCACTTCTTTGCGTTGAATCTAAGCTGCCATACATTTGACCATTCCTCCAACCTTGCCAAGTTCCTTTTCATCCTTTCAACCCCACCTTGCGTATCAACCCTGTTGCAGATCTTTGTGTCATCTGCAAAGAGACATACTTTCCCTTCCAGTCCCTCTGCAAAGTCACTCATAAAGACATTAAAAAGGACCGGCCTCAGTACTGAACCCTGCGGTACCCCACTAATAAACCCCCTTTCTTCACTGTGGACTCCATTTGCTATTACCTGCTGTGTCCTGTTGTCCAGCCAGTGTTTTGCCCAGGCTACCACCCTGGGACCCACTTCCAGGCTGTCTAATTTGTTTATTAATCATTTGTATGGGACTGTGTCAAATGCCTTGCTAAAGTCTAGGTAGGCCATGTCCACAGCCCCTCCCTGGTCTACTACTTTGGTCACCCAGTCAAAAAAATCAATTAGATTTATCTGACATGACCTTCCTGCTGTGAATCCATGCTGCCTTGGGTCCTGTGCCCCACTGGCCTCTACGTACTCAATAATTCTTTCCTTCCTTCCTTCCTGCAATGTGTCGATTGTTTCATGTCCACTGTCACCAGCACTCCCAAATCTTTCTATGTGCTGAAGTGGCTAACTGCTCTGCTCCAGCCAGCAGCTGTACCTTGTGTTTTTTTTGCCCCCATGTGCAAAACCTTGCATTTTTTGGCATTGAAACCCAGCTGCCATGTGTGTCTTGGCGTCAATGCCAAGAAATGCAAAGTTATGCATATTAGAACCAAGAATCCCAAAACAGAATACTACCTGGGTGGAGTCCTGGTATCTGCATCTAAGGAAGGGAAAGACCTGGGTCTGATGACGATCAACAGTGACTTGAATCACTCTATGCAGCACAAGAAAGCAGCAGCAAGGGCAAGCAAGATGCTAGGAAGCATAGCTAGGAGGATCAGTAGGAGAGAGGAGGTTATACTAACCTTGTACAGGTCTCTAGTAAGGCCACGTCTAGAGTATGGAGTTCAGTACTGGTGCCCACACCTCACTAAGGACATTAACCTGTTGGAGAAGGTGCAGAGGAGGGCTAAAAAGAGTTTATTCATTTATTTTTTTATTTAGTTTTTGTTAACCGGGTAGGTGCACTAGCCATAAAATGACTATTTTCAGGCACGACCCGGGAGAGTACAACAAAAGGAGAACAGTTGAACAACAGCAACATGGGTACAATAGTACAAATAGAGGAACAGTATAGCAGTGCTACAAAAATACAATGGGTAGAAACAACAAAAATAATGGCAAACATTATACAGATAATGGCAGTAAGATATATAATAAGTGCAGAAACCATGGACCCGACCTGTGGAGTGAAAGGGTTAATAAGATAGTAAGGTTATATAGAGAGAAATGTGAGGAATGTTCAAATATAACAAGAAAGACTGACAGAAGGAAGGTCAGGGGTGGTAATTGTCAAAACAACAGTGGATGGTCAGCAACAAGGTTCAAGAAGGAAGAGAGCTAGTAGTCAAGAAGTTATTTAGAAAGAGAAGGAAAAATATGGGGACCAGAAGAGGAGACAGTCTTGGAGCTGGATTAGAGCAGGGGTGACATTACTGGTAAGTCTCAGGAGCTTCAGATTGAGTCAAAGCATGTACAAGCATCAGCTAAGGATAGATAACGACGATAATCACTTTTAAATCCAAAATGAGACTGAGACAGCCAGAGGTTGAGTGGAAGAGCATTCCATAGCCTGGGAGCAGAGAATTGGAAGGCCCCTGTGCCTTTAGTCGTCCGATATCTCGGAACATAGAGCAAGGATTTGTCAGCTGATCGCAGGCCATGGGAGGATGGTTGAGGGACCAGCAACGCCGCCAGCTGGGACGGGTTTTTTTCCCGGATGATCGAGTCCATTAGTGATCCAAGGTAGTATTGTCTACTGGCAGAGGTGAGAGCCAATTCAGATCCTTATAAAGAAGGCAGTGATGTTTGAGTCGAGGTGACGAAGAGGCAAATCGGCATATATTGTTATAAGTTACGTCCCATTTTAGTAGGGAGGTTTTATGGGCAGAGGTAAGAATAGAGGCACCATAGGTAAGGGTTGGGAGCAGAATACCTTGGGCAATTGCTAATTTGGCCGCGGGTGTAAGCATGTAGCTCGTTTTGTAAGCTACTCCTAGTTTCGAGTTTACAGCTTTGCATGAAGACTGAATGTGAAGATTAAAATCCAGGGACTGGTCCAGGAGGATCCCAAGGTACTTGAAGGAAGTAACATTTTCAAGTGGAAATCCTCCTGGGTGATGATGGTTGGTCAGCATGTTAAGGCATACAAGGAGAGGTTAGGGTCACTGAACATGTACTCCCTGGAGAACAGACAGAGGGGACATACTTGGGTCCTTCAGGTACTTGAATGGGATAAATAAGGTGGATAAAGAGGGTCTCTTTAAGCTGAGTGACAACCATAATACTGTAAGGGGGCACAGTCTTAAGCAGGAGGGTGGCCCTGACCTCCAGGATTCCCTTATGTCTATCCCATGCATTCTTAATTCCTTATGATTGTTTTAGCCGCCTACAACTTCCTCTGGCAGGGTGTTCCATTTGTCCACCACCCTTTCTGTGAAAAAAATTCTTCCTCATACTTCTTCTGAATCGCCCTCTCAACAACTTCATCCCATGCCCTCTAGTCTTGGAACATCTGTTTTGCTGGAAAATAGTGTATTCCTGCATCCTGTTCCTCACTATAAGGTACTTGTATGTCTCTGTCATATCCCCTCCCTCCCTCCCTCCTCTTCTCCAGGGAGTACATGTTCAAGTCCTTCAGCCTGTCATCATAGGACTTGTGATAACAATTGCTGTACCATCTTTGTTGCCCTCCTCTGAACCTTCCCCACCCCATCTATGTCCTTACATAGGTATGGTCTCCAAAACTGTACACTGTACTCCAGGTGGGGCTTCATTAGTGTCTTGTATAGTGAAATTATGGCCTCCCTTTTCCTGCTGGTGAGGTCCCTGCCAATGCATCCCATCATCCTGTTTACTTTACTTGCTGCCCTGTTGCACTGTTTCCCTAACCTGAGGTCATCCTGCTTGGTGCATGCTATATCCTCACCTACCCAACTGATATGTTGTTCCAGTGTTTGTGTGCCCCATATGCACTATTTTGCACTTCTTTGCATTGAATTTCAACTGCCAAGCCCTCAGCCCTCAACCAAGAAGGTGCTTATAGTTGGAGATTTCAATCTACCAGATGTAGAGTGGAACCTACTACCTGTGGCAAGGACAATAGCCATCCTAGTATCCCAACAGAGAGCTTTTATCTGGCAGCTTATAAAATGAACCACAGCACGGGGGGGGGGGCTGTACTGGACTTGGTACTCACAAACAGGGACATCACTGCAAGTGTCACAGTGGATAGTCCCCTGGGCATCAGTGATAAATGTTCGGTGTGGGTCAGTGCAAGGAAAGGAGTTAAGGAGAGCCACATGAAGATAAGGAACTATATTTCACAATGGCAGATTACAAAGAAATGGTAAAGAAAATGCTTTGAGGGTTGGGATAGCTATGGGGTGATTAGAAGCACAGTGGAAGAGGATAAGACAGGGCATCTTTAAGGCAACCAGCTTCTGCCTGAAAGAAGTAAAAAAGGTCCAGAGCTGGTCTAACGGTACTTAGACATGTGTCCTCCAGCCCTGATGCCAGTTACAGAAAAATAAACAACATCCCTGGTAGTCTAGCATCTCCCTGGCCCCAATCACCATCTCTTAAAAAATGCCAACATCCCTGGTTGTCTAATGGAACTACCTCCCCCAAGTCCTGATCCCCATTTCTGACAACATATCAATATCCCTGGTGGTCTAGTGGCCTCCAACTCAGCAGTAAATGCCACACCACCATGCTCCCCCAGTCCCATTGCAGTGCGGGTGCATGGCACAGCCTTCCGCTCTCCACCATGGCTGGGTGCTGATTGAATGACCATTCTGTATATAGTACGCATGAGTGGAGGGCTGTGCCAGGTGATGACTCTGGGATAGGACAGGGAGAATGGGCTGCTGGGGGCACTGCCTGATGGGATGGATGGGTGTCCACTAGACCACCAAGTATATTGGACAGATGGGGGGGACCTCTAGACCACCAGGAATGTTGGTATTTTTTTAAGAAACAGGTTTTGGGGCTGGAGGGTGATAACCACCAGGGACTGCTGTCCATGGTGCTATTGTCACATATCTGCCATGCAGCTTGCAATGCATGTCTGAATGTACTATATGTTTAATGCAGGGCCAGGGTTGTCATAACTTAAGCCACAGGGCTTTGCAACCAGGATACTACACAATTGTGAATCGGGTGCAAGGTCCCTGGTGCACCATCAAACAGCACAAGCAGCCTTCAGTGTAGCTTGCAAAGACATTTGTAAATCAAGCCCCTGGAATTAAGGCAGGCCCCCTTTCAACTAGATAAGGATCCTCTTTTTCTGTTCTGTGATCCTAGAACTGCATCCCAACAATTCCCATTCTCCTTTTCTTCTTATTTTTCCTGTTGCTTGCAGCTTCATTTAAATATCTGGGGGTTTGGCTGGACCAGCACCTCAACTTCTGTGTGCATATCGATGCTATTCTGAACAAACTGCACCCCAAGCTTGGTGCTCTGTACAGGAATCGTAGTTGCATCCTACTGACTGCGAGGTGTGAAATTGTCCAGAAGATGATACTCCCCATCTTTAACTACTGTGATGTAGTCTATGGTTCTGCTCCCAAATCTTCCCTGACCTAGTTGGACACTCTCTTTAACTCCTTCTGCCGCTTTGCTCTTAACTCCCCTTCCTGCTCCCACCACTGTGAACCGTATCACTCTCTTACCTTCCTTCCACTATCTCACAGAGGCATCTTACACTCTGCCAAACTAACCTCCAAATTCTGGTTTGGAGTGCTCCCCTCCTATCTCATCCTCTCTCTCCACTTCACCTCCCCCACCCATTCTCTCAGATCTAATGATGCCCACACCTTGACGGTCCCTTGGCGCTCCACCCTCATGGGTCAGACTGGTTTTGCCCATCGCTTCCCTAAAATCTGGAATTCCCTACCCCTGAAATACAACACTCCTCCTCCAGCTACTCCCTTACCTCTGCCCTACACAATTACCTCTCCCTCAGCTGTTCCTGCTTTAACCCTTCTTAATACCTATCCCCAGTTTCTGCCTTCCTACCTTGACCCCCCCCCAGCAGGGTTCTCAACATCCTGAAGGGGGAATCAGGAAATGGCTACCCCCCCTCTTCATATTCAGTTCTTACCTCTCCTCCTCTCTTCTCCACCTGCTCTTCAGGGTCACCCATGTGCACAACCTACCCCATCCTTTTTACTCCAGCAGCACTTGCGTCCTACCTCGAGCCTGCTCCTGGTACACTTATATTCTATAAATGGTTCTGTCTCATTATTACTGTTTTGTACATTTATATGTTCTTTTGTATGATTTTGGACACGTATTGTAATTTGCCCAATGTTCCACTACTGTTTATTATACTATACCTTGTGTTCCAACTGTTGCATAATCTTACAATGTTGTATTATGAACATACAAACATGCGAAATTGCCAGCAGATACAGGCCACATGGTCTATCTAGTCTGCCGCGTGTGCAGCACTTCAGCCCATTACACTGCAGCTGCCCCTCTTCCCATTAATTCTTCCCTCCCCCCGCTGTCCCCCCCAGTATGTACTTTCCCCCTGAATTTGTCCCATCCCGTCTTGAAGCACCCCACAGTCTGCACTGATACAAGTTGCTCTGGCAGTGCATTCCACCGTTACCACTTTTTCAGTGAAGTAGTGCCTAATCCTTTCCCTCCTGAATCTGCACCCCTTGAACTTCAGAGAGTGCCCTCTAGTATCTCTTCCATTCTGGAGAGTGAACCCACCATGGAAGTCTACTCTGTTCATCCCCTTCAGGTACTTGAAGGTCTCAATCATGTCCCTTCTCTCTCTTCTTTTCTTCGTGGGTATACATGTTTAGCTCTTTTAGTCTTTCCTCATAAGTTCTATCCCCCAACCCCTGGATTATCTTTGTTGCTCTTCGCCACACTGCCTCCAGTAGTTTGATATCCCTTTTCAAGTAGGGGTGCCAGAACTGCATGCAGCACTCCAGGTGCTGCCTCGCTAGGAACCTATACAGGGGCAATATGACTTCATTATATCTGGATGTAATCCCACTTGCTATGCACCCTAGCATCCTGTTATCCTTAGCCGCTGCCTTCCTACAGTGGGCCGAGTGGTTTAATTCCCTGGTCACCAGCACCCCCAGATCCTTCTCCTCGGCAGATGTGGACAACTTGATGCCATTGTTTGTACTACCGACATACTATTGTAACTAATCATCCTTCACAACCCTATGTAACCCCGTCCCCCTAGGTTGCACCGTGAGGCAAGCAACTTGTTCAGTGTGCACTCCTGGTGAAACATTTCAATCAATCAATCAATAAATAACTGTGATGTCACAAGCAGTGCTCTATGACTTTACGTAGGGAGAAAGAAGCAGGAATAGATGACATCTTCAGGAGCAAAGATCCGGATCTTATCTGTGTTAGTCTTCACCAATCATCAATAGTGGGTATAGCGCCAGAGCAAGGACCCTGTGGGAGACTTTTTTTTTTCTTTCTATGGGCGGAGCCAATGCAGGACTGGTACCACCCTCAAGTTTCTTTATGGACTGCTGAGTTCTTGAGAACCACGCATTTAAAGTTAGACATGTGCCGTCGACCTTTGGGGGATGGGTTCGCAGTCAGCAGGCCAAGGCGAGGATTCTCGGCCCTTCCTCCGGGTCCCCCTCCAGGTCGTATATGGCCCATGGATGAGGGGTCCTCCATCTCTCTCAGTCTTTCTGTGGTGGGGGCTCCTTCCACGGTATAGGATGCCCAGTCTGCTCCTCTCAGGGGATGGATGGGAGGCACCGCTATGGCAGTCGCCACTTCGGAAGTGAAGGCTCCCTCAGTGTCATGTTCTGTGCCCTCTGGGTCTGGACTGGCACTGTCCTCAGCATCGTCTGGCGGTGTTGCCTTTGGTCCCAGTACAGTTCGCAGTGCCGTGGGCTTTGAGGGCAGTACTATGGTCAGTGCCAAGCCATCTCTAGGTGCTGCTGTTGCTCCTGGCGCCGTTAGCGGTGCCAGGGATGTAGGTGGTGTCGGGGGTAGTGCTTCTGCAGTTTCTGGGCCTGTTTCTGTTTCTGGCACCATGCGTGGTTCCAGGACTGGAGCTGGTACTGCCCCAACTCCAGCATCATTTGCAGCACCGGAGATGAGGGCGGCACTGTGGTCAGCGTGACCTTGGCTACAGGCGCCCGCCTTAGCACCGGGGGAGCGCGTGCTTGCTGTGGTGTCGCTCAACTCCAGTGCCGCTCACGGCACCGCGGAGGGTGGTGACACAGGGCGTGGTACCGTGCCTGATTCTGGTGCCACCTGTGGTGCTGGAGTGAAAGGTGGTCTGGCTCACGGTCTGAGAACTGTTGGGGATTGAGGGGTAATCTGGCATTGAACCTCGGAGTCTACCTCCTCAGAGGGGGACTCCGGGTCTGATCCGGATTGGATCCTGGATTCTTCAGAATCCTCTGATCCCTCAGTTTCCAGCACCTCAGCCCCCACTCAGCCTCCCTCTGGGGGACAGTCATTGCCAGTAGGCTCTGTGGTCAGTGGTACTGATCAGTTAGCAGTGGTCCCTGTGGCCACTGCTGTGCAACCTGGGGCCACTGGCACATCTGCTCCTCCGGTTGGGGCACCCCCATCCCTGGTGTGTTTGGACAGTCCAAGTTTGGGACAGCCTGGGGTATGCCAGGAAGGTGAGGGTACTGTCCCCTGGCTGGACTTCTCAGAGACTGCCTGGAGTTGTCAGCTGCCTAGGCTGGTGGCTATGAGGATGTGGTCCCTCTCTGACTCTGAAGGGTTGAGGAGTAAGGGTGTGGCATAGCACGCCTTCACCGGAGCCCGGCAGGGTTCTGGGAGGAGCCGAAGTGCAGACCCTTGCTCTTCCCTTGATCAATCCTCAAGAGGGGCTTCAACTTTGGAGGTCAGGGGCTGTCAGTCTGGACTCATGTGGTCCTGGTCACCTCACAGAACTTCTAAGTAGCATTCGCCCAGGAGGGCCAAATGTAAGAGAGTGGGCTAGTAATAGGGGTGTGTCTCATACTCTTCCTCCTCCTCCCAACCAAAATAGGGGAAAAACTAAACTGTCATATTTCTTCCCATGGGCTCAGCTCTGACCATTCCGATCCAGTTGAACAGCTGTTAGCTGCTGGGTCCTTCGGATCTCCCTCCTTGCTGGGAGTTTCCTGTCAGCCCTCCTGCCCTGACATAGGCCATTATCCTGCTTCTAGGAGCTTGTCCCCCATGCCTCTGCCTCCATCTCCGGCTATCCCAGGTATTCCTGGTCCTAGGGGGCCTCTCACCTGGGAGCAGTTCAGAGGTTCGGCTGTGCATTTCCCTACCTATCTCCATGCCCTGGACCAGCAAGTGTTCCACCATGCTTCTGTGCAGTCAGACCCTGAACCTCAGAGCTCACCCGCATCTTCTTCCTCCTCCTCCTTGGAGGGAGAGGAGTTATCTGTCCACATCTCCCCAGTGTCTGATCTTTCATCCTATCAGCGCTTCCTCGAGAGGATGTTGGATGAGCTCCACCTTACTCCGGTCCCTGTCAGCAATCTCGAGCATGTGACATGTGCCTTCTTAGGCGAGTGCAGTGTGGCCTACCTGATGGTTCCCACCTGGCCTGTTCCTTTCCAGGAAGCGTCCCATCGGCTTTGGCTATATCCCTTCTCCACTGTTCCAGCCCCAAATGACCTACACCAATGGTATTGCACCCCTCCTGGGTCTCCAGGTTCTCTGCCTCATCCTTCTTCAGGCTTGACCTCCCTGGACAGCCCCTCTGGGCCTCGCGCCTGCCACCGTGACCGACCCCCAGACTCAGACTCTGCAGACTTCGATTTTTGGGGGAGAAGGGTTTTCAATTCGGCATGGATCCTTCTTTCTATTGCTTCTCATCAGGCCCACTTTGCTGCCTGTGATAGGTTCTTGTGGTTCAGGCTAGGACAACTCCAAGCCTCAATGCCTGATATGGAGCAAACCAGGCAAGCCATTGCCCTCTCTGCTCAGGGCCTGGAGCTAGGAAGGCACCAATCAAGGGCATCTTATGACGCCAGTGAGGTATCATCCAGAGCTATAGGGACAGCAATCTGCATTAGGTGGATGGCATGGCTTCACCTATCCCGGTTGTGATCTCCTCCGTATACCGGAGAACCCACCTCTTCTCCGCAGGGTGAGACGGCAACTTTCGGGACACCTTCCCTCCCCCACTGGGGGCTCTCTGTCTCACCTGGACCAGTTTCAGGCCTCCCCAGGTCTGTAAGGGTTCTCTCCTCCAGTGTCTGACCCACTGGAGGCTAAGGGACTTAGTCCCTTGGGGTTATTTTGGGGCCCCTTCAGGGGGCTCGGTACTCAACCAGTAGTGATGAATGGTGAAAATTGACACAAATAAGATATGAAAATTACATACCTACCATAATTGTTGATCTTTCTGTGTATCTTCACCATTCATCACTAAATCCTGCCCTCCTTCCCACTGGGGCCTCAGTCTCTGGGCCCCCTCCTCCCTCCTGTGTGTCTCCCTGTTGTTTTTCTCCTCACTCTCCTCTCCCTAGTGGTTAGGAGGAAAGCAGACCCTGGAGACACACAGGGAGGAATTTCCTTAGAGGGTTTTATTGGGGTGGAGGAGTCCTCTCCCTCTGTCTTTAGTCTTTCTCCCTCACTTCTTCGGGAGTGAGTTGAGGGATTGGGTGCCCCGGTTTTCTTTATGAACTCAAAACTCTTTGGTTTATTTTCTTGATTTTCATCCCTTTAAAGTCCTCCTGACAGTTCAGTTTTTCCCCTGTTTCGGGGGGAGTACGAGACACACCCTTATTCCTAACTCCATCTCTTAAGTTTGGCCCTCCTGGGCGAATGCTGCTTAGAAGTTCAGGCTTTGCCTCCCGGCAGCTATTAACCTCGGTAGTCCAGATTAGAGGCAGTATAGCGCAGTGGTCTAAGGCTCTGAGCTGCAAATCTGGCGACATCCAGCAGACCAGACCTGGGTTTGAATCCCACAGCTTCCACTTGCATACTGTGTGACCCTGAGCAAGTCACTTAACCTCCTTGTGCTCCCAGGTCGCTCCTGTGAAAAAGCTTTCAGCTTAGTGTGCTATACCTGGTTAAACAACTAAATAAAAAAAAAAGA
Source organism: Neoceratodus forsteri (assembly GCA_016271365.2). Classification (NCBI taxonomy): domain Eukaryota; kingdom Metazoa; phylum Chordata; order Ceratodontiformes; family Ceratodontidae; genus Neoceratodus; species Neoceratodus forsteri. The sequence goes on along the minus strand of CM057452.1, from coordinate 478,478,345 downwards.
TTTTGGTCTGTCGTTCTTGTCAAAATCCCAGGATTCAGGATCATCTCTGGGGGTGTGGTCCTCTCTTACCCCCCTTCCCTTATCCCTCCCTTTCTTTCTCCTCCTTCCAGAGATTGGGGTCCCTTCCCTTTCCCCAATTTCCCATATCTGGTTTTTCCCTCCTGTCTCCTCTGCTATTTATTTCTCCTTTTAGTTTATATATATCCTTTCTTTTATCCCTTGGGTTCCCTTGCCCCACCCTGCCTCCCTTTCCTTACACTCTCTGGTGTCTCAGAACTGGAGCTGGAGCAGAGTCAATGGCAGATAACGGCCAACCCGCGAGCGCCACATAGAGCATCAGCCTCAAGGGCGGTGTCTGTCCTGCACCAACTCCGCCCATAGAAATTAAAAAAAAAAACTGTCCTGCTGGGTCCTAGCTCTGGCACTCTACCCACTAGTGATGCATGGTTAAGATACACAGAAAGATCAACAATTACGGTAGGTACATCATTTTCATTTTTCATACAAATGACCTCACTACTAAATGAAGGAGAGAAGGAATCCAGAACTAATGGAAAATACAAGTAGAACAGTGCCTAACTAATATGCTTTGTTAAAGTTCACCTGAATGTGTCACAAGCTCTTTAACATACTGGATAGCATATGGCAATACTGGCATGACACCTATAATTAATTTCCACCTTTTATTTACCTCCTTTACTGAACACCCTTTCAACATCAATGCACATCTCTGTCATTACATACTTTACATAGAAGCTGTTTTTATTTTATTTTTATTTATCAAGTCTAGGATTACAAATACCTTTGAGCCTTGGCTCTTTTACAAAGGTTCCATGTCAGAGAAATACAAATTATGGGGAAAATCAAGACAGACATTACAACAATGTGGACATTGCAAACAGAGTACAGATTAATACAATTCAAGGGTAGCATTGTAACAAGGCAGCCAGCCGCATTTGTCAGAGAAAATAGACAACTGATTAGAAGTGCCAAAGTCATAGGGAAAGGGAAGAGGGGAGGGGAGGGGGAAGGAATGTAGGAAGGGTGGGGAGAGGGTGAAAAGTGCAGCATTGGGTATACCAAGATGTGAGGGTAAAATCCAGTGAGGAGGGGAGGGGGGACCACTAGAGCAGGAAAGGAAGTGGAGAAACAAGGTTAAGTTGGGCAGTCACAGGAGCTGTTGGTAGTGAGATAGTCCCAGAGCCTAGTTTTAAACATACCAATTGTTGGGGCAGAGGAGATGGTTGGACTGAGGCCATTGAACCAGAGTGGCACTCGATAAGCAAAAGAGCGTTGTCCCTGTGAAGTGTGACAGTGGGGGACTTTCAGTAACTGTAGCGTGGATCTCCTAAGGCACCATTTGTTAATTTGGTGTTGTAACAGAGTTGAGACCCCAGAAGGTGCAAGGCAAAGGTAGATTTTTTTCACCTTGGAGCAGGTGAGAAACTTTATATGGTTTGATAGTTGGAGCCAGACAGTCTGAGTGTACAGGTCACATGTGTGGGTGAGACAGTGAACACCAGTGACGAGCCGACATGCCTTAGGACCATCACTTTCTGCCTCGGCCCAGATTCTGCCAATAAAAATCGTCCTAGGTCCCAACCATAAAGCCCTGACTTTTGTCTCCATATACATCCCACCCAGGGACCCTGTTGACAGAAAAGAACCTTCTGGACAATGACAGTGCTACAGTACATACAATAAAAAAATGCAAGCTCATCTCTGAATGCATTCCTCCAGAAATATCACGTTCATGTTGCTTGACTACTCCTTTTTTTAACAAAGCAAACAGGAACTGACAGCACAAATGAAGAACATTTAAAAGAATATATAAATAATTACTTTTTGGAGATAAAAATGTAGCTTTTAACCAAATGAGACTCTTCACTTAATGCTATAACACTGTGTGCAACGCCTACCATTTTCCCCTAAAACAATACCATTAACATCTGCTTGAATGAACAGCACAGCAGTACTGCTGGCGTCCTCCAGTGGAGGTACTGCAGCAATTGGTTAAATTTGCTCCACACTGTGGCAGAACGGCCACATCACATCTAAAAAGATTTTAAGAGCTACAAATGTAGTGACAAACTGGTCAGATATTTCCCGAAATTTCTGGAAATAGCTGGCAGTGTCTTTGGCTACCACTGTACATCATGTAATGTTGTTTATTTCATTCAAAGCAAGAGATGTTTATGTTGGAGAGACAAGCCAACCTCTCCATACTAGAGTGAACGCACACAGACATACCATTAATATGAAGATGACTGACAAACCAGTGGGGCAACACTTCTCAGAATGACCACTCTGTCTCAGATATGTCAATAATGGTCTTAAAAGGAAATTTAAAAAATACACAACAAAGATGGACTTTTGAGAGTAAGCTTATTTTACTTCTCAATATGGTAACAGATGGCATGAATACTGATTTGGGTTTCTTGACACATTACCCCACTTAAACTTACACAGACTTTTACTTCATAGGTTGGACATTTAATAGGACTTTAGTGTGTTGTTGTTTTTTTATTTTCATAGAATCCATTTTAAGTGGTTATTAACATGTTGGTTTCTCACCAAATATACATACAGTATGTGTGTGTGTGGAGGGGTGGAGGTTGGGTTGTCTTGGGTGAGTGTTTATGAGGGAGGAGTTAAGTATGTGTGGGGGGTAACTTTGTGTGTGTTTTTGGGGGTTGTAGGGTGGAGTTCCTTTGTGGGGAGGGGGCTGTGTGTATGGGGGGAAGGGTTGGGGATTTGCTAACATATTTAGGTAGGCTTATATTCAGGTACATGTTATAATTATGCTACAGGGTGTTAGGACTCTTGGTTCACATACATAGTGAATATACACTTATTTTCTAGTTATCTTTTCCGGGGGTGGTGGAGTTTAATTCCATTGGGGTTTTGTTCAGATTCTTAATACTGTTTCTGTTCATATAGTTAATTTATTATATACTGACGCACTATTGAACTTTGAACATTTTAAGATGCATGAACTCATCTTCTAGGTAGTCCCTGAGAGATTTATTTTTCTATTTAGCAATAATACTCACAATGGTTATTATCTTGTAAAAATATTGTTACAGCACTGTAAGTTTTAATATTTATGGAGTGTGTTAACTGGTTGAGAGTATAGTTTAGAAACCAGCACCCCCCCACCCTTCCCAGCCGGCGATTGGCACAGGCCACCTCTCACCTTCATCGGCCAGTCAGTTGCCGACTGTGTATTACTAGTACTAATTCAAACAGGCACTCAGAAATAATTTCAGAGCACCTGTTTGAATTAGCGCTTGTAATACACACAGTCGGCAGCTCGGGGGGTGCTGAGTAGGCTGGCACGGTTGAGTTGGGGGGTGGGAAGCCACTAGACTACCAGAAAATAAGAAATGCTTATCTTTTCCATTATGATGGGAGGGGTCGCTAGACCACCAGGGATATCAATAATAAAAATAATTAAATACAGATGGGGGGGCCACTAGACTACCAGGGATATAAACATCAAATATAAAGAAATACACATGGGGGGCACTAGACTACCAAGGATAAAAAAAGATATATGAATAAAATACACATTGGGAGGGGCCACTAGACTACCAGGGATACAGACATCATTGTGTATATTATCATGATCGGGGGGGGCCACTAGACTACCATGGATATTGAAAACATATGTTTTTTTTTATTTAGATGGGGCAGAATGAACCCCCCTGAGCAAAACCCACCCTCATATAACTTTCTAGGTCACCCCTTGGTTACAAAAAGCAATTTAAAATATGGCCATCTCGTCCCTCACTTGCGATGCTCGATCACGATCAAAGAATCTCACGATCAAAGATTTTGCAGGCTCGTGGTCAAAGATCGTTAGCAAGCTGCAAATGAAGATTTTAAAAGCTCAAAACTCTATTTTTGGACCAATTTGGATAAAACCAAAGTCATGGCTCGACAGATTGGGGGTTCCCTGAGTAAAACCCATCCAAGTTTTACTTCAGAAGTGACCCCTGAGCCGAGATATTTGTGTTTTTCCGATTGGAAAACTGAAAACAAGATGGCAGACCTCACAATCAAAAAATTTTGAAAGTCCTCTGGGACAAAGATTCTTGAACCACAAGGCTGCAAATTCTTTGATCACCAGGAGGGACCAGATGGCCAGAACCCCATTCTTTGTTCGCAAAACATACATATAAATTTTCCCATTGACTTATAATGGGAACTTAAAAGTGGCATAACTTTTGAATGTCTTAATATTTTTTCACCAAACAAAAAGCAGCATGTTTGGCCACCAAAGCTCTTTCAAACGAGCCATCTCACAGAGCAGCACACCATACAACAGCTGTGCAGAGCTACGTCCAAAATCCCAAAAGCTCCTCCAAAAACGGATAATTTTGCATTTTTCATCACTTTCATACGCAAAGACCATAAGTCCAACCAAAACACGACTTAGCAAATCAAGAGATATACCATGCCCCACCAAGTGTACCAAATTTCAGGCAAATCCGTTTGAACGGGTCCAAAGTTATTAATGCCCAAACTTTTGACTTTGGTATGTAACTGACTGTTGAACCCTAATCTATAGTGGCGCACCACGCCTACTATTATATATATATATATATATATATATATATATATATATATATATATATGTGTATATATATAAATATATATATATATATATATACATATAAATAAATTTATTTTACTCCCTCTTATTTCCATACATAAATTTCTGTTGTACAGTTTTTCATCATACAATACTATCAAGTTTTAACTTGAACATTTCTGGTACTAAATCTAAAGGTCTTGCTTTTAATTTTGAATGTTGTCTCATAACACACTCATTCATTAATAATTTCAGCCAGAGGTTTTGTCTACTTGCGTGTTCAGGTTATCTGCTGTGGATGTTATTTGACCTTGAAAAGATTCTCAGCAGTAGCAAGTCAACGGAATGCTGTTCATTCCACTTAAATCTGTGATTTTTTGAAATAGGTACTTTAAACCAATGAGAATTTTTTCCTGTTTTTTTATGTATTTTTTATGTGTGATCTGGGTGTTAACAGAATGTGACTCTCTGAACAACTGTCATAAGTCTCTAAGGAAGAACATGGTTGATCTGAAATCTTAGACATTATTTTGTTTTTGTAAAATCTATGTTGGTTCAATAAAGGGTATCACATTATTTGCTTCTGGATCTGTTTATACAAGGACCAATATGGCAGCTAATCTATTTCTGTATGTCAACATTAATGGGACACTGAGAGTGTGCCACCTTTAGCATCACTTCTTTCTCTGAGAAACGGAGATATTTTATAAGATAATGTCTGAGTTTTTCTCCAGGTTTGAGTTTGGGTCCTGTGGGATGGGCCACTGGATTTCATAGTTAACTGCTTCAGGTGCCAGTCCCAGATGCTCCACCAGCAACCACTGACTGCCCTGCCACCTTTTCTCCCTCCAGCACCCTCAAGCAGTCTGATGATGCAAATGTTCAACCTCCTGGCACAATTCTTCTGGTCTTCTGCCCTGACCATTAGCTTTATGATCTGCTCAGCCATAACTTCTTTGTCCTGGCATGTTCTGTCACCGTCTCTTCCAGATCATTGATTCACTGTTGTGCCTCTTTGATTTTAGTGGAGTGTGCAGCAGAGATTACAGCCAGCCCGGTGACCACATTTTGTATGTCGTACACTTGGGCTTTTAAGTTTTCAAATCCAGTTCTGACCTCCTGTTGTAGGCTTGTGATCATTGTGGGCAGAGCCCTGACGGTAGAGTCGGAAGTTGTGCAGTCTTGGGAAAGCTCTGTCACTTGTGACTGTGCTCCGGTGCGGCCTTCTGCCACCAGCTATGTAGTCTTCCCTTGCTCCTTGAACTGCAGAATAATATGTCTTTTTTTGTCTTTTTACATAGCTTACACTTATATACGTTGACCTGCTGCTGAATTTAAAAGTTAGGAGATCTCAATTATATAAAAAAAATGATGTTTAAGTTGGGTGCTGGTAGGAGCCCTTCTATCATGTGACCACACTGCTAGTTTGCCAAGCCATGCCCCCCCATTGAAATTTGTAGAACAAAACTACTTAGGTGGTATGTACTGTTTATGCACTGTTCTGTTTTGGTCTGAGGTGTAAATGTAATGGGATTTTATAAAGGAAACAATCGTATGAAAAAACCCTTACAAGTCTCCCGTTTGTTTTGAGACAACACACAGAACTTACATAAAAACATAGATTTTTCAAATCCCACCAGAAAGGTGATTTCATGGAGTGGCTGAGAAAATCCCTTTTAGGCTAGATTTCAAAAATGTCACCTACCTTATTCATGAGGTAATGTCCAAAAAAGACTATGTTGAAAATTTTGGGGGCCTGTGTTGCACTTGTACCTGACCTGTGTAAAAGAAGGACCTAACTGAAGGGAGAAGTTAAAAACAACCTTGAGACCTATATCTTTTCATTTCTCTATATCTGGAAAGAAGTAGCTAAAGATGTCCAAGGAAGTCCTTCTATAGTTTTTGCAACTCTTTATTTCTGCCTGAACAAAGAATGTCTCATGGTAGAACTGGGCCTCACCACTGTGTCCCTGGAGGAAGCAGAAGTAAGAAGGAAAGGGCAGGGAGGAAAAGAAAGTGAAGATGTTGAGAAAGTGAAGACTGCTGTAGGGCACACATGTTATGTATGCTGGGAGCTGAGAGAGAGAGGAGTTGAGCTGCCACACGTTGCCTTGCTAAGGAGAAACAAGGAGAGCAGGAGCTGTACAAAGCAAGTTTTTTATCAAGAAAAGTAAGCCACTGTTGACTCAGAACCATACCTGTCTAAGTGAACAGCCTTTCCAGATCATCCTGTGGGGCTAGTTTCTGTGTTTCCTCCTCTGTCACTCTGTCTTTCTCTTTGTAGGGTCAGGAGTGCAGTTGGAGGTGTAGCCTGACCCAGGAGTCTAGGATGGGGAACTCTGTGGTGAGCATTAGTACAGGAGGGGCCACAGCATGGAAGAGTGTGCGCTCTGAATTCTTCCACTCACTCCCTCGACTACCCATTCCTTGAAGATTGATCCTGGAAAAGTCTTGGAAATTTCTCACCCCCACCTGCAACTGCATTGTTACAAGCGGGCTGAAAGGGAAGTTGTGTTTCCAATTTTAGATAATAGAATTTGACTTGCAGTGTATTGAGCTAGCAAAACTCAACTCAACTGTTACTGCTTTTCTCCATGAAAATTGTGAAATGTGAATTGAGTATTAAGTATTTTGTCGTGTGTGCTAAAAATCTCTCTCTGGACGATGCTATGTTTGCTGGTTTAATACCGGCACATGAGTGGTGTCTGCTGCTTATTCTGCTTTTACTTAAAATTTACTTTTCCTGATATTCCCCTTATATAGTGCTATTTAAACATATTAAACATATGTAATTACATGTAACTTTCCTAAGCATAACATCTGTCATGTGGGTAAAAAGAATTCCCTTTAAAGTGCATGCATGGTGTCTTATAAACAGAAGTGCCATTTTCAAAGATCGTAGCAAACTGCTGCTGCAAATCTTTATGCTATTTGGTAGAGCAGTTTTCATGGCAAATATAGAAACATAGAAGTTGATGGCAAATAAGGACTGCAAGGCCCATCCAGTCTGCCCCTTTTTCCTGCCTTATGAATGTGCCATAGACATTTACTTTGTCAATGGCCTATTTAGTCATATTCATCCGTATTGCTTCCTTATGCCTGTTTGAGCCCTGCATTGTATTCATATCCATTACTTCCTGAGGTAGGCCATTCCATGCATTCACCACCCTTTCTATGAAAAAGAACTTCCTCACATTACCCCTTAATCGGCCTCCCTCTACTCTCATGCTGTGTCCTCTTGTTCTGCTATTTTTCTTATATTGAAACATATTAGACTGTTTCACCTCTTCCACTTTTTTTACTTCATTTATTTGTCAGTGCCAGTCGCTTAATAATATTATAATCATTGGGGACTGGAGGTCCACCTGGAAGGATACTGATCTATACTGGCACGATGGTCTGCATCTGTCTGGGAGGGGAACCAGGATCCTAGGCAATAGGTTTAAATGCTTCATTGGCAAGCCTTTGAACTAGCCATGGGGGGAGGCACTGAAAAGGACCGGGGAATTCCCAGCCTCCCCCCACAAAACAGGGTAGTAAGTGAGGTTAACACCAAGGTAGAGAGGTCAATAGGGGATAGGGCATGGGTAAATGTAGAGAAAGGCAAAGGCAATAAGTACAGGGATGGGGCTAAAAGGGGTAAGGCCATCAAAACATGGAGGGTGATGAGTACCAATGCCCGTAGTCTTGGTAACAAGTTTCCTGAACTAGTGACCTTGATGGAAGAAGGACGCTTTGATATTGTGGCAGTCACAGACACCTGGTACACTGAGAACCATAACTGGGATATCAACATACCAGGATACACAATCTACAGGAGGGGTAGGGAGGGTAAAAGAGGAGGAGGAGGAGTAGCGCTCTACATAAGGGAAAGGATCAAAGCAATAGAACTGAAGGGTAAACAGGAAGGAGAGGAGGCACTGTGGGTTACCTTGGAGACAGGAAGTGGCACCACAATCTGCACAGGGGTTGTATACAGACCCCTGAGTCAGGGGGAGGAAATGTACAAGGAAATTATAGGAGGCATCCTTAGAATGGTAGAAAAAGGGAAAATACTGTTGATGGGTGAACTGAATATGCCAGATGTTAACTGAAGCACATTTGCTGCAGCCATATCCAAGAGCAGAGTCATTCTTTTTTTTTTTATATATTTTCTTTTTACGCCCCCTTCTCACTCCGGTGCTTCCTCACCTTAAGGAGTCTCCTATGGCCTTGTGCATCCCTGCTCATCTGTTGGCATCAGGTGCAGTCATCCCCCCACGCTGCCTTGGTTTGACCCCCAGGCGGGTATGAGGGTGGGGCCCCCCTTCCACCGCCCCGAGTGACTGTGATTTCATCGGAGATCCATCATCCATGCCGGCAGGGGTCCTGGGATCGGGGCCTGAAGCTCCATCTACAGGGAGCACTGGAGGGTGTTTTTCTTTTTTGCCCATCCCTGTAGGATGTCTGCATGCTAGGATAGATCCTAGGAGTGATGCACATCACAGTGTGTTAATGCTCTGGCTCCCGACAGACATCCTCCCTCCCTGCTACATGCAGTCCTCACTGCACCACCACCCGTGGTCACCCAGGTGGCGGTATCACAGCGGGACCCACATCCCACCCCACCCGGAGGAGGAGAGCAGCCTCTGGGCACTCGATCCTCCTCCCCCTGGCCAGCCCTCCAGTTCCCCGAGTCCGTTATCGAACCCGAGTCACTGGCGCCGTGAGCAGTAACCCCACCGCTGCGCCGGTGGGCCGGCCTGAGCAAAGTCATTCTTGATGCCCTAGAGGGGGCATGCCTCAGGCAGCAAGTGTTGGAACCTACTCAGGAGGGAGCAGTCTTATACCTGGTACTCTCAAATAGGGATGATGAGAGGATCTCAGATTTAGAAGTTGGTAGCCTTCTGGAACAAGCATCCACCAGACAGTGTGGTTCACAATAAACACAGCCATAGAGGCAAGCCATACAAAAGTAAGGGTACTGGACTTACTGAAGGCTGACGTTATCAGAATGGAAGCGTGCCTAAGGAATGCACTAGCAAAAGGGCAGGAAGGAGGGGTGGAGGAACAATGGGGAAAAATTAAAACTGTCATCACAGAGACAACAAATCTTTGTGTGAAGCAAATAAACAAAATAAAATGAAGGAAAAAATACTAATATTCTCAAAAGGGGTGGCAGGGAAGGTTAGGGAGAAAAGATAGCATTCAAAAAGTATAAGGAATCACAGAAGGAGCTGGACATAGAACTCTTTCAGTTAAAGCAGAAGGATGCGGGAAAGGAAGTCAGAATAGCAAAGGCCCAAACTGAGGAAAAGAAACCCAGCTTAGTTAAGAAGGGGGATTAAACCTTTTATTGGTACATCAGGGAGTGAAGAAAAACCAAAGGAGGGATAGTAAGGCTGCTAATCCACTGTAGCTGTAGTTCTATTATCAAACACTAGTCCTCAAATTTTGAATGGAGTGTTATTTATAACAATACCACCTATGATCATACCGGTGTTATAATCTACTAGGCAACCTATTATAGAAATACAAAATCACACATACCCCCATAAATGCAAAGCATCATGGGCTGTATATGCAAGTCACCACAAAATATAATATATTTTATGGTGACTTGCATATACAGCCCATGATGCTTTGCATTATGGGGGATGTGTGATTTTGTATTTCTTTGAAACTTGGCTTCCCAGCCAGTGCCCTTTGGGGTAACCCTTGCCTCAGTGCTTACGCACTAAGATTCTTTGTGTTTTAACGTATTATAGTACCCACACTGTTTGAATAGTTTACTGAGGCACCTGCAACTTTAGAAAACATTTCAATTGTGTCTGTTAGTGCTTTCCCTGATGTAGCTGACTGTAACACTATACATAAATCATCAGCATAAGCCAGAGTTTTATTTTCTGGTATATCCACCGATAGCAGCAATCCTTTGATATTTGGATTCTTTTGCAACAGTCTCAGAGAGGAGCTAGATATATATATATATATATATATATATATATATATATATATATATATACATAGATATATAGATATATATATAGATATATAGATATACATATATGTTACACAAGGTCCCTGCACCCTTATTGGTACCTTCAGAGGTACACCATAGACAGCTAGTGCTTAGGCATATGTTATACTAACATATAGGGCTAAGGGCATCTACCGTACAAGAGTAGATGTCAGGATATGTACGCATACTGTTGTAATACACTTTGCTTGCTAATACATATATATTCTTCTATGTATTTTCCATGTATTTCTTACTTGTAAGATGCCAGGACATCTGTGTCCCTGAAGTAATTATGATATGTAAGTCAGCATTGCCACTTTTTGGTGATTTGTACTACTACACTGAGTTATGTAAGACTCTGCATAAGAACTCTTTTGTTTCACTAACTATGACTACTACAAAATTGTATAATGTAATCTTGGACCGTGGAGCCTCCTCTAATTTAGCCAATAGGACTCATCTCTGTAACTAGAAATGTTTCTATCTTACAGTAACCATAGTAATTATCATAGTTATATAATGTGATACACTAGTCTTGTACCTCGGAGATCCCAAGAGACACAAAGAAACCTCGAGATATAGGGAACGCTTAGCACTGGCTCCCAGTTCGTATTGATAAGAACTGCTTAGGGCAACTGTGATCTTTATCCTTTTTGGTAGTAATAAACACGTGTATTACTCTTATGCAATGTGTCTGTGATTACTTGCATTCCCAATATTGCCAAAAACCTGAAAATGAGGTTTAGACCTCCTGACAATTGACGACCACGTGCAGGTGATATTTGGTGTTTGTAAGTTTTCACTAGTTGCTATAAATTTTCCCTTTCCCATGGGGACAGTAGGTGTACATTCCTGTATCACCTCTCTCATTTTAAAACCAGTTTGTAGTCACTTACAAAGTATGGCTGTTTTCTTTTCAGGTGTGGTCGATGCCGACTCGACTCACTCCATCACAGCTTTGAATTGTAAGCCTACAAATTCTACAGTAGCCCGACTGTGTATTAAGTGCTCCTGCTGTGGATCAATACATAGCACGGCACCTTTTTCACAGTTTGATTTTTCTTTCCCTCCCACACAATGGCCACCATATCAAATATCTGCGCAGAACTGAGACTCAATACCTCGAACTTCCTTGCCTCCCTTGGAGGATGGGCTGACTTCGCGAGAGACACAAGTCAATTCAACAACCCCATACTGGAGATTTCAACCCAGTACACAGAGATGAGACAATCAACCAATAAGTGTCAAGCTAAAGGGCGGTGGTCACGACTCTCTATGCTGCTCTGGAAGCCTCTGAAGCGAGGCTTCAAACCCTTGATCTGCAAATTTCATCTCTTAAGCAACAGATGGGTTTGCAGGAAATGGAACGTATTAGACTGCAGCAGAACTTGGAGTCTGAACTCCAAACTCTGCGGAATGAAAAGGATTCACTTTTGCATCATTCAGCTCAAGCTGGAGACCAGGAACTTTGTATGTTGAAGCAGGAGTGTGAAAGTTTGAAACAGGATAAGGGACAGGCATTGCACATGAATGACCTGTTACTGTAAGTACAGCGAATGCACAGTTGAGTGAGGAGATGGGAGAGCTACAGGACAAGATAAACCAGATATGTAATGACTTAGAAGTGGCTGCTAGGGACAATCGTGAATTGAGCGCCGCGTATAGTGTTTCAGAAGCAAATACAGGATGAGGTTGATATGGATGTTGCAACAGTGAGTCATGCTGAATGTAAAACCAAGATGGTGAAACTGCACCATCAGCAGGAGGTTTTGGCTGGACATGTTAAGGTGATGGGAGGTGTAACCCCTGCCTTACACACGTCATCTAAAGGGGAGGTATCAGATGACGACATCTCTCAGTACAACTCCCAGTCACATCCATACTATGGCCCAGAAACCCCACCCAGCCATCCACAACATGGAAGGTCCCCACTCCACCCACACCATGTCATATGTCGTCGACATCGTGACACCCATCATCAGAGATGCCAACATGGTGGCCCCCATGATGGCGGGGAGCAGGCCCAGGCCTAGTCCTGACAGCACTACCGTTATTAATGTGGAAGACAGGCAAGAGATAGAAATTATGATTGAAACTGCAATAGGTAATGTACCCCTTCCTGAGAGAAGTAAACGGTCATTAAAACCCAAATTAGGCAACTTTTACAAGAGGCTGGCACTCAAGATGGTATTGTTCACACTGCGGCCGAGGGTGCAGCTCGGGCTGCCCTAGATGGCACCCGAGACAATCTACCTCTGCCTGATAGACCCAATAATCTCCTACAAATGGCCTACTCTGTTCAGCAAATAGCTGACAGTATCAGTCGGATGAACCTGTCCAACAATCTCAGCTGTCACTTAGAAAAGGTGCATTCTAAATGCGAGATGCTTAGCCATACTGCAGAATATCAGGTCCAGATACTACGCCAAACCATTGATCCTAGTTTGTGGGCCAAATTCCCCGATGCCATCTGCCAGGATGGGAATGCCACCTTTGATGAGGTTGCAGCTGAGCTCATTTCTGCTCACAGCCCAGGTGTAGCAGGAATGATGCATGCATACCCTGCAAAACAGAATGCAAAGGAAAGTCCAGCAACTTACCACCAGAGACTTTGGATGGCCTACCAAGCAGGAAAGCACCTGGCACAAGAAGCTGCAGATATAGATCTTATTGAGCATAAGACCCTGTTCCTTAGGAACATGATTCCTGCAGTGCGAGGAAAGGTAGAGCCAACCACCTACCCCAACATGGACAGGTTTGCTGACATTCTTCGGAAAACTGAAAGAGTTTACCAATTCTACATTCGTGATCTGGGTTTCGGATACAAGAAAGTAGCCACCGTGGAGCCTATTTCAGAGGCCGTGATGCACTACACTGTGGAAGGGCAGGCCCAACACCAACAGGCCCTCCCAGCTGATAACCAACACCCCCAAGAGGCCCAACACCAACAACAACAGCAACAATAGCAATGGGGTGGGAACTGGAACTGGCATAAGAATAAGAAGCACAAGAATAAGGGTAAACAACAACAACAAAGAACGAGCCCTTCATATAGGGAGATAGCTGAAGAAAACCGGAAATTCCAAGAGCTCCTGGGGCAAGTGTGCTCTGTGGTGGACGCTGTTCCCACTCAGGCCCTTGCGACTGTACAACCGGTGACCCAGACCCCAACGACCATGGTGACACCAGAAGTACAGGCCTTCAGACCCCTACAGGCCTGAACCCGGAAGCTCCTCCCTATATAGCATTGGTGCAGCATGGTGAAGTGATTGAAAGAAGCCAGGCCCAACCTCTCCATGCTCCAGCAGTACAGATTGACAATTACAGGCCCCAGTCCAGATTGTAAACAAGCTGGTCTTGGATACAAACGGAAGGCCCTGCACCGAGGCTGAGGTCAGGGGCTGCCTACTTTTAGTCTTGCTAGATACAGGTGCGGCTGTGTCTGTATTACATGATGAACACCCAGACACATCTCCTTGGTCCACCAGATGGAGGACTGACATGTCAGGGGTAGATGGTACTAGGTTACCTGCATACCGGTCTCTACCCTTGCCAGTAGAGCTGGGCCATTTAAAGGCCTCACATACCTTCCAACTGATGGTAATGCATGATCATCCTAGTATCATAGGAACTGATTTTCTTGCACCACACGGCTGTGTGGTAGATCTAGCTAACATGCTACTGATACAGATTCAGGGTCAATACCACACCATTTTGATCCGTGATTCACACATTGTGGCAACAATTTCTGCTAACAACAAAGAGTATGACATCATAGATTTGTTCAAAAACCATGAGCTTTTCTCAAAGCTTCTCCCCATTTTGCAATGACATCTGGAAGTGTTTGCAATCAACAAACATGACTGTGGCAGAATGCACGCTGTCATCGAAGTGCCAGGCCCAGCACATGAGAGGCAAAGGCAATACCCTTTTCCATCTGAGGCCTTGCCTTCTCTCAGAGAAACAATCAAGTCACTGCTCAAGCAAGGGGTAATCAGAACTTGCATTTCTACTGCTAACTCCCTAGTGTGGCCCGTGAAAAAAACCCACAGGTGCCTGGAGACTTACTATTGACTACAGAAAACTGAATCAGGTCACCCCCAGTTGTTCCCCAACTGTGGCATCAGCACCCGATGTGCTACGACTTTTGACCCCTAACCTTAAATGGTTCAGTGCCCTGGACATCTCCAATGGTTTCTGGTCATTACCATTGGCCCACAAAGGTCAATATAAGTTTGCCTTCAGCTTTGAAGGAAGATAGTACATGTGGACTTGCTTACCACAGGGATTCCATAACAGGCCCTCCCTGTTCCATCTGCATATGATGGACTCCCTTGAGAGTTTCTCTACTCCCCAATGTCTCTTGCAGTATGTGGATGACCTGTTGCTGGCAACTGCCATGCAGGAACAACACCTGGATCTTTTGGATGAACTACTGACTCTCATTCAGAGAGCAGGCCTGAAATGCAATCCAGCAAAAGCACAACTTTGTGAGAAAGAAGTACTCTTTCTGGGTCTGAAAATAACTGACCAAGGTTGAAGTCCTACCTGAAAGAAGATACAGGGATTGCAAGACTTGCCATTGCCCACCAGAGTGGCAACTCTTCGACGGTTTTTAGGTGTGGTAAATTATTCGAGAGATTTGCTCAGAAAGCTGTTCCTCTGTATGAGCTACTGAAAAAGGACATCCCATGGACTTGGGGCCACATACACACCCAGGCTGTGACGTCACTGAAGCAGGCCTTGGCCTCTGCCCCAGCTCTGGTCAACCCCAATCCAGCACTACCATTCCATCTGGAATGTGCCACCTCTGACATTGTTATGTCAGCAGTACTGGCCCAGAAGGTTCATGGCACCCTGAGACCAATTACATATGCATCACAGCTCTTGACCCCAGTAGAACAGGAGTACAGCCGTTGTGAAAAGAACCTTCTGGCCACCTACTGGGCTGTCAAGTACTCTCTGTATATCATTGGGTACTCTCCACTGATTATCAACACCAACCACACACCAACTATCTTTCTGCTCTCAGATAGCATAAAGGATGGGTCAGTCTCTAACACCAGGCTGACACACTGGTCACATCTTCTCCAGGATAGAGACATACAGGTACACCCAACAAAAATTCCATCTATGCTGGCTCATGGACTCCTGTTCCAAGGAGAGCCCCATGGCTGTACACTGCAGTCACCTGATCTTCCAGATCCAGGTCCTTTCCGACATAAGGCAATTCTTGTGGGGGGTAGGAAGAAATAGGCTGTTGGTTAACTAGGATCTGCGGCCTATCCTGTAGGTAGGGAAATGGGCAGACTAGATGGGCCAAGCGGTCCTTATCTGCCGTCAAAGTCTATGTTTCTATGATTCTATGTTTCCTCCATGCCACACCACAAATACTTGACAACTCCTCTTTGTGTCGTATCTTTACTGATGGTTCAGCATCTTACTATTAGGGAGAACAAGTTGCAGGGATGGGCATTCTAGTGATTTACCCTTATGAGAACACTGTTAAAATATCTAAGCATTGCAGTGTAGCATCATCACAGTATGCAGAGATGGCAGTGGTGGCCTGTGCCCTTGAGTTCATCCAGCATGGGACCAAGGATACCATCATTTTCACAGATTCTAATTGGGTTTGTTATTCTCTTACAGAATTTCTTTCTTTCTGGCAGAAGAACTCCTTCTTCTCCTCTGACGGCAGCCCAGTGAAGTACAAGGAATTGGTAATATGCATACATTCACTGGCACAAAAATTTGCACACAAACTCTATGTACACAAAGTCAAAGCTCATTCCCTCCATGATCCCTATCATGCCTTCAATGACACAGCAGACACCCTTTCCAAGGAAGGGGCCCAAGGGGGGGACACCTGGATGATGGACCATCCAGAGGCCAATGCAGCCATACATATTGCAGCACTCAGGAAGAAACCTGAACCTTTTTCCCCCTTGGACCTCTCAGCAGCCCAACATGTTGATACTGAACTCAAAGAAGTGTTCAGATTCCTTGACAAGAGTACCGAAGAGAAACTTCCTACACATAACCCCTACCGGAGGCATTAAGGTAAGTTACACTTGTCACCAGATGACAAGCTCATCTGGTATCAGCCAGATGATTCCACCACCAAATTGTGGGTGGTCCCCAGACATCTTAGGTCTGATTTTTTGCACCAAGTGCATGATAAACCCACTGGTGGACACCAGGGAGTGGAAAACACCCTCCAAAGGCTTAAGACCACCGCCTGGTAGCCTGGTGTCACCAAAGATGTTAAACAGTACATAGACAACCGCCTTGTTTGTGCACAAAACAACCCCATCCTTACCAAATAAAATGCCAGACTCTTACCACAATGACATTCTGGCCCTTGGCATGCCATACAGATTGATTTTATTGGTTCTCTGACCAACACCAGCAGAAATAACAAGTATGCTCTTCTGGTAACTGACCTCTTCTCTAAGTGGGTTGAAGCTTTCCCCACTAAGATATGCACGGCTAAAACCACTGCCAAAATACTGGTGGAACAGATTTTCTCCAGGTGGGGTCTACCCCTTAAGGTAGACTCTGACAAAGGAACCAATTTTATAGGTGAGTTAATGAAAGAATTTCCTGAACTCCTTGGAGTTCAACAAAAGTTCCACATACCCTACCACCCCCAATCTTCAGGCCAAGAAGAGAGAGCCAACAGACGGATTAAGCAAATGCTTTCCAACTTCACTGAGGACAATCCCCAAACCTGGGATTCCCTACTGCCGTTACTCCTTATGGCAATTAGGGGCACACCCTCAGTCACCACCCAGCTCACACCCTTTGAGGTGATGACTGGAAGACAGATGAGATTACCTGAACACCTGTTATTTGACCTGCACACCCCCACTGCAGACCATGTGTCTGTAGATCAATATGTGGAAAAACTCAGAAAAGACCTCATACGCACACATTTGTATGCTGCCAACTGCATGGGCAAGGCCCAGCAACAATCCAAAATACAGTTTGACAAACATGCACAAGAAGTGGATTGGAAGGTTGGAGATCAGGTAATGGTACTCCGATTTGCACATCCCACCCATTCCTTCTCCAATCAATGGGAAGGCCTGTACACCATTGTCAACAAGCTCAGTCTGGCAGTCGATCAAGTTAGACTCATGCACAACAATAAACTGACTGACAATTGGTTACATGCAAACCAACTGAAACTGTATAAAGGAGCTTAATTACTTTTCCTCACCCCACTGGGTGGAATAGTACTGACTTACTAATGTCTGATTTTGCTTTTCAGATGCACTGACAAGATGGCTATCTTGTTCCATTATCTCCTCATCTCAGGAGTTATCCCCTGCATCCAAGGCATGGTACCGAACCTTCTACCACACCTTGATCATCCAGCATCTCCTTCAGAGGGAATATCCATCAATATACCCAATAGTCTGATTACTGTCCAGGAAGATTCCGATGCTTACCTCACTGCCTCGGTTGTTGCTCCTGATAAATCTACCCTTCGAATTGAGTGGCAAACCACATCTCAAGGACAAATTCTCCCTGTGGCCAAACTCTCCAAAGGAACTTTCCAGGGTTGGCCCAATGCTAAATTATCCCCAAATGGTTCTCTGTCCTTGCTACAAACTGCTCTTAGACATTCTGGTTTGTACAACATTACTGCCTTAATTGATCCTTCTTACTGTAATTCTTTGTCTAAGGATTCTGCTAGAAAATTTTGTGCTGTACACCACATGGCTTCTGCTGCCATGTACAGTATCTCTCTGTGTTACCACCCACTGATAAACAGCTTTTGGAATGTCCAAAGCTCACCCCTGGTCCCCATAGTGGTCTAACAGCCTCTGCCCTCCCTGGTTCATTGATTAATAACTTACAATTTATGCATATACCTGTTTTGTTTAATCTTACTTACTGGAATATGAAAGAATTTGGTATGTGTCACAATACTAATACTTCAGCATTTTATAGTACGTTATTGCTTGATAGCTTAGCTGCATTTCAGATTCGTACTCAAGACCCTATCACCGGGATCCATACTACTGAACATAGAGGCAACTTCAGGAGAAAACCCAATCCTGATGATCAAAGCCATAAACGTAATACACGTGAAGTTGACAGTTCTGATGTCACAGGTGCAACAGGTACTGTCACAGGCCTTTTTGGTACGGCTATGTCTATTTGGAATAAAGCAGACACTGCTGCTATCAAATCTCATTCTGCCAAATGTTCCAGTGGTCTGGTTAACAATATACTACCCCCATTATTGCATGGTGTGGATGGCCTTAGCCAGGAAGAAAGATACACTGTATACAACATGCACAACATTGCTAAGGCATTTACAGAATCTAATGACAAGATTAACACACTCATTGCACAGAACAACAAGGAAGCAGATAAACAATACATTGCTAGAGAAATCCTCTGCTCTGCCTGTGGCTCATACATTATCACTACCATGAACAATCTCTTCCGTGATCTAGAATCTGGAAGAATCCCTGATATCATACATGATAGATGCATTTCCAAATGGTATTGTCCATGATGTAAAACCCCTAGCTGTATTGCTATGTGTATGCAATAGTCTCTAACCATTCCTCTTTCTACAGCTAGGAACCTGGGGTTTGTGACCAGACACCCTAACACTGGTCCTTGTTTCACTGCTAAGAAATGTTCCATAAGAGATACCATGTTTGTTTCTTTTACTGTATCTTTACCACGTTTTGATCCCACTACAGCCTTGTTCAACAAGCTTGCACTGGTATATTCTATTGTGCACCTGGACGAAGACATCTACAGAGAATGCCTGGATCTACCGCCTCTACTGGTTTTCCATCCTTTCCTGGATGCCTGGGTGGCTCTGCACACGGACTGCTGTGCTAACAAGCAATAAATTTACTTGTGCCGATGTGATGTTTTTGATGTTATTCAACCTGTTTGTGGTTATTCTCCAGATAGCATTGATTGGACTTTTACCATGGATGATGACATCCCAACTAATGGCACGGATTTCTCGGATTCTACTTTGGCTCCAGATAAACTCTATCAATCATATCGTGAGGAGGTTCAGCGCCTGTCAGCATGGATTTCGAAGACGGCCTACACCTGCTCAGTCCAGTTGCAAAAGTGGAGACTTCCTACTGTTCGCACTCAGTATAATTCAGATGGGGAGTACTGTGTGGTAACTACAATAACTTTAAAAGCTATACTTATGGATCTGTGAAATGTGTTATTGATAACCCCAATTTTTGTCTTGTCCCCCACCAGAAGACTGTTATTGGACATACCGGTATAACCCCTCTCCCCCTTATGGATGCAGACATCATTGATGGTAACCCCGATTATCTGCTCACACTTTCTGAATACTTACCATATTTTAATGTACACATAGACCCGCTCGCGCTTACATTAAAATCGCTTTTAGACAGGAAAGACACACACCTCATCCACATCAGCAATAATATGACCAAGGCCAATGAAGCTATTTTTTTGTTGATTAATGATGGTGATATGAATAATGCCTTGACTAACACCTGGTTAGAAATTACTTTTAAAGGTTTTGTTATTATACCAGCATTTTTGATATTTGTCTTGATTATCATGCTATGCTGCCTACGGCGCACACTGCACCAACACCGTGAGCAGCTCGAATTCCTTTACAAAGCTCGCACGTCAGGTTTGTAAATGACCACTGCCCCCCCCTGACCTTTCCCTTGATTTGCCTGTGTTGCCCTTGGAGGCAACAAGGGGAGAAATGTTACACGAGGTCCCTGCACCCTTATTGGTACCCTCAGAGGAACACCGTAGACAGCTAGTGCTTAGGCATATGTTATACTAACATATAGGGCTAAGGGCATCTACTGTACAAGAGCAGATGTCAGGATATGTACGCATACTTTTGTAATACACTTTGCTTGCTAATACATATATATTCTTCTATGTATTTTCTGTGTATTTCTTACTTGTAAGACGCCAGGACACCTGTGTCCTTGAAGTAATTATATGTAAAGTTGGCATTGCCACCTTTTGGTGATTTGTACTACTACACTGAGTTATGTAAGACTCTGCATAAGAACTCTTTTGTTTCACTAACTATGACTACTACAAAATTGTATGTTATCTTGGACCGTGGAGCCTCCTCTAATGTAGCCAATAGGGCTCATCTCTGTAACTAGAAATGTTTCTGTCTTATAGTAACCATAGTAATTATCATAGGTATATAATGTGATACACTAGTCTTGTACCTTGGAGATCCCAAGAGACACAAAGAAACCTCGAGGTATAGGGAACGCTTAGCACTGGCTCCTGGTTCATATTGGCAAGAACTGCTTAGGGCAACTGTGATCTTTATCCTTTTTGGTAGTAATAAACAAGTTTATTACTCTTATGCAACATGTCTGTGATTACTTGCATTCCCAATGTTGCCAAGAACCTGAAAGTGAGGTTTAGACCTCCTGACAATATATATACTGTTTATATTATGGTAGCACGGTAGTGCTACCATAGTTAGGGTTGAGAAGCCATTTACATGTTAAACCCAACATTTTGCACCTTAATAACTTTGTAACCATTTGACGGATTTCCCTGAAATTTGGAATACATGATCAAGACCCATACGCCTTGGGAACTGCCAAGCTTAGTACTGGTCGGTTTCACAGCTGCGGTTATTAAACATGATCTGCGCGTGCGTTTACGCTTTTTCTGGAATTCTACGGTCGTGCCTACAGGTTGCACGGTTTACGCGACCGGCGTGAAATCTTCAGGGAACTAGCGGCCAGGGTCCCCAATGTGCCTTTCGAAGATTTTGTGAAAAAATATTAAACGGTTCAAAAGTTATTCAAAAAACAGTTTCCCATTATAAGTCAATGGGAAAAGTTAACAAAAAGTTCAACACTTTTGCAAATGCATTTTTACTGTCGCAAATGGCCCTCTTACTTTCGCAAATCCACCATCTTGTTTTCAGTTACTGATCAGAAAAATGCTTGCCATTTAAATTTGGGACCCTCTAGCAACCTAATTCTTTTTGTGTTACGTAGTTGGACCCTGAGGATACTAGCCATGTCTTTATTTTGGGGTAAAACACCCCAGAAATATGTTTTCAGATTTCTGAAAAAGTATTTATGCAAAGTACTTTTGCTCAATAAAGTGTCGAAAATGTTTGGCGGAAGCTGCAAAATTGCAACAGTACTTTTCTAGGTGTGGGAAAATGACAGCAATTCTTTGGCACCCTGCTGCAAAAGAACGGTTTGGAGTTTTGGGCTGAAATTTGGAAGGAATGCAGCCGACAGCTAACTGATGTGCCTTTCAGTGTTTTGTTGAAAAAATATTACATGGTGGCAAAGTTACAGTACCCCAAGTTTTTCCCATAGGATAACATTACGGCATACGACGCATTGCAGCAATCGTTTGGCGCCCTGCTGCAAAATAACGGTTTGGTCTTTTGGGCTGAAATTTGCAGGGAACACAGCCAACATCCCACAGATGTGCCTTTCAGTGGTTTGGTGAAAAAATATTACAGGGAGGCAAAGTTATGGCAGTCCAAACTTCTGTTTTTTCCCATAGGATAACATTACGGCGTTCGCAGTGCCTTTCAGGGCCCGTATCTCGAAAATGATGCGAGATATGGAGTTTTTGTTGAAAAATCCTTGGTGGGGGCTAAGTACAAAACTAGCCAGGAAAGTGATAATACATATGACTTTTAATTTTTTTTTCTATGTCGTATGGTTACTGAGATATAAGCAATTTACTATTCCAAGTCCTCATTTTTGTGTTCCGAGAATCATATTTTGCATACATCCTTTCTACTCACTGTCTTTCTTTATGCAGCTTTTGGGGTAAACCAGCCTGTGCGCTTACATTACTGTTACCATTACCATTTCTGCTTGTGGTTCTGTACCCGTTTCACTTACCGTTCACGTTTACGCCACCATGTGCATTACCCTTTGCATTTTCATTTGCGGTTGCGTTTGTGTTGTTTTTAACATTTCTGTCTACAGTACTGTTTCTCTTTTTTTGTTTCGCTTTGCATCACCATGCGCTTTACGATTTGCGTTTGCAGGCACAATCTTACAATGTGACAAGACATCACATGGCGGGGAGTGGCCCAAGGGCCCGCGCCCTCCACTGGCATTGTGGCGGGCCCTCGCCCCGCCGCATTACATTCACTATTTCTCATTATCATTCTCAAAAGAAGGGAAATTAGAGGCAAAAATCTGTTTAATGCATTGTTGTGTTGACATGACAAGCGAGAGTACCCGATGTTAGTTAAACCTCCTTGCCTCAGCCCACCCCCCAACCAATGGAATCAGGGTGTATTGGGGTCATCAGTCCTAACTGTCACCCCATTTTCCTATTCCTGAGCTTCTTTCCACATGTGATGGGGTGACAGTAGGATGACGACCCCAATGCACACCCTGATTCCAGTTGGGGGTGGGCTGAAGGGCAAAGGGGCTACAATCCTAACATCGAATTTTCACTTTTGTAGCTGTGGAACAACCCTAACTGATGCATTAAACTGAGTTTTTGCCTCTAATATATATATATATATATATATATATATATGTGTGTGTGTGTGTCTAGAGATTTTGCAAAATTATGTTTAATGCATCATTTAGGGTTAAAGAGAAAAGTCAGGAAATGAGAACATTAGGTTGCTCTCATCCCCCCACCATGCT
This sequence comes from Neoceratodus forsteri, assembly GCA_016271365.2. NCBI lineage: Eukaryota > Metazoa > Chordata > Ceratodontiformes > Ceratodontidae > Neoceratodus > Neoceratodus forsteri. Next base: position 478,455,085 of record CM057452.1, on the reverse strand, counting down.
CCATAGACTGACCGATGATGGGGTGTGCTGTTGGGATTGTGAGGCCCATATCTCACCCCATTCCATGTGTAAGCAGGTGAACATGCTGCAGTAAAGGAGAATGAGGTGAGATTTAGGCCTCACAACCTCAACGACACACCCCATCATCTGTCAGTCTGTGGAGGATGGTGGGTGGGGGGTTAGGGGGCAACCTTAATGTTCTCATTTACTGACTTTTTCTGCTTTACTCCTAAATGATACATTAACGTAGTTTTTTGAAAAGAATTTCCTTACTGTTTGATGCAAAAAAATGTTGTATGTGCTGTATTGGTCCTTTTAAGAATAGATCCAGAAACAAATGATTTGATACCTTTTATTGGACTACCATGGATGTTACAGAAAAGAACAAAGTACTCTAGCTTTTGAACCTACCTGGTCCTGTTAAAGCTTCTGAAGAAGGACCGGGTTAGTTTGAAAGCTAGAGCACTTTGTTCTTTTCTGTAACATCCATGTTGGTCCAATAAAAGGTATCAAATCATTTGTTTCTGGATCTTACTCTATGAGAAAGCCTATTATAACTACCAAAAAAAAACATGTATTGATGGGGCCCTGCGCTACCATCAAGTTCCCATATGCATAGCTATACAGCATATATTGGTGGCGGCCTTCAGGCCCCACGCTCCCACCAAGTTGTCCATGTGTATAGCTGGGTCACTGGAGGTGAGACGGGGGGGTGAAGGATGGAGCATCATGTGGACTGCTCTCCTTCTCTGGGGGGGAGGGATGGGAGCATGGCCGATGCTCAACAGACCCCTGGCAGATGCTGGGAGTAGTGCTGTAACCAGGTTGTCCAGTCATTTTGGGGGTGGGGTGGACACTGGACGTCATTGCATGTCTCCGCCCTCTCAAAGGGAGAAAAGCACAAGCAGTTGAGGATGACGCCACCCCGATGCATGCCTCTATGACTATCTGTCGCTGTTCCACTCCACCGACTGAATTACAGTCCATGGTGCCACCACAGGCCCTAAACCCCACCCTGGGGTGGTAAGCCAGGATAGCAATTTCAGCAATGCCAACACGTTCTTCCATCGTTGACAGGCAGGCCGTTGTGTTGTGGCCCCACCTTGGGAGGGGGGTAAGCCAGTGAGTATCAGTAGATGGCACATGGCAGCCACAGAGGAACAGGGTAAGGTGACCGGAATGGGTGTTGATGGCAGTGCACTGGGAAAAATAGAATAAATATGAAAAAAATATATATCTCATGAACTGTTCAACCTACAGGAAAAATTTCACTGCACAGGTACTGTGCAGTTTACAATATTCTTGCAGCTGCATACACATCACCGAAAGGTGTTGTAAGCCACCAGCAGCAAACAGTATGTATCTCACTTTGTTCCTGACAATAACGGTGCCACAACACATCACAGAGACCTCAGTATACTCTTATGTGGAGAACGACAACTTTGTCATGGATTATCTCTGCAACCAATTAATTCCCCAACAGCTAAACAACATAATTGACGTAAGTGGGGCAGTCCATCAAAATCCAGAAAATTTCATGTAAAACAACCAAAGCAACGCAATGTAATCCTATGGGCAAAATGTCAACTTTATCATGCAATATTTCCACAACCAATTAATTTTCCAATGCCTAAACAAGCTAATTCACATCTCTAGGATATCCTCTCAAAACCATTAAAATTTCAAGTAAAAAGACCAAACCGTTTAAAGGAGATAGGAAATGATTTACTGTGGCTTGTAAATGTTAAATACTTTATAAACAACAAGCAGTGACTTTCCTGTGTCTTTGTCAGTACTGTATATGTTTAAACTGTATATTTACAATGCTGCTCCGTAATGCTGAAACTCCATTTGAATTGCCAGTCTTTTTTCTTCAAATTGGAGACAGCGCATGCCGAGCTGAGAATGTCTGTTATCACTGACTCCGATTTTAGATCATTGAAACCTGCATGCAGGAATAGAAAGCCGTTTAATCAGTGGCTTCACTGAAGGCTGACAAACTAAATGGAGATTCAGCATTATGGAGCAGCATTGTAAATATACAGTTTAAACATGTACAGTACTGGCAAAGACACAGGGAAGTGTAGCCAGGGATTTCAAATTTGTACACAGAGATGCCACACTAATACTCCCAGTGTCCAGGCCCCCTCCCATCCACCCCAGGACATGAAGGTCATTTAGTCTGTAGCATATACCTAAATACCACAGACCTTAGACCCTAGTTTATCTCTTGCTTTATTCTCTTTCCTATTGCTAGGGTTCCCCTATGCTAGGTCAATGCATTTTTTTTAATTCCCCCACCAACTTCATCCCCATCCCCTCTACTGGAAGGCTGTTCCATGCATCTACCACCCTTTCTATGAATAAATACGTCCTCATGTAACCCCCTAGTGTACCCCTTTCCAGCATCATGTCATGACCCCTTGTTCTACAGCATCTCTTTTTCTGAAAGATGCTACCCATCTGTACCTCATTAATGCCCTTGAGATATTTGAAGGTCTCTATCATATACTCCCTCTTCTCGGATCCACGACAGGTGTTCGACAAAATATTTGTTGAATGCCCCAACAGCAAAACTGGCAGGTCGACTGCATTTTGCAGTCGGCTGCCGGTTTCAGAGGTTGGATGTTTGTCTGGGGGCTGCCTTCCTCAACTTCATGCGGGGCTATGCCCACTGCACCGTCCCCACTTAAGGATTATCAACTCTGAGTCAGAGCTGATTTGGGGGGTGCAGGACCCTTGACAGATAGTGCCAGGTTCCAGTGGGTTCCCTACAGCAGCATGGCACTGTAATCACTGTAGGGGACCTCGCTGTCGAACTGTCACTGTCGGGTGGGCAACCACCTCTTCACCAGTATATACTAACATACTAATTGCCAGCAGATTAGGCCTTATGGTCTATCGAGTCTGCTCAAACCTCAGATCCCTAGTTGGGTACCGAGGCCCCCCCTCCCCGTGTCCCAGAAACCCCTATCATCCACCACACCACCTTGGGCCAGATCATCATCTGATACATCCACTTTCTGTGCCTGTCCCACCCTCTCTTGAAGCCCTCCAATGTGGTTCTCTGAACCAGCTTGCCAGGCAGTGCATTCCAAGGGTCCACCACCCTCTCAGTGAAAAACCTCCTCCTCTTCCCCCCTCACCCTTCCACCTTCCAACTTCAAACCATGCCCTCTGGTGATACCTCTCTGCTTTAGTCTAAAGAGCCCCTCCATGCTTACCCAATTTATTCCCTTGAGGTACTTGAAGACCTCAATCATGTCGCCCCATCTCTCCTCTCCTCCAATGAAAACAGGCAGAGCTCCTCAAGTCTGTCCTCATACGTCAAATCCCCTAGTTCTCATATCATCTTAGTTGCCCTCCTCTGTACCCTCTCCAGGAGCTGTATGTCCCTCTTCAAGTGTGGTCTCTAGTACTGTACACAGTACTCAAGGTGTGGTCTAACCAGTCCATTTTACAGCAGCAGAATCACTTCCCTGCTCCTAGAGATGATCCCCCTTACGATGCATCCCAACATCCTGTTTGCCTTGCTAGCCACTCTCCTGCACTGCTCAGAGTTATTCATACATGCATCCACCATGACCCCTAGGTCTTTTTTCCCTGTTGAGGCCTCCAGCGCCTCCACTCCCAGGGTGTACCTGTGTTTAGGGTTTCCCCGCCCAAGATGTAACACTTTGCACTTGGTGATATTGAAATTTAATTTCCAGTGTGAGCCCAGCTTTCCAGGGTGTCCAGGTCCTCTGCAGGCCAACCTCCCTCTTCCCCTCAACTACTGCTCCCATCTTGGAATCATCAGCGAAGAGACTCATTTCACACCATATACCCTCCTGATGTCTGATATGTATGCATTAAACAGGATCAGACCCCAGGACCGAACCCTCTTGATGCCCCCACTGCACCCTCTCTAGGGTTTGAGAGCTCCCCACCAACCACTACTCTCTGGGTGTGTCCAGCCAGCCAGTTTTCAATCCATCCGACCATCAAAGGCCTACTCCCAACCCCGCTGTTTCTCCACCAGACCATTGTGGGGACAGAGTCAAATGCCTTGCTGAAGTCCAAGAATACATCCACAGGCTTTCCCTGTCCAGTTCTGATGTCACCCATTCATAGAACTCCACAAGATTGGTTTGACATGATCTGCCTGGCACAAACCCATGTTGCTGACTATCCAGACCTCCCACCTCCTCCAAGTACACCCCAATTGTTCCTTTAATATACTCTCCATTAATTTTCCCACCACTGAGGTCAAACTGATGGGTCTATAGTTACCTGGTACTTCTCTCGACTCCCTTTTATGGATTGGCACCACATGTGCCTCTCGCCAATCCCTAGGTACCCTCCCTGTCTCAAGTAATCTGTTGAAGAGCTCCGCCAGGGGAGCAGCCAGTACGTCCACCAATTCCCATAGTACTCTCGGATGAATGCCATCTGGCCCAGGAGACTTATCTTTCTTTAGGGCCTTGAGGGCTAACCACACCCTTTCGGTGGAGATAGCATCATCCGTCCCGTCCACCTTACTGGCCTTTTTATCCTTATCCTGATGTGTCACCCCTGGGGTACCTCTCCCTTCCTCTTGCTCCATTTCTGTTGCTCCCCTGATCCCACTCACTACTGCTTCTATTCCCATCGTGCCTTGCTTTGTAGATATCCCATCCCCCTTCCTAGTGAACACAGAGGCGAAGTACTTGTTTAATACCTCTGCCTGGTCCCTCACCTCTTCCAGCCACCCTCCTTCTGATCTCAATCTGCCGAGATGGCCCTTAGTTTTCCTCCACTCCCCAATGTACCGGAAGAACACCTTTTCCCCTCCATGTATCCCCTGTGCCAGCCGTTGCTCTTTACTGGACTTTGCCCCCCTCACCATCCGGGTGACTTTTCTAGATGCAAAATGGTACATTTCCTTTTCCCTATCCCTTCTTGTTGTTTTATATTTTTTGTAGGCCGCCTTCTTTTCTCTCACCGCTACCTGCACCTCACTGGACCACCAGCATGGTTTATGTGACCTTGCTCCATTACATTTCACCTTAGCGCAGGTCCTGACTCCTCATGAAGTCCCCGTTTTATGACCTCCCATCTCTTTTACACATTTGCCATTGATGTAATCCCCTTCAAGTGATCCTTGAGAATATTTCCCATGCCCACAAAGTCTGCCCCCCTGAAGTCCACTGCCAGTGTCCTAGATCTCCCCCATGCTTATTTGAAACCAGACAGTATTGTGGTCCCTCCCAGTCAGGGATCCTCTACAACCAGGTCTCTTACCAGATCCCCATCTGCCAGAACCATGTCCAGGACATGCCCTCCCTTGTGGGCTCCATCCACACGCTGTGTTAAGAACACATCCTGGAAGCCGTCCAGCAGCCTCTGCCCTTGGCCACCTTAGAGGACATGGTTCCCAGTTTGTACTCAGCATATTGGGTCCCACATCAACACCACTCTTTCCTTTTGGTCCATACTGGGCAATGATGTTGTCCAGCAAACCATTCTTCAGAACATCACCCATCCGGGGGCCTATATACTACACCCAGCTTGACTCACTCCTGCTGGGTTCTGTAAGGTGACCCATAAGGCTCCCACGCTTTCCTCAGCCTCTTCTACTCTAGCACTTTCTATGTCATCTCTAATGAACATAGCCACCCACCCCTCTGCCCTCCTTTCTATCCTTCCTAAGCATATTGTACCCCTGCATGTTTTAGGTCCTAGTCATGGTTTTGTTGGCCCACATTTCGTGATCGCCACCACATCCACCACCCCCCCCTTGAACAGCATGGCCTGGAACTCTGACAACTTGTTTCCCAAGCTCCTGGCATTTACTAACACCACTCCCCACCCCTTATCCATGATCCCCTTTGTCGAACCCCACCCAGGTTCCTTATACTTCTATCCTCCCTCTGCTCCTCCTGAAACCTCCTCCCCCAGTCTGTTTCCTCCCTCCCCCCTTGCTCCCTATACATATTGAGGTTTTCCAGTCTCTCCTCATATGACTTTTGATGTGGGCAGTGCGTTGTTTTTGTGGCCCTTCTCTGAACTGTCTTTACCCTGTCTATGTCCTTACAGAGATGTGGCCTCCAGAACTGGACACAGTACTCCAGATGGGGTCTCACCAATGATGTCTACAGTGGCATCACCACCTCCTTTCTTCTGCTGGTGATATCTCTCCCAATACACTCCAGTACCTCACTGGCTCTCCCTACAGCCTTCGCACAAAAGCAACTCAGTGTTCTCTAAAACTAAACCAGCATAAATAAAACATTCAGTCTTATGGTCATGATACTATAATATGGGGATGCAGTTCCTGTACTTGAATCACTGTAAGGTGGCAGATACCTTTTGCATACATGTTAGAAAAGGCAGTTTGTGTTAGATCAGGTAAAATTCAAATGGTATACTTTTCATACTGCTGTACAGCTACAGAGAACTATCTCTAATTATGAATATAATGACTTAATTACATATCAAGCTACTGCAGCATATGTTACACTTAAATCAGACACCAAAAGCTAGACTTCTGAGAGGGCTTACTGTATCTAATATCTCCTTTAAGTCCCGACCCCCCTTCCCATTACACAATTCAGCAGCCCCTTTACTGACTAAAATGAATTTTTATTTTTAATAGCCTGACTTTTTTGTTCAGAACCAACCAAGAACTAACTGGACCCCACTCCCCGGACATGTAACTACTCTGTTTCCTGGCAGAAACTACCCAGTTTTAGTGGGCTATACCAAAATTAGTTTGTTGATGGAGATTTTATGATCATAAGAATTTTGAAGGACTATTCGTTAATCGAAGTCTTTACTGCACAAACTTTGAGGTGCATTGCTTTTACATTTTCAGGTCCATGTGCCATTTTTCCAGCCCACTTCACAAGCATATCCAGGTCTTATGCAGCTCATTTACATCCTGCTGAAATTTAGCTACATTTCTCATTTTATTGTGATAAGCAAACATGGACATTCAACTACTGGTGCCCACCTCCTAATTGCTTATTAATATATTAAACAATGTTGACCTCAGAACAGGACCTCCACAGATCAAAAGAAGTTTCTATATGCATTGATTGCAATGTATTATAATCCTTTGCTTCTTGTCCTGCAACCATGTTCTTATCCTAATGTAGCAGTATCTGTACCCAGTATTTTGATGCCCTCTACAAACAGCACACAGAGAAAAACTCAAGCTGATTATAGGTATGTGTGGCAAACCAGGAGCAAGTCCATTGGGGAGTTGGAATATGATGTACATTCCAAACTTAAGCTTGCAGGAAGCCGGAAACAGGAGGAACCCAGTCTAATGTATCACGCACCCCAGGTTACCAACATCCAGGTCATATCCTTGTTTACTGCAGTCCAAAGGACGGGGGGAAGGGGGACTGACAAAACAGTAACATTTTAGCCTGAATGCCTGTGTTATGTTTTGAACCTGCTTGCAGTTTCCTGTGATGCTAAAGCAGTTATATAAAATACTGTTTAGCAAATACACAAACTACTCTGCAGCATCTTAAAGGATTTAGAAAAACAGAATGAGGGCAGCCTTAAGAAGAAGGCCTATATGTTCCCTTACAGTTTTGCTAAAATATGCTTTCATTTGAATGGCTTGTTTTCTAAAAACACATTAACTTTAGGAAAATACTTGTTTCCACTGCCAACTAGACTGAAAAAAATGTTGTGCGCCCATCACTCTAGGCAGGAACACCCAGATCCAATACATTATGGGTACTTCTAGCTAGATTTACATCATATAAGCAACATCAAAGTTCTCTAGAAAATACACAATTTAATGTTAAATGTATTTCAATCCCAAGTGCTGTGCCATAGATAACAGAAAAGCCAAGTGAATTTCTGCACAGTTCTGAAGGATTTTTGAGATTACAGTGCAAGTCTTCATTCAGTAATAATTATTGATATGCTTTCCGAGTATGGATGTTTTTCAGGCTAACAAACATCTTTATATTGCAGAAATGGTAGTTGCACACTATCACCATTAGAGAGAAATAAACAGAAGCAAGGACAAAATTGGGGGGGGGGTTGAAACTATTAAAAAAATTATAGTTATCTGAAACACAAAGTTAATTGTTACTCTGTTAAAAAATGTGAGGTCTGATGCTTTAAAAAAGTATAAATTAGGAAGTCTCAGTGGTTCTTTTGCAACACGATTTAGTGGTGTACTAAATAAGCATTGATGCTACTGGGTCACAAAATTGAGAGCAGTTAAGGAAGGATTAATTATGGTTGGACAGAGATGAATCGGTTGCCTAGACTCTCATGGTGCACATTAATATGTATAAAAAGATTAATAATATGTTGAAGGTCACAGTACTTGAAATATATTTTTTTATTATAAATTCAGTACTTGATAGAATGAAACATGAATGAAATGGTTAACTTGGGTAATGAATGATTACCCTAAATGGGCTCCAGGGGGCGCCATAGTATACTTTTTGTAATTGTACACATAACATTATTGCTATGAGAAAAAAATTAAGTTTGGTCAGTCACATAAAAAAACAATGACATTCAGTTACTGTAGTGCCTTTTTGCAGCATCTCCCCAGCAACAGTGAGTTCTTATAATTTGTGTTTTTTTTTCCTTCCTACTGCTTCAACATGCATGCGATTCAGTTGCTCAGTGCACAAGGCAAAGTAAATGCTGTGAATCAGAGCAGGCCAGCCTTAATCATTCTGGGCCCCTGTGCAGCCCCCTGCTGGGGCTCCCACTCCATTCCCTGTGGGCACCCCCCCCCCACACACACACACACATATCCAACATTTACACCTAACTAACCCTCCTGTCCTGTATTAATAAAGCAGTAGCAGGTCTACTAGTTTAATCAGCATCTTTTAATTAGAGTCATTGACTGCACTGAATTATTTGACTTCACCATGGGGAATGAATCTGACTGAGTCTGGAGCCAGAACTTAAGTAAGAATGGTACTACTGCTGTATTCATTTCTGTAAGGACAGGGACATTTGTGTATTTATTTATTTTATTTAGTTTTTTTTTAACTGGGTAGGTGCACTAGCCATAAAATGACTATTTTCAGGCACAACCCGGGACAGTACAACAAAAGGAGAGCAGTTGAACAACAGCAACATGGGTATAATAATACAAATAGAGGAAAAGTACAGCAGTGCTACAAAAATACAATGGGTAGAAACAACACCAAACAATGGCAAGCATTATACAGATAATGGCAGTATCATCACTGGAAACTCACACATCAGATACTCTGATCTACAAACAAGTTAGACAATGTAACTTTTCTGGAGGTGTGAGAGAGAATAGAGGGGATTATCATAGGTGGCAGTATAGCGCAGTGGTTTAAGGTTATGAGCTACAAACCAGGAGACCTCGGTTTGAATCTCACAGCCCCCACTTGTGTACTGTGTGATCCTACATAAGTCACTTAACTTCCTTGTGCTTCCAAGATTGCACCTGTAAACAAGCTTTCAGCTTAATGTGTCTCTCCTGGTAAAAAAATAAATAAAATCACAGGACACCTGTAAGGTGTTTTACCTGGTGATCAAGTTTTCAGGATCCCTAACAGGAAATCTGATTTTGCTCTGTGCTGGTCAGGTTTTTGAGCCATAGTGAGAAAGGGTCAACCTTAAATTATTTTTTGCACTAGCCAGCAAGGCAAGTTGATTCAAAATTGCACTAGCTCGCAGATGGTTGCACTAGCCCTCAATTATAACACTACATTTTGCTCACTTGAACAGGAAACAATGCAAGCCAAGAAATACTCTGATTGCACATTTGTCTTGCTCCCACATTACTTCCCGCTCCCCAGCAGAAAAAAGATTGCAATGCCATCACACACAGTGAGCCCCCTCCCCCCCATTGTTTTGTACCACGGCCTCCTCTCTTCCTCTTCTCTTTCTGCACCCCCCCCCAAACCAGTGGATATCACAACAGCAAATGTTCAATCAAGCAGTCCTAGCTCTGCACACACACAATAGCTGACATCATCATGCACCTCACCACACTATCACCACCACCCACAGGGCAATGAGCAGAGTCAGACAGAGAAATACACTCTCAGCCCGCACCCTATAGTCAACTGGAGACCTGTACTTCTGGAAGTTTTTGTACTGTCTCAAGTGAGCCAGGAGTACATCTAAGATTTCTTTGGGGTGGGGGCTCCACACACTTAAGGGGCTTGGGAAATAGAAAACTATAATATTTTTGTTTTTAAAAACATTGATTTTAATATGCTCTGCACCAACAACAACATATTTTTCTTTAACATTGTACTTTCATCAGCCCAGGGGAAAGAGTACACAGGCATAATGCTATACTATCTCTATTTCTATAGGATGATCCATGTACCCCAGGAATGCCTATTTTAAGCTTTCAAATTGTGTATTTTATTAAAGTTTATTTTTGTACCACACATGATCCAAAGTTTTGTTTTTAGGATGAAAGGATATGCGGGGTGGGATTGTATGGATAGCGATGGCTGGCATGGTCCATTTAGAAGAGCTGGGGACCCCACCCCCCACTTGCCAGTAATGGCAGCCATGGATCTGTGGATGGTCATTTCAGAGTCTGGTCTGCAGTGGTGTCCAGGGAAAGACCAGGGTTAAGAGATTTGGAAGGGAGAGGGAAGTTATGGTGAGGCTGGGATAAAACCCACCACCTGCATGGCCGACCCTCTATACCTCTTTGCATTTTATCACTGAAATATTGTATACAGATACTCGAAATGTAGGGAAATGAGGGGCACTGGTCTTAATAATATGGGACACATTTTTAGACAGAGACGCATTCAGAAAACTGGAAGCTAGTGCCTTAACAGCACTCTACCCTTGATCACGCCCTGGACACTAGTTGAAAGTCCTAACAGTGGAGTGATAATGACTCACATTGAGTCTTTTGTGGGATCCACCTCTTGAACTGCCAGATAATTGCAGCTCTTAATGAGCTGATAACCACACCAGGCCATCTGGAACATTGAGTGAAATTAGCATGAGGATTAGAGCCTGCTAAAGTAGACTTTTTTAAACTTCAGTAACAGCTATGAAAACCTGCACCAGTCAAGATGGACAAGTAGAGAGTTAGCTGCATTAGCCCTGGACAATTTGCACTAGTGTTTGGGCTAGTAAAACAATGTTAAGATTGACCCCTGATTTTGAGTGCGCACATACTTTTGAAATATATTTTGTTATATCATTCATTGTTTCAGCTACATGTCCAGGTTACAAACAAGTTCTCTTGTCAATATAGCCCTTTGTTTGTGAAAGCAGTCAGCCTGGGAGGTGTAAAGTATGGCCATTAACACCATTAGCACTTGCTTAACCGAATCTTTTCCACTGCAGCAAAGCTGCCCCCACCTTTTGTAACAGTAGCAGAGCCAGTTGTCTTCCACTTTGATTTTCTGGTAATCGTTTTCATCTATAACAAAATGTAGGTGTTTTTAAATGTTTTAAATGATTTTTGTTTCCTCAAGAAAAAAGTATGGGCCCCCAAAGTGCAGGGGCACAGTTTGCACCTAGCTAAGGCTGGCTCTGGAATCAGAAAGAAAAAAGAACAATCCGGTTGCTGCAACTTCAATCACAACCCATCTACATCCAGTCAATATAAAACAAACTTTTTTTGGTTTTGTTTACCAGGAGGAAAATTATCTCGGCAATCCAACACAGACTGTCAGGTCTCTGTTGCTTACCAATTGTGCCGGTAAATAGATGGAATCCCCTAGACTTGTAGAGAGAGAGAGAGAGAGAGAATGAGAAAGAACGAGAGAGAGACAATGAGAGAAGAAGAACTTGCCAGACCAACTAAGGCCCCGTTCACACTGCACCACTCAGACCCCGTAATGGATAGAAACCGTTACAACCGGGGAGCAGTGCAGTGTGTCCACACTGCCGTAGTGTCTGTTATGGGACCGGCACTGCCGGTCCACACTTTGGGAGCCAGGCGATCGTTCCCATGACACCCGATCCCACAATGCAGCTCGCGCTGCGCTAGGGGACCGGTGCCATGCATCCACACTATGCCCGATAATGTTACCGAGGTGTAACCAGTTTCATAACCATTGTTGAAACTACCTCATATGTGGTTTCAACAATGGTTACAAAAATGCCTTCTATAACGTTACAGGTGTACACGCAAACCGTTGCTGTAACGGTTTTGGCACTCTGTAACATTACAGAGGGGTAGTACGGACAGGGCCTTAGTCACCAGTTCTAGGTTCCAGCGGCTAAAACAGCAGCACTACAGCAGAGCATGTGATGTAAGATTGCACACCTGTTTACCAGAGAAAGCGCCCTATCCTTACTGTCACCCAGCCCCACTACACTCCAATCCTGACTGGTCTTACAAAATGACCCACCGCCCACCCAGTTCTAATACAATACTGGCTTACCTCCAACTGCAGTGACTGTTGGAACTTAGAACAAACACAGAAATCCAAAGGAACTTGAATTTTGAATGAATGTGCTGTTATCATAACTGGATCCACTGTTCTAGTAGTACTAGTATCCTCTCTCTAGCCTGAGGTATAGTAGAACATACAAGGTCGGCACAGCGTTGTCTTCTTCTGTTCAGTAGTCATAGTGAGGATCCACTGCAAATTCTTCTGTCTGCTGCTTCCCACTGATGCTTTGTCCAAACTCCAAATGCTGCTGCTGCTGCCGAATAACCACCAGTCGCCCACTGAGTCATAAAAAAAACAACTATGGGAAGAGAGGCTAAAGCCTCTAAAACACTTTTTATGTGTTGTTTAAAGAGCCCACAGATCCACATCAACAAATTGCAGCATTATAGAGGACATCTGGGCTTGGCTGTCAGCCAATTAGCTTATGAAATTGCTAAAATTCTGGCTCAGCCCAGTCACCCGCCCCAAGGCAGCGCAATTACCTACCCCCTACATCCCAGAACCATGCCATTACTATTTGTGCTCAGCTTAGCAGGCACCATCAGGGAACAAAAGAAGCCAGCAAGGTGGCTGTGAAATTTACAAAATGCTACCCCCTCCCAAAATTGTGTACACAGTTGTGTCCCCTGCGTACGCCTGCTGACATATTCCCAAATCAGGTACAGAGATGGTCCCTTTATTGTTGTTGTCCAGTTCTGCAAGCTATGCTGCTGCCTGCCTTAGTAGCATCCTTGCAATCACAGACACTATTCATAGTACATACGCGGACATACGCGGTCGGTCGCGGCTCACTAAAAATCTTTGACTGCGAGGCTGCAAAATCATTGGCCGTGACCAACGCCGAAGATTTTGCAGGCTTGCTGCCAAAGATCATTAGCGAGCCACAGCCAAAGATTGTAAAAGTGCAAAACACTATTTTTTGATGAAACTAAAATAAATCAGAGCCATGGGTCAATACAGGGAGGCCCCACTGATCAAAACCCATGCCTCAATTATTTCACAAGTCACCCATGGGGTGAAATATTTACTTTTTTCCAGCCCCAAACTAAAAACGAGATGGCAGCCATCGCAATCAATAAATTTCTCATGGGGGCGCTACTGAGCAGTCATACTGGCAAGACACACCTTTTTTCAGCTCTGTCCACTGAGGTTTTAAATAAGAATAAAACTTGCTTTATTGGGAGGTGACTGCAAAACTGAATAGTCGATTGGGTTCTTTACCATGTCCTGCGTCGACTTTTCCTAAACAACAGTATGGCTTGCAACCAAAAGACCACCGGGAGCGGATCTAAAAATGCACCACCTGTTGAAGTGTAGGCCACAACTGCAACCATTTCGACTATTGCTGGCACAGAGCTGCCTTGGAGAGCCCTGCAGGCCTTGATGCAGGCTATTGATTTAAAGATATCATACAAAGATTTGCCGAACAGGATGCCAAGGTGGAAGTGGCATCCCAAATGGCTTCTTCAGCTGAAAAACTGCAGCCCAAGCTTTAACCACCACAGCTAAATTGGTGCAAGAAAATATGAACTCAAGGTATCGGCTGGAAGCCCTAGAGAATTCCACCAGGGCAGCACATGTTTGCATAGTAGGGCTGTTGGAAGGAAGTGAGGAAGGCTATCTCTTAGGATTTCTGTACTCTTGGCTTCCTGAAGCACTCCCACTACCTCGGGACACACTTGAGGGACAATTTTGCAAGGCCTTCAGAATTACCCAATGAGCTGCAGGACCAAGAGGGGATATGCCTCGAACTATACTTCTGGTGACTTCCCATTCGCATTTAAGAGATCGCATTATTCAGGCCGCCAGGTCAGCAACTTCATTGAATTACAATGGGACTATGGTACACTTGTTCCCGGACCTTTCCTTTGAGACTTGGGCCAGAAGAAAAAAATTCGATGCAGTGCGAGCAAGACTACAAAGTCTGGGTGTCACTCATTCTCTCTTAATGCCGGCCTGCTTGCGTATATATTATGGGGGTTGTACATATCAATCTAATGACCCTCTTGAAGCCAGGAAAAAGACTGAGATTATAGCTAAAGAGTTCCAATCTTCGGCAGCACACCAGACAGCTGAATAAGACGAGGAGACCTGAATCATCTATTGGTATAAAGCTGGACATTAAATATATGCAAGTAGTAACTATATAGTTACCCAGAATCAGTTGTTGTTTTTATTTTTATTTTCTGTCTAGCCAGAAGATGGAGGGTTCATTGCTTCTTTCATTTCCCACTGTTGTTTAACAAGGGGAAGAAAGCTGTTTTTTTCAAGGTGCTTAACATTTTAGTATTAACATTTCAGGATTGTGGTGTCATATCATCACTGGCTGATGAGTTATTTAATTACTTTTAGAATTTATTATTCTCGGATCTGACTACCAAAAGCCATAGTAGACTGTAACTTATTGAAATAAGTTTTTTAGGCTTTTCTAAAATTTGGAATTTCCCCCAAAGTTCTACTACCTGACTGTATTGGCTGATTTCTCCTTTATTTACATTGGATGTATATGGAAAATGTGAAAAAGATGTGATGCTTTACAGATGCTGTAATGCATGTATTGGTACATGCTAAAAGCAATAAATATAAATAAAAAAAAAGTATCACGATCAAAGATTCTTTGATCATGCACCTGCAAATTCTTTGATCATGAGGAGTGACCAGATGGCCAAAACCATATTTTTCTTTTGCAGAATAACCATATAAATGTTCCCATAGACTTATAATGGGAGCTAAAAAGTTTAATAACTTTTGAATGGATTTATATTTTTTCACCAAACAAACAGCGGCATATTCCTTGACCCAAGCTCTTTCTACATGTCAAGTTTCAGACCAGCAGACCACATGACGGCTGTGCAGCACCACAAATAAAATCCGAAAAACTGCCCGCAGAACTGGCGAAAAGTGCATTTTTCAGTGTTTTGGTGCGCAAAACCCATAAGTTCGACCAAAACACAAATTGGCAGATCAAGAGCTCTACTATGCTCTACCACACATATCAAATTTCATGTAAATCCATTGAACAGGTCCAAAGTTATTAATGTGCAAAATTTCAAGTTTAACATAGAAGTGCCTTCATAACCCTAAATGTAGGGGCATGACTGCACCCCTATAAAACATATATATATATCAGAGTGGGCTAAAAGGGCATCCTAGCTTCACCTGAGCTCTTTCCTTCCAAGATTGCGTGAAAGGACAGAGCAGAGAACCTTACCAGAGCAAGGGAAAAGGATTAAGACTTCTTTTGGCTAAGCAGATTTACTGTGTGTTGTTTTTATTTTGTACTCACAGGGATTGCTACTGTTTGTTGCTAACATTTCACTGCTTTATTTTTCTCTGATTCAAATTGTTGTTGTTGGTATACCTTCTTCTGCATTATTACAAGGTGTGCCTACAGGTGTGTGCTAACAGATTACTACTGTAATCTTCTGATTCAAATTGTCTTTTGCAAGGTATATCTTCTGTTACTGCTTTATTTTTCTCTGTAGCAAAGTGTTTCTTACAGGGTATATCTTCTCTGAAATTATTACAGGTGGTACTTTACAGGTTTTACAGTTTTATCTAACATTAGGATAAGCTTTCAGGGTTACTGCATTTGTTGTTGACTGATTGTTTCTGCTCTTACCTCCTTGTTCTTTCATCCGTGGTTGTTCTTTTTTGGCAGGGGAAGGGACAAGCCACCCACCCCCATCCCCAACCACCCCACACTACACTCCTTTTATAGGGTACCACAGTTGTGACATTTTCTGTGGCAAAGCAGGAAGGGGCGGATCAGTGGAGCATCCACAAGGTGAGCTCATTTACAGGGGCACTAGTAATTTAACTTGTTATAACAAGTTATACGAAAACAAAACACAAAATCAAACCATTACTGGCATTTTCTTCCTTCTAATTACTCTGACCAGGTTATAAACCCAGCAACTTATCTGGAATGGATATCATTAACTGCAGGTACTGTGGAATACTTTTCAGAAGGACAGTCTTACACGATTTAGGACACTGTCCTACATGCTGGGCCATTGAAGAACTTAGGGATCAGCTCCGGGCAGCATGGGCAGAGATTGCGTGCCTCAAATTTCATATTCAAGAGGAAATACATTATAAGAACCACCCGCCATTTTCTCAACATCCAACAGAAGAACCTCGACCGCAGAGGGTAGTTGGTCCAGGATGTTGGCAGGTGGTTAGGAGGGGCAAATTGAGTGCCCCATCACTCTGTGCTCTCCAACATATTTCCTCCAAAAACCATATAAACACTACAAACAGGTATCTGCCTCTATCTCTGAAATCAAACAAAGGGGCAGAGGACACTGCAGAGCAGGACACTGCAGCACAGGAGCTAGCACAACAAAACTCGCCCAAATCAGGAACCAAAACAAAAAAAGCAAAAAGGAAATCCCAAAAACTTCTGATCATAAGAGACTCCATGATTTGGGGAGTTGATACCCATCTCCAGCCAGGGGTAATGGTTAGATGTGTCCCAGGTACATCAGCATGAAGACACACTGACTGCATTGCTAAAATTGTTCACAAAGCAGGTGAAAACATTGACGTTCATGTACTCATAGGGACTAATGATCTCACCAGCCGGTCATTTGTGGAGACTAAGGAACACCTGACCAGGCTGGGAGACAAACTATAATCCATTTTGTCCAGCATCCCCTTCTCTGAGATCTTGCCAGTCTGGGATAGGGGGGCAGATGGACGAAAGGTCAGAGAAGAGGAGAGAGGGGAGCTAAACATGTGGCTCAAGGGCTGGTGCCAGGAAAAAGGACACAGATTTGTAGGGAACTGGCAACAGTTCTGGGAGCAAAAGTTCTTTAAATTTGATGGACTGCATCTGACTAAGGAGGGAGTCAGTGCAATGGGGCAGAAGTTTGACATCTTTGCAGAATATTTAAACTAGCAAATGGGGAGAGGGGTGCAGCACCCCATACATCGAATGGGAAGAACACACTTCCCTCTCAGCTAGTGGTCAAAGAGGAAATCAGCATGTTTGCAGTTCATTTGCATCACCAGGTAAGAAAAAAGGTCTTTCTCCCCATACGACGCACAAGTGAAATGCCAAACCTCACCCAACAACTAACACACTGAAATCTGGCCAATGGAAAATCATGTACACAAATGCTCACAGCCTGGTAAATAAGATCCCAGACCTGCAGACAATAATGTTAGAGGCTAAACTGGACATAGTAGCAATTAGTGAGACGTGGTTTACCAGTAACCACACTTGGGGACTTCAGTACCTGGTTGTTACTGTTCAGAAGAGACTGAGGTGCAAAAGGGGGTGGAGGGCCCTGTATGTCAATGAAAATATCAAAGCTACAGAAATTCAGAATACACATAAGGAGTCAGAAGAACTGTGGGTCACCCTGGAAACAGGAAATGGGACAGCCATAAGAACTGGGGTTGTCTACAGGTCCCCAGACCAGGGGAGGACATAGAGACATTACTGTTAGAAGATATACAAAACATGACAGCTAAAGGGGAGGTTCTGATAATGGGATACTCAACATGCCGGATACAGATTGGTCAATACCAGCAGGAACATCTGCCAGAACTAGACACATGGTGGATTCCCTGCAGAGGGAGGGCCTCAAAGAACTGGTACAACAACCCACAAGAGACAGGGCTATCCTAGATCTAGTACTGACTAACAGGAAGAGATCACAGATCTCCAGGTAGAAGGTCACCTGAGGCCAATGACCATCATCATGGTATGGTTCAATTTGGCCACTACATACATCATCCCATTCCATGGCTAAAATATGGTACTTCAGAGGAGCTGACTTTGATAAGATGGCCAACAGAGTTAAGCTAGCCCAGGCAAAAAGAAACACAGGTGAGGGGTACAGGCAAGTGGGCAAGCATTAAGGATGCAATGCATGAAGCAACATCCCATTGTATTAGACAGAAAAGGAAGTGCAAAGTAGAGAGGAAACCACTTTGGTTCTCAAATACAGTAGCAGAAAGGTCAAGGCCAAGGCTGGCCTTCAGGAAATATAAGGGAACACAGTGGGATGAAGATAGAAGGCATATCAAACTGCCCTAAGGGAAGCAGGGAAGGCAGTAAGGCAGGCAAAGTCCCAAACTGAGGAAACACTAGCATGAACAGTAAAGAAGGTGACAAGACTTTCTATAGACACATTAGTGAAAGGAGAAAGTCCAGAGGGGGTATTGCTATGCTCAAAGGAGAAAAGGGGGCATGTGAGGAGGAGGACCCTGTAAAAGCATCTATCCTAAATAGATACTTTTGCTCAGTATTTACTGAAGAGAAGGTAGGGCAGGGCCCACAGCTCAGCACCATGGACACAGGAGGGAGGGAGGTAAGCAACTACTCCCTTCACAAAAGAAAGGGTCCTACAAGAGCTTGCTAAGCTCAGGGTGGACAAGGCAATGGGACCTGATGGCATACATCCCAGGGTACTTAAGGAGCTAAGGGTGGAACTAGCAGAGCCATTAGCAGAACTGTTTAGTGAGTCTCTGAGCACAGGAGAGGTCTCAGAAGACTGGAGAAGGGCTCATGTGTTCCAGCTCCACAAGAGTGGTAGCAGGGGAGGAGGCAGGGGGAACTACAGACCAGTCAGTCTTACCTTAGTAGTGGGCAAGATTATGGGAGGCACACCTTAAGGAAAGGATAGTGCAACACCTGGAATCATATGGGCACAGGATCCAAGACAGCATGGGTTTACAAAGGAAGGTCTGTCAAACTAATCTCATAGATTTCTTTGACTGGGTAACCAGATTGGTGGACCAAGGGGAGCAGTTGATGTGCCTACCTTGACTTCAGCAAAGCTTTTGACCTGTTCCACATAGAAGATTGATAAATAAGCTGGGTAGGCTTGGGGTGGGTCAGAAGTTGGTCAACTGGGTGGCAAACTGGTTGTCGGGCAGAAAACAGAGAGTGGTGGTAAATGGTATACAGTCAGAATAGATGCAAGTCACAAGTGGGGTACTTCAGGGATCAGTCCTGAGGCCAGTCATCTTCAATATCTTCATTAGTGACATTGCAGATGGACTAGAGGATAAGGCTTGTCTGTTTGCAGATGACACCAAGATCTGCAACAGAGTAGATGATCCAGATGGGGTGGGCAGAATGAGAAGAGATCTGGATAAACTAGCAAAATGGTCAGAAGAATGGCGACTGAGTTTAATGCAAAAGTGCAAAGATCATGCACATGGGAAGAGAAACCCTGAAGCCACCTATAGGCTGGGAGGGGAGTTGCTGGCAGTCACAAAGGAAGAAAGAGACTTGGGCATCATCATTACCGATGACCTGAAATCATCCAAGTAGACCTCTAAAGCAGTAGGTAAGGCTAAAGGGATGTTAGGGTGTATTAGTAGAGGTATCACAAGTAGTAAGAGGGAGGTAATAATCCCTCTTTACAAGACACTGGTTAGGTCCTATCTGAAGTACTGTGTGCAGTACTGGAGGCCACACCTTCACAAGGGCATTAACCAAATTGAGGCAGTCCAGAGAAAGGCAACCAAAATGGTGCAGGGACTGTATCAGAAGACATATGAGGACAGATTAATGGAGCTCAATATGTATACCCTTGAGCAAAGGAGGGAGAGAGGTGATATGATCGAGACATTCAAACACCTTAAGGGCATTAACAAGGTGAAAGAGTCTAACATGTTTAAATATAAGAAAATAGCAGGACAAGAGGACACAGCATGAGATTAGAGGGAGGCCATTAAGGGGAATGTGAAATTCTTTTCACAGAAAGGGTGGTGGATGCATGGAACAGCCTACCTCAGGAAGTTGTGGCTATGAATACAGTGCAGGGCTTCAAACAGGCATGGTATAGGCATAAGGGAGCAATACAGATAAGTATGAATAGATAGGCCACTGGCAGAGCAAAGGCCGATGGCACATTTTTAAGGTAAAAAAAGAAATGGGCAGACTGGATGGGCCTTGAGGTCCTTATCTGCCATCAACTTCTATGTTTCTATGTTTCTATGCTTCACACCTCTCTGAACTAAAATCTGTGGCCCTAACATACAATTCACATATGCAGTCATCCAGAGTCTTTGTATAATATTTTTGTGGTAAACCATATTTCCTACGAATGTGCAACAAGTATGTATGGGGAGCCCTCTGAAAAGCTTTAGCTTGATCAAAAGTGATTAGATATCCTGAAACCTTCCCATCCTGCCTTCTCCCCCAGAGTTCTTGCGGAAGAATTACATTTTCTGAAATAGTCCTTTTGGGGACAGCACATGCTTGCTTTTCACCATGACAGTTACTAGTTCTGAAAGTTGGCTAGGTTTAGTCAGGTTTTTAAGTATTTGATCTGGAATTTGTGGTATATCAGCTTCAGTTAATATAGAATCATCCCATATGCTCCCCGCCAGAGTCCCAAATTGCTCTATTAAGTAAATAGATATTATATCCAAAATATCTTCCTGGGATGTATATATTTTTCCACCTTCTTGTTTACTCAGACCCAGACTCTGTCTGTGTTGATCCCTGTCTTGACATCCTGAGTACATATCTAGATGCTGTGATCTGCCTTGGGCACCAAACTTCATTCCCTGCTCAAAAGACATTGCTCTTTCATAATTCGTATTGATATGTTTTCATCTGTTCTCTAAGCTACTCTATGTTCTGAGCCAAATTAATATTTTTTGTGTACATGTCTGAAATCAATCTGTGTAATTGTGACCTAAGCCCCAAACAGTGAAGACATTTAATAGTATATCTTTTCTTACTTTCTGCTTGAAATGACATTTTAAAATCATTCTTGGTGTCTTCCCACCATTCCAATAAAGTGGCATATGCAATTGCTATATTGCATCTTGTTTGAATTATATCCAATGTGCAGACATGCGCAGGACATCTTTTTGCATACCTTCACATTCCAAAAGTGACACGTTAAGCCTCCATGGTTTCTTTCGTGGAGAAGCAGGACTACTAGCTCCACATTGACATACAACGGCCAAATGGTTGCAATTGTTTTTACTGCAGTAACTTTCAGGGTTGAGAATACAAATAAGAAATCTATCCTTGTAGACAAATAACCCTTAGTGAACATGGATTTAAAGGTATGTGCATGCTGTGTGAAGCTATCTTGCAAGTCAACTGCGAATTACTATATAATTTCCCAGTCACTTTCCCTCTTTTAAGCACAACCCACAGTTAAAAGTCCCATCCAGTATCAGCAACTAGAGAGGCTGCAAAGGTATTGTAGCAGCTAGCCATTTGTCTGGGGCCCTCCCATCTTGGACTTGGAGAAAGGGAGAAGGGGCCTTCTCTTGGGACAAGATTAACCATGGCAACACTCTAAGAGGTGGTACCACAGAGGCTGCCTGTCTGGTGGCATTTGGAGGATGCAGAGAGAGAGATGGGTTAAATGAGCTTTTTCTCCCCTGTTCTTCAGATCCAGATGATCAAGACTACCCCGCCAGGTAAGAGGATTTTATTTGGGGTTTAGGGTCTGCTCACACTGCTCTGGTTCACTGGCCACATGGAAAGTAATCTAGGCTGGGTCTCCAAGGGGAGTTTTGGGGAGAGTAAAGAGAGAAGAGAATGATCAAATAGGCAGCTGTTATCTGAAATATTTGTGTTATTCTGCCAGCATGGCAAGAGTCTAGGATTGCTCCTCACCCAGCCTATTTCTAAATGCAGGTAATTACCAACTCCCCCATCAGTTTGTACTGTTATGTGCTGTTGGTATGATTTCAAGGTAGTTAGCTGGTTAGAATGGCTTTGGCTAAGGATTTTGTTGCATGGAGTCCCAGTGTAGGCTAGCCGCCAATGGTGGTCAGGGTAACATTATCAGGGAATCCCTCCATAAGCTTTAAGAGGTAAGGATGGGAAACAGTGAGACTATGGTTAGACATAAGCAGTGTTATGCAGTTGGGGTGTACAGGACCCAAGTGACTTCCCTCTGGCTCACATGGTATGCTGGCCATTCCCGATGCTTTTCTCCATAGATTCAAATGGGACTGATGCCGCTTCCCATCTGTTCCTAGGGAGCAAGGGGCTGAGTTGCTGTTCAGCTGCACCTCTGCACATTAACAAACTCAGTGATGAGGAGAGCACCATTGCTATTCTGTACATGCTACTCCTTTGTTTGCAGTTTCCGCACTGGTTATCTCGCACTATGTGAGATATCAGGTGGCCATGTTGGAAGACTTCTCCTCATAGGCTCAATAGGGTGGTCGTAGTCCTCCTGGACAGCCAGAGGAAGTGTCTCTGTCCCAAACAGTTTCCACTAATGCCCACAGCAGCAGCAGCAGCAGCTTGCACGTGGTTTACCCACCCAAGAGCAGGGGCAGTAGGCACATGTGAGACCTCATCACCATGGGCTGTTCCAAGCATCAGATGCATGTGCAACCTTCTGCACCATCTTCGGTATGGTGCTTTTGGCCTCTTCACCTTGTTTACCGTTGCGACTTAGGGAGGCACCTAGACATTGTATGGCTGAGAGCTGTCCTGGGGAGACATTTTATTTTGCCTCTTAATTTACACAAGGTGCAGTTATGGCCAGCCATGATCTCAGCAGCTGCAGTCATTGTACTCCCTTCTCCATATTGGCCTAGGCCACTCTTCTCCCTCAACATCAAAATGGCAGATGCTATATCCACATCTCGGCTATTCTGAGGTCAATACCTCTGCCTCAACCGAGCAACGCTCTTCTACTGTCAACACTAGCCAAGTCGGCCCCCCTCTTCCTTGTGGCTGGTTATAGATTCAGCCGGTAGACCAGCCCCCTCTGAAAAAAAAATGTATATATATTACAGAGACACTTTCCGGCCAATGACATCTTAATTGTTTGGGCGCCACACAGGTGCATTTGGCCTACAGTTCCATATTTTTTTTTTTGTAAACATTTTTTTTTTAAAGGTATTGTAATTACAGACAATAGGCATTTGTTGTCAAGTGCCCTCCAGGGATCGTACTACATCAAATGCCATATGGCCACTCCCTGGCTTTTGAAGAGAAATACAACCCATACCATTCCCCGGCCCATCCTTTTTCCATAAGTGCTCTTTCCATGATAGTCATGTGCATTTCCTGAAAACAAGCCACATTCAACTTCGCACTCTTTATCTTGCTTTGTGCCCTTTTTCTCTTTGTGTGTGACTTTAGCCCATTTATATTCCAAATAGTTACTTTCAAGGTGTTAGCCATTGTTCATTCTATTCACAATTCTGCATTTCCCAAGATTTCCCTTCAGCAATCAGTACCCCTTGCACCCATGAATGATAATACCTGTTTTTATAGCTTAAACCTGAAAACAAACAGTTTTGCCCTTGAACTTCCATTGAGGCCCCTTCCTCTCTTAAACCTATGAACAAACTACTCACATAACTGTTACCAAGTTTCCCTTCACACCACCTCCTTCAGAGCAACAACATTTTATGCTTTGCACCCCCCCTCTTTTCTGCACTCTAACGTAATGCCCCTTCCCTGATCTGTTTTGGTGGATTTCTTTTTATCAGGCACATATCAAAAGCTGCATTTTTTTTTATTGCCTTGTACTTTAGCAGAACCTTTTATGCCTATCCGCCCCCCAATCTGAGTCAGGGGAGGGTGAGAATACTCCTGCCTAGGTAGGTGAACAGAAGTGATACACTTAAGATCCCACAGTCCCCCTTCCTCTCAGCATTATTTTACGCATCCCTTACCATCCTTCTCCAACCCAAAGAGCCATATTTTCAGACTTTTATTTCTCCTGTCATCCCTGTCTGAAGGACACCACATTCTAAAATCTCCCAGGCTTTCACTGCATATTCATTAAACCCCCAATTCCCTTTAACCACTCTGTACACAGTTCCTACATAGGGGTACAACAAAACTTTTCCTTTTTCGGTGTGTCAGTACTGGGCCTGACCCTGACAGTCTGTTGTTAACTCCTCTTTTGCACAATGGTAGTGTCCCCATTGGTGCATCTCATTGTTATCCACTGCCCCAGCCATGGTCAAGAATGAATGCATTTGTGAGTACTCCACAGTGAAGCCCTACACAGGCATCTAGCTACAAGTGAGTTAACTTATCCTGCATCATCTGTTTGTTTGTTGTTGTTGGTTTTTTCTCCCCACATTATCTTGTTTAGTCCTTTTCCTGCACCTTTCTGTTTTATCCGGTACCTGATCGCCAAGATTCCTGTGCAAGAAATCCATAGCCACAGCTCCTGGGTTAGAGGTTTGATGACTGCCAGGGCGAGTTCTGCAACATTCCTTCACTTTCCAGGAGAGAGTGAGAGTAGCTGCTGATTTCTTTCCTTGCTGTTGCTTTACCTTTGTGCCACCAAGAGAGAGAGAGAGAGAGGTGCAAATTAGTTAACCTTTTTTTTCTCTTGGGTTATCAGGGGCGTGTGCAGGGTTTGCATCATGGCCAAACTCCAGTTGAACCATATAATTCCTGTCAGTTTCATTCCTCCTCCAGCTTTTAATGTCCCGCCAAGGAAACTGACAAGAAACACCCACGAGGGCACCATGATGCTGCCGGAGGACCAAAGAGTGGGACAACTGATCTTTCGCAGCCATTTTAAACCTCCAGTTTGTAAGTGAACCCATAGCAGCAATATAGAGGATTGTGTATGAGCAGTCATACACAACTGGCTTATTCTTGAATCAAGCCGTTTCCCTGGTGACAGTAGACCTCGAGAGCGAAGCTCAAGAGGTCTCCTGTCACCAGGGAAATGGCGATATTCAAGAATAACCCAGCTTGTGTATGACTGCTCATACACAATCTTTTACATTGTATGGGCAATCATGCTTATGATTAGAGTGAAAGAAAACACAAAATTTTATGTGGGGTTCACATAACGCTTTACTCTGTATTTTCACACAACAGCTTCTGCTACGGTGCCGGTCGACTGCCGACACAGAATTACATTTTCTTTTTTTAAACAGGAACATTTCTAACTGTTGAAACAACAACACAAGAAATAGGGGAAAATGTCCATAGCTTCAGAAATAAAATATTTTTCTTATCTGCTACTGCGCAACTTTAGCCATCACGGATCTCACTGCTGTCCTTAGAAACAAGTGAAAACTCCCTTTCTTCACGTCAGGATTTGAAGATTGAAATAGTATTCCTTTTACAAAAAAAACTAACAGAAGACAGGTTTAGGTTATGGGGGAAGCCGTTTAACTGTTAGGTTTTTTTTTTTCAGACAGGAATCTGGATAAGGAGGATCTTACCTCATAGCTCGTCGCCGGGGGAAGGGGGGTCATCAAAGGAGAGGTCAGTCGCATTGCTCTTCCGCTTCTCACTGCCGTAGTTGTTGATGATCTGGAAACTAAAAAGATGCTGAAAAATGCAGTTTTGTCCAAACAGGTGGATGTTTGTGAGCTCTCTCAGAGGGAACTTTGCTTTCTTTGAGGACGGGTAATTGTTTTCTTCACTTGAGGTGACAACCTTTGCAGAGCATACTGTGTGAGGAGGGTTACTTGTGCTGGCTAAGATGTCGGAGTTTCTTTTCTGTTTGTCTTCAGACAGAGAGCTGTAATTGTTGACTGATTGTAGCGATCGGTGGCTAGACACTTGCTGGACCTCTGTTGGAAAGACATCACTATCCACCAGTCGTTGCACTGCTGTTTTGCGGGTGGAATGGTTCGTTATCCTTTTTTGTTGGGGTTAGCCTGCTTGTGCCTTTATCCTCTGCATCATGCCCCTTATTTTATTTTCTCCTACTGCCATAGAGTGGAACCACAGGGTTGCCCCTGGCTTGTAATTTATGCTGGGTGCCAAGTAAAATAGGGAGTCTGGTGCAAGAACTGAACTTGGTCTTTGTGAAGCATACTTTTCATATGCAGCCACAGGGTCACGGTCACTATCTGTCAGGTTTTGGTAAATTCTGGGTTTGATTGTGCGAATGTCCCTTGGATTCTCACCTGTGCATGTCTTGGTCTGCCTTTCATTGTATTCAATGTACTTTCACCCATCTAAATCCACCAAAAGTTGAAGGTCGCCCCAACGCAGGGCATATTGCTCTGCAGTCCTTAGTGTGAAATATAACCCATTATTAAAGAATACCATGTTTAAAAGGCTTGTGGGGTTACTGAGGCTGAGTGTGCTGCTGGAGTACAGCTTGGCTATCTCCCCAGCTGACAATGTCTCTGACTGCATTGGCTTATTACCCTTGCCTAGCTTTTTAAGATATTTTTGCTTGGCCACCATAGTGGCTACTGTTTCTTTAAAATCCTCTTGGTTGCCATGGAAAATACAGTGGCCATACTTGCTTTTAATGAGGTACCTGTCAATGCTTCCAAATATTCCACATATGGTGATAGGCTCATACTGCTCCCCATCAAGCCTTTCCAGTTTAAAGATAAAATCCATTACCAGGAGATCTAGCTCATTTACTGGTATCTCGGTTATGCTACGTGATTCCCCATTGTTCGCTAGGAAACTTTTAAATATTCTGAGATCATTTTCTGTTTTTTTTTTTTTGTGTGGGTATTTTCTTGATCCTGGATAAATCGTTCGCAGTCGGATTGTGGCTGGATGGTGGAGGTCATTTTTTTTTTATTTAGCGCTTTGCGGATGTTGTTTTCTTGCTACTAACTAAACCGTTAATACTGTACATGAAGCTGTGAGGTGAACGTTATTCAGTATGAAAATCCATGAAACGTGAGACAGCATTCCATTTTGTTGTGCTTCACTACTGATGTACTGAGTGCAGCACAACAGCCAGTATGATGGAGTGAATGCAGCACAACAGGCAGTATGACGGTGTGAGTGAAGCACAACAACACTATTGTTGGCATGGATTTTCATACTGAATAACGTTCCACCATACACTATAAAGTGTTAGAAAGATGCCACTTACTTTATTATCATGTTCCAGACAACCCCCAATGTTGGAGCCCCCATCTTTCTTTATTGTTGCTGGTATTGCTCTTCATGAGGGCTTTTAATTTATTTGTCCCATTTCCAACCCTCCAGCGTCTGTGAATAGTATGTGTTTCTTAAGATAATACTGTTTGTATTTATTTATCACTCCTGTTCAAGTCATTCAAGTGTTTGTTATTTCCTATGCTTAACTTTGTTTTTCTTATTTGTTGTCCATTGCTGGGTTACTTAGCATTGACTGGGTTCTTGTTCTGTGTTCTTATCTCTGTACCTTGGTCAGCTTTAGCAACGTAGGGGTCGGCATCCTGAGGTTTAATGAAGACGTTTGGTGTATAGCTCAGCTTTGTAATTTTCAGTTTGGTGGGATACAGTAACACTCTGCTATTACTGAGAGTGTGTGCTGCTAAATATACCTTGATTGTACTTTACTGTGTTTTTATTGAAATTAAACTACTCTGTGCCTGTCTTTTGTACCATCAGTAAAGGTGGGAGCACTTGCTGGTTGGAGTAGCCAGAGGCAGTGTGGGATACAGGAGGACTTCAGGAGTTTGTCCTCCACTGAAACATCCTCCCACATTGATTCCTTTGTGTCTACCTTTAGGGGAAAACTCTCTCCACTTATTTTGGCTGTTTTAAGGGCTTCAGATTAGATTTTAACATTTATCCAAGACTGTTGTGCACTAGCGCGAAACCGGAAGTTCGCGCGACACACTTCCAGTTCTGCTGGATAAAACAACCGCATTAGCTAGCGAAGTAGCGGCGCTGGGTCAGGCGCTGGAGATTATCAGCAAGAGACACGTGCAAGGCCATAGCTGCGGTTCATCGTGTCCATCGGGACTTCGGGACAACGGTTTAACTATATTCTGATTGGTCTCACTTATAAGGGAAGCCTAAGGTACTGTGTACTGTTGTTTTGATTATTATCTAGTGTCTGAACTACTGGTACTACAATGAAAAGAGCCAATAAATATTGTAGTTCCCAGATGTATGCAATTGGCAAACAGAGTGCCAATTACATCTGTGACAGGTGTATATTGGTAAAATCATTAAAGGAGGAGGTTGCTCGACTTCTTAATAAAGTGGAGACAACCCCTGATACTACCCAGTATGTTGTTGACCCAGAAATAGAAGCGCTAGAGGAGTATATTGACCATATGTCTCTCCTGTTAGATGCTAACAACTTAACTTCACCCCACGGCAATGTATCTCAGGCTGCATTAAAAATAAACTCTCCATGCAATGAGGCACATGAGACTGCTTTAACCCCCCAGAGTACATCAATATTAGACACTACACACAATGAAGTACATAAGATTGCTTCAACCCCTGAGTGTTCCCACCTCCCTTCAGAAATATCATCATTCCCTGATGTTACTACCTGGTCTACTATTCCACCTTCAAAATCTAACAAAAGAACTGATTTATAGTCACAAGGGATTAACATCTCTCCTTTAGTGACATTGCATAACTCTTATGAGCCATTAACCTCTCTTTCAGCTGAAGACATCAGCTGCAACCAGAGGCAGGAACCAACAAACATTCAGGTCGATACCCCCCCCCCACTGCATAATAATGCCCCCACACAGGTTTTTGTATTGGGTGATTCTATGGTAAAATTCATAGATCGGATTGTATGTAACCCTGATAAAGTAAACAGGACTTGCTCAAGTTATAGAGGAGCTAGGGTCTCAGACATAACCGCTATGACTAAAACTGTCTTACAAGCTGCAGGTAATAATCCAGTTAGTTATTATTCATGCTGGGACTAATGATATTACAAAATTCCACTACAACAACTGAAACAAGACATAGTTGCTATCTGTAACTTATTAAATGAAAGGGGATGCAAAATCGGCATATCTGAAATTCTCCAGTACCCTGACCTCACATTTTATTCAAACAAAATTAAAACATTAAATGAATGGCTCCGGAAATGGTGTCTTAGGCAAGATATAGCCTGTCTTACATTAGGAGGAATTTAATGACAACCCTTCCCTCTTCTGCTGGGATGGTTTACACCTCAGCCGAAGGGGCAGTTCTCTTCTTGGTCACCAGTTTTTGTCATTCATTAACAGACATTTAAACTAAAACCTAAGGGGGAGATCAGGCCTAAGGAGCTATCTCTTAATACTATATACAAGCTGAATATCTTATCCTTTAATGCCAGAGCACTTAATAAAACTAAAATGGCAGAATTAGAGATGAAGATCCATGAATCTAACATTGGACTAATTGCCATTACTGAAACTTGGGGAAATTTAGATAAACAATGGATAATGAACATCCCAGGGTTTAAACTCTACTATAAAAACAGATCCAATGAAAAAAAAGGTGGAGGAGTGAGTCTTTATGTGACTGATAATATTCCATCTTTCGAATCCCCCTTACCTACATTAACAGAAAGTATCTGGGTTTACCTGCAACCCAGAGGACATCCCCAGATTTTGGTAGGCAACCGCTACCGCCCTTCCTCTTCTGACATTGCATATCTTAATCAATTATCCTCAGAAATCACTTCAATGGCTGATAAGGGATTAATAATTATCTTGGGGGACTTTAATCTCCCAACAATAAATTGGGATGCACTCTCTGGACTCAATCAGTATGATTTACAGTTACTTTCAATTATTACCGATCTTGGTCTTACCCAACAAGTTAGGGAACCCACACGTGGGAATAACATTCTAGACCTAGTAATGACTAACATGAATGCCTCTATATCTAATTTACAAGTTTTAGACCCTTTGGGCAACAGCGATCATATGAGAATTCAATTTTCTATTCTTTTGACCCATAAAAACTTTACAAACAACCATATGATTAAACAATACGAGAAGGCTAATTTTTCAAGAATTAATGAACATCTTACAGATATATCATGGGACCCATTATTCTCATCTCTTAATGTTAATGATGCCTGGAGCCTTTTTAAAGAAATTGTACATAGTCTAGAAAAATATTATGTACCAGAAAGAAAGAAATATAACAACAAAGGCAAGGTTCCGGCCTGGTATAACAATAAAATTAAAAAACTTAGTATTCGTAAATGCAAATTATTTAAAATTCTAAAAAAATGCAAACCTGAACAATCAGAAGAAATACTAATCAAGTACAAGAAATCACTTAAGGAATTAAAAACATCAATCATTCTCTCTAAACGGAATCTGGAGTTCAGAATCGCTCACACTAGGAATTCATACAAAAGTCTGCATTCATACTTAAATAATAAAAAGGGTGACACAAATAAAATAGGTCAATTAATCATAGATAATATAACTATTCTTTCCGATAAGGCAACTGCACTTGAGTTTAATGAATATTTTTGTTCTGTCTTTGAACAAGATATGGAACCTATAACATATATCAATACAAATATACATTCTGGTTATACTATCACTATTTCTGATACCCTTAAACTCCTCAAAACTTTGAAGCCAACAACAAGTCCTGGTCCTGATAATATTACTTCCAAGTTTCTTATGAGAACATATGATAATATTGCTGTTCCCCTTACCATCATGTTTAATAAATCACTTAAAGAAGCTAATGTCCCCCTAGACTGGAAAAGAGCTATTGTTACACCTATCTTTAAAAAAGGGGTGCACCATAAGGCTGAAAATTATAGACCAATCAGCCTTACCTCCATTTCATGTAAATTATTAGAAAAACATATTAAACAGTTAATTGAAGGAGATGATGGTACTGAAACTAGTAGATGATTCACAACATGGATTCAAATCTGGACATTCCTGTACAACTAACTTGTTAGCTTTTTATAATCTAGTCAGCAGTAATCTCGATTTAAATATACCGGTGGATGTTATTCTGCTTGACTATAGTAAGGCGTTCGACAAGGTTTCACACTTCATATTAATAAATAAATTAATAGCACTAGGCTTCTCTAACGGTATTGTATCTTGGGTTAATAATTGGCTCTATAATAGAACTCAAATCGTCAGAGTTAATGGGGAATTATCAGAAGAGAAATCAGTGTTAAATGGAGTCCCTCAGGGTTCAGTGTTGGGCCCCACCTTATTTAGTATTTTCATTAGCGATCTTATTATTTCATCACAGAATACCTTATCCAAATTTGCAGACGATACTAAATTGGGAGGATGAGTTGATAGCGAAATTAACAGAAGTTCCCTTATAAAGGATCTCAATAAAATTGAATTATGGGCGGCAACCAATAAAATGCAATTCAATGTGTCCAAATGTTCAGTATTACATTTTGGCAAAAAAAATCTAAAACAAACATACCACCTTAACAATATAAAACTTAGGGAATCCCTCGTCGAAAAAGACCTGGGTATATTGGTTGATAACAGATTATCTTTCTCTAATCATTATAACAAGGTAGCTAATCAGGCCAATGCCCTCTTACGCAGGATTAAGAATACTTTTACTCTTAAATCTGAGGAATGTATTATGGCTCTATATAAAACCCATGTTAGACCCTATTTAGATTACGGTTCACCATTGTGGAGTCCCTATCTGGCCAAGGACATTTCAAGAATGGAGAAAGTCCAAAAGAGGGCCACTAAGATCATACCTCATCTCTCTCATTATAACTATGAAACTAGACTGCATAAAACAAACTTATATTCGCTGGAATTTAGAAGACTAAGGGGAGATCTCCTTCAGCTATTTAAAATTCAAAAATCAGCCACATTAATGAATTCATGTGGCTTATCCTTTGCATCTAGAAAAATGGTACCCAGAATACATAACAAACAAATAGAAATCCAGACAACAAGAACAAGCAAAAGACAACAGTTCTTTACCATTAGAGCTCCAAATATATGGAATTCATTACCTCAGGAAATTGTGGACTGCACGAATATTAATACGTTTAAAATTAAAATTGATAACTGGCTTCTTGAGAGAATATAATCTACTAAAGATCCACACTGTGTGGAGGACATCCTCGATGGGCTTCGGCCTTCTTTTGTCCTAACTACCAAGTACCAAGTACCAAGTACCAAGTACAGTAAGGCAAAGTCCCATCCCATTAGGTGCAGCTTCATTTTTACACCTGCAGATTTTTGTCACTGTATTTGGAGGTCACACGAATAATCTTGAAAAACAGACACATGGCCCCCCTCCACGACAATGGGTCAATGTGTCCTAGTCACCTTCAAAACTCTTTCTTTATCTGGAAACCTCAGATATTTCATTAAATAATGTCACTGTCTGTCTCCCAGCTTAGGAACAGGTCCAGTGCAGTGCGCCCTTTGAATTTGATAGTCTGCGGCACTGCCATCCATTGCTAATGCTCCACAAGCTTTTTTTGCAACCACTTTCCCTTCTCTCTTTCCCTCCATACCGTTGGACAAGCCTATTATTCATACATTTGATCTCATCACCCTATTTTCTTGGTCATCTGAGTGTGCCAATAGCTGTGTTACTTTACCTTTTAATATTTTATTATCTCTGGCAAGATCCATTATTTGGTCTTCAGTTCTGCTCACCTTTACCTCCTGATCATCAAGCCTGGCGCTGTGCTCAGTTATTTTTTTTGTTATGCCAGTGACAACTCCTTGAAAGTGTTTAATTTGTGCCGTGACATTTGTGAAGCCTGCCTTCATCTCATCTTTCATGTTATTGATAAGTATAGAGTGCTGCCACTGTCGGATCATTGGTATTCATTTGTCGTGCCCCTTCTGTTGTTATGGCTTGTTTTCTGGTACAGCCTTCTGCTGTGCCAGCGGCAGTTTTCTCTGTTGCCTCAAACTGCAGGGTAGACTGTTTTTTTGTTAATTTTTGAGTAGCCAGTGCATTCCTAAGTATTTTAGTACCCGGTTTATGAACTTTGTTTCAGGATAAATGTTATTTATTCTGCTGTTTAATTCCATGCCTCGAGGAGCTGTTTTAGCATACTTCCATCATGCTGTGCATCCAAGCCACATACAGTGCCATACTGGGCAGGGTGCAGTGAATGTGCATTATGCTGCCACCATCTTGGGGAGGTACTATAAGCCCTAGAGATCGTTCCAACTGGCAGCCACCTTGGGGGGCCTCTCCAACCTTTTCCTCACACTGCTGGCTGTCCCAGATTCCACAGTTGTGCCTCTCAACTGTCCCACATGGGGAGGAACAGTTCCTCATTTTACTCAAATAAAAAAGGGATGCACCTGTTCCACATGGGGAGGATTTGTACCATGATTTGCCTATTGATTCCACATTTTGAGAGGTGGTGTTCCACATACGGTGGTGTTCTGAGCAAGGCAAGGGCCCATGGGTTGCCATTGAAAGCTGGCAGTGGAGTCTCATGAGAGTAGTTCAATTGCAAACATGTATATACATATAGGTGTCCTTCACTCCAGGTACCTCTTGAGCTTATCAGTTTGTACAGCAGTAGAGTTAGGAAGCATGATGGCAGCCCCACTGTCTGTGGAATTCCTTGCAGGCAGGCCCCCTTACCTTGAGGATTTTTCATTCATACCAGGGGGAAGGCCACTATACAGGCATGCCCAGCAGTGTTTCAAGCCATCCCTGAGGTTGGTGCTTCATTGTCTTCCCCTCCCAAAAAGAGAGAGAAAAATGAGAAAGTACGCTATACAGCAGGGACCAGGTAGATGGGGGGAGAGGACTGTGGGAAAGCATTGGCAGGGCTCAGGCAGCAGAGCTGTCACCCCCCCCATGGTAGGTTTGTGCACTCACCCCACATCTAAACCAGGCAAGGAACTGCTACTGTAGGTAAGAAACAGGTTATGGGGGAACAGCACAGGATCATGCATTTACATAGATATTCCAACATTATTAAAGCCCCCCCATGCCCCTGGGTGGCCTCTTGAAAACAGGCAGTTGTGCATAGGGAGGTTATCTGGTTGCAAAGAGTCAGAAGCAGGACTGGGGTGGTGGCATAGCTTGGTGTGTGGAGTGTTAGCTGTGAATGTGTGTGGTACATCCAGCAGCCAGACCTTGGAGGATTCCCACAATCTCACACTTGCATTCCAAGTCACTTAACTCCCCAGTGCTCCTGGCTTCCCTGGACACAGGTTTGGGATTGTGCTCTAAATAGCATCAGTACAGCAACCTGGCAGGTGGGATGTCAAATCCCCCCAAAAAGGGAGGCCGATGTGTACATGCAGGGGTTACACATGGTAGTGTAGCGGCTGTCGCCAAGTTGAGTAGGTGCCCCTTTATTTGGCCACCAGGGTTCACATTCCTTTTGGTTGCAGTGACCATGTTCAGCTTCAGATGTCTTGCCATAGAGACAGCAGATGTCCTCAAGCAAAGGCCGTGCCATCCCGGGGGCTGGCAAGTGGAAAATGGAAGGATAGGTGTTACAATGGGGATATGAGTCGACAAGGAATGCTACAGGGCATAAATTGCATAGAAACAGGCAGAAGTGTTTGGGGGGACAGCAGCTGGGCACAGGCAGAAGAGCCAGCACCCCCTTACAGCTGGAGTGAGCCCCCATCTAATGAGCCCTCAGAGGTGGGGGTTGATAATTGTTATTACAGGTCAAGATCCCCAGCAGACAAAAGAGACCATCAGCGAGGGCGACTGCAGGCCTTGATTCTCAGCTGCAGCAGATGTCCCAGTGCAGAGGCTGCCTCTGCATGATTGGAGCCATGTCATTAATGCATGAAAAGGCCACTGACATTAGGGCTGCCAAGAGGAGCCCATGAGGAAAAGCGACAAGGAAAACAGACAGCAACGGCCCCTCCCAATTCCACATTACGGTACCCAGGAAGCCACAAGCAGGTAAGGTAGGTCCAAGGCTTGGCTGTTTCTGATGAGCAGACTTGGAAGATAGTTATGGCAGCTTTGGAGGGGAGAGTTCCAGCAGTGGGGGGGGCAAAGACGGGGGCTCAGATCAGGGTGGGCTGTATCGGCACCAACGGGCATGGTGTCGAACTCCTGGGAGAAACTAGTGGACAAGCCACTTGCTAGGCCAGTCCTGGTGGAGGTGCTGCATGGGGAAGTGCCTTGCAAATGGACAGTGGACTCCCCCATTGGATGCCACACCACAACAGCAGGAGACAGTGAGTCTCCCAGTAAACTATACATTCAACCATGGTGGCGGTGGCTAGGCTTAAACCCAACATGGACCAGTACAAAGACAGAAAGCCCACCTGCCTAGGAAGGAGGGGCTCATAATGGGCATTTGGATCCCATACTGAGGCCTGTAGCAGGGGTATGAGAGGGTGGAATTTGAGGTCCATGCTGGACCGTCTTTAGGAGGTCTGGGAAAGATGGACAGGAGAGACGGTTGGGGGGGGGCCAGTGAGTGGTCCAGATACCGCTCCACACTTGCCCAAAATGAGAGCATCTCCAATTGGGTTGGTTTATGGGAGATAGTGAAGGACTTCAAGATTACTAACCACTAAATCTACCCCAGAGGCAGACTCAGTAAATGATCACATTCGTCCACGGTATAGGTCAGTTCAGTGAGAGTCATTTGACAGGTGTCGTGGTGCACACCACTGAAAGTAACTAAGAGTGACCCATATCCACATGCTCCTGGTGCCATCAGGGTAATCTGCAAGAGACAACAGAGGGTTTCTGCAACTGCAGGCAGGGTGGTGGCATTTGGAGGGGGGCAGAGAGAGAGAGAGGGAGAGGGATAAATGACCTGAGGATCAGCAGCTTCATCTCTTTCTCCTCCATTCTTTGGATCCGCACCAGCCCACCCTTGTAAAAGCAGGGTAGGATAGCTAGGTTTGGTAGGGCCCCCCCTTCGACCCAGCAGGGGTGACAGCACTAGGGGTCAGGCAGAGAGTTTTCCTGGTTTTTCCCCTCTAATGGTTTTTGTTCCAGATTTTTTGCCTCCTTCAAAGGGTTACAAAACTTAGTTAAAAGAACAAAGAGCAGAGATGACATGAGATTAACAAAGAGAATGCAAATTAAACTGTCACAGCCATGTAGAGACATTACAAAATGTTATTTCACCAGTGAAATCCCAGCAAAATCCTGAATTTCGCCCCACATAACATTTCGTGAAATTAAGCTCTTGTGGCAAAATTTCACTGTCAATTTTGCTGGTAAATTTCCCTTTTGCCGGTAAATTCTACCTTGCAGTAGTATCAGGCGAAATGAGGGGAAAAAAGGCTTGTCACATGACTTACTCTCTGCAGCAGACTGCAGGTCACATCGGTGACTGTACTCAGGCAGGAAGCCAATGAATCTGCTTCCTTTTCCCAGAGCTTGTAAGTGGAGGAAGTGGTGTGTAAGACTGCAGCAGAGGAAACTT
The DNA here is from genome assembly GCA_016271365.2 of Neoceratodus forsteri. Classification (NCBI taxonomy): domain Eukaryota; kingdom Metazoa; phylum Chordata; order Ceratodontiformes; family Ceratodontidae; genus Neoceratodus; species Neoceratodus forsteri. Next base: position 478,418,700 of record CM057452.1, on the reverse strand, counting down.
GTTTTGCTTGTGTAATTGCTTGTTTGTTGTTCCCCACATTCTTTATTTAAAAAAAAAAACAATCTTTCTTTGGTAGGGCATTTCCTGTTGTCTTATATTTTTCTACCTTTAAGTTTATGGTTAGTGCGTGTGTGTGTGTGTGTGTGTGCGTGTGTGTGTTTGACTCCCTCACTCTCTCTCTCACTTACTTTTTCATTTTTTTAATTTTCTATTAAGAAAACTTTTTTTATAACATGGATGGGAAAGGTAGGGCAAGGGGGACTGGGCAGAAGGTGGGAGCAGCAGGAACAGGATCTAGTGTTTTCCTTAACAGGAGAGCATTTCTGTCAGGAAGACAGGTTCCCCCCAGCAGGAGCATGTGCTCCCCACCCCCCAACAGCAGGAGTCCATTACTCCCTAGCATCAGGAGGTTCTCCCCGCCCCCCCCAGCAGCAGGAGCATGTTCCCCACCCTCCAGCAAGGGTAAGGTGTTATTGAGGCCCCCACCGGGACATCAGCTGGTGCCACCCCCCACACAGATTCTCATCATTGGTGTGGTCTTTTTTACTACAAAGGCTGGAGATGACACTGTTGTCATGTGCAGTCTTTGTGGCAGGAGTATTAGATGGGGAAAACAAGGGTCCCACTTTGGGACCAGTGTGCAAAGGAGCCACCTGCAGTACCACCTACCTGCAGAGTGACTCACAAAGCAGCAGGAGTTAGCAGCAGGGGCAGTAGTGGTGGTGATGAGCAAGGGGAAAGGGGCCATGAACAGGAGGAAGGCAGTCGGTGCCAGCCTAGGGGGCACCATACCCGGTCCAGGAGGAGGAGGACACAGCAGCAGCAGGAGGCAGCAGGACCATCCAGCAGTGATGCACCCCACACCTGCCAGCACTGCCATCATGCTGCTGAATCACAGCCTGCAGCAGCCCCCCAAGTCAGGTCAGCAGCAGCAATATCACCAAAGAAAACCTGGAGGCCATGCACTATGAGGTGGTGGCTGTGCACACTCCAGTGAAAAATGTCCATCAGAACTTAGACCAGTTCCACCAGGTGGTCAGGGGGAACCTCTACAAAACAATGGATGACCAAGAGAAAGTTTTGGAACTCTTGGCAAGCTGTGTCATAGGGTGGTGGTGGTAGCACTGGCGGCAGTGCATAATGGGGTTCAAGATCCAGCGCCATGTAAGTTTTGATGGCCTGGAGGCTGCACAGCACCTAATTGTTTTCTTTTCTTTTTCTTCTCCTTTGTTATTCTCAATCTTCCTCATCTACATCCCCTAAAAATAAGAAAAACAAACAAAAGTAAAAAAAAAATATGTATTTTCTGTCCTCTTCCTCTTCTATAGCCTCTTATTTCTTTTTCTTGTCTAGTGGTTTTGTGTGTTATATGTTATGTACTGTTTATGCTCCCTTCCTTCCCCACTCATATGAATACCCTTACCCTGACCCTGCATGAGCCTCCTGTCTTAGTACTGTACCCATAAACACTTTACTTTTCTTCTTGTTTTATGTTACTCCTTCTTCATATGTTTCCTCCTCCTATGCACAAATGTCAAGTATCGTAATTTGCTCCTATAAACAAAATGTTTTTCCCAAAGCTATGAGATGTTGTGTGGGCTTGTGGCTGTATGCAGCATCTGGCTGAATACGTACGCAACAATCACAGAAACATAAGCACTTTTATTGGGAAGTTAAATATAAATATGTTTTTTGTGCTTAACAACACATGTCCCCTGGCCTTACCACCCACAAATGTTAACTTTGTGTCCCTCTCCTCCAGTCATGATGATGATGTTTTATAGTGGCCCCCCCACCACCACCACCACTCGGTCCAAAATGTGCACTTGGGCCACAGTTTAACACAGCCTCTTGCTGCTATACTGTGCAGAGCAAGCATGTTAAGATGAGAAATATGACAGGGAAAAAGTAGGATGAAATTGAGACATGAATCTGCTGTCAGTCATGATGTTATATAGTATCCCACCACCACCCAGACAAACAAAATGCTGTTTTGTCCACTGTTTACAAAGGATGTCAGGCTGAATCTTGTTGCCGCTAGTGCAGAACAGGCTGTACAAGTCCAGAATTGGTACATGAAAAATGTTACATAAAATTGAAACAGAAATCTGGTCTTAGTCATGATCATACACGGTGCTCTACACCTCCAGGACCAAAAAATGCTGTCTGGGCCACTGTTTATAAAGGATTTCAGTCTGAATCCTGTTGCCACTAGTGCAGAACAGGCCATACAAGTCTAGAAATGTTACATGAAAAATGTTACATAAAATTGAGACAGAAATCCAGTCTCAGTCATGATGTTATATGGTGCACCCCACCTCCCGGACCAAAAAATGATGTTTTGGCCACTGTTTACAAAACACTTCAGGCTGAATCTTGTTGCTGCTAGTGCAGAACAGGCTGTACATGTCCAAAAATGTTACAGGAAAAATGTTATATAAAACTGAGACTGAAATCTACTCTCAGTCATGATGTTATATGGTGACCTGCCACCACCCAGACAAGAAAATGCTGTTTTGTCCACTGTTTACAAAGGATTTCAGGCTGAATCGTTTTGTCACTAGTTTAGAACAGGCCATACAAGTCCAGAAATTACATGAAAAATGTTATATAAATTTGAGACAGAAATCTGCTCTCAGTCATTATGTATATAGTGCCCCCCCCACACCTCCCGGGCCAACAAATGCTGTTTTGGCCGCTGGTTACGTAGGATTTTGGTCTGAATCTCATTGCCGCTAGTGCAGAACAGGCAGTACATGTCCAGAAATGTTACATGAAAAATGTTATATAGAATTCAGACAGAAATCTGCTCTCAGTCATGATGTTATATCACGACTTGTCACCCCCTGGACAATAAAATGCTGTTTTGTCCACTGTTTACAAAGGATGTCAAGCTGAATCTTGTTGCTGCTAGTGCAGAACAGGCTGTACAAGTCCAGAAATGTTACATGAAAAATGTTACATAAAATTGAGGCAGAAATCTGGTCTCAGTCATGATGTTATATGGTGCCCCCCACCTCCTGGACCAAAAATGCTGTTTTGACCACTGTTTACAAAGGATTTCAGGCTGAATCTTGTTGTCACTAGTGCAGTATAGGCTGTACATACCTAGAAATGTTACATGAAAAATGTTATATAAAATTCAGACAGAAATCTGCTCTCAGTCATGATGTCATATAGTGCCCTGCCACTACCCAGACAAATAAGATGCTGTTTTGTTCACCGTTTACAAATAATTTCGGGATGAATCTTGTTTCCGCTAGCTGCTGTGGTGTGCAGAACAGGCATTATACAGCAAGTCCAGAAAAACAACATGGCAAAATTGTGAGAGAAGGGAGATACAATTATTGTAGGAATTATGAAATAGCCAAAAGGGTTGCCACAATGAGAAAATTAATTCCTCCTGCAAAATGGTGTTGCTACTTGCACTTGCTTCCTCCTGCTGCTGGTTTCTCAGTTGATTGAGAAATGTAGAATTATAATTTCCCAATGCTTCTGTCCTGTTTGGCTGTGTTGACTCTGTGGTTGTAACTTGTACGGTGTGGAGGGAATGAGATTTTGGGGTGCTGTAGCTTGCTGCCTGATGCTCTGACTAGTTGCCAACTTGCCACGAGAAATAATGTTTTGTCTGCTTGATGGATCATCATCACAGAGTTCATACTGCTGCACACATAAGTATTTGTCTGTATTTTTTTTCTGTGCAAGAGAAGGGTGTTGGTGGGTTGGTATTGCCGCATCTTGAGTTCTAATATGTTTGTACTGCTTTTCTATTATTTTTCAGTTTGCTGAGGATTACATCATCATGCCAGGCCAGAATTTGGATCTGGGATTTTGCAATGCACCACATTTCCCAATGCAGACGGTAAGTATTTATTTTTTCATTACTGGGATAGGTTACTGCAGTCCAGATGTTTGAGTTTGATAGTAATTGTGTTCTTTTTGCATTTGTCAACATTCAGGAATTCCGGTGATGTTACCTCTTGCTCCTTCTGCTGCTCAAGACTTCAGTGATTCATTTACTTGTGCAATGGTTCCAGTTTCACAGACAGTTCCTGGGGTAAGTATTTCTCCATTTTTTATAGTCTATGATGGGAGGTGGGGTTTTGGGAGGTGGGTGGAACTTTTAACAATCCTCAAAATATGTTTTTCTTTTTATCTTATGTCCTGACATGCAGTACTGTTAGGAGAAAGGAAATGTGAAATCAAGATTCCTGCTGTTGTGCTTCATGTGCCCCACCCCACATGTTCCTTCTGGAGGCAGTTTCTGCAGTTTAATTACATTCATGTGATATGGTAAGTATATATTATTTCTCTGTTTCTAATTTGCTTGCTAACACCAGATGGACAAGTATTCATCATGTTTTCTGTTATTGTTCCTGCTTAGGTCTTTTTCCTCTGGTGAATTTTCATCCCATGTTTGTGTGATGACTACATCCAGGCCCTTCAGGAGCTGGTGTGTGGAAGACAGATTGGGTTACTTGAACTGCGATGTAGGCCACTGGTTTCATTAATGAGTAATGTAATGTAAAGTTTATTTGTTCAGCTACAAGTCATTACGAAACAGATAAAACATAGTACAATTATACAGCATAAAAATGTAGATATACAGGACAGCATGTACAGACATCAATTAATCACGTGAAAAGAATTGATGCTACATAAAGCTAAACTAATTAGAAAGTTATAGGAGCCATATTAATTCTAAAATGCCACGATAACTCAAATAACTAGCCAAAATTTATAATATCATGTAAAGCTCACTAGCCTGCATCCTTTAGACAATAGCATTTCATAATATCTGGCAGGATAACCAGCCAGAAAAACTTAAATCAATATGTCTAATCACCAGAAAAAGTTTCTCAGCACGACCCTCAGTATGTTGCCGACACACACAAATCATTTCGGGTATTTTTTCGATGTGGATTCTGACTTTAGGTCTTTCCGTATTTTGATAATAACCTGTCAGTTTTAAAACCATCTTAAGCCTCTGAGAGTTTTCACTAAAGGTTCACTTTATGAATGGTTCATAATCACCAGTTTTAAAAACTGAGAACCTATAACACTCCTATATTGGCCCAATAATGGAATATAACTGGTCTTTACCCATCTTACACAAATATGACCATGCGTCATTTCTCCACTCCATACTCACCGTACTAAGAAAAAAATATGGCAGCACATACAACATTGTGCAGGAGATAACCTCTCTCAGATTTCAGGTACACTTTCAAAACGTTTCACCTCAGCTTAATAAAGCTTGCCAGTCTTCCTGTCTTATTGCTTTTGCCAAAAAGAAAGTCCTAATTTAGCAAGCTTCCCCTCTTGAGAGCTATTTACATAGAGGGAATCTTTAGCGCCTTAACTTTAGCAAAGCTAAATTATCTATGACACTAGTAATTTAGGTTGGCTACTAGGTTAAAAAATACATCCTGCGGACATTATAAAAAATAAAAATTCAAACAGATTCTTAGGCCAGGATATTCAGAAGGGTTGCACCCCGGTGTGATATTCAACCGTAGATTGTGCATGGCACAAATTCTGATCGCCCGGGCGCATCAGTGTCTTATCTTGGCGCAGGTATGGGGCGTGCCCATGCATACTCCGCACATCCCAATATTCAGCCCGGGATGTGCTGAGCCCGCTCATCATGCAACCCCTACTGCGCTACACACAAATGAAACCAAAAAAGACAATGGCTGGCCACCCACAGGTGAGCTGCCATATTGTAGGGCGCAACACGGCATCTGCCACCTGTGGGTGGCCACCCAAGCTCTGGCTGCACCTTCGTGGTGGTGCCCCCCAAGCCCGATCACTGGCATCTGTAGTGAAAATAATCGTCCAATACCCCTGGTGGTCCAGTGAACCACTTCACGCCCGATTGCGGGCATAGGTTGAATGAAATCAACGTCTAATATCCCTGGTGGTCCAGTGGACCGCTCGCTGCCCGATTGCGGGCTTAAGTATGAAAATATAGCATCCAATATCCCTGGTAGTCCAGTGGACTGCTTCACGCCCGATCGTGGGCATATGTTCAATGAAATCAATGTCCAATATCCCTGGTGGTCCAGTGGACCGCTCGCAGCACGATCATGGGCTTAAGTTTGGAAATATAACATCCAATTTCCCTGGTGGTCCAGTGGACTGCTCGCCACCAGATCGCGGGCATAAGTTGAATAATGCAATGTCCTATATCCCTGGTGGTCCAGCGGTACCCCCTCCCCGCCCACTGAGCCCACTGCCCCACCCCCATGCGGCGGGCAGCAGCACCCCCACCTGCCTGCCACTGCCGCCCACTGACTGACAGTGTACAGTAGGGCTGTATGCCCATTGGTCCTGAGCGTGAGCCAATGGGCGGCAGCCTATATCAGACTACACAGTCCAGATATATGAATGGATTCATTCACTTATCTGGACTGTGTGATCGTGACGGCTGCATGCCCATTGGCTCATGCTGTGGACCATCACATACAGCCCTACCATACACTGTTAGTTGGTGGGATGGCGGGGCGGCAGGTGCTGCCGCCCGCCGCTGACTGGGGGTAGCGGGCGGTGGGGCTCAGTGGGCTGGTGGGGGTACCGCTGGACCACCAGGGATATTGGACGTTTATGTTTATACTTAAGCCCATGATTGGGTGTGCAGCGGTCCACTGGACCACCAGGGATATTGGACATTTTAATTAATCATATGCCTGCAATCGGGCTGCAAGCGGTCCACTGGACCACCATGGATATTGGATGTTTTAATTAATCATATGTCCATGATTGAGCTGCAAGTGGTCCACTGGACCACCAGGGATATTGGATGGTTTTTACATCAACATATGCCTGCGATCGGGCAGTGGGGTACATTGCCACGCTGTGCAGGGGGTGTCGGTCCGACGGCTGCTTTGCCCAGCAGTGTTGTGCTTGCCTGAGGATTGGCTAATCTGCATGCAAATGGGGTGTCATATGACATGCAAATGGCCCCATTTGCACTTTTGCATGCATTATGGCCCCATTTGCATGTGCACTTTTGAATATCGGGTTGCTGCGCATAGCACAACAGAACTTGCGTTAGCGCATTCCTCTGCTCCACTCTGGCCACTTGCGCTGGTGCAGTGCCACTGCACCAAGCACACTGTGGGTGGCCAGGGTGTGATATTCAGCGATGCTGTGCCATGGCGCAGCTCCATTGAATATCACACTGTCAATGCCCCTGCACAGCCAAGTTGCACTGCACCCAGGCTTGCGCCACAGCCTGACACAGTCTGAATATCCGGGCCTTAGTAAATAACAAAAGTAAGTCCTATCTTATATCAGCGTTAACACCTAATTATGAAATTTGCTCATTGTTATCCTCTTAAAATTAATAGCACATAAATAATTTTCATCCTAACACATGCAACCTTATTACTTAAATTAATAACCTAATGTACCGCTCAATGAATAAAATGAGCAGTAACAGGAGCAGTGTTCTTCAAGGAGTCCATCTGTTTGGGTTATTTGAATAGAGACAAGTGTCTTTATAATACACGAGCTGTCCCGAATATGCTGATAACATTTCATATGAAAATATTATTATGGTCAATAAAAGCACTTGATCACAGGCTTTATTACATGAAGTCCAATATCAGGAACCAAGAATAATTCAATCAGTTCAGCAGGTAAAAAAACCTTGTAATGTGTCTGTCCACGTTCAGCCCATTACCAGCCGGGTAGTACTAAAGATCTAATGTTTGAGAAAAAAAAGCATGCCTTCAATCAGTCAAGCCATTGTCTAATAATTTTAGCAGAAAAAGATGCTGAAGATGAAGCATGATTATAACTTAAAATGTTAAAATAACCAAGAGTTCAGGCTCCATAAGTAGAGTTCTGACTCCTTCAGCTGAAATTCAGCACCTATTCTTTGCAGACTCAAGGCATACTTTAAAAAAGTCAAACCCAGGTCATAATGTAGGCTGGCAGTATAGTCTAGAGGTTAGAGTAATAAACTGTGAATGAGCTTGGTACATGCAGCAGACCAGACCTGGGTTTCATTCTCACAACCTCCACTTGCATACTGTGTGACTCTGAGCAAGTCATTTAACTGTCCAGTACTCCCAGACCACCCCTGAAAACAGGAACTTGTGCCTAGTGGGCCTTACTTGGTTACCAAAGACTAAAATAAAATAAAAATAATGTAAGATAAACATAATGGCCACCAGATTCTGGCTTCCCCAGGTTATAATCCATGTAAAGTCCAGCTGTCTATCTTAATATTGATGCTAGGAGTCTTTAATTTGACTCCATACAGTAGTTCAGCAAATATATGCTGTTAAAAACAGTTTGGAGGTACCAAATCAGAAGACAACACCTCAAACAGCCATGCTACTTAAAATTATAGTAAAGGAATAATTAGCACCTGTGCAGACTCGGGGAATTGGATTATTGGCAAACAAACAAAATCTATGTACATCTTTGTGCATCTATAACCATGTTGAGCCTTGTAAATTTGCATAGACTCCTTTTGTGTTTTCCTTTTAAACATATTTACAATTTTCATAAGGAAGATAGTGCAAATCCCAAACAGAGCAATGGTATCCATTAATTATAGGAGTCCACCTTTCTGTAACCTTGATTAATTAGTTTAAACCAGAAGCTCCATTCAAGCATGTGAGTCAATAAATTTGTGCTATTTTTAATGCTGAATATACCAATTCTCATGAAATTAAAAAGATCTTTCATATTGCTCTAGGGAAAATAAAGTACCATTTTCTCCTTTCTCTTTTCTCAGCTTCCTTGAAAATTAAAAGGTAGTTTGTGGCTTGCCTCCTTTTCAAGATGTTTTAGTAATATTTCAACCCAAAACACACTACTTCAATATTTCTGTAGTTCCAATAAAGTTCTGGAGTCTACAAATTATGAATAGTTACGAAAGTTTTACCTCATTAAAGGAGAATAATAGGCCAATACCTCATACTCTTCAAAATTCATAGAGCTCTGTTGCTACAGTATATCCAACCTATGGAGTCACCTTTTTCCTCATTTGAGACCATTGATAAAAGCATCCAATTTCATGGGTTCTCTACAAGTATTAGCCCTAACAGATCAATTCTAATCGATGTCCCTTTATATTCAGAAACACCATTTTCCCAGACTTTTCAGCATATTTGGCTTTGGTCATCTTGTTTTTGCACAGGCCAAGAAAGAACCGCCAAGGTCAGGAGTGCCGACCAACCTTTCCCCTTTCTCTGTTCGGGGGGTGCGGGAATACTGAAGTTCAATCTCCCACGGGAATTCACCCGATATCCCAGCATCCAATTTCTGCAAATTTCAGGCTTTCTTACACTAGAGCTTGTCATCCTCAAAGTGCTGTTTATCCACCTGTAAAACAAAAGTAACAGAATGCTCCACTTAGCATGGTAAAGTATATAACAAAGGGATTAAAACAACTCCCCAACCCCAGGCAGCACTAGCATACCTTTAGATGGGGTAGAATAAGCCCTTCAATAACAATAGAATATCTGCTCTGTCAGGGTCTTTTTTCCCCTCTCAAGTCCTCTCAGCTCTCCTCTCATGGTGGCACAAATCCATCTCATTACAGCCGGCTCTGGACAGAACGTTAATTTCCCTCCTCAAAATCGGCAACCGGTCAAGAAAAATGTTTTGCAAATGCCCAGCTTAAAAGAGCAGTCTGCTTGATTCAAAACATATTAGTTGCCATATCATATAGGAACTGGTAACAAAACCCGCTTTTGGTGTAAAACAGCCAGTGGTTTATTTCTTGCAAAGACAGTGAACTCCCATCGGAAAACCTTTCAAAATTTAAATACTGTTAGCCAATAATTTAAATAAATTAAAATAGCCCAGGTTTCATTCAGGAGATATAAAATGGTGTCGAAAATAAAGAGTTTTGTGAAAAAATCTATTGGATGCTCAAACAAGCAGGGAGAAGTGGGGAGCGAAGCAGCAATGCAGCCATCTTGCCACTTCGCCCCTGCTACTATCTGGTAGCCCCTAGTCCACTCTGTGCACTATAATCACACACACTGTCAGGCACTGCCCATTAACGAGTAAACAGCACATCCAGGGAGGAAGTATATGTGGAAATGAATGGTGGAGACAGTGTTTAGTAGTTAGGTGGAGGTTGCTAACATCTTTTCCAATTATTTGAAGTGGTAGTGCTGGAGTAATTAGGAAAATTTAGAAACTAAACTGCAGACAGTAAACACCTCCCCCTATAGTGACCATCACAGTTTCTGTACAAGTTTTTTATTTATTTATTGAAATGTTTCACCAGGAGGGCACACTGAACAACAAGTTGCTCATCTCATGGTGTGACCTGGGGGGAAGGGGTTACTTAGGGTTGTGAAGGATGATCAGTTACAATAGTATGAGGGTAGTACAAACAATACAACATTGTAAGATTATGCAACAGTTGGAACACAAGGTATTATACAATAAACAGTAGTGGAACATTGGATAAATTCCAATACATGTCCAAAATTGTACAAAAGAACATATAAACATACAAAACAGTAATAATGCAACAGAATCATTACAGTGCATGAGTGTACCAGGAGCAGGCTCAAGGTTGTACCCAAGTGCTGTTGGAGTAAAAAGGATGGGGCAGGTGCACACAGGTGACCTAGAAGGGCAGGTGGAGAAGAAAGGGGGAGCAGCAATAACTGAACATGAGAAGAAGGGGTAGCCATTTCCTGATTCCCCCTTCAAGATGTTGAGAACCCTGCCGGGGGGGATCAGGGTAGGAAGATAGAAACTGAGGATAGGTATTTAAGGAGGGTTAAAGCAGGAACCGCTGAGAGAAAGATAATTGTGTAGGGCAGAGGTAAGGAAGTAGTTGGAGGAGGAAGAGTGTCATATTTCGGGGGGAGGGAATTCCAGATTTTAGGGAAGTGATAGGCAAAACCAGTCTGACCAATGAGGGTGGTGCGGTGAGGGACTGTCACGGTGTGGCGTTATTAGATCTGAGAGAGTGGGTGGGGGGGGAGGAGGAGGAGTGGCGAGAGAGGATGAGAGATAGGAGAGGAGCACTCTGAATCAGAATTTGGAGGTTAGTTTGGCACAGAGTGAGATGTGTCTGTGAGACAGTGGAAGGAAGGTTAGAGAGCGATAGAGTTCACAGTGATGGGAGCAGGAAGAGGAGTCGAGAGCAAAGCAGCAGAAGGAGTTAAAGAGACTGTCCAACTTGATCGGGGAAGATTTGGAAGCAGGACCATAGACTATGTCACAGTAGTCAGAGATGGGGAGTATCATCTTCTGGACAATTTCACACCTCACAGATAGCAGGATGGAACTATTATTTCTGTACAGAGCACCAATCTTGGGGTGCAGTTTCTTCAGGATAGCATCGATATGCACAGAGAAGTTGAGATGCTGGTCCAGCCAAACCCCCAGATATCTAAATGAGGAGGTGTCCTCCAGGATGGTCCATTCAAGGATGTGGAAGTTGGGTAGGGCTGGGAGCCTAGAGAGTCTCTGCCTGGTGTCAAAGGTCATTGAGACTGTCTTCTTGGCATTTAGAAAAAGCTGGTGAGAAGCAAGCCAGAGCTGAACTTGGTTGAAGTCATGCTGTAAGCTGGTTTCCACAGCAGCAGGGTTTTTGGCGGAACTGTATAAAACAGTATCGTCAGCATACATGTGAATAGACGAGGATGAGCAGGCTGCAGGAAGATCATTAAGGAAAATGGAGAAGAGTAGGGGACCAAGCACTGAGCCCTGAGTGACACCAATGTTGGTGGGGAGTGGAGGGGAGATGGAATCAAGGATTCTCACCGATTGGGTCCTGCCAATGAGGTAGGATTTAAACCAGTTGGTGGCTGACTGAGCAAGGCAAGCTGAGGAGAAGAAATCAAGAAGCAGGGGATGGGAAACAGTATCGAATGCTTTGGCTAGGTCGACAAAGATGGCTGAGGTGATCAGGCCATCGTCCATTCCTGAAAGAATGGAGTCAGTAAGTCTGAGGAGGGAGGTGGTTGTTGAGTGGTTCTTCTGAAAACCAGATTGGAGGGGGTGAAGAAGGAGGAATCAGAGAGGAAGGGTGATAGTTGACAGAGAACTAAATGTTCTTGGAGTTTGGCAAGAGTAGGAAGGGGGGAAATGGGGCAATAGTTGCCAGGAGTCACCACCCTTGGGGAGAGGAAGGACTACAGCGTGTTTCCAGGATAAGAGTACTTGGGCAGCAATAAAGGAGAGGTTAAGGATTAGGGAGATAGGATAATTAATTGCAGGAGCAGAAAGGTAGAGAAGTTTAGGATCAAGATCATCTGGTGAGGAGCCTTTAGAGGGGTTGAGGGATAGGACAGCACTAAGAGCTTCGTCAGAGGAGATAGTAGAAAAGGAAAAAGGGGTAGGCGTAGGCAATGGCTGAGGCAAGTACTATGGTAGTATTTATAATTAATCTTTTTTGAGGGAATTGGATGTTGTTAAGCCATTTTTTATGATTACTTTGTAATTAATGACTCACATTATTAAAGATTTCCACCATTCACCATTTTGCAAAATCACGTCAACTGGTATTAAATGGTCGAATGAGCATGTTACATTCATACTCTACATGTACTAGGAGAGTTCTTCAACATGTCGTGGATAGTAATCGATGGAAAATATTTTTTGCATGGAATGCATGGGTGTGTCAGTTGGCACTGAGCAGGGGAGGGCTGGGTGTGGCATGTGCCAGCATGGGCAGTTTTAAAGACATCTCAAGACAACATATCTTGCTTTAAGATGAGATTAGTCGAAATGAAAAGCAAAATGTGTATCTTGATATTTTTGGCAGCAAAACATTATAACTGTAATCATGCAAAATGTTTATGGTTAAGGTAATTTGACTGCTGTTTTATATAGGGTGTGCACCGAACAACTATTTAGGGCAAAGGGTAATCAAATGAAACTGATTAACGCTGCAGCAGATAACACAACCATGACAACTACATTGGTAGATATAAATAATTGATAACACAATACTGAGCTGAAAGGGTTTGGGGGGGTTCCTTTGAGTAACTTCAGCCTTGTTCCACTTCCATTGTCACATCCTCCAAGAAGCAGCCCTCATAGTCTTCAAGACTGGAGTTGTCACCAGGTGGGAATTCTCTCAGCATTGCTGCTTCATCCGCCTCACTGCTGGTGGTTACCTTGGTAGAGGGATTGTCATCATCATCATCACCGAGACACAGTTCGTGTGGCAACACCATTGACATCACTGTGTTATGCTGTTATGCGGAATGTGCCTTTCATTCTTTTTGATTAATGTTAGCATGGACACATTCTTGGGTGACAAATTGGTCCTATGGTCATGCACAATGTCCCCAGCCAAACTAAACACTCATTCCACACTGACACTGGATGGTGGGCAGCTCAGGTATTTGACAAGGAACTGATGTTAGTGCTGGCCAGTCAGTCACTTTTCTGCTCCAGTACTGCAATGGCTCATCGGTAATGGCAAGGTGCTTTGTGTCCCACATGTAGGTCTCCACCATTCATTCTGCTGCCCTGAGTCCAGCTGCCTAATCTGTCTCCTCTTCCTTTTCTTCCATATCTTCCACTCTCACCTGATAGAGAACATCACAAATGGGATTGCTTGCTGTTTTCTGCTGTACCTTGCCCATTTTGTCAGATTGGGCTGCCTGTGAACTGCTGGTGGTGGTAGAAACACCCATTTTCTGTGTAGTGCATGGCTTATGTGCCTTTTTCATCTGTGCAGCAGATATGCATCTAATGAGGTTCTCTGTCAACGTTTGCACTCGCTGACGACCTCCTTTAATTATAAAAGGCAGGCCACATTTGTAGCATGGATCAAGCATGGTAGTGATTGCAAATTCATCCAACTGTACAATGCCGGATATATAGGTATTTGTGTCCAGCACATGGAGCATGTGATCCATTAGATCACAACTGCTTTGATCCTCACTTGCCTCTGTCTGGTGTCGGACATTAACCAGTGTCTGATTCAGCACAAGTATGTGGGGTATGGATTGACTTACATCTTACAGCATGACTTCAACCAAGTTCAGCTCTGGTTTGCTTCTCACCAGCTTTTTCCAAACACCAAGAAGACAGTCTCAATGACCTTTGACACCAGGCAGAGATTCTCTAGGCTCCCAGCCCTACCCACCTTCCACACCCTTGACTTACACAAGGAGTTTCCCCACTCACTGCCTGAGTAGCGTGCTCAAATGGATGGAGAATGCATATTAGCCCATTCATTTTGTGCCACTGCTCTATTGTTAGAGTGATGGACACTCCAGCACTGATATGGGTGGTGCACCAGCAGGTATTCTGAAACAGCCTTATATATATGGCATGGGGTCATAATGTCGCAAGACATTAGGCTGCATGGCAAAATTGTGCTGCCAATACAGTGTGATTTCTGCCATGCGGCATAAGTCTTTTTTTGAGGGGGCACCACCTTCTGCACCCCTGAACCCCCCAATAAGGATTCTTGAATCTGAGGGTGAAGTGTACACAGATGCGATGGGTGACAGTCCCAGTTTCCTTAATGTCTGCACAGTTTTGAAACTGCTGCACAAGATTAAGGCAGTGTGCCAGGCAGGGCATCCTGAAAAAGACACTGTCACTAATGCACTTCACTACATTGGAGCCATTATCACTTGCGATGAATCCTACTATAAGTAACTGTGTGTGTAGCCATTCATCAGTCTTGTCCAGCAGAACATTAAGCATTTTATCACCCAACCAGTAACACTTTGCATACTCAAGGTTGCATGCTGCCAGATTCCAGGGGTGTTGCTACCACCACAGTTTTGCTTCATGCAGATTTTGCCAGGCCCAAAATCAACTACCACCCCAGATACTAGTGTCCAATGTGCAATTTTGCATAGATACAAGCTTGCTGCTGTTTGTCCAATGGTTCACATACCCATGCTAAGATGGATATATTCTGACACACTATGCTTCATTGCATGTCTAACGGAATCATGAACTCTACTGTACAGCTCAGGCATGGCACACTTAGAGAATGTGTTAGCAACGGAACCTGCCATTTGGCATGGGCATGGGCCATCAACCTGTGGAACCCAGCATTCTCCATGAACAAGAACAGCAACAGATTGATGGTCAGCATTTCAGTGGTGGCAGTATTTCACTCGCGTGCAGCAGCAAGATTGAGGGGTACTTTGTGTGCCTCTCAAGGATGTTCTTCAGAATGGGCTGCATCTTTGGGGCTGTTTGACCAGAATGTTCTACTCATCAAACCAATGTTGTTATTTTAGGGGTAACAGTTGACTTTTGGGGCTGTGCAGATTGCATGAAACCAGTTATTTTGGTTGATTTTGGGTGTGGTGGTGTACTTTTCTGAGTCAAGGGACTTGGAGTGGTGCCTACACTGCTATGCCCACTACTCGATAGACCAAAGGATTGCTCATCCTCCTCTTCCACTGACCCACTTTAAACTCCCTCCTCCTGCTGTATTGAACTGCTCTCAGTTACATTTAACTTGCCGAGGGAGATCCCACCAACAGCTCTGGCATCCTTCTGGTGTTGCTGCCATCGCAGCGGGTGCCTGTTTTTCAGGTGTCTATGTGGTTTCCCTTTTTTCCATGACTAACACATGTTTGATGCAATTGACATATCACTATGGTCTTATCAGCCAAGCACATAAAAGTCCCAAACTAGGGACTTTTGACCTCTGGACTTGACATGCTGCTGGTGGGACTGGGAAAGCTGAGAAACAGGTGTGGAAGTTTTTACTTTTTGGGCTGCTTTCATCATTTCCATAAGACTACTTTTGGGAGGGGGTGACTGGACTGCTTGGGGGATTACTGATAGGCTTGGTGACAGCCTGACCCATGGGCTGTGCATGCAAATGGCCATGGGCTACATCACCCTTGACCTTTTTAAACTCAGGCTCCCATGAAGGATCATCCCAGCCATTGTCAGCATCTATGCTGATGATCTCCTTGTCCTCCTGCTCCTCCTCCTCCTCCTTATCACTGTCTTCTTGCATGTCACCTTTTTCCTTCTCTATAAGCATCTCCTCAGGGGACTGACTACCCATATCTCCCAGATTATCAGACTCCAGCTGAACACTATCACCACCACCAACTCCAGCAGGAACAGGCCCTGGGACAGTCACACTGGCAGACTTAAAACCCTCCTACTGGACCACTGTCCCTGTGCTGGTGTCAGTGTCTCCCTTCTTCTCACTATCATCACCCACCAGCATGGATGCAACAGTTCTGGCCCTATAAAAACTGAGACAAAGGAATGCCAATTCTTCTTTGAATAATTCCTTTGCTGCTACCTGCCACAGCACCACCAGAATCCACAGAAGACACTGATGCAGATATACGTGTGCTTTGAGGAACCGGAACTCAAGTTGTACTCTTCTCAACAGACTTCTTAGCTGCCTCATCCCCCCCAGTACATTTCCCTGTACTGGGCCCTCTCTAAGCAGGCATTTTTATATGCTACTTCAAAGCTTTCCTTTTCTCTGGGAGTATATCAAGAAAGGATGTATTACTAACTATGTGAATAACACCTCACACCTGCAGTACTTGCTTTCTTCTAAGTCAAAATACAATCAGGGCAGGTAGCAGCACTCTGTACAACTAATACCGTATATGGTAGCCTATTCTAGTAAAAACAAAAAGGTAACTTTTTTTTCCCCAAACAGGAATTAAAGTAACACAGGGAAAAAGGGCACTGGTAACCTACTTTAAATACAGATCACCTTTGTGTGGACAGCTGAAGTACTGTAATGTGTTAGTACTTACTACTACAATATTTTGTTATATAAGGGCACAGACAACCATATAACATTGATAAACAAAGGTGCCTATGACAATATGGATGGGCTCAGCAATCTCTTGACAACTACTATATTAATATGTAGTTTTTAGGCCTGCATGTGCAGAGCCCTGCAGTCCTGTTGGTAGGACTAGAAGAAAAGCAGCTTGTGAATGCACAATATCATGAGGTGTGAAACGTCCCCTCCGCCTCTATTTTCCATGGCCCACTCCACCTAGCATTATTTTTTTTTCCAGCCGCTAACCTCTCGGCGCTTCTATCTACTTAAGTATCTTTCCTTACAGAATGTTAAACTAGATTTTCCTTCTGTTTACCTTCTACTGAGAGAAATCAAAATGTTAATAATAAACATCCAAAAGTCTGCACATCTAAAGTATCTAAATTGTATGAACTTACTTTAGGAAACAAAAATCTGGTCAACAAAACCAGAACAGACTGCTGTTTCAGTCAACTGAAATGGTTTACAGCTTCTCTGAGGTTTAATTAAGCTGGCTTGGCTGCTCAGTGGCTCTTGTTTCACCCAGCGATGAAGTTTGCCATCCAATACCAATTAGATGTGAACAGGGTTTTTTAAAGTTTTAAATAAAAATAAAAGCTTTCCAGCATAGGCTCAAGAGAACATGAAAACAACACAGAAACTCTGGTAGGCTGAAGCATTGCAATGAAGTTGTCTGACATCTAAATAACACTGTATGTGTTAAGAGGTTGTCTGCTGTAGATCTTTTATACCTAGGAAATGCGTTACCATTACATATTATCCACAGGTGTGAACAGCTATAAGGGCATGCATTCCACACCCCAAAAAGACAACACCAGGTAATCTAGATGTGGAAAATACATGGAGAGCCTTTTAGTCAATTGAGCATAATCAGTCAATCACTCAGTTAGCACAAGCATGAGGGAGGGAGAAAGTAGTGTACTGTTATAAAAATATTCACCCCAAATATAAGATTAAAATATAAAATAAAAATCAAAAAATGAAGAAACTCAATAAACCAAATAAAAAAGGCTCACTCTGTATCTCTATGGTGCCTGAGTACCTGCATGAGTTTAGTTACATAGAAACATAGACTTTGACGGCAGATAAGGTCCACTTGGCCCACCCAGTCTGCCCATTTCCCTACCTATTGGATAAGCTGCAGATTCTAGTTAACCAACAGCCTACTTCCTGCAACCCCCCACTATAATTGCCTTATGTCTGTCCCATGCATGTTTGAATTCCCCCACTGTTTTAGACCCCACAACCTCTCCAGGAAGGCGGTTCCATGCGTCCACCACTCTCTCTGTGAAAATAATTTCCTCACATTACCCCTGAGCCGTCCCTCCTCTAACTTTAAATTGTGCCCCTTGTTCTTACACATCTCTTTCTCTGAAAGATGCTACCCTCCTGGACTTTGTTGATTCCGTTGAGGTACTTAAAAGTTTCTATCATGTCCCCCAATCCCTCCTTTCATCAATGGTATACATATTAAGCTGTCTCAGTCTCTCTTCATATGGTTTCTGATGTAGACCCTGCACCATTTCAGTTACCCTCCTCTGGACTGCTTCCATCCTGTCTATGTCCTTGTGTAGATGAGGTCTCCAAAACTGCACGCAGTACTCCAGATGGGGTCTCACCAACTGTCTGTATAGAGGATAACCACTTCCTTTTCT
Source organism: Neoceratodus forsteri (assembly GCA_016271365.2). Classification (NCBI taxonomy): domain Eukaryota; kingdom Metazoa; phylum Chordata; order Ceratodontiformes; family Ceratodontidae; genus Neoceratodus; species Neoceratodus forsteri. Next base: position 478,400,301 of record CM057452.1, on the reverse strand, counting down.
ACTTGTGATGCCCTCCTATGCATCCCAGTATCCCCTGGCTCTCCTTACTGACTTCTCACATTGCTTACCCACGTTTAGGTCATCTGATATGACTACACCCAGATCCCTTTCCATTATTGTTGTTGTTAGTACCTCCCCTGCTATTGTGTACTCTTCTCCTGGATTTTTATTTCCCAGGTGCATTACTTTGCATTTCTTAGCACTGAATCTAACTTTCCATATGTCTGACCATTCCTCCAATCCTGCCAAGTCCTTTCTCATCCTTTCTACCCCTCCTTGTGTATCAACTCTGTTACAGATCTTTGTGTCATCAGCAAAGAGGCATACCTTTCCTTCCAGACCCTCTGCAATGTCACCTATAAAGACGTTAAAGAGGACTGGACCCAGTACTGAGCCCTGAGGTACTCCACTAGTAACCCCCCTTTCTTCAGAATGTGTTCCATTCACTATTACCTTCTGTGTCCTGTTGTGCAGCCAGTTTGCTACCCAGGCTACCACCCTGGGACCCACTCCCAGGCTGGCTAACTCTGATTATTAATCTTTTGTGCTGGACTGTGTCAAATGCCTTGCTAAAGTCTAGGTAGGCCATATCCACAGCTCCTCCCTGGTCTATTACTTTGGTCACCCAGTCAAAGAAATCAATTATATTCATCTGGCATGACCTTCCTGCTGTGAATCCATGCTGCTTTGGGTCCTGTGCCCCACTGGCTTCTAGGTACTCAACAATTCTTTCTTTCAGAAGTGATTCCATCATGTTTCCCACCACTGAGGTCAAACTAACAGGTCTGTAGTTTCCTGCTTCTGCCTTGCTCCCACTTTTGTGAAGGGGAATCACATCTGCCCTCCTCCAGTCCTCAGGTACCACCCCATCTTCCCATGATTTGTTAAAAAGTGTGGTTAGTGGTGTCACTAGGTCCTCCCTTAGCTCTTTTAGGATTCTAGGGTGAATCCCGTCAGGCCCCATTGCTTTGTCCACCTTGAGTTTTAGGAGTTCTTTCAGTACTCTTTCTTCTGTAAATGGACTGGCGTCAGTTGAGTTTGATACGTTTTTGGGAAAAAAACTTGTGCTAAACCCTCCTTGTCTTCCTGAAAAAAAGTATTTGAGTAAAGGGAGAGGAAGGGGAAGGAAAAAGAAACACCACCAATGGTTCAGCCATCCCTCGAAATCTTCAGAGGAGCTGTAGGCAGTGCCATGTTCTGATCTCACTCCTATCCCATTTCACCTTTCCCCTTTCCCCAGCTCTGCTGCTGCACCTGGACAGAAATTGGAAAACCCAAGATGCTAAACAGTAAGTATTAACTTGAATACTCCCTTGAGTCTGCCATAAACAAATTACTTAAGTTTAATACAATATCAAACTAAATGTCTGCAAAAGGAACAAATAAGGAATAGAAACACAATATGCAAAATATGATGTAAAATAATTTAGAACACTATTTACAACATAATATTCTTCTCCTCAGAACTATCACTCTCCATGCTCATCCACTGACTTGATGTACAGCACTGTCTGAGTTCCTCAAAGTTGTCCCATTGCCATTCAAATTAACAAACCTTCAAAGTGATGTCCTAGGAGGAATGCTGTTAATCAGTTGTTCTAAGCTCCAGCTGTGAAGCCCATCTTGTGTGTGTATCAAACTGACACTGATTTTCCTAATGTCAGAAACAGTCAAAATTCTGCTGAACAGTGCATTTTATCTATTGCTATTTGAACTCCATTTTCTCCAAGTTAGCTACCTACTGTTGTTTTTCATTCTTTTGAATAGTCTGTTTTTTTCTGGTAGAGTGGCAGTACAGTAGGGATCATCTTTAACCTTGAGTTATTTTGAGGTTCGTATCTGCTCTGAATAGAACAGACTTCTATCTACCCTACACATATACTGTACCTATCCTCACTGATGACAGAGTCCTTCATAATCTCTACCCACACCATTTAAGAAGAATCTCCCTTCCTCCTCCACCTCACATATTCCCATTCCCTAAATGCCACCACTTCTCCCTTGTCTTCAAGTCATGAGTTCCAGAATTATTTTGCTGAGATTAAGTTTTACTGAGCTTTATCTTTACAGCTCCTGAGCAATCAAGCCCTATCATATGCACATTTGCAACTCCTAATTGTTTTCAGATGTATTGGTTTTCTAAAGTAGCATGTACCAAATGCTTTCCCCATGATAATTCACTTATTATTTCCCTGTTCATCATTTCACTGCATATACCTCTGATAAAATATTTTAAGTATGATACCTGATTTTACTTTCCCTGGTACAGCATTTTGGGATGCAGTATGGAAGATAGTGCACGAAATACAATGGTATGATATTATAATATTTTTGTATTAAATTTTTCTAAGTTTTTAGCAATGGGTTTAGCTAACTGACTCTACTTATAGGGTTTTTTTTTTACAGTCACACACCAGAAAAGTAGCTGTATCTCTCAACAAAAGTAGCACCCTGGAATGTGTTAACTTACTTATAAAATTATCTCATAGTAAACTTTTTGGCTTATAAAATGCTGCACTGTTTATATTTGAGTACATAAAGGCATAGGAGGTACAGGACAACTACAAAAGCAATTACACTCACAGAGATGACCCGATGCTTCTCTGAAGCTAGTTTTATAAGTCGTTACTGGACAAATTAGTGAATTGGGCTCAGCATCAATCAACATGGGAAAAAGGATGGGGGAGAACAAGGAAGGCAACTACAAGGATATGTCTGGGATGGGGAGAAGAAAGGGGAAAAGGACAGGGATGAATTACAGTAGGGTGGGGGTTAAAAACTATACTTTTAAAAGAATGCCATAGTAAAAAAAAAAATGCATCAAACCGCATACCTGTTTCTTCAGTTTGAGGTCTGGCTTTGAAGAGTGAAGATATGTGTGTGGGCCATAAACATAAAATAGTAAATAGGTACTGACGCTTGCTCACCCTGCATCTTCAGCATTAGATGTCAATGTTAGAAACCTGACTAGAGGGGGTAAAGAAACCATGCGACTCACTAGCATGTCAGATTTCTTTTAATGAGATTATTCTTGAATAACCATTGCAACTCGATAGAGAGAGGACTTTCCACATGCAGTTCACCTATAGGATAGATAGATAAATAGATAGATAGATAGATAGATAGATAGATAGACAGACAGACAGACAGATAGATAGATAGATAGATAGATAGATAGATAGATAGATAGATAGATAGATAGATAGATAGACAGACAGACAGACAGATAGATAGATAGATAGATAGATAGATAGATAGATAGATAGATAGATAGATAGATAGAAAAAAACACGGTGCTTTACTTTAGTACAGCAAAAAAAAAAATTACATTTAATTTCTAAGACAGTGTAGTATCCTGGCTAAGTGAGTGCTAATGTGAGCCTCTGCCTGTGACCCATACAGTCACTGGGTGGCTCACACTAGCACTCTTGTAGCCATGATACTGCACTGCCTCAGAAATTATTTTTTTTACTGAACTAAAATCAATCACTAATTGTTTCTTAAACCAGATGCTCAGTGCCAGGTTTTTTTCCATTATGTTTGAAGCCAAGTTACTATAGGGTCTATGTGATAATGGCGATCGTGGAAAGGTGATTGCCATTAGGACGAATATACATTGGCAAAAATCCATTTTACTGATGTACACTCTCAGCGTATGGCAAAAGGACACTGGGAGCTTAATTTTTTTGTTTATGCAGGGGGCTGCCCCCCCAACCCTTACTAAAGATTCTCAACTCCAAGGGGCTGCATGTCGGGGGGAGAGTGTAAATTTCTCAGACCGGCACAAAAATCCTGACATGCACAGCACCAAACCCAGCACCCTCCCAAACATAGCCTGTCATGACCCACCACATCACACAGCCAGCTCGGCAACCAACCATCATGCTACACCTCACAAACCCTCCCTCCCATTCTGCCCATCGCATGGCGTGCTCACCCCCCCCACATGTATACATATATTGACCTGATGTTGCTATACCCGCATTTTCCCCCCTGTCCACTAGTCCTGAGAACAGGTGCCACTATTGAGTCACCCTTTTTGTGAGTACTCAATAGCAGTCGCCTTTCTCATGGGATACTGCTACGGTATAGGTACAGCCTAAAAAAATACACACACAAGAAAAATCTATAGAACCACTTAGCTTGCATGGAAGCAGTCCAGGGAGCATGGAAGTCACTCTGGAGAGGGGGAGCATGAGTATGAATGGGTGAGCGGTCAGTGCACCATGCATCTTCAGGTTTATCAGAACTGTTCAGTTTTTTTTGTTGTTGAAATGCACACAGTGATACCAGGTATGATCTGTTGATGGGATAGCATAAAAAAAGTTTACTGAATATTACCACCACTACACTGAAGATGATGCTAATGTGGCTTGCACCATTAAATGGTTACTTTTCTACTACGGAGTAGATAAAATCTAAACATCATATATATTACAGTGTCAGAAAGCTTAAGGGGGATAGTTTCAAAATATGTTCGAATGCCACTATTTGAATTATGATAACATTATTGCATTGTTATAAGAGTTCCTTCCCTGGTGGGAATCGTACCTGTGTAGGAATGCTTGTGCCTGTAATTTTGCAAGAAAGAGGGGTCACTCAGATCATAATACACCTACACAGCTCAAATAAGGGCAGATCAGGTACTGGGACTGGTGTTCGGATCCTACAGCTATGCTGAAAAGATATTAATTTCCAAATCCATGTGAACTTATTTTTAAAAGCACCGAAATGCCATTTATGCTAGTCTTGGTATTTTAACACCAATCACTTCATGACAGTGCAATGTTTATAAATGAATGTGATCCCGCTACCACCTCAAATGTGCTGTCAAATGCCCAGCCCAGTCAACGCCAACTTTGCTATGTGGTGAAGTATGCATGCATTCCCTTGCTAATAGTGTGCATACTGCTGCTTTGCTGCTGCCCATCTCCTCCACACGTACACACTGAACACATCTGTATGGTGGTGGTGATGGGGGAGGAACTACCAGGAAATTTCCAGCTACCCTGCTGGGCCTTTAAGACTCTGAGCTACTACTTGCAAGGGAATGTCGTGCTACAGCTGTGTGGTCAGTAATGGGCAGCAATAACACAAATCTTACCGAGTAAAATGGTCATGCTACCTTTGTCAGGAAAATTCAGATTCAGTGTTAGTCACCCTATGAATAACCATTGAATTAGATAGCTGTATTAGGATGGAATAGGCAAACATTTTTTGAAAAAAGGGGGCCACATTTGACAGTTTTACTATATCAATTTATTATACTTTACTTCAAATCAGTCATCAGAAAATGTTCGTGTAGGTGATGAATTAGCTGGGATCCATGAATGCCTTCTATCACTGAAAATATGCCACTACAACTGCACAGTTCTTAAAGTATTAATAAGCTTAACTAACTAAACTTGATTAAAAAGGCATTTGACAATTCATATTTTAATTTGACAACTATGCAGTATCACTAACTAATGAACTGCATAAAAACAAGACTTTACCCCAGATGGAGTTAATACTTAAAAAATGCTTAAAAGTGTAAATAAGTAGATAAGCTGGGCATTCTCAGTAAGAAATGAAAAATAATATTATATGACATGACAAACTTCAAAGGAGGAGCCCAACAAAAATATATGTATTAACAATCTAGATAATGCACTGAAATGAACTAATGAAAGTAGCTATTGTATGTTTGAAGTAAAATGAATATATGGCCCCCCGAACCATAAATGAACCCCTCCCTCTACAGACTGTACTTAATACTCTGACCCTCTGACCCAAAACCCTGAAACTGCAGTGCCAGACATTCTTTCATCTGTTAACAAAAAAAATCCCTCCTAGGAGGCAGTGTTCATCTATATTAACATTTTTCTGATTCATTTTGGGTGCAGGCCGCCATGACCATTCCCCATATAAAGTGATATGGTCTCTATGGCAACAGAAATATGGCACCAAACTGATGCACATGTGCATTAAAAGCTTTTTTAACACTTAGAATGTTTTTTTTCACTTCCTCTCTCCTTTGCTTGGATGGGGATCTCCATAGCAACACAAATAAGTGACAACCTACTCTATGCAGAATTACTTTTCTGCTTATCTTTCCTATTCTGTTACACATTTTGCTACTTGTTATTTTTCTCTAATATCCTGCTTAATTTTAAAGGCAATTTCCATAACAACAAAAATAAATGGTACCAAACTGTTGCCAATGCACTTTTTTAAAAAGTAAACTTTGCTAGTGGTTTACATTTGTCCCATTATATGAAGACTTAAAAAAAAAATCTTCATGCTTTATCAAAACTTGTGCCCTTTACACATTTATCATAATTCATTCCTAATGGTAAGCTGCCAAATTTAAAATAATATCAGAAGCTTTACCCATAACAGTTATTCCCTTCTTTTAGACCTGATGTGTTACTGCAAAAGTTAAAAGCGTGTTGCAATTATCCTCCGATTCCTAATAATCTGTAAACTTTACAATACATTTTGGTTTCATAATGTTAAATTCTAAAATTAATATTCACAAAAGATCTCTTGAGCTTGAAAAGAATGAAATAAGGAACTGCTCCCGACTATGGAAGCTCTTTGTTTTCATGGCCAGCTGCAAGGTCTTAATAAAATGGGACAAAAGTGAGCCACTAGTAGTGTTTACTTTAACAGCAGTGCATTCACAACAGTTTGGTACCATTTATTTTTATTTTTATTTATTTATTTCAATCTAGGATTACAATACATTTGAGCCGAGGCTCTTTTACAAAGGTTCCACATCAGTGTGTGCAACAGTCATCATTTTTAGTTACAAACATATAGTCACTGACTTACAGACATGTAATAACCAGTACATAGACTTGAGCTATGAGCAAGACAAGGAAGGAGGGGGTGGTAGGGGAAGTGAGGGTAGGCGATCGAGAGGGGAGGAGGTGAAGGGGTAAGGGGGAGTATGGGAGGTGGTTGGCGCTGCAGGAGTGGAGATATGGGGGGAGGTGGGCGAGGGTGGGAGACAGTGCAGCCAGGGGGCCTTGTCGAGGGAATATGACAGGTAAGGTGCTAGGGGTCCAAAGACTGATTGTAAGTGCTAGGTGCTGGGGCATTTGCAGCTGGAATGGTGGAAATGTTAAGATGGGCAATCACAGGATACAAGCAGTGAGAGGCACAGCTTGGACTTGAAGAGGCTGAGTGTTTATTACTGTCATTATGGAGATTGCTTTTTAACTGAAGGAGGAGATAACAGGAAAAACAACAAGCAGTAAAAGTTCTAACAAAATATGAAAGATAGCCACAAATGCCCCTCTGCATAAAGCAGGGTGATGCTTACTTCTGTTGCTGTGGAGATCCCCTTCTGACCAAAGGGAGAGAGTGAGTGAAAAAAATGTTGCTAAGTGTTCAGAAATATTTAGTGCCTATCTGCAACAATTTGGCAAAGTGTTTCTGTTGTCCTAGAGACCTTGGGCAAGATCCACAAAGAGAAATGTTTAAAGATTCCCTCCACAACTGCCGTTGCGGACTGGAGTCGTCCACATCTATGGCAGTTGCGATTCACAGCCGCGGCAGTTGCAGAGGGTGCTACAGCAGGTTCTGCTGCCCATAGCAGTCTCCTGCAGTTGCAGTGCTGTCCATGGTGACAGCATCCGCAAGCTGCCGTATTCCATGGAGCCGGTCATACTCCAGCTCCACCTACATGAATGCCTGCAGCTGCAGGTGACCTGTGGCTTTGCAAGTGGTTTCCCACTAGCGCCGAGGATTTCCTGCAGCTGCGGGTCCTTCTCTCCCTTCTATGGATCCTGCCCCTTATCCCTTTATATGGGGAGCAGTCATGGCAGCCGGTACCTACAAAATATCAGAAAACCCTAAGGAGGTAGGTACAAAATTAAACATAATTTTCTTTTGAAAATTGCAAAACTCTAAGCTAATGTCAGACACCAGTAATACTGGGAAGCTAAATAAAAACAGGACTTTTCTCTAGATGGAGTTAATACTTAACAAAGGCTTAAAACTGTAGAAGAATAAGTTGAGCATGCAAAAGACTTAAAAAGGCTTAACACTGTAGGAGAATAAGTTGGGCATTCTCACTAAGAAATGGAAGAGATTTGTTTTTTCCCTTTAAACTTGGAAAAAGAAAAAAAATCATTCATCAATGTCTTTTCCGTTATTATTATCCCCCCACCTGACCCTCCCACTCAGCACCCACCACCGTGCACCCCCCAAAGCTCTTACTTACCCATCTGGGGGTCCAATGCTGTAATCCTTTCTAAACATCAGACACTTCACTCTTCAAAGCTGGACCATGTACTGAAGTAACAGATATGTGTTTCAGTACATTTCAAGGGTTTTTTGAACTTAATGGCACAACTTGGCCATATTGGCATATTTTTGACACAAATTTTCTACATGCCTTTTTTGGGACCCCACCTCATGAACAATCACACTGACATTATGTAAATCTGTCCCAAAAGATGATTTTACAGTCCCTGTGCAAAATCACCTTTTGGGCAGGAACTAAAAATTTTCTCTGCCCTTGTTCATGAGGTGAGGGTCATATAAAGGCTATGCTGAAAATTTGGTGTACAAATATTAAATAAACAACAAAGTTATGAGCCTACATTACATTTTGTGAATGCAGGCTTGTAACTTTGGTAATTTTCAATAATTTTACCCCAAATTTACAACATAGCCATATCTTCCCAGCACCTCATGAATGTGATAGCTGTCATTTTTCAAATCCTACCCAAAATGTTTTTTTAACATCCAAAAAAGTAATTTTGAGGTCCCTGCATGGAATCAGTTTTCAGGCAGAAGCCTGAAAATGTTCTCTGCCCTTGTTCATGAAGTGGGGTCACAAGATGCTATGTTGAACATTTGGTGTAAAAATGTATGTGTAAAAAAACACAGTTATGAGCCTATGTTGAATTTTATGAACACAGGCTCATAGATTTGATACTTTTCAGTATTTTCCCCCAAATTAACCACATAGCCATATCTTTACAGCTCCTCATGAAATGTGTTAGCTGACATGTTTAAAATCCTGGCCAAAATGTTTTTTATGATAGGAAAGGTGATTTTTTGGTCCCTGCATGACATCATCATTCAGACAGGAGTTGAACATTTTCTCTGCCCTTTTCATGAGGTTGGTCATAAAAAGGCTATGCTATAAATTTGGTGTAAAAATATCACAAAAAAAGTTATGAGAGTATGTTGAATTTTGCAAACACAGGCTCGTAACTTTGGTAATAATCAATATTTGTACCCCAAATTTCCAACATGACGATTTCTGTACAGCACCTCATGAATGTGATAGTTGTCATTTTTCAAACTCCTGCCCAAAATGTGTTTTTGCATTCCAAAAGGTGATTTCACAGTCTCTGTGAGAAATCACCTTTAAGTCAAGAGATGAAAATGTTCTCTGCCCTTCTTCATGATGCAGGGTTATAACAAGGCTATGTTGACAATTTGGTGTAAAAATATTCAAACACAACAACAGTATGAGCCAACATTACATCTTGCAAATGCAGGCTTGTAACTTTGGTAATTTTCAATCTTTTTACCCCAAATTCATCACCTGCAGCCCTATCAGCTCTGGCCAGTGATTGTTTATGTTGTGTGGGTCAGGTAGTAAACAATGCTGTAACAGGGAAAGGGTAAGCAAAGTCAACTGAAACTGGAACACCACAATGCAGAGCCAAACTCCAGCAATAAAATACAGTGGAGGAATTCACCAAAGCAGTGAAACTGTATATGGACAAGTTCAGGTGATCAACTAAAAGTTTGTTTGTTTGTTGTTGAATTTTGTTGACCCGGTAAGCCCACTAGGCCTAGAAGTCCCTTTTTCAGTGGCGACCGGGGGAGGAGGGGTACAGATGTTAAGCAACTGAAATTGAACCAGATTTAGCTGTTGGTGGTATTTTTAGTGAATGAGGGAAATTTGGCCAGGACACTGGAGAAATTCCCTTACTCTTGATGGTTGGTGGCACTGTGGATCCACCGTTGAGAGTAAGTCCATTGATGGAAGGAGACAGTGGAGGAAGTTGGGCATCTGTTCACCCACAGTGGCATGTAGAAACTGAGGGGAATGGTGCGACTGGGATGCACCCCTGTGGTGGCCAGCAAATTGTACCTCACTCTCGGTTACGATGTTTCAGTCAGACGGTGCTGGAGTCACACACGGTCCAACGTTTTTGAGTACCATTCTTGTGGAACTAGACACAACCACTGATACTGCATTGTGCATTGATACGGAAGCCCCTGCTGACCCTGTGGGTGTTGTGGAGATTGACCCAGAGTTGTTAACTCCCCTGGCTTGCCTTGAAGAAAAATGCAGAATTTTGATGGTGGCTGCTGAAGCTTACCGTATGGCGCAGATTGAGGCAGGTGAGAAACTGAGGAAACAAAAGTGGCCTGGAGTGGATTCACCCTTCGTCCTACACATACTGGTTCTAAAGTTTGGAAAGGTAATGTTTCTACAGATTCGTTGCCTTTGCTACCCCACCCCAGTCTTCTGTGGGCCTTGTGGCACCAGCCTCGGGTTCTTGGTCCCCGAAGCTTGCACTTGAAAGTCTGGGCTGGCTGCAGCTTGACTCTGGGTAGTGGATTGCAGACTCAGCAATCCTGATCCCTGGGATGGATGACACCAGGAGGAAGGAGCTACTGGTATAACTAAAACTTCTCCACTGGGACCAAGAACTAGAAATCTTGTACTGGGACTTCAATTTAGGGTAAAAAAAAAGAGTTAGTGTGTTTGTCAGAGGTAGTTGAAGTAAATTTTTATCTGTTATCTGTGTTATCTGTGTACTTATCTAGGTGCTTGTCACAGGTGTCAGAAGGGAATTGTTATCTGTGAAATTAACTAAGTGTAGAAAGATTTGCAAAGTAGGGGGAGTGGCTTAGCTAGAAGTAGCCAGGTTAAAACCAGATTTAAGCACTGCCCTAGATAGCTTCTGCCAGAGAACAGAAAGAACACCAGGAGGAAGGAGCTACTGGTATAACTAAAACTTCTCTACTGGGACTATATTACCCTCCTTCCTTCCCCCCCCACCCTAAACCAGTTCTACTTTTATAGGCACAGGATTTAACTGACAAGAGGAAATTCCTGTTTGGGAGCAGGAAGTGAGTGATCACAGAGCCACCAAAGACTCACCATCCTAGAAGTGCAAGAGTAGCTCTCCGTCCCCCCCTAGCTGCTGGAGGTCTGACTCTGAGCAAGTAAGGGGACTACTGAGAAATATAGGAACTTCTTGTCTTAAAACAGGAAGATCAGGAGCTAAAAGGACAAAGAGGCAGTAAGTAGGGGAAGAAAAAAATAATAACAAATAAACAAACAGAGGAAAAAGTAAGTATTCCAAACAACAGTTAGGGGGCCAGAAAAAAGACATGATGGGATTGGTGCAGTGCAGTTGCTGTGGAGCAGCAGTCTTCCGGGAGACACTCTGGAGGATGCAGTGTTGTCCCATCTGCAGGCACCACTCTGAGCTGAGGGAGGAGGTTGCTCATCTCCAGGCTGAGTTGGCCAGGATTTGTGGGACCTCCTCTCCCACCCAGGGACCACCAGGGTCACTGCCGTTGTCTCAGAGGTTGCCAAGAAAGAGGAGCGGTTGAACTACAGTGGGCTCAGGGAGGGTAAGGGTGGTGGAACAGAGGCACATCCCTCCAGTTGTAGCTCTCCACAATTTCTATGCCATTCTGGAAAAGTGTGGTTCCTCTATGGAGGAACCCACAGTGGAGACCAAGGAGGATGCTGGGAACCTCCACAAAGGAGACCCACAGGAGGGTGGCATGGGACCCCACAGGGGAAGGAAACAACTCCTGGTGGGGGACTCCATTGTTAAATACTTCATTGGCAAGCATTTAAACTAGCCAAGGGGGGAGGCACTGGAAAGGAGCAGGGAAATCCTAGCCCCCCCCAAAAAAAATCAGGGTACTTCGTGAGGTAGACACCAACATAGAGATGTCAATAGGGAGAAGCGTAGGGGTAAATGGAGAAAGTGACAAATGTAATAAGGACAGGGATGGGGAAAAAAGGGGTAAGACCATCAAGAAATGGAGGGTAATGAGTGCTTACACCCGTAGTCTGGGCAACAAGCTCCCTGAACTAGTGGTCTTGATGGAAGAAGGATGCCTGGATATCATATCAGTCACAGAAACATGGTACACAGAGAACCATGACTGGGATGTTAACATACCAGGGTACACAACCTACAGGAGAGACAGGGAGGGTAGAAGAGGGGGGAGTAGCTCTCTATGTAAGGGAAGGGATAAAAGCAACTGAACAAAAGAGTAAACAGGGAGGAGAGGAAGCACTGTGGGTCACCTTAGGGACTGGAAATGGCACCACAATCTGCACAGGGGTTGTATACAGACCCCCATGTCAGGAGGAGAAAATGGACAAGGATATGATAGAAGGCATACTTAGGATGGCAGAGAAAGGGGAGATACTGTTGATGGGGGACCTTAATATGCCAGATGTTAGCTGGAGCACCTTTGCTGCAGCCACATCCAAAAGCAGGGCCATTCTTGATGCCCTTCAGGTGGCATGCCTCAGACAGCTAGTTTTGGGACCTACTCATGAGGGAGCAATCTTAGACCTCATACTCTCAAATGGGGACAGTGAGAGGATCTCAGATCTAGAAGTGGGTAGCCATTTGGGAACAAGTGACCACCGAACAGTGTGGTTCACGATAAACTCAGCTACAGAGTCAAGCCATACAAAAGTGAGGGTTCTGGACTTCGGGAGGGCTGACTTTAGCAAGATGGGAGAGTGCCTTAGAAAAGCACTAGCAAACAGGCTAGAAGGAGGGGTGGAGCAACAATGAGGAAATATCAAAACTGCCATCACAGAGGCAACAAGCCTTGTGTGAAGCAAATAAATCAAAATGAAAGAAAAAGCCACTATGGTTCTCAAAGAAGTGGTGGTGAAGGTTAGGGAGAAAAGATAGCATTTAGGAAGTATAAGGAAACACAGAAGGAGCAGGACAGAGAACTGTACCAGTTAAGGCAGAAGGAAGCAGGGAGGGTAGTCAGAATAGCAAAGGCACAAACTGAGGAAAAGATAGCCAACTCGGTTAAGAAGGGGGATAAAACCTTTTATAGGTATATCATGGAGCGTAGAAAGACCAAGGGAGGGATAGTGAGGCTGAATAGAATGGATGGTGGGTGAGCAGAGAGTGACAGTGAAAAAGCAGGGATACTGAATGAATTTTTATGTTCAGTATTCACAAAAGAGGAAGTGGGGGAGGTGCCTAATCCAATTAACAGAAGCACTCTGGAGAGGGGGTTGATCCCAGTCCTTTCACAGAAGAAAGGGTTCTGAAAGAACTCCTAAAACTGAAGGTGGACAAAGCAATGGGGCCAGATGGAATTCACCCCAGAATTCTAAAAGAATTAAGCAGAGAACTAGTGACACCACTGACTACCCTTTATAACAAATCATGGGAGGATGGTGTGGTACCTGAGGACTGGAAGAAGGCTGATGTGATTCCCCTTCACAAAAGTGGGAGCAAGACAGAGGCAGGAAACTACAGACCTGTCAGTTTGACCTTTGTGGTAGGGGAAAGTGATGGAATCACTTCTGAAGGAAAGAATTGTTGAGTACCTAGAGGCCAGTGGGGCATAGGACCCAAGGCAGCATGGGTTCACAGCGGGAAGGTCATGTCAGATGAATATAATTGATTTCTTTGACTGCGTGACTAAAGTAGTAGACCAGTGAGGGGCTGTGGACATGGCCTACCTAGACTTTAGCAAGGCATTTGACATAGTCCCACACAAAAGATTAGTAGTCAAATTAACCAGCCTTGGAGTGGGTCCCAGGGTGGTAGGCTGGGTAAAACATTGGCTGAACAACAGGACACAGAAGGTAATTGTAAATGGAGTCCACTCTGAAGAAAGAGGGGTTACTAGTGGGGTACCGGAGGGTTCAGTACTGGGTCCAGTCCTTTTTAATGTCTTTATAAGTGACATTTCACAGGGACTGGAAGGAAAAGTATGCCTCTTTGCAGGTGACACAAAGATCTGCAACAGGGTTGATACACAAGGAGGTATGGAAAGGATGAGAAGGGACCTGGCAAGGTTGGAGGAATGGTCAGAAGTATGGCAGCTTGGATTCAATGCAAAGAAGTGCAAAGTAATGCACCTGGGAACAAAAACCCAGGGGGAGATTACACAGTGGGGGAGGGGGGGAGGTAGTAACAACAACAAAAATGGAAAGTGACCTGGGGGTAATCATATCAGATGACCTTAAGTTTGGCAAGCAATGTGAGAAGGCGGGAGGGAGCGCTGGGGGGATACTGGGATGTATATGGTGAGGCATCACCAGCAGAAAACAGGAAGTTGTTATCCCCCTGTACAGACAGTTGGTGAGACCCCATCTGGAATACTGTGTCCAGTTCTGGAGACCCCATCTCCGCAAGGACATAGACAGGATGGAGGCAGTTCAGAGAAGGGCAACTAAAATGGTGCAGGGTCTGCAAGAGAAGCCATACGAGGAGAGGCTAAATGAGCTTAATATGTATACCCTTGAGGAAAGGAGGGAGGGGGACATGATAGAAACATTTAAGTACCTCAGTGGAATCAACAAAGTCCAAGAGGGTAGCATCTTTCAGAAAAAGAGATGTACAAGAACAAGGGGACACAATTTGAAGATGGAGGGGACGGCTCAGGGGCAATGTGAGGAAGTATTTTTTCACAGATAGGGTGGTGGACGCATGGAACAGCCTTCCTGAGGAGGTTGTGGGGTCTAAAACTGTGGGAGAATTCAAGAATGCATGGGATTGACATAAGGCAATTTTTGTGGGGGGTAGGAAGAAATAGGCTGTTGGTTAAATAGGATCTGCAGCTTATCCTTTAGGTAGGGAAATGGGCAGACTAGGTGGGCCAAGCGGTCTTTATCTGCCGTCAAAGTCTATGTTTCGATGTTTCTTCACCGCAGGTGAAGGGAATTGATATGCTGCCTGTTGCTGATCCTAGTGTGGGTTTTGGAGGGGAGGAGAATGTTGCTGCTCCAGCCCCTGTTCTTGCTGTTGTGGAACCTAGGGTTGAGCCGGTTCCTTTATTATTGCCTAGTCAACATATGATGGACTCCCCCGTACCTGCTACTGGTGAGGTGCAGAAACCCCCTGTTAGTGACATTTTGGATTTTGAAGGGCCTGTAGATGCTGCACCAGCATCCCAGCATCTCTCCGCCCCTACGGTTACTTATGCCAGTCTGTCCCAGAAGCTGGTCTCTTTGGCAAAGAGGCAGAATGCTGTGCGGCCGCGGTTCCTGGGGCCTCTTGATGCGATGCCAGACAGGTTCTATGTGGGCAAGGTTTTGATTAAGCAAATGTTAGGATTTACCCCTAGTGAAGTCTATGCCTTGATTCATTCACCTGGGGATAATACTTATGACATTAGTTTTCGGACTCCAGATATTCTGAACAGATTCTGGATGAAGTATTCCCTTCTGAAGACTAATCCAGCCTGGTCCCATTTTCAAGCTATCCCTTAGACAAAGCAATCTTTTAAAGTTATTACTGTTCTATTGTGCAATGCAGAGGTAATGTGGAAGATATTACCTATTGGTTGGAAAGGAAATGAATGCTGCGGGGCAACCCAGAACCTATTTTTGATTCCGAAGGTTTCTGAAATGGGGGTCGGAGATATAAAGTTAACCTCCTACAGACTGAGGCTGGGCTGCAAAATCTGTTGAGCTGCTTTTATTTTGGCTGGGATAAGGGCTTCATTATTTGTCCTGGTCAGCCTCACCACTGTTATAAATGTGGCTCTGGTCGCCATCTTAGTAGGACTTGTGATATTTTGAAGTGTGTGCAATGTGGTGAATTGGGGCGTGTCATGTCAGACTACCATCACCCTGCAAAACGTTCCCTTTGTGAGGAGGCCCACTCCTATGTGGATTGTCCATGGGCTGCTCAGAATAAATCCAATGGTGACTTTTGTATACAAGATTTTTATATCAATACTGCTGTTCATGCAGCTCAAAGGCAATGCCCTCCTTCCCCTCCTTTTGCCAGGCCTCAATCCAGTGTTCAGGAGAGACTGCTGGAACCTCCGGTTTCGGATGTGGCTGGCCCTACACGTACTGCACCAGAGTCTGTACCGGACCCACTGGTACAGCCTGAAATTCCTTCTATGGCGGCTTCCACTGCTGTCTCTAACTCTGTGCCACCTCCACTATTCCCTGATGCGCCTTATGTTTTGGTTTCCAATTAGCGTCATAGCCCTAGATCCAGGAACTCTAGCCTGGCACTGCCTGACTGGGAACACATCCCTTTACAGAATACTTTTAATGTTTTACAGGAGGATTTGGGTACTGAGTCTGGCTCTACTTCGGTTCACTCCTCCCTACCTGATGGGGGGTCTGATGTTGAACAGGCTGTGGCACATATAGATGCTATTAAGAAAAAGAGGGCCCATTTGGGAACACGGAAAGGGCCTAGGAAAAAATGACTAGAGTTGACTTTCTAATCTTGTTTGTTGTTTTGGCGTCTAGTTTATGTGTCACCTCACTTAATGTTAATAGTAGCCAGTCTCATAGGAAGAGGGTTTTTATTTACTCCCTCTTTGCGGGTGGCAAGCAGGATGTTGTTTTCTTGCAGGATACTAGATTACATACCCAGTTTGAGGTGGCTCAGGTGACTGCGGGGTGGAATTGGGGACAAACATATTGGTCGCTTGGTGGTGGTCTGTGCACTGGGGTTGGGATAGCTGTTAATAATCCTATGGCCCATTTTGTTCAGCTAGTGGATGTTGAGCCAGATAGGGTTTTGCTGTTGGATATGGTCATCAATACTTTGCATTGTAGATTTATTAATGTATACTCCCCACAGCTTAAGTCTGCCAGAATTGCCCTTTTTCGTGCTATACAACCATTTTTATTTACCTCACGATTTTTTTTTTTAGGAAGGGATTTTAATTGTAGTAGGTACCCTACTGATCGAGGGCTCAGAACCTATAAATTGTATTGTGATACTAATTGTCTTAATGCTTTGATATCTCAGACAGGCTTGTTTGATGTTTTTGACATTGCAGGAACCCCGGCTAAAACTTTCTTTCAGGGTGCTAGAGCTACTAGGATTGATTTTTGGTTCCTATCTGACTCTTTAAAAGTTTTACACTCTGTAACAATGCCATTTGCCCCTTCGGACCACGCTATTGTTGAAGTCACAGTTGGTAACTACGAGGTTATACATCTGGGACCTGGATATTGGTGATTGAATTTGGTGTTACTTATGCTTCCCTCTGTTGAAGAAGGTTTCTTAGCATTGCTGCATGCTAGGAAATCAGTGGTTTGCCTATATGACACTTATAGAGCATGGTGGGAAGAGACAAAGCTTGATATCAGGTGTTATTTTTTGACTATTGGTAAACTAAATGGGAAATTTAAAACCGAAAATTATCTTGATTTGAGGAGCTGATTTTTGCATTTACATTATCAGGTTGCTCTTGGTGATCAGTCTGCTCTGCCTGAATTGACTAGGATATGGAATTTGATGAATGTTTTGCAATATGATCGGTTAAAATCTTTGGACATGGAGCGTCGGTTTGGTTCTCAGGGTGGTAAAGCCTTCCTGGATCCTTACCAATTTTGTGCCCACCAGAGATGGGGGGTTGCGGTCCACCCTCATTAGGATTATCCTGTAAGGATAGTGGCACCAGCAAGGGCAGCTGCAGACTCATTGGTCACATGACCTCCTCACTCCTGGTGGTAGGATTCCGATCCAGGAGGTACATCAGCTATACAGGTACATACAGGGTTGGCCCAATAATGGAGAGAAGAAATAAGGGACACCTAAAGTGGTTGTGTATCCTCCTGGCTGAGCATGCTGCTCCAAAATGTGTGTCCTTATATCAATAAATGCATGGCTGTGGCCATATCCTCCAAGACTAGTGTCTGTGTGTGTTATTCCAGGGAAAGGGTAGTGGAAGGGTACCAGAACAATTACTCGTGTGCAGATACAGTCTTATTTCTTTAAAAAGAGCCACCCTAGCAGCTTTTGTCTGTGGAGCATAAATGTTAATTAAAAAACTTATCTGCCCCAAAATTCTGTCTGGCAGTAACGCTCTCCTATGTTCTTTTTCAACTATCTTCAGAACTTTAATATTAATATAACAAAACAAAATTCCTATTCTGTCACATTTATCTATTCTTTGTGACCAATAGAAGGGGCCCTTTGTCCACAGTTTTTTTGTAGCTGTTATTTCAAACATGGATTTAATTCTAGTATCTTGTATGAATGGAACATTGCCTGACAGAGATTCTAAAATGGCCATAGTGATGACTTGCTTCCTGTGGGTCTTAATGCTGTTTACATTCAAAATCACTGGGGATATTGCAGGGCCAACTCACTTTAAATAAATTGGGGGGGGGGGTCCACTTCCAACAAAGTTCTCTGAGATCGTGTTTTCATTCTAATTTATTTTTTTGCAGTACAAGTATCAATTGCTGTGTCATCATATTCAGATTGTTCTCTAACTGAGGATGTGAAAGAGGAAGCTTCTGAATCTTCTTCCTACTCCTCAGTATCACCCCAATTCTTCTGGGATGAAAAAGGTGCAAATCTGTTAGACACAGGCACCAGTAAAGGTTTAACATTTTTACTTGGTGCAGCAATGTGACTCCCTCTTTTCCTAGACAGCACAACTTCTATATCTGCATCAGCTGGTGGCAAAGGCATGGGCATTTCCAGTAATGGTGCATCTTTACTATTGCTAGATGGGGGGGGGCAAGGGCTTGGGAGCTGACTCCACACTCGGGCCCCACTCAACCTCCTGTGGTAGGTTGGTTTCATTCTGTGGAGCTTGTACTGGAGGATCTCTGACCTCTGTAACTTCTGCTTGTGTTGTACCTAAGTCTAATGTTTCCTGTATTTGTGTAACCGAGGCGGACTCCTACTTGTTACCACTACCAATGTGCTCAGTATATTGCTTGACACCTGCTTTTGCTGCCCCTTGGGCTTGTCATTTATTTATCAGATCATCCTGCCTAACCCTTCCTATTCTGAGATGCCCTTGGGCATTGTTTGTATGTATGACTTTGTTCTTCACATAGTTTGCATTTGCAAAGATTAGAACACTGCCTACTATTGTAACCATATTCAAAACAGTTGTTGCATTTCTCAGTGTCAAAAGCAGCACTTAAGTGCATTCGAGATCCACATTTATGGCATGCTCTGGGCTGTCCTGGATAAAAACACACCGCTCTATCTCTCCCCAGAAAAAAAAAAACTTCTAAGGAGATGGCATATCCCAGCATTAGTTTGTCTTGGTTTCCCCAGGAAGTTCAACCACTTGTCCATACCTGCTCTGACTCCATAATCGGTCTAGGCAAATTAAGGATTTTGTATCTTTGTTTTCACCAATACATTATATGTTTACCCCTTCATTTCAAAATAAAACTGTAATTATTTTTATTGCCAGTTTAGAAAGAGGGATTACCATGAAGGGTGACCATAATTCTGTATCTTTAAACTGGTCACATTTTCCTCAGGACCTATCTAATGAGTTTAATGTCTTAAAGCTTACATCATATACATTTTCTCTGATACATGTATTACTGCATACAGCTTGGAAGAAAAAAAAACAGATTCTGTCAGTAAAGTTCAAATTATATAAAGTCTATTAGGGGGAAATTCTGCATCAGCCATATATGTAAGTGTAACAGAATTACTGTCTGCCATATGAAATTATGGTGTTTGGTCTGGAGTGAGGTCTTGCTGTTGCAAGGGTTCGTCTTCAGAGGCTATATTATTAAATAGTTCATCCAAACATTCTTATTACTGTCTGCCACATGAGGTTTCAAAGGAATATCCTTAGGAACATTTTACAGACCTGTGTGTAAATTGTTTAATACATTTTTCAGCTTTTGTTCATTAGTTGGTGCATTAGTGCTGTAAGTAACATCAGAAATACAACTTGTTTTATTATTGCTTTCAGTAGGAGTCCCAGAAATGATAGGAGACTCTTTTGCTGTAGAACTTGTTGCAAGCTTCTTAGTACTTACAGCACCCTGTACTGAAACTGAGACTGGAGGACCAGGTAGCCAAGTTTTACCATTTGGAGCTAATACTCCACCCAAATGGCTCCTCCCAGAGCCACTTTCGCCAGCCATTTAATTTCTTTTGATTGCTGCATACTGGCAACAGAATGTCAGAATCATAGGCCAAGCATTTTGCTTGTTTGAGCCATTCCAAACATATTGGGCACTCTGTCAGAAGAGCTATTGCTTTTTTCTGTAGCGCTCAGCCATGGGAACTTGCGACTCAGGCTAAAGCTTTTTTTGTAGTTGTGCTTTCCACAGCTGACACTGCTGGCAAATGTGTCCATTTTAGCAGTACAACTTTTTAACTGCTTGTAGGGCTTCTCATACTGTCCACAGTTTGAACTCTCGAAACCAAGAGTAGCTGACACTTCTGACCATGCTGACAGCTACTCAGCTTGACAGATTACAAGTGGCTCCTTTGATGTGTTTTTTCTCAGCTGATAGTGTGGTTCCCACAGCAAACGCAGACAGTGGGGAACTGTTAGACATTGTCTGGGACTATACTCCAGACAATTTGGCCTGATATAAATTTTTCTTTGGCAGCAAGATATTTTGCTTCTTCACAAGTTGCAGAAGGTGCTTTCTCTCATCTTCTAAAGCACTTTTTAATTGTTCCTCCTATTGCACAAGACGTTCTGTGTCAGCAACAGTTTTTATCAATTCAGCATCAATATTCTCCAAGGTAAGCACCCTTTGTTCTGACTCTATATTTTCCAAACAAACTGCAGAATTAACAGGTTAGGCCTCTGATAAACAGGTAGTAGGGGAGAAAGACCAGTCACCTACACCCACAGCTGCTTCACCTTCCTCCACCCAGGCGGCTAACTTAGCTGCTAGCCAGACAGCCAAGTTTCCCCTACAGGAGTAGGGGAATTTTTTATTGAAGGAAATATAAACAGAATATATAAAAACAGAAATACAGGCAAAAAAGCAAGACTGTGGTATAGTGATACCAAAAAGCATACAAAAAAATTCCCCGAAACAAACCATATAGAACAGAATGAAGAAGTAAGTCCCCCCCCCCAACAAAAGCAGAGATTTCCAATTATATCCAACAAAAAAAAAAGATAACTACATTGGGCTCAATTTACAAAGGTCAGCAAAAGCTGTGGTGAAGGAGCATGAGCCGACTGCTGGTATGCCGATTCACTATCAGGTAGGGTCCCAGCGGTAAAGTCCCTTGGCTTGTGGCAACCCTGGCACTGTGCCAAACAGATGGTGCATCTTAAAGATGTGCTGCAAGCTGAGGGGCAGCTGTGCAGCAATAGCACCATGGACAGCAGTTCCTGGTGGCCACTGCACCCCCTAGCCCTGATCTGAGTTAAGAAATAAAAAAAAGTCCCTGGTGGTCTAGCAGACCCCAATCAGCCCCAATCCCAGTTAGTAATTATTAAAAAAATACATGGTAGTCTAGTGGACCCTAATCAGACCCGGCCCTTGTTAGTAATTATTTAAAAAATCCCGGGCAGTCTAGTGGATTCCCGATCAGCCCCGATTCCTGTCAGGAATGACAGAAAAAAACACCCTCGTGGTCTAGTGGTATCCCCCAAGTCCCGATCCCCCATTATGTATAATTAAAAAGCCCTGGTGATCTAGTGGCCCCCTACCCCAGCAGGGAGTGTCCCACCATGCCGCTCCCCCCAACCCAAAACAGAGCTGGAGAACGGCACAGCACTCCTCACAACACTGTGTCCGGCTACCAACTGAGCTGTCAATAAGGAGCATGTACATGCTCCTTATTGATAGTTCAGTCAGCAGCCACATGTGGTGGTGTGAGGAGGTCACCGGCTCTGTTTTCGGTTGGGAAGCAGGGTGGTGGGACACTGCCTGCTGGGGTGGGGAGGTGGGGGATCACTATATCACCAGGGTTATTTAATTATACATAACAAGGAATTGGGGCTTGGGGCAGACCGCTAGACCGCCAGGGTGTTTTTTTCTGTAATTCCTAACAGGAATCTGGGCTGATCGGGGGTCAGCTAGACCACCAGGGATTTTTTAAAATAATTATAACTAACAGGGATCAGAGCAGATTGGGGGTCCACTAGACCACAAGTGATTTTTATTATATTTAATCACTGGGATTGGGGCTGGGGGTGTGTGGCACACAGCTGCAAATGTTAAATTACTCCCAGGGACACACATCTATGTACTCTTAGACTAGCCCTGGTTAGTCTAATGGTACTTAGACTTTTGCCCTCTGGGAGGGTTTTGTGAATACCACATTGGTAGATATGGCAGCCGGAGTCTGTCACAAGCCCCCCTAGCACCATGTTGCAGTCCATTTTGTGGTGCAAGACTGGCGTAAGCCTCCTTTGGCACATGCAGCCTGCGTTTGATGCAATCTGATTTTCTGCATAGCTCATGGGGCATCTTTTGACACCTGGTGCCACTTGTGTTATTTATGTCTGATGCAGACAACTTGCGTTGTTC
Organism: Neoceratodus forsteri; assembly: GCA_016271365.2. Classification (NCBI taxonomy): domain Eukaryota; kingdom Metazoa; phylum Chordata; order Ceratodontiformes; family Ceratodontidae; genus Neoceratodus; species Neoceratodus forsteri. The sequence continues at coordinate 478,377,854 of CM057452.1, read as the reverse complement.
TAAAGGCTTTGTGAATTGAGCCAACAGTCACCTTAGCATAGTATTATTTATATCGGGAAGCATGGCACTTTTTTACAGTATTCTGTAAGAAAGGAAACATGCCAAATTCTAGATTCAGAGTTTCTGATGTCCTGAATTTTGGTTTATATCATGACAATTAGCTTTTCTAAAGGAAGACTTTTATTGTGAAAAGTGTGCTGACATCAAGATTGTCAGATTCCCCCATTTAAGACAGGCACATACCACATTCATAGTACTTTTATGGAAAAATGTCCCTGGGTGTGATCTGTCATGCAATACAATGGGAGGGCTTCAAGCCCGAGGTTCAATGGTTGGAGCAACTACGTCATTCTTCCATCAGGCTTTATAAGGTCACTCATCCTGGGCCTCCCCAGGATTCATTCCTCATGGAAGTGCTGCTCTACCGCCCTCTCTCCTGATTTCTGCTGCATTTGCCTTCCCCATGTTTTGGCCTCTGCCTCTGGCTGCTCATTCATTTCTCTCTGCTCTCCATGGCTCCAAAATTTAATTGTGCCCTTCTTGTTTTTAACCACATTTACCTTCATTTTCTCCCCCCCTTCCCTTACTTTGTTCTGCCACTCCTTCGCCCCAGTCCTGTGTCCCTTCCAGGCTCCTGGCTACCAGCTCTTCCTCATCTCCTCGCCAGTGCTTGGGTTTGCCTCCCCTGTGAGCGCTCGGTGTCTGGTTCCACCCTTCTACTGCCAGTCTTGATTGCATCTCTCCTTTTTGTTTTTGCTGTATTTTGCATTCCTGCTCCTGTGCCAGGCACTCGCTTGCATCGGTTCGTGGGTCTGTCCTGCCGCCCGCACACCCAACTGCCATTTGGCAGTGGAGTTCTCTGGCTGCCGCTATTCATGGGTTTCCCTGAAGTGTTTTCTTCATCATAGCCATCCCCCCTCCCTGCATCTCTATTGCGGCCCTGCTGTCAGTCCTCCGATTGCCTGCATTTCCCTTCCCATATTGCAGGATGGATTTCTCCACCACCTCCATTTGTGGGTATTCTTCCAGATGTTGCCAGATGCCTCCATCAGTGAGCGCTCATTCTGTCTGGGCCCCTGGCAGCATTTCTTCATACCAGAACCTCTTCCTATGCATCTCAGTGTCTGCCTCTGGTTTCTGTGGTTCACTCGCAATGGGTGATTGGCCGTATCCACCTCCAGCACTTCTCATGCCTTCTCTGCCTACCTCGCTCATTTAGGCACTCTGGTTGACCTATCATCACATGCTCCTCATTACCATCACCTGTCTCTCCTGTCCTTCCTGGGATTCACTGCAATTCTTGTTCCAATTTTTGGTGTCTCCGCCCGGTACTAAATGACTGCCTTCCCTCCTGTTGCTTTGTTACTGCATGCATTCTTCCAGCATTGGGCTACACTGGATTGGTTTTGGGGGTGAGCTGCTTCAATCTGTGTTTCCCCCCTCTGTTTTTTGGATATCCTGTTGCTCAGATGGCCCTGACTTCACCGACCATCCCATGGTTCTCAGTCTTGCACCTTGACCCCTCCTCAAGGACACATTATCCTGCCTTATCCTCATTCTTTCTACCCATTTCAGGGCTCCTGGACATTGTGTTCAGCTGCAATTTCTGACTTATCACTTTCCGTTGATAATGGGGTGAGTGGCTTGGATTTTTCCACCCTCCGTAGCATCTCTTTTCTACCATTCCTGCAGTTCGACCCTCTCTTCTTCCCCTTCCTATTCTCTTCACCAACTGTTTCATTCCTTCTCTGATCTCCACCCTCCATTCCTTGATTTTGGGGTTTTTCCCTATTTTTCCATCACCTTCCCCTGATCGAACCATGGCCCTCCTGCTGCATGTATCAGGTTCCTGACTCCAGTCATCATTCCCTCATCCTTACCTCATGGTTCATCTATATCCATCACTTACTCGAGCACTGTCTCAAGCTGACTCCATCTGGCCTGCAATCAATTCTTTTGGGCATACCTATGATGAATCATATGCCACCTCATCGACCCGCAGCCCTTCTGCCACATGTATCAGGTTCCTGATTCCAGTCGTCATTCACTCATCCTTCCCTCATGATTCATTTATTTACATCACTTACTCGAACATTCTATCCGACAGATCCTATATTTACCTCCTTCCAGACGCTGCTACCTCATCAGACCGCTAGCCTTTACTCAATCAGTATACCTCTCATTGAATTCTATGCCTCCTCATTGAACCACCGCTCTCCTGCAGTTCTCATCCCATACCGGCCATCAAGGATTCACTCCAATCAAGGCTTCACTCCATCACCGTACCTCGTCCAGTTCATATCTCACCTTCCCCATCCCAGCCTTCCAGGCTTTACCTCTTTATCATACATCGTCCCTTCCATTCGTCATTTTAACCCATTCAGGCCTTCATGGCTTCTCTCCATCATCATCCATCATCCTTTTCACTCCTTCATTGTGCATCGTCAGCATACCCCTCTCGGGTCCATGCTACCTCATGTTCCTTCTTTGATCTGTGCTTTCTTTTGAGGTTTTTCCCTATCCCGTCATCATCTTCCCTACTCATATCCTTCTCTTTAGTGACATACATCTTTAAATCAAATGTCATCAGCCTGGAGGGAAGGTGACCTAGGCCTTGGATCCCCAGAGGTTTCTTCCTCAAAGGGTTATTTTTTCTCCTCCATGCCAATGGTCATAATATTAGTTAGGGTTAGTGCTTTCTTAGGTTAATTAGTTAGGTTCCACTATTGGATGGAGGTGGATGGTGGCCCTGGCTGTCCCCTCTCTCCTTAGGAAATCTGCCCTTAATCATTTTCTCAGAATTCATTCATTCATCATCCTCGCCTCTTCGATGCTCGACACCCGATTGGGTATTCTTTTTGGGCTTCTTCCTAAGCTGTCTTTAGCCGATGGAATCATTCCTGCAGCACCTGTAAGGGGGAACCCTCTTCTAGGGTTCCTGGTGTAACCCCACTACAAATGGAGGTTCCTAAAAGCCATCTAGGAGCTGCCTAAGTGTCCCCCCTGGTGGTTGGTGTTCGGCGCTTAAGCCATTTAAATGGCTTTGTGAGTGCTTGTAGAGCCTCCATGTACTGTCTCTTTAAGAGCTGTCTGCTTGTAGACATAATTATTGCTCATGAGGGGGACTGTGTGTTTCCCTGCTCAAGTCCCGCTCGAGCTTTAATGTAATTGCCCCTCTTTGCCGTCGCTGAAAGCGCAAGGGAGCCCAGTTAAAAGATGTAAAGCGATTGGGAGTATACAGCAGCTACCTGGTATGGTACCCCTCTGCTCTTCATATAAATGTGTGGAGAAGTGTTTGAATTTCAGGCTCAGTCCTGAGAGTGGCATGAGAGCTATCTTTCTGATGGAGTCATGAGTACTAAATCAGGGTAGCCCCCTGTCAGATGTTCATAGTGGGGGCAAGATTTGTCTGGCTACTTTCCTGGTTACACGAACTGAGCCTGCTGGCTCTACTTAATCCTTTTAGGAATCAAGTGCTTGTTTCCTGCATCAGGGCCCCAACCAGCTGCATCGAGAGGCTAGCCTTCTATTGCCTGGGTACCCAGAGACAGTGACTTATAGGTTTGGCCTGTGCACAGTGCCCTAGGTGTATATATATATATATATATATATATATTACAGTGGTAAGCTAATCAACCTGATCTTCCCCGTCCTTGTTACTTTCCCCTTAATAAACCAGATTTGTTGTTGCAAGGCGCACTGTTTGAACTGTGTGTTTGTGCTGCCCATAGTGCATGGATTATTGTGTAACTGCACCTTATTTTGCACAGGCGGTTCTCAGCACCAAGTTGGCCATCCAACCTCGGCGGGGTAAGTGTGAGTCAAAACGATAGTGTGAGAATTGCTGGTGGGCCACTAGTGGGAAGAAAGGGGGGTTGCAGTGACCCAGAGGGCTGTGACCAGGTCATATATGGCTGTTCCAAACCCAACCTCTGGGTGGAGGCACCCGCCATTGGATCCAGGCCCCTCAACCTGTTATTAGCTAAGCAGGCAGGGGTAGTAGCCCTTAGGATAGCGCCCCCTGGGAGTTACATTTTTGGAGGCACCTCTGGAATTAGTGTCCCCTAGTGGCCGAGTATACAAACTACCCCACCATGGCCAAACCCAAGGAAAAACTGGAGGAGGATGTCATGACTAAAATTAAGTTAGACCCTGTTAAGATGATGGTGCATAAACTGATGGGGTGGGGTGAAGCTGAAGAGTTGGATTCCCAGAAAATTGTGTTACTCCTGGATGTACGTCTGGTGATAAAGAACACTGATCTTGTTTCTGCAGTTGAGCGTGTTAAATGTTTGGGCAAGGTAGAGGTGAAGGGGCAAATGGCCGACCTACTCGACCAGACCTTACAGGTGCTGCTGTTATGCAGTGTAATTATAGAACCAGAGAGGGTGCCCCCAGTGATTTACCCGGAAGATGCTCCAAAGGGATGGAGGGTCATTCATGTCCGGAATGGTTCAGTCACCCCCGGAGGTCTCCCAAGACTAATAGCATCAAAGATAAATTGCTTAAACTGTTAGCTGCAGAAGGGAGGACCAATCAGGAATTAATACAGGTGTTAGACCTTTCCACTAATCCCACCCCCCAATCATCCCCAGGTACATCTCCCAGGTCCTCCAAGAGTTCCATCCTGGCTTCCCCACCTATAGTTGTTCCCCCCATACAGTTAGACTCCTATCGAAGATTGAAACTTTTTACTGGTACTGTGCCTGTGCCCTTGGGAGAAGATGATTTGGAGACTTGGATGTACTATGCTACCCCTTTAGTCCAAGAGTGGCCATGCTCTGAGGGGGAGAAATGAAAGAGACTGATGGAGAGCCTGAGGGGCCCAGCTTTGAAAGCCATTCATTTCTTGCGGGCTACTAGCCCTAAAGCCACTGCAGTAGAGTACCTTTCTGCTTTAGAGGGGGTGTTTGGGAGTACAGAGATGGGGGAAGACTTGTTGTGGAAGTTTAAGTCAGCATAGCAGTGGAGGAATGAGAAACTGTCAGCCTTTGTTACCAGAATGGAAGGGGCATTGAAAAAAGCTTATCGAAAGGGGGGGTAACTGCCCCAGCATTGAATCAGGTCCAGCTGGAGCATATCTTGAAGTCTGCTAGGTTTTTCAGTGTAATATTATTTAAAACTCAAGTTACATGACCCGACAGGCTGCCCTCGAATACTGCAAATTGATGAGAGAGAGATTTGAGAAGTTGAGACCGATGAAGAGGGGTGGGAACCCTATGTGGGGGCCATGAATTTATGCCAGACCCCTGAGCCCAGTGAACCCGATGAGACCCACCCCTCAAGGGGATTGAACAAGGGGCTTGATGCTTTTTCTGTGCCCCCAGAGACCCAGGGTGGAGTGAGGGTGCATGTTGTCCCCTCTGATCCCCGGGTGGAGAATAATTTGAAGGCTGAGATTAGAGATATATGGGAAATGATAAGAGAATTGAGACAAAATACTGCCAACCCCCCCAAATTTGGGGAACCTGAGTTATCCAGAAATAAATGACCTAGCCAAGAGGAGCCCTCCAGAGCCCCCGATGCCTCCCAGCAGGCGAGATATCTTCCTCCCAACAAAGACTCCCGAGAAACTAAGTTCTGTTACCATTGTGGGAAGGATGGACACTTTCAGACTGAGTGCAGGTTACCCGAGAACTTAAGGAGGGTCAACAGCAGGCTAGTAGCTTGGCATCGAAAGGCCTATGCCAGACCTCAGGGAGGGCCTCCTCGGAAGAGTTTTGTTACCGGGCCAATGCCCAAGTGTCTGCCAAAACCATGCCCCCTGAATGGTCTGACATGGTGGGTCCCTCAATGGAAACCACCGTGAGATTGAATGGAGTATCCACCCGAGCTGTGTTGGACAGTGGTTCCCAAATGACCATTATGTTTCAGTACTGGTATCGGGAGCACTTGCCTGAGGTGCCTCTGCAGCCTTTGGATGGACTATGTGTGTGGGGACTGAGTGATAAGGCCTACTCCTATTCTGGGTATATCCGGATCTGGTTGTCTTTTCCTACTTCTGTAGCTGGGGTGGCTGAACAAGTGGAAACCTTGGCACTGGTGTGTCCCCCCACTGGACTGTATGATGGGGTGCCCTTGTTAATTGGAACCAATGCTCACATGTTTGGTCACTTAACGCAGCTGTGCTCTGAAAGACAGATGTCCAGGACTGGGTGAGCTCTCAGAATACCCGCCTTGATTTAGAAGGCCTATGAGACTCAGAGAAAGGCCAGCCAGGCGGAACCCGAAGGCCCGGTGGGTGTCATCTGGAAGAAGGATCCAGAACCCTTACTACTAGCCCCAAATGCCCAGTGTGTTCTACAGGGGAAGTCTAGATTAAAAAGGATGTTAAGAATAAAATATTGATGTTGGATACACTAGGCGAGGGAAAGTTGCCAGAGGGGTTATTGGTTAAACCCAGTATCTTACCTGCTAGAGCCCTGCCTTTGCTAGAAGAGTAATGGTTCAAGTGCATAATTTATCTGATCGAGAGATTTGAGTGAAACGGGGTTGCACTCTGGCCATGGTGCACTGCGCAGATACTGCTGTCCTGCCCCACAACAAGAATCCCGGGAGAAGTGACCGAGTGACCCTGATCTGTTTGCTTTCGGTGATTCCCCACTGCCAGCAGAGTGGAAGAAAAGGATCAGTGAAAGGCTTTCCCAGAGGGAACAGGTGTTTTCCTTGAAGGAGTGGGATGTAGGATGTGTGCAAGGATCTGAGCATCACATTCGGCTACAGGATGAGCGACCTTTCCATGAGCAATCTCGACGCCTAGCCCCTGCTGATATAGATGATCTGAGGTGACACCTGCAGGAGATTCTTGCAGCTGGGGTGATACAGGAAACCAGAAGCCCCTATGCCTCACCTATTGTAGTAGTGAGAAAAAAGAATGGAACTGTTCGAATGTGTGTGGATTACCATACTCTAAACAGGCGAACCATACCAGACCAGTATACCATGCCATGCATTCAGGATGCTTTGTACTGTCTAAATGGTAGTAAATGGTTCTCAGTGTTAGACCTCTGCAGTGGGTACTACCAGATCCCGATGGCTTTGGAGGCTCGAGAAAAGACTGCTTTCATTTGCCCACAGGGCTTCTACGAGTTTATGTGGATGCCCCAAGGAATTTCAGGTGGCCCTGCCACCTTCCAGCATTTGATGGAGCGTGCTGTGGCAGACATGAATTTGCTCGAATGTTTAGTCTACCAAGATGATGTCATAGTGTTTGGCAGCTCCTTGGAAGAACATGAAAGCAGGTTGTTCAAAGTCCTGGATCGACTGGAAGATTTTGGTCTCAAATTATCTATAGATAAGTGCCAATTCTGTCAAACCTCCGTAAAATATGTGGGGCACAAAGTATCCACTGAAGACATAGAGACTGATCCCAGCAAAGTGGAAGCTTTGACTACATGGCCTCAACCAAAGAATTTGAAAGAGCTGCAATGGTTCCTGGGGTTTTGTGGATATTATAGGCGATTTATCAAAGACTATTCTCGAGTGATCCGCCCTCTGCTTAACCTTATGCAGGGATATCCTCCAACTCACAAAAAGTATAAGAAAGCTGTGCCCTCTGAGACTGAGAAAAAATATGTCCACCTAAATGATGTGTTTGCCACCTGCTGGATTGCTGATTGTGAGGAAGCTTTCCATGACATTATATATCAACTTACCCATGCCCCAGTGCTGGCCTATGCTGACCCTACCAAGCCGTATGTTCTTCATACTGACCCCAGTCTGCAAGGATTGGGGGCTGTGCTATATCAAGAGCACCCAAACGGTCTAAGACCTATAGCTTTTGTCAGCAGAAGCTTAACTGCTTCAAAAATGAACTATCCAGTGCACAAACTAGAGTGTCTGGCTCTGAAGTGGGCCATTGTTGATCAATTTCATGACTACTTGTATGGTGCTAAGATATTGGTGAAGACTGATAACAATCCTCTGACATATGTGCAGACCTCAGCTAAGCTGGATGCCACTGGCCATAGGTGGCTCTCTGCGTTGTCTACCTACGACTATGCTGTTGAATACAGAGCAGGCCTAAACCATATAGATGCTGATGCTGTCTCCCAGAGGCCTGTGTCCCAAGCTGACTGGGTCTGGTTGTCAGAACCTGACATAAGAGCCCTTTGCCAAAAATTTGACAAGGAGGAACAGGTGTCTCCTGATGCTGTGGACTGCATGGTGGACTGCTTGGGGCCATCTGAGAACTGCATACCCGCTGCTTACTGTCATTTTTCTGCATTAGACACTAGTGCACTGCCCCAATTCAACAATGATAGTCTCCAACGGGCTCAATCCTGAGATCCCACGATAAAAACTGTTTTAGAAACTCTGCAAGGAGGGAGAGATGTGTCAAAACTGTGTTCCACTGACCTGAGAACTACCCTTTTGTACAAAGAAGGGTCAAAGTTGAAACTTATTAATAAACTATTGTACAGGGAGACCGTAGACAAAGAGGGGCGAATAGACAAACAACAACTGGTGTTGTCCACTGCTTTTAGAGAATTGGTGTTGAGGTCCCTGCACAATCATATGGGGCATCTTGGCATAGACCAGACCCTTGACTTAGTGCGGTCCCGATTCTATTGGCCCAAAATGGGTGCCGATGTGGAACAACATATCAGGACTTGTAGCCGATGTTTACAAAGAAAGACTGCCTCAGAGGGCTGCCCCCTTGGTGAACATCACTACTAGTGCACCTATGGAATTGGTCTGCATTGATTTCCTGAGTCTAGAGCCCGATCTGAGAAACATCAGCAACATATTGGTAGTTACTGATCATTTTACCCAGTATGCACAGGCTTTTCCTACTAAAGATCAGAAAGCAACCACGGTGGCTAAAGTACTTGTTGAGAACTTCTTTGTCCACTATGGGGCCCCCCAAAGAATCCATTCTGACCAGGGGAGAGATTTTGAGAGCCACCTGATTAAAGAAATGCTATCCTTGTGGGGGGTACGAAAGTCAAGAACCACCCCATATCATCCCCAGGGAGACCCCCAACCTGAAAGGTTTAACCACACATTGCTTGATATGTTGGGCACACTGCAACCTAAAGACAAGCATAGATGGAGCCAGCAGATTAGCACCTTGGTACATGCTTATAACTGCACCAAAAGTGATGCCCCTGGATTTTCCCCATATAGACTGATGTTTGGGAGAGAAGCTAGACTGCCGGTGGATGTATGTTTCGGGGTTTCTCCTGATGGGGTTCAAGCAGCTAATCATCTACAGTATGTGCAAAAGTTGAAGGACCAACTCAACCATGCCTACCAACTAGCCCAGACCATGGCTGCTAAGCAAAACCTGGCCAATAAGGAAAGGTATGATAAGAAAGTGAAAGCGATGGAACTGAGAGAAGGGGATAGAGTGCTATTGAGGAATTTGGGACTGCATGGCAAACATAAGATTGCTGACAGATGGCATCACCTCCCTCATATTGTCGTGGGAAAGCTGGAAGATTCACCAGTATACAAATTGCGGCCTGAGAACAACTCAAAAGATGTGAAAACTATACACAGAAATCACTTGCTGTCAATTGGACAGATTTTGATAGAGGCTGAACCTCCAAATGCCCCCCCCCGGGCCTGTGACTAGAGCCGCTGCCAAGAAAAAACTCAGACCGGTTGATTCCCCAGAAAGCCAACCAAAGAAGTCTCCTCCACCCCCCCTCAATTGAATCTGATTGCCAGTCTGTGACAGAGGACAGTGAGTGTAATCCTGGGTACTACCCCTCTTATGAATTGAGTCAGTTGTTTCAGGGCAATCCCCTAATCAACCCAGGAGATAAAGCTGGGCTTTCTGAACTGTCTGAGCCCCTGACTTTGTCTCTGGAGCCAATGCTCCCAGAGGATGAAGTGAGTGGCATCAAAGCTGAAGAGGTGGGATCCTTGAGCCTGGATGAACTGTCTGGCTTGGCTGAGCTATCTGACTTTTCAGAAGAAGGAAGTGATGTGGGGGAACAAGCTAGTGATATCCCAGAACCTGAAGAATATTTTGAGTGCCCTGATTGTTCCTTGCCAGTACCAGAAATTCCCCCCCCCGACCCAAATATGACGAGCTCAGAAATGGTAGAGCAAGGCCCTGAAGGTACTATGGACTCTGGGTCCCCTCCTCCTATAGTGGTTTCCCTGACCAATCCAATTGGGGCTGAGAGGGAGTCAGAACCTTCAGAAATTTTATCCGAAACTCCTCAATGGTCTGGCCGAGAAGTACGGCCTGTAGTGAGGTTGAGTTATGAATCCCTAGGCCAGCCTGTGGATCTGCCTCTGAATGTGGTCCATAAAGGGGTGTATGTAACCCCAAGCTCCTTGCCTAAGCTGACCCTGGGAAATGATTCTCAACTGTTAGTATCGCCCTCTGAGTATGGTGCCCCTGCCCCATTTAGCCTACACATAGCTGATAGAGAAGGGCTCCTTCTATCCAAGTGTCATGGCAGGAAGTAATGACCTGATTTATAAAAGAAAAAGGTTGTCTGTATGTGTAATATTGTATAGCCAATAGTGAACTGTGTAGTACAGTACCAATGTAGGTAAGCCTAGGTTTGATGTGCTGTTAGTGTAAACTGCTTTGCCTTAAAGTGATTTAAGGGTAACTACTTGACACAGACGCCAAGTTCTCTCCAGGCCAGGAAGGGTGTAACCCTCCTACAAATGGGGGTTCCTAAAAGCCATCTAGGAGCTGCCTAAGTGTCCCCCCTGGAGGTTGGTGTTCGGCGCTTAAGCCGTTTGAATGGCTCTGTGAGTGCTTGTAGAGCCTCCACGTACTGTCTCTTTAAGAGCTGTCTGCTTACAGACATAATTATTGCTCATGAGGGGGACTGTGTGTTTCCCTGCTCGAGTTCCGCTTGAGCTGTAATGTAATTGCCCCTCTTTGCCATCACTGAAAGTGCAAGGGGAGCCCACTCAGAAGATGTAACTATTTGCCTGCAATCATTTAGAGTAATAGTGAAAATGCAGTTGTTTAACCTGCCTTTGTTTCAGCTGGGACTCTGTGTGCTGTGCCCCTCCATTTTGGACCAGGACTGTCTGAGGGGTTCAATAGGAGCAAGGGGGTATCTAAAATGGAGTAAATAGTGACCAACCAGAATCAGGACTCTTAATGGAGCCGGCTGACCAATGGGGATACAGCTAGTAAGTCTGGGAAGTGAAGTCTGGACTATGGCACCTTTTTTGCATCAATGAGGGCAGTAGTGAGTAACTGGCATCTGCATCCCACCAATGGGATCGGGTGGCACCCGAACTGGATTCTCTGCCCAAACTGCCCAGAGACAGAGTCGTTGGTGATCGTGAAGGTAGAAGGAGCTCTGGCTCCTGCGCTGTGGAAGTCTTTGTGCGGGAAGCGCGTGTGGCAGGCCAAGAAGTCAGGCGATAGCATCGCCATAAGGAGCGGACAAGATCCGTGGAGGAGTGCAGGTGGAGGAGGCTGTTTGTTTACAGCTACCTACCAGGCTCACCCTGTAGAGGACTGGAGAATCTGCTTCAATTGCGCTCGGTCTATCAGGACAAGTGAAACTGCGTTGTTTGGCCCGGTGTGTGCAGTAAAAGCAATCGGGAGTATACAGTAGCTGCCTGGTATGGTGCCCCTCTGCTCTTCATATAAATGTGTGGAGAAGTGTTTGAATTCCAGGCTCGGTCCTGCGAGTGGCGTGAGAGCCATCTTTCTGCTGGAGTGGTGAGTACTAAATCAGGGTAGCCCCCTATCAGATGTTCATAGTGGGGGCAAGATTTGTCTGGCTACTTTCCTGGTTACACAAACTGAGCCTCCTGGCTCTACTTCATCCTTTAGGAATCAAATGCTTGTTTCCTGCATCAGGGCCCCAACCAGCTGCATCGAGAGGCTAGCCTTCTATTGCCTGGGTACCCAGAGACAGTGACTTATAGGTTTGGCCTGTGCACAGTGCCCTAGGTATATATATATATATATATATATATATATATATATATATATATATAGCTAATCAACGTGATCTTCCCTGTCCTTGTTACTTTCCCCTTAATAAACCAGATTTGTTGTTGCAAGGTGCACTGTTTGAACTGTGTGTTTGTGCTGCCCTTAGTGCATGGATTATTGTATAACTGCACCTTATTTTACAGGGGGTCCTCAGCACCAAGTTGGCCATCCTAACCTCGGGGTAAGTGTGAGTCAAAACAATAGTGTGGGAATTGCTGGTGAGCCACTAGTGGGAAGAAAGGGGGGCTGCAGTGACCCAGAGGGCTGTGACCAGGTCATATTTGGCTGTTCCAACCCCGACCTCTGGGTGGAGGCACCTGCCATTGGATCCAGGCCCCTCAACCTGTTATTAGCTGAACAGGCAGGGGTAGTATCCCTTAGGATAGCACCCCCTGGGGGTTATACTTGCATCACACCCCTACAGGGTGGTATATCCCACGGATAGAGAAGTGGAAAGCCACGATGTAAATCAAGCCACACAAGCATCATCTCATCCAGTTGCTTAAGCACAATTGAATGGGAGGGCTTTAAGCCCGAGGTTCAATGAGTGGAGCAACTACATCACTTGCCCATCAGGCTTTATAAGGTCACTCATCCTATTTACCTTGTCCCACCCACTTTAAAACTTTCCACTGTTTTCAATGATATCACCTCCTCAGGCAGTTGATTCTGCTTTGACACCACCCTTTCCATGAAAAAATGCCTCCTCATTTCCTTTTTAAATCTAACCCCCACAAGTTTCAGACTGTCGCCCCTTGTGGTCGCTTCCCTTTTCAAATTGAAAATGCACTCCACTCCAACCTTGTTTATAACCTTTAGATACTTGAAGGTTTCTATCATATCCCCCTTTCCCTTCTGTCTTCCAAGGAATACATATTGAGCTACAATAACCTCAAATCATATGGTTTGTCCCCATGCCCTGGATCATCTTGGTCGCCCTTCACTGGACCACTCCAGGAGTTTGATGTCCTTCTTCATATAAGGACACCAGAACTGCACACAGCGGCCTCCAGTTATTTAAGTTCTGTTTATCCCCACTCTTGTAGATAAAAAAACAAAAGACCTTTGAGCAAGTAAACCCCTTTATTGTTTCCCTGTAACAAGGTATTCAAAACAGGAGCTAAAATACCCCCCAAATCATCAGGATATAATTTATAAAGTTCTTCTGGTAAGCCATTCTCCCCAAGAGCTACTGCATTCTGTAGTGATTTAATTGCTTTAACCACTTCGGCTGTAGTAATATATTTTTGTAAATCATCCTGAGTGTCCTGGAAGAGGGCAGGAATCTATAAATTTTCAAAAAAGGATTAATAAGGGAAGCTAGAAACATCTGCATTTCCAAATCTATTCTTAATACAGTTGTCTACAATCTGTACAATTTTCTCTGTTTGTTGACCCTTGCACCCTGTCCCATCTACCAAGAACCCTATGATTAACCCTATCTATCCATGCCAGATTGCAAGGCAGCCAGGTAGGCCATTCACCTTTACACGCAGGGCCAGGAGCTGGTGAGGCACCAAGTGAGGGTGTCTTATGATGCCAATGAAGTAGCTTCCAGCCTGGTGGGAACTGCAGTCTGCATTCGGTGGATGACATGGCTTCAGCTTTCCCAATTCGCACCCCTGACCCTATCTCGACATGTTTTAAAGGGGTTAACCTGTCCAGATTGTCCCTGATTCCCACATATATTTTCCTGAAACAAAGTAGTCCAGTCGGTACTGCAATTTTCCCATCTGTTGTTTAAAACAGGAAATTTAAGCAGAATAGTCTAACTCAGTCTCTGCTGTCATACTAAGGAGTTTTTGCAACTAAATGTGAAGTCCAGATACTTCAAATAGGCCTCAGTCTTCTGAGCTTTTGTCCATTCTTTCAAAAACTTTTGAAGATCTGTCTTAAAGTCTATTCACCAGTCCATACAGGAATAGTACGTCACCAATAAAGTACTGTAAATACAGTATATAGGAGACAAATTGTCCAAGTTTGATTTTTTTGATTTTCAAATCTGTATTCTCCAAGAGTGAAGTATTAAACCTCCACAGACCTCATTTTGAGAGTCATACTGATGCAGCTCCAAAGGTCAAAATCAGCAATGCATGGTCAGAGGTTTCTACCGGGACAACAGATGTGGAAATGGTTTGTAACCAAGAAGAGATAAACAGATAATCAATCCTCATGGCTAAAGGCTCTTTAAAAAAATACAGTTGTGATATTATGCCTGGCTTTAGCAGTATCTAGTAATGATGCATAGGTGATAATGTGTGATGGAAACAAGGCACCACAATATACTTTTTCTCCTAGGAGCAGAAGCCCTAGAGTCACTCACAGGTTGACAGTCAAAATCTCCATCCAACAGCACACATTTAGAAATATATAGAAAAGGCTGAATAATTTTAAAGGTTTCAATCCTGTTTTTTTTCCAGTAGAGGAGCATATACATTATTTAACCTGAGATCTAAATGATAAAATATTACATCCATAATCAAAACCCTGTCCAGCACTGCATCTATTAATTTAGAAACCGTTACATTTTGAGAGGAAAAAAGTATACCCAGGCCAAAGGACTTATCTTCACCCAGGGACCAAAAGGAAGGCCACCTTGGCCAAATTCATTTTATTCTATTTATGTCATTCAGGGAATGTAATCGAGTGTTTTGAAGAAATATAATGTCATGATGCAAGTTATGCAGATGGAATAACGTAGTCTATCTTTTTTTAATTAAATATACTGTACAATTAGTATTTAGTGTAGCCACTGAAAAAGCAGGTTCCTGTAAGTGACATATAAATATAAGACTGAATAAAAATAAAAAATAGGAAACAGAACACCAAAATTCAGACTTTTTCCCTTTTCCTTTTCTTTTTCTCCCAGCCATTCAGCTTGTAGAGTTCTTTTTTTTTGTTTGTTTGTTTGGAAGAGATAGAGGACTCTGATCCATGTTCAGGTCCTCTGCTTCAGATGAGGAGTCTGGCTGAGATGACTAGATAGAGGATGCCTCAGCATCCTCTTCAGAGTCCCCCCATTCCTTATGTGTGCTTAACATTTCAAAGGGATTATCATGTTCTAACTTTTCTGGTGTAGAGATCTTACTGGAAGGCTTAGAGTGAGCTGACCATCTAGTCACCCTTTTGAAGGCTCTAGTATCCTCAGTAGAAGGGGGAGGCCATTCTGTCGGTACCAGTGCTACCGAAACAGAGTCCTGTATCTGTGTATGTCCTGTTTCTAGAGAAGTCTCCTGGATCACCATCTGTTTCTCCTGGTGTCCCCTCTGGGTACTCCTGTGCTGCTGGATCCTCCTGGGGAGGTTGCGGTTATCAAGAAGGAGCAGGGATGACCATCAAAGGTGCAGAGGATGCTAAAGAAACTTCTGGGCATAGTGAGATAGGGTCCCAGTGATGGGGGGGGGGGGTCTTCTGTCAGAAGTAGTGTGGCTTGCAGAGGCCTTTTCTTTTCTAGAACTGGAACTAGATTTTTATGCAGTACTGACTTAAAAGAACTGCTCTGCCCAATTCTATTCATCCCCCCCGGTTGTGGGATGCCCAAGGGAAAGCATGATAGGAATGACCCTCCTCATCACATAAATTGCATTTCACAGTATTTGGACAGGCATTACAGTTATGACCCAGTTCAGATCATAAATCGCACTTAACTTTACCACAAGCGCTACTTAAGTAAGCTTTTTAACAAGATTGGTAGCACGTTTTTGGTTGGCCAATGTTAAAAAAAAGCACCCCTGTCAGGGTCCAAGTCAAAACTATTGGGCAAGTGTTTAATTCCCGAGGTCCCATAATATAACCGTACTCGAATCTGCCATCCCCAGTCCAGACGTTTTCAGAATCCATGATAGGGTCGGGTGTCCTTATCACAGTGCATCTTTGCGTCATCCAGTGTAAAATGTCAATGATGCTAACCCCTTCATTGTTGAAAATCACTGTCAATTTTAACTTCATGCTTAGTCAAGGGAATCACAAGCAATGGTGTCCATAAAGGAGTATCCTTTAACTGCTGATATTTAGCCCAGAACCGTTCAAGATTTTCCAATGTTTTAAAACTCACATCAAAATCAGTGCCCCCTTGTGTATGAATCGAAGCATACAATTCTGTTGCAAAAAATCTCATTCTATCTTTTAATAGTGTGCTGGCTACGTATCTTCTGTCAAGGAATTCTTCCACTCTCCCTTTGTATTTAAGTCTGACTGCATTATGTTACTTCGCTGGTTTTGGGCTCTCTTAAAAAAGTCTGAATATTTTTTCTGCCTTCTGATTCCTGAGTATTTTGTTTTTCATACTGAAACTTTTATTCTGTTCCCTCCGGCTTCTGTCACTTGTGGAAGCCACATTAGGACCACCCATGTGTCTCCCACCACTAGCGGTAGGTTGCTCTTGTATCTGACTGAAGTCACCAGGGCCTGTCTATATTATCTGGTTCTCAGAAGACACAATGACCGAAGTGCCAAAACTTTGTACAGGAGCAATGGTATCTTGTGCCTGAATGTTCAGCAAGTCTGAATTTGCATCAGATTCTGGTTCTTTTGATACATCAATGTGCAGATCAGATATTCCAGGAGAGGAAAGCATAGGGGAGCCCTGCCCAGCTCTCCCTTTACCAGTCTCGTTGCAACAAGTGAAAATCATCTGTAAGAAAGGCTAAAATACATTTTCTACATGATAAACAACTTGGGGGGTCCTCCTGCCCCCATCAGATGTGGGGTACCCTCCGCTTGCTACACAGTAAAACCAAAAATTCTAACCAATCACCTTATTCCATGGTGGTAGACAATTCAATGACCCAGCTGAAGTGGCTAACATCTTTAACTCCTTCTTTGGCGATCATGAAAAATACAATCCTACCCCTCCTTCCCTTATCAAGCCTGTCCTCCTTCTCACCCCCTCTGCCCCAACACGATGGATAGACCCCTCCCCAAATTCTACTTTAAGGTCCTGAAACTGGCTGACACCATCAAACTAATTCGTAGGAACAACCTAAAACCCAGCAAAGGCACTGACGGTATCAACTACAAAATTCTGAAATTGTCCATTGATGGCCTAGCCATTTTCCTTTACCAATCTACTCAATCATTCCCTCTGTTCTGGTTCTTTCCCCAATATCTGGAAAACTGCCACCATTAGACCATTACTGAAGTCTAGGTCCAGAAACAAAGTTATTAACTACCACCTCATTTCACCTCCTTGCTCCCCTGTCAAAAATTATTGAGAATGTTGTCCACTCTCAACTCACTGCCTACCTCGAATCCTACAGCTTACTCTCTGGTGCCCAGCATGGGTTCAGACATGGACAAAACATCGAAATGGCCCTGGCCAGGTTCACTGAGGACATCATTAAGGCCAGTGACAAAGACCTTTACACTGGGTCTGTCTTTGTAGACCTAACCAAGACTTTCGACATTGTGGACAACCCCCTCCTCCTAAACACACTTAGAAGTCTATACCTCTTGGATAATGTAGTTAACTGGGTTGAAAACTACCTTTCCGGGAGATCCCATCAAACTCCATTGATGGTCACCTCTCTGCTAAATGCCCAATTAAATATGGGGTACCCAAGGACTCTATCCTGGGCCCTCTTCTTTTCTCACTTTTTATTAATAACCTTCCTTCTATCTGCCAAGCTACACAACTCATCCTATACGCTGATGACATAGCCCTTTTCGGCAGCAACAAAAACCCTGCCACTGTGTTCCACAGTCTACAAGCAGATTTCAGTAAGTTGCACTCTTGGTTCTCTGGGAATGGCATGGTCCTCAATTCTAAGAAGACCAAGCTCACGATCTTCTCTATCCAAAGAAAAGCCCCAGTCACTGGCCTTACACTTCTTGATAACTCTGGCAACCCCATCGAACAGGTTTCAGAATTCAAATACCTTGGTCTCTTCTTGGACCCCCAACTTTCCTTCAAGGTTCATATTAATAACCTCATTAAGAAGATCCATCTGAGCTTGGTCTCCTCTATAGGATTAGAAGGTTTCTCTTCCCCACCTCCAGATAATGCCTAGCTAGCTCTTTTCCCCTCCCTCTTTTAGGTTATGGATCCATCATTTTCTCCCCTGCTACCTCTTCACTCCTCTTCTCCAAACTTAGAACTACTTACAACAGCATGGCTCATTTCATCACTGGTCTCCTCTGGAAAACTCACCACTGCATCCTCTACTCTGCCATCAGCTGGCCCAACCTTGAAGGAAGGTTTAATCTAAAAATGCTCTCCTTCCTCCACAAGATCTACCTCAAATTGATGCCGCCCATCGTCAACTCCCTCTTCCCATCCTGTTCTGTCAGCAGAAAGTATCTAGTCAGCATTAATCAAGGCATCAGTGACGTGTGGTGTAGTATTGTGTGAAATAGAAATATTTCGCCTGGCGAAATATTTCACGTAATTCCACAATTATGTGAAATTTTTTGCCTAGGCGAAACAAAATTTCACCTGTTTTCTTGATTTCGCATAACGGCAAAATTTCACATAAAATGCCTAGGTGAAATATTTTGCCTGTGCAAAGCGAAATTTCGCCTGGTTTCATGATTTTGTGTAAATGGCAGAATTTCACCTGAATACTTTGGTCTGCCAATTTTGCCCATTGATGCTAAAAATTTCACCTTGTGATACAATTTTGCCAGTGTAACATTTGATTTTGCCAGTGAAATTTTGCTCCAAAGGTGAAAAATTGCAAAGCAGTGTGGATAAATAGGTCAAATATCACATGCAGCTTGTTTTTAGCTCATTCTGCTACGTGTTGAAACAGAGAGCAGTCTGTTGTGGTGCATCAGAGCCAATAAAACCTTTGAAAACATAGTTAAAACTTGTTTTTGAGAGCTAATGCTGCAAAATATAATGGGCTGGATATTCAAACTGTGCCATTCTGTGGCGCAAGCCCTTGCGCTGCTCAAATAAGTTGTGCTTGGTTGTGGCCGGGGCGATATTCCACAAGTTGCGCTATTGAGCAACTCCTTTGAATATCACCCCCCAGCCACAGCCACTGTGCATGTCGCAGTGGAACCTGTGCCACCGCAAGTGGTCAGAGTGGAGCATTCAAGATGCGATGGCGCAATTTCCATTGCGCCATGTGCAAATTCCTGATATTCAAAAGGTGACATGCAAATGGGGCCATAATCCGTGCAAGGTGCGGGGGGCCATTTGCATCTACTTATGGCCCCATTTGCATGCCATTAGCATGCAGGTGCACTGATCCCCGACGACTTGTGCCTGGCGCCATGCCAGCTAGCAGCCATCGGGGACTGGCGACCCCTGCAGCCCGATCGTGGGCATGGTAAATCCCCTCGTTTGGCGGCTGATGCAGGCAAACCCGTAGTAATCCTCACCCCACTAGCCCGATCGTGGGCAGAACAGAGTTCAACCCCAAGAACAATATCCTGGTGGTCCAGTGGACTGCGAAGCCCGATCACGGGCATTAGAGTCCACCTCCCAAGGTCCAAGTACCCTGGTGATCTAGTGGTTCCCCCACCCCACCACCCATGGAGCCCCACCATCCGCCCCCGCCAGCCGGCGGGTGACAGCACTCCACCTGCCTGCTGCCTGCCGCCCATCGACTCGACTGCTTGGTAGGGTGCCACCCATTGGTTCAGAGCAAGAGCCAACGAGCATGCAGCCCATACCGCATAAGGCAGTCCAATTCATTCACATATCTGACTGCCTTTATAGATGGTATGGCTGCACACCCATTGGCTCTTGCTCTGAACCACGTGGCATGCAGCCCTACCGAGCAGTCAGTCGGCAGGCGGCGGGCGCAGGTGAGTGGGTGCTGCCAGCTGACGGCGGAGCAGGTGGTGGGCCCGTGGGTGGGTGGGTGGGGCCACAGATCACCAGGGTACTTGGACCTTGGGGGTTGACTGTAATGCCTGCGATCGGGCTTCGCTGTCCACTGGACCACCAGGGATATTGTTCTTGGGGTTGAACTCTGTTCTGCTCACCATTGGGCTAGTGGGGTGGGGGGATTACTACGGGTTTGCCCGCTGATCGGACCAATTGGGGAGGGGAATTACTATGGGTTTGCCCACAATCGACAGTTGGGGGAGGGGGATTATTATGGGTTTGCCCGCCATCGGGCCAGTCGGGGGAGGGGGGATTACTATGGGTTTGCCTGTGATCGGGCCAGTCGGGGAGAGGGATTACTACGGGTTTGCCCGCGATTGGGCCAGTCAAGGGAGGGGGATTACTATGGGTTTGCTCTGCACTGGGCCAGTTGGGGGAGGGGGATTACTACGGGTTTGCCCGCGATCGGGCCAGTCAGGGAGAAGGGGGGATTACTATTATGCCCACAATTGGGCTGCAGGGGGGGCACAGGGATGAAGTGGAGGGTCACCCACAGGTGGCAGCTGCTGTGTTGCACCCTGCAATGTGGCAGCTCACCTGTGGTTGGCCCTCGACTTACGCCTTTTTTTTTTTTGCTCAAAGTTGTGCAGGAGCAGGTTGGGGGTTGTGCCTGCACAACTCTGCACAGCCAGGCTGAATATCGGGCTGTGCAGTTTATGCATGGTTCCTCTCCCTCCGGTTGAGCATGCCTTCATTAGTATTGTGCTGTTGCTCAGCATGACTTGGGGGGCCCAACTGCATCCTGCTGAATATGGCAGAATGGCACAATTTCAGACTTGCGCAGGCGCAACCCTATTGCGCGTGGCGCAACCCTTTTGAATATCCAGCCCAATGTTTTTTCCTAGTGCTGTTAGAGAACATTTTCTACTTTTGTGGATTTTTGCATAATACGTAGTTTAAATTAGGTTTTACTTTTCTCTGTCTTTGAAAGAGTTGCATGGAGGTAGGGTACAAGTGTAAAGCAGTGCAGGCTATTTCTAGCCAAGCAGATTACTCACAAACTGTGTTATTTATTTAGTGTTATTTCTTATTAATTTTATTATATCTTGCCATTTATTTTTCTTTTCTCTGAAAAGTTTCTCCATCTTGTTTGAGAGAGTTCCTACCACTGTTAGCCTGTGTTATATATACCATTCTTCCACTTTTAGTTGTGTTTGTGAATTTTAAAGTTTTAAACACACAGAGCTGATCAGTTATTTTATTTGTTTGTGGTTAGTTCTGTTTGCCGGGGTGTTAACTTGTGTTACTGAAACTGTGAAAATCAACAATTCTATATTTATTTGTATCTTTATTTAAGTACTTTTACTTGATCACTTGAACTTGTCCATTTACAGTCACACTACATTGTTGAATTGCTCCCCTGTATGCTATTGCTGGAGTTTGACTCTGCACATTGTGCTGTGTTTCTGTTTTAGTTGACTTACCTTACCCTTTCTCTGTTGCAGCATTGTTTAACACCTGATGCATGTATTATAATAAACTATATATTAATATAGTCATTTTCAAGAGATTGCTTGGTGATTTCTCCCATCCAGACCTCTACCATACTGTGTGGTATTCACCTTTGTTGCAGTTTTATGGTTGTCTCTGCCCTTATATAATACAAAAAAAAAAATTGTGGTACTAACTAAGCAATAACACATTACAGTACTTTATTTGTCCAGAGACACAGGTCACTTGTGTAATTTCTCCTTGTATGTGCTGCTTTAATTCCTATTTGGAGAAAGAAAAAAGTTACCTTTTTTTTTGTACTAGAATAGGCTACCTACCATAAATGGTATTAGTTGTACTCTAAGTGCTGGTACCTGTCTTGATTGTGTTTGGACTTGTAAGGAAGCTAGTACTTTAGGTGCGACGTCATCACGAGTGACTGGTGTGAGGCGTTATTCATACAGTTAGCAGTAATACATTCTTTCTTCAGATACTCCCAGAGAAAGGCAAAGCTTTGAAGCAGCAGCCAGCAAAAATGCCTGCTAAGAAGCATCCAGTATAGGGGGGAAACATGACGGGGGGATGAGGGAGCTAAGAAGTCTACTGAAAAAAGTGCAATTTCAGTTCCAGTTCCCCATAGCAGTGAAAGCACATGTATGTCTGCATCAGTGTATTCTGATGTGGGCCCTTGTGGTGCGGCAGGAACCAGCAAAGGAGTTGTTGGCAGAACTGGGTCTGGTATACCTGTGTCTTACTTTTCTAAGGCTCAAACTGTTGCATCCATGCTAGTGGGGGATGATGACAATGAGAAGAAGGGAGGCACTGACATCAACACAGGAACAGTGGTCCAGGAGGAGGGTGATAAGTCATCTGTCAGTGTAACTGTCCATGTTCCTGCAGCAGTTGGTGATGTTAGTGTTCAACAAGAGTCTGATAATCCTGGAGATAGGGATAGTCAGCCCCCTGAGATGGTGGTGATGATGACAACTGGGATGATCCCACATGGGAGCCTGAGTTAAAAAAAGGTCAAGGGTGATGTAGGACATTTACATGCACAGCCCATGGGTCAGTCTGTCACAAAGCCTATAAGCAAACCTCCAAGCAGTCAAGTAACCCCCTTCCCAAAAGTGGTTTTGTTGAAGTGATGAGAGCAGCCCAAAAAAACACACACTTCCACACCTGTTTCTGAATTATCCCAGTCCCAGAAGCATCTGAAGTCCAGAGGTCAAAAGTCCCTAGTTTGGGACTTTTATGTGCTTGATCCTGCTGATGAGACCATAGCAATATGCCAGCTTTGTCAAGCAGATTTTAGTGGAGGGAAAACGGGAAGCCACATAGGCACTGGTGGCCAACACACCCACCTGAAAAACAAGCACCTGTTGAGATGGCAGCAACACCAGAAGGATGCCAGACCTGTTGGTAGCAAGTTACATGTAGCAGAGCAAGAGCAGGAGGAGGGAGGGCAGAGTGGGTCCATGGTGGTGGAGGAGGAGGGTGAGCAATCCTTTGATCTCTCAAGCAGTGGGCATAGCAGTAGTGGTGCAAGTCCCAGTCCCATGAGACTGAAAAGTACACCACCACACCCACAAGCAATTAAAATAACACAGCCCCAAGAGTCAAGTGTTACCCCTAAAAGAAAATCATTGCTGCCACAATTACAGCGTTCTGGTCAGACAGCCCGAAAGATGCAGCCCGCTCTGAAGACCATTCTTGAGCGGCACACAAAGTACCCACCCAATCATGCTGCTGCATGAGAGTTAAATGCTGCCACTGCTGAAATGCTGGCCATCGATCTGTTGCCATTCTCATTCATACAGAATGCTGATTTCCAAGGTTGATGGCTAGTGCCTATCCAAAATGGCAAGATACATTGCAAGCCTGTTTTACTAAGTGTGCCATGCCAGAGCTGAACAGCAGCGTTGCTGATTCCATTGGACATGCATTGAAGCATAGTGCATCATAATATATCCATCTTAGCATGGATATGTGGACCAGTGGACAAACAGCAGCAAGCTTGTATCTATGCATAACAGCACACCGGGTACAGTTGCCTGAGGCTGTACTTGATTTTGGGCCCAGCAAAACATGTGTGAAGCAAAATTGTGGTGGTAGCAACACACCTGATATTCGGCAGCATGCAACCCTGAGTATGACAAGTGTTACAGGTTCTCACATGGCTGTGAAAATGCTTAATGTTCTGCTGGATGAGATTGATGGGTGGCTACACACACAGTCATTCATTGCATTATTCATCACAAGTGATAATGGCTGCAATGCAGTGAAGTGCATTAGCGATGGCGTTTTTTTCAGAGTGCCCTGCCTGGCACACTGCCTTAATCTTATTGTTCAGCAGTTTCTTAACCATGCGGACATTAAGGAAACAGTTACTGTCACCCATCGCATCTGTCTGTGTACACTTTGCCCATTCTGCAAAGGCCATGACCATCTACGTGAGCTGCAGCACAATAACCATCTGCCTCAGCACCGGACGAAGCTTGATGTTGTCACCAGGTGGAACTCCACACTGTACATGCTTGACCAGCTGTATGAACAGTATATTGTTGTGTCAGAATACCTGCTGCTGGACACCACCCGTGACAGTGCTGACGTGTCCATCGCTCTAACAACAGAGCAGTGGCACCAAATGGATGGGCTAATATGCAGTCTCTGTCCATTTGAGCATGCTACACAGGCAGTGAGTGGGGACATTGCTTCTATAAGTCAATCCATACCCGTCATATGTGTGCTGAGGCAGACACTAGTTAATGTGCAACACCAAACAGAGACAAGTGGGGATCATGGCAGTTGTGATCTAATCGATCACATGCTCCATGTGCTGGACACAAATACTCATGTATCTTGCATTTTACAGTCGGCTGACTTTGTAATTACCACCACGCTGGATCCACGCTACAACATGGCCTGCCCTCTATAATTGAAGGAGGTCATCAGCAAGTACAACAGTTGACAAAGAACCTCATTAGAATGGTACATGCTGCACACATGAAAAATGCATGCAGTACGGCAAAAACTGGTGTTGCTACCACCACCAGTGGCTCACATGAGGCAACCCAATCAGAAAAAAATGGCCAAGGCACTGCAGAAAACAGCAAGCAATCCCATTTGGGGTGTTCTCTTTCAGGTGGGAGTTGAAGATATGGAGGAAAAGGAGGAAGAGGAGACAGATGAGGCAGCTGAACTCTGGGCAGCAGAATGAATGGTGGAGGCCTACATGGGGGACTCAAAGCACCTTGCCATTACTGATGAGTAGGGATGTAAGTTTGTCATGGATGAGGTTTTAATGACTCATTGTTTGTTCATGAAATCATTAGTAAACAGTAGTAAATGTTGTGGCACTGTCATCATTGCTACATTCTGATGACACTAGTGAAAGTCATGGAAGTCCTGAATAAAGATCAAATGTCATGGAATCAAAGACGTGTATGACTGCCATGACAAACTTACATCCCTACTGATGAGCCACTGCTATACTGGAGCAGCAAAATGACTGACTGGCCAGCATTAACATTGGTTGCTGTGAAATACCTGAGCTGCTCACCATCCAGTGTCACTGTAGAATGAGTGTTTAGTGTGGCTGGGGCAATTGTGAGCGACCATAGGACCAATTTGTCACCCAAGAATGTCTCCATGCTAACATTCATCAAAATTAATAAAAGGCACATTCCACACAACACAATGATGTTGCTATAGGAACTGTGTCTTAGTGATGAGGATGATGATGATGATCCCTCAACTAGGGCATCCACCGACAGTGAGGTGGATGAAGCAGCAATGGTGAGAGAATTCCCACCTGGCGAGAAGTCTAGTCTTGAAGACTGTGAGGGCTGCTTCTTGGATGATGTGGAATTGGAAGTTGAAAAAGGCTAAGTTTACTCCAAGGCCACCCCCCCCCACACACACACAACTTTCAGCTCAGTATGGTGGGGTGTTAATAATCCCTCTGTACAAGACATTGGTTAGGCCCCATCTGGAGTACTGCGTGCAGTATTGGAGGCCACACCTTCACAAGGACATTAACCAAATTGAGGCAGTCCAGAGAAGGGCAACCAAAATGGTGCAGGGACTGCATCAGAAGACATATGAGGACAGATTAATGGAGCTCAATATGTATACCCTTGAGCAAAGGAGGAGAGAGGTGATATGATCGAGACATTTAAACACCTTAAGGGCATAAACAAGGTGAAAGAGTCTAACATGTTTAAATATAAGAAAATAGCAGGACAAGAGGACACAGCATGAGATTAGAGGGAGGCCGATTAAGGGGAATGTGAGGAAATTATTTTTCACAGAAAGGGTGGTAGATGCATGGAATGGCTTACCACAAGAAGTGGTGGCTATGAATACAGTGCAGGGCTTCAAACAGGCATGGGATAGGCATAAGGGAGCAATACAAATGACTATGAATAGATAGGTCACTGACAGAGCAAAGGCCGATGGCACATTTATAAGGTAGAAAAAGAAATGGGCAGACTGGATGGGCCTTGCGGTCCTTATCTGCCGACAACTTCTATGTTTCTATGTTTCTATATACCTTATTTTTAGCTATGTACCATTAGATTGGTTATGGTAATGTGTTATCTGCTGCAGTTTGTATTAGTTTCATTTGATCACTATTTGCTGTAGCCAGTTGATTGGTCACCTCACCACCAGTCCCCAAGCCTATATAAAGCAGCAGCAATGTAATTACCATAACCATAAAGATTTTGCAATTGCATGAGATTACAGTTAGAATGTTTTTCTTCCAAAAAATATCTTACTTTTCATGTTGACTATCAACCCCATTTTACAGCAACATATGTTGTCTGAATGTCCTTAAAAGTGCCATGATGGAAAATGCCACACCGCCCCCAACCCTCTAGTCAACTGACCTGACACACCCATGCACTCCATCTGTAACTGAAAAAACATGCTCTACCACTTAGTATCACTCACATGTACAAGAACCCTGGCTTCTAGTACAAGTAGCATGTGAATGTAACATGTTAATTCATCAGTTAACACCCCAAGTTGAACACATTTTGAGAAATTATGAATGGTGGCCATCTTTAATGATGCAAGTCATTAATTACAGAAGAAATCAGAATGAAGAGGCTTAACAACTTACAACATCAAATTCCCCCCAAAAGGTTACTTATGCTTCACTACCAGGTTAAGGTTCTTGTACAGAAACTCGATGCTTCCTGGGGGGGGGGGGAGCAGGACAGGGGGAGAGTCTTGCTGTCCTCACTTTGGATTCAAAATGTTCATGATTACTGCAGCTATGCAAACTCCATTGATTAGACAAGACATTAGCCTCCTCCACCTAATTATTTACTAAACACCATCTCAAACATCTGTTTCCGCAGATATAGTTCCTCCCTGTATGTGGGTGGCAGTTGCGATTACTCGTTGATGGTATGGACACCAGTCCAGTGGCCAACATCGCAGTTCAAGCAACATCCCTGTCTTCCACACAACACAGCTTCTGCAGGGCCTGGATGGATGTAGTCATCAAGATATGATGAAACCTCAACAGAGGAAAATGACCTAAGCAAGACCAAAGATAAGAAAAAATAATGAATACTCATCAATCTGCATACCTTGTTTTAGCAAGTAAGTTGGAAGAAGAAGCAGAGAAAAAAATGTATACTTATCATACCCCGTCATCGTGATGTCATTAAACTGATGAAATTTCCCCCAGGAACATGATGTGCAGTGAACATGATTCCAGACCAAGGTCCATGATGAAGCACAGTAGCACTAGTAGGCATTCCTCTTCACCTATCAGCACTGCATACCTTGAAATAAGATAAAAATAAGAACACTTGTAAGGATTGTTAACAAGTTCCACACCCCCACCACCACCCCCCCAGACCATAAAAATGAAGAAATACTTAACTCAGGGACTGTGAAAGTGGAACCATCACACAATTAAATAAATCCCCCAGATCTGGTTGAGTAGCCAGCAGCAGCAGCAGCAGGATGGAACAAGACTTAACTTTGCCAGAATTCCTGATGTTGACAAAAGCAAAAAATAACCTAATTACTATCAAACTCAGACATCCAGATGTCAGTAACAGGCATACCCCACTAGTAATGAAAATTCCAATACTTGCCATCTGCATTGGGAAATTGGGAAATGCGGTGCGTTCAAAGATCCATAGATCTCCTGGGCCTGGCCTGGCATGATGATGTCATCCATACTGCTGCTGCTATTTGGCAGCAGCACTAGTGAGTTTCAGGCTGAAATATTTGGCCAACAGGCCCGGAAACAGCTACTTAATGTCTGGGTGTGGTTGGGTGGGCCACATCACGTCCTGACTCAGATCATATTTCACTCTCAATTTTATCTCCCATTTTTGGTGTCACCTTTCTGGACATGTGCAGCCTGTCATACACTCGCAGAACAGAGATTCAACATGAAATGACTTGTAAACAGTGGATCAGAGACCATTGTTTGGTCCAGGTGGGGGATTGGGTGCCATAAAACGTCATGGCTGAGACCAGATTTCTTTCTGAATTTAATGTACCATTTTTCCTGTAACATTTCTGGACATTTACTGCCTGTACTGCACTCACAGAAACAAGATGTGGCCTAAAAACAATTGTAAACAGTGGTCAAAACAGCATTTTAATGTCTGGGTGCTGGGGACGGGGCACCATAAAACATCAGGACTGACACCACATTTCAGTCTCAATTTGATGTACCATTTTTCCTGTAACATTTCTGGATATTTACTGCCAGTGCTGCACTCACAGAAATAAGATGCGGCCTAAAAACAATTTTAAACAGTGGACCAAAGACCATCGTTTGGTCCAGGTGGGGGTTTGGGCACCATAAAACATCATGGCTGAGACCAGATTTCTGTCTGAATTTTATCAAACTTTTCTACTGTCATATTTCTCCTTTTACCATGCATGCTCTAAGCTGCACAGTATGGCAGCAAGGGGCTGTGTTAAACTGTGTCTGAAGTGCACATCTTGGAGCTGGTCACTCATTCACCAGGGCCATGAACGTGTGGTGGGGTGGTGGTGGTGGTTGTGGTGAGGCACTAATAAAACATTATCATAACTGGAGGAGGGGAGGGACATAAAGTTAACATTTCTGAAGGTGACAAGGTTAGGGGGACACGTGTTGTTCAGCATTAAAAACATTCATGTTTAACTTTGCAATAAAAGTGCTTATTTAACTATTTCATTCTATGAATGTTGTGTACGTAGTTGGACTGATGCTGCACACAACCAAAGCAACAGCACCAGTACTTAGCACACACACAACAGACAACAACATCACATAGTTTTGGGAAAAGAATGTTTGTTCATACAAACAAATTGCAATACTTGACATTTGTGGATAAGAGGAAACAAATAAAGAAGGAGTAACATAAAACAAGCAAGAAGGTACACAGTTTACCCCCCCCACCCAAGTACTTGGGGGGACATGCAGGGTCAGACTCAGGATAAGGGTATTCAATCATGATATGAGACCGAGGGGAAATCTAGGGAGCATAATCATTACATAAAACATAACATAAAAGATAGAAAACCACAGGACAAGAAAAAGAACAAAGAGGATATATAGTGAAAGAGAAAAATAACAGAAAAGATTCTTTTGTGTTTTTTTTTACTTTTTTATTTTTTTTTGTGTTTTTCCTATTTTTAGGGGGTGAAGAGGAAAAAAGAGCAAGACTTGCATAAGAAAAAGGAGAGAAAAACAAATTGGTGCATAGATAGCATAGCACTATTACTAATCACTTGCAACAGTGCCACTGCCACCAACACCACCACCACCACCCCCCCCTGATGCAGCTCTGCCAGAAGGTCCAAGACCTTTTGGTCCTCTCTTATTTTCTCCAGTTCTCCCCTTATCTCCTAGCAGAACTGGTCCACCTCCCGCCGAAGACCTTGCACCTCTGTGTGCACTGCCACCACACCTTGGTGCACGGCCTCAAGGTCCTCCCTGATGTTACCTGGAGGAGCTGCAGCAGGCTGTGATGCCAAACTAGGAGCAGTTGAAGCATGGCTGTGGTGGTTGGTGTGGGGTATCTCATCACTCCTCCTGTTGCTGCTGTGGTGCCCCCTGGGACGCTGAATGCCCTGATGCTCTGACCCACTGCTGCCTCCTGCTGCAGTTTCTTGCAGCTTGGAGAGCCACTCTGCAGTGTGGTGGTACTGCAGGTGACTCCTCTGTCCACCTGTCCCAAAGTGGGACACTCATTTTCCATGCTGCACATCTTTCCCACAAAGGTTGCAGAACCCAATACTGTCATCTCCAACCTTTGTGGAAAAACATTTCCAAACTGGGAGAGACCTTGGGGGTGGGGGCTCATCAGCCAATCTCTCTGTGTCTGTGGTGGCCACCTCATCTAACACCTGCTGCTGTTGCTTCTCTTGCTGATGGGGGACGGGCACAGGCTGCACATCTTCCTGGGGGGTGCAATGGCGTCCTGCTGCTCTTGCTGTCTGGGCAGGGGCACATGATGCTGGGGTGGGGTGCAAGGTGCTCCTGCTATTGTTGGTGGTGGAGGGGCTCCTGCTGCTGGGGGGGCCACAGTCACATCTTTCTCTTGGGGGACACTTGGAAAATGTCAGCCTTTTAAGGCAGACCGCAGATCCTCCTGCTGTTGGTGGTGCACTACCAGTGTCCCTCTCCATCATAAAGAAAACTTGTCTTTAATATAAAACTAAAGAAAAAAAATCAAAAAGAAAGAAAGAAAGAAAGAAAGACACAAAGAGGAACTGGGGGATGGGGAGCCAAACACACCCACACAGACACACACAGACACACACACACATGGACACACACACACACATGCACAAGCACACACACACACACACACACACACACACTATAAAGATAGACAAAAATAACAATGCAGAAAAAAACACTAACAGAAAATATTTACTTTCAAACTAATGGAGAACAGATCACAATTCACAAACAAGAAAATACACACACAAACACTATTTTTAATCAAGCTTTTTAGCTCTCCTGCTTTTCTCAGTCACTACTAGTCTCCTACTACTAGGCTGAAACAGCTCTAAAGGAAGTACATTTAGTCTGGTTTCCTGCCTAAGTGCAGTCAGCCATGTGACCAGCAGTCTGCTAGAGAGAAAGTTATGTGACAAGCATTTTTTCCCCAATTTTGCCTGATACTAGCTTGCGGCAAAATGTGCCGGAGAAATTGACAGTGAAATTTTGCTGTAAATTTACCAGTGAAATTTTGCCTTAAGGGCCCAATTACACAAAATGTTTCATGCAGTGAAATTGGTGATTTTGCCAGAAGTTTACTGGCAAAATTAAATTTCTCTGCATCTCTAGTGTGGTGGAGAGGGGGGTCCTCAGTGTTCACTCATTATAGAAGGCCGTTCCCCTAAAGCAAGGGTAGTGTTCAAATTAGTGCTGTGATAAGGTGTTTGCTCCATTTGTAATTGCCATGACTGCACTTGAATAGTGTCAATGATTCTTACAGTCATTCCACCCCAAAATAATATTAAGAGCCACCACAGGTTGCTTGAAATGCACAGACCCAGTGCGGCTTACACCGGGTTTACCTTTTTCCCACAGCAATTGCTTATAGAGTAAATGTTTGTCTTCTTCCTTTTGGATCAGCTTCAAAAGTGCAGCTTTCCACTGCTGTAATCATCATTCCAAACTTTCTTCAGTGCAGGCAGTGTGCTCCAGGTCCAGGTCCGCATTCAAAGTGATATCCCCAATCTGTGGGCAAGTGTGCTCAGTGCCATCCTCGGGACAGAATCAAATATTCAATGAGCCATTTGCAGATGAAGGCAAAGTGAGTTCAGTGCTACTTCAGTCCGTTCTTGGAGACACAGACAAGTGTGCAGTAGAGACTGCAACTGCTGATGTTGGAAGCAAAACAGGTTCCACAACAGGTGTCACAGCATTGAGTGAAGGGAGAGCAGCAAGTGTTCCCTCACAGACCTCCATACCATCATCCTCCTCCTCATCGGACTCCTCCATCCTCACCATAGGAACTAGAGATGCTCTCTGCAGCAAGAGTAGTTGAAATGTTATCTGCAAAGCAATATCACAACAAGACATACAATCCATACAATATTTCTTTACGTTATTGTCAATATTTTCATACAGTTTGTAACACACAAAATCACCCCCCACCCCTACTGAAACCAACTATATTTCTTATTTTAACCAAAAACCACATCACTCAGAAAGTGCCTCCACCAATTATCTGTCACTGGTTTAGGAAAGGTAAGTTTTTCCTAGGTGTACACTAGTGTCACCTCATGATTAATTTTCTCATTAAACCCTATGAAATTAATATTTTTTTGTTGTAACACAAATTGGCACCTTACCTGCCAAATGACCCATTTGATTATGGCCATTATTACTCAGGTTGTACCTAGGCGAAATTTATCCCACTCTTTGGGGTAAATTCCATAAATTAGAGCATCATACTTCATGACTTTAAGTTAGGGAAGTGCCCATTCTTGAGCTAAAATTTCCCAGAAGTGGCACATATATGAACAATCAAAATATAAATATTGTATGGTTTCTATTTTATTTGTGCAGGATTCCCTAAGGCACAACCTTTCTTGTAATGATTTATGATGATGGTTTCCACGCACATTTAAATGATTGTGGCAACAAAGCAACAACGTGTCCCACATTGTTTGAGGGACTGTAGATTCGGTCAACTGTGTGGTTATTTTTTCTGTTCTAATGCCACTTGGACAGGAAAAACAAGGGAAGATGAGAAATTTAGACTGCAGGATCTTTTTATACATATCTTTCTGAGTAGTGTGTAAGAGAACATCTGATACCACTTTACATGCTTTCATTTTTTTAAAAAGTTCTAGAATATATAATGCAGTACCTAATGGAGCAGCTCTAAATGTCCCCCAGACTTGAGACTCCAATTTATGGAAAAAGTAGGAACTTCTAGCATAAAACAGGGGTACCCATATTAATTGTTTCTTCTGAATTACAGGTAATAAATTTGAATACTAAAAAATGGTGAAGAAAAACAACACAGGATTCAGCATATCCAATCCTCCATTTTTTACCAGCCAGTATGTAGTTGCCCTTTTAACGGGGTTAAGTCTACTGTCTCACAATAATCTAAATGCTAAATTATAAACTTTTGTTTCCAGTTTTACTGGTAGTGGAAAAATGTAACTAATCTTCAGAAACAATTGTACAATAAAAAGTTTTAAACATGTACACCCTCTTTTTCCTGGACATGGGATATGTCTTCCATCTGTTAATTTTTTCTTCTGCCCTACCAATTGACTCTTCACAATTTAGAGTTGCTGGATCAGATGTACCAAACTGCACCCCAATATGCGCAAAGGAGAATTTGTAATCTGAATTCCCTCTATGTCTGTCCTCTCAGGAGTATTGGAGCTTGACACCCTTGTTCCAATGCTCTTTTGCCTATTTAGAATAGAACCAGAGATGTCTGAGAAATCTGAAACTACTTTTAAAGCTTTGGCCCCGATTCCTGATCTGCTACCATTAGGCTAATATCGTCCATATAGGCCGATGCTGTGGGGAAGTGTAACTGATTGGGACCCCGTATTTGTTCAGTGTTTCCCCCCCATATTTAATTTCCTAAGTAGAGGGTCTAAGGCAAAGACATAAAGCAGGGTCTCAGAGGGCACCCCTGCCTCATGCCCCTCCTTATTAGGATATGTCTCCCCACCCTGCCATTCACCACAGGGCTTGTGGAAGCATGACCATAAATGATACAAAGCCATGTAATGAACAAATTGGGTATGCTATAATGCTGCAGTACTGTAAAAAGATGATCATGTGGCACAGCATCAAAGGCTCTAGACTGATCAAGATTGATTACATAACCAGAGACATTTGGGCATTCATATCATTCTCTAGTAACCCTTATGTTATCTAGCATAGACCGTTGTGGCATTGCACGGGTCTGTTCAGGAGAAATAACATATTGTTCAGCCTTAATTAATCTATTGTTTAGGATTTTACACAACATTTTCCAGTCAACATTAATTAGACTTATTGGCCTCCAGTTGTTCAAGTCTGACTCATCATCCTTTTTGTGCAGGAGTATGAGTAGACTGTCTGCTAAAGAAGATGAGAAAGGCATTGGCCCCATTAGTATGTCATTAAAAACCTTTACTAAGTATTCAACTAATACATCTATAGTTTTTTTTATAGAATTCTCCTCAGATTCTGTAGGGTCCAGGAGTTATAACATTTTTCAAACCTGATACCACTAATAATAGTTCTTGTTTGGTAATCAGGATAAAAGCTGCTTTTGAATATCTATAGGTATTTCTGGCAGTTGAATTTCTCTGAGAAAATCTTCAATTTTGAGAGAGCTAGGAGCCGATTGACCAAATAATGGGTCTACTTGTTTATCAACCATCTGAGCCATTTAATTGTTTTTGTTTTCTTCCCTGATGTAATTTGGCCACGTATTTTGATTCAACTCTCTGACTGCAACTGTCATATGGGTTTACATGTTATGCCTTTCTCTGCATGCTAAACATTTGCTCAATAAACAGGGACTGCCCCCTATCACATTGAAATTTGTTCATTTCTTTTTTGATGTTATTTATTTGACTAGAATAATCAACACCAGTCTCTACCATTCTAGATGACAGCCTCTGAAGCTGATTTCTCAGGTCTGAATAATATAAATATTTTTGGGGGAAGCTGCATTTGCCATCTTACTACAGCATATCTGTGTCATTTTTTTGTATCTTGCCACCATAATAATGAGTTGTTGTACAGCTCAAAAACAGACTGTTTTGCTCTAAGAGATTCCTGGATCTCTTCCCATCCCACTGGATCCTCCAGTAGAGAGACATTTAGTCTCCAAGTATTATTAGCAGCTGGTTTGTGTGGAGGGATGCAAAAAATAACCTTTATCAATCTATGGTCGGAAGTTTCTTTTGAAACTGTTGCATACTCAACATTAGGTATCCATTCTGATACAAAGAAAAAATCTATCTTAGTTGAGATTCTTCCCTTAAAAAAAGTATGGTCTGGGTGGGGGCCACCTTCTGGTGTACAATCTTTAAGTCTGGCTGTTTTATTCATCCTATTTAAAAAATTAGTATCACTGTACAATTTCTGTGTGACCAGTTTTGTCTTCTAAGGAGAAAACACAAAGTCACCTCTTGAAATTACTGATTTTGTTTTAAATTAATAAGGCTGTATTTTTTTAGAAGTTTTATTCTTTGATATTTGGTTTGGGGATTGTAAACATTTATTAACTGGAAATCTTGATTTTCATAAATAATATCTAAAATTAATACCCAACCTGGGACCGGAGCTATAAGTCTTATGATCTTAATCCCAGGTATATTAAAAAGTATACCGAGCCCAGCACAGGATTCCTTCCCCAAAGACCAGAAGGAGGGTCCACCATACCACTCTTTAGATGCTATCTGCTGTTCCCTAAGCATAGGGAGTCTTGTATCCTACAAAAAATAGACTTTCAACTTTAGGTCGTGGAGAATGGAGAAGGTGGTATGCCTCCTTTTTGGGTTCTTTAAACTATGGGGGCATGATATTCAGACTGCGCCAGGCTGTGGCGCAAGCCTGGGCACAGTGCAACTTGGATGCGCAGAGGTGCGGACAGGGTGATATTCAACTGAGCTACGCCATGGCACAGCATCATTGAATATTGCACCTTGGCCACCTTCAGTGGGCATGTCACAGTGGCACTGCACCAGCGCAAGCTGCCAGAGTGGAGCAGGGGGATGTGCTAATGCAAGTGCCGTTGCGATAGGTGCAACCACTGCGATATTCAAAAGTGCACATGCAAATGGGGCCATAATGTATGCAAGGCACAAATGGTGCCATTTGCATATCATTATGGCCCGAATTGCATACAGGTGCGCTGATCCCTGGCGACTTGAACCTGGTGCCCTGCCAGGCTGCAGCTGTCAGGGACCGACGCCCCCTGCACAAGCGGAAATATACTCTGATGCCCAATTGCAGGCATATGATTGTAATGTAAATGTCCCATATCCCTGGTGGTCCAGTGGACCACTCGCAGCCCGATTGCGAGCATATGTTAAATTATAATAGTCCTATATCCCTGGTGGTCTAGTGGACCGCTCACAGCCTGATCGCGGGCATATGTTGAATTATAATAGTCCTATACCCCTGGTGGTCCAGTGGACCCCTCGCAGCCCGATCGCAGGCATATGTAGACATATAATAGTCCTATATCCCTGGTGGTCCAGTGGACCCTCGCAGCTGATCGCAGGTGTCAGTAATAAATAATGACACACCAATCCAACCCTGGTGGTCAGTGGTACCCCCTTCCACCACCCACTGGGCCCCACCTCCCGCTCCTGCTCAGCGGCGGGCAGCAGCTCCCATCATTTTCTGCCCTGCCGCCTGCTGACTGACTCCATACGGTATGGCTGTATGCCCTTGGTCCACAGCATGAGCCAATGGGCGTGCAGCCCATACTGTCCTACACTAGTCAGATATGTGAATGGATCCATTCACATATCTGGACTAAGTATACTCTGGATGCGCCCACGCCCAGCTCACACTGTGGGACCACTGGGCATACAACCTTACCATACAGAGTCAGTCAGTGGGCAGGGGCGGAAAGCTGGTGGGAGCTGTCAGCCGATGCTGACCGGGGGTGAGCGGGAGGTGGGGCTCAGTGGGTGGGTGGGAGGGATACCTCTAGACCACCAGGGTTGGATTGTGTGTCATTATTTATTACTGATGCCCACGATCAGGCTATGAGTGGTCCATTGGACCACCAGGGATATAGGACTATTATATGTCTACTTATGCCTGCGATCGGGCATGGGGGCCACCACCAAGAAGGTGCCACCAGAGCTCGTGTGGCCACCCACAGGTGGCAGCTGCCACGTTGCACCCTGCAATATGGCAGCTCACCTGTGGGTGGCCAGCTGTTGCTCCTTTTTTTTGGCTCACCTGTGTGCAGCACAAGTAGGGGTTGTGCATGCATGGGCTCAGCACATCCCGGGCTGAATAGCGGGATGTGCGGAGTATGCATGGGCACGCCCCCCCCACCTGCACCACATACTTTACTGATGCACTCTGGTGCATTGGGATTTGTGCCAGACTTAATCCCCCTTTGAATATCACGCGGAGGTGCATCAGTGGGTTGCGCATGGCACAACTGTGTTGCACCATGCGCAACCTTTCTGAATATCCCACCCTTAGTGTTCAAGGAATCACAAGTTAAATTGAAGTACATATTTCCTTTTATTCACCCCTCAACCATTTTCTTCCAGGGCTAGATGTTTTCTTAGTATTTTTTTTTTCTTCTCAGTTTTGATAGTTTCTTCCTGAACAAGTTCTGTGTCAGTCAAGAGACTGGGTTTCGAGGAGGCCATGGATGACACGTCTGAGTCCTCATCTTCCTCAGACCACTACTTCCATTTAGACAATGGAGAAAATCTATTCTTCATTTGCACCCCTTCAGTCTCAGAAATTGTAGGAGGGGTCCCTTTCTGGGCTGCTCTGCTTTGAGTTACTCTGTGTGATTTACATTGTTCCCAATCATCCATTATAGGGGAAGGCATATCCGACTTCCCAGTGACAATGCACAGTAAATCATTACAGACAAGGGGCCAGATATTCAAAGCTTTGTGCCGGGCCAAAAACGTTTGCGCGGGTTTAGCGCGGGTCTGCTATATTCACAAGGCCAAATAGCACACTAACCGCATTAGCACCGCACAAACCATAAGTATATGCAAGGGGCAAAGTGAACATGAATACAGGCACAATGAGATATTCGGCGACTAGCGCCATGCTAAGGTGTTTAGCGCAACTTAGTGTGACCCATAGTGCGGTACAAATTACCGTCCAGGAAAAGCTGGTCTTAACCCTGGGCAAACAGCTTTGAGCGACATTGCTGCTTTGTGCAGTGATAGCGTGGCATTAGCACAGCTTGCACAGCCCTAACATATGAGTATGACAGAAACTGCCAGACATGGAGGACACATGCCACTCACTGATGGCACCACCATGATGCCAACAGATGCCACAGGTCCCAGCCATGCACAGGCAGTAAGGGGTGATCGGGCCCACAGAAGTCATCATGGTAGTGTGGCAATACAGCACACACCTGTAGACCATTCATCTGTAGTGCCCAACAGATGCCAGCACACACAGGCAGCACTGTGGGCATGGTAGCCATTGAGGGGCAGGTGTACGGGTGGCCAGACCTCACCATAGCCCAAGTGTGGCCACAAGACTGGGACACAGCACGCAGTGCACATGGGCCAGTAGTGGGAATAAACCACCGCCTGTGTGTCTATTGGATCCTATGTGCCCCTCCCACCACATACAGAACAACTGTACAGATGCCACAGCACACACAGCCAGCTATGTATATGTCACTGTGTGCATCCCATGCCACAGGTGCAGCATCTGTGGATCACATAACAGCATAACGGTAATGTCCACTGTCAGTAAACACCTGTACGTTGGGCCTGTCACTGTGTACAGTGCAGTCAGCATCACTGCCCTACACACCATAGGTAGTGCTGTGTCCCTCACACTACTTGCCCCCTTGCTACTGTAGTGTCTGCTGTGCACTGTAGCATGCCCTACAGTGTGACAGTTGCATGCAGCACCACCACCACCTGTGCCTATGATGTCTTGTCCCCTGGGGTACAATATGCTATGCTGTGCTGTACTGATTACATGTAGCCTACAGCTATCATCATGCACTGCCAGACTGACCTACAGGTGGAGCTGCGGTCAGACTTAGCCAGCCCCTGTACTTCCAGACTGACCTACAGGTGGCTCTGTGGGACCCTGCAGTAATGCTGGGCAAACTGCATGCAAATCAGGGCATAATGAGATGCTAATCTGGATGTTTGCCCAGAGACTACCTAAAATATGGCAAAGTTTAGCTTGGGGCAAACGTATCTGCACCGGGCAAACAGTTTTGCTCCACGCTAATCCCGCACAAACGTGTTTGCTCCACGCTAACCGTTCGGTGAATATTATACTGTTTTGCATACTGTACTTTCCCATAGGCTGCTCCCTGCAGCTGTACTGGGTCCATGCATTTGCTGGAACACACATTGGCCACATAGGTCGCCTCTAGCTACCTTCACGTCGCTGTGCTCAGTGTTGCCGTTGTGGTCTGCACTTCCTGGTTGCTATATTCAGAGCTGTCTTATTCCTGGGCTAAGGTTGCCCTGCACTCCCAGCCCAGTTTGCCCGGCCTCATTCCCATGCTATATTCAGAAGCTGTTTGCCCCAGGCTATTCCTTTTGAATATAGCTTGCTTTGTGCTCCGGGCTAAGTTTGCCCACCGGGCAGTGTTAACTTGGCCCAGGGGCAAAGTTTTGAATATCTGGCCCTATCTCTCCTTTCTCACTATTAATCTCCTCAGTTGGAGCAAGAGGAATGCTTTTATTTTCTTCTGGTTCTGTGGTCTTGTTTTTATCAGACACTGGTATAGGGTCAGTAGCTGAATCAGAGGATCAGAGAATAGAAACAACTTGCTGTTGTTCTTGTCTATTTATTCTGTCTACTGAGTCCTCTTCTATTATATCCTTGCTGGGTCAGTGCATCTGAGAAGAAGATGTTGATGTGGCTGTATGCTGTGCTTGTGAAACAAATTCTTCTTGTTCCTCCATAGTAGCAGCTGAGTTATTGTGGGAGGCTCAAGGACAGTTTTTGTATGTGTGTGTCATTTCTTCGCATAGATTGCAATGGATTGGAATTTGGCACCCTATTGCTGAATGACCAATTCCTCCACATAAGGAGCATTTAAGCTGGTCACAGGCATTATTCAAATGTGTACTGTATATGCTCTGCATTTAAAGCAGGACTTGGGCTGGCCAGCATAGAAGATAAAGCCCAGATCCTTCCCCAAGAAAAAACAACTTGGCAAGTGCTGTATTAATTCATTGATTTGGGGTAGGTGTACCCTAATGCACCCACCACACATCCAAATTTGCTCGGTGTCCATAATGGGGTCAGGAAGATCTAAAACAGTGCATTTGGCTTTCATCCAGTACAAGAAGTCTGATATTGAGACTCCTTCATTTTTAAATAAGACTGTTATCGAGTGAAAGGCAAGCTTAGTAAGGGGTATGGCAACAAAAGGAGCCCAATCTGGTGTATGCCTCACACTCATGTATCTTTGCCAGAACAGTTCAAGACCAGCTGTTGCTTTGAAGCTGACATCAGTAGTATAAGTTCATATATCTTGGCAAATGTTAAATTTCAGCCAATCAGCGCGTGCCCCGTCATTTGACAGGTGGGCGTGGCCTAAAACGGACCAATCAGAATCGCTCCTTGTTAAACCGGAAGTCCCTCCCTAAAATGCTCTAGCCCCGGCCCCTTCTGGCGGAAATGACACACGTTCGAACCCGTGTCCCGCCCCTTGTGCAGGAAATGACACACGTTCGAACCCGTGTCCCGCCCCTTGCGCAGGAAATGACCCCACTGAAACCCTGGAAGTGACCTAACACCATCATTTTGTAAGTGTCTTACGCTCCTCATTCTCATACACTCCTCGAACCCTGCCACCCACCATTTTGTAAGCGTCCTGCACCCCTCCTTCTCGTACACTCCTCGATCCCCTGCCAGACCATCCTGGCT
Organism: Neoceratodus forsteri; assembly: GCA_016271365.2. Lineage (NCBI taxonomy): Eukaryota > Metazoa > Chordata > Ceratodontiformes > Ceratodontidae > Neoceratodus > Neoceratodus forsteri. The sequence goes on along the minus strand of CM057452.1, from coordinate 478,338,065 downwards.
GGAACCCGAGTCCCACCATGCTAGCTTGAACTCCTGCATCCCTCCTTTCTCCTGCACCCCCACCAGCCTGGCTTGAACCCCTGTCTCCCTTCTCCTGCACCCCCACCATCCTGGCTCAAACCCCTGTCCCCCCTTTCTCCTGAACCCCCACCATCCTGGCTCGAACCCCTGTCCCTCTTCACCACCGTGCTCCTCCCACCCCAAAAAATCAGTTAGTGTTTATGTAGTGGTACGTGCCCCCTGTAGGCCTGGTGTATAACTGCAGGGACATGTGTGTGTTTTTTGATTAGGATATTTTCAGAAAGAAGTATCTAGGAGGGAACCTGATCGTGCAGAGGTTTCACAGATCTGTGTGGAGACCCCCATCCCCGAGGGAAATTCATATCTGCCTGTGTGTGAGTACCCTTTTCTGTTTTGTAACAATATACAAAATTATTTAACATGCATCTGTAGGACTGTGTCAAACTTGCATCAAAAGGATAGCTTTATGTATACGCATGTAACATTTATAAGCTAAAACAGGGGGACCTCTGTGTAAATAAGATGGTTCAGCAGTTTTCTCTGGATAGCATTGCAACAATCACAAAAAACTAATTATTTATACTTTTGTCATGAATTAGAAAAAATAAAAATATATCAGAAAAAAGGAATACACATACCTATAGCTCACCTCCCTCAGCTCTGTGTAGTATCAAGGAGAAGGCTGAAATGAAATGTGTGTGTGATATTTATAATGTTTTGAAAAAGGGGGGTGGGGCTACAACAGATGTGCCTCTGACACGTTACCATGTATAGTATGATGGGGTGTGGTGATGGTTTTACCAAGGGGCAGTCCATCTTGCTAAGCATTATATAAACCCCTGCATTTGAAGCCAGAAGGCACAGCTTTTGAGAGATTTCTCAGATTCTGTTTTATAGACTTGGAGCAGATTATCAAAAACATCAAGCAAAAAGATGGCAAGCGCTTCTCATTTCAACATCCCTGTAACAGGTCAGATTGTCATACCACCTAATGAAAAATTCAACCTCCCTGTAACAGGCCAGATTGTCACACCACCTAATGAAAAGTCTGGAGATGAAAAGCCAAGCAAGAAGATAGCTGTCGGGGCCCCACAACCCAAGCCAACGTATGTGTACTACGTGAGGTGTGAAAATGAATGCCCCACACAAGTCTTGTTGAGTGGAAGAGTGTCTGACATAAAAAAGAAACTCGCTGAACAGTTTGGTGAATCAGAAAATCCTAAATCTGACTGTCCTTCTGAAGAGACACCACTGCAAGACCTTGAAGAGTTGCTGGGGTGTGAATCTGATGCAGAAAAAGAAGTTACTATGAAACCAAAAACAGAGAGTGACAAGAAGGGGGAGCCAGAGAAGATGGTCAGTGAGACACTGCCAAAAAAAGCATCAGAGAAAGTTATGAAAAAGAAATGCAAGACACAGCCAAGAGAGGGCTCTGACCAAGAGGGTGATGATGATAATGCAGCCACAAGCAGTCAAGCCCAGGCTAAGAAAGTGAAAGATGAGAAAAATGAAGAAGAAAAGAGTTGCCTTGATGAGGTAAATGCATTTTAACATTTAAAAATGTAACATTTAAAAAAAATGTGAGTGGGTGACATGGTATAACTGAGGGAGATGAGTTAGCAGTAGAACTAAATCTTACCTATAATGAGTCAGAGGACCAATGCTGTTTTCTGTTTTACTTTAATAGACTGAAGGATTTGCGATGGAGCAGCAGTCATATTCGGACAGCATGGATTCTCGACTTTCCACAAATCTACTGCTCGACTGTGTTTGCTGTGTGAAAGATACAAATGTGGTTGTTAATGAGATGTGTGAGAACCAGTATGTTAGAAATACAGAGAGCGATAGAATGTTTCAAAATGTCACAGAACAGGCTGTGATCACTACACAACCCTCTTCTTCTACTGAGATTAGACAGGGACCTCAAGTGAAAACCAGGCCTCAGTAGTAAACCCCCAAAACTGACAACGATATGTATTGTAAGTACGTTATGTATCATACCATCCGTGGCGCAATTGCTTCAGTGATACAGAGGTGATACATTGTGAATTGGTCGATTCCTGTCCTGGGTGTGAGATAGATGATCTGAGTCAGAAAACCATTCATGTGTCCTTGATGACTTAAGGTCTAAAGAAGCATACAGAAATGTTTCTGAAGCCATACATATAGGCAGCTCATGCCCGTGATCTTGGCAATCACTATGAAGCATCAGGGTTAAATATGACCAATTGTACCCTGGAAACTATAAGTCATGTTTTAAATGATGTGAGAAAATCCGAGACCCCATGTGGTTAGTTATGCAAATGTTACAGCAGACAGACGGTGAAATTAAAAAGATGCCTGCCGTCTGGTCAGCAAAGGTTCCTTTAAAAAATTTCTAAAAAGAAATTCAGGAACCCTGTTTATATTGTAAAATAATTACCCCACTCCCTGCCCCCCTCCCCCAAATTACTACATGGAAACATTTCAGTACCAAAATGTGTCATATTTTATTTTTACAGATAATCATGTGGGATGCAAGTACAGAGAGAATCCAAAGGCTTATGTATCTGAGCCTAAGCCATTACCGTCATCCATCACTGTTTGGTTCACCTCAATATGACATTTGCCTTTGTGAGATACATGCAGCCTATGAACTGATGATGTTTGCCCTTCCAGAAGTATGGGAGGATACAGATAAATATATAAATGAATCTGTGTTACCACTTGTAGAAAATGTTAAAGTGATTGCCGATATATATTAGGAAGAGCGATGAATGTCTTTATGGACTTTATATCATGGTCATCATAGCCATGTGTGTGTGTACTACAAAGCAGAAAAACCTTGTGATATTGTGCGATTGTTAACCTGGCTTCTCTGCTTGCTGAAATGATCTACTGGTCAAAAAAGGACCCTTTAAAAATTATATAAGGAAATTCAGGAACACTGTTTACATTGTTAAAACATTTACCCCCACCCCCAACCAAAAACTGTTACTTGTTACCATTTTAATATTGTTCATATTGTTACCCTGGCTTTTGCCACTTGCTAAATGTATGTTTTTTCCAGAGTATACAACGATGGGAAACACCTGTCAGTGCATCCAGAGGCTTATTTACCAACTAGTCAGACACAAAGCTAAACAACCTGGTTTAAATCTACCTACAGGACAAGCACCGTCTGTACTTTTAGAGACATGCAAGGTCTTTTGATGGTCTCCCAGAGGGACCCCAAAAGGAAACTGTGGATTATTTTAAGGATGAGGCTACTTTGAGGAAGCAATGTTTAAAATTGCTATAGAGTTTATGCATAACCCTTATGATGTAATACACTTTTGTGGTTTTATCTGTACCGCTGTTGACTTTTTAGTGTTTAGTTTGCAGAACGGGGGGTCTGAGTCTGACATCATAAATTTTGCTTCTTTTATCGCTTTTGTTGTGTTTCATAAACCAGATTTAGCATATGCTTTTCCTAAATAGTGTATTATAATGTACTTTCAGATGGAACGTACTGGCATGCTCCCAATATTCCAGACAGTCTTGATGTCTACAATGTACCGTGTGATAAAGGACATTTTAAAGGAACCTATATACTTTGGAAAGCAGCCTGCATTAAATGTCTGCTCTGAAGATGCTGCTGCTTCACTGGCAGAAAACACACTGACTCTGATTAAAGAGTTGCCACCACTTGTATGGAGACTCTATGTTGACGTAATGGAAAACAGTAACCGTAGAGCAGTATGCAAGGTGAACGTCATTTTAGATGTAACAGAATGTCTTCAAAATCAGCCTTGTTATTTTGAGTGGTGTATGGCATATGTGTGTATGTATTGTGCATACCTCATCACTAAGGGGGAAGTGGACGATGCCAATGCTTGTGTAAAACATGCAGCTCAAAAGTTGCTGTTTCTGGGTATTGTGAAGCATGTAAAAATTGAAGAGTAGAAAAACAAGATATTATATAATCCGTTGCATGCTTGCCATGTGTTATGCCTTTTGTATGTAGAACCTATATGCATTAGTTTATGTATTATAAAGGAAATATTCAAATACTGTTATGACGTGTGTATTTATAAATAAAATATAAGCCTGCATTGCACTTTGTGGTTGTCATAGTGTTTTTAAAAGAACAAAAGAGCACATACTTTATTTTACTGGTGACAAGAGTTTTGCTAGCTAGCAGATGTGTCGGGGGTTGGCGAAAGGAGATGAATGATCACCTGTTCCAGAATATATATTTAATGCATAAAAATGGGTAGTTTCTGGGGTGACTCAGCTGTATAAGGCTGCAAAAAACTTGATAAAGAGGTCACCAGGAAAGGTGTTGCAGAATGGCTTGCGAGAAGCAGGGCCCTATTCATTACACAAGCAGCCAGAGTCCGATTTAAGAGAAATCCTGTCATTGTTTCTGACATAGACAGACAATGGCAAGCTGATTTAGTGGATATGAGTCAATATGCAAAGTACAATAATGGGTTTAATACATACTGACGTGCATTGATGTGCTGTCAAGTATGCCTGGGTAGTGACTTTAAGAGACAAATCAGGCAAAGGCAGTGGTTAAGCCTTTAAAACTATTTTTAAAGTGGACGACACCTCAGAAGTTGCAGACTGATCAGGGTAAAGAGTTTCTAAATGCTTCCTTAAAGAACCTATTAAAACAATATAAAATACACCATTTGTGACGAATAATGAAGTTAAAGGCCAGCATTGTAGAAAGATTTAATAGGACACTGAAGGCACGCATGTGGCGTTACTTTACAGCCAGAATACTTGGAAATATACAGATGTGTTGTCAGACCTGATGCAGCTATAACCATACTTATCACAGAAGCATTAAACACAGACCTGTGGATGTTAACCCTTCCAATGCCCTGGGTGTATGGAAGATCCTCTACGGTAATTCTGTTCTTGGCAAAAAACAAAAGGGTACCCTTCAGAAAGATGATCACATGAGACTATCTAAGCTAAAAGGGTTGTTTGAAAAGGGATATGAACAGACGTACACAGATGAGATATTTATTGTGATGGAGGTCTTAAAGACACAGAGGCCCACCTATAAGCTAAAAGACTATCGGGGGAAGACATTAAAGGTACTTTTTATGCTGAGGAGCTGCAAAAAATTGAACCTGATGAGGACCGTGTGTACAGGGTGCAGAAAATCCTAGAGGAGAAAAAGCGTGGCAGAAAAACATGGTATCTGGTAAAGTGGAGAGGGTGGCCCGATAAATTTAATAGCTGGGTTGAGGCAACACAGGTTGGGACATTAGAAGCAGATAAGGCTTAAAATACTCAAAATGGATTTATATCACATTGCCCAGCAATGCATCGCACAACATTTTCCAACAATACTATATCTACTTTTACTGTAAAAGTTACCACAAACGCTGAACTACCTGGTGAGTGGGAAGTGGGTTAGCAGAAATTCAGTAACCTCATACCTGGGACAATGTGCCTGCACAGAAAAACAAGTTCAGTATGCTCTATCAGCCTCTAAACGTAGCCCACCGTAAAACACCACCAACAGGACCCTTTACAGAGTCAGCAGCACTTACAATTCCATTGGGCTATTATCCTAACATGGCTGGTGTTATTTCTCAAATTAATAAAAGCATATTTGAAGTAAATGAACTGCCAGTGGTTTTGGAACAACAAACCATCGGAGAGAAATAAGCATTGACAGTGACATCAAATGCATTTTGTTTATGCACGGACAGTTACAGTACTTTTGGGTTTTAGCAGACTCGAGGTAGGTGTAGGAGCGAATCTAACAATGAACTCTCCAGATATTAATGGGGTTTTAACATTATATATCTACACTGACATTGTCACACATGAAATAGTGGGTGACAGTCTAGTGCCTTGCTGAGATGTGTACCCGCCAAGGGCCAAGACAATGAGATAGTGACCGTGGACTCATTATAAACCCCATTATCAAACTGTCAGTAAACATCAGATCGATACAGTCACTATTGAAATAAAGAATGATCAAAATGAACCTGTACCATTTCGATTTGGAAAGGTGATCGTGAAGTTGCATTTTCGCCCCAGAGTGCTCTAAAATTTAAACAAGGATGGTGATTGTTCGACATTATGGGGACCCTGCCTTGTACAGAAGCTATTACAAGGCACAGGCAGGATCGGTCTGCCAGGCTTTCATGGACTTCCTACTATGTATGGTTCTGGTATAGGAGGGATATTTCGTAGTCTGTTCAGAAAAGCAGTTCCATTTTTAAGAAGGGGTTTGAAATTGCAAAACCACATCTACAGACAGCTGCTAAAAATGTTGCAAAGGATGTTGTGGGGCATGTGACTAGTGCTGTTGCTCAAAAGATGTCAGGGGCTGATAAGCCTACTCAGGGTGGCTCAGGGCTGATTGTATTCAAGAGAGGTAAAAAGAGAAAGCACAGAGTACACCCTTCGCTTCTCATCGGCCCCCCCGGCTACTTTAAAAGAGGTGTTTCAAAATGCAAAACTTCACATAAAAGAAAATGCTCAAAGGCAAAAGGATCTATGAGGGGTCGTAAAAAAAGCAGAGACCTGTTCTAAAAAACATGGCTTTCGTGCACTGTGGTTCTGAAGAATGTACAAAATCAGAACTTGACTTGTTTGCCATTTCTCCCACACAGACAAGCATTGAAAAAAGCATTTATGTAGAGATATCCCCTCTGGCTGCCCTTTCAGAAAACTCACCGATTGAATTTTATATAGCAGGGACTGGTGAAGATTATTTGGATCTAAACAACACGCTTCTTTACCTGGTTTGCAAAATCACTGAAGCAGATGGTAGTGATATACCTGCAGCGGCCAAAGTGTGCCTTTATAAACTACCCAGTGGCAACCATTTTCAGTCAGCTGGATGTGACTGTCGGTGATCGGCTCATCAGTCAGAGTAATAACTGTTACCCTACAGGGCTGTCATAGAATCTGTGCTGAACTTCAGTGAAGAGACCTTTTCTACTAATTTACCGTAGGGTTATTTTACAAAGACACCCCAGGGAAACATGAAATCACAGACAGAGATGGTGATAATGTAGGTTTTAATAAAAGAACCTTCACACATCTCAGTAGAGGGTAGAACTGCTGGGACACTTGCACACAGACTTGTTTTTTCAAGAGAAACTGATGCTGAATGATGTGGATATTAAATTAAACTGACACGTAATAGGGACAGCTTTTGCCTGATGAGTGGAGATGCTGAGCCTTATAAGCTAAATGTCATGGCCGCCTCTCTGTTTGTCAAAAGGGTTAAGTGACCCCGGAGTCCGCCTGGGACACTCCAGAGCCCTGCTCACCTCCAACGCTAAATACCCTATAGACAGAGTGGGTATGAAAGTGTTCAGCCTTCCCTGCAGGCAGCAGGGTCTGCAACCAAGATAATTTGTTTTGGGACATTACCAAAATGATGGTCATGGGATTTGTTGACAATGATGCTTTTAGTGGTTCCTACACTAAAAACCCTTTAACTTTAAACATTATAACATTAATTTTGTGGCTCTGTATCTGGACAGTGAACAAATTCCAGCTAAACCTCTGCAGCCAGATTTTAGAAATGGGAATCCTGTGAGAGAATATTTTAATCTAGTACTAGCGGTGGGGAAATCTATGAAAGATCGCCGCTTTTAGTTAACCCATTAGAATTTTACCCAAGGGTACACCCTGTTTGTTTTGATCTCACTCCGGACCAAGAATGTGCTGAATTATTCTTTAATAAACTGGGAACCCCAGAGCTGAGATCAGATTTGCAGAAGCCCTTCCACAAACAGTTAATCTCATTATCTATGCAGTGGTTGATAGTGTCATTGAGATAAACCAGAGAAGAAATGTCATTTTGATTATATGTGATAAACCATAAAATGAACACAAAGCAGCTGGAAAAATTGTAACCAATGACACTCCACATCCGTGTGACTGCTTTCAGCATGTTTCCGTGATCTACTACTCAAGGAGAGACTGAGAAACCTTCCTGCAGCACTAGTCATCAATACTGACCCCGGGACCTCCCTGGACAGCACTGGTTAGCCGATACATTTCAGAAAATGGGACTGGGGAGTTCTTCGACAGCCACTGGTTTTCATCCTGACAATCAATCACAAACTATTGGGTTTTTAACAGAAATGAAAACAACATTTTGTACCAAAACACACAGTTACAAGAGTACCTTTTCTACCACCTGTGGATTTCACTGCATATTTTATTACAATTCACAGATGCAAAGACTTTCTTATGATCAGATTTTAAAATGTACTCTAATGATTTGCTGAAAAATGATGCCATGGTAACTAGTTTTGTCGTCACTTTTTCCAGACATCTAAACATGTTAGGGCGCGTATCAGTGAGGTTGTACATGTTCCGAACTTGTTTGTCTTGTAATGAATTCTAAATATGCAGCTGCTTGTAATTTTATTCAAAACCACTGACTTATAAAATCATATATAAACACTCATAATTGTGTGTCTCTGTTTGCTGTGTTTAAACTTGGGGGTAGCACCTGTGTTTAAACTGTGGGGGGGGCTGTGTTTAACGTTTTCAGATATGCAATGTCTTCAATAATGACAAATATATAAAATACAAAGGCATTTATTGTAAAAAACTGCCAATAAAATACAACATAAATCAGTGGTAACATCATGGATAAGATATGCAATGTCTTTAATAATGACAAATATATAAAATACAAAGGCATTTATTGTAAAAAACTGCCAATAAAATACAACAAGCATCAGTGGTGACATCATAGATAATATATAATAAACAAAGCATCTCCTGTTAAAAAATGCACACTATACACCTTATAGCACTGAGGTAGAATTATAAGCACATCTTTCTCAAAACATGTTAACATATTTAACTAAGGGGTAGGCTAACATGCATCAATATAAAAACCTTTTTGTAAAACAGTTTGTATTACATATTCAGTATGAGGTAAATGGCTAAATATAGGTTGGCCACAGCAGTCACTGAGGTAGTGATTGCTATATTTATATGAGTGTAAATGTTCAACATATGCTGTACAGCCAAATAGTCACTGAGGTATCTAACATTCATACATGGAGATTGCATTTTAAGTTTTACATAGTGAGTCATTACAGGTTTCTTAAAAGACGTTCTGTCTTTTTGGCGCCACTGACCATTGGTTAACTGGAGATGGCTGTTGGCTGTTTGCACCAGCTACCAATTTCAGCCTTTCACATAGCTCCTGTTTGCTGAGTGAGCAAACACTGAGGTGGGTATGTTAGACTCAGCCATTGCTTTGACAAAACATCCCAGCCCTTTGGCTTGTGGTCAGGGATTGTGGAGGGCTGTAGCCGCCTACTAAATCGACCATGTGAGACCCTGAAACAACAGTAGCCTTTATACATTAATTCACCCTTATCACTCCAAACACAATATCCTTGTTCTTGGCCATATGCTTTTAACAAAAGTTCAGCATTGGTTTTAGACTCGATGAGAAACACTACTTAAAATGTCTTTTCCATAGTACTAGGCAGAAGCTGTCTCTGCCATGACCGCAGAGGGGGTCAGACATTGATTCATTTTCAGGCATGAGTAATGTCAAACTGGTTTTAGCTTGTTCTCCTTGTCTTACCAAAAGTCGAGATGGCGCTGTAACACAGTAGAGTACATTTGGCTTTATCATAGTCTGATAAATCAGTCCAGGAGAGTATAGCTCCTCATGTCAGTGTCCAAACCGTTAGTTGCAACTTTTTCTATCCTGATCAGGGTAATTAGTTTTAATGATCCATCTGTTGCTGAGGCGTACCAAATACATTTTCATGTGAAATCCATTATCTGTTAGCCAGCAGGCTCTGTGATCAAAGGATGGCAATTCCTAGTAGCTGCTCCTATAAAACCACCACCAGTCTGATTAACTATTTTCTTTTTCCTTTTTAAGGTTATTTGTTTATCGCTAAAGTTTTAATGACTCTCCGTTTTTTTTTTCAGCAAACCTAACTGTTTTTCTGACAGTGGAATATTTCCTCTGAGAGTGTTTAAGGCTATCTCAGCTATAGCTGATATCAGATCATCAGAGGCTGAACATAAAATAGCTTTTCTTAAGCTCGGAGGACCTTTTACTAGTAACTTTTAAACAGACAGATTTATCTGCAGTCTTTTAGACATAACGACAATACAGTATCAAATATTTTTAGAAGCAGAATGTGTTTTTTTCATGACATATGCCACAGGCCAGTCAGGGGGAAACACACCACTACGCAGTCTATATTCATCTGGTGTATTGGATCTTAAATCAACCAGTAAATAGCCATGAGGTTTTCTTGTGGCATCTTCAAAAGCGTCTAAGAAAAATTTTGTCTGACCAGGATACATTTGTCTAGCTAGTGTTGTGATCTGAAGCTTGTCTCTGGGGTTTTTAAACAAAATCATGTATTTGGCATTTAGTGTGATGGTCCTGCTTTTTTTTACCTTGACAGAACACATTCTGGACAATTAAAATATTGTCAATTGTTTATGATGACTGTACTTGGTAAACCCATATTCCACTTCACTATTCTGACAGGCAGAGTCCATCAAATCATCTATAAAGACAAAATTTACCTTTCCAGGGGTAAGAGATCATTGTCAGTTAGTGACATCGGTAGCCTCCACAAATTTAATCTGAGGAACTTTAACAGCAATTCATTATACAAAGGTTGCCAACAGCTGTAGAACCAGACAATATTTTCAGGCTTGTGTGATAGAAAGTGGCATCAGCATGTTCCAACAACTGTTTTATAAAGAAGCTTTTCCCACTATTAGAGGGGCCAGCCAACAGACAAGTAAAGGGATGCTGCAACTTGATATCCATTTTCACAATCAGTATCCATAAGGAAGTGTTTTAAAATTGTCTTAAAACTCACTTGTCATAAACTGTTTCTGGGTCTTGACAGCATTTTGTTTCAAAGGACCACTGCTTTTTTTTATTCCAACAATGCTGGGTTGACTCAATGACACTTTTGAGAGATCTGTGACCCCTGTGATAGTCAAAAGACCAGGTCCTTAGACTTTCAAAAATTAATGTGTTTACTGTTGGCTACATTAAGGGTAAACCTTTCACTTTAAGAACAACCTCACCACTGGAAGCCTGTAACCGTAGTTTTGGGCCTGCAGAAACGAACTCTGTAATGTGTTCATCAGCAGGAACTTCACTGGTCAGCTCTCAATAATCGCCAGAGGTGGGGGCCCAGTCACCCGTCTGGAGACACAAAAAACGACAGAGTCTGTGTTGTGGTAAAGGCACCTGTCCTGTAACCTATCTAGCAGGTTGTAGAGTTCGACTCTGGCATATGCTGTTGTAAAACTAGCTATAAATATGTTGATATTATTGAATTTGTGTAATGATCGCTGGTATATTTGTAGTTTACATGCTGTTTCATCATCGATGAAAAGCATGATGAGATTTCTAATATGGAACAAAAAACATATTTAAATACTTCTGTGGGTCTGTTACTATGTTTCTTGTCGGTAAATTAGCTCTGCCCAAATTTGCCCCAAAGAGAATTTAAAACAGTTTAGATATCTGTCTCTGCAGGGTTAACAGCTATGGCTGAGGGTTCAAATGTACATTTTCCTTTCAAAATACTGTTGTACCTGACTTTATCCTCTTCAGTTTTGACCCATGAAGGGAAACCAGATGCTCTTGTTTGCCTTTTAGATGCAGCTTGATGTAATCTGCAAAGCTCTGTGCATGACTCTTTAAAATGCCAAACTTCATTAATGTAATGATTTTATAGCCTTTTTCCAGTGCCATGTTTAGTTCTCTGGTACAGTAGGTACCTGTAAGTGACATTGCTCATCATCATGTGTGCATGATGTTGTTTGAAGTCTATTTTCAGCGATGCATGACATAATGTAAACATGCTTTTTACCAATCCTGGATGGCAGCACTGGAAAGAAAAGACCTTTAGAGGGTAAGATTTTACTTTTGCTAAACCAAAGTACTGAGGAGGTCATCAAATTGTCATAAATGATGTCAGGATGACCGACTGGATACTGGTTGGTTTTGTTAACAAAAGGGTAGAGGCTGGTAAAAATCATAATAGTGTATTTTCTCATCAGGCTGTGTCTTATAGTACAGACAAATGGCATTTGTTCTCCCCAAACAGTGACTGCCTAGGTTCGAGGCTGTGGTAGCTGCCTGTCCCTCAAGAAATTATTCAAACCCTGATCTGTCACGCATTGCTTTCCATTCATGTTCCCTACAATACTCTAAACGGAAAAACCCTGTCTTTTAGAAAATGAAATTTGCATGGTCCTGTTGAATAACTGTCCAAAACTAGTCCCCGTCATGTGGTTTCTATCTTTCTCACAGTAACAGATGTTGCAGCCATGAAAAACAACCATTAAATTCAAATGCTGTGGGTATTCCATTTATGACTGAATAGCCATCAAAATGTATGGACCCACCTTAAATTCACCACATATGTTAGCGATGCTGAATAGAAAATGTTTTCTTTCTCAGATATGTACATAAGCCACTGAATAGTGTGGAGTATCTCAATTGTCTGTAGGTGTTGTCTGGGGTAGAACAGCAACAGTGCGTTCTTTCAAGAACAGAAATCTGTACATATGCCAGGGGGATTGAGGCTATGGTGATGTACTGGAAGGGTCTAAGGATACTGCTTCATACCACTGTATCGTTGTGTCCAATTGTTTTAAAATACTTTTCGTAGTCATTCCAGTACTTTTACTTCTAAATCTGATACAGGCTTTTCGAAGAATTTCCAACATCTAACTGACAATAGTAGCGAAGCTTTCTTTTTCAGATTAAATTTCTATGTCTGTTAGCTAGGTACCATTGCAAAAACTTTGCTTTTTCTGCAGGCAAATATATATTCAGAACCATAAAACTGTGCATCGGGCAGGGGCCTACATAATTTTCATTAGCCTTGTGTTAAAAAAATGGGGAAAGTAACCTTTAGTAATCTCATTCTCAAATCCAAGGGCTGCAAGGATTTTTGCTAGTTTAAAAGGAAGAAAACAATGGCTGTCAATAAATCTGATGTAGGGATGTCACTGTGACACAGAGTACTTTTCCCTCCTTGTGTGAGCAATTTAATATCTAATTCTTTCCTTGACTAGCTGGCTAATGATTAAAGTAACTGTCATAGCCTTTGGCATTGTGTGCTATAAATTGTAGTTACAAATGGGGCATCAATAAAATGTCCTACAAAAATCTTTTATGCACTTTCACCTTGAATTCCCAGGACCTCTTCCCATCTAATTGCTTAGCATACACAAAATTTGGTATAAATTCCGGCTTTCTTGTGTGGCTTCAAAATCAAACACTATATTTCCTCAGTGCTTTTATTGGCCTGTGAGTGGTGACATGTAACACTGATGCTTTGTCAATGTCATGGAAAGAACCACATCAGTTACACTGAATCAATTTACATGTGTAGAGATCCCTTTAAAAAACAAAACATTATTCCACACAGTTTCCTTGGGATTTACAAGACCTCTGTATCCTCATCAGCTCTAGCTAAATGTCTTTCTAGGCACACTGAAGACCTACAAATCTTCTTTTTTTATATTTGTGACAAGATACTGTGCCAATTTCCTTTTCGAGACAACACGCGTAAATAAACTTGGCACTATTGTACAGATATGATTTCTATGGCTGTAGGCTCACATCCACAATATTCGTGAGAGTACCATGTATGCTTATGAATTTTTTTTACATTAGTGATACCATAAAAATGCGTCATGTAATAATACAACAACAGTGTTTTAGGAAATCTTTCGACCTGTTGAAATGTTTGCTATGCCTTCATTATGATATAAAATCTTAATTTTGACTCTTAAAAGCATTCAAATTGGGACACATCATTAAAGACAGGGTTTGGTCTGACAAACCTAGCTTCAGCGATAATATTTTAGCCTTGTTCAACAACAACTGACTGTCATCATCATGTGTGTTTAAGAGTGCAGAATGGAGCCACTGAAACACAAACTATTGTCTCTGTTATTTAAATCAACTGGTATCGTCTCTTTGTAAAATCCTCTATACAAGATGGAGCTCAGTGTCCGTTCCCCCCCACCCTCAATCCTGGTGGTTCCTGATGGTCGCTACCACAAGATGTATAGAGGAAATCAGCAATTACTTAGTATTGCTCTGTAGCATATCAGCTATCTGATCTAAGAAGGTTGCAGTATTTAGTTCATTTGGTCTTGTCTTTCTTGAGAACAAGGGAAGGATCTAAAGAAGCAGTATTTAATCTACTCTTGCTAAAACTTATATTGTGTTTTTCTCTACACTGTCTAACAAACTTTCTACAGTCTGCAGTATCAGCAGCAATAGTATCTGTAAAGATTTTGCTTTTATCTAGATTTATAAACTTATATCTTTGATGAAATTGTGTAGCATTAAATTTTTAAACTGCGCTCATATTCCTGTACAGCTTCTAAATACACTGTAGGGGGTGCCCTGTTAGCCTGATCTATCAGTGGGTGATGGTTTTCTAATTCAGACTGGTAGACCATTTGTAGCATGTTGTAACAACTCACGTTGTAATATTTTCCCGGCATGTTTTACTTTTCTTATCAACTTTCTCGGATTGTTTTATTTTTTACCAGATTTTTCTTTTTTGACCCCTTTGTTATTTTTTCATTTTGTTAGTGATGCAAACTTTGTACTCGTAGTTTATGAGAGCTTGTAGGCTTTCACTTTGTAATTTGATCTTGTGTTTGGCCACTTTTTCCTCCAAACCCCCTGTACTTTTCATACATGTGGCTGCACTTGCCATCATCTTTAAATCTTGCATGACTGTTTAGATACATGCACCAAACCAAGCATTAATTGTTCAGTAAAGTAGCTGAACTTTTAAAAGCTCTGATTTAGTAGCTGATGATCTGAATCCTCTACTAGATAATCTACCTCAATTACCAAGGCATTAAACAAACTATCAATTGTTTTAAAATACAGGCTTTCCCAATATTGATCATGTCAATGTCACTTCTTGAAACCTTTGAAACATAGAAACATAGAAGTTGATTTCAGATAAGGACCGAAGGCCCATCCAGTCTGCCCATTTCTTTTCTACCTTATAAATGTACATCGGCCTTTGCTCTGTGGGGTGACCTATCTATTCATAGTCATTTGTATTGCTCCCTTATGCCTATCCCATGCCTGTTTGAAGCCCTGCACTGTATTCATAGCCACCACTTCTTGTGGTAAGCCATTCCATGCATCCACCACTTTCTGTGAAAAAGACTTTCACATTCCCCTTAATTGGCCTCCTCTAATCTCATGCTGTGTCCTCTTGTCCTCGTATTTTCTTATATTTAAACATGTTAGACTCTTTCACTTTGTTTATGCCCTTAAGGTGTTTGAATGCCTCAATCATATCACCTCTCTCCCTCCTTTGCTCAAGGTATACATATTGAGCCCGTTAATCTGTCCTCATATGTCTTCTGATGCAGTCCCTGCACCATTTTGGTTGCCCTTCTCTGGACTGCCTCAAATTGTGGATTAATATCGCTTGTGAAAGTGTGGCCTCCAATACTGCATGAGTACTCCAGATGGGGCCCAACAGCTAATAACTTGTACAGAGGGATTATTACCTTCCTCTTACGACTTGTGATACCCCACACACACCCTCACACCCCCTAGCCTTACCTACTGATTTAGAGGTCTGTTTGATGAGTTTAGGTCATCGTGATGATGATGCCCAAGTCTCTTTCTTCCTTTGTGACTGCTAGCAACTCCTCCAAGCTCATATGTTCTTCAGGGTTTCTCTTCCTATGTGCATGATTTTCACCTCTTTGCATTAAATCCCAGTTGCCACTCTTCTGACCATTCTGCTAGTTTATCTAGATCTCTTCTCATTCTGCCCACTTCATCTGGCTCATCTACTCTGTTGCAGATCTTGGTGTCATCTGCAAACAGACAAGCCTTACCCTCTAGTCCATCTGCAAGGTCACTAATGAAGATGTTGAATAGGACTGGCCCCAGGACTGATCCCTGAGGTACCCCACTTCAGACTTGCATCTCTTCTGACTGTATACCATTTACCACCACCTCTGTTTTCTGCCAGTCAACCAGTTTGCTACCCAGTTGACCAACTTGACCTGTCCCGAGCCTTTCCCAGCTTATTTATCAATCTCTATGGAACAGTGTCAAAAGCTTTGCTGGTCAAGGTAGGTGACATCAACTGCTCCCCCCTGTCCACCACTCTGGTTACCCAGTCAAAGAAATCTATGAGATTAGTTTGACAGGACCTTCTTTTGTAAACCCATGCTGTCTTGGATCCTGTGCCCTATGGATTCCAGGTGTTGCACTATCCTTTCCTTAAGGAGTGCCTCCACAATCTTGCCTCCACTACTGAGGTAAGACTGACCAAGTCTGAAGTTCCCCGCCCTCCCTGCTACCACTCTTGTGGAGCGGGATCACATGAGCCCTTCTCCAGTCTTCTGGGGACCTCTCCTGTGCTCAGAGACCTCACTAAACAATTCTACAATGGCTCTGCTAGTTCCTCCTTTAGCCCTTAAGTACCCTGGGATGTATGCCATCAGGTCCCATTGCCTTATCCACTTGAGCTTAGCAAGCTCTTGTAGGACCTTCTTTGTGAAGGAGTAGTGCTCACCTCCTCCCCTGTGTCCATGATGCTGAGCTGTGGGCCCCTGCCTACCTCTCTTCAGTAAATACTGAGCAAAGTATCTATTTAGGATAGATGCCTTACAGGGTCCTCCTCCTCACATGCTCCCTTTCTCCATTGCTTAGCACACCCCTATGGACTTTCTCCTTCACCAATGTATCTATAGAAAGTCTTGTCACCTTCTTTTACTGTTCGTAGCAGTGTTTCCTCAGTTTGGGACTTTGGCTTGCCTATTGCCTTACTTGCTTCCCCTTAGGCAGTTTGGTACGCTCCTATCTTCATCCCGCTGTGTTCCTTTATATATTTCCTGAAGGCCAGCCTTTGGCTCTGACCTTTTCTACATTGTATTTGAGAACCAAAGTGGTTTCCTTCTTCTTTTGCACTTCTTTTCTGTCTAACACAATGGATGTTGCTTCAAGTATTGCATCCTTAATGCTTGCCCACTTTGCCTGTACCCTCACCTGTGTTTTCTTTTGCCAGGGCTATCTTAACTCTGTTGGCCATCTTATCAAAGTCAGCTCCTCTGAAGTCCCATATTTTTGCCTTTGAATGGGATGATTTAGATGTAGTAGCCAAATTGAACCATACCATGTAATGGTCACTGGCCCCAGGTGACCTCTACCTGGAGATCTGTGATCCCTTCTTTGTTAGTCAGTACTAGATCTAGGATAGCCCTGTCTCTTGTGGGTTGCTGTACCAGTTGTTTGAGGCCCCCGCAGGGAATCCACTATGAATCTAGTTCTGCAGATGTTCCTGCTGTATTGGACCAATCTGTATTCTGGTATGTTGAAGTCTCCTATTATCAGAACCTCCTTAGCTGTCATGTTTTGTATATCTTTCTAACAGTAATGTGTCTATGTCCTCCCTCTGGTCTGGGGCCTGTAGACAACCCCAGTTCTTATGGCTGTCCCATTTCCTGTTTCCAGGGTGACCCATGTTCTTCTGGCTCCTATGTGTATTCTGAATTTCTGTAGCTTTGATATTTCATTAACATACAGGGCCACTCCTCCCTTTTGCACCTCGGTCTCTTCTGAACAATACATAGCCAGGTACTGAAGTCTCCTATGTGGTTACTGGTAAACCACATCTCACTAATTGCTACTATGTCCAGTTTAGCCTCTGACATTATTGCCTGCAGGTCTGGGATCTTATTTCCAGGCTGTGAGCATTTGTGTACATGATTTTCCATTGGCCAGATTTTGGTTGTTAGTTGTGTGAAGTTTGGCGTACCCCTGTGCATCGTATGGGGAGACAAACCTTTTTTCTTACCTGGTGATGCAAATGAATGGCAAACACGCTTGAATTCCTGTTTGACCACTAGCTGAGGGGGGGAGGTGTTCTTCCCATTCGACGATGGGGTGCTGCACTTTCTCCATTTGCTAGTTTAAATATTCTGCAAGATGTCAAACTTCTGCCCCAATGCACTGACTCTCTTTAGTCAGATGCAGTCCATCAAATTTAAAGAATTTACCCCAGAACTGTTGCCAGTTCCTTACAAATCTAAGTCCTTTTTCCTGGCACCAGTCCTTGAGCCATGTGTTTAGCTCCCTTCTCTGACCTTTCCGTCCATCTGCCCCTCTCCCAGACTGGCAGGATCTCAGAGAAGGAGATGCAGGATGAAATAGATGATAGTTTGTCACCCAGCCTAGTCAGGTGTTCCTTGGTCTCCACAACTGACCGGCTGGCAGATCATTAGTCCCTGTGTACTAGGACATCAATGCTTTCTCCTGCTTTGTGAAAAATTTCTATCAATGCGTGCCAGTGTCTCCATGCTGATGTACCTGAGACATCTGACCATCACCCCTGGCTGGAGTTAGGTATCAACTCCTAATCATGTGGAGTCTCCTATGATCAGTAGTTTTTGGATTTCTTTGTGCTTGTTTAGTTTTGTCCTGATTTGGGGTGAGTTTTGTTGTGCTAGCTCCTGTGCCGCAGTGTCCTGCTCTGCAGTGTCTTCTGCCCTTTATTTGATTTCAGAGATAGAGGCAGATACCTGTTTTAGTGCTTATATGGTTTTTGGAGGCAATGTGGATGAGAGCAGAGAGGATGGGCACTTGATTTGCTCCTCCTAACCACCCTGCCAAACTCCTGGACCAACCACCCTCTGCGGTTGAGGTTTTTCTGTTGATGCTGGGAAATGGCGGTGGTTCTTATAATGTATTTCCTCTTCAATATGAAATTTGGAGGCATGCAATCTCTGCCCATGCTGCCTGAGCTGAGCCTCTAAGATCTCCAAGGCTCAGCATGTAGGACAGTGTCCTAAATCCTGTAAGACTGTCCTTCTGAAAAATTGTTCCACAGTACCTGCAGTTAATGAAACTATTCTCAAACAAGTTGCTGGGTTTGTAACCTAGTCAGAGTAATTAGAAGGAAAAAATGAAAAAAAAATGCAAGTAATGGTTTAATTGTGCTTTGTTTAACTTGTTATAACAAGTTAAATTACTAGTGCCCCTGTAAATGAGATCACCTTGTGGAGGCCCCACTGATCCGCCTCTTCCCTGCTCTGCCACAGGAAATGTCACAACTGTGGTACCCTATAAAAGGAGTGTAGTGTGGGTGGTTGGGGATGGGTGGGTGGCTGGGCCTTCCCTGCCCTAAAAAGAAGAACCACGGACGAAAGAACAAGGAGGTAAGAGCAGAAACAATCAGTCAACAACAAATGCAGTAACCCTGAAACCTTATCCTAATGTTAGATAAAACTGTAAAACCTGTAAAGCACCACCTGTAATAATTTCAGAGAAGATATACCCTGTAAGAAACACTTTGCTCCAGAAAAATAAAGCAGTAACTGAAGATATACCTTGCAAAAGACAATTTGAATCAGAAGATTACAGCAGTAATCTGTTAGCTACACACCTGTAGGCACACCTTGTAATAATGCAGAAGTATATACTAGCAACAACAATTTGAATCAGAGAAAAATAAAGCAATGAAATGTTAGCAGCAAACAGTAGCACTCCCTGTGAGTAGAAAATAAAAACACCACCACACAGTAAATCTGCTTAGCCAAACTAAGTCTTAATCCTTCTCCCTTGCTCTGGTAAGTTTCTCTACTCCGCCTTTCAAGCAGTCTTAGAAGGAAAGAGCTCAGGTGAAGCTAGGTGCCTTGGCCAGAAAACCAAGTCTTCTACCTTTGGGCAGAAACTCTTGTGCTGCTGCTGCTCCTAGATAGCTGTACATTGTTTATTGTCACATTTGGTTCATTTACAGCCGCAGAGACTCTTGAGCCACTTCTCCTAGATGGCTGTACAATGTTTATTGACACATTTGGTTCATTTACAACTGCAGAGACTCTTGAACCACTACTCGTAGATGGCTGTATATCTTGTTCAGTTATGCTATACGTATTCTGGTCACTGACACCAGCAGAAACTCTTGCATGCCTTTGAAAAACATCACATTCATGTAATGATCTCTTTTTCCCTCTCACACCTGTAGGGTTTGTCTGTGGGGCTGTTTAAAAACAGAAAATAAACCCCTGTCACTACTTCAGTATTTTAAAACTTTTATAAGACAACATTTAAACTCTAAAACCTGCAGCATCTACTATTTCTAGTTAAAAATACACCTTCTGTAGTGGTAATCTGGGATTAGCCAGCCTCTCCTCCAGGGTTTCTTCTGCATGGCTGTTTTAAAACAGAAAAATACACCCCTGTCACTACTTTTCAGTATTTTAAACTTTTATAAGACAAAATTTAAACTCTAAAACATGCAGCATCTACTATTTCTAGTTAAAAAATACACACCTTCTGTAGTGGTCAACTGTGTATTAGCCAAACGAGTAAATGTTTGGATAAGCTCTTCATCAGGAGTCCACGATTCCATGGCTACTTGTTGAATATTTTTAAATTTTTTTAGCTCAAGACAAAAGGACAGAGCGAGACTGCCACAACTACTTGAGCTTCCAGTATCTTGAAATGCTTATATAAAAATGACTCAGACCCCCCTCCCCACCCCAAGTACGTAGCAAGTAGTGAAAAAACATCTGGTACTGTCCATCAGACCACCCACCCATTCTCAAGGGGAATATATAAGCCCCTATGCTAGTCAATGTAGGCTTTGCTTCTCACTTCCTGCGACAGCTGGAAGGCATTAAAAATGCCTTTCTGCTAATACGTTGAATCACAGTCTAATTAAAACAGATGCTTTTTATCAATCTTAAAACACAAAGAGGCAGAGTTTATAATAACTGCAGTTGAGTGCCAGCTTAGTTATGTTTTTAAAAGTCAAACAGAAATTCTGTCTTTTAAACAGCTGTGTCCTTTAAATTAGTAATTCTGTAAAACTGCTTGCATACCACTAGTCAGAAGATAAAACTTATTTTGTTAAAGTTAATCATGAGAAACACAAGTTTTCTCATTTACAATGTAGAGAGTTCAAAAAGAAATGCCGTACTGCTAATACGTTGGTCACAGTCTAATTAAAACAGATGCTTTTTATCAATCTTAAAACACAAAGAGGCACAGTTTATAATAATGGCAGCTGAGTGCCAGCTTAAGTTATGTTTTTAAAAGTCAAAACAGAAATTCTGTCTTTTTTAGCAGCTGAGTCCTTTAAATTAGTAATTCAGTAAAACATAGCACACACACACACACACACACACAAAGTGTGTATTCTTTTGCACCGACTCTAAGCAAAACTGTAGATACATTTTAAGAAGACTGTGTGCTTTGAAATTATTCTGAAAGAGAAACATTATCATTTTACATTCTGTCTTTTCTTTGTAACATATTTATTTTCTATTTAGTACTACGTGACTTTTAATTTTTGATAATGTAACTATAGACATTTATTTTGTAACAAAAGCATAAAGCTACATTTTACAGATCCCTGTAAATACAGGGACCATGTAATCAAAAATCTTGAGACACACGTTTCCAAAGAGAATCAATAGTCCTTTGTAGCCATGGCTGTGTAAATGAACAACAGATGTTTTGTCACGTCTTAACAGACAAAGACACCTACCACACAGCCAACAGGACCGTGAGCTCCAAAAGGTCCATCTATATTTTAAACATCCATAAAAGGCATTGCTTTTCCTATGTGCCTAATGAGGGACGGACACACACATACACACACACACAGCCACCAGGCTCCAAAAACCCCATCTATATTTTAAACATACATAAAAGACATTGCTTTTCCTATGTGTCTAATGAGGGACACACACACACACACACACACACACACACACACAGTGTGTATTTTTTTGCAACGACTCTAAGCAAAGCTGTAGATACATTTAAGACTGTGTGCTTTAAAATTATTTTGAAAGAGAAACATTATCATTTTACATTCTGTCTTTTCTTTGTAATATATCATTTTTCAAAACATTATAAATATCACACACATTTCATTTCAGCCTTCTCCTTGATACTATACAGAGCTGAGGGGGGTGAACTATAGGTATGTGTATTCCTTTTTTATGATATATTTTTATTCTTTCTAATTCATGACAAAAGTATAAATAATTAGTTTTTTGTGATTGTTGCAATGCTATCCATAGGAAACTGCTGAACCATCTTATTTACACAGAGGTCCCCCCGTTTTAGCTTACAAATGTTACATGCGTATACATAAAGCTATCCTTTTGATGCAAGTTTGACACAGTCCTACAGATGCATGTTAAATAATTTTGTATATTGTTACAAAAACAGAAAAAGGGGTACTCACACAGGCAGATGAATTTCCCTTGGCAGTGGGGGTCTCCACACAGATCTGTGAAACCTCTGCACAATCAGGTTCCCTCCTAGATACTTCTTTCTGAAAATATCCTAATCAAAAAACACACACATGTCCCTGCAGTTATACACCAGGCCTACAGGGGGCACGTACCACTACATAAACACTAACTGATTTTTTGGGGTGGGAGGAGCACGGTGGAGAAGAGGGACAGGGGTTCGAGCCAGGATGGTGGGGGTTCAGGAGAAAGGGGGGACAGGGGTTCAAGCCAGGATGGTGGGGTGCAGGAGAAGGGGGACAGGGGTTCGAGCCAGGCTGGTGGGGTGCAGGAGAAAGGAGGGATGCAGGAGTTCAAGCTAGCATGGTGGAACTCGGGTTCCAGCCAGGATGGTCTTGCAGGGGATCGAGGAGTGTACGAGAAGGAGGGGCGGGGACAGGGGTTCGAGCCAGGCTGGTGGGGGTGCAGGAGAAAGGAGGGACGCAGGAGTTCAAGCTAGCATGGTGGGATTCGGGTTCCAGCCAGGATGGCCTGGCAGGGGATCGAGGAGTGTACGAGAAGGAGGGGCGCAGGACGCTTACAAAATGGTGGGTGGCAGGGTTCGGGGTGTACGAGAATGAGGGGTGTAAGGCAGCTTACAAAATGGTGGTGTTAGGTCACTTCCAGGGTTTCAGTGGGGTCATTTCCTGCACAAGGGGCGGGACACGGGTTCGAACGCGTGTCATTTCGGCCAGAAGGGGGCGGGGCTAGTGCATTTTAGGGATGGACTTCGGGTTTAACAAGGGGCAATTCTGATTGGTCCGTTTTAGGCCACGCCCACCTGTCAAATGATGTGGCACGCGCTGATTGGCTGAAATTTAACATTTGACAAGATATATGAACTTATACTACTGACATCAACATTTGGATCTCCTGAAGAATGTATGAGGGCATAGATTTCTTGAGCTGAAAAGTCCATACTGTCCTTCAACAATTTCCTTTCCAGTTATATCCTATCAGGATATGTGTCCAAACCTACTCTGTACTTTATTCTTATGGCATTCTGCTATTTTGCTGGCTCTGAAGGGGTATGGAAGAGCCCTGCATAAGTCCTTGTATTAGAATTTCTCTGATTTCTCTCAGCCTGATCTGTCCCTGATGTGCTAGTGTTTGCTCTCTTCTGCCCTTGTATTGCTGAGGCACGGGGGAGGGCAGTAGTTTCAACAGAATTGTCCCCAGCCTGCTGTTTTGAAGAAGAGCCATCCATGTTCAAAGTACCTTCATCAAGTGGGCTATCTGTGCTTGCCTTCTTATTAGAACAAGCCTAAAGTCTAATTTCTGCTGAGTGTACACTTAGCTCTAATGAAGATGGAATTTCCAGAGGGTCTTCTACCTCCATCACTTCTTGTTTTGTGGTGTGCCTTTCTGGGGAGAGCCATGGCTGATTATTATTGGGCCTGACCCAGCCTGCTTGTTGAAGTGCCTCACCGGCTGTTATGCCTGTGAATGAAAGATTGTCATTGTAGTTGGAATATTGCGCAATATTATTTTTATCAGTGTTTGCACTTGTAACTCTTTGTTGTCTCCTACTTCCTCCCCAATCCTTATTAATATTTGTAGGGATAGACTGAGACTGGAGAGGCATCACAGTAGAGCTCATTCCCACCAGCTCCTTTGAAATTTGCAAGCCTCTTTGATGTACTTCACCCCCCACTCGGCTTGCTTGAGCAGCTTCTTTTAACTTACATGGCAATAAAATCCCTTTTATATTTACTTGGTCCTCTGCTTCTTGTGGCAATAAATCAGCCCGATGCACAATTTTTGCAGAGTTATCCCCCTGACTACTCATGGAATCCAACATCTGGATTTCCATTGGGGTGACCTCAGTCTCTCTCAGCATATCCTCACTCACTGCAGCCATGCCTTCCTTGTACTGGCATTACTCTGCTTCGAATAATGCAAGCAAAAATGCCCGTCTCCCCTGGTATGCTGAGTTTCTGGCCGTCTGGTCCATATCTCAAGGTTTTTCCAAGCTGTTGAGTTTATTCAAGTCATGCTGAGCTGAAATGTTCAAAGGTATGTTTCCATTTCCTTTTGCCGCTACAGCCATAACCTTATTCAGGGCTTCCTCAGCAGACTGGGTAGAGAGGGAAACAGACTACTCCACCTGGGATGCCATCTCCAAACTGTCTCTCCTGGGTGCTCAGACTGGTTGTCCACAGCACCCCCTCACAAAGATTAGGGAGTTTTATTTGGGACATATCAATCTGTACAATTCACACAGTTCACCTACCTAAACAATAAGCTACTATCATTCACAAATAAATGTCAGAAATAGTAAGTCATACAAAAATATCACTTAAGTTTTAGAAAAAAGGAAACCCTTTCCACCACCTTTGTACTTTGTGCTGAGGGTGAGATACCACATCCTTATAATTTATCTCTTTCATGGCCTGTTCACACCGCTTTGCTTTCGTAATATAGGAAACCCTCTGTTGCTGTTGGACCAGATGGCATTTCACTTGCCACAAATAACATTTTATGCAAGCAAATAAAGCCAATAGAGTCTCATTATCATATTTACCAAGCCTGTACAAGAAATCACTGAAAACTATCTGATTATAAGTTAGTCTCTGGAGCCATGGAAAGGACCATCTATTCACCAAGAAAGACCAAAACGGCATCACAAATGAACAGGTCAACAAAAAGTGTTCCATTGTTTCTTCCCTCTGTAGACATTCAGTATATACTCTATGTACACAACCATAAAACATCCCACATATGTAAGGGGATTCTTAAATACTGCAACTGTCTTAGTGCTGAGTTTTATTAGGGGGCAGTCCTTAAATACCGGTTTTGTAGGACCGATATGTGCCAATATCCAGGTTTAAAGCACTTTTCTATGTTTAGACAAAATATCAGATTTTGTTATATGCCACTTCTGTATTTTTTGAATAGTTGATTTTATATAGGAAGGAGTATTAAGATATTTTGTAAATTTAACCAGTTCTTCTTCTCATTTCTTAAGCCACAAGACATTTACTGTACAAAACCATTTCTGCACAAGCAAGACCAAAAATAAAGATGGTATAGAAAGATACTAGAATAATTAAAAAACAAAGTGTTCTCACTAGATATTATTTATAGATATATTTTGTGAGGAGTTAGCCAGTAGCAGTACAAGTGCACTACTCAAAAGGGGTCCTTTCAATTTGGCCACTGGGGGTCCTATCAATTTTGCCACTAGAACTAAAACATTCCATTCCAAGGCAAACATATAGGACTTCAAAGGAGCTGACTTTGATAAGATGGCCAACAGAGTTAAGCTTGCCCTGGCAAGAAGAAATACAGGTGTGGGAGTACAGGCAAAGTGGGCAAGTATTAATGATGCAATACTTGAAGCAACATCCCATTGTGTTAGGGAGAAAAGCAAGAGCAAAAGAAGTAGGAAACCACTTTGGTTCTCAAAAACAGTAGTAGAAAAGATCAGAGCCAAAAGGTTGGCCTTCAGGAAATATATAGAAACGCAGTGGGATGAAGATAGGGAGGCATATCAAACTTCCTAAGGGAAGCAGGGAAGGCAGTAAGGCAGGCAAAGGCCCAAGCTAAGGAAACACTAGCACAAACAGTAAAAGAAGGGTACAGGACTTTCTATAGATACATTAGTAAAAGGAGAAAGTTCAGAGGAGGTATTGCTAAGATCAAAGGGGGTAAGGTGGAGTGTGTTCAGGAGGACCAAGAAAAAGCATCTATCCTAAATAGATATTTCTGCTCAGTATTTACTGATGAGAAGGTAGGGCAGGGCCCACGGCTCAACACCTTGGACACAGGAGGGAGGGAGGGAGGTGTGCACAAGTCCCTTCATAAATGAAAGGGTCCTGCAAGATCTCACTAAGCTCAGGGTGGACAAGGCAATAGGATCTGATGGCATACATCCCAGGGTACTAAAGGAGTTAAGGGTGGAACTAGCAAAGCCATTATCAGAACTGTTTAGTGAGTCTCTGAGCACAGGAGAGGTCCCAGAAGACTGGTGAAGGACTCATGTGATCCCACTCCACAAGAGTGGCAGCAGGGAGGACACAGGGAACTACAGACCAGTCAGTCTTACCTCAGTAGTGGGCAATATTATGGAGGTTCTCCTTAAGGAAAGGATAGTGCAACACCTGGAATCCATAGGGGCACAGGATCCAGGACAGCATGGGTTTACAACAGGACGGTCCAGTCAAACTTATCTCATAGATTTCTTTGACTGGATAACCATAGTGGTGGACCAAGGGGGTGCAGTTGATGTCGCCTACTTTGACTTCAGCAAAGCTTTTGATACTGTTCCACATAAAAGATTGATTAACAAGCTGGGTAGGCATGGGGTGGATCAGAGGTTGGTCAACTGGGTGGCAAACTGGTTGGCAGGCAGAAAACAGAGAGTGGTGGTAAACAATATACAGTCAGAAGAGATGCAAGTCACAAGTGGGATACCTCAGGGATCAGTCCTGGGGCCAGTCCTCTTCAATATCTTCATCAGTGACATTGCTGATGGACTGGAGGGTAAGATTTGTCTGTTTGCAGATGACACCAAGATCTGCAACAGAGTAGATGATCTAGATGGGGTGGACAAAATGAGAAGAGATCTGGATAAACTGGCAAAATGGTCAGAAGAGTGTACCAAAATCCAGGACGCTACCACTACTCCAAAGTGGTTGCCACATTTCAGTATGTCAATAGGGACCTCTTATACATTGATCCATGACCATCACTACAATGCTGCAGGTGCCTATCAGACTGACGTCCTCATACTAATGTCCTAGGCATGACCACACCATCTCCCCACCACTCTGTGCCACAACCTCTCCCCACCACTCAGTGCCACCCCTGCTCCCCCACACTGCCCACCCATGCCACACAACCCCACCCCCACCCCCACCAACACACACACCTCTCCAGCAATCTTACCCCTGCTCACCATGGCCACCAATTTCCCCTGTGATTCCCACAATCCAGTTGATTGCTATTCCCAGCATCACCTCCTTGTGTGGCACTAAAAGTCTAACACACTGCCACATGAATAGACGACTGCCCCTACTTAGAATTATTTCCCTCCTCCTTTTACTATCTGGAAATATCCACCCCAACCCTGGCCCAGGCTCCCGCGTTCTGCTGCACCCACAGACGATGCGCCGCCCATAGTCAACCATGGGCCTCTGCATAGAGTCCATGAACATATGCAGCATACTTAACAAAATGGTTGCACTGCAATGGTGGGTTACCAGGCACAAACCTGATATCTTCACAATGGTTGAGACATGGGTCTCAAAGAAAACCCCTGACACCCTCATCTCCCTCGCTTCTCAGACTAGACAGAGTGGGCAAGAGGGGTGGAGGATGTTCAATATACCTGTGGGACTCCCTACTAGCACAAGCCATCCCCCCACCTACACTAGATCATGGTGCCCAAGCCATGTCCGTGAAGGTCTCACCTGACCCCTCCAAGGCCCCTATCATAATCACTGTGGCCTATATACCACCCCACAAGCAAACCCACGCTCTTCTCTCCCTGAAGGAATTTATTGCAAGCCTCCACCACAAGTCAGAGCACATCCTTCTGGGTGATCTGAACCTAAACTGTCTGGCTGCATCCACAACCACCTGCAAAGATGCCCTGTCAGCCCTTGACCTCCACCAGATGGTGACCCAGCCTACAAGGTACAACTCAGCCACTGGGATGCAAACCTTGCTGGACATTGTATTAACTAACTGCCCACATAAAATCAAGGATGTTATGGTCCTCCCTAACTCCCTCAGTGACCACTCCCCAGTAATCTTTACATGGACAGCCAAGCAACCTGCACCCTCCTCACCACCATGCTCCATTGCCGCCTCTGCCCCGCCAGTCTTACGAGCCTCAAGCATCACCTAGCTCACTGCGACTGGTCATCTATATACCAGGCCATCTCTGTGGACGCAGTGGTAGAATACTTCAATAACACCTTCACCCTAGCCTGTGACACCTTCGCTCCCCTAAAAAAGACACACCTCAAGAGGCAAAATGCCCCCTGGATTACCCCATCCCTCTTACAGCAGCTCAAGAACTGTGACAACCTTTGGAATAAGGCAAATGAATCGGGCAAACCTGCATACAGGTAAGCCTACCATGCAGAATGGAACAAATGCACCTGGGCCATCCTCAAAGCAAAAGCCGAGCATTACAGAGCCACCCTGACTGCCACCTGGAGCTCAACACGCAAATTGTGGGGTAATATAAAAACATTAAATGGTAAGTTGCGGTCCCCTCTCCACTCCCAGATCTCCACAAATGGCTCGGTCACCACTGACCTGAAACAAATTGCCGCTACTCTCAACTCCAACTTTAAGGACCTAGGCTCTGTGCTTCCTCCCAATTTCTTCGTCACACCCAGCCAAGACCCCTCCCCATCCTCCCATGCCCCCCTTTCTATCTCCCGACCATCTGCCCCTGGGAAGCTGAAACCTACCTGATCAAAGCCCTGAATGGCACCAGCCCCCTTAACGACCCTCTAGACATCAAACACCTCCATCTGGTCCTGGACACACTGCTTCTCCCACTAACTGCTCTACTAAACTGCTCTCTCTGCCTTGGAGTTCCCCAGCAAATGGAAAAATGCGGTTGTAATGCCCATCCATAAAGGTGGGGATTCACTACTCCCAAGGAACTACCATCCAGTCTCTATTCTCCCCCCACTGTGGAAGGCCCTGGTAAAGGTAGTGGCAGACCAACTGATCAATTACGTTGAAACCCATAACCTGCTGTGTGTGGAGTAGCACAGGTTCTGAGCCAGACACAGCACTACAACAGCTCTCATTGAATTCTCGAACTACATTCACTCTGCCCTAGACAAGGGACAGCTGGCAGGGGCCATGTTCATTGACCTGTCCAAGGCCTTTGACATGGTTAGCCACCCCCTCCTGCCGAACACCCTGATGCACACAGACCTCTCTCAAGGTCCCCTAAACTGGTTTGCCAGCTATTTGACCTCCAGTATGCAATGCATCAGGATAAATAATACTGTATCCAGCACCTGCCCCACCTGCTCTGGAGCCCCACAGGGCTCCATCCTAGGGCCATTACTTTTTAGCCTGTTTCTGAATATGTTTCCCACCTCGTGCTCTGGCAAGATACTTCTATATGCAGATGACACCATCCTCTGTGCCTCCCATGCAAACTCCACTAACCTGAAGGCCTTGCTGCAGCACTCATTCAGCCAAGCTGAGCAATGGTTTGCCAAGTACAAGCTAGTACTAAACCAGAAAAAAACTAAAACCATGCTGTTCGTGCACCCACAAAGTAAACTAAAAAATGCCCAACTGAGAATCTTGTCCAGCTCACACCACCCCCTAGAACAGGTCTCATCTTATAAATACCTTGGGATCATGTTTGACCCTGCTCTCACTTTTCACGGCCACATCAGCAAACTTACAACCATGATGAATGCCCGAATTGGCCTCCTCTATCGACACAGGGACTGTCTACCCCCTGAAGCTATACGTCTAGCCATCACTTCATCCGTTATGTCACTGGTCGATTATGGCCTACTGGTCTACACCACCACTGACACCACTGATCTCAACAAGATTAAAGTAGCCATCAACAAAGCCTGCAGGATCCTGTCAGGGTCTGATCCTCAACCTTGATGAAAGGCTCCAGTTCCAAGCATGCCTCATGGTAAAAAAATCCATCCTTGGGCAGACACACCCAGGAGTGTCAGCCTCCTTGCCTCTTGCCACCCCCAAAGTCCACACATGCAGAACAGACACAATAACACTGGCCAGCCCCAGGCTCAGGACTACGCTTGCCCAGAGATCGTTCCCAGTCATGGCCCCTGCCTGGTATAATGCCCTACCATCCTCGGTCATTACCCACGCCAAGCTTGGCCCTTTCAAAGTGGCCCTCAAAAATCACCTCTATGCTAATCGTACCTGCAGCTGTCCATGCTAGTCCTACTGCCATTTTTAAACCAAAGCCCAGTCTTAGGTCTAACCCAAGATTGCTCCACTTAACCCCACCAGGACCCACTATCATGTCTCTGCTCTCTTGTTATTCTGCTTAGCTATCACTGTGTCTAAGCCTACACCACTACTTTGCAAAGAATGTATGTAACCAATAAAATTATTACTCTGTATAGGTACATACCAATGTTTTGTAATGCCTGCACTACTCCACTGCAAAGGATGTCTGTAACTGCTTAGCACTGCAAAGGACTTATCTAACTGCTTAGCTAACACTCTGTATAGGTACACATCAAAGTATTATATTGTTTAATAATGTTTGCACATCTACTGTCCAACCAGTTATGTAACATTGTCTTTGCTGTACTACTGTCATGTCTGTATTTGTCAGCCTTTGGAAATGAGTCTATGACTCAAAGGATTGTAAATAAATAAATAAATAAAATAAAAAAAACTGGGGTTTAACACAAAGATCATGCACATAGGGAAGAGAAACCCTGAAGCTACCTATAGGTTGGGAGGGGAGTTGCTGGCAATCACAAGGGAAGAAAGAGACTTGGGCAACTTCATCACAGATGACCTGAAATCATCCAAGCAGACCACTAAAGCAGTAGGTAAGGCTAGAGGTATGTTGAGGTGTATTAGTAGGGGTATCACAAGTCATAAGAGGGGCGGTAATAATCCCTCTTTACAAGACACTGGTTAGGCCTCATCTGGAGTACTGCATGCAGTACTGGAAGCTGCACCTGCACAAGGACATTAACAAAATGGAGGCAGTCCAGAGAAGGGCGACCAAAATGGTGCAGGGACTGCATCAGAAAACATATGAGGACAGATTAATGGAGCTCAATATCTATACCCTGGAGCAAAGAAGAGAGGTGATATGATTGCAGTTAAACTTTTTTTATTAATTTTTCATAAGATATACAGACAAACCTCTTACAGTACAGTACAATGTGAGGATTTTTTTTTTTAAAGAAATTGAGGCTGCATATAATAAGAACATTGCTACAATAATACAAGGAGCTTTTGGTTTAAAATATAGTAAACAATACAGGTCATGTAATTAGCATATACTTGACATTTGTAGTGAACTTAAAGCGGATAGTATGATTAGATACGGTTTATATTAAAATGTTACATAATTATATATGATGCTGCAAAAGGGAAAAAAGTACATTCGTAAAAGGATTGTGGAGTAATAAAGAATGATTGAGAACAGAGTATAGGAAAGAAAAGATATATAAGAAAGTTAAGAAGAGAGACAGGGAAACTATAAAAAAGGGGAAAAAAGCGAGACTACAATGATGTAACAGTAAAAGGGGAAAATCCATATATATTAAGTCCATACATTGGTGTTGGAAGATTTAGTTGATTCCAAAAAATTAAAAAAGCCCTGCCAACAATTGTTATATAAAATGAGTCGGTCAGACAAGATATATGTCATACGGTCCAGAGAGGCATATTGCAATAGTTGGTTAATGATACCGGGAAGGGTAGGGATTATATTGGATCTCCAATGCATGAGGATTGTGCGTTTAACTTGAAGGAAGAGTATATTTAACCATCTGCTCTGCTGAATATGAAATTTTATAAGAACGGTGATTAAAAATACCAAGAATGCAATGTTTAGGGTCTAGTAAAAGGTTGACCTACCACTTTCATTGCAAATCTGTGAGTACAGTGCCAAATCTTTGTATGAGGGACAGTGCCATAAGATATGCAATAAATCCCATTGGGGAACTGCAGCGCCAGCAATTGTTATTGTTCAATAAACCCATTTTTGTAATACAACAGGAGTTCTGTACCACAAATGAAGGATCTTGGTTTGAATGAGGGAACTGCGCTTATCATTAAAAAGATTTGTGACAGGAGAGCCAACATCTGGACCATTGTGCATTGGTGATATTATATTGTAGCAAAGTACTCCATCTGTTTTAGCATTGACAGAGTAGTCAGGAAGGATATCACAAATATCTTTGTAAACAGTACTATTTAAATTGGATGTTGTTTTATCCATTTAGAGATGTGCTTATCATACAGAGAATTGATAGAGAAAGGTGTGAGGTAAGAGTTGCATGCAGTATAGGTTGTAGATATTTCCAAAAATCCTGATGGGGAAGATTCCATATGCCTCGTAGGTAGGTGTAAGATTTTAACTTTAATGACTTGGGTTCAAGTATATCCTGCAAAAGAGAATACCCTTATTTTTCCAGGTACGACAAAAATGGGGTGATTATCAAGAGATATATGGTGGTTACCCCAGATGGGGTGTAAGCTAAGGGTTTGGGTTAGATTTAATATGCTTGTGAATGATTTTCCAATAGAATATAGAAGCAACTATGGTAGGGTGAGACTTTAAGAAGAGGTAAGGTGTTATAAAGGAAAGAAGTCGCCACATTACCAGGATATAAGGATGTTCCATATTGACCCATAAAGGAGACTGGATGTTGGGTTTGTTAAACCATTTAATTGTTTGAGATGTACGGAAAGCCCATAAGTAGGCTTTGAACCAAGGAAGGCCAAAGCCACCTTTTGACCAATGGGATCTAAGTTTATTACTACTAAATCTAGGTATTTTGCCTTCCCAAATGAAGCTGCCGATAATTTTGTCTATTTTGGTAAGAAAACTAGAGGGAAGTATCAAAGGATATTGGAAAATAGGTATAATATTTTAGGAGTTATTGACATTTTAATGGCGGAAATTTTACCATTAAAAGAAAGTTTAAGTAAGCTTCACTATCAAGTGTTGTTTGGATACTGGTTAACAGAGGGGAAAGATTAGCATCCCATAATTTATTCAATGTCGGGTGATCCGAATGCCAGATAAGATATACCTTGGGGCCCAACGAAAGCCTAATGAGTTGTTCATGAGGGACTACAAAGGTTATTCAGTGGCATTTTGATTTGTTAAGGTTTAGAGCTAGTCCGGAGTGGAGGTGAAGTCATTCAGTAGTTTAACTAAAGGTTGCCAAGAACTTTCGAGGTTTTCGAGTAAAATAAGGAGATCATCTGCATATGAGAGTGAAGTATGTGAGAGTTACCAATAGTAATGCCTTTAATTGTACCGGATTGACATAGGGACGTAGAAAGAGGTTCCATGGCAAGTATAAACAATGAAGGCGATAAGGCATCCTTGTCTGGTGCCTCTTGCTAAGTAAAAAGGAGGGGACAAAATAGAGTTCGTGAGAATTGAGCTGAAGGGAGGTATACAATAATTGAATCCAAGCACAAAAATTATTTGTAAAGTTAAATGAGATAGCACCTGATATAGATATTCCCAATTGAGAGAGTCAAATGCTTTCTCAAAGTCAACTATTGCAGCTGCAGGGGTTTTAAGATTTTGCTTTGTGAATTAAATTGAGTAATGAGCGAAGATGATCGGAACTGTTTCTATTTTGATAAATCCTGATTGAGAAGTATGGATGAGTTTAGCCATTAAAGATTCTCAGCGGAGAGTTAGTAATTTGGCAAGATTTTTCCATCAGTATTAAGAAGTGAGATCGGTCTATAGTTTGAAGGAAGTAAAGGGTCTTTGTCTTTTTTTGGTAAGACTGTTATGATGGCTTGGTCATTGTGCATGGGAGTTTCTTTATTAAGGTTGTCTTGAATACATTGACTAATACAGGACAAAGAGTGTCAGATAGGGTTTTATAAAAATCAATAGGGAACCCATCACTGCCAGGTGCTTTACCGCTTTTAATGATGATAAAGCAGTTTGGATTTCGTAAAGTGATTGGTTTATCAGGCACAGCTTTGTCCTGAGGATAGTGGGTAGATTCAATTTTTCCAGAAAATGCTGTATTAGGTTGGGATTTGTAGTATTAGGTTGCGAGTATAGTTGATGGTAAAAGGATTGCATAATATGATTGATTGAAAGGTTGTCGTGTGTGTCTGACCTGATGGATCTTTTAGACCTGCTATATGTCTCTGCATCTGTTGAGTTTTTAGCTGGTAAGAGAGCAACTTTCCGCATTTATCCCCTTGTTCCCAATAACCGTGTTTAATCCTAAAAAGGGCAAGTTCAGCTTTCCTGGATATCAACTCGTTAATTTTAATTTTAATTGTAGAAATTCCAGATGAAGCTGTGAATTATGATTGGGTTTATTTAATTTATAGTATTGGGTTCTTTTTCTTTAAGGGATTTTTCTAAATTAGCTAATTGTTGTTCTCTTAATTTCTTTCTATGCGCTGCATAACTAATAATTTTACCTCTAATAGTGGCTTTAATGCTTCCCAGATAGTACCTTGAGACATATCTGGAGTATTGTTAATAGAAAGAAAATCTTGAATCTGGGTTTAATCCAAGGAGTGAATTCAGAGTCTCTGAGTAAAAGTGGGTCTAAACGCCAAGATGGGGATTTAGAAGAAGGTGGACCCCAGAGTAAATGCAAACTGATAGGGAATGATCAGATATAACAATAGGGAGAATCGATGTATCAATAATTTTTTCAGTAATGAGGGAGAAGAGAACCAATAATCAACTTACTATATGATTTATGTAAAGAGGAATAAAAGGTGTAATCTCGTTGTCTGGGATGATGTAGTTCCAAATGTCAGAGAGACCTAAACTTTATAAGCATTGATAGAGCATTAATACTACAGGGGTGGGCATCATGTGATGAGTTACTTCTGTCTAAATATGCTTGTAAGTGCTAAGTTAAAGTCACCACCAATAAGAATAGGTGAATTATTTTTATTATTAATCATAATTTGTTGGGATAGATTATGGAAAAAAATGGGTGAATCAAAGTTGGTGCATATACATTCACAAACATAAGCGACCTGCTGTGGTGTTTAATAGGTTATAATCCACCTACCATCCGGGTCTCTAATGATTTTTATGGGGGCCAATTAAGAGATTTATGTATTAAGATAGCAACCCATGTTTTTTGGATGGAGAAGATGACGATATACTTGACTCGACCAGTCCCTTTTAAGTCTGTCGACATCCTCTGATAAAAGTTTAGTTTCTGTAAGAAAGCAATATGTGTTTTATGCTTTTAAGATAGGTAAGTACTTGCTTACGTTTACAAGGCGAGTTGAGTCCCTTGACATTCCATGAATGTAAGATTAGATCACTCATGGTACTAGGATATAAGGTAATTAGTTACAAATAGGAATGAGGGACTCAATACCATTAATTTGGAGGATGTCACAGATTCAAAAGGTAAATATATATAATAAACAAATGTATGCAGGGCCCTTAACTTGTATGGGTTCGAGATGATTGAGTATTTGTATTCATTTTGTCTCACAGAGGGAGAGTATAGAGATAAGAATATCAAGTAATTAAACATTAGAACCAACAAACGTTAGTATAAACTCAGTAACAAGAATATTAATTTGAAACTTTATGAATGCAGAGCAATAAGAGTCGGTAACATACTAGGACTTCACTCTACACTACTAGGCGTAGAGTAATTAGTGAATCTCAAGATACGGTTTACTCTATAATCTTAAGATACTAAACTTTATATAACAGTATATTAATGAAGTGTAATTGAGATTTGTGCTGAGGTAATTAAAGCATTACCCTGAAAAACAAAACATCATTCTACCAAATAAAAAGGATAATTATGTAATAGTGTTAAATTCCAAACATAATGAATTAGCTTGGACCTAGCAATAAGTCCAATATTAAATAAAGTATACCAACATGATGGCAGATAATGCTGAAACAGTGTGAGCCAGATAAAGGATGCCCGATGTGTATTAATCCACATAAGCTAGGTTAGGGATGCAGTATATACTATAGGTTCATAGTGCATCAGTGTATTGTGGAATCATTTTTATAAGTTCCAATGATTTGGAAGAAATGGGATGAAGAATAATGTCAAAAGGCGGAAAAACTCAATGTATACAAATACAATTGAAGCATACTTTGTGCAAAATCTGTGAGATATAATGGGAATGCACCTGATGCACTACATACCAGAAGTGATGCAAAATAAATATTAAATAAGTAAATGATTTTAGAGTATTTGTCTAATCATCCTCCACATTCCAAATGATAGGATTTATGGGAAAATGCTATAATAGTAGGGGTTAAGGGCACACTGATATGAAATACAGAACTCTATATATGTATGTATGCATCTGACCACATGGTGGCGCCAAAGCTTATGAAAAATTAGAGTGTAAATAGCAATTATATATACTAACGTCTGGCACCACACAAAGATTAATTAGAGGAGATCTTACAAACATCTTAATATTTATTCTTTCTCTCATTTATTTTTTTTTTCCATTGAATACATTGAGAGTAACTCCCACATGGATTAAATACCTCCAGTG
Source organism: Neoceratodus forsteri (assembly GCA_016271365.2). Taxonomy (NCBI): domain Eukaryota; kingdom Metazoa; phylum Chordata; order Ceratodontiformes; family Ceratodontidae; genus Neoceratodus; species Neoceratodus forsteri. The sequence goes on along the minus strand of CM057452.1, from coordinate 478,301,534 downwards.
TCAACTGTCTCACCTCCCACAGACAGATACAGGCTTCTCAGCAGCGATAGTGATTTACTGCATTTAAGTGCTCCAAACCTGTTGGGTCGATAGAGACTGCACTTCTGTAAATGTACTGAAGAATCCGAGTGAGGTGGTGTGAAGAGGAGGGATTCTGTTGAGAAACTGCTATATCACATCTAATTATGGGCCATAGTATTTATTACAATTTTTTTTTTTTTTTTTTTTAGTGGAAAAGCCTCAGGTAGCCTTGCTCTTCGATTTTCCTTTTCTTTTTGGGTGGTTCAGATGATTTAAAGGGAGAGCTGGATACAAGATCAGCCCAGGAAGAATCGAGAGTCATTACCATTGAGAGCTTCTTCTGGTCTTGAGTAAAGGTTGGATACAGTCTGTCTCAGATCCTCCAGTAGATGAGTGCAGATCTTCTTGGAGCAGATCTTCTTGGAGTGGGGAGAATTTGTTAGACAAGGTAAGAGGAGTAGAAAACTGATGATGCCCACATGGGAAGCTGAGAGGTGGAAATATTATTTAAACAGCAAGTATTATTATTTAGAGAAGAACCAGATGCTTTTTTTCTTGTAGTATGCGTGCAGAGCTTCCGGCAGGAGCTACAGTGGCAGATATGATGGCTGCAGATTTCTCAGGACCTGAAGGACAGTTTCAGCAGGAAGGGCAAGACATTGTAATTGTGAAGTGCTTGTGCTGGAGCAGGAGTGAGCTGCATTAGCATCGCAAGGCAATGTAGGTGCGGCTGTGTCCAATTCAGAAATTCAGAGAGATTCTGGGGTACTGAAACTTTGGTAGAATTATTCAAAAAAGGCGTATTGTTGCAGGGTAACGTAGTACAAACTTAATTCCACGCTGATGAAGGATTGTTTTAATGGGTTGTAAGCTTTTCGTTTGTTAGATAATTCTTTAGAATAGTCTCTGAAAATTAGGATTCTGTTTTCTTGCTAAGTAAGTGCACCTAATTGCCTCTTTTTGAAGAATCAGTTCAGTATGTGCGTGGTTTAGAAATCTGGCAATGATGGGCCTGGGTTTCGCCTGGTCCAGGCCTAGATTTAAGGTGCGGTGAGATCTCTCGATGATTAGGTCTTGGGCTGGTAATTTAGCAAAGAAGGAAGTATAGAGTTAGAAGAGCACTGGTGTCTCCTAGTTCAACACCTTCAGGAAACCAGAAATCTAAGGTTGTTACGCCTGTTTCTATTTTCAATATCATCTATTTTGTCCTGAAGGTTCCTAATAACTCTGTCCTGCTCCTGATGGTAGCCTGTAATGTTAATGGAATCTTCATTTTGAGATGCTTTAACATTAGTAGCGCTTATTTTGATCAAGTGCCTGCATATTATTGATATTTTGTTGAGATGCAATTTTAATACATTGATTTCACTTATTAGTTGCTGAAACATTGCCTCCACTCTATTAAGAGAACTGTTATGTGGAGATTGGTCTGCCATTATTGTAGGCCTTAATAGAGAAATTGAAAAGCTGTAGATAACTCGTTCAGTAATTATGAGGCAATAAAAATACTGTACCAGAGCTGTTCTGCGATGTACATATAGTAAGATCTCAGATGTTGGTGAAGGTAGGAAGTCTGGAATCTGTAGGATGGATGATGATATTTGGTGAATCCAGGGAGATGAAGAATCAAGCAGCCATCTTCAGCACAGCCGAGGTGATATGATTGAAACATTCAAACATCTTAAGGGCATTAACAAGGTGAGAGTCTAACATGTTTCAGTATAAGAAAAATAGCAAGACAAGAGGACACAGCATGAGATTAGAGGGAGGCAGATTAAAGAGTAATGTGAGGAAGTTCTTTTTCACAGAAAAGGTGGTGGATGCATGGAAGGGCCTACCTCAGGAAGTGGTGGATATTAATACAGTGCAGGGCTTCAAACAGGCATGGGATAGGAATAAGGAAACACTACAGATGAGTATGAATAAATAGGACATTGACAGAGTAAAGGCCTATGGCACATTCATAAGGTAGAAAAAAGCATTTGTCAGTGCTGAATGTTTGCTTGCTGGCATTGGCATTGGTAGTGTAGGAGTTAGAGAGCTGCATAATAGGAATGGCAATGAAGTATTGAACTGAAGCCAACCCCACCACCACCCTGCAGAGACTGACAGGCATTGGGGTGTGCCTTTGGGTCATCATGCTTTACGGCCACACCATTTCATCACACCCTACCCTGCAGACACCGACAAGTGTCATGGTGTGCCTTGGGGTCTTTGGCTCTTATGCTCACCCCATTCCATCAGGAAATACAGTGAGATTGGCGGTATAGGAGAATGGGGTGAACTTTGGGCGAAGAGTCCAAGGCACACCCCATGCCTCTCACTCACGAGTGGGTGGAATGGCAAGGAGTATTACCGTGGAGAATCCTAGTTACACCCTGATGCCTGTTAGGCTTTACAGGGTGGGCGCTGGGTCGGAAACCCTAACGCCCAGGTGTTCATTGGCATTTTCACGCCAAATTTTCAACATGGGTTTTTTGTGACTCCCACCTTATGAATAGTGGCAATATCAGTTCGTTAGCCAAAAGCTGATTTTGCACAGCGACTACGCCATTTGGCACCACAATGTGTGAAAACACATTTCAAACAGGATGTGAAAAATGACAGCTGTACTGTTCATGGGGAGGTGCAAAAAATGGCAATGTTGAAGATCTGCAGTGAAAATATTTAAAAAACTGGTGAAGTCACGAGCGTGCATAGGAACTGCGCAATGCACACCCATAATGCAATTAGTTTGGGGAATTTTTACAGCAGATTGTCAACACAGGCATTTTGGAACCTCCACTTATGAGCAGTGTCACTGTGCTTTTCTTAATCTGTCCCGAACAGTGATTTCCCACAGCGACCACGCATTTCTGCCCTGGAAGTGCGAAAATACATTTCAGCCATGATGTGAAAAATGACAGCTGTACTATTCATAAGGAAGTGTGGAAAAATGCCAGTGGTGAAAATCTGGACTGAAAATATTACAAATGCATGAACTTACGAAGGTGCGTGGAAACTGCGCAATGGTCACTCGTAACACAGTCATTTTATGGACTTTTTTCACCAAATTTTTAACATAGCCATTTTAACACCTCTGCTCATAAACAGTGTCACTGTGATTTTCTTAATCTGTCCCGGACATTGATTTCGCACACCGACTGAGCCATTGTGCGCTACATGCGTGGAAACACATTTTAGGTAAGATGTGAAAAATGACAGCTGTATTGCTCATAAGGAGGTGTGGTAAAATGGCAATGTTGAAAATCTGGAGTGAAAATATTGAAAATTCGCGAACTTACAAGCTGCATAGGAACAGCGCAAATGCATGCTCAGTGAAACAAGTCATTTTTGGTTTTTCAATTAAATTTTCAACACAGAGTTTTTAGGGGCCTACCTCATGAACTGTTACACTGTCATTACGCAACTTGGTCCCAAAAGGTGGTTCCACACAGTGACTACGAAATCACCTTTCAGGGCCGATTAACAAAATGACAGTGCCAAAACTCATGAGGTGGTGTCCCAAAAACCCCATGTTGAAAATTTGGTGAAAAAATTCCCAAAAATGCCTGAGATATGCATCAAAGTGAAAAAACCCTATTTATTCCATTATACAGCTTACTGGCATTTCCTCAGTTTGCTGTCGGCTTTGAAGAGTACAGATGTGTTCCTAGTCCAACGAAGATCATCGCGCCAGACTCTGGAGGTAAGTATGGGGTGACGTGGGGGTATGGGGAGGCAGGGTGCACAGAGGGTGGGCACAGGTGGGGGTCAGGACAGTCAGCAAGGGACCGTTTTTTCTTGCAGGTTATTTTTTTCTCATAGATGATGCGGAACTTGTGCAGAGCTATCAACATATTTACCTAATGAGCGGTTAAGACCTATACAATTGGTAGCTAATGTAATGCATGATATGAGGTGGTAGAGAGCTCTAAGGGGGAAGAATCACTGGGCCAGGGTGGTCCTGACCTTAGGCACCTTCCAGATAGTTTTGGGGGCAGCCTGGTGGACACTGAGATGGTGGCTGCCTGAAGAGAAGCCATGACACCTATTGTGGTTAAACCCAGGTGGATTTTTTGGTGAAGAGACCGGTCTGGTTTAATAGTCTTTCCTCAAGGGAGAGGATATTGGTAAGTGCATATAGGGTGCAGGTATGTGTATTTCTGTTGGCACCAGAGAGGAGCCAGCAGACCTTATTGATGACTACTTGTATTTGATGAAATGCCATAGGGTTGAAGCAGCATAGATTGTGAGTCCATAGTCCACCAGCAACAAGACTGAGGAGGTAATGGCTAGGTGAAGTGCTTCAGGTGGCAGGCAGTCTTTATCTCTGTAAAGGAGACCAATGCTGGTGTTGGTGGTGGAGGTGAGGATTTTTATATGTTCATGGAATGAGAGGGAAGAGTCAAATGTAATACCTAGATACTTATACTTTTGGACCTGTTCCAGCGGGATGAGAGAGGCAGACAGTATTTCTAGGAGGAAATCCTTTGATCTGTTTTGGCAGTGGGCGTAGAGCATCGTCTTAGTTTTTTTAATGTTGACCACCAATCTGTGTTCAGCAAACCAGTGTTCAATCTGAGAGAAGGAATTTTATAAGGTATGCTGAAGAGAGAGAGAGAGGATCAGGATGTGCGGCATTTAGAACAGTGTTGTCTGTGTAGAGGAGAAGGTTGCCAGGGCAGGATTTAGGCAGGGCATTAAGGCAGATGCTGAATAGCAAGGACCCAGGATAGCTCCCTGGGGAACTCCTGAGCACACAGGCAGCATAGTAGATATGGTATTATTAATTTTAACACATTGGGTTCTAGATGAAAGATAGCTGGAGAACCATGAGAGTGGACAATGAGAGACCCCAATTTGTTGTAATGTGTTAAGAAGGAGGGGGGGAGAAACTGTGTCGAAGACCTTTGAGAGGTCTATAAACATGGCCCCTGCAAGGTGCCCCTTGTCAAACTTGGAGTGTAGGGAGTTAGCAGATTCTGTGAGGGCAGTCACAGTGTTATGACTAGCTCTGAAACCATGCTGCTCCCTACATAAGAGGTTGTGTGCGAGGAGGTAGTCAGTGAGCTGATTGGCCATGATCTTTTCCAGGGCTTTAGAGAGTGGGGGGAGAATCAAGATGGGCTGGTAGTTGTTTGGGAGGGAGCTGTCACCACATTTCAATATTGGTGTTATCACTGCCATTTTCTATGAGGTTGGGAACTGGCCCAGGCACAGGGACAGATTTAGAAGGTCCATGAGTGGGGAGATAACTGAGTCTAGTGCAAGGTATAGGATACACATATCGAAGGAGTCTTTGCAGTAATTGGAGCTCTGGAGGGCTTTGGACAGGTAGGCTTTCGCTTCTGTAGGGGTAATGACTCTGAGTTTGAAGGGGGGTGGAGGAGCTCAGGTGGTGGGGTAGGTTGAATTGGATCAAAAAAGTTGCTAGGGAGGACTGAGCTGAGGTCTGAGAAGATGGAGTTGAGGCAGTTAGCTATGTGAAGTGTGTATGTGGTGTTAGTACCATTAACACTAAGTTGTGGCTAAAGAGTGGCCAAGCCTCTGGTCCCAGGGGAGAGCCAGCTTTAGTAACAGCACTCTAGGACCCATGTTATAAGGCCTGCTACAGAGATAAGCAGTCTCCTTACCCATGCTGCAGGAAGCATCTCAATATCCTACATATCCAGCTGTGAAGCTGGCATCCTTTAAGCGTCATTCAAGCCAGCACCCTGGACTAGGGTACTGTGCTGGCACATCACCCTCCAGTGAAGCTCCTGGGGCATGATGCACTCCCCCTTAATGTCTGGGCTGGCTAGCCCTTAATCCTCAATGATGTCCTTTCAGCCAAAATATGTTTGCTCTCCCATACTGCATGGACCATATTGCTATGCCCCTCTCACAACCTTACCAACAGAGACTGATGCAGAGGCACCAGATTCCTGCATGGGCCCACTTGTAACAACCACTTCCCATTTTGTCAGGGAAAGGGGTTGTTACAGAACTGATTGAAAAATTCTGAAAAGCATTTTGGAAATGGAATTGCATTGAGCCTGACTTCCACTGGCAGAATTCCACATTCCACCTGGCAGAGGCTAACCTGGATATTGTGGCCATTACTGAGTCATGATACACTGGAAACCATGACTGGGACATGGCCATACTGGACTATACTCTGTTCAGAAAGGACCGGGTGGGAAGAGAAGGAGGATTTGTGGTGCTTTATGTGAGGGAAAGCATAAAAGCCACTGAGATACAGGGAATACAGGGGGAGGCAGAGGTAGTGTGGGTCACCCTGGAAATGGGGAATGGAGCCACTGTTTTCACTGCAGTGACCTCCAGACCTCCAGCACAGGGGGAGGAATTAGATAAGGTACTGGTAGAAGTCATTGGAAAGATGGCAGAAAAGGGGGAGGTGAGGCTGGTGGGGGACTTCAACCTAACACTCTGTAAACAGCCACCCCTGGTAAAATCACAATCCAAATCTCAAAAACCAGCACAACCCAAACATACGCAGTTTAATGATATAGCATTAAACACAAACGGTGTGTAACCCCTAGATGTTGCTATCCCAAGGGCTACTACCCCTGCCTGCTTGGCTAGTAGCAGGTTAAGAGGCCTGGGTAATAAAACAGGTACCTCCACTCAGAGGTAAGGGTTGTTAGTTGTCAAGCTAACCTGGGCACAGCCCTCCAGGACACTGTAACCCCCCTCTTTCCCATCTAGTGGCCTGAACAATATACAATAATTACTTTCACAATGACCCTTATTCACCTGGCAATTACCCACACTGTTTGGACCTACCACTAGGGCTGGTTCCTCTAGCTTGACCCTGGGGACCCCCTGTAAAACAAGGTTAAGCACAGCAAATAGCAACAGTACAATACTTTTGGCACAAACTGGAACCACAGTCAGGTTAAATGCAAACAAAGTTAAATCTGATTTATTCAGGGGACTTGAACAAGGGAGGGGCGTAATCAGGTTGATTTGCTTAAAAGCTCTATTAATCAGATAGTTACGCATGCAGTACAGAGTTCCTACACAGTCACACACTCTGGGTACCCAGGTAGGAAAGTGGAGGGCTAGCCAGGAACATTGCTGCTGGTTGGGGTCCTGTGATGAAAGAAAGCAACATGCACAACACACACTATTTGTAATCCAGAGCCAGAGAGCTCAGTTCATGAAAGAAAAGGCAACAAGACAATCAGATGACAACACTTTCAGATTTAGCTGTTGTTGCAGGGAGCTACCCTGATGTTTACTCAGAATACCCAATACTGGACACAGGCAGGATGAAATTGAGGCTGTAGGCTGTTGAACTGGAGTGCCCGGAGAAGTAGAGCCCACACGAAACACCAAGGCGTTGTTCCCTTTCAAGGCATTAAGCAGGGGGCTGATCCCCAGGCCGGTCTCTCGTTGATGACTTTCTCTGCGTAGCAGGTATTCTGGCTGGGCCAGTGTAGCAGCCTCCAGCAAGCAAAACACAGTTCAGACACCCCGTGGGGAACCAAATCACGACCCACTATAAGCACACAGCACATTCACATGTAAGGAAATGCCACTGTACCAGGCAAATGGCTCTCCAGTCGCAAGTACAGAGTCTCTGCACAATCCAGGAGTTCAGAGGTAGCTGGAAGTCCTGACAGGTCAATCGCATTCAGCAAATCCTTGGTCTTCTTCAGGTTAAAGCCTGGTCATAATTCAGTGGCTTAATTAGCTCTCCAAATTTGGATTCAGTCTGAAAACAGTACAAGTTCCCTCTCAGGGACAGCAGGCAGGCATGCAGGCCAAACTCAAGCCTTTCCATAGTTCCCCTGTGCGAATCCATTATGGATTGCTGCTCGAACTATCTCGACCTGTTACTTCTTCACTTCCCAACTCAGATCTAACTGAAACTGCAAGCAGTGTGGGACTTCTCTCAAGATCCAAAAGGTTTGGTTGGCTGATCTGTCTGTCAGTCACAACAAGGGCTCCCCCTCCAAGTTATTTTAGGCACCAAAAGCCCAAAACTACAATCCCTACAAGTGTTGGCCCCACCAAGCCCCTGTAGGCAGGCTCCATTTTAGAGTCCCAAATGTACTGATTGGCCCATTCTGACAGTCCAGGACCAAGATGATGGAAACAAACAGAACTGTCCATGCTGCAAAGAAGGCAGGTTAGAACAAACTGCAATATTATTACTACTCTAACAAATGATCAGCAAACAAGTACATCTTCTAACAGAGCTCCCTCTCAGATTAATTATGACTGCAATCCAGGCAGCTCTTAAAGAGATAGTACACAGAGGCTATACAGGCACTCTCTGGCAATACATTTAAACTGCTAAAATACAGGACACCAGCCTGGCAGTGAGCATTTAAGCAAGCTCAAGGAAGACTTTTTGGGAACCCCCATTTGTAGGCAGGTTACACCCTTCCCTGACTGGAGAAAACTTGGTGTCCGCGTGAAGTCTGTACCATCACAATATCAAAAATGCAATATAAATGAGACATATATATCATTAGCTTGTTACATCACTATACCTTTCAATATACTGCACTTCGCATTAGTACATCCATATTGACAAAACTTATGCATGTTTCATACAGGTAATGTTGATTCCACTATGATTAACACATTAGTAACATCACAATACTGCTTCAGGTAATGACTTCCTGTACATTAAACAATGTTGGAGGGGGCCCTTCCCTATCATCTAACTTGCACTGGAAGGGGCAGGGGCATCATACTGAGAAGGAAGAACAATCAACCTGAAATTGGCCATCAAGCTCAGTTTGGGTAGTGAGCTCTGAGAAATATAAACACCTTTGTGAACCACATTGAGAGGCAAATCCACTGGCCTCCCAGGATAATCATAACTGAAGCATAATACTGGCTTGACAGCTCAGCCAGTCTTTCTGGGGGGAACAGCCACAGTCTCTGTACTTTCAGCACTAACTTTGGAGCTTTTGTCATTCATGAGGGGTGCCTCTGCATGGATGGGAATGTCCAAACTGTGAGCACCGTCAGCTCCTTGCTGTGTTTCCACAACACTCTGATCATTTAGATAAGGTTCTGGCATAGTTAGGCTTTGTGGCACTGAAAGAAGGCTGTCAGCACTCTCATATTGTTGTTCAAGTTCTGGTGTGTCACCCGAGAGACTCAGACCATCAGCCCCTTCTTTGGGCAAGGGCGGCACACAGTTCCACTAAACACAGGAAGTCCGCAGCCTCAGACGTGATACTTTGCACTTCACTTTCAGGGAGCATTGGCTCCAAGGACAAAGCTAGGGGGTTAGGCAGTCCAGAAGGCCCAGCTCCATCCCCACGATTCTGCATAGGATTTCCAAAAAAACAACTGACTCAGTTCATAGGAGGGATAATAGGCATTACCATAGTCACTTTCATCAAAGGTGGACTGACATTCACTATCATTCTGTGCCTGCTGCAGGGGAAACCTTAAATCTGTAACTAGTGGGGTAGGTTGACTCTGTCTCTTTTTTGCAGCAGCACAAGTCACTGGCCCAGGACAGTCAACATCTGCTGGCTCAGCTTCAATAATAACTTGGCCAATAGGCAGCAAGTGGTTACGGTGCATGGTCTTGACAACTTTGGAGTTATTCTCTGGGTGTACCTTGTACACTGGTAGATCATCCAACTTTTCAACTACTACATGAGGAAGATGGTGCCACCTATCAGCAAATTTGTGCTTGCCATGTTGTCCCAAATTGCATAACAACACACTGTCTCCGGGCCGTAGCTCTTGAGCCTTTACTTTCTTGTTGTGCCTCTCTTTGTTGGCAAGATTTCTCTTGGCGGCCATTGTCTGGGCCAGTTGATATGCATGGTTCAATTGAGCTTTCAGTTTCTGTACATACTGCAGGTAGTTTTCGGCTCGGACCCCATCTGGAGAGATCCCAAAGCAGTCATCAACTGGTAGCCGGGCCTCCCTTCCGAACATGAGGCAGTAGGGGCAGAACTGAGTAGCATCATTTTTGGTACAATTGTATGTGTGTACCAAGGTGCTAATCTGCTGGTTCCACTTATACTTGTCTTTTGGATAGAGGGTGCCCAGCATGTCTAGAAGGGTGCGGTTAAAACGTTCTGGTTGAGGGTCCCCCTGTGGGTAATAAGGGGTGGTTCTTGACTTCCACACACCCCCAGAGAGAGCATTTCTTGATTAGCCTACTTTCAAAGTCTCTGCCTTGGTCAGAGTGGATCTGCTGGGAGGCACCATAGTGGACAAAGAATTTTTCCACTAGCACCTTGGCCACAGTAGAGGCTTTTTGATCTTTAGTTGGAAAAGCTTGTGCATACCGTGTAAAATGATCCGTAACCACTAACATATTGCCAACATTCCATTGATCAGGTTCTAAACACAAAAAATCTATGCAGACCAGTTCCATGGGGGTGCTGGTAGTGATATTGACAAGGGGAGCAGCCCTCTGAGGCAGGGCTTTTCTTTGGAGGCAATGACTACAGGTCTTTACATGGTGCTCAACATTGGCCCCCATCTTGGGCCAGTAGAATCGAGATCATACCAGGTCAAGAGAACTATCAATACCAAGGTGCCCCATGTGATTGTGGAGGGACCTCTGTACCAAGTGTTTAAAGGCCGTGGGCAGGACCAGTTGTTGCTTGTCTACTTGACCAGTATGATTCACTGTCTCTCTATATAATAACTGATTGAGTAATTTCAACCTGGGGCCTTCTTTAAACAATAGGGAAGTTCGCAAGTCAGGGGAATGCAACTTAGACACATCTTTCCCAGCATGCAAGGCATAAAGTGCTGGTTGAATCATGGGATCTTGGGATTGATCCCACTGAATATTGTCATTGTCAAGTTGAGGTAGTACACTAGTATCTAGAGCAGAGAAATGGCAATAAACAGCTGGTATGCAGGTATCAGGAGGGCCCAAGCAATCTACTAGACAGTCCACTGTGTCCACAGACATCTGTTCATCTCTGTCAAACTTTTGGCACAATGCTCAGATTTCAGGTTCAGACAGTCTGACCAAATCACTCTTGGAAGCGGGCCTTCATGACAGGGCATCAGCATCAATATGGTTCAGTCTCAGTCTGTATTCAGCAGCATAATCATAGGTTGATAAGGCAGAGAGCCACTGGTGCCCAGTGGCATCTAACTTAGCTGAAGTCTGTACATAGGTCAACGGGTTATTGTCAGTCTTCACTAATATCTTTGCCCCAATGAGGTACTCATGAAACTGATCAATGATGGCCCATTTTAGGGCAAGGAACTCCAGCTTGTGCACAGGATAGTTTCGCTCTGACGGGGTCAGACTCCTGCTGGAGAAAGTGACCAGTCTCAAACCATCCTCATGGTCTTGATACAGCACATCTCCTAGGCCCTGCAGACTAGCATCCGTATGCAGCACATAGGGCTTGGTAGGGTCAGCATAGGCAAGGATGGGGGTGTGGGTGAGCTGGTATATGACTTCATGGAAGGCTGCTTCACATTAGGGTGTCCAGTGCGGCCCAAATGGTTCATCTGTGCGGAAGTACACTTTCTCTGGTTCTTTGACAGCCCCTTTCTTGTATTTACGGTTAGTAGGGGGGTAACCCTGGGTAAGATTCAGGAGCGGGTGAATCACCTTTGAATAGTCTTTTATGAACCTGTAGTAGTAGCCACAGAACATCAGAAAATATTGTAGTTCTTTCAAGTAATGGGGCCGGGGCTAAGTAGTAAGTGATTCAACCTTACTGGGATCAGTCTCTATTCCTTCTGCAGATACTATGTGCCCCACATACTTCACGGAGGTTTGAAAAAACTGACACTTGTCAATGGACAGTTTGAGGCCGAAGTCTTCCAATCGGTCCAGCACTTTAAACAGTTGGGTCTCATGCTCCTCCAATTTGCATACCAACACAATGACATCATCTAGGTACACTAGACATTCCAGCAAGTTCATATCTCCCACCACACGTTCCATCAGTCACTGAAAGGTGGCCAGAGCACCCAAAATCCCGGTGGCATTCTCAGGAATTCGTAGAACCCCAAAGGACAGATGAAGGCTGTTTTCTCACAGTCCTCCGGGGCTATTGGAATCTGGTAATATCTGCTGCAAAGATCCAATACTGAGAACCATTTGCTCTCATTCAAGCAATCCAGGGCATCTTGTATACGGGGCATGGTGTATTGATCTGGGATGGTCCACCGGTTCAGGGTTCGATAATCAGCATTCATGCTCACTGACCCATTCTTCTTATGCACAACCACAATGAGAGAGGCATATGGGCTCCTTGATTCCTGTATCACGCCAGCAGTGAGCATTTCCTGCAGGTGTCTTCTCATTTCATCTACGTCCGCTGGGGCAAGGCGTCGGGATCTCTCTCAAAATGGCCAGTCATCACGAAGGCATATATGATGCTCTGCACCATGGACACACCCCATGTCCCATTCCTTTAACGAAAACATTTGGTCTCTCTGGGCAAGTTTCTTGCTAATCCTAGCCTTCCATTCACCTGGCAGTGGGGAATCACCAAAGTCAAATAAGTCCGGGGTCACTCTCTCCTTTTGGCCAGTGTACTTGTTATTGGGTTATACCGCAGTGTCTGTGCAGTGTACTGTAGCTAGAGTGCACCCTCTGTTCACCCATACCTCCCAATCTGACACATTACAAAGTTGGACCATCACTCATCATGCATAGACATGGGCACGGGCAGGCAAGATGCTGGGTTTAACCAATAATCCTTCTGGCAACTTTCCATCACCTGGTGCATCCAACATTAATATTTTGTTCTTTACGTTTCTCTTTAAGCGGACTTCTCCATGGATTTTGCACTGGGCGTTGGGGGCCAATGCCAAGGAGTCAGGTTCCTTTTTCCACAGTATCCCCACTGGCTTATCTGGGTCCTCTTCACTGGGTTTCTGTTGTAAGTCATATGCCCTTTTTACTAAGGCTGGAACTCTTAGGGCCCGTCCAGTCAGTTGCCCTTGTTTCTCATGGCAGAGCTGTGCTAGTCTCCCAAACATGTGGGCGTTTGTTCCAATTAACAGGGGAACCCCATCATACAGTCCGGTGGGGGGACACACTAGGGCCAGTGTCTCTACTTGCTCCTCTACACCAGTTACAGTTGCAGGAAAAGACAACCAGAGGTGGACATATCCTAGGTGGGGATAAGACTTGTTGCTCGGCTCCCACACATGTAGGCCTTCCAGGGATTGTAATGGCACATCAGATACAGTAAGTGTTTGTCATACCAGTCCTGAAATACAATGGTCACTTGTGACCCACTGCCAAGCACAGCCCGAGTAGGAATACCATTCATAGCCACAGTAGTCATCATTGAAGGGCCCACTATTTTGGACCAGTCTAGAGGGACAGCAGCAGGGGCCTGGACAGACGATTTAGCCACAGAGGGGTTTGAGTTAGGATGGCCGAAGCCTTCACTGCGGTCATTTTGTGCACCTCTTGACCACTGCCTCATTTTCTGAAGCTCTCCTTGAAGCTGGTTCACCACTTTCTCTAAGTACTTCTGAGACTGGCATTCCCTCTTTATATGGCCATCCTTGCCGCAATTGTGACAAATGACAGGCTCTCGGGGCATCCGTGGGGAAAACATAGCAGGGGATGCTGAATCATCAATGGGAGATTGTGATCTGACTTCTGCTGGTAATGTACCATGTCTCAAAAGTTCCTTTAGGGTGGCAGTCAATTCCTTGAGCTAAGCCGAGAAGCCACCCTCAGTAGAGGATGCCTGATGGTACACCCTCACCCCCATAACAGTCACTTCCTGACAGGGGCCAGGGTCTCTGTCAGCAGGGGATACCTCAGCAAATGTACCCAGTTGTACTTTTCTGACTTCCTTCAGCAACTCCTTCCCCCATCATTTAGCCCACGGTGGGACACTCATAGTGGTCTCCATTTTGGAAGGGCCTTCCGGTGCCATGATCTCTCGGGCTGCACTCACCCCATAACTACAATCTCCCTCTTCACCTTCTACCTCCCAGAGTTCTTTTATCAAGTCACAGTAGTCAGGTGGGTTACCTCTCCTATCCTGGAGCCTTAACTCGATGATCTGCAGTTTAGAATGCTTGGCATGTTGCAGTATGTGCCCCAATCTCACACGGTTCAAATCACTGGCAGCTACCTCAACTTTCCGGTAAGATTTCTGCAGAGCTCTTTCTAGGTGAGTAACATACACAAACAAACTTTCCCCCTTCCATTGTTTGGTACCTTGGAATTTCCACATCAAAGTCTCCCCTGACTCAATGCTCCCAGAATTGCCTTCAAGTACAGATAGGTACTTCTGAGCAGATGCATCAGGGTTTGTGGATGTCAAAAATTTAATGGCTTCAAGGGCCGGGCCCCTCAGACTTTCTATGATTCTTTTTTGCTTCTCAGCCTCCGCACACTGCCACTCGGGTACCAAGGGTGCAACATAGTTGATCCAGGTCTCCCAGTCATACTCCCCCTGGGGGTTGGGAGGGTGACTGAGAAGATTCTGAGCCTTCAGTAGGAGTCATGACTAATTGCAGGTACAGATATAGGGGCCAGCATTGGCATGGGCACAGAAGGTGGGGCAGTAACAGGTGCTGGAGTGGGAAGGGGTGTTGGGGAAGGAACACCCCCAGGTGGCAGGAATAGTTTCTTAAAGTCCTGTATGGTTTTTCCTTCCTCCAGCAACAACTTAGCAAATTTCTCCTCAAAAGTCTCAGATAATGGTGGGAGCTCATCCTCCCCAGGGTCTTTACTGTCTTTTGTTATCACTTTCCAGGTGGCTGGGACCCCTTCTAAGGCAATAGTCTGTGGCACTTTAGAGCTGTCCATGAGGTCACTAAACTTTACCAAGGCTATGAAAGTTTGGGCTATCAAATCAGCCTGTCGACCCACCACCACAGGGTTTTTTAAGCATTCAACTTTGGAGAGTGCTCCCTCTACAGTGTCCTTAATGGTACCCAGGGGAATATCCAGTATAAGTAGAGCATTTTGGGGGTCGACCGCCTGCCCAGTACACCACCCCACCAACTGGTGTACAACCATTTCTACTGGGCTAGCCCTGACTCTTTAACAATAATTCATAATTTTTGGCCACTAGAAGGCACAAAATCCCAGTGGTGAGCCTCCAAGATGTAACCCCTAGGTGGCGCTATCCCAAGGGCTACTACCCCTGCCTGCTTGGCTAGTAGCAGGTTAAGGGGCCTGGGTAATAAAACGGATGCCTCCACCCAGAGGTCAGGGTTGTTAGAGGTCAAACAAACCTGGGAACAGCCCTCCGGGACACTGTAACCCCCCCCTTCCCTTCTAGTGGCCTGAACAATATACAATAATTACTTTCACAATGACCCTTATTCACCTGGCAATTACCCACACTGTTTGCACTTACCACCAGGGCTGGTTCTCTAGCTTGATCCTGGGGACCCTCTGTAAAACAAGATTAAGCACAGCAAACAGCAACAGTAAAATACTTTTGACACAATCTGGAACCACAGTCAGGTTAAATGCAAACAAAGTTAAATCTGATTTATTCAGGGAACTTGAACAAGGGAGGGGCATAATCAGGTTGATTTGCTTAAAAGCTGTATTAATCAGACAGTTAAGCATGCAGTTCAGAGTCCCTACACAGTCACACACTCTGGGAACCCAGGAAGGAAAACGGGGGGCTAGCCAGGAACATTGCAGCTGGTTGGGGTCCTGTGATGGAAGAAAGTAACATGCACAACACACACCATTTATAACCTGGAGCCGGAGGGCTCAGTTCATGAAAGAAAAGGCAACAAGACTATCAGATGCCAACACTTTTAGATTTAGCTGTTGTTGCAGGGAGCTACCCTGATGTTTACTCACAATACCCAATACTGGACACAGGCAGGATGAAATCGAGACTGCAGGCTGTTGTGCTGGAATTCCCAGAGAAGCAGAGCCCACACGAATCACAGAGGCATCATTTTTGTTCAAGGTGTTAAGCAGGGGGCTGATCCCCAGGCTGGCCTCTCATCGATGACTTTCTCTGCATAGCAGGTATTCTAGCTGGGCCAGTGTATCAGGGCCCAGGCAAATGGAAATGGATATGGATTCAGTCTGTGGAGCTGGATACAGCTTCCAGCAAGCACAACACAGTTCAGACACCCTGTGAGGAACCAAATCATGACCCACTATAAGCACACAGCACATTCACATGTAAGGAAATTCCACTGTACCAGGCAAATGGCTCTCCAGTCGCAAGTACAGAGTCTCTGCACAATCCTGGAGTTCAGAGGTAGCTGGAAGTCCTGACAGGCCAATCGCATTCAGCAAATCCTCGGTCTTCTTCAGGTTAAAGCCTGGTCACAATTCAGTGGCTTAATTCGCTCTCCAAATTTGATTCAGTCCGAAAAAGCACAAGTTCCTCTCAGGACAGCAGGCAGACATGCAGGCCAAACCCAGGCCTTCACAGTTCTCCCAAGGCGTAATCCACTATGGATTGCTGCTCGAACTATATCGAGCTGTTACTTCTTCACTTCTCAGCTCAGATCTAACTGAAACTGCAAGCAGTGTGGGACTTTCCCCAAGATCCAAAAGGTTTGGTTGGCTGATCTGTCTGTCAGTCACAACAAGGGCTCCCCTTCCAAGTTATTTTAGTCACCAAAAACCCAAAACTACAATTCCTACATGTTTTGGCCCCACCGAGTCCCTGTAGGCAAGCTCCATTTTAGAGTCCCAAATGTACTGATTGGCCCATTCTGACAGTCCAGGACCAAGATGATGGAAACAAACAGAACTGTCCATGCTGCAAAAATGGCAGGTTAGAACAAACTGCAATATTATTACTATTCTAGCAAATGATCAGCAAACAAGTACATCTTCTAACAGAGCTCCCTCTCAGATTAATTATGACTGCAATCCAGGCATCTCTTAGAGACAGTACACAGAGGCTATATAGGCACTCTCTGGCAATTCATTTAAACTGCTAAAATGCAGGACACCAGCCTGGCAGTGAGCATTTAAGCAAGCTCAAGGAAGACTTTTTGGGAACCCCCATTTGTAGGGGGGTTACAGGTGCAAGCTTCACAAACCTCACAAATGCTGATAGCACAGGCTGGGAAAACAGGGCAAGGCCCAACTGACTTATATCGGTTTTGCAGTAGCCTCTTCAGGACTTTCCTGACTTGCATTTGCAGTTTATTGGTCAGAGTGCAACAGCAACTTGTGCTATTGTATTGCTGTGTTTGGGGCTGGCCACCCGTTAGCTGCTGCACCAATCCGTTGGGGACGCCAATTAAAGCATTACTTGCTGGAACTTAATCTACAAAGGGGCAGTAAACTAATGAGCACAGGTACTGTGGCATTGACATTTATGGTACTGTGACTGTGACATTTGTGGGAGCATTATATCGATGGTTGAGTTTGGTGACTCATGAGAGTAAAATCAAACTGAATACTGAGTCTGAAGGGGACCACACAAAAGGTTCTGTACGAACTGACTTTCTGTAAACTAATAGTCAATTCTGTTAAATGTGTGTTGGGGAAAAACACGCTTGTGGTTATTACAGTGTAGGTACATTATCTGCCGAGAAAGGGTCTTTTGTGATTTTTCTATGGTGTTTATCATTTTTATAGTGTTTTTACTGAGGCTAAAAGGGGTAATCACAGGGGGTTTGCAAGAAGTGACTCTCTGTAGAATACTTGTTCCATCTGTCAATGTATTTGGGGAAAAACGCTTGGAGTTTCGAACAGTGCAGGGGCTTTTCTCTGTGGGAGTGGGGGCTTTTATGATTTTGTTATGGTGTTTATCTTCTTTGCTGATTACAATACTTTTGGGGGCTTCAGGAAAATGTAAGATTCTTTCAAGAGCTAACTAGAGCAGTATAGCATAATTACAAGAGTCAGCATGAATGCATTAAGATGGGGTCAGGCAGGGGGCATGTGTCTGTATGGAATGGGAGGGGAATGCCAAGAAAAGACCCGGACTTGGGCAGAACAAGGGGGTATAACTACTTCTGGATAGGTAGAGTGGCCACGGCACATGGCTGGAGGGGGAAGAATAGTGGAGTGCAATGGATGTGGGGCTACCATGTTCATGAACTCACTGTGGAGGTTGGGATGCTGTCCGATATGTGTCAGACTTCAGAAATTAGAAGCTGAGGTGAGCATTGTAAGGAATGAAGTGGCATGGTGTGAAAGGACATGGGTTTAAGGGATGGGAGACACATCTACAATGGCAGCAGGGTGAGGGGAGAATCTGCTAGGGACTGTGGGAGCGAAAACCAGGATGGGGGGTCAAAAGGCTAAAGGTCCTAGTCGGGAAGGGGAAGAGAAAACTGGTTGGCAGATGCTGGGAGTTACTGGTAAGGGGACTCCACAGACAAGACAATGGAAGGACACTGCACCAGCTAAGGGAAGTGGAGTGCATATTGAAGGGGCCTTATGATTTCCAGTAGGGACTCACCATTAGTGGACATCATGGAGGAGAGGGTCCCGGAGGAAGCAAGGGGCGCAGGAGATAGTTGCTTGAAGGAGGCCTTGGATGGCACAGAGGAGGCAGAAAGGTGAATGAGTACTAAAACTGGCAAAGGCATGGGGGAGAATAGAGGAAGGGTGGTAGACAAGGATGTTAACCCAGTGAGTAAGATAGGAGGGAAGGAGGAATGTGGGACAAAAGATCAGGTGACCGAGGAAAAGTTGAGGAGTGGGGAAAGGGAGCTGAGGAGGAAGGAGGGAAAAGAGGGAAGAGAGAGGGAGCTTGGATGGACACAGGGGACTCAAGGTAGCACTGGCCTTAGGGAACATACCATGACAGAGACAAATGAGACTATGTGTTCATTGAGGGTATCTGATGACAGGGAGGTGATTGAAAAAGGGAATAAAGGTGAGAAAACAATAAAGGGAGCAGGCGTGAGAATGGGGAAAACACTGAGAAACAGCTGAGAAAATTGGGGTCAAGGGACATGGAGAGAAGTCAGGAAGGGTGGATGAGGGAGGTCGGGAAGTAAAAATGAGACCAATGACTCAGAGAAGAGGATCTGTAATGCAGACCAATTAGGCCAGAGACAGGGGTAGAGTCCTGATTATAGGGGACTCTATCATTAAAGATCTCAAGTGGGGGGGGATAGTGCAGTCTGAGTGGAATGCTTGCCAGGTATGACAGCATTGGAGGTGATACACCATATCCCCTCATGGGGTCAGCAACAGGAAGGAAAATCATGCTTGCTTTTCCACCTGGGGACAAATGACTTGGCAAGAAACAGTCTGATGAAAGTACAGGCAAGATTTAAGGCACTTGCAAGGTTTTGCAGCAGCCTGTGCTTCCGATCCATAGCCTTTTCAGAGGTGTTACCAGTGCCGAGAGCTAGCATAGAAAGGAAGCTAAGGATCAGAGTTTAATGAATGGTTAGTTAGATGGTGTGGACAGATGGTGTATGGGCTAGTAGTGGGCTGGGGGCCACATGGGAGGATGAGAGTCTCTTCATCCCAGAGAGACTGCATTTAAACAGGGAAGGTGCAGTTGTACTGAAGTGTAGACTGGGGGACTACATAGAAAAAACATATAATTTAAACTAAACAGGGGGGGGGGAGGTAGGATTAAAGCTACTCCAGACAGCAGAAGAAACAGGAGGCTTTAAGCCCCCACCCCCCTCGGGATAAGAGTAACATTTTGGGTTCTGACACACTTCTGGGTAGGGGGGAAGAGGGGAAGTTTGGTGCAGGGGTCTGGTAGTGAACACTAGGAGCTTAGCGAACAAGATGGTGGACTTAGAAGACATCATATAGGATGAGGGACTGGACTTAATTGCAATCACTGAGACATGGTGGACAGAATATCACACATGGGGGGTGACAATCCCTGGGTATAGACTATTTAGAAAGGACAAGGAAGACAGGAAGGGGGGAGGGGTGGCTCTATACATCAGAAACTATATCAGGGCTATGGAGGGGCAAGAGGGAGTAGGGGTGATTGAAATCCTATGGGTCACACTGAGCAAAGGGACAGGGGAATCCCTAAGACTAGGGGTGGTACACAGACGACCTTCGCAGGGGGAAGAAGAGGTCAGGCAAATGGCGCAAGCAATTGAAAGGATGGCTCTCAAAGGAGAAACACTTCTGGTGGGGGACCTAAACCTCCCAGACGTAGATTGGTCCATCCTGGAGGCCACCTCAGCGAGGAGCAGAGGATTTCTGGAGATGCTAAAAGGAGCATTCCTGCAGCAACTGGTCAAGGATTCAATGAGGGGCAACAACCTGCTGGATGTGGTCTTAATAAATGGGGAGAGTGTGGAGGAGGTGGAAGTGGGAGAGGCACTGAGCAATAACTACTAGAAGACAGTTAAGTTCAGGGTTAGAGTTGGGAGGGGGGTAAGATGCACAACAACAGTTTTGAAATTCAAGAGCACTGACTTTGACAGGATGAGAAGGCTAATGAGGGAGGAAATGGCAGGTACTGAGGGTATAGACGATGTGGAAGAACTATGGGGCTTTATAAAGAACTGGGTGTAGAAAGCTATGGAATTGTGCATAAGGCAGGTAAGGAAGGGCACAAGAAGGAGGAGGAGGAGACCACTCTGGTTCACAAGGAAGGTGGTGAGGGTAGTAAGAGACAGGAGGAGGGCCTTCGGGAAATATAAGCGAACGCAGAAAGAAGAGAACAGGGAAGCCTATAGGGAGAAGAGGAGGCTAGTAGGGAAGGAAATAAGGAGGGCCAAGGTGGAGGCAGAGGAGAGAATAGCAAAACATGCCAAAAGAGAAGACAAAATGTTTTTAGATATGTGGGGGGCAGGAGGAAGGCTAAGCAGGGGATTGCAAGGCTGAGGGGAGAGGGTGGGACACAAACTGAAGAAGACAGTGAAAAAGCAGAAGAGCCAAACAAGTACTTTTGCTCAGTTTTCACAGTGGAGGGGGAGGGCAGTGGGCCAGAGCTTGGGGGGAAGGGGTGGTGGGACAGAGTGGTTGACCCAAGTCCTTTCAGTGTTGAGAGGGTTAGGGAGGAATTAGGCAGGTTGTGGGTAGATAAGACCATGGGGCCGGACGGGCTGCACCCAAGGGTGATCCGGGAGTTGGAGGAAGATCTGGCAGCCCCATTGACGAGGTTGTTCAACCAGTCTGTGGATTCGGGAAGGGTGCCGGAAGACTGGAGGAGGGCAAGCAAGGTGCCATTGCATAAGGGGGGGGCAGCAGGAAGATGAAAGAGAACTACCGCCCAGTCAGCCTCACTTCAGTGGCAGGGAAGGTCATGGAGCCTTGGAGGCACTCATTAAGGAGAGGGTGGTAGACTACCTAGAAGATAATGGGCTTCTAGATGATAGACAGCATGGATTTAGGAAGGGGAGGTCATGCCAGACAAACCCAATTGAATTCTTTGACTGAGTGACGCAGGTAATCGACTTGGTCGGGTGGACATGGCCTCTCTGGATTTCAGCAAGGCCTTCGACACCATTCCCCAAAGGAGGCTAGTGAATAATCTGGAAAGTGTAGGGGTGGGTGATAAAATAACCAGGTGGGTAGAAAACTGGTTGGCAGATAGAAGCCAGAGAGTGGTGGTTAATGGGGTTTACTCGGGGACAGGACGGGTGATGAGCAGGGTACCCGATGGGTCAGTACTGGGTCCCCTCCTTTTCAACATCTACATTAGTGACATAGCAGAAGGACTGAGAGGATGGTTGGGCCTTTTTGCAGATGATACAAAGATCTGCTATCAAGTAGACACTGCGGGGGTGGGTGGAGGACATGAGGCAAGACTTGAGGACTTTAGAAGGATGGGCGGAGACTTGGCAGCTAAAATTCAATGTGAAAAAGTGTGCCGTGTTGCACCTGGGGCACAAGAACCTGAAAGTAGAATACACGCTGGGGAGATATTAGGGTTATATAGCAGGAGAAGAATTTAGGAGTAATAGTATCTAGTAACCTCAAGGTGGGCAACCAATGCAGCAGAGCAATGGGAAAAGCAAATGGGATGCTGGTGTGTCTAGGCAGGGACATCACTAGCAGATGAAGTGAGGTACTGATGTCCTTCTACAAAACCATGCTGAGGTCACACCTGGAGTATGGAGTCCAGTTCTGGAGGCTATATCTGTGTAAGGACATAGGTTGGAGGTGGTTCAGAGGAGGGCGACTAAGATGGTCCAGGGTATGCAGGGTAAACCGTATGAGCAGAGATGCAGGGAACTGGGGTTTTACACCTTGGAAACTAGACGGGAAAGAGTGGACATGACTGAAACATTCAAATATGTCAAGGGGATCAACAAGGTAGAGGCAGAGAGTCTATTCCATAGGAAGGATGGTGCAGTAACTGGGGGACATAGTATGAAACTACAGGGGGTGATATTCAGAGGCAACATGAGGGGACAGTTCTTCACAGAGAGGGTGGTGTAGGCATGGAACAGGCTTCTAGAGGCTGTGATGGGGGCCGTAACAGTGTTGGAGTTCAAGATTGCATGGGTCAGACATAAGGGGCTGAATGGGAATGGGAAGGGGGGGCCGCAGGAAAGGGGTCTGAATAAATAAAGGGGTGGAAACAGCAGACTAGATGGGCCTGATGGTCTTTTTCTGCCGTCAAGATTCTATGATTCTGAGACTTCCAGTTCCATGCAGTTTGAGCTACTTGCTCTCCCCCAACACCAATAAAGTCCTCAATTCTACCTATCTGCTACTTCAGAGTCATTAATATGTTAGGCAGAGGACGTAAACCAGAGTGGAGCACCTGAAATAAAGATAAAAATAAATCCGAGCCGAAGGATGCCAACAGATTAATCATAGAGTCCCGGAGCTGCAGCCATTCTTCATCTTTGAGTAGTGCTAAGGGGACAGATTATGATATAGAAGAAGAATCAGAGCAACTTTCTCGCTCCAGGTTTGAAATTTTGCTCACAGAAATACAGAGCTCTGGAGCAGAAAATAAAAAGGAGTTCTACAATTTGTCACAGCAGATTACCATGGTCGAGTGGCATCTTAATCAGGCGGAGCAGAGAATCTCGGTGATGGAAGACAAAAATGTGCAGCTGGGCCGAGCGGTCGAGGCATTATTCCAGCACTCATTAGTGCTGCAGGCAAAGTGTTTGGACTTGGAGGGACACTCCAGAAAGAGTGTACGGACTGGCAGAGGGTAAAGAAATGGCTCCCATGTCTGCTTTCCTGGAAAACCTCCTTAAGGATGTGTTGGAACTGCCCCCAGATTACTCCATCGCCATCGAGAGAGCTCACCCCTCCCTGGTTCAAAAGCCCACAGACTCTACAGCCCACCCCAGTTCCATCGTCATGAAGTTCAGCAGTTTTAAAATAAAAGAAAATATACTAAGGAGGGCTTGGGTAAAGAAGGACATCACATACCTGAGGTCCAAACTTTCCTTTGACCAGGACTATGCCCTTGAAGTTCAACAAGCTCAGTAAAAGTACTTCCTGATTCCCACTCCCAGGGCTCTGCAGGAGAAAGTGTTGTGGTTTCAGACACCGTATCCTGCTATGCTGTGGATCTTCTGGCAAGAGAGCCCCCACGTTTACGATTCTGTTGCCCAGGCACTGGAAGCATTAAAATCAAAGGGTATCTATCTTTCTAACCCGGACTTGGAATGGAACATCAAGAAGCGTGTTCCCATCCAGGACTGGATGGCTGTTGCACAGAGGGCAAAGGGCACTTCTTCTCTCCAGTCAGCTAGAAACACTCTGAAATGATTAGGCCTTCTATCCAGAGGCACACAAGATGCCGTGGCTGCTGCGGATCTTTCAATAGACTAAACTAGGCTTCAGGTATTACTTTGGAAAGTCGGCATAGAGGGTTTATTTCCTCATCTGGAACTGGTGGAAAGATGACTTCTTTAAGGTAATCAGGAGGACTACATAGGACTTGTTGAACTAAAGCTGCCTGGCTGTTTTTTTTCACTGCCTCTGTTATGGCTAATTAACTATCCAAACGAAACAATCGAGCAGGAAAGAGCTGGTCTATAAGTGCTCAGAGATTTTATAATTTACAGAGACTCACTGCTGCCATGTGAAGGCTTGGTTTACTTATTTAGTTCAACCGTATATGTATAAGCACATGGGGACTGATTGAAGTTCTTTCATAAGTTGATAAGTTCAGGAGCAGTAATGGTCTTGGGAGTTCCTGTATGTGCACGAACAGTATTTAGGACATTATGTTGCTTATTTACTTTCCCAGGTTTTCTGATTTAAAAGAAAATACTGATAGTTTTTATTTAATCTGGACACTCCTTCTTAGATTGAGCACTAGAACCTGTGATAGGCAGGTTTTAGGTAAATATTCTAAACATATTACAACCAACGGCATGAGGGGGTGGATGGTGGGGTAGCATGGTTTTCCCTCCCCCCCACCTGCTCCTGTTTCAGTCCCCTTATTAGTCTTCCTGTACATATGTGAAGGGTCATTAGCCCCATTAACATCACTTCTTGGTGTTTCTTTCGGGTTACCTGGGGGGCCGGGTCGATGGGTGAGACTTCAGCTTCTCAGGTCTGTGACGCGATGTAGCAGGACTTGTTCCTGTCTAATAAAGAGTAGCCTGATATAGTAGGTTGTTCAAGTGGAGATGTCTTGAAGGAGGTGGTTCAACTTACCCTTCCCTTACCCTGGTGCTTTTTACACCAGCTGTCTCAAATGGGGTCCTTAGCTTTTTAGGACTTCCTGCCTTGGAAGGACAGCCTTGTTGGTTACAACTGTTTACCACTTGGGTTAGTCATATTGTCATTCCCACTGTTTTAAGATGAACGTTAACAATTTGAAAAGTTATTTGTTATGGTACATGGGTCTGTTATATTTTCTGTCAGTCTGGTTCTTACGGTACAGGGAGAGTACATTGAATACATGGCCTGGTAGGACTGAAAGGGGTGGAGCATCTTGCAGGGTAAATGATATCTACAATGGTTAGTAATCAGAGGACAGTGATATGCTCCTACAATGTGCATGGGTTAACAAATCCTGTAAAAAGAAGTAAGGTTCTACCCTATTTGAAATGTAGTGCAACAGACTTTATCTTTTTACAGGAAATCCATTTATCAGTAAAGGAGCATGACAAACTACAAAAATTTGCATTTGGGTCCATGGTCACCACTTCTGATAAAAAGGGGAGGAGAAGAGGGGTTGCAATTTTGGTTCACACACGGGTACAATTCCAGATGACAGACACACTGAAAGATAAGGAGGGCAGATATGCACTTATGAAGGGCCTTTAAATGGGGACTAGGGTTACTCCAGTCACTGTATGTTTTCCCTGGGATAGTCCCTCCAAGACTATTGGGCATTTTTCATTATGTTACAGGACTGGGTGGAAGGTCCCATAATTTTAAGGCAGGACCTCAACCTGGTCTTTAACCCTCAGCTGGATACCTCTTCGAGTTCTCTAAGAAGAGAACATAAAGTAGCGAGAGACGTCTTTAGTTTATTGGGAGAGATGGGGCTTGTAGATGTTTGGAGACAGCTTTTTGGTCAGCGCAGGGACTGCACCTTTTACTCCACTGCACGTCAAATTTATTTGAGGATAGAGCAAAGTCCTACACAGACTGAGACCGAGCTACCTGCAAAATCTCCTGCAGCCCTACTGCCCTCTCCGGCCACTCCGCTCGACCGATGAGGGATTGCTGGAGATTCCCAGGGTATGGCTAAAAACATCTGGAGCTAGGGCATTTTCTTTTGTGACCCCAACCCTGTGGAATTCTCTGCCTCATCAGGTATGTCAGTGCCTGACAGTGGAGAGATTTAAGACTGCCCTCTAAACTTACTTATTTCAGCAGGCATTTGGTGCTGTATTGTATTGATTACTCGGTGGTTTCATGGTTTATTAAGTTATTGTATTCTATATTGTAATGGCTATTTTACTGTGAAGTGCTCTGATACTTTGTCAAAGAGTGCTATACAAATAAAGTTTACTTACTTACTTTTTACTTCCTAAAGAACAGATGAACATAATAAAAGACATGAAGTTTGGGAACTTTCTTCTCTCAGTCTATGCCCCTATTTTTCTAAAACTAGGGAGAGGAAAAGGGAAGGGAACATTGTTTAACCAGGAATAGCACACTAAACTGAAGCTTGTTTCCAGATGTGACCTGAAATGGTGGAGACTCGTAAAAGCTCCTTTTGGCACTTGAATGAATCCCTACTGCAAGATCTAAAGGTGAAAGAGGAAATCCAGAACACACACAGACAGTACCTAGAAGATAGCTCCTTGCAAGAGGTAACTTCTGCCGTGTTGTGGGATGCTGCCAAAGCGGTCTTGTGAGGGAAATTTATAGAAATTGCTAGCAGGGCAAAAAAAAAGAGAGGCTAGGCGACTACATTTAACAGAACTGATTAATTCCCTAGAGGCCCTCCAAAAGATTACGATAGACAAAAAGAGAGCGAAGGACCTTTCAAAACTCAAAAAAAAAATTGAATAGGCTTTTAGATTATTATGTGGAACTGAAGCTCTTATTTCTGCAACAGAGTTATTATGAGGGGAGCCCTAGCTCACTTAAACTCCTTGCTAGCAGACTGCGTATAGAAAGAACTAGAGCAACTATATCAGGAATTCAGCATCCTAGCACATAGCACATAGTGAGGTCAATACCCAGGATAGCCGTAACATTCTGGGGTTATTATCAGGACCTGTATACAGTAGATCCAAATCCGAACGAGAAGAGGGTCGCATAGTTTCTTTCCCAGCTCTCTCTCTCTCTCCCAATGCTGAAGAAACAACAGAAGGAGGCTCTCCTGCTGCTGATTTCTTCAGGGGAGTTGGTGGCAGAGGTTTCCAGGCTTAGAAAGAGAAAACGTCCTGGCAGTGAAGGGCTACTGGCTGAATTTTATAAAACTTTTAAAAAGGATGTATGCCCATTGTTGCTTGTAACCTTCAATGAGATCTTTAGGGAGGAGGGCAGGGTTCCCATCTCCTGGTTGCAAGTGGTGATATTGGTCATACCCAAGCTTGGAAAGGACCCTATGCTCTATTCCTCTTTTAGACCCATTTTTCTTCTTAACAATAACTATAAAATTCTGACTTTAATATCGGCCCATTGTATTCAGTTAATCCTCCCCAAATTGATACATTTGAACCAAACCGTATTTGTACCGGGGAGACAGGCCCAAGATTATTTGAGGAGAACAGTTCATATTATTGACCACATTAATGACATTACGTTACCTTCCCTTTTGTTGAGTTAGATGCTGAAAAAGCATTTGATAAGGTTTCCTGTTTTTTTCTGAAGAGGGTCCTTTCTTGGTTTGGGCTTCCTAACCCCTTTTTAGCTGGCTTATTTAAGTTATATCATCAACCACGGGGGTATGTATGAGCCAATGGTCACATTTCATCGGGGTTCTATTTAGGCAGGGGTGCATGGCAGGGATGCCCTCTCTCGCCATCGCTCTTTGCCCTTTATGTAGAGCCCATAGCACAATCTATTTGACAAAATTATTTAATAAAGGGGGTTCAGTTAGGGGGCAGAGTTCATAAATTAGCACTATATGCCGATGATGTGCTTACATACTTAACAGAACCAGAACGGTCTCTTCCGATGGTATTCCAGCAGCTCGAGGAATTCTCTGTCTTAGCAGGGTATACGCTGAATAAAACTAAGACGGAGGTCTTAAGTCTCCATTACCAAGTCCCCCCCAAATATTAAACAACAGTTCCCCATGAATTAGGATTTGTCAGCCATGAAATATTTGGGGATCATACTCGGGAACACATCTTCCCAGCTCTATAACTTAAATTATATCCCCCTTTGGAAAGAGCTGAAAGATAATATTAAGAGGTGGTCGCTGCTCCCACTCTCCATCTATGTGTGTACTCAGTCCCTTAAAATGAATGCCCTGCCCCGCCTTCTGTCTCTGTTTCAGTGTGTGCCCTATGTTGTATCCCAGGGGGGAATTATAGAGGGAACAAAGGCTATTTTTTACATTTTTATGGGGTAAAAAGCATTCTAGGATTAGGAAGCAAACACTTTTTCTTCCCAAATCTCAGAGGGGTCTAGCATTCCCTAATCTACATGGTTATTGGATGGCAGTGCAGATGAGGGTAGCCCTACTTTGGGGCAATGTACACAATATTTCTGGGTAGAAAACAGATGAATTTGGAGGAACACAGGGAACTGCCTCTTTGAGCTATACTGTTTCAAGCTGCACAACTGAGGTCTTTTAAATCCAGGTTTTGCTGTTACTAGAGCAGTATTAGAGGATTGGAGGAGGGGAGTTTTGAGAGGCCAAACCAAGGCTCTCCTTTGCCAATATAAGTGGTGGATAAATGACCCAGAATTTCCTCCAGCATTACAGGACACCTGGTTAATGCAGCAAGCGATGAAGGGTACAACTTCCCCGGTTCATCTTTTGCAGGCAGGCTCAGTGATCTCTTTCGAGATGGCACAGCAGAGGTTCAGCTGGAGGGAGGGAGGGAGATAGACTACGATTTTACCAGTTAAGAGACCATATTGATAGGTTATTGAGAACTCAGCAGGGAAGGTTGATAGATGTCCCTGCTCGGTTACCATTTCAGACCATATGGAGGTCCCCTGGGGAGAGAAAGCCATCTCCTTACTATACACTAATTATATAAATGACCAAGGGTATTCATCTGAATATGTTAAAAGTAAGTGGGAGGCGGACCTTCATGTTCATCTTAATGAACAGCAGTGGGCTCAAATGTGGAGAAATACATGGCATTTTTCCTCCTTCCCATTTGGAAGGAGTTTGGTTGGAATCTAAGATTGTGATTTTTCTTGGTACCAGTGTAAGCCTCAAGGTGGGATCCAAGTGTCCCCTCCTCATACTGGAGAAAATGTGGTGAGTCAGGCCTCACAGGCACATATTTTCCAGACCAGTCCAATAATTGCCTCATTTTGGAGGGAGGTGCAACAGCACTTGTGGGGTGTATTTGGAGTCCAGGCATGATTGGGCTCAGAGAACCTGATTTTGGGGATCTACCCAGAGGAGGAGAAGGGTAGGGAGGGTAGGTATCTATGGGCTATTTTTTTGCAGTTAATCTTTTTTATTTAGGCCAAAGGTAAAAACAGAACATCCAATACAATTACAAACTGAAGACATGTAGTCACAGCATCTCTAGGTGTGTTCAGAGCAGCAGACAATATTGTTACATACAGACAGAGCAGAGTTAACTTGGGCAATAGTATGTAACATAGATAGGCAGACTATTCACATTGAGGGGAAGGTGGACAATCACAGTACCTTTTTCTGAGGGTAAACAAAAAATAGTATAGCCATCAGGTGAGAGAGGGATACATTCAAGGAGGCTTTAATAAATCCTTCTTCCAATTGATATCATTACTCTGGCACCTGGCAACAATTTAATCCAAATATGGTCTCCAAAGCAACTCATATCCTTGCATATTTTGCTGTGAAAGATACAATAACCTGGAATTAGTTGCCAAACATTCCATTACTTTATTCCAATCTTCAATTACCAGGGGCAAGGGAGTTCTCCATTTTATAAACAATAGTCACTTTGCTTCTACTGAAGCTTGCATAACCCATAGACTTTGCCGTTTGGACAGTTTAATCCCAGGAGCTTGGAGGCCCAGCAAAAACAAGGCCACACTGGAGGGTATGGCAGTTCCCAGGATAGCACCACTCAGTGTTGTCACCTTTTTCCAGAAACTCTGGACATGTGGGCACTCCCGCAGTATATGAAGCAGATTTGACCCCTCCAGGTTGCACCACCAACATTCGTCATTAGACATCAGCCCCATCTTTTTTAGAAGAACCGGAGTCTGGTACCAAAGAAGTAATATCTTTTTCTGAATAAGGAGACTTTTTTGATCCTTGCAGGCTCTATGAACTAGGTGCCAGCAGTCAATCCACTCCTCTTCAGCAATGGGCATGTTCAGCATCTGTTGCCACCTGGCTTTGGCCTGCAGGGTTGGATTGACTGAGTTGTACTTAATCAGCCCTTGTATTTTCCCTGCTAGGCCTTTGGGTTTTGAAAGTCAAGGTGCTGCTCCCTAGGTGAGGATCTTGAGAGGCAGGTTAACCCTGTGAGTATAAGCCTGGCAACAGTATTTTTGGTTTTGCCAAGTCGTGTATAAACTACAAAGCTAGAGGTACTTCCAGAAGTTGGCTTTGGGGCTACCAAAGTGTTCTTGAACTTCCTGAAAAGAAAGCAAACTCTGAGAGCTTGGGTCTACCATATCCCCTGTCTTTCTTATACCTCTTTCCTCCCAAGATTCCCAGCATATGTTCCTATGCCCAATTTGTAACAAGGGATTCTGCCATATGGGTGTATATGTGCCAGGATGTGTACATATGTTGACTAGATTCCCTATTTTCTGGATGGCTATATGAGCAGCTATTATAGTGAGCCATGCTGAAAACTGTGGGGGGAGAGGCAAGGTGAAGTATGCAGCTGGGTGAGTCCCTTTTAATGCAGCAGTTTCAATCTGGACTCAGGCTGGGCAGTCGGCAGGCCTTTCTGTAAACATACCAACTGTTCCTGCAAAAGAACTTGAGAGTTTAAAATGGTGAAACTTAGGAAGGTTCCATCCACCCCAGTCCTTTTGAGCCCTCGATTTCTCCCAGCTAAATCTGGGGTGGCAGGGACCCCAGAGGAAAATCTTGATCATTTTATTAATTCTGTCAAAATAAATCTTTGGAATTTCTATCGGTAGATGAGATAAGATGCAATAGATTTTGGGGGCCGCCATCATCTTGATGGCCTCGATCTTGATGGTTAGGCACATGTGTAGGTGGATCCATCTCTCAATGTCTTGCTTTAGTGCTTTAATAAGAGGGTTGAGATTTGTGGGACTAAATTTTGAAGGTTAGTCAGTATACGGACACCTTGGTATTTAAGACCTGTATCAGCTCAAGTGAGGCCGGATGTCCTTGTCACAACCCCACTCAGCAGATCAGGCCCTCTGCTCCCACAGTGCCAACCTCTGAGTGCAGTATTGTGAACAGGAACAGAACAGGGTAACTCTCATGTCTGTTTTGTGGGTTCAAATCAACCTTTGGTCTCAAGTTCTGGAGGGATTCAAACTGTGAACCTCTTGCTAGAGTACCCAATGTACAGGCTCAGATAATTCTGCTCTTCAGGGGGCCAGATATCTTTTGCCTATGGGTACCTAACCAGATGTACAGAATGAACCCCTAAAACTCTATGAAAAACCTCAGATAAACTCTTACCTTTTCCCAATTTGGTAAACCAGTAAGCTTTGCACAGTGTCAACTTTAACCATATACGCTTCACTTGTCAAATAAAGAATTTCAAAGGCACACCAAGTAGTCTCTTAAAATAAGATGATTACTTAAAAATAGATACAAATGTAAAATGTAAAACACAGAACAATATATCACAGAACATTACAATCACTTAAAAAAACAGGTTTAAAAGTGCAATTTCATACCAACCATACACTTAGACTTGCCTAGCTAATGTATTCTTATATTCTTATATTCTTACAGTACAGTACTGAAAGATGTTATAGCTTCAGAGTCCAAACATGTGTGTATGTCTAAAGGTCAGTTACAGCATAATTAAAAAACTGTCTTGACCCTGCCTTCTCCATGATGTCACCCAGCTCCTCCTCTGTTTATTAAAAATTATACAATCAGGATGTCTTATCATGTAGGAGGTAAATTAATAGGTGACATCAGCAAAAACTCATGTACCCAAATGACTTCCTAATCAAGTCTGTAATTTTCCAAGTTCTTTCTTTCATCCATGAGCAGCATCCTGCTCTTTACAGACATCAAAGGAACATTAATGACTTAGCACCTAAGTGACATAACCTGGTTTCTTCCTCTAAACGTCATAAAAGTTTATGAGTTCCTATCCTAGCAGCTGGCAGCTACAATTAAGCTAGATAAACAGGAGATCCTTAATTTAGGTCTCTTCTAGCCTTTAATTATCTCCTGCTTTTATCTTTTAGCTAAAACCTGGGGGGGGGGGTGTTAACCCACAGGCTGTCTCAGCATGTCTCATGAGAGACTAAATAACACATTTTTATATTATAAAAAGCATAGATTAATCAGAACCAACTGTCCAAGCATCGCAATCTTCCCTACCTAGACTGAATTTGGGGGCTGTATCCCCTGCATGGGATAAGCTTCCCAAATCAGTTCACTCCTCAGAGACGCGAGACAACCCATCTGAGTTCTGATTTTTCGCTCCAGCCCTATGTAGAATTGTCATGTCATACCCTTGCAAAGCAAGACTCCATCTTAGCAATCTAGCATTGTTTTTTCCCATCTGCATCAGCCAAACCAGGGGGTTGTGGTCAGTCTGTACCACAAAATGCTGCCCATACAAGTATGGCTCCAACTTCTTTAGGGCCCACACTATGGCAAGACACTCCTTTTCCACAGTGGAGTATGCCTGCTCCCTAGGAAGTAACTTTTTACTCAGATACGCTACAGGGTGATCTTTCCCTTGGCTGGATGTCTGACTCAGTACTGCCCCAATACCGACGTCTGTGGCATCAGTCTGAACTATAAAGGGTCTGCTATAGTCAGGACTTGTCAAAACAGAAGCACTGCACAGTGCCTCCTTCAATCTGGTAATGGCTTCTTCACAGGCTGGCCCCCAGGTAATTTTCTTTGGCATCCTTTTCTTTATCAGGTCAGATAGGGGAGCAGCCAGGGCACTGTAATTGGGTACACATTTCCTATAGTACCCTGCTGTCCCTAGAAAACTCCTGACCTGCTTTTGTGTTTCTGGTCTGGGCCATGCCTGGATTGCCTCTATTTTTATTTGGCTAGTATGGAGCTGTCCCCAGCCTACTACATGCATGAGGTATGCCACCTCTCCCATGGCCACCTGACACTTCTCTGCTTTGACAGTGAGTCTGGCCCTCTGTATCCTGCCCAGCACTTGCCTAAGGTGGGACAGGTGTTCCTCCCAGCTAACACTAAAGATGGCAATGTCATCCAGGTACACCACGGCGTACTCTTCTGCACCACTTAACACCTGGTTCACCAACCTTTGGAAAGTGACCGGGCCATTCTTCATTCTGAAAGGCATTACTTTATATTCAAATAAGCCTATTGGAGTAATAAAGGCCTACCTCTCCTTAGCTCTGTCCATCAACTCTACCTGCCAGTACCCCTTGGTCAGGTCAATGGTCATACGGTAGGTCGCCTCTCCCAACTTGTCCAGGAGTTCATCCGTCCATGGCATCGGGTAGGCGTCTGACTTTGTGACTGCATTCAGTCCATGATAGTCCACACAGAAATGAGTAGAGCCATCTAGCTTGGGCACAAGGACTACGGGTGAGGTCCAGGGGTTGTGGGATCTCTGGATTGCCCCTAAATCCAGCATCTCCTCCACTTCCCTCCTAATGTCCTTTTGGACAGCCTCTGACACCCAATATGCTGTCCACTGTATGGGTGTCTGTGTCCCTGTCTCCACATCGTGAGTTGCTAAGGGGGTTAGTCCAGGCTTGGCACTAAACAATGGGACAAAATTTGCTAAAACCTCCCTTACTTCCTGGATCTTGTCCGGGGTCAGCTGGGGGGACAATTTAACTGCCTCCACAGAGGACTCCCATGTACTTTCTTCCAGCAAGTTCAGAAGGGGGTCTCCTTCATCCGTTCCCTCCCAAGGACTACACACTGCAAACACCATGTCAGCTCTATTTGCATATGGCTTCATCATGTTCACATGGTACATCCTTTCTGTCTGTCTTCTGTCAGATAACTATAATATAGTTCATGTCACTTACCTTCCTAAGTACTTTGTACAGTCCTGCCCACTCAGCCTACAGCTTGTCTTTCTGGACTGGAATAAGGACCATGACTTCCTGACCCACCATGTACAAGAGAGCTCTGGCTCTGCGGTCGTACCACACTTTTTGTTTCAGTTGGGCAGCTACCAGGTTGCTCTGGGCTGTCCCCATGAGCTTCATCAGCCTTTCCCTAAACCTAAGGACATAATCCACAATGGGAGTTCCCTGGGAGGTGTGCTTGCCTTCCCAGTCCTCCCTGATCAAGTCTAGGGGCCCACATAACCGGTGTACATATAAAAGTTCAAAGGGGAAAAATCCTGTCGACTCTTGGGGCCCCTCCCTGTATGCAAACAACAGGTGGGGAAGGTATCTCTCCCAGTCCTTCCCATGCTGTTCAGCAAACACCCAGAGCATTGACTTCAGGGTACCATTGAATCTTTCCACAAGCCCATTGGCTTGTGGGTGATATGGTGTCGTGCATCTCTGCACCACCCCACACTTCTCCCATAAACATTTTATCAGGTCTGGCATGAATAAATCCCCTCAATCAGTGATAACATCCTGCGGAAACCCAACACGGGAGAAAATCCCAAGTAAGACATCTGCCACTTTGTCTGTCCTCAGTGAGGATAAGGCAACTGCCAATGGGTACCAGGTGGCATAATCCATCACAGTCAGGATGAATCTCTTCCCTGAGGAATAGGGGTATTTAAAGGCCCCACAATATCAATTCCCACCCTCTGGAATGGCTCCTCCACTATGGGCAAGGGAATCAGGGCAGCTTGGGTTTTCTTGCCCACCTTCCCTTTTCTTGGCACCGGTGACAAGACCTGCAATACTCCTTCACCTGCTGGGTAAAGTTGGGCCAATAGAAATTCTGGGCCAACTGCTGCATAGTTCACGCGATCCCCAGATGGCCAGACAGGGGAATATCATGTGCAATCTTGAGCAACTGCTCACGATACCCCTAGGGAACGACAAGCTGCCTGCCTAGCACCCCTCCCTCTGTCTGCACAGCCTGAGTATACATAAGTCTATTTTCCCAGTAAACCTTATGTCTGCTGTCACCTCCCTGTGCTCCATCAGAGTCTGCCCAAGCCCTCAGCTTCTCTAGATTAGGGTCACTTCTCTGAGCAGCTGAAAATTCCTCACACATTCCCAAGGCATGGGACAGGTCCCCTTCTGTCACTAAACAAGGGTCCCTAGCACTAGCATCAGGGCAGTCAGGATCACTGTCAATCCCAACCCTCAGACAATGGGTCACCCTCCCTCTTTGGAGTAACCCTCCATAGCTGCGTGGTTGACTGCTAATGGGGAAATTTCTACCCCCTTTTCATTAATCTCCATATCAGGAGACACAGGCTGGGGAACCAGCCTCCCAGTAGTTTTCACAATGGCTTCTGTGGGGTTCAGAGAACTACAGTGTTCCCTTGCCGCTTGGCTATGGGTAACTGCACACACCATCCCTTGTTTGAGATTGTTGCCCAGGATCACATCCACTGCTAAGGTTTTGGCAACAACAACCTGTTGCACAGTTCCCCCATTTCACCCCAGTCTAGGAGAACACTAGCGAGGAGCAATGTTTTCTCCTCACCAGTAAAGTCCTGTACAGCAACGTATTTATTGGGTTTAAGCTGACCAGGCTCTACTAGATTTATTTATTTATTTATTCAAGCGTTTAACCAGAAAGGCATACTGAGCATGCTAAATGCTCGATTCCAAATGTGTTCTAAGTGAGGGGGAACATAGACAATAGTTGAACAGTATATATATATATATATATATATATATATATATATATACAGGTGAAAATACATAGTGTGAATTCTCTAACATTTGCTCCAAGTGTCTTGGCATACAGGTCAGAAAAACAGTAGAATATACAATAGCTTGACAGCATAGTGCAGACAACGAGAAATGGGAGATCAGTAGTTATAGACCTAAGCTGGTTGCAGTACTAGGTGCAGAACAAAGTACTGTCATTTCACATGGAGAACAGAACTGCCTAGGCACATGTGCAGGTAGGGACGAAGTGTGCTTGGAGCAAGGAGTTAAGGTGCCAAGGGGAGGAGAAATGATGGATGTTTGCTGGGAGGGAGTTCCACAATGTTGGTATGCAGTAGCTGAAAGCAGCCTGACCGGCAGTAGTGGACCTATGTGGGACAGCCAGGGAATGGGAGTCCAAGTTTTGGAGAGAGTAAGCTAGGATGCGGGGGTTGGCCATGGTGGCACTGAGGTAGGAGGGGAGATGCTGGGACCATAGCTTGGCTGGGATTTTGGTGCAGTGGGATTGTCTGCGATTATGTAGAGAGGGGAGGTCAATAAATTGATAAAGGTCACAATGGTGTGTGGAGTAGGGACAGTTCAGTGCAAAGCAACAGAAGGAATAGAAAAGAGGGTCCAGCCTGACTGAGGTCGACTTAGGGCTGGCACTGTAGACTACATCTCCATAGTCAAAGATGGGGAGAATCATTTTCTGCACAATGGCCCTCCAAGCAGGTGCAGGGATGCAGTCACAATTCCAGTAAAGTACGCCAAGCCTGAGATGTAGCTTCTTGAGTAAGGAGTCAATGTGTGCGGGAAAAGTTAAGGTGTTGGTCCAGCCATACACCGAGGTATCTGAAGGAGGTACAGAATTCCAGTGGTGTCCCTTCCAGGATGTGAAATGTGATTGGAGAGTGGAGTCTAGAAAGTCTCTGCCTAGTGCCAAAGGTTAGAGAGACCGTTTTCTTGGCATTGAGAAGGAGATGATTTGAGCGAAGCCATTGCTGAACTGAGATAAAGTCTTGCTGCAGTTGGGTTGTGACCTCTGTTGGCGAGGGGTCGGATGCATACAGCACAGTGTCATCTGCATACATATGTGGATTGAGGTATGTGGGCAAGCAGAGGGCAGATCGTTCAGGAAGATTGAGAACAGAAGTGGGCCTAGGACAGAACCTTTGCGGTACACCTGAGGTGACCGGGAGAGGTGCCGAGGTGGAGGAACAGATATGGACAGATTGGGACCTGTCAGCAAGGTATAATTGGAACCAGGAGGTGGCCCTATTGGATAGACCAGCATTGGCGAGTTTGGCTAGGAGTAAGGAGTGGGAGACTGTGTCGAATGTCTTGACCAGGTCAATGAAGATGGCTGCTGTGATGTGGTCAGCATCCATCCCAGTAAGGATGGAGTCAGTAATCCTGAGAAGGGAGGTAGTGGTGGAGTGGGATTTCCTAAAGCTGGACTGGTAGGGGGAGAAAAAAGAGGAGGAGTCCAGAAAGGGAGATAGGTGAGAGAGTACCAGGCGTTCCTGTAATTTTGTGAGGATTGGTAGGAGGGAGATGGGCCGGTAATTGTTTGGGTTTGAGGGATCCCCACCCTTAGGAAGTGGAATTACGGTGGCATGTTTCCATTCAGAGGGAATTTCAGCACAGGAGAAGGAGAGGTTGAAAAGGGAGGCTAGGGGTTCGGCTATGGCAGGAGCCAAAAGATGGAACATTTTGGAGTCCAGCCCAGTGGGGCTTTTACCCTTACTTGGATTAAGGGCAACCAGTGCATTATATTTGTCTTCTGGGGTGACCTGTAGGAAGAAGTAAGACTGAGCTGGGGGGTGCCCCTACCTGGGGGGTAGAGGGGTTGGTGATGAGCATGTGGAGGAGCTGGCAGGGGAGTAGCGTGGCTGTTTGTGAAATGAGAGTTAAACAGAGTGGCCACTGCTGGAGGGTTGGAGATGGTGAGACTGCCTACCTGCAGTGATGGAGTGTGGGGCTGCGAGGGGGGGCTGATGAGCGACTTGTCCACATTCCAGAATTTGGTTGGGAGATGGGAGGTGGAGTTGAATGTGCTTTTGAAATAGTTTGCTTTTGCTTGGTGGATTTTCCTAGTACTGGCGTTTCGAAGCTCGCGGCAAAACTGGAGGTCAGGTGGACAGCTGGACATCTTAAAGGTTTTCTAGGCCTTGTCTCTGGCTCTAAGAAGGGCTAGGATTTTTGGTATAATTCAAGGGAGATGAGTACCTCTGACCCTGGTTCTTTGGAGTGGGGCGTGGCAGTCCTAGATGGTGGTGAAACTGGATTTTAAAGTCAGCAGGGCCTCATCTTAAGTAGTGGACTGACTAATGTGTGACCAGTCAGTTTTGTCTAAGTCATTTAGTAGTGAGTGGAGGTCCAGGGATTTGAAGGATCTGGTCAAGATGATTCTGGGAGGGGGAGTTTTTGGTCTGAAGATTTTGCATACCGAGTAGATTCCATGGTGGTCACTAAGGGCATCTGGAATGAGGCCAGAGGCTAGGATCCTGTGGGGGTGCGAGGTGAGGGACCAATCTAGGAGGGTTGGTTCTGTGTTTTGTGGTTTAGTTGCATGGGCTCAGAGATTAGTTGTTTTAGATTTAGGGCTGTCACCTTATCCCGAAGCATGGAATGAACCCCAGCAAGCCAATTCAGGTTGAAATTCCTGAGTATGTGGAGCTCACCATCAGCTGCCAAGGAGTTTAAGGAGCCCAGGTGATCCAGTAGTGTAGGTGTGTTGGTGTCAGGAGCGCAGTAGGTACCTGCTATGAAGATTGGAATTAAAAGGGGGATGTGGAGTTTGACCATTAGGGCATCAATGGGTTCCGAGGGCAGGGATAGGGTAACTGGGGAGAACTGGATGGCGGAGGCAATGTACTTGGCTATACCTCCCCTTTTCTGCCCATCTGTTCATGCTGGATGAGTGTATAGTAGTGTCCCCCTTTACCAAGGTCTGGGATGCCCCTGTGTCCCTTAACCCTTGCGTCTGTACACCATTCACCATGACTGGGTACATGTGCTCCCTCATGTTCACAGGCATGCTTCCAGGGACACAGAAACAACCCACTTCTTTCCTATCCTCCTGTTGTGTATTGCTCACCTTTTTGGGACACTGTCTGGCACTATGCCCAGTTTCTTTACACAACCAACATTCATTCCTTTTCTCAGAGAAATCTTTTCTCTGAAACCTGGGGCTAACTGGTTTCGGTGGAGGCAGTGAGGGTTTTAGCTGCCTTGAAGGCACACTTTTCCCTTTCTGCACTGCTGCTCCCACCCCATTCGCTCTCAGGGCAGGTCTGCTCTTGGCATAGCGGTCCAAGAGTTCAACAGCCTCTTGCACTGTTTTGGGATCTTGGTCCTTCAGCCACGTTTTCAGCTCTGCTGGGCATGCCCAGAAAAACTGTTCTAACAAAATCGTATTTTCAGTTTTATCAACAGAGTTTGCTTCAATTCCTTCCCACCAACGTTTTAAAAACTGATGTTGTTTCACGGCTAGCTCCTCGTAGCTCATGTCAGGGATTCTCCTGAGCTTATGGAATTAAGCTCTGTATGATTCAGCAGTTAATTCAAATTTCTTTAACAGTGCAGCTTTAAGTTTGCTGTAATCATCACTGTCCTCATTGTCCATTTGACCCAATGAATCCCAAGCTTTCCCAGTAAATAACGGGGATAGCTGGAAGCTCCAGGACTCTCTAGGAATTTTAGCCTGAATACAAACTTTTTCCAAAGAATTTAAAACAACATCCATATCCTCCTCCTCTTTAAATTCGGCTATCAATTTGGAATTCAATTTGTAACCCAGTCCTGTAGTCCCAGTTAAACCCAAGCCACTTACCTGCTCTGGTGCTGGTGGTTGGAGTCATAGCTTCTCCAGTTCATGTTGCCACTGGCGCTCATGCTCCTCACGGTCAGCCTCCCGCTGTTCTCGCTCTATCTCTTAGCGTTCTCACTCTGCCTCTCAGTATTCTCGCTCTACCTCTCAGCGTTCTTGCTCCCTCTTCTCCTCTGCAGCTCACTGTTCTCACTTCTCTTCGCTCTGGAACTCCAGCTCCATTCTGCACAACTCAGTCTGCAGCCTGAGTACTTCTGGATCCAGGATACTGGTGACCTTCCCCTGCTGCTGTGGCCCTTCACTGACAGTGGCCCTGCTGCCCTCCTCATTGGATCTGGACACTACACTGGCCGCTAGCCCTTCCACATTCAAGGTTTGGTCCCTTACAGTCACTGTCTGTGACTCAGTGCTCTGGATATCTGCTACTATCAGGGCATCCACGAGGTTCTGCTTGGTGGCTTTCACCTCGAACAGGACTCCTCTGTCCCCGTACAACTGCTTTAAGTAGTCTACAATGTGCCCGCTGTAGTTGGAAGCCATCTTCTTCCCTAACTACGGCTACTCTGACTTCCACTTTAGAAAAAAAAAACAGGTAGGAACTCGACTGTAAGCCAAGTGATATAGTTCTGTTTCCTTTTAAAAATAAATCACTGCCTTTTTCTTTCTTTGTAAGTGAGCTGACAGTATCAAGCCGACACACTGAACAATAAAAGCTTGTATTATCAAACTTATGCACACTGCTGCCAACCAATCTGTCACAACCCCACTCAGCAGGTCAGGCCCTCTGCTCCCACAGTGCCAACCTCCGACTGCAATATTGTGAACAGGAACAGAACAGGGTAACCCTTGTGTTTGTTTTGTGGGTTCGAATCAACCTTTGGTCTCAAGTTCTGGAGGGATTCAAACTGTGAACTTCTTGCTAGCGTAACCAATGTACAGGCTCAGATAAATTCTGCTCTTCGGGGGGCCAGATATCTTTCACCTATAGGCACCTAACCAGGTGTACAGAATGAACCTTTAAAACTGTATGAAAAGACCTCAGATAAACTCTTACCTTTTCCCAGTTTGGTAAACCAGTAAGCTTTGCACAGTGTCAACTTTAACCATATATGCTTCACTTGTCAAATAAAGAATTTCAAAGGCACACCAAGTAGTCTCTTAAAATGAGATGTTTACTTAAAAATAGATAAAAATGTAAAATGTAAAACAGAGAACAATATATCACAAAACATTACAATCACTTAAAAAAAACAGGTTTTTAAAGTGCAATTTCATACCAACCATACACTTAGACTTGCTTAGCTAATGTATTCTTATATTCTTACAGTGCTGAAAGATGTTGTAGCTTCAGTCCAAACATGTGTGTGTGTGTGTGTGTGTGTGTGTGTGTGTGTGTGTCTAAAGGTCAGTTACAGCATAATTAAAAAACTGTCTTGACCCTGCCTTCTCCATGAAGTCATCCAGCTCCTCCTCTGTTTATTAAAAATTATACAATCTGCTATTTTAATACATAAATCTCTTAATTGGTCCCCCATAAAAATTATTAAGGACTCAGATGGTAGGTGGATTATAACTCTATTAAACACTACTGCAGGTCCGCTTATGTTAGTGAAGGTATATGCACCCAACTTTGACTCACCTATCTTTTTCCATAACCTGTCTCAACAAATTATGATCAATAATAAAAATAACTGACCTATTCCCATTGGTGGTGACTTGAACTTAGCACTACAAGCATATTTAGACAGAAGTAACTCATTTCATTATGCCCACCCCCGCAGTGTTAATGCTCTATCAATGCTTATGAAGGATTTAGGGCTCTCTGACATTTGGAGATTACATCATCCTAGACAACGTAACTATACTTTTTATTCCCCTTTACATAAATGTTATAGTAGGATTGATTATTGGTTCTCTTCTCCCACCATTACTGAAAAACTATTGACATGGCAATTCTCCCTATTGTTATATCTGATCATTCCCCCATTAGTTTGCACTTACTGTGGGGCCCACCTTCTTCTAAATCTCCATCTTGGCGTCTAGACCCACTTTTACTCAGAGACCCTGAATTCACCCCCTGGATTAAAACTCAGATTCAAGATTTTCTTTCTATTAATGACACTTCAGATATGTCTCAAGGCATTATCTTGGAAGCATTACAAGCCACCATTAGAGGAAAAATTATTAGTTATGCAGCGTATAGAAAGAAAGTAAGAGAACAACAATTAGCTAATTTAGAAAAATCCCTTAAAGAAAAAGAATCCCTATACTATAAATTAAATAAACCCAATCATAACTCACAGCTTCATCTGGAAATTCTACAGTTAAGAATTAAAATTAATGAGCCGATATCCAGGAAGGCTGAATTTGCTCTTTTTTGGATTAAACACAGCTATTGGGAACAAGGAGATAAATGCAGAAAGTTGCTTTCTTACTAGCTTAAAACTCAACAGATTCAGAGACATATAGCAGGCCTAAAAGATCCATCAGGTCAGACACACACACAGACAACCTTTCAATCAATCATATTATGCAGTCTTTTTATCATCAACTATACTTGCAACCTAATACTACAAATCCAAACATAATACAACATTTTCTGGATAAAGTGAATTTACCCCACCTATCCCCTAAGGACAAAGCTATGCTTGATAAACCAGTCACTTTACAGGAGATCCAAACTGCTTTATCTTCATTAAAAAACAGTAAATCACCAGGCAGTGATGGGTTCCCCACTGACTTTTATAAAACTTTATCTTACATTCTTTGTCCTGTATTAGTCAACGTTTTCCAGGAAGCAACTGCAAAAAAAAAACTCCCATACACAATGACAGGAGCCATTATAAGACTTACCAAAAAAAGACAAAGACCCCTCTCTTCCTTCAAACTACAGACCAATCTCACTTCTTAACACTGACGGGAAAATCTTTGCCAAATTATTAGCTTTCCGCTTAGAATCTTTAATGGCCAAACTTATTCATACTTCTCAGTCAGGATTTATCAAAAATTGGAATAGTTCAGATCACCTTCGCTCACTATTCAATTTAATCCATAAAGCAAATCTCTTAAAACCCCTGCAGCTGCAATAGCTATTGACTTTGAGAAAGCATTTGATTCCCTCAATTGGGAATATTTATACCAGGTGCTATCTCATTTTGGCTTTACAAATAATTTTTGTGCTTGGATTCAATTATTGTATACCTCCCCCTCAGCTCGAAGTTCTCACAAACTCTATTTTGTCCCCCTCATTTTACTTAGCAAGAGGCACCAGACAAGAATGCCCTTTATCACCTTCACTGTTTATACCTGCCATGGAACCTCTCTCTGCGTCCCTATGTCAATCTGGTATAATTAAAGGCATCACTATTGGTAACTCTCACTATACCTCTCTCTCATACGCAGATGATCTCCTTATTTTACTTGAAAATCCCAAAAGTTCCGGACAACCTTTAATTAAACTATTAAATGATTTCATCTCCATCTCTGCACTAGCTCTAAATCTTAACAAATCTGAAACACTACCATTGAATTCCTTTTGCAGTCCCCTTATGAATAATTCATTGGGCTTTCGTTGAGCCCCACAAGGTATATCTTATCTTGGCCTTTGGATCACCCCGACATTGAATAAATTATGTGATGCTAATCTTTCCACTCTGTTAACCAATATTAAAACATCATTCAACAGATGGAAGCTACTTAAACTTTCTTTTAATAGTAAAATATCCACCATTAAAATGTCTATAACTCCTAAAATATTATACCTATTTTCTAATATCCCTTTGATACTTCCCTCTAGTTTCCTTACCAAAATAGATAAAATTATTGGCAGCTTTATTTGGGAAGGAAAAATACCTAGATTTAGTCATAATAAACTTAGATCCTATTGGTCAAAAGGTGGATTCGGCCTTCCTTGGTTCCAAGCCTACTTATGGGCCTTCTATGCATCTCAAACAATCAAATGGTTTAACAAACCCAACATCCAGTCTCCTTTATGGGTCAATATGGAAGCATCCTTATGTCCTGCTAATGTGGCTGCTTCTTTACTTTATAATACCCTCACTTCCTCTTTAAAGTCTCAACCCACCATAGCTGCTTCTATACTTTATTGGAAAATGATTCACAAACATCTTAAATCAAATTCCAAACCCTTAGCTTATGCCCCCATCTGGTGTAACCACCATATATCTCTTGACAATCACCTTATCTTCTGTCATTCCTGGAAAAATAAGGGTATTTTCTTCTTGCAGGATATACTTGAACCCAAGTGATTAAATTTAAAATCTTATACCGACATATGAGGCACATGGAATCTTCCCCATCGGGATTTTTGGAAATATCTCCAACTTCGTAGAGCATGTAACTCTTGCCTTGCACCCTTCTCTATCAACTCCCTGTACGATAAATACATCTCTAAATGGTTAAAAATAACATCCAATCTAAATAGCACTGTTTACAAAGATATTTGTGATATCCTTCCTGACTATTTTGTTAATGCTAAAAACAAATGGAGTACTTTGTTACAATCAAGGCCCCTGGAATTCTGCAATTCTGCAGTTGAGGAATTTGCATCATGCTGCAGAATATATATAGTGCCACACAATTAATTGTTTTTGGTGAATTTTTATATAAATATACTGTTTTTCCATAGTGTCAGGCTTTCTTTCCCACCTCGTTTATCCTGAAGCCCCTCCTCTATGCTCAGCATATGATATCATCAATGACATCACATCATATTTAGCCAATGACAGGACTGCATTCTGCCAGAGAAATGAATAAATCATGCCGCAGAAATCAGAAAATGCTGCCGCAGAAGTCAAAGAGCCCTGATGCAGAAATCAGAAAATTCTACCACAGAACACCAGGGGCCCTGGTTACAATATAACATCACCAATGCACAATGGTCCAGGTGTAGGTTCTCCTGTCACAGATCTTTTAATGATAAATGTAGCTCCCTCATTCAAACCAAAATCCTTCATTTGTGGTACAGAACTCTTGTTGTATTACAAAAAATTGGGTTATTGAACAATAATAACTGCTGGTGCTGCAATTCCTCCAATAGGGATTTATTGCATATTTTATGGAACTGTCCCTGCATGCAAATGTTATGGCACTGTACTCATAGATTTACAATGAAAGTGTTAGGCCAACCCTTTACACTGGACCCTAAACATTGCATTCTTGGTATTTTTAATTACCGTTCTTATAAAATCTCATATTTGCAGAATAGATGGTTAAATATACTCTTTCTGCAAGTT
Organism: Neoceratodus forsteri; assembly: GCA_016271365.2. Lineage (NCBI taxonomy): Eukaryota > Metazoa > Chordata > Ceratodontiformes > Ceratodontidae > Neoceratodus > Neoceratodus forsteri. The sequence continues at coordinate 478,257,130 of CM057452.1, read as the reverse complement.
AAACGCACAATCCTCATGCATTGGAGATCTAACATAATCCCTACCCTTCCCGAAATTATTAAACAACTATCGTAATATGCCTCTCTGGACCGTATGACATATATCTCGTCTGACCGACTCACGATATATAACAATTGTTGGCAGGGCTTTTTTTTTTAATTTTTTGGAATCTTCTAAATCTTCCAACACCATTGTATGGATGTAATTTATATGTTTTTTGGCCCTCTTACTGATACTTCATTGTGGTCTCGCTCTTCTTTCCTATTTCTATTGTTTCCTTCTCTCTCCTCCAATTTTCTCCCACTTCTTTTCTTTCCTGTTCTCTGTTTTAATTGTTTCCTTCTTTTTTATTACTCCACAATCCTTTTACAAATGTACTTTGTTTCTTTTTGCAGCATTATATATAATTATGTAACATTTTAATGTAAACCGTATCTAATCATACTATCTGTTTTAAGTGCACTACAAATGTCAAGCTTATTTCAATTATATGCCCAATACTGTTCGCCATATCTTACACCATATGATCCTCATATTATAGTAGCAATGTACTTATTATATGCTGCCTTAACTTTTCTAAAAAAAACTCATATTGTACTGTAACGTAAGAGGTTTGTCTGTATATATTATGAAAATTTAATAAAAAGTTTAACTGCAAAAAAAAATTATACAATCAGGATGTCTTATCAAGCAGGAGGTACATTAATAGGTGACATCAGCAAAAACTCATGTCCCCACATGACTTCCCAATCAAGTCTGTAATGTTCCAAGTAATTTCTTTCATCCATGAGCAGCATCCTGCTCTTTACAGACATCAAAGGAACATTTATGACTTCGCACCTAAGTGACATAATCTGGTTTCTTCCTCTAAATGTCATAAAAGTTTATGAGTTCCTATCCTAGCAGCTGACAGCTACAATTAAGCTAGATAAACAGGAGATCCTTAATTTAGGTCTCTTCTAGCCTTTAATTATCTCCTGACTTTTATCATTTAGCTGAAACCTGGGGTGGGGGGATGTTAACCCACAGGCTGTCTCAGCATGTCTCATGAGAGACACTCAATAACACATTTTTATATTATAAAAAGCATAGATTAATCAGAACCAGCTGTCCGAGTGTCACAGTCCTCACTGTGGGGGGGGGGGTTTGTTAAGGAGGAGGATTTTGGTCTTGCTGGTATTCATACCTAGGTCTGACAGGGAGGCAAAAGTGAACATGAGCCCTGTTATTGCTGGCAGGATTTCTCCTATGTTTTCAGTCAGTATAAGGCAGTCATCTGCATACAGTTTAGTAGTGTAGGCAGAAGGCCCCATTCTACTTCCCTTGATAAGTGGACAGGCCCTCAGAGCTGCCATCAGAGATTCTATGGCTAATACAAAGAGGAGGGGAGACAGTGGGCAATCCTGTCTCATCCCCCTAAAAAGCTGAAATGGCTCAGATAGGATGTTATTCACTAATAGTCTAGCCATAGGGCCTGGTATAGTGTGCAGACCCACCCCTTGAAATCCATCCCAAAATTGCCCTGGTCCAGAACTGCATGCAGGTACTCCCACTTAACCAAATTGAATTATTTTCCAGAATCCACCACTACAGAGGTGGCAGGAGTAGGGAGGGTGCTAGCAGCCTGGATCAGGGAAATCAGGGCCCTCATATGGTCTGTGCTTGCCCTCCCCTTAATAAACCTGACTTGAGCTGGGTGTATCAGCACTGGTAAAAGGTGTTCTAATCTGAACGCTAGTGCTTTGGCCAGGATTTTTTCATCCACGTTTATCAGTGATATGGGGTGATAGCTTGCTGGGTTGGCAAGGTCTTTTCCCTCCTTAGGAAGAAATGTTATAATTGCCTCCCACATCATAGGAGGGAAAGATTGTCATTCATGGGCATCTGCCAACATGCCCTATGGGACATATATTTGAGGGCTTTCAAAGTTGGGGAGTGCCTGCTCAAAAACAGTCAACTTATGGAAGACCATCAGGTGGGATGTGTACTTTGGTGAAGACTGGACTAGGGATAGAAGCTAAATGTGTGATTAAGAATGAGAGTTATAATATGCTAGGAACTGCACTGTATAGAGAGGGAAAGACTATATGTATAATACTAAATGTGTATGTGATACCTAAGACTACATCAAAGGTGATTACAAAAAAAATGGATAACATTCAGGAGACTCTATTGCAACTGCAAGTACAATTCCCAGGAATTACTATTTTATTGGGTGGTGATCTGAATGCAAGAACTGGAGTTCTGCTAGAGGAACCATGCAATAACTGGAATCTAGATGATGCATTTGGGATCCTTATAAGGTTGTCACTGAACCCTAAAATTAATAAATGTGGACAGGATTTGCTGAAGGTACTAAAAACTACAAGTATGAGAATTATAAATGGTAGATGCCCAGGAGATAGAAAAGGAAAATGTGCCTACTTGGGCAAAAGGGGCGGTAGTGTCCTGGACTACTTTGATAAGGTAATAAGGATGGAAATTTTAGAAGAATTGGATAGTGACCACTCCCCTTTAGCTTGAAGTCTAGCTCAGTCCCTTGCTGGGAAACTGAGATTAGAGAACAAAGAGACTCTAAGCATAGCAAATGAAAATATGTTGGTGACTAATAAAAAGAGAATAACATTGGCATTAGAAACACAAACAAGAGTGCAAAACCTTTTACAGGGAAATGCTCTCCAGCAAAGAAAAAGAACAAGTATTGAATGTTTTGAGTTTGGTATGAAAGGGTGTGAAAAGCAGTCAGGGTAGGTAGAAGATGACTGTGGCCAAAGCAAGGAAAACAAGCACTTTGTAGGATGTGAGAGGTTAGTGCTGGATAAATTGAGAAAGCTAAATACAAATAGAAATATGAGACAAATAAATAGGGAAAAAGGAATAGCCAAATGGTACGACAGAGAATGTAAAAAGGCTAAAGCAAGGGTGGTGAAGCAAAGAAGAAGATTTAAAAGTACAAAAGATGTACAAGATAGAATGGCTTATATTTTTTTAAGGCAAGAATATAGGGTTTTAATAAATAATAAAAAATAAAAATACTCAGATGCTCTGTGGCAGGCCCTCCAGGCTTCAATAGTAGAAAAAGATACAAAATCATTTTGGAATTTAGTGTGCATGGAACAGGTAATTTTAGATTAAATATAGAGGCTCATATATCCCCAGAAGCATGGATAGCACACTTTAAAAACATCTATAAAGTAGAGAAGGATGCAGCAGAAGGTTTGGCAGCCAGTATTAAGAGAAATGCAGAAGGTAATTCCACTAAGAATGAAGTCTGGTATGATTTCACAGTTGAGGAGGCAGTTCTAGCAATATGAGCACAAGGAAACAATAAAGCACCTGGCATAGATGAGATAGAAGTAGAGATCTATCACGCCAATCCAGTTTGGTGGACAGAGTTGCTGACACCAATGTTTAACTATCTGGTGAAGATAGAAAAAGTTCCTTTAAGCTGGATTCTGGGAATGATTGTCCCTATACATGAAAAGGCAGAACTGAGGAACCATGTAATTATAGACCGATCACTTTACTAAGTATTACCTCCGAAATGTTCTCAAGACTTTTATTACCAAGACTGGAATGGTGGGGTAGAGGAAAATAATATAGTATCCCTATTCCAGTTGGGATTTAGAAGGCAAAGATCCACGCTGGATCCTATTTTTACATTGGTCCATTTAGTAAACAAATATGTAATAAAGAATAAGGGGACATTGTATGTAGCATTTATAGACATCAAATCAACATTCGATAGTGTAAATAGAAATTTTCTGTGGAAGATCTTGGAAACTAAAGGGACAGAAAGGAAATTACTCAATATGATTAAACTACTTTATACCAACACAAAGATAGTGATAAGATATGGTAAAGATGGAGCTTGCATGGAAAATTTAGAAATCAAGTATGGTGTGAGGAAAGGGTGCTTGCTTGCACCAACACTCTTTAATGTATATATCAAAACCATAGTGGAAAAACTGCAAGAAATTTAATCTTTTCCATCTAGAATAAATAACTTGCCAGTAAAAATTATGTTATATGCAGATGACATAATTATTCTCTCCCAAACTCCTTTGGGGTTAAAAAGAGCACTATCTTCATTTATAAATTCATTAAAGGGGGTTAACCTTGAGTTAAATACGGAGAAGACGAAGATATTGGTATTTGAGTTGGGTAATTCCAAACCAAAAAAATGGATCATAGAAGATAAAAACTTTAAGGAGGTAAATACATTTTGCCATCTCAGAGTCTGGTTTTCTAAGAAACTGTCTTGGAAAACTCATCTTTGTAAGATGAAGGATAAGACAACCAGATCCTTGCAGGTGATAAGAAGATTTGCAAATATGCATGCACAGAATTCGTATAAGGCACAAATAAGGTGCCTTGAGGAAAAAGTTAATGCACAGCTGCTTTATGCCTCAGAGATTTGGAGAATCCTCAGTGCAACAAAGGAATTAAGAGACAATTCAAAACCAATTTCTTAAAAAACTTTTAGGGGTCTCTATGTACATCCACAGTGCTATGATTAGAGCAGAGACTGGTATATATTCAATTAACACAAAAATTAGAAAAAGAGCTATAAATTTCTGGTTTTGAATAATCACTTTTAATGTACCTAATTTATGTGTGTTTTCTCTCATGGAGAAATATCATCTAATATATCTGGGAGTAGATACGTGGATGGCCAAGTTGAATTATGTTTTAAACAAACTTGGGCTGGAGAATAATTATGTTCTGCATCCAGATAGGGGCATTTCTCTTTTTTAAGAATTTGGCCATTCAAAGATTATTAGTAGAGATGCAGTGAATTTAAAATCCGCTGGCGAAGTGAATGTGAGGTGGCCACTTCACCTTGGCACTTCGCTACGCGGAGTGCCCCATAGGAAAGGCCCACTTCACCTTGTTATTATTACTTCACGTTGTCATTCTGCCTTAAACCTGAAGTAAGGTGGAGTGACAACAATATTGGCAGCATCCCACCCACACAGTCACAAGAATGAATGTGCATCCCCAAAGTGCTACTGTCTTGTGTCCAGAAAACTCCCCAGTGCTGACGAAGTGAAATGAGAGTGTAACAAGAAATACAAAGTCTCCCAAAATTAATGGTGCACTCAGTCATGCGTACAGTGGTCAGATCGCACACAGAGTCACCAGAATTAATGTGCATCCCCCAAAATGCTACTGACTTGTGTCCAGAAAATTCCCCAGTACTGACAAAGTGAAATGAGAGTGCAACAAGAAATGCAATCTCCCAGAATTAATGGAGCCATGCAAACGCACAGACAAATTATGATTGCACTGTACACTCAAGGGATGCATACGAAAAGGCACAACAACACTTAATCAGTACTTACAAGTCACAAATCCAAATCTGGAAAGGAATACATTTTGCTAGTTGGAGGATTAGTGCACGGCAGTAACAATCCTCTACCAGTAAAGATACCACAAAGCAGTATAAAAAATTCAAGCAGGTGCGGTGGATAGCAGGTTCACACTGCTGCAGTTACTCTGTAACACAACAAAAGGTGTCTGATTTAATTGCACACATCTCACACACACACTCACATGCACACTCAAGTAATGCGTAGCAAACTGAAAACCTTTAGTAATATAACCAAATGTTTTAAACAGACAAACTATACACAGCTGCACCACAACAATCAACAAAAAAATGTCAAGAATTACTGAAAATATTACTGTGTGTACATTAACACAGTTATACAAGAAAAATACAAACAAAACAGAAAGACTACCTTTTTCTCCCAGTTAATCTACCTATACCACAAATACGCCCCTTCCCCAAAGCACACTTCACAGTACACAGACTGACTGTTCTAAATTAACATTCAAAATCCACACACAACAATAAACACTCAATGATATGAGCACAGAATGGTTTCCTACAATCAATGTACTAAATTTTGAGCAAAAAATATTACTCAAAAAGGCATTTTAAGCAGGTTTTAGAGGTTTTGAATTGCAGAGCTCTGAGAGCAAACTGTCTCCAGCTGCCAGTACACATATGCTACCCAGGCCAGAACTGAGGCTGTGCCGAACAAACTAGAGCCAATGTGACCTGCAATCCCATGAATAACTGCAGCATTTCATTTGGAGCTCAATTACAGGGTGAAGGGAGGCAAATTACATTGATTCCAATGTATTTCACCTTAAAATTGGTGGAGAAGTGGTTTGGGGAAAGCGGAATAACGCAAAGTCATTGGTTTCAATGGACTTCATGTTCCTCATTATGAAGCAAAGTACTCCACTTCACATTGTGGAGTTCTCTGTGGATTCCATGTTACTTAGTGAATCACTTCACGTAGCAAATTGGAGCCACTTCGCCCACCACAACTTACAGTACTGTAACTCACATGCTGTACGGGAAGGAATGTGAATGCCTATGGCTGTACTTCCCCAATGGGCTGTAGCACAAAACTCCCAGACTTAAAAATGCTTATTAATGAGTACAATGGTGGAGTGGTGAAGCCTGGAGAGATACTACAAAACATGCTTACAATACATTCAAGTAACTAGTAAAAAAATGAATTTTGTGATTTGTGACGTGATCGTGAATTATGATTTGTGACTGCATTTGTGTTTGTGATTATGAAGAATGTGATTTGTATCACGAGTGACTCCTGATGATGTTCCTGACTTAAAAATGCATATTAATGAGTACAATGTTCATGCAGAATTATGCAAGACACCAGTCCAGTACTCTGAAGGGAAGCCAAAGAAACAACTGTGACTTAAGTTACAGATGGAGATTGGGCCCTAAAGAGATTGAAATGCACAGACAGATTAAGATTGCACTGTGCACTGAAAAGATGCAGATGCAAAGGTACAACACCTAACCAGTGCTCACCATCAGAAATTAAAATCTGGAAAAGAATACCTTTGCCGGTTGGGGTGGGCTGTGGGGGGAGTGTACTGCACTGCTGCAGTAACAGTCACTAGTACTAGTACCAGTAAAGATACCACAAAGAAGTACAAAAATCACACAGCTGCAGTGGATAGCAGGTTCACATTGCTGAAATTATTATGTGGCACAATAAAAGGTGTCTGATTTGATGACACGCGTCACACACATACTCACACACACACTAAGTAATGCGTAGCAAATTGAAAACTTCAGTAATATAACTACATATTTTAAACAAACTAAAATTATGCACAGCTGTACCATAACAATCAGCAAAAAAAGGCAAGAATTATTGAAAATATTACTTTGTGTACATTAACACAGTTATACAAGAAAAATATCACCAAAACAGAAAGCACTGTCTTTTTCTTCAAGTTAATCTACCTACACCACAGATATGCCCCTCCCCCAAAGCACACTTCCAATGTCTCTCAGTACACAGACTGAATGTTGTACATTAACATTCAAAATCCACACACAAACAATAAATGCTCGATGGTATGAGCACAGGAGAGTTTCCTATTATCAATGAACTAAAGTTTCAGCAAAACAAATGTTTCAGAAAGGTTTTTTTAACAGATTTTAGGTTTGAATCACAGAAAGCGCTCAGAGCAGATTGTCTCCTACAGCTTCCTACACACACTACGCAAAACAGAGGCTGTGCAGAACAATCTAGGACCCTTGTGACCTGAAATCCCATGAATCACTGCAAAATTCACCTTTGGAGCTTAAAAACAAGGTGAAGTGAGGCGGAGTACATTGTTTTCAATATACTTTGCCTTAAGAATTGGTGGAGTAGTGGTTTGGGAAGGCGGAGTAACGCAAAGTCATTGTTTTCAATGGACTTCGCATTACCCATTATAACGTGAAGTACTCCTCTTCGTGTTGCAGAGCACTCCGTTAGGTCGCCTTCCTCCTGCGAATCATTTCGTGGAGTGAATTGGGACCACTTCACCCACCACTAATTATTAGATGTTGCTGTTACACAAGACCTAGAGGTGCTGCATGAATGGGGAGAAGGGCAGATTTATAGAAAGATTAAGAATGCATTTTCACCATAAAAATATCTGCTATTCTGTGATAATATAAATCAGTGTAAAGCTTTATGCAGATTTTGGATGGAGCAAATTAATCTGGGGTTAAATTATATGCTAGGTGGAGTGGCAGCACCATCATCTTATTATTGTAATGAAAATATTAAATGGGAAATCCCACATATAATCTTTGAATGTCCTGTGTTTGGTAATTTAAGGCATAAATGGAGTTTGCTATTGATGGATTATCTTGAGGGGGAAGATATATGAGTCAGGACTTTTAGCATCTTTAAGTCAACATATGAGCCAGTAATGTTTGCAACTGCAAAATTTGCACAGTATGTTATATAGTTTGTATCTAGTAGAAACAGCTCTAGGAGATGAAAGCCAAGGTGGAACAAAGCTGCATAAACATAGTGGGTAAGATGCCATTAGAGATTACCTGAGTGATAATAGGTTGATGAAATAAGCACAAACTAAATATTTGCACTAAAATGAATTATATCAGAGAATGTTTTTAATGATTTTTTGATATTTATGTCTCCCTTTTGTACATGTAATAAATGATATTTATATACATGTGTTTTAATAAACTTGAACTTGAACTTGAACATGCTCAGTAGGAGAGGGGCCACAGTGTCTGAAATTAACATAAAAATCAACTGGGTATCTGTTGCTCCCAGGGAATTTGTGGGGTGCCATGGCAGCAATAGCTGCTTTGAGTTCCTGGATGGTAAGAGGGGCATCCAGTGCTTTCCCCTGTTCTGGCATCAGTTTGGGCAGAGAAATAGTCCCTGTGAATTTCACAAACTCTTATGCATCCCACTTGGTCTGTGAGGAATATAACTCTGTATAAAACTGTCATGATTCTACTGATCTCCTTGGGGGATGTAATCCGACCAGATTTTTCCCCTCTGTGGGCTATTTTAATGATAGCCGCAGTGAAAGGAACAAAAAAAAAGGTGACTACAACAAGAGCCCCCTTGTGTCGAGGAATGGGTATAGATGATTACTCACATACAACGATTAGAGAAACTTACATTTGGTCTCTCACAACAGATGGATAATTATCAGAATCGATGGACTAGGTGGGATCTTTATGAGGGTCTCCTTCAGCACACATAGGTATAACTACATGGGATAAGGGCCCTACTCTGTCCCTTTAGGTACAAGATTCAGATTTGGGTTATCAATTAAGTGCATTTCTCGACCCCTGTATCAATCAACTGGTATGAGAAATGCTAAGATAGGTTTAATTTAGTAAGATAGCAAATGGACTGACTATGTACATCAGACCTGATATTGTTTTCTTTAGTTTATTTATTAGGTTTTAGACATTTCTATTTGTTATTCAGAATAATTTTGCTTTATTTATCCTGTGTTACATGTACTGTTTGTATCTTTAGAAGGGTGTAATTATTTAATGGTACTTGAAATTACTGTATACAGATCTGCAGTAAAGAAAGTATAAAAAAAAAAGATTTTATGATTCTTTGGGCCAGATATTCAAAGCTTTGCCCCTGGGCTAAATTAGCACAGCCCGGCGAGCAAACAGCCTGGAGCACAAAGCAAGCTATATTCAAAAGGAATAGCTTAGGGCAAACAGCTTTTGAATATAGCATGGGAATGAGGCCGGGCAAACTGGGATGGGAGTGCAGAGCAAACTGAGCCCTGGAATAAGACAGCTCTGAATATAGCAACCAGAAAGTGCAGACCACAACAGCAACACAGTGCACAGTGATGTGAAGGTAGCTAGAGGCGACTTATGTGGCCAATGTGTGTTCCAGCAAATGCGTGGACCCAGTACAGCTGCAGGGAGCAGCCTATGGGAAAGTACAGTGTGAAAAACAGTATAATAATCCCCGAACCATTTGCGTGGCACTAACGCGTTTGAGCAGGATTAGCATGGAGCTAAGCTGTTTGCTCGGTGCAAACACGTTTGACAGGCACTAAACATTGCCATATTCAAAAGTGACATGCAAATGAGCCTACTTAGGTAGTCTCTGGGCAAACTTTCTAGATTAGCATCTCTTTATGCCCTGATTTCATGCAGTTTGCCCAGCGTTACTGCAGGGTCCCACAGAGCCACCTACAGGTCAGTCTGGAAGTACAGGGGCTGGCCAGGTCTGACCACAGCTCCACCCATAGGTCTGTCTGGTAGTGCATGATGATAGCTGCAGGCTACATGTAAACAGTACAGCATAGCATAGCATAATGTACCCCAGGGGACAACACAGCATAGGCACAGGTAGTGGTGGTGCTGCATGCAACTGTAACACTGTAGGGCATGTTACAGTGCACAGCAGACACTACAGTAGCAAGGGGGGCAAGTAGTGTGAGGGACACAGCACTGCCTGTGGTGTGTAGGGCAGTGATGCTGACTGCACTGTACACAGTGACAGGCCCAACTTGCAGGTTTTTCCTGACAGTGGAGATTACTGTTACGATGTTGTGTGATCCACAGATGCTGCATCTGTGGCATGGGATGCACACAGTGACATATACTTGGCCATCTGTGTGTGCTGTGGCATCTGTGCAGTTGTGCTGTATGTGGTTGGGGGGGCACGTAGGATTCGATAGGCATACAGGCGGTGGGGTATTCCCACTACTGGCCCATGTGCACTGCGTGCTGTGTCCCAGTCTGGTGGCCACACCTGGGCTGTGGTGAGGTCTGCCTACCCATACACCCTCCCCTCAATGGCCACCATGCCCACAGTGCTACCTGTGTGTGCTGGCATCTGTTGGGCACCACAGCCGTATGGTCTGCTGGTGTGTACTGTATGGCCACACTACCATGATGTCTCCTGTGGGCCCGATCACTCCTTACTACCTGTGCATGGCAGGGACCTGTGGCAGCTGTTGGCATCATGGTGGTGCCATCAGTAAGCAGCATGTGTCCTCCATGTCTGGCAGTTTCTAAGTGTCATACTCATATGTTAGGGTCGTGCAAGCCACACTAATGCCACGCTAACACTGCACAAAGCAATAATGTTGCGCAAAGCTGTTTGCCCAGGATTAAGACCAGCTTTTTCTGAGCGATAATTTGTACCCGCTATGGGTCACGCTAAGTTAAGATTATTGCAGAGAACAGACAGAGCACCAGGAGGAAGGAGCTGCTGATATAACTAAAACTTCTCTACTGGGACTATATTGCCCTCCTTCCCTACCCTCCACCCCCACCCTAAACCAGTTCTACTTTTATAGGCACAGGATTTAACTGACAACAGGAACTTCCTGTTTGGGAGCAGGAAGTGAGTGATCACAGAGCCACCAAAGACTCACCATCCTAGAAGGGCAAGAGTAGCTCTCCACCCCCTAGCTCCTGGAGGTCTGACTCTGAGCAAGTAAGGAGACTACTGAGAAATATAGGAACTTCTTGTCTTAGAACAGGAAGATCAGGAGCTAAAAGGCACAGAGGCAGTAAGTAAGTAGGGAAGAAAAAGAAAAAAAAAAGAAAATAAACAAACAGAGGAAAGAGTAAATATTCCAAACAACAGTTAGGGGGCCAGAAAAAGACATGATGGGAGTGGTGCAGTGCAGTGCCTGTGGAGCAGCAGTCTTCCGGGAGACGTTCTGGAGGATGCAGTGTTGTCCCATCTGCAGGCACCTCTCTGGGCTGAGGGAGGAGGTTGCTCATCTCCAGGCTGAGTTGGGCAGGATTTGTGGGACCTCCTCTCCCATCCAGGGACCACCAGAGTCACTGCCGTTGCCTCAGAGGTTGCCAAGAAAGAGGATCGGTTGGACCACAGTGGGCTCAGGGAGGGTGAGGGTGGTGGAACAGAGGCGCATCCCTCCAGTTGTACCTCTCCACAGTTTCTATGCCATTTTGGAAAAGTGTGGTTCCTCTATGGAGGCACCCACAGTGGAGACCAAGCAGAATGCTGGGAACCTCCCCAAAGGAGACCCACAGGAGGGTGGCATGGGACCCCACAGGGGAAGAAAACAACTCCTGGTGGGGGACTTCATTGTTAGGAAGGTAGAACTGGGGGAGGAAGGGGAGAGGGAGGTAAGGTGCCTGCCTGGTACCATGGCTTGGAGGGACAGGGAGCGCATCCTCAGGATCACAGGAGCAGCTGCACAGGGGATGGAACTAGATGTCATTGTCCACATAGGGACAAATTACCTGGCTAAGAAAGGGATCAGAGCAGTGCAAGAAGCATTTGTGGAGATGGCGAGGGGCCTTAGACAAATAGCACACACGGTAACCTTCTCAGAGGTGCTGCCTGTCTATGGCATGGATGAGGCTAGGGTGCTCCACACCATGGGATTCAATCAGTGGTTGAAAAGCTGGTGCATAGCTCAGGGATTTGGCTTCATTGGGGACTGGGGGTCCACCTGAATGGATGCAGGCCTATACTGGCATGATGGTCTGCATCTGTCCAGGAGGGGAACCTGGATCCTAGGTGATAGGTTTAAATACTTCATTGGCAAGCATTTAAACTAGCCAAGGGGGGAGGCACTGGAAAGGAGCAGGGAAATCCTAGCCCCCCCCCAAAAAATCAGGGTACTAAGTGAGGTAGACACCAACATAAAGATGCCAATAGGGAGAAGCGCGGGGGTAAATGGAGAAAGTGACAAACGCAATAAGGATAGGGATGGAGCAAAAAGGGGTAAGGCCATCAAGAGATGGAGGGTAATGAGTACCGACGCACGTAGTCTGGGCAACAAGCTCCCTGAACTGGTGGCCTTGATGGAAGAGGGATGCCTGGATATCGTAGCAGTCACAGAAACATGGTACACAGAGAACCATGACTGGAATGCTAACATACCAGGGTACACAACCTACAGGAGAGACAGGGAGGGTAGAAGAGGGGGGAGTAGCTCTCTATGTAAGGGAAGGGATCAAAGCAACTGAACAAAAGAGTAAACAGGGAGGAGAGGAGGCACTGTGGGCCACCTTAGAGACTGGAAATGGCACCACAATCCACACAGGGGTTGTATACAGACCCCCATGTCAGGGGGAGGGACTGGGCAAGGATATGATAGAAGGCATACTTAGGATGGCAGAGAAAGGGGAGATACTGTTGATGGGGGAGCTTAATATGCCAGATGTTAACTGGAGCACCTTTGCTGCAGCCACATCCAAAAGCATGGCCATTCTTGATGCCCTTCAGGTGGCATGCCTCAGACAGCTAGTTTTGGAACCTACTCATGAGGGAGCACCTTAGACCTCATACTCTCAAATGGGGACAGTGAGAGGATCTCAGATCTAGAAGTGGGTAGCCATTTGGGAACAAGTGACCACCAAACAGTGTGGTTCATGATAAACTCAGCTACAGAGTCAAGCCATGCAAAAGTGAAGGTTCTGGACTTCAGGAGGGCTGACTTTGGCAAGATGGGAGAGTGCCTTAGAAAAGCACTAGCAAACAGGCTAGAAGGAGGGATGGAGCAACAATGGGAAAATATCAAAACTGCCATCACAGAGGCTAAAAGCATTTGTGTGAAGCAAATAAACAAATCAAAATGAAAGAAAAAGCCACTATGGTTTTTAAAATAAGTGGCGGTGAAGGTTAGGGAGAAAAAGATAGCATTTAGGAAGTGTAAGGAAACACAGAAGGAGCAGGACAGAGAACTGTACCAGTTAAGGCAGAATGAAGCAGGGAGGGTAGTAAGAATAGCAAAGGCACAAACCGAGGCAAAGATAGCCAACTCGGTTAAGAAGGGGGATAAAACCATTTATAGGTATATCAGGGAGTGTAGAAAGACAAAGGGAGGGATAGTGAGGCTGAATAGAATGGATGGTGGGTGAACAGAGAGTTACAGTGAAAAAGAAGGGATACTGAATGAATACTTCTGTTCAGTATTCACAAAGAGGAAGTGGGGGAGGTGCCTAATCCAAATAACAGAAGCACTCTGGAGAGGGGAAGGGGTCAATCCCAGTCCTTTCACAGAAGAAAGGGTTCTGAAAGAACTCCTAAAACTGAAGGTGGACAAAGCAATGGGGCCAGATGGAATTCATACCAGAATTCTAAAAGAATTAAGCAGATAACTAGTGACACCACTGACTACCCTTTATAACAAATCATGGGAGGATGGTGTGGTACCTGAGGACTGGAAGAAGGCTGATGTGATTCCCCTTCATAAAAGTGGGAGCAAGACAGAGTCAGGAAACTACAGACCTGTCAGTTTGACCTCTGTGGTAGGGAAAGTGATGGAATCACTTCTGAAGGAAAGAATTGTTGAGTACCTAGAGGCCAGTGGGGCACAGGACCGAAGGCAGCATGGGTTCACAGTGGGAAGGTCATGTCAGACGAATCTAATTGATTTCTTTGACTGGGTGACCAAAGTAGTAGACCAGGGAGGGGCTGTGGACATGGCCTACCTAGACTTTAGCAAGGCATTTGACACAGTCCCACACAAAAGATTAATAGTCAAATTAACCAGCCTTGGAGTGGGTCCCAGGGTGGTAGCCAGGGTAAAACATTGGCTGAACAACAGGACACAGAAGGTAATTGTAAATGGAGTCCACTCTGAAGAAAGAGGGGTTACTAGTGGGGTACCGGAGGGTTCAGTACTGGGTCCAGTCCTTTTTAATGTCTTTATAAGTGACATTGCAGAGGGACTGGAAGGAAAAGTATGCCTTTTTGCAGATGACACAAAGATCTGCAACAGGGTTGATACACAAGGAGGCGTGGAAAGGATGAGAAGGAACTTGGCAAGGTTGGAGGAATGGTCAGAAGTATGGCAGCTTGGATTCAATGCAAAGAAGTGCAAAGTAATGCACCTGGGAAACAAAAATCCAGGGGAAGATTACACAATGGGGGAGGAGATAGTAACAACAACAAAAATAGAAAGGGACCTGGGGGTAATCATATCAGATGACCTTAAGGTTGGCAAGCAATGAGAGAAGGTGGTAGGGAGGGCTTCTGGGATGTATATGGTGAGGCATCACAAGCAGAAAACAGGAAGTTGGTATCCCCCTGTACAGACAGTTGGTGAGAATCCATCTGGAGTACTGCGTCCAGTTCTGGAGACCCCATCTCTGCAAGGACATAGACAGGATGGAGGCAGTTCAGAGGAGGGCAACTAAAATGGTGCAGGGTCTGCAAGAGAAGCCATACGAGGAGAGGCTAAAGAAGCTTAATATGTATACCCTTGAGGAAAGGAGGGAGAGGGGGGACATGATAGAAACATTTAAGTACCTCAGTGGAATCAACAAAGTCCAAGAGGGTAGCATCTTTCAGAAAAGAGATGTGCAAGAACAAGGGACACAATTTGACGATAGAGGGAGACGCACAGGGCAATGTGAGGAAGTATTTTTCACAGAGGGTGGTGGATTACATGGAACAGCCTCCCTGAGGAGGTTGGGGTCTAAAACTGTGGGGGAATTTAAGAATGCATGGGACAGACATAAGGCAATTTTTGTGGGGGGTAGGAAGAAATAGGCTGTTGGTTAAATAGGATCTGCAGCTTATCCTCTAGGTAGGGAAATGGGCAGACTAGGTGGGCCAAGTGGTCCTAATCTGCCGTCAAAGTCTATGTTTCTATGTTTCTAGGCTAAATACCTTAGTGCGGCGCTAGTCGCTGAATATCTCATTGCACCTGTATTCATGTTCACTTTGCACCTTGCATATAATTATGGTTTGCCCGGCACTAATGCGGTTTGCCTGTGCTATTTGGCCTTTTGAATATAGCAGACCCACGCTAATCCCGTCCTAAACCCACGCAAACATTTTTTGCCCGGCGCAAAGCTTTGAATATCTGGCCCTATGTGACTTTACATAGAAACATATAAATTATCTGCAGATAAGGACCACTAGGCCCATCCAGTCTGCCCGTAGGCCCTATACCTATATGTGTCCACTGATCCTAAGTAATCAATGAATCAATCAATCAAGTCTTTATTTAACCAGGCATTCATCGTTGAGCAGAAGCTCATTTGCAAGATGGACCTGGGTGGAGCATGAACAATTGTATATACAGGTCAACACAGGTATTTACAAGGCAATACAGATAATACTCTTTACAGAGAGGAAGAAAAAGAAGTTCATATGTACATAGAATTATACAGATATTGTACAGATTACACGGTATTTACATACATAGAAGTGTCTATAGGAAGATAAAGCAGGTTATCTAAGGTTGCAGGAGGAAGTAACGGCTTTTCTTTTTTTATAGTTTATTTTTATTCAGAGAGAAAAAAAAAACAAAGAGAAGGAAAAATCCATCATAACAATTCATCTCGAAAAAGAAAAAAAACACGTGTAACATACCCTTAAAGTATAAAACTATTTTCTTATTTTTGAGGGGTTAAAAGGCGATAATCTCAAGTTAGTTTTTAATATATGCCAGCTTTGCAAAGGAAAAATAAGAAACCAAAACAAACTGTATGCTCCAAGCATTACCACCCATACATTTAGAATGTACTACAGGGATCTCTTAAACCCATACAACAGCAACGCTCACTGTATAATAAGATTAAAAAAAGAGAAAAAAATGTCAAGAAATGTCTCATTTCACACTCGTTTTTCATCCAGAACTGACTGGTGCATATAGAGTCTTGTTTGCTTTTTCTTCTAAATCAGAACCCAGGTCTGCTAGAAGTGCAATATTTTTCTCATAGAATTATCTCGCCTTATCCACATCTATGAAAAAATAAGACTTTCCCTGAAAAGTTACTTTTAACTTTGCTGGAGCTTCCCATACTGCAGATATTCCTGCCTCCATAAATTCAGATTTAATGGCCAAGAACCTCCTCCTACGCCTTTGCGTGATCATTGAAAAATCATGATATAGATGCAGTTTTGAGTCTTCATATAAAATTCCTTTTCGCTGTCTAACCAAACTCAAAATCCTATTATGTTCAGCAATTGAAGAGAATGTACAAATAATGTAACATGCTGCAGCTCTTGATTCTTTTAAAGAGATTCTTGACTGTGGTCAGAAAATAGATTCCAAAATAAGGGGCTGTTCCAAAGACAAACACATGGCTTTGCATCACTCCCTCCACATCCAATGTCCCCTTGTGCTCGTCCCAGGCATGTTTAAACCCCTCCACTGTGCTTGTCCCACCACCTCTTGTGGCAGACTATTCCAAGCATCCACCACCCTCTCTGTATAGAAAAACCTCCTCATGTTCCCTCTTAATCTGCCCCCCCTCCAATTTCATATCATGGCCCTGCATTCTTGTGTTCTTTCTACATTGGAAAAGATCATCCACCTGCATCTTGTTTATGCCCTTGAGGTACTTAAACATTTCTATCATGTCACCCCTGTCTATCCTCTACTCCAGTGAGTACATATGGAGGTCTCTTAGTCTCTCCTCATATGTTTTGTGGTGCAAACCATGCACCATCTTTGTCACCCTTCTCTGGATAGCGTCCATCTTGTTTATGTCCTTATGCATGTGTGGTCTCCAGTACTGCACGCAGTACTCCAGGTGAAGCTGTACCAGTGTTTTATACAATGGCATCACTAACTCCCACCTCCTGCTAGTAATACCACTGGCTATGCATGCCAGCATGCCACTTGCCCTCCCTGCAGCCTTTACACACTGCTTTGATACCTTAAGTCATCAGATGTGATAACCCTTAGGTCCCTTTCCTCTTTGGTGTCAGTAAGCACCTTTTCCCCATCCTGTAGCCATCCCCAGGGTTTCCCCTACCCAGGTACATGATCCTCCACTTTTTTGCATTGAACCTCACTTGCCACACCTCTGACCATCTTTCAAGGTTTTCCAGGTCCCTCTTCTTTGTCTGCACCCCTTCTGGAGTATCCATCTTGTTACAGATTCACCCTGTGGACTTGTCAGGCAGTACATTAATTCATATGAATTAATTACAGTTTTTACTGAAGTAATAAAAAATAAAAAGGAACTGAAGGAAACCCTTAGAATAACTTAACATGGCATCAAGCAGCATGTTACTAAACTACAATCACAGGTGACTGCAAAAGTACAACTTTTCATTGCACCACTGCTTTAAGTAGGGCAGTAGAGGAGGTGCAATTGGTGGAAGTAGGAGACGAATTGTTTAAGAGTGATGAAGGCAGTTAGAGGTAGGGGCATCCCCTTCAATGGGTGTCCATTAGAGGTCTTGATGGGTCCTGTTGCCAGTTCACATGGGTGGGTCCCAATCAAAAATGGAAGAAATAAGACATGATAAATCCTGGTCTGCTGGATACATCATGTTGAAGGAGCATTCATCAGCACTATTAGGGCTTCAGGTTGTGTGGGGGTAAGGATCCCACACTGGCTGATAGGTGGAATATGTTGAACGTTTTCTGCCGGGGGAATACTGGTTCATCTAGGTGTTGCCTTGCCTGGAATCCCTGAGGTGCTTGCTATTCAGAGGATGTAACAAGGCTGGGGAACAGTCATCTCTCAGAGGACCATCCTCCAGGCCCACAAGCTGTGCCAATATTGTTTGGGTCCGTGACTCAGATGCCCCAGTGCCTGTGGTCCCTCTAACAAGAGGGACACCATGAAGGACAGTGTGTGACATAGGATGAGGAGTAACCCTTGCATATGTTCTAAAGCAAGTAAGGAGAAGAAATGTAAAACCTGTCAGAGAGTTAATGTGAGGCATCAGAAAGGCACCATATGGCATAGAAACATACATAGAAACATAAACAATGATGGCAGAAAAAGATGAGAGGTCCACCTAATCTGCCCATATTCCCTATAATCCCTGGAGCCCTTCCTGGAACCTATTGTTCCTTCAGAATACAAACCCTCACCATCCTATCCCCATTCTCCTCCCCAGTCTTGTCGCCTTGGGTGACCACTATTCCCTTCATTCTATCTCATGCCTGCTTGAATCCCCTGACTGAGTTTGCATCCACCACCTTTGCTGACAGACTGTTCCAAGTTCCACCACCTTTTTGCATGAAGAAGTACTTCCTCACACCCCTACTGAACCTACCTCCTATTAATTTCTACTCATTACCACTTGACCTTGAGTTGGCATTCAGGGTAAATAATTCCCCACAGTTTACCTTGTTAATTCCTTTAAGGAACTTGAAGGTCTCATCATATATCCCCTTATCAGGCTGAGACAATATTATTCCTGGGACCCCCAGTTTATGGCATCTGTGGAGGGCTGAGGGTGATGATCATAAAGGCAGGCTACATAAGTAGACTAACATCAAAATGCCTGGGACAAATGTTCACAGTTTATGAGCTAAAGTAACATATGTCCGGAGAAGTTCGTCAAAATAGGAGTTCTGTTCTGTAAAAATGCTGGTATGGTAAACTGCTCAGTGATAGAGGAGTTAGAGCTGCACAGTAACTTGCTGCACTTCTTTGATAATCATTTTGAGTTGTGGACAATGGTCCAGATTCACAAAGTGATTTGGGACTAAGTCCCACTCTCCAACTCCATTTGCGGACTGAAATCTCAGCAGCCATGGAGATTAGTATTCACAGTCCCCCACAGCTGCGGAGATGTTATGCCAGGTCCCACTGTGGCTGTGGGGACTTCCATGGCAACACCACCTGCAAGCTGCTGTAAATCACGGAGCCTGTTGTAATCTAGCTCCACCATTCTGAGTACTGCAGCTGTGGGAAAACGTTGATCCACAAGTGGCAACTAACTTGCACTGGTTTTTCCTGAAGCTGCAGGACTTTCATGAACTTTGTGAATCTGGCCCAATGATTTTATTGCTTGGGTTTGAAACTGGTTTAAAGGTAAGCCAACCAATGTGCTGTAAACTGAAGTATGTTATTTTTCAGACATGAGTACTCATCCAGTCTTTCTCTTGGAAAACAGAATAGTGAACATGGAAGCCCCACATTGGGAGAGGGGCTCAGATATGCATTATGTATCGCTATTATTCCCTCCCTTCATTTTGCTCTTCCTCAGTCACGACTAAAAATGAGTCCCTCCTGGCCACCAAATTTTAAATAGAAACATGGAAGGTATAAACAGATAATGAAACTCTGTCTGTCCAGTCTGCTCTGAAATCTTACCTCGTAACTACTGTCCCTTGAAAAAATGAATTAAAAAAAACAATAAAATGGGTCAGTGGGAATGCTTGCTTCACAGTAGAGTTACTTGGAATTAGGGATGGGTGAACCAGCTCTGGTGCCATTTCAAACTCCCCTGGATTGGGCCGACTCAGCTCTGACCAGGAAAACTGAGCCTTTCATGGCTCAACCTGAATTGCCAAGTTGGCCCCATTTGGAAGTGTAGTCTGGTCTGGAATAACACTGTCATCACCAGTACTGCATGGAAAAGGCTGGGCAGGGTGCAGAAACAAGCAGAATATTAAAAAAAAGCACTTCTTTTTTCCCCCTGATCTCTACCAAAGACTGCCAAGTCCCTGGATTGCCAAATGACCAGCACAGGGAAACACTTGTGATCCTGGGGCAGTAAAGGGAGAAAACCAATGGGGTTTTCTGTACTGTGATTGACAAGTGTTCTAGCCAATCCTCTGTGTCAGCCACCACAGGACATCCCTAGGAAACCCAGTACTGAGCACATTTGGGGCTTTGCATTCAATGGTGACAGGTGTATGTGTGTATGTAGATTTGCCCAAAAAACTGGTAAAAATAATGTTGTTAGGGAGACAGAGAGTAGAGACTGAGAGACAAACAAATTCAACAGCAGAGTGCAGACGTTGCAGCAGACTGCAGAGTACTCTTATAAATTAAAAGAAAAAGGATTGATTTCTGTTAGAAAGAGAGAGAGAGTAGAGAGACCAACAAATTCAACAGCAGAGTGCAGTGCAGACAGCAGCAGAGTGCAGAAGTTGCAGACTCCACAATAAATAAACAGAAAAAAACACCATTTTTGTTAAAGGGAGAGAAAGCAGAGAGAGAACAAGAGAGAGGCATCAACAAATTTAACAGCAGACAACAGCAGAGTGCAGAAAATGAAAATAAAAATATTAAGGGGAGCAGAGTTAGACAGGACAGGAAGACTCTGTCTGAAGGTCATAGTGCCTCAGTAATTTTGAGGGGGGCTTATAGTGCCATAGAGATTTTGAAGGGGGGTGTTACCCATGTGTCAAACTCTGTGTTGCCCATCTCTATGCTGCCCTAAAAGGTCATACTGCCCTAGACTCTGTGTTGCCCATCTCTTTGCTACCCTGAATGGTCATACTGCCATAGACTCCGTGGTGCCCATCTTGGTACCTGAACTACTACTAGGTCATGGTGCCATACATATTGTGAAGTGGGGGGTCACATCTTGGACACTGTGTTGCCCATCTCTGTGCCTGAACTACTGCTAGGTCATATAGCTCCTCACATTTTTTGAGAGGGGGGTGTCACATCTCATACTCTGTGTTGCCCATCTCTGTGCCCAAACTACAGCTAGGTCATATTGCCATAGCATAGACTCATTGTTGCACATCTCTGTACCTGAACTACTACTAGGTCATAGTGCCATACAGATTGTGAAGGGGGAACCAGCCCGGTGGCATTGAAGGCTGAGGCACTGGTCACTACACCTCGCACCATGTCAGTGACCCAGGTTCGGGGACAAGCCCAGGCCACCAGTGGTCAGCAGGGCCGAGAGAGGATCGAGCATCCAGAGGACTGCTCTCCTCTCTTGGGGGAGGGAGGTTTGTCAGCCCACTTGCTGACTGCCCTCTGGCAGTGGCCAGAGGGCGATATGGGTCAGAAAGGCAGGCACCGGCATCCTTATGTCAGTAGGGATGGGGGATGGGAGAAAAAAGGAAAACGGAGTCAGCAGGCTCCATGATGGCTGCACCAGCACCCCAGCTAGCCCTCCGATGTCTGGATTTCACTCTGGGGTGGGGGTAAAACCAGTGCCCCTTCACTCTGGCCCTGCCATGGGAAAACCCATGGGGGATTTAGGGGTGTTGGGTCAGGGAACGGTGCAGCTGGAGACTGAGCCCCTCCAAGGGAGGGACCGGAGCTGCCTGCTGGGCTTGCGGAGCCAAAAATCTATATGAAAAAAAAGATTGTGAAGGGGTCACATCTCAGATGCTGTGTTGCCCATCTCTCTGCCTGAACCACTGCTAGGTCATACTGCTGCAGCATGGACTCTGTGTTGCCCATCTCTGTGCCTGAACTACTACTAGGTCATAGTGCCATACAGATTGTGAAGGGGGGCGCCATATCTCAGATTCTGTGTTGCCCATCTTTGTGCCTGAACTACTACTAGGTCATTTAGTGCCTCATGTATTTTGAGGGGGGTGTCACGCTTCAGACTCTGTGTTGCCTATCTCTGTGTCTGAGCTAATACAGCTAAGTAAGCAATTAAGTTGGATCTCAAAAAATGGATTCAGAATCAGAGTCTGTTATGGAAATGGAACATGTGGCCAACACCAGCAGTATGGCTGAAATTGCTACACATAACAATAAAAGCATTTCCTGAAAACAAATTCAGGAAAAAAAGTGAAATTCACTGCTGAATATGTCGTTAAGTCAATTAATGAAAATAAAACAACACAAACAGAAAAAGATGAAGCAACACAACCAGAAAAAGAAAAGAATGTTGGTGAATCCCTGATTAAAGTAATGCAGCACTATGGGCATTGCCAGCAAAATCAGATAAAAGTAAAACACAAAAATAGGTAGCCAAAACACTTAGACCTAGAAATAATAGAAAGCCAATGGTTTGAGAAAAGGATGTGTTAGAATCTGAAACGCGCCAGGTGATTTAGGCATCCAATATGTTGGTATTTATAAATAAATATTTTTATTGACCAGTGCCGTTGGTACGTGTGGTTGTGTGTGCTCTGCCTTTTTTAATTTTTTCTGATGTTTTTGGGCATTGAAGCACCACATCCTTGTGCCTGCTCCTTTTTGGTGAATAACAGTTAAAGAAAAGGCCCTATCTAGTACCACTAAATGTGGCACTACTCGATATTCCACTCATACATATTGGGCTCCTTCTTCAGAAAGCAGTGTCTCTGATGAAGAAGAGGTTGTAAATGTAGAAGATCATGATCATGATGTATCACAGTTATGCTCTTCTAAAGGTGATGGATCAGAATTTATTTAACAGACTTTAGGATTACATCCTTTGAGTCAGGGACTCATTTACAAAGGCTCCGCATCAGAAAAAAACCCCATAAACAATACATATAAACATAGAATGGCAGCTAAAGGTTACAGTTTTTTTAGTTATACAATATTGCAGAATCAAGATCAGCTATACATTGCATAGAATGTGTTACAGAGAGCTGTATTTTACAGTTTTCAAGAGAACAATAAGTTTGCTGATGGAGGGAGTAACAGGTTTGATATTTACAGCGAAGTAGAGAATTAGACAGATATCTTGTGAGGGCAGCCAAAGGAGGCATTGTTTATAGGTAATGTTTGGTAGCCCTATCTGTAGGAGCTCAGTGGTGGGGTGGTCCTGTGAGATGATAGATAGATGACCCGGCACTAGCTGGTACACTGGCAGCACCATGAAGCGAGAATGTGCTCTTTGAGGGCTGACTTGAAAGGTCCTAATTTGGAGATGGAGGAGATGGAGGAGGGGAGTTCATTGTACCAGGCTGGGGCCCTGTATGGGAATGACTTTTGGGCTAAGGAGGTTCTAACCCTCAGGATGGACCACACCTGTCGGTTGGCAGTGCGGGTGTTCACCGAGGTGTGGGAGGATAGGAGAGAGGCAGAAATCCCCAAGGGGGTAAGCCCCAGGTGTATTTTCTTTGTGAGAAGACATGTTTGATAAAATAGCCTTTCATCCAGGGTGAAGAGATTTGTCAGGGCATATAGGGTACAGGTATGGGTACGCTTGTCTGCCCCGGAGAGGAATCTGCATGCTTTGTTTATGGCAAGGTGGATTTTGTTAAGGGCTGTGTGGTCAGCAGCCGAGTAGATAGTGAGCCCATAATCGACTAGGGAGAGGACTGAGGAGGTGACAGCCAGATTAAGGGCTTCCAGAGGTAGGCAATCCTAGTACTGATACAATAGGCCTATATGTATGTGGGGGTGGAGCTGGCAAACTGTCAGTAATTTACAACAGAAAGAAGGGTTAAAAAGTCAGGTTAGTTGATATCTTGGAGGTAGAAGACTTGGTTTGCTGGCCAAGGCACCTAGCTTCACCTGAGCTCTTTCCTTCTAAGACTGCTTGAAAGGCAGAGTAGAAAAACTTACCAGAGCAAGGAGAAGGATTAAGACTTAGTTTGGCTAAGCAGATTTACTGTGTGGTGGTGTTTTTGTTTTTACTCACAGGGATTGCTACTGTTTGTTGCTAACATTTCATTGCTTTATTTTTCTCTGATTCAAATTGTTGTTGCTGGTATACCTTCTTCTGCATTATTACAAGGTGTGCCTACAGGTGTGTGTTAACAGATTACTGCTGTAATCTTCTGATTCAAATTGTCTTTGCAAGGTATATCTTCTGTTACTGCTTTATTTTTCTGGAGCAAAGTGTTTCTTACAGGGTATATCTTTCTGAAATTACTGTATTACAGGTGGAGCTTACATTTTGTGACTTTTTTATCATTGGGCTAAGCAAAATTACTGTTTGACACTGGTTTTATTTTATTCTTGTTTGTTGAAAGGTTTGTTGTCTCAGAGGTGTTTCAGTCTCCTTCCTCACATTGAAGGAGCTAATTGCTTTTCCTCCACAGCTCTTCCAAAGGATTAGGTGTGTATGTGGGGTGGAGCTGGCAAACTGTCAGTAATTTACAACAGAAAGAAGGGTTAAAAGTCAGGTTAGTTGATATCTTGGAGGTGAAGACTTGGTTTGCTGGCCAAGGCACCTAGCTTCACCTGAGCTCTTTCCTTCTAAGACTGCTTGAAAGGCAGAGTAGAAAAACTTACCAGAGCAAGGGAGAAGGATTAAGACTTAGTTTGGCTAAGCAGATTTACTGTGTGGTGGTGTTTTTATTTTTACTCACAGGGATTGCTACTGTTTGTTGCTAACATTTCATTGCTTTATTTTTCTCTGATTCAAATTGTTGTTGCTGGTATACCTTCTTCTGCATTATTACAAGTGTGCCTACAGGTGTGTGCTAACAGATTACTGCTGTAATCTTCTGATTCAAATTGTCTTTGCAAGGTATATCTTCTGTTACTGCTTTATTTTTCTCTGGAGCAAAGTGTTTCTTACAGGGTATATCTTCTCTGAAATTATTACAGGTGGTGCTTTACAGGTTTTACAGTTTTATCTAACATTAGGATAAGCTTTCAGGGTTACTGCATTTGTTGTTGACTGATTGTTTCTGCTCTTACCTCCTTGTTCTTTCGTCCGTGGTTCTTCTTTTTTGGCAGGGGAAGGGCCCAGCCACCCACCCCCATCCCCAACCACCCCACACTACACTCCTTTTATAGGGTACCACAGTTGTAACATTTCCTGTGGCAGAACAGGAAGGGCGGATCAGTGGGCCTCACAAGGTGATCTCATTTACAGGGCACTAGTAATTTAACTTGTTATAACAAGTTAAACAAAGCACAATTAAACCATTACTTGCATTTTTTTCCTTCTAATTACTCTGACTAGGTTACAAACCCAGCAACTTATTTGGAATGGATTTCATTAACTGCAGGTACTGTGGAACAATTTTCAGAAGGACAGTCTTACAGGATTTAGGACACTGTCCTACATGCTGGGCCTTTGAGATCTTAGGTCTCAGCTCCGGGCAGCATGGGCAGAGATTGCACGCCTCAAATTTCATATTGAAGAGGAAATACATTATAAGAACCACCCGCCATTTCCCCAGCATCCAACAGAAAAACCTCGACCGCAGAGGGTAGTTGGTCCAGGAGGTTGGGGTGGTTAGGAGGAGCAATCAGGTGCCCCATCACTCTCTGCTCTCCAACACATTACCTCCAAAACCATATAAACACTACAAACAGGTATCTGCCTCTATCTCTGAAATCAAATAAAGAGGCAGAAGACACTGCAGAGCAGGACACTGCGGCACAGGAGCTAGCACAACAATACTCACCCAAATCAGGAACCAAAACTAAACAAGCAGAAAGGAAATCCAAAAACTTCTGATCATAGGAGACTCCATGATTCGGGAGTTGATACCCATCTCCAGCCAGGGGTGATGGTCAGATGTCTCAGGTACATCAGCATGGAGAGACACTGGACCGCATTACAAAATTGTTCACAAAGAGAGAAACATTGATGTCCTAGTACACATAGGGACTATCGATCTCACCAGTCGGGTCAGTTGTGGAGACCAAGGAACACCTGACTAGGCTGGGTGACAAACTATCATCTATTTCGTCGCATCTCCTTCTCTGAGATCCTGCCAGTCTGGGAGAAGGGAGCAGATGGACGGAAGGTCAGAGAAGGGGAGATAGGGGAGCTAAACACGTGGCTCAAGGACTGGTGCCAGAAAAGGACACAGATTTGTAGGAACTGGCAACAGTTCTGGGAGGAAAGTTCTTTAAATTTGATGGACTGCATCTGACTAAAGAGGAGTCAGTGCATTGGGGCAGAAGTTTGACGTCTTTGCAGAATATTTAAACTAGCAAATGGGGAGAGGGTGCAGCACCCCATCGTCAAATGGAAGAACACCCTCCCCTCAGCTAGTGGTCAAACAGGAATTCAGCGTGTTTGCCATTCATTTGCATCACCAGGTAAGAAAAAGGTTTGTCTCCCATACGATGCACAGGGTAATGCCAAACTTCACCCAACAACTAACACACCAAAATCTGGCCAATGGAAAATCATGTACACAAATGCTCACAGCCTGGGAAATAAGATCCCAGACCTGCAGGCAATAATGTCAGAGGCTAAACTGGACATAGTAGCAATTAGTGAGACGTGGTTTACCAGTAACCACACTTGGGAGACTTCAGTACCTGGATATGTATTGTTCAGAAGAGACCGAGGTGCAAAAGGGGGAGGGGGCCCTGTATGTTAATGAAAATATCAAAGCTACAGAAATTCAGAATACACATAAGGAGCCAGAAGAACTGTGGGTCACCCTGGAAACAGGTAATGGGACAGTCATAAGAACTGGGGTTGTCTACAGGCCCCAGACCAGAGGGAGGACATAGACACATTACTGTTAGAAGATATACAAAACATGACAGCTAAAGGGAGGTTCTGATAATGGGAGACTTCAACATGCCAGATACAGATTGGTCAATACCAGCAGGAACATCTGCCAGAACTAGACTCATAGTGGATTCCCTGCAGGGAGGGCCTCAAACAACTGGTACAGCAACCCACAAGAGACAGGGCTATCCTAGATCTAGTACTGACTAACAAAGAAGGGATCACAGATCTCCAGGTAGAAGGTCACCTGGGGGCCAGTGACCATCGCATGGTATGGTTCAATTTGGCTACTACATCTAAATCATCCCATTCCAAGGCAAAAATATGGGACTTCAGAGGAGCTGACTTTGATAAGATGGCCAACAGAGTTAAGCTAGCCCTGGCAAAAAGAAACACAGGTGAGGAGGTACAGGCAAAGTGGGCAAGCATTAAGGATACAATACTTGAAGCAACATCCCATTGTGTTAGACAGAAAAGGAAGTGCAAAAGAAGAAGGAAACCACTTTGGTTCTCAAATATAGTAGCAGAAAAGGTCAGAGCCAAAAGGCTGGCCTTCAGAAAATATAAGGGAACACAGCGGATGAAGATAGGGAGGCATACCAAACTGCCCTAAGGGAAGCAGGTAAGGCAGTAAGGCAGGCAAAGTCCCAAACTGAGGAAACACTAGCACGAACAGTAAAAGAAGGTGACAAGACTTTCTATAGATACATTAGTGAAAGGAGAAAGTCCAGAGGGGGTATTGCTAAGCTTAATGGAGAAAAGGGAGCATGTGAGGAGGAGGACCCTGTAAAGGCATCTATCCTAAATAGATACTTTTGCTCAGTATTTACTGAAGAGAAGGTAGGGCAGGGCCCACAGCTCAGCATCATGGACACAGGGGAGGAGGTGAGCACTACTCCCTTCACAAAAGAAAGGGTCCTACAAGAGCTTGCTAAGCTCAGGGTGGATAAGGCAATGGGACCTGATGGCATACATCCCAGGGTACTTAAGGAGCTAAGGAGGAACTGGCAGAGCCATTAGCAGAATTGTTTAGTGAGTCTCTGAGCACAGGAGAGGTCCCAGAAGACTGGAGAAAGGCTCATGTGATCCCACCCACAAGAGTGGTAGCAGGGAGGAGGCGGGGAACTACAGACCGGTCAGTCTTACCTCAGTAGTGGGCAAGATTATGGAGGCACTCCTTAAGGAAAGGATAGTGCAACACCTGGAATCCATAGGGGCACAGGATCCAAGACAGCATGGGTTTACAAAGGAAGGTCCTGTCAAACTAATCTCATAGATTTCTTTGACTGGGTAACCAGAGTGGTGGACCAAGGGGAGCAGTTGATGTCGCCTACCTTGACTTCAGCAAAGCTTTTGACACTGTTCCACATAGAAGATTGATAAATAAGCTAGGTAGGCTCTGGGTGGGTCAGTTGGTCAACTGGGTGGCAAACTGGTTGACTGGCAGAAAACAGAGAGTGGTGGTAAATGGTATACAGTCAGAAGAGATGCAAGTCACAAGTGGGTACCTCAGGGATCAGTCCTGGGGCCAGTCCTATTCAACATCTTCATTAGTGACCTCGCAGATGGACTAGAGGGTAAGGCTTGTCTGTTTGCAGATGACACCGAGATCTGCAACAGAGTAGATGATCCAGATGGGTGGGCAGAATGAGAAGAGATCTGGATAAACTAGCAGAATGGTCAGAAGAGTGGCAACTGGGATTTAATGCAAAGAAGTGCAAAATCATGCACATAGGGAAGAGAAACCCTGAAGCCACTTATAGGCTGGGAGGGAGTTGCTAGCAGTCACAAAGGAAGAAAGAGACTTGGGCATCATCATCACTGATGACCTAAAATCATCCAAGAAGACCTCTAAAGCAGTAGGTAAGGCTAGGGGTGTTAGGGTGTATTAGTAGGGGTATCACAAGTCGTAAGAGGAGTAATAACCCTCTGTACAAGACATTAATAGCCCCATCTGAGTACTGCGCAGTATTGGAGGCCACACCTTCACAAGGACATTAACCAAATTGAGGCAGTCCAGAGAAGGCAACAAAATGGTGCAGGGACTGCATCAGAAGACATATAAGGACAGATTAACGGAGCTCAATATGTATACCCTTGAGCAAAGGAGGGAGAGAGGTGATATGATCAAGACATTTAAACACCTTAAGGGCATAAACAAGGTGAAAGAGTCTAACATGTTTAAATATAAGAAAAATAGCAGGACAAGAGGACACAGCATGAGATTAGAGGGAGGCCGATTAAGGGGAATGTGAGGAAATTCTTTTTCACAGAAAGGGTGGTAGATGCATGGAATGGCTTACCACAAGAAGTGGTGGCTATGAATACAGTGCAGGGCTTCAAACAGGAATGTGATAGGCATAAGGGAGCAATACAAATGACTATGAATAGATAGGTCACTGACAGAGCAAAGGCCGATGGTACATTTATAAGGTAGAAAAAGAAATGGGCAGACTGGATGGGCCTTGCGGTCCTTATCTGCCGTCAACTTCTATGTTTCTATGTTTCTATGTTTCTATTTATGGCTGATGATAGAGTGTCAATGTGTGAATGGAAGGAGAGGCTGGAATCAAATGTAAGACCCAAGTATTTATATGTATGGACCTGTTCTAGAGGAAGGAGATAGTGGGAGAGGATTGTTAGCTGTGCATTCTTGTCCTTATTCTGTTGGTGTGCAAGGAGCATGGTCTTTGTCTTTTTTACATTGACCACAAGTCTTTAGTCTATGAACCAGTTTTCAATCTTTTTAAATGCGTGTTGGAGGGAGGACTGCAATACTTTGGGATCTGGATGCGAGGCCAAAAGAACTGCATCATCCGCATAGAGTAGTAGGTTGCCGGAGCAGGAATTGAGCAAGGTGTTTAGGTAGATGCTGAATAATAGAGGGCCGAGGATGGAGCCCTGGGGAACCCCAGAGTGGACTGGCAGGGTGGTTGACAGTGTGTTGTTTATTTATTTTGACACATTGTGATCTAGCTGTGAGGTAACTGGTACACCAGGAGATGGGTCCTTGGGACAGATCTATGCGGAGGAGTGTGCTTAAGAGTAAGGGGTTGGAGACTGTATCAAAGGCCTGTGACAGGTCGATGAAGACAGCTCCATCTAGGTGTTTTCTATCCAGTGCAGAGTGAATAAAATTAGAGAACTCAGTGAGAGTCGTAGTTGTACTGTGCCCAGATCTGAAGCCATGCTGCTCCTGCAAAGTAGGTTATGAGCAAGCAGGTACCCAGTAAGTTGGGTGGCTAGAATTTTTTCGTGGGCTTTCAAGAGTGGTGGGAGAATGGATATGGGATGGTAGTTATTGGGGGAGGTGCTGTCACCACTCTTCAGTACCGGGGTGACTGTGGCAGTCTTCTAGGCTGCGTGGAACTGCCCCAGACTTAGGAAGCAGTTAATGAGGTCAGTTAGTGGGGAGAGGACTGTATCTAGTACTAGATGTAGGATTCTCAAATCAATAGAATCTTTGCAATAGCCACTGAGTGCTTTAATGAGAAAAGGCCTTGCCTCATTCATAGAGATCACCCTGAGATGGAAGGGGGGATACTGGGTGTTAGAAGGTGGGGTTGCAGGAGTGGGGATGAAGAAGTTATTTGGGAGTACTGCACTAATGTCACAGAATGATGAGTTGAGGCAGTTGGCGATAGCCAGCGGGTCGGTGGTAGGGACATTGTTGACAGTTAGTTGGGGGGGAGCTGGGATTTGCCATTGAGTTCCTTGATGTTGTCCCAGAACAACCGAGCATTCCTCCAGGAGGAATGTGATACTGATGAGGTAGAGGATGCCACCTGGGTTCCCTCACCCAAAAAGGAAAAACACATACAGCAAACATCACCAGAAGCCACAGCCAGTAGTAGAAAAAAAAATCAGTACTCATGGTAGCTCTTCTGGGGAAAGCCACAGTGTGAATGAATCAGGGTCAGAAACAACTGCTACTAAAATTGCTGCAGTTCCTGGCATGATGACAAAGCATTCCACCTCAGGTGTGTGGAGCTATTTTCATATAAGTCCAACAATAAATGTATTGCTGTCTGCACCTTTTGTCATTGGGAAGTTAGCAGGGGGAAGTGAGAGGCCAGTTTGGGACAACATCACTAAAAAGGCATTTGCAAAGAGCACATCCAACCATTCAGCTGGGCAGCAGTCCTGAGCAAGGGACAAATATCTGTGATGAAATAATCCTACAGACCATAGTGATCGAGAAGAGACTGAGAGACTAGGCAGAAAAATAAACATGTTCGACTTCACTAACAAAAGTGTTTGAACAAGCTATAGCTTTGCCACTGCAATCCCATGGCTTTTGCCCCCCTGCATGAACTAAACAGCAGACTATTGCTGCGATGCTTGAACAAAAAACTACCGACAGTAGATCACATTAATCAAGTAACATTAAAAATTGATCAGTTAATATCTAAATTTATTGCCAAGGACCTGCAACCATCTTCTGTGGTGGAGAATGACAGTTTTAGAGCCCTTGTAAAATATTTTGTTCCATATTACAACATAGCAAGCCGTAAATATTATGCGACTGTGGCTGTTCTCAAAATGTTTGAATGTATGCAAAGTAAAATAAAATTGGCTGTTCAAGACAGTGAATGTGGTTCTGTGTACCTGATCACACACCTGTGGACAAGTTTTTGCCTTTTTTTGTGCTTTTAAATTTGGTTTGGGCAGGGTTAAGGGATTCTAGCAGACAAATTGGTGATTGTGTTTAAATGTTGCTCTCTGGCCTGTAAGTACAGGCATCATATTACAGGGATTAGTGCTGTTAGAATGTGATGGTTAAGTGCCATTTCAGTCAGTCTTCAGCTAGAGGAGAGGGAGAAAGGGCCTTTAGCTGCTGAGTGTGTTTGTAAGTTGATTTAAAGTAGTTTTTTAGCTGTGACTTGTTTAATACAGTGTTTGTGTGGGACCTTCCTCCAGAGGAGGCTGCAGTGCTTGGAGGTGCAGTGAGGGGCTGACACAGAGCTAATACAATCTCATGAGAGTCAGGTGTGGGCCCTAATCCCACCCTCCCCACCCTCCTCCCTCCCCACAGCTCATTTATAGGGGAACACCTGCCCTGCAATCAGAGGAAGGGGCTTCAGGTGCAGCTCATTTACTTGTATCCAATAATGCAGCCACAGGGCAGGGAAAAAGCATAGATAGGTCTCAAATAGGAGTACAGCATCCACAGTGAGTTACTGATAGTGTGATAGGCGGATATTGTGGGGGGCCTGCAACTGGAATATATCAGGTATTTCTGTTAGAGGCTGTGCTAGGATTACTTAATTCTACTTGCTGTAGGGATAGTTAGTGTACAGAGGCTGTATAGATAGTGGATGCCTTGGGTAGGATTGTTGGGTGCAATGGTTGTGGGGCAGCAATGCAGATGAATATACTGTGGAGGCTGGGAGGGTGCCCAATATGCCACAGGCTAAGGAGGCTCAAGGAAGAGGTTCAGTGGCTGGACAGGGAGCTGGGAAGTTTGAGGGATGAGGGGAGGATTTCATTGGTAGGAGGGCTGACATCTGAGAGTGTTGTGGGGGCACCACAGAGAAGAAACAGTGGGTCAAGGGAGGGAGCAAACTAGATAGGAAGCCAGCTGATGAAAGGTGGACTCTAGTAGAACCTAGAAAAAGAGGAGCAGCAGTAGTCTGGAAGGAGGAGAAAGCACATAGTAAGGCAAAGGGGATAGGGAACATGTTTACTTTGCAAGAAACACATGGAAAAGAGAATGCAGGAGGTAATTGCTCAAGGGATAGCACTCACAAAGAAGAGGGTGTGAGGGGCATTACTAGTGGAGAGATTGATCATGGTGTGACGGGGAGGGATAATACTCAGAGAGGGAGGTTGGCAGTCAAACAGGAGGAGAGGGAGGGGTCTTTATTGGGTGGGAATGGGGGGAAGACACTGGGGCACATGGTAAAAACACAGTCTTGAGTGGCTCCAAAAATGAGAACCTGGGTGGGTGGGTGGTGATGGCACAAGGAAAAAGGGAGGTGTGCTGGTGTTGGGGGACTCCATACTCAAGGGGATCAGATGGGGTGGCAAGGAGGAGAGGCACAGTCAGATATGGTTGGAGTCCATACCAGGATTAAAGGCAGACATGGCAGGACAGGCAATCCTAAGGTGCATAAAGAGGGGTAGAAGGAAACCACACATTATGGTACATGTGGGGACAAATGACCTAGTGGAGGAAACAGTGGAGGTAACAAGGGAGAGGATTGAGGAAGTGGGAAGGTTGTGTGAGAAGACTGGGGAGTCTATGGCTTTCTCTGAAGTGCTCCCAGTACCCTGTGCAAGCACAGTGAGAAAGGAGAGGATTAGAGAGTTGAACACATGGTTGATAGAATGGTGTCAAACTAAGGGGTATGGGGTTGTGGGCAGCTGGGGCAGTAACTGGGATAATAACAATCTGTTTGCAAGGGATAGGCTGCACTTGAGTGAGGAGGGGAAGGAGGTATTAAAGCAAAGACTGAGAGGTATATATGCACAAGGTGGATTTAAACTAGATGGGGTGGTAAGAGGACAGCAGGTAGGCAGGGATCCAATAGAGTGGAGTCACAGCCTACCCCCTAGGCTAGCAGGGAAGGCCTCAGGGAGGCCAAAAAAGGAGGGAGTAGAAGGGATGAGATGGAGGCTAGTAAAGGGAAGGGATCATTATGGAGGGTGGTCTCACTGAATGCAAGAAGCCTAGGAAACAAATCCACAGAGCTACAGGCACTCTTAGCAGTGTGGATAGTGGATATTGCAGCTGTCACAGAAATGTGGGCAACTGAGCACCAGGACTGGGATCTGGCAATCCCAGGATACAAATTATGCAGGAAGGACTGTAAGGAGGGGAAGGGGTGGGGTGGCAGTCTATGTGAGGGATGGTATCAAATGCATAAGGGATGAGGGAGAAGAAAGGAGAACAGAGGCAATCTGGCTGCAGCTCCTAGACTCAAGGGGTAGAAAACTAAGGTTTGGGGTGGTATACAGGCTGCCATCCCAGTTTGAGGAGCTTGACAGGGAGCTAGTGGGACAAATTAAAAAGGTACGTAGAAATGGGAAGGTGGTCATCGTGGGGGATTTCAACTTGTCGGGGGTTGACTGGAGCATTTCGGTCACCTCCAGTGCTAGGGAGCAAGTTCTCCTGGATGCGATCCAGGAGGGTCTCCTGACACAGTCTGTTACTGTACCTACTAGGCTAAAGAACACTTTAGATCTGGTATTGTTGAATGGGGAGGCAGTGAGGGAAATAAAGGTAGATGACCCACTATCCGACAGCGATCACCAAAAGGTGTGGTTTAATATCACGATGTGTGGGGAGCCAGAGAAATCATTTACTCAGGTGGTAAACTTCAGGGTGTGGACTTTGGGAGGATGCAGAAAGTACTGAAAGAGAAACTGGAGGGCATAAGGCATGAGATGAACGTGGAGCTGAAATGGGATATTTTTAAACAGGGGGTTACAGAGGCAACAGAAGCCTGCACTAAGGCACAGAGTAAGAGAAGCAGAGCAAGAAAACCATGCTGGTTGAACAGTGAGGTTGTGGAGGTGGTGAGGGCAAAGAGAGTGGCTCACCAGAGGTTTAGGAGGACAGGGAAGGAAGTAGACATGGAGGAATATGCAAGATGGTCCAGGGAGGTGACCAGAAAAGTGAGAGAAGCCAAGGCCCAGAGGGAGCTGAGATTAGCACAGGGAATTAATGGGGGGGGGAGAAAGACTTCTTCAGATACATCAGGGAGAAAAGAAAGTGCAAGGAGACAATAGTGAGGATAAAAAGGGGTTGGGAGTGGATGGAAAAGGTGGAGAAGCAGGCAGAATCACTGAATGAATACTTTTGTTCTGTGTTCATGGAAGAAAAGGGGGGGACCGCTACCAGCATGGGCGTGGAGGGTGGGGACAGGAGGAGATGAGGCAACAGATGGAAGAATTGAGGCAAGTAGAGTCCTAGAGGGACTGAGGGCAGTGAAGGTAGACAAGGCACCAGGGTCGGATGGTATCCACCCCAGGGTTCTGAGGGAGATGGCGGAGGTGTTGGTGGAGATTGGCGGATCTGTACAGCACCTCACTGGAGTCGGGATGGGTGCAGCTGGACTGGAGGATGGCACATGTAGTGCCATTACACAAGAGTGTGCCAAGGGATGAGCTGGGTTATTATCGTCTGGTAAGTCTCACATCCATAGTGTGCAAACTCATGGAAACAATACTAAAGGAAAGACTGGTGTCATACCTGGAGGACAATGGCCTCCAGGATGTGAGGCAGCATGGGTTTGTTTCAGGCAAGTCTTGTCAAACCAACCTGATACAATATTATGACTGGGTGACAGGTGAACTGGATAAGGGTCATGCGGTGGATGTTCTTTACTTGGACTTCAGCAAGGCTTTCAATTCGGTGCCTCATGGGTAGTTTGGGGGGAAGCTAACTAGTGTAGGAGTAGGGGCAAAAATGATGAAATGGATTACAAGCTGTCTCAGTGGGAGGCTGCAATGGGTGGTGGTGAGGGGGGGCTCTCAACTCCAAGACCGGTGACAAGTGGGGTGCCACAGGGCTCTGTGTTGAGGCCAGTATTGCTTGGGCTCTTCATATCAGACATTGGACATGGGTTGGTGAGCATGGTAAGTCTATTTGCTGATGACACCAAAATCGGAGCAGTGGTGGATGGAGAGTAGGGATGGAAACAGCTGCAGGGGGACCTAAGCAAGCTAGAGGAGTGGTCAGAGAGGTGGCAGCTGGGGTTCAATGCAAAGAAGTGTAAGGTTATGCACTCTATGGTGAAGAACCCAAGGAGAGAATACTGGCTGGGGGGGGTTAAGCTGGGGCTCACTGAGGAGGAGAAAGACCTTGGGCTAATGATAACGGAGACCATGAACAACACTGCCCAGTGCAGAAGAGTGACTGCAAAAGTGAACAAAATGCTGGGGTGCATAGTGAGGTTTTTTTTTTGTCCAGATGAAATGAGGTGATCTTTCCCCTTTACAGATCACTGGTAAGGCTGCACTTAGAGTATTGAGTGCAGTTTTGGAGGCCATACGTAAAGTGTGATATCAGGCTGCTGGAGGGGGTGCAGAGGAGGGCAACAAAGATGATATGTAGAATGGAGGGGAGAGACTATGACAGCAGGCTGGGAGACCTCAATATGTACACCCTGGATGATAGAAGGGACATGGGGAACATGATAGAGACATTCAAGTATCTGAGAGGAATCAATAAGGATGAGGCAGATGGGGTCTTTAAGTTAAGGTGGATGAGGGTCACCAGAAGGCATGGGCTAAGAATGGAGGGGGGAAGATTTAGGAAGGAAATGAGGAGACACTATTTCACAGAGAGGGTGGTAGCAAAATGGAACACCCTACCAAAATGGGTGGTATCATGTAAATCTGTGAACAGCTTCAAAAGGACATGGGACAGGGAACAGGAGAAAGTGAGGGTGGGGTGGCAGTGGATGACAAAGGGAGGGGTTGGGGCAGCTGCACATAGGGTGCTGGCTGCACACTCAAGCAGACTTAGATAGACCAGGTGGTCTGTTTCTGCTGGCACATTCGTATGTTCGTATGTTCGTAACTTCTCAAACCACTGATTATATATGCATCATAGCACATTGGGTGTCACAACTGTCTTCAAACACCACCACAAGCAGCAGTGTATGGGAAGGTAGAAAAAGAATGGCAGCTCTTTGAATGTTTGGTAAGTATCACACCACTGACAATATTTTGGAAGAGTTGTGGAAAGGATAGCTGGGTCCCCATCACATATCCTGGTCATGCTGCTTGTTTCCCACCAAAAAGCATGCTAGATTCAGAGAAGGTCTGCACTCTGCACTCTGCACTCTGTTGTTGAATTTGTTGGTCTCTCTCTGTCTCTCTCTTTCTAACATTTGACACACTTCCTACTTTCACTGCAAAGCTTCAAATGACTTGCATACACTGGGCTAGATTCACAAACATTTTTGGGACTAAGTCCCACACCGCAACTCCAGTTGCAGACTGAAATCTCTGCAACTGCAGAAATTGCTATTCACATCCACAACAGCTGCAGAAGATGTTATAGCTGGTCCCACTGGCTGTAACATTTTTCTGAAGCTGTGGGGACTTCCATGGCAGCACCACCCACAAGCTGACATAAATCATGGAGCCAATCATAAACCGGCTTCACTTTTGAGAATATCGTAGCTGTGGGAGAAACTGCAGTTCCGCAAGTGGCAACCCACTTGTGCTGAGTTTTTACAACTATGGGCGGAGCCAACAGGAATATTTTATGTACAAAAGGAGTGATGTCATGTTTTCTGTCCATGGAACTGATTGAAGGTGTAAATAGTCTCCTCCACCTTACCCTCCTCCAAGAAATGTTTTCCGCCCTCAAATAAATACGCTTTCATGTTAGTCAATGGTTGCAGGGTACTATTTTCTTTCTTAAATGGGTGGTACAAGAACTGGAACCTGAATAGTGGGAGGCAGCATTGTTTTTTTGGGTGAAGTAAGATCCACCCCCCTCCACCCAAGAAGCTCCAAAAGGTCCATCCCACCTTTTTTTTTATTCATGTGGGAGGGGCGTGAGGTGGATCTATCATGCTGAAAGAAGACTCACTAGTTTGGGATCTGGACCAAGGAACAGAACAAGTTTGTAGAGTCACTGTATTTTGTTAAGGACTAGGAGAACAGAATATACTTAAAATGCCTTCAAACTGA
Source organism: Neoceratodus forsteri (assembly GCA_016271365.2). Lineage (NCBI taxonomy): Eukaryota > Metazoa > Chordata > Ceratodontiformes > Ceratodontidae > Neoceratodus > Neoceratodus forsteri. The sequence goes on along the minus strand of CM057452.1, from coordinate 478,219,646 downwards.
CTTAAAAACCCTTGGAACAAATGATTATCAGAGTCACCTGGTGTCTCAAAAGGAAAGACTGAGAAGTGTCTGAAAACTAAGGAAAATAGACCACTTTCAGACATTTCTTAAACATTTATATACTAAAAACAAAGTTCAGCTTTTGGGATTAGCAATATTTGTTTACCATATTCTATATATATATATATATATAGTTTGTCTTTTTAGTAGTTTCAAAACCTTGAAAGCATTGGTGTTAGTAATGCATTTAGAAATATATTTTTTAATTGTCTTTACAGATAAATCATGCATGTTCATGTGATGGCACATTTTTGGGCAGATGGGGTTCAAATTATTTTAATCATGGGCACAGTACATGGTAAACACAGTCTGTGATGAAGTGTATTTTTCTTTTAAAGTTTGAGAAGTGGAGTTGACTTGCACAAATGGATAGTACAGACATCATAGAAAGCTATTAGAAGTAGAATGGGTTAAACACTTCCTGGAACTTTCTGCATAACAAGTTCCCATAGGCACCTCACAGCATTTGACACCACCGTCCTAAGAGCAGTCAGTGTGTTTCTTTGCAGGGCATTGCATAGCAAGAGACCCAGCCTTGTCTTTTTCCAAATAATGTATCAACTTCATTCTCAGACAGGCAGTTCTGGGCTACTGTTTATATTCTACTGAATCTTCTTAAAGTAAAACTGCATGTTAAAATCAGGAATATATGTATTACTACCAGTTTTGAGTTTTCACTTCAATCCAATGTTTTGTTTCTGCCTAGGCTGTGAGAGGAGTTTTTTTCTAATTTTCCCTGGGTGTTTTATGATGTCTGGGAGCTGTCATTCAAGTTTGTTTTATTGCATCTTCTCCAAGTTAGTCTTCACAGAGTACCCTTTGGTTTGATGTCTAATAGCCCCTTCAGCAGGCCAGTGTCTTGTTACAGTGTCTTGCTTAGCCACAGCAGAGAAAGAACACTGCAGTCAGGATTCACATTGCTATACATCATACTATAGAAAGTTACATGCTTAAACACACACACACACACACACACACACACACCAAGCAGAACACAGCTGGATAAGGTACCAGTATTTAGGAAACTTGTCTTACTTACCCGGAGTCTGGCAATGTGAATCCTGGCTGTGATTATAGGTGTTAGCAACTGAATGATAATAACCACATTTGCTTCACTAAATAGGTAGGCATTTGTGTGTCTAATTTCTGTTTGACTTACTGTAGGTTACACATATAATCTGAAAAATTCATAACATACTGTATTGTGATTCAATGAACTGATAAATGGGGATTTTGGTTTCTTTTACAAATTCATTTTTCCTGACCATGGATATACTGAAAAAAAATTCTCAACAAAATGTTTTTAAATAAAGAGTTTAACTCACAGTAGCAGAAGAAGCATGTTGGCATTAAAAGCTTAGTGGCATGGATGTAGGGGCACCATCATTTAAGCATGACTTTGGTAGAGGATTAGTTGTGACTCGAGGGTGAGAGAGGGAGTGAATCTTGATATTTTAAGCATAATGGTTTTCTGAAACTTCAACCTTCAATGGGTTAGAATCTGCAGCCATCTGTACAGTATATCACTAAGACACATGCAGTGTGGTATGGGTAAAACCCAGATCACCAGACCAGGACCAGTGCTGTAAAATCTGCACTGGGCACAGCTTGTGCAAATGTTGCTGATCCAGTGGATCAAATAAATACGGTAACAACAACAACACTGGCTTCACTGCAGCTTCAACCCACCCCAGGAGTGACATTATTACATGATAACACACCCTGTCATGCCTTATTGCTTAAATATGCCCTTTCTCAATGTACTATACTTTTATTCAGTTAGAGTATGCAACAGCCTTCATATGAACACTCTGGGCTTCCCTTTGATTCCTGATGTCTATTTGCTTTAGCTATTGTATATTGTTTGAACTGCTTTGGTCTTCTTGATGTGGTGCCTGTGTGCCTAAACTATGTAATCTGTTTATCTACTGCTACCCATGTATCTCCAGTGAATGATTGTTACAACTGTCTGCTCTCTGAGCCATTGTTTTTTGACTTGCTAACTGTGTTGTCTTTTTATTAGTTTCGATGAGGTGCTTTTGTAATTGAGTCTCTGTCTCAAAGGTTTGCAAATTTGATATTTTTTAAATAAATAAATGTTTATGTTTAAGCCCATGAAACACCCTTGTCTAGTTAATGCATTCACAGTTGTAGTGGCTCTGCCAGATCTTGTTTCAGCAGCTGCAGAATTTTCAAGAGTTTTGTGAATGCACCCCCTGTGGATGCTGACCAGAAATGGTCCATTATCAAGCTGGGTCTGGCTGAGGCCACTAACACATGTACAAAGACCCAAAGTAAGAAGTCCAGGACTGGCAGTATAGCCTAGAGGTTAGAGTAATGAGCTGTGAATGAGCTTGGTACATCCAGCAGACCAGACCTGGGTTTGATTCTCACAACCTCCACTTGCATACTATGTGACTCTGAACAAGTCACTTAACTGCATAGTGCTCCCAGGTCACCCATGAAAACAGGCACATGTGCCTAGTGGGCCTTACCTGGTTACCAAAGACTAAAATAAAAAATAAAGTAAAAAAATAAAAAGGTTGAGGTGGTTATCCAGTGAGGTAGTAGAACAAGTGAGGGAGAAGAGGGCTGCATTCAGCAGGTATAGTAGATCTGTGCAGGAGGACGACAAGGAGGTGTACTCTAGGAAATCCAGAGAGGTGAACAGAGTAGTCAGGGTGAACAAAACATCAAGGAAGCTAAGTATGGCACAGGGGATCAGAGAAGGGGAAAAGGATTTCTTTAGGTACATAAGGGAGAAAAGAAGCTGTAAAAATTAGATTGTCAGGATCAAAAGAGATGGGGGTGGGCTGAAAAGGGGGGGAACAGGCAGAGACACTCAATGAGTACTTCTTTGCAGTGTTTACCAAGGAGAAGGATCAGCCTATGCTACAGAGGAGAGGTGGTGTGGGCAAGGGAGGTGCGGGGGGGGGTAACAGATGGGGAAATCCCAATGAACAGGGTATTGGAGGACCTCAGATCCCTGTGGGTGGACAAGGCGCCAGGACTGGATGGTGTGCATCCAAGGATCCTGAGTGATTTGGAGGAGGTCCTGGCAGGAACTCTGGCAGACATCTTCAATATCTTTCGGGAGACAGGGTGCATTCCCTAGGACTGGAGGATGGCACATGTGGTGCCCCTCCACAAGAGTGTGCCCAGGGATGAGCCAGGTAACTGCAGACTAGACAGCCTTACCTCCATTGTAGGGAAGTTAATAGAGATCATTCTTAAGGAGAGACTAGTGGTCTCCAGGATGAAAGGTAACATGGGTTTGTCTCAGGTAGATTCTGCCAGACCAACCTGATTGACTTTTTCGATTGGGTGACGAGGGCACTTGGTAAGGGCCATGCGGTGGATGTCCTGTATCTGGACTTCAGCAAGGCCTTTAACTTAGTGTCTCATGGAAGGATGCTCAATAAACTGAGGAACCTGGGAGCTGGGGAGAAATTGGTAGGATGGATCAGGATCTGGCTACAGGATAGGCAGCAGAGGGTAATTGTAGGGGGAGAACTCTTGAATCCCAGAGCTGTAACTAGCGGGGTCCCACAAGTCTTAAACTAGGGCCAGTGTTATTAAACATTTTCATTGGTGACATAGCAGACAGGATTAAGAGAAAAATCAACCTTTTTGCAGACTACACAAAGATTTGTGCAGAGGTGGACAGTGTGGAAGGGAGGCAAGAACTCCAAGAGGATCTGAAAAAGCTTGAGCGCTGGTCAGACATATGGCAGCTGGGATTCAATGCTAAGAAGTGCAAGGTCATGCACTTGGGATCCAGAAACCCTGGGAATAGCTACCGGCTGGGGGTGTGCAGTTATTCACTTCAGAGGAGAAGGATCTGGGGGTACAAGTCACAAGGGACATGAATCATTCTGCACAGTGCAGGAAGGTGGCAGCCAAAGCTAAGAAGATGCTGGGGTGCATTGCCAGGGGAATCACCTCTAGGGGAGAGGAAGTCATCCTGCCATTGTACCGGTCACTGGTGAGACTGCACTTGGAGTACTGTGTGCAGTTCTGGTGCCCCTATTTAAAGAAGACTGTCAAACTACTGGAGGGGTGTGACATAGGGTGGCAAAGATGTTCCTAAGCCTGGGGGACAAACCATAAGAGGAAAGACTGAGGGAGCTCAACATGTATTCCCTGGAGGATAGAAGGGAGAGAGAGAGATGATATGATTGAGACCTTCAAATACTTAAAGGGCATGAATAGGGTTAGTACTGAGGGCATTTTCAGACTAAAGGGGGAGAGGAACATGAGGCGGCACAGTCTGAAATTGGACTGAGGAATATTCAAGAAGGAAATGAGGAGGCACTATTTCACAGTAATGGTGGTAACAAGGTGGAACGGACTGCCAGAGAAGGTGATTTTGCTGAAAATTGTGCAGTTTTAAGAGGGGGTGGGACAGGATCAAAGACAAGGTCAAAACTTAGGGGGGGATGGAGATGGAGAAGTTGAGGACTGGGGTGATAAATCAGGTGGATGAGAAAGGGGTGCGGGGGCAACTACAGTAGTGTAGACTGGGAGCTGCACACTTGAGCAGACTTGATAAACTGTTATGGCCTATATCTGCTGGCATTTTTGTATGTTCATGTGTTTGTATGAATACAAGAAGTGCCTCCTATCAGCTAGGATTTTTTGAGTGTTGAATTTTGAAAACAGATCTTTCAAAATACTAAAGAATCCTGTTGGAATGGATATCATCACAGCAACCCCCAGTGGCCTTTTCTAACTCTGCTGTGGTGGCTGCCGTTTCTTTTTTTATTTAATATGCTTTATTTGCAATGTCACATTATAATAAAATCAGGCCACCAACAACAAGGCCTCCAACTAAAACATTTACCCCCAATATTTTGTGGATTGGAGGCCAACAATGTATAATACTGGACATTACAGCTTTTTTTCTTTTTTTGTCAAAATAGCATCCTTACATCATTTCCAAACCCTTCCTCCTTCACCCCCCCCAAACAATATACTTTCACATTTAGAAGGAACCACACAAAAACTACCCTAGCAAAACTCTAAGGGTCTCTGAATATCAGGGAGACCCTTCCGCCTTGATATCTTAGGGTTTCCAAGTGATAAGAACAGCATCAAGGGGACCCCATTTGGCATTATATGATTGTATCCTATTGTGCATCTTAGCTATATGTAACTCTAACTGTAAGGCAAGCAAGATCTCTTTGTACCATTCTAGGACTGAAGGTGTTAACTCCTCAATCCAATGTCGCAATATAATCGCCTTAGTTGCAGCTGAAAAAATAGCCATATATGCCTTCCTCTGTTTACTCATGTCCCTGGGAAAATAATAAACTAAGCAAATCTCAGGTGTGAAAAAAAAATCCAGACCAAGAAAAGGATTTAAAAATTTCTGAATTGCTTTCCAAAGTGGCTGAATCCTAGGACATTCCCATAACATATGGTTTAGGTCCCCATTATCAGTTTTACATCTACAACACTGGGGGGATGATATTTTACCAATTTTATATAGTTTAGCTGGTGTATAGTATAAATTATGCATAATATTAAATTGCTGTAACTTGTACCTATCTTGCCTTATGAATTTATATATATTATTCCAGATTTGATCCCATAATCTTTGATCTTCACCTATTTCTAATTTCTGCATCCAATAAAAGCAAATACCCGATGGCAATTCTAAATCAGTCCTCTGTATTTCATGGTTCAGTTTGGATACCGAGTGAGGTTGAACTGCTATCCGTAACAAAGAAGACAGTTCCATCCTATTTGCTTCCGTGGGTTTCAAGTTCTGAAGGTAGGCTTTCACTGCATACCTAATTTGCCAGTATTTAAAGGCTTTCCTCTCAGCCTCCGGAATATTCAAACAAAATTGCGCATACGGTAACGGCTTTCCCTGAGGGGCTAAGTCTCCCAGGCGTAACCTGACTAACGGCTCCCAGAATGTTGGGGGAATTGGAGCTTTCTGAATTTGGAAATGTATATTGTGTATTAGGGGTTGTTCCAGGGATTTATGCCAATCCACTCCCAGCAACATTTGTAATTGGTGCAGTGCTTTTAAAGACCAGCCGATAGGTGTATTCTTGAGTGGTTTGGGAAGAAATCTTGGGGCGATATAAATGGCAGACTTGAGAGTCCCAGAGAACTTGGTAATCAGATGCTTCTCAATGGGAACCCAGAGGGGCACATAGGGATTGGAGTCTGTTGAATGTGGTGGCCGAGTCCAAAACACCAGCTTACTAATGTGTGACGCTATGTAATAATTAAAGAAGGAAGGGAGCGCAAGGCTTCCCTTCCTTTTTGGTCCTGTAAGTTTTGAATATGCTCTTCCAACACCTCTCCCCTTCCAGACAAAATAATTAAGTAATTTTTGCAAATTACAAAACCATGATTTGGGTAAATAGAACCCCAGCACGCTCAGGGGGTAAAGAATTCTTGGTAGCACATTCATCTTCACTGTTTCTATTCTAGCCCACAATGATATAGGTAACAACTTCCATCTGTCTAAGTTTAACTTAATTGTGTTAACCAGATTATTTAGATTTTCTTTAACCATTATGGCCATATCCCTCGAAACTTTAATACCCAGATACATCAGGGATTTGGGTTCCCAACTGAAACCAAACTCCCCAGCTATACTTGGCAAACATTTGCCATTTAGAGGGAAAAGCTTTGTCTTAGATATGTTGAGTTTGTAATTTGACACTCTGGAGAACTGCTCAATTTCTTGCAAAATAGTAGGTATACTAGTCTCCGGTTCCTCTATGTGCAGGAGCAGATCATCTGCATAAGCTGAAATTAGGTATCTCTTATTGCCTATCTGCATTCCTTGTATACCCTGAGAGGCTAATAACCTACAGATCAGAGGCTCCAGATAAAGATTAAATAGAAGTGGGGAGAGTGGGCACCCTGTCTGGTACCACAAGAAAGAGGGAATGAATCCGATAGAACACCGTTGCACCAGACCCGAGCCAATGGAGATTCATACAACAATTTAATCCATCTCAGGAATCCCTCCAGGAAACCAAATCTAGACAAAGTAGCAAACAAAAAGTCCCAGGAAACCCAGTCGAATGCTTTCTCAGCATCCAAGGCTAGTAGGGTGGCCGGAATTTCTATGTTTTTATCCTGAATTATTAAATGATGAAGTTTACGCATGTGGTCAATGGAAGACCTACCAGTCATAAAGCCTACCTGTACCACACTAACCACCTTGCACATTAAAGGACTGAGCCGATTGACTAATACCTTGGCTAGTATTTTAACGTCCATGTTTAGTAGTGATATCGGTCGGTAGTTTCCAGGACATAAAAGATCCCGATCTGGCTTGGGGATATGAGTAATAAGAGCATCAAGAAAGCCACCTTCGGAAAACCCCTCAAGATACCAATAGTTGTATACCTTAACTAAAACGGGGACAATCTCCTTCTCAAATGCTTTATACACATTGGCGGAAAGACCATCAGGTCCTGGGAACTTATCAGGAGAAAGTTGGGTGATGGCTTGTTTAACTTCCCATTCTTGTACAGGAAGCCCAAGGCTTGCCGCCTCTATACTGGAAATCTGGGGAAGGGTAACCAACTCTAAAAACCCTTGGATCTCCTCGAGCTTTGCTTTGTCTGCTGTTGGGATTGTGTATAGTGTTTGAAAGTAGTGTCGGAATGCTGCCGCAATTTCTCTAGGGTCTTTGACTAGTGTTCCCTCCGGGCTAGTATTTAAGGCTGCAATATACCTACTGGAGTCCAACTGTCGGAGCCTTAGTGCCAGTAGCTTTCCTGCTCTCTCACCAGTTTCTAGGTACTTAAGTCTTGTTCACTTAAGAGCAAGCTCAGCCTTTTGCAACATAATTGAGGAGAACTGCGACTGTAGTTTATGCAACTGGATCCAGTCTGATTCAGTCGAGTGTTGACTAATATTACACTCAATGGCCTTAATGGAATTAATAAGATGATTAGTTAGTGTTTTATTTTTTTTGAGTCTGGTAGAAGTAATTCGGATGCATTCCCCCCTCAACGTGCACTTCAGGGCTGCCCAGACAATATCAATTTTGAGAACTGAACCCACGTTATGGATAAAGAAGTGAGAAATGAATTTCTTCAAATGCTCATAAGTATGGGAGTCTTGTACCAACTGATTATTAAATCTCCATAAGAAATCTCTATTTAACCTAGAGCCTATCGCATATGTAAGAGACTGGGGAGTGATCTGAGATTACCCTTGTATGTATACATGCATCAAGAACAGAAGCAAGGGAGTGGATACTAATTAGAAAGTAATCAATTCTTGAGCATGTCTCATGTGGAATTGAAAAAAAGTATATTGTCTGGACTCCACATTAAGAACTCTCCAGATATCAACAAGACCTGCCCCTTCCATAAGCTCCTTGAGTGCCCTCTGGGAAGGTGACAACCCCACATGCTTATTCTCCGATCTATCAAGTTGTAATTGCGATGTAATATTCCAATCACCTCCAAGCAGAATTACTTTAGAAGAGTTGTTATTTAAATTATCCAACAGCTGCATAAAAAATTGTGGGGAATCAATATTTGGTCCATATACTGAGCCTACTAATACATGTTGTGATATCAGAGTGCCGATCAGTATAATGTAATGGCCATTTCTGTCCCAGACTTCCTGCTCTAATTGAAAATGTATTTTTTTGTTGAATAAGATAGCTACTCCACCCCTGTTCGTAGAAACCCCGGCCCCAAACACCTGACCTACCCAGTATTTGCAAAGCAAATGAGTATCCTCCCTTTTAAGATGGGTTTCCTGTGAACAAACGACAACACTTTTTAGAGTAGATAAATGCTTTAACACAACTTGCCTTTTACACCGATCCCGAACCCCCTTAACATTCCAGCTTAGAATATCAAGCGCTGCTAACATTGCTAATTAATCTAAGGCGGTTGGTCCCCCTGCCAGAGGTAGTTAGTGTATATCTCTGCATATATCTGAATTTGGTTCCTTCTACAATACAGCAATACCAAAACTAGAGAAGTCCTCCCTCCCCCAACCCCCCTACACTCCTCCCTAAAGTCAACAAGATTATAGCTAACATTCTTAAACACTACCCCCAGTTCTATCAACCGCACTACCTTTCCAAATTGTCAGGTGATATAAATTCCCAATCAAGCAGAAAGCTAACCCACCCCCATATCCCAGTTACTGAGTCAATTAGTGCTTATCACATCTAACATTATTCCACTAAGATTGTACATACGATCATAAGTGATCAACATTCTTAACTAAATATCCAAATATTCTGTCCGAGATGCGTAACCTCTATTTTCTGAACGAATTGTACCATTTATACTTACTGAACTTGTAGAACTCGCAGAGAGTATCCCTATCTTTATAATAACAACTGGAAAAGATGAAGTTCCTAAAGGGAATTGACATTTCGCAAACCTCTATCACCCTCTAGCGGATGAAATGAGGTATTACTATTACTCATTTATCCCCAGCAGCTTATCAACGTTCCGAAACGAATAATCCGTATATACCTTACCCTTCTCATTCATGCAATCGTTATAATTAGATTAACATTCACATATTTGTTGCCTTCGGATATAAAATAATTTCCTTGCTTTTTTCCTTCCCTGAGTCACAGGGAGATATCAATCGCTAATTTTACACAGGCAGTTACCACTCCAGTTAGAACTCCATCACATTAATCTCGGAGTTCCTTCCACTAGTTCTGCAGATACCTGCCCCCCTCCAAGAATCATCCCTTAAACCCCGGGAGTTGTTACTGTATTTCACCCCCCCAAACAAGGTGGCAAGAGATAGAAAAAAAACAAGGACAATATTAACAGCACACTCAGCATTTTACATGGCGCTGTCAGACTCCTCAATAAATCATATTCATGCTGTATCGTTCGCTGTCTTTGTGAGTGAAAACCTATGCTGCTAAATCGAAAAAACAAAATAAAAACACTAGAAAAAAGAAGAAGAAGAAAAAAAGTCATTTATGCTCCTGTGGATTGAGATAAGCTCCAGCATATTCTTTCAGTTCGAGTACCATACAGGATTTAACCTTATCTACCCCAGTCTGCAGAGGTACTCGTACTAAGCAAATTAACATGAGTCATACAAATTGAAGCTTGCTTAGTGAGCGTCACTTGCACTTCTGACTGCTGATAATTCGAGACCCTGACGCAAATAAAACTGTCTGCAGTGAATTCAAGAACTGCTTCTCTCTTCCATCCAAGCACTCGCAAGTTGAGTCCGTGTTCTTTCAAGGCTGTGGATTTTTATGAAGGATCCGATCTCACCTCCTTTATAATTACACTAGGGGAATGCCAATGCCTAACGTGTTCCAAGAGTATTGTCATGCTTATTAGGTCCATTTTCTACTTTTAAGCACACTCATATCCTTCTACTGGGGACATTTCTTCTACCGATATATGATTCTTTCTGTGACTCAGAAAAAGATTGGTCAACCATAACTAAGCATCAATGGCTTACAGCAACTTCTTTTTACCCTTCCAGTAGCACCATCAATATAGTACCATATAGTCACTTGAGCAAATCGGGCAGCAACTTCTTGAGCTCAGCCTGTGCCACTTCCAAGCTTTTGAACGAGTGCCACTGATCGTTTATTTTCACTTGCAACAGAGCCGGGTACTTTACTCGGAATTGATTGTCCGCCACAATTAATTTTGAGACCAAAGGATGCATTTCTTGACGTTTGAGCCTTACAGACTGTGGCAAGTCATGTGTTATCCTAATCTGCCTGCCTTCCCAGAGCACCTCTTGCAGGGATTTCACTTTCGCCAGGATGTGTTGTTTATCAAGATAGTTCAATAATTTACACACCATCGGTCTGGGCTGCAAACCCGGTGGGGGGGCTCTGTGGGCTCACTCAACAATGTAACTTGCTCCATTTGAGGATGGGCCAGCAACTTTCTCAAATAACTTCTGTACAAATTGTATCGGAGATGTGCCCTCTTCTCTCTCCAGAATACTGATGATGATTATATTGCTTCTTCTATTCCTCCCCTCCAGATATTCAAGCTTCTCTTCGATTTTTTTAACTCTCCTGTTCGTGGAAACCCGCTCTAATTCAAGCTTGTCTATCTTCATTTCCACGGACTTAATGCATGTGTCATTATCTCCGACCCGAATATTTAATGAATCCAAAGATGCTTTAAAACTGCACACTTCGGTTGAGATTTCCTCGATCGAGTTTTGCAAAGGCATAATTATCTCCAGGAAACACTCCTCAGTTAAGGCTGTGGATCCCGGGACTGCTTTAGTAGGCTCTTGACGAGATCGTTTCGGGGCCTGCTCTTTCTCCAGCGATGGCGGCGGGGTGTGCTTTGGGAGCTGTATTTCCATATATGCATCCATCTTTGAATGATCCAAGCTGCCAGAAATGGATCTATGTATCCTCAGAAATAGTTATCAACACTCTGTAGTTTTGTGATGATCTAAAACGTAAAGTTTTAAACTGGGTAGGGAGCAGAGCTACACAAGGTCGCTGCTTTCCTCTAGGCTGCCATCATGTGACCATGGCTGCAGTTTCTAACACACACCTCACCCCTTACACCTCTTCTTCTTGCTTCCTTAATTCCCTATATCCACTCCCCCTCTTTCCCCTTCTACTGCCTTTTTATTGTCTCTGGTTGCAGCCACTGAGGTCCTGTTGGCTCTACTGTCCCTCAGTCCCCTCCAGAGAGTATAGGCCTGATGGTCTTGACCCCAAACATCTTCACCTTTCCACCCCAGCTATAGCTGTTCCCCTCTTGCAGTTTCTAAACCTCTCCTTTCAGCTTGGTTCTATTTCCCAATGTTGGAAACAGGCTAAAGTCCTCCCTCTTCACAAAGTAGGTGACACTTGCAGCCCTGGGAACTACTACCTATTTTGCTTCTCCCCTTTCTCTTCAAACTTCAAGAGCAACTTATCCTCTACCAACTCTCCAACTTTCTTATCTCTTCTTTTCTATCTCCTTTCCAGTTTGACTTCCTTAAATCCCACTCTACAGTTTCCTCCCTTCTCTATGTCAGTGATTCAATCCTTAAGCAAATGGATAAAGGGGCAGGTTTCAGTCACCATATTTTATTGACCTGGCAAAAGCCTTTGACTAAGTAGCCCACCCTTTACTTTTGGGTAACTTAAAGTGTGCTGGGCTCCCAGTCTCTGGGTGTGACTGGTTTCAGTCCTGCCTCACTGAATATGGCCAGTTTATCCAGGTAGGGGAGTCTTTTTTAACCCCTACCCTTCCCATTAACTCCAGTGTACAACATATCTCCATTCTGTACTCTTCTCCATTTTTTGTAATGACCTACCCTCTGCCTGTGCCTCAACAAACATTAACATGTATGCTGATGACACCATACTCTATGCCACAGCACATCCACCCACATGTTGGAGCAAGCCTAACAGAGGATTTAAACAGTGTCCAGTGATGGTTTTGTGCTGTCCAACTCTCACTAAATGGCAATAAAACTGCTACCATGACTCTTGGCAATTGCTTACAGTTCAGCAGACTCAGTTGGTCCCTTGTTTTCCCCTACTGTTGATGGCACTCCCATTAAAATTGTCCCTTTCTTCAAATATGTAGGTGTGTGGTCTTAACAATCATCTAGACTGCTTGGTCCATGTTGACACAACCATCAAGAAGCTGCACCTTAAATTAGGAGCCCTTTACAAGAACAAATCTTCTCTTGCACTCCCAGTCCAGTGGGAGATCGTGGTCAAGATAATCATTCTTCTGTTTGACTATGTGGATGTGGTCTATGGTGGTGCTCCTAAATACAACCAAGCCAGACTGGATCCCCTCTTTCATTCCTCCTGTTGCATGGCTACAGACTTCCCTCACCTCACCCATCACTGTGCCCTTTACTAACTCCATTCCCTTCCCTCGTTTCCTCTCTTCACCTCTCCCTTTGTGCTTCTTTCATCTCTCAGTTATGGTTTACTTCACTTCACTCATGTATCTCTGACTTGCTCTGCCCCTTTGCTCCCCCTACCACTCTATACACTCCCCCAACTCTCACTGTTTTTTTTTCCCACTTCTTGTTGGCAGGGCAACTCCCTTTCTTGGGTGTCCTGACCTCACTCTGGAACTTACTTCAACTCTTTATTTGTTTAGCCCCCTTTTACCTTTTGCTCAAAACACTTCTGTGGTCTCACTTTGCTTCCCCATGTACTTGCCCTCACTGTGCTGTTTCCTAACCCTGATGATCCATGGCTACAGGCCCCTGTTTTTTTATATGTTATTGATAGAACCATACACTTAATTACAGTCAGGTTTATGAAACATTACAAGTACATTACATTACGTCATTCATGTATTATCAAAACATACCATCCAGATTTTACTACAGTTCTGTAAGTAAGGACATTCCATTACTGAATAAGAATATGGCATCAATTTAAAAGACTGTTCAAATAAACCAGTGCTAAAACAGAAACAACCATTTTTACCAAACAGGAAACTAAAAAAACAAAAAAAAACCTTTTAAAAGTTTTTAGAAAAACTCTGTTGCAATCCCCAGCACCCTCCAACTCCATTTCAATGACACTAAATGCTAAATACATCATTTCCTCCTAGTAATCCACACTACCTAGTCCTTGCCGTAGATACTACTTAAACTTTAGCTACATGTTGTTATTAATATGATGGACCAGGAGAAGGGCCCACATGACTCCATTATTTCTTAACCTACCTTACATGACTAAATTATTCAATCTCAGTAATTATGTTGCAGGGCAGAATGGTGACACATCAGTTTAAAAGCTGTAATATTAAACCCTTACTATCCCTATGCCCCAGTCATGGGACTTGATTTGGAAGCTCACCATTACACTGCTGTATGGTGGAGTAGGAGTAGAGTTCCCACCTTATCCACCTGTAAAGAAATGCTGATGTCCGTTGTTGCAATGAATAAGTAAGGTGCTCCATTCTCTGCAGTTGTAGTACTATTTGAACCCTGCATCTGGTTTCTGGAGGAGACAGTTGTAGCCATTTTCTAGTAATAGCCTTCAGCGCCACAACCACCAAAATGCGCCAGAGATATTTGGCTTCCGTACCCCACAAAGAGCCTGGATCTATGCCCAGCAGGACATGCCTCGGACCTATTTGCTTCTGTACCCCCAGCATCTCTCTTATATGGTCCAGGACCTCTGCCCAAAATGGTTCAAGTGGTTCTATGTCATAATGGCTATTGCAGAAAGGCGATCGCCGTTACAGTGAGTGTACATCACTGAAAATCAGTTTGGGTGATGCACACTCGCAGCGTGGACAAAAACAGCACCCGAGACCTACAGGTTTAATTTTTAATGCCCCCGTACCCCCCCATGGGGGGCTTGGCTCCACCCCCTACTTAAGGATTCTCAACTACAGGTGGGTGCATGTTGGGGAGGTGAAAACTTAAAAAAATACATGCCACCTGCTGGCAAAAAAAATCCCGCACCGCACCATGCCAGACCTGAACCCTGTACCCTGCACCTCCCAACCGACCTCCCTCCCCACCATACTAGTGGACTAGCTCAGCAGCTGCCCACTACATCCCCTCCCACATACCATCCCTTCCCTGTCTCTTCCCCCGTGCATATACCACTACTTCCTGTTGTGGTTTTAGCCCACCCAGTATCTGGTCGCCCCCTGCTTACTAGCCATGAACACAGGCGCTGTAATTGAGTTGCTGTTTTGTTCGGTGCCCAATTTCGGTTGCCTTGTTCACTGGATACTGGTTCAAATATATGGCGTGACCAAAATGTATGTGTTTGAGTTGCTGTGGGCTCACCACACTGCCTCCAACATGCAGAAGTCCTGGAGGGATCCCATTTGGATTGCACTATTGGAACTAAGAAGTATCTACTTTTTACTCTCTAATAAAATTCATGCCAATCTGGAGAGAAGGTAGCTTGCCAAACAGCTCTCCACCCCTTTTGCCATTCTTCCTCCTTAAAGGACACCTAAAGACAAAAACTAAAAAAACATATGTTTTAAGCCATGTTCTGAGCTTTTGAACAGTACTAATGTGCCTATAGTGGTATAAATGGTTTAAATTCAATTTTAGTTGATTCTATCCCTGATTGTGGGGTGGGGGCAGCCATCTTCACTGTGGTTTTGTTTTTCAGTCCAGCCCTACCTATCCCACAATGCACCTTGAGTCCCCATAAGATGAGGTCAGCTCACTCTGTCCTTTCATTCAGTCTGTTTTCAGTATTGAGAAAGAACTGTTTTGCCTTGTGTTCAGCCAGTCTTTCACTAGCCCTTGAGGTTAATGTTTTTTTCTTTATTTTGCTTAGTGTTTTATAGGCCTTTTCTTTGTTTTGAAGTCTCAGTACTTAATTTACTACCTTTTGCAACCTGAGAAACTTCTGTTTTGCTACTATCCCCTCTCCCTGCTTAACCAGAGGTGTGAAGTCCTTTTGTTTTCTTTACTATGCTGGATGATGTCTGCAATGGCTGAACTGACAGTTACTGATTTGAAGGAGTTGAAGGAGACTTTTAAGGCTGGTAAACCTGGCAAGCAATTTTTTATGCTGTACTCCCTGGATCAGTATCAGCCTCCACAGCCATCAGTGCATTACTCTCATTTCAAATGATAGTATTGTACTGGGGTGCATAGGGAGAGGCATCACCAGTAGAAAGCAGGAAGTTATTATCCCTCTGTACAGACAGTTGGTGAGACCCCATCTGGAATACTGCGTGCAGTTTTGGAGACCCAATATCCGCAAAGACATAGACAGGATGGAAGCTGTCCAGAGGAGGGTAACTAAAATGGTGCAGGGTCTGCACCGGAAGACATGTGAAGGAGAGACCTAAGGAGCTTAATATGTATAGCCTCAAGGAAAGGAGGGAGAGGGGGACATGATAAAACTTTCAAGTACCTCAAGGGAATCAACAAAGTCCAAGAGGTAGCATCTTTCAAAAAGGGTGTGCAAGAACAAGGCACAATTTGAAGATAGTGGAAGTGGCTCCAGAGGTAATTTAAGAGTATTTTTTCACAGAGAGGGTTGTGAATGTGTGGAATGGCCTTCCGGAGGAGGTTGTGGAGTCAAAAACAGTGGTGGAATTCAAGCATGCATGGGACAGTCATAAGGCAATTCTAGGGGGTGGGGGTAGGAAGAAGTAGGCTGCTGGTTAACTCGGATCTGCAGCTTATCCATTAGGTAGGGAAATGGGCAGACTGGGTGGGCCAAGCGGTCCTTATCTGCCGTTAAATTCTATGTTTCTATGTTTTTATTCCTTTTGGAAGGGTGCCACCTATGTGAATTTAAAGGTGCATCATAAGCAGGGCCACTGGAAAATTGCACCCACAATTTTTTTGCGGAATACGCAATTTTCACCATTCTCCGCAAAAACTGACATGTTTCGCAATTTCTTGCAATTTTTGAGTTTTTATATTGAACTGTGTAACATTTTTAATAAAATACTCTCAATATATTGACAATTTTGCATGCAGACTTGGGTTTGGCTAAAACAATGCAGTGCAAGGTAGAGCAAGGGTTTTATGTGACACTGATTTCTTTTGAATCTTTGTCTTGTTTGGTTTCAAAATCCACTGGCCAAGCATAAGTACTCTTAAACACTTAACATTTGTTTTGTGTTGGAGCAGTCTATCAGAAAACTTTTTGTTGCCACACAGACTGAAACAAAAGATGGGAGAAAAGGTGCAAATTATCCCATTCACTTAAATGGGGTGCAAACTATGAAGCCTTTTTGTAAGTGGCAGGACAAGTTATTCCTTGTGAGCACACTTTGATTCAGACTAGTTTTGATCCAAACAACTGAGGATTTTTGGATGACCCTGCCGATTTTAAACTTGAATAAGCTAGTTGGTAACAGTGATCTCATTCTTAGCAACTACTCCCTAGATGCTCACATGCAAAGACTACAATAAAAACCTGACTAAAGTCTAAAAACAAGCTTATAAAACACAAAATGTATCTGAACATTTATCTTTAACTAAACAAAATCATTGCAGCCAGACACAGAGTAAAACAAAGATAAATTACAGGGTACCCTGGCTACTGTATGATGCAGTAAAAATATATTGGTATTTTTTTTACATTTTTTGGTAACCACGCAAGGCCCACTAGGCACAAGTGCCTGTTTCCAGGTACAACCCAGGAGCACTGAGGAGGTTAAGTGATTTGTTCAGAATCATACAGTATGCAAGGGAGGTTGTGGGAATCAAACCAGGTCTGCTAGATGTCGTCAGCTCATTCACAGTTTGTTACTCTTACCTCTAGATTATACTGCCAGGCCCAATAACCTCCAGATTTAATGTTTAAATATGTGATTTCAAAAATAGCGTACAGTACCTACAGCACAAATTATGACCATTAAACACTTTAACAACATTTTACTAAAACTCAATTATTCACCACTCTGTCTGCTTATTTTTTCTTGTACCAAAGTGGGTGAATAGCTGGCAGAGCACTGTAAACAGCTGTTGATTATGCTTCATCATTCTACAGCCAGAAACATAGAAACATAGAAACATAGAATTTGACGGCAGATAAGGACCGCTTGGCCCACCCAGTCTGCCCATTTCCCTACCTAATGGACAAGCTGCAGATTCTAGTTAACCAGCAGCCTACTTCTTCCTACCCCCACCCCCTAGAATTGCCTTATAACTGTCCCATGCATGCTTGAATTCCACCACTGTTTTTGACTCCACAACCTCCTCCGGAAGGCTGTTCCATGCATCCACAACCCTCTCTGTGAAAAAATGCTTCCTTAAATTACCTCTGAGCCGCCCCCCCTCTATCTTCAAATTTTTTTTTTTTTTAAATCCTCTTTATTATTTTCCAAAAATTCAGACAGACACACACATACCTGGCATAGCCAGGGTACACAGACCCAAAGTGACTGTGAGAACTATATACAAACCCATATATACATACACAGCACAGGGAACCACCCTTCAGCATTTTCTTATACTGTACATATACCACATTTTTGCCTCGGAGTAACAGGGCCAGTAAATAAATTTAATCCAGGAAAAAATAACCCCTCTAACCCCTTCCCTGTTTCCCCCATGAGGGCATCAAATCATGAACTCCTCCTTGGACAAAACCCCTCAAGGTGGTATCTCCTTGCTGTGTCCCCTAGAAAGAGAGAGAGTCCCTATTTTATCACTTATCTTTCCAGACCTAGAGCATCCAGCTAATTATTTATGCATATACTGTAGCCCTTTCACAGTAACCACTTATCTAACCACTCAAACCAGAATCCTTCTAAACATCTCTGCAACATGGTCCAGCATAGCTTTCTCCGGCTAATCACATCTCGACAAACAGGCCTGAGTCTGAGCCATTTTACTCTGCAGTGAGTATATCGCATCCACTTTTGACCATCTTTTAGTGTATAACCCTTTCTTACCTTCCAAGGCAAGATATCTCTGTATTTTACCCAAAGCCCCAATAAGATCTCTCACCCACTGATCATATGTATACACCTAATCATCTTTCCAATGTTGCAATACAAATGATTTGACAATTGCTGTCATTAAAGAAAGGTGATATTTAGGTGTACTGCCTGAAACCTGTGAAAAATCACCTAGGATACAGATCTCTGGAGTTATAAATTCTGAGTAATCCATCAGTGGGTCCATACGCTGTTTAATTTCAGCCCAGAGGGGTGTGATTTTATTACACTCCCACAACACATGTAAAAGATCTCCTGTTCCGGATTCACATCTAAAGCACAGGTCTGTCTGTCTGAGGTGTCTGTCACATA
Source organism: Neoceratodus forsteri (assembly GCA_016271365.2). NCBI lineage: Eukaryota > Metazoa > Chordata > Ceratodontiformes > Ceratodontidae > Neoceratodus > Neoceratodus forsteri. Next base: position 478,200,900 of record CM057452.1, on the reverse strand, counting down.
ATTTTACAGGGGTTAAATACATATTAGAGACAATAAAATATTGCATACTCTTATACTTAGGTATGGGTATGCATTTATTACTCTTCCATATATTGTCCCAGTTCAGAGTCCCAGGGGCCATCATCCTGACCCAGTATGCTACTTGTACGGGAGAGTTTGGACTGAAATGATCCAGGAGCACTTTATATACTTGTGACAAAACTTTAGATAATGGATCAACATCCTTTAAGTTGTCCCAGGTAAAGGAACTATCCGTAAAATCCCCTACCCTTTTCCCCATCCCTTCTAACATACATGTGATTTGCAGTCTTCTAAAAAATGGTATTCCTTCAGATCCAGCTGGGAGGACCACTCTATTACCCTGAATCACATCCCTTATCTTCAAGCCTATTAACAGCGCTGCCCACTTTTTAGTAATTACTTGATCCCCAATTAATAAATTAGGATTGCCCAACACAGGTTGGTCCGTAGCCTTCATTTGGTTCCTTCTCTGGACCGGGGTAAGGAATGACCACCAAGCTCCTGCTGATTTCACAGTTGGATTCCAGGATATCTTTTTAGGGCCCCTTTCTATGTTAGCAAATACATATGCCTCCGACAAGAGTCCTGAGTCCTTTAACATTTGCCTCTCAATTTGTAACCAAGTTGGTACATAGGACTCCTCTTCTAAACTTCTACTCCACCGTATCATGAGCCCCAACTGTCCCGCCACATAATATAAATAGAGATCAGGCAATTTAATCCCTCCCCTCCCATATGGCAGACACAAAATGCTATGCTTTTTCCTAGGAGGTTTAGCGTTCCATAAGAATTCTGATAGGAACTTCTTGCTTCTATTAAACCATATTGCAGGTATACAGTATGGGGCTAAATATATCGGATACAGTAACCTGGGTAGTAAATTCATGTTGATAAGACCCAATTTAGCCGTAAAATTCAAAGGGAGCTTGTTCCATCTTGTCATATCCCCTTTAATCGCTGACAATACCCCCTCCTTATTTAATGCAGCACCCTCTTCAAAAGTAGGTGTAATCCAGACACCCAGATATTTCAATTTATCCACCTTCCACTGTACTTGTAATGGTGCACAATTTGCCCTACATACATAGGGTGTCAGAGGCATGATCTGGGTCTTAGCCAAATCTAGTTTATAATTCACAACTTTAGAATATTTCGCTATTAAGTCTATTGTTCTTTTAAAACTTGTTGCCGGGTCCTGTAGGTGGAGAAGTATGTCGTCAGCAAAAACTGAAAATTTTAGCTCCCACCCCGCAATGTTAATCTCCTTTATTTGTGCATCAATATTAATAGCTCTCAGCAGAGATTCCAGATATATATTAAATTAAATCGGCAAAAGAGGACATCCTTGACGGGTCCCATTTTCTAAATGAATCTCCCGAGAAACATAACCATTACACAATACTCTAGCAGTTGGAGCTGCATACAGATTTTTGATACCTCTAATCAGGCCTTCTGGAAATCCCATCTTTTCCATTGTAGCAAAGAGAAAGGGATGGGAGACCCTGTCAAAGGCCTTTTCTGCATCTAAGGATATCAGAGCTAGGGGTAGCTGAGAATCTGGCACATAGCTAAGTATATGGTGCAGCTTCCTAAGGGCATCATGTGCGCCCCTTCCTGGCATAAAGCCCACTTGTTCATGACTAATTAAAGCTGGAGAAATGCTCAATATTCTATTAGCTAAAATTCTAGTAAGAATTTTAATATCTTGATTCATCAGAGCTATAGGTCTATAATTGCTTGGTATCCCTAGGCTTATCTGGTTTGGGAACAAGTGTGATATATGCCTGGTACAGTGGAGCATGGCACACCCCTTCTCGCATTATAGTATTAAATAATTCTTGGAGTATAGGAAGTATCGTCTGTATGTGCACCTGGTAAACTGGCGTAAACCCATCCAGCTGAGGGTTTTACCAAGGGGCAAAGATTTGACCACCTCCAGTATCTCCGATGCCATTATAGGGGCCGTTAACTTACTAGCTTGTATGGGGTACAAGACTGGAAGCGGCACTCCCTCTAAAAATGTTCTGATTTCCTCCTCAGCAGCTCCACCTTTTGCTTAATAGATCTCTTTAAGATAAGCCGCAAAGGCTTTCACCATTTCCTGGGGGTCTGTTAACTGTTGTCCGGCATATTGTATATAAATAATCCTTCTATTAGCTTCCCATTCCTTAGCCCTAGCTGCTAGAAATCGCCCAGGTATATCCCCTTGCATTAAATACCTAGCCTTAATCTTTTCCAACCAAAATTCCACTTTCCCATTCAGGATATCTTCCATTTCCCCTCTCAAGTTTTTAAGTTCTGCGTCAATTTCCCCAGAAGACCCTTCCAGTGGAGACAGCGACTCGATAGCCCCCATAATAAATTGCTCCTTTGCCCTTCGCAGTCTATTTCTTTGTGCTGCAAGGCCCTGGGCTGCCCCTGCATACAGCGCCTTACATGTTGGCCACTTTAACTTTTTGTTCTGTAGCATAGGTAACTGTTGCTGAATAATCTCCAGGACGGCTTCCTCTAATTTTCCTTTAGTTGAAGCCACCGTTAATAAAGAATCATTTAATCTCCATCTATGCAGTCTAGGAGGGATAGGAACCGGCTCCCATCTTAAGTGAATAGGGGAGTGATCTGACAAAAGTCTACCCTCAGTAGTCACTTCCTTAACCTCCGTAAGTGCCTCCCCATTTACCAAAAAAAAGTCAATATGAGATTGACTCTTGTGGGCCGCCGAGTAATACGTCATATTGTTGCCCCCCATAGAACAAGTCCTGAGCGGGTCTACTAAAGCCATGGCCTCCATTGATCTATTCAGGGCGATCTGAGCCCTAGATAGAGGGCCTCTGGATGGTGGAATCCTGTCCTCTGAATTATTAAAACAAATATTCCAGTCTCCTGCCAAAATAGGGGAGTGCTGAGACAACACAGCCATATCCCTTTCTAGTGAAGCAAAAAAAATCAGGGTTAGGGGGAGTTGGCCATAAATAGAGGCCACTGTTAATGCTTTACCAAACAGGGTACCAGAGAGATATATCCCTTTGCCGTCCTCCCTAACAGTTACATGCTCCACCTTGTACAAACAAGTTTTCTTTATTAAAATCACCACACCCCCCGACGCCTTTTCCTTACCCACCCAAAAAACCTGACCCACCCACAATTGCTTGAGACAACTCACCTCCTCTGTTAATAAATGGGTTTCTTGCAGGGCAACAATGTGAGCTCCCAGCTGTTCAATATGTCTAACCCTCTATCTTCAAATTGTGCCCCCTTGTTCCTGCACACTTCTTTTTTTGAAAGATGCTACCCTCTTGGACTTTGTTGATTCCCTTGAGGTACTTGAAAGTTTCTATCATGTCCCCCCTCTCCCTCCTTTCCTCGAGGCTATACATATTAAGCTCCTTAAGTCTCTCTTCATATGTCTTCCGGTGCAGACTCTGCACCAGTTTAGTTGCCCTCCTCTGGACAGCTTCCATCCTGTCTATGTCTTTGCGGATATTGGGTCTCCAGAACTGCACACAGTACTCCAGATGGGGTCTCACCAGCTGTCTGTACAGAGGGATAATAACTTCCTGTTTTCTACTGGTGATGCCTCTCCCTATACATCCCAGTATTCCCCAGCCCTCCTTGCTGCCCTCTCACATTGCTTGCCCACCTTTAGGTCATCTGATATGACTACCCCCAGGTCCCTTTCCATTTTTGTTGTTGTTAGTATCTCACCCCCATTGTGTACTCTTCCCTGGGTTTTGTTTCCCAGGTGCATTACTTGCACTTCTTAGCATTGAATCTAAGCTGCCATACATTTGACCATTCCTCTAACCTGCACAGTCCCTTCTCATCCTTTCCACCCCACCTTGTGCACCAACTCTGTTGCAGATCTTTGTGTCATCTGCAAAGAGACATACTTTTCCTTCCAGTCCCTCTGCAATGTCGCTTATAAAGACATTGAAGAGAACTGGTCCTAATACTGAACCCTGCGGTACCCCAGTAGTAACCCCCCTATCTTCAGAGTGGACTCCATTTACTATTACTCTCTGTGTCCTATTCTCCAGCCAATTCTTTACCCAGGCTGTCATCTTGGGACCCACTCCCAGGCTGGCTAACTTGTATATTAATCTTTTGTGTGGTACTGTGTCAAATGCCTTGCTAAAGTCTAGGTAGGCCATGTCCACAGCCCTCCTGATCTACTGCTTTGGTCACCCAGTCAAAGAAATCTATCAGATTTGTCTGGCATGACCTTCCCACTGTGAATCCATGCTGCCTTGGGTCCTGTGCCCTCTGGCCTCTAGATACTCGACAATTCTTTCCTTCAGAAGTGATTCCATCATTTTCCCTATCACTGAGGTTAAACTAACAGGTCTGTAGTTTCCTGCTTCTGCCTTGCTCCCACTTTTGTGAAGGGGAATCACATCTGCCCTCCTCCAGTCCTCAGGTACCACCCCATCCTCCCATGATTTGTTAAAGATGGTAGTCAGTGGTGTCACTAGTTCTACCCTTAGTTCTTTTAGAATTCTGGGATGAATCCCATCAGGCCCCATTGCTTTGTCCACCTTCAGTTTTAAGAGTTCTTTCAGATCCCTTTCTTCTGTAAATGGGCTGGTATCAACTTCTGTATCCAGAGTGTTTCTACTGTTTGTTTTAGGTACCTCCCCCTCTTCATTTGTAAATACTGAGCAAAAATATTTGTTTAGTATCTCTGCCTTTTCACAGTCACCCTCTGCCCACTCCCCCTCCCCTTTATTAAGCCTCACTATCCCTCCCTTGGTCTTCCTTCGCTCCCTGATGTACCTATAAAAGGTTTTATCCTCCTTAACTGAGTTGGCCATCTTTTCCTCAGTTTGGCCCTTTGCTGTTCTGACTGCCTTCCCAGCTTCCTTTTGCTTTAACTGATACAGTTCTCTGTCCTGCTCCTTCTGTGATTCCTTGTACTTCCTGAATGCTTTCTTTTTCTCTTGAACCTTCACTGCCACTTCCTTTGAGAACCATAGTGTTTTTTTACATCATTTTGTTTTGTTTATTTGCTTCACACAAAGGCTTGTTACCTCTGTGATAGCAATTTTTATTATTCCCCATTGTTCTTCCACCCCTTCTTCCTGCCCATTTCCTAGTGCATTCCTTAGGCACTCACCCATTTTGGCAAAGTCAGCCCTCCTGAAGTCCAATACTTTTGCCTTTGTATGGCTTGACTCTATTGCTGTGTTTATTGTGAACCATACTGTTCGATGGTCGCTAGTTCCCAGATGGCTACCCACTTCTACATCTGTGATCCTCTCTCCATCTCCATTTGAGAGAACCAGGTCTAAGATTGCTCCCTCTCGAGTGGGCTCCAATGCTAGTTGTCTAAGGCATGCCCCCTGTAGGGCATCTAGAATAACCCCACTCTTTGAAGTGCTGCAACTGCACTCCAGTTAACATCTGGCATATTCAGATCACCCATCAGCAATATCTCCCCTTTTTCTGCCATTCTAAGTATACTTTCTATCATTTCCTTGTCCATTTCCTCCCCCTGAGAAGGGGTTCTGTATACAACCCCTGTGCGGATTGTGGTGCCATTGCCTGTCTCCAAATTGACCTACAGTGCTTCTTCTCCTCCCTGTTTACCCTTTTGTTCTGTTGCTTTGATTTCTTCCCTTATGTAAGAAACTGCTCCTCCTCCTCCTCTTTTACCCTCCCTGTCCCTCCTGTAGATAGTGTATCCTGGTATGTTTATGTCCCAGTCATGGTTTTGTGTGTACCATGTTTCTGTGACTGCCACGATATCAGATGTTCCTCCTCCATCAAGGCCACTAAGTCAGGAAGCTTGTTACCCAGACTATGGGCATTGGTACTCATTGCTCACATTTTTGATGGCTTTACCTTCTGTTGCAGCATCCCCACTGACCTTTCTACCTCTGTCTTTTCTCATTTAGTACCCTGTTTTGTAGGAGAGGCTGGGATTTTCCTGCTGCTTATCAATGCCTCCCCCCTTGACTAGTTTAAAAGCTTGCCAATGAAGCATTTAAACCGATTGCTCAAAAGACTTGTTCCCTTCCTGGACAGATGCACACCACCCTGCCAGTATAGGCTGGTGTCCCTCCAGGTGGAACCCCAGTCCCCAATGAAGCCAAACCCCTGTGCTCCACACCATTTTTTCAACCATTCATTAAACTGCATGGTGCAAAGTACCCTCGCCTCACCCATGCCATTGACAGGCAGCACCTCTGAGAAGGATACTGTGTGTGCAACTTGTCTTAGGCCGCTCCCCAACTCTACAAAGTCCTCCTGCACTGCTCTAATCTCATGATAAGCCAAGTTATTTGTCCCTAGGTGGACAATGACGTCCAGCTCAGACTCCCGTGCAGCTGTTCTTGTGATCACACAAACAAAACATTTCTTCTGGCTTTACTTAATACTTATTTGCTGCAGCTCACTTTATAGAATTTATTTAGCACTGTATGAGGCAGATGCTTTTAAATTTTGGAAGATAGGCAACGCTTATAATAGTATATCAGTTTAGTATTCTTGTTAGGAACATTAACTTTTCTTTATGTTTTAAACATATTCAGGTGCCAGTGTATTCATTTAGCAATTTATATTGACTAATTTATGCTGCAGAAAACATTAAAAGATTTATTGTGAAGCACTCAGGGTCTATAGTAGAACCTCTGCAATTTCCTGCAATGTTTGCAAAATGCTTCATAATTATGAGTAACCTTCTCTGCAATTTTCCAGTGGCCCTGATCATAAGGCACACTATTGCATTTTAAGTGGTAGGTTTTGTTTTTAGTCACCCCCCCAAGTCTACAGTACAGTCAACATGTTTCTTTACCTGTGTAGAAACTGTCCCGTATGGTTTTAATTTTATAAAACAAAAAACACATGCCTCATGGACTGCATAAGTGTATTGTTCAGGAATGTTTCTATCCAGTTGTGTCATGACATGCTTCAAAATTATTGACAAAAATGTATGAAGCTTTGAAGAGAAAGTATGCACTGTAATGGAGAATCTTGGTGCACTCTGAATTTTACATATGAAAGATTCACCTACTTAAAGTAAATTACAGGATTGCACATTAGTGCTGGGACTCTTCAGCTTCACAGGTTCAGATCCTCTGAAAGGGACAAGGCTTTTTTATTTCCACATACTTAATTGGGTGTTGGTGATTTATTGGACTGACTGGCCACCCAGCCATCCCCCCACAGTTGGCTCCAACACTAAATTGCACCGTCTGGGTAATGCCCTGCATCCTCTGAATCATCTTGTTCATCCTTCTCTGTGCTCTCTAAAGCCTATCCTTGTCCCCTTGCAGGTGGGGCCACCAGAATTGAACTCCATTGCTTTGAACTCTGTCCCACACATACAGGGTTATGACACCCTCTCTTTTTTATCTTGTCTGTCTCTTCTAAATGGGTTGCACCCTTGAAGTTCCACCTCCCAGCTATGTCCCTCCATCCACCATATTTCTGTTACTGCCATTAGGTCCAGGTCATCCAGCTCCACCACTGCCTCCAGGTCTGCCATTTTGTTGCCTAGGCTTCTGGAGTTAGCTAGAATGTCCATCCATCTCCCTCCCTCACCCTTATAGTATCCCATCCTTAATCTGTCCCTTGCCTTACATGCTGGTAGAGTGCAGGCTGGGTTGTTCCAGTTAGGCCGAAGATCCCCTTTCCTCCAGGTGCCGCACTCCCCCATCTACTTTAACTATATGCAACTATATACTGTGCACATGGCATTCAGCTCACTAATCACTGATGTCATAGTAACCTGAAGACAGCTTTCCAGGGCACCACCTAATTAAAGACTGCAGTAATCTTGGGGTCAAAATGGTTGTTCCAGACTGGCTATTAATGTTGACATCCCATGATGGTAAGAGCTCCCCCATCGAAGCACGCAAATAAATGTACCAGTTAAAGACATTTCTGCAAATTGGGTGAGAAGCCAACGAAGCACACTTAGCAGGTAAAAGGTAAGGTGACACAGAGACACTATTTTACTTGAGGGTGGAAGGCATAAGGCCTAGAGAGTGTAAAGAGGGTCCAATACTGCAACAGGGCAGAGAACATAGAAACATAGAATCATAGAATTTGATGTCAGATAAGGACCGCTTGGCCCACCTAGTCTGCCCATTTCCCTACCTAATGGATAAGCTGCAGATCCTAGTTAACCAACAGGCTACTTCCTCCTACCCCCCACTAGAATTGCCTTATGTCTGTCCCATGCATTCTTGAAATCCCCCACTGTTTTTGACTCCACGACCTCCTCAGGAAGGCTGTCCCATGCATTCACAACCCTGTCTGTGAAAAAATACTTCCTCACATTACCTCTGAGCCATCTCCCCTCTATCTTCAAATGGTGCCCCCTTGTTCTTGCACATCACTTTTTCTGAAAGTTGCTACCCTCTTGGACTTTGTTGATTCCCTTGTGGTACTTGAAAGTTTCTATCATGTCCCCCCCTTCCTCCTTTCCTCAAGGGTATACATATTAAGCTTCTTCAGTCTCTCATCATATGTCTTCTGGTGCAGACCCTGCACAATTTTGGTTGCCCTCCTCTGGACAGCCTCCACCCTGTCTATGTCTTTGCAGAGATTGGGTCTCTAGATGGAGTACACAGTACTCCAGATGGGGCCTCACCAACTGTCTGTACAGAGGGATAACAACTTCCTGTTTTCTACTGATGATGCCTCTCCCTATGCATCCCAGTGTACTCTCAGCCCTCCTTACTGCTTTCTCACATTGCTTGCCCACCTTTAGGTCATCTGATATAACTACCCCCAGGTCCCTTTCCATTTTTGTTGTTGTCAGTATCTCACCACCCCCCCCCATTGTGTACTCTTCCCCTGGGTTTTTGGTTCCCAGGTGTATTACTTTGCCCTTCTTTTCATTGAATCTAAGCTGCCATACATTTGACCATTCCTCCAACCTTACCAAGTCCCTTCTTATCCTTTCCACCCCACCTTGTGTATCAACCCTGTTGAAGATCTTTATGTTGTCTGCAAGGAGACATACTTTTCCTTCCGGTCCCTCCTATAAAGACATTAAAAAGGACCAGACCCAGTATTGAACCCTGTGGTACCCCACTAGCAACCCCCCTTTCTTCACTGTGGACTCTGCTTACTATTACCCTCTGTGTCCTGTTGTCCAGCCAATATTTTACCCAGGCTATGACCCTGGGACCCACTCCCAGGCTGGCTAATTTGTTTAGTAGTCTTTTGTGCGGGACTGTGTCAAATGCCTTGCTAAAGTCTAGGTAGGCCATGTCCACAGCCCCTCCCTTGTCTACTACTTTGGTCACCCAGTCAAAGAAATCAATTAGATTCGCCTGACATGACCTTCCCACTGTGAATCCATGCTGTCTTGAGTCCTGCGCCCCAGTTCCTCTAGGTACTCAACAATTCTTTCCTTCAGAAGTGATTCCATCCTTTTCCCTACCACTGAGGTCAAACTGACAGGTCTGTAGTTTCCTGCCTGTAGACTTGGGGGGACTAAAAGCAAAACCTACCACTTAAAATGCAATAGTGTGCCTTATGATACACCTTTGAATTCGCATAGGTGGCACCTCCCCAAAAGGAACATTATCATTTGAAACAAGAGAGACCCACTGATGGCTGTAGAGGCTGATACTGATCCAGGGCATACAGCATAAAAAATTATTTGCTCATTTAACAGCTAGGAGGAAAAACAAAGGTTTAACAGCCTTAAAAGTCTTGAAAGGCAATCAGTTCAGTGTAATATTTTCCTAATGCTAAGGGCAATTTTACAGTACATACTTTTACAAGAGGGTCCCAATTTTTCAATCAAAACCACTGAAGTATAGGTGAGCTAGTGCCCTGTAGAAGCTGTCATGTGTGAGAGGACCAAGCAAGTAAAATCAATAACTGTCAGTTCAACCACTGTAGACATCATCCAGCATAGCAAAGAAAACAAAAGTACTTCACACCTCTGGTTGAGTGGGGGGGGGGGGATACTAGCAAAATAGAAGTTTTTCAGTTTGCAAAAGGTAGTAAATTAAGTAAAAGAGTAGAAGGAGTAGTTCTTTACATAAGGGAAGGAATAAAAGCAACAGAACAAAAGGGTAAACAGGGAGGAGAAGAAGCACTGTGGGTCAATTTGGAGACAGGCAATGGCACCACAATACGCACAGGGGTTGTATACAGACCCCCTTCTCAGGGGGAGGAAATGGACAGGGAAATGATAGAAAGTATACTTAGAATGGCAGAAAAAGGGGAGATATTGCTGATGGGTGATCTGAATATGCCAGATGTTAACTGGAGTGCAGTTGCAGCTGCCACTTCAAAGAGTGCAGTTATTCTAGATGCCCTACAGGAGGCATGCCTTACACAACTAGTACTGGAGCCCACTCGAGAGGGAGCAATATTAGACTTGATTCTCTCAAATGGAGATGGAGAGAGGATCACAGATGTAGAAGTGGGTAGCCATCTGGGAACTAGCGACCATCGAACAGTATGGTTCACAATAAACACAGCAATAGAGTCAAGCCATACAAAGACAAAAGTACTGGACTTTAGAAGGGCTGACTTTGCCAAAATGGGTGAGTGCCTAAGGAATGCACTAGCAAATGGGCAGGAAGAAGGGGTGGAAGAATAATGGGGAATAATAAAAACTGCCATCACAGAGGTAACGAGCCTTTGTGTGAAGCAAATAAACAAAACAAGACGAGGTAAGAAACCACTATGGTTCTCAATGGAAGTGGCAGTGAAGGTTCAAGAGAAAAGAAAGCATTCAGGAAGTACAAGGAATCGCAGAAGGAGCAGGACAGAGAACTGTATTAGTTAAAGCAAAGGAGGCTGGGAAGGCAGTCAGAACAGCAAAGGCCCAAACCGAGGAAAAGATATCCAACTCAGTTAAGAAGGGGACAAAACCTCTTATAGGTACATCAGGAGAAAAGGAAGACCAAGGGAGGGATAGTGAGGCTTAATAAAGGGAGGGAGGGTGGGCAGAGGGAGACTGTGAAAAGCAGAGATACTAAACAAATAGTTTTGCTCAGTATTTACAAATGAAGAGGAGGTACATAAAACAAACAGTAGTAACACTCTGGATACAGAAGTTGATACCAGCCCATTTACAGAAGAAAGGGTTCTGAAAGAACTCTTAAAACTGAAGGTGGACAAAGCAATGGGGCCTGATGGGATTCATCCCAGAATTCTAAAAGAGCTAAGGGTAGAACTAGTGACACCACTGACTACCCTTTTTAACAAATCATGGGAGGATGGGGTGGTACCCGAGGACTGGAGGAGGGCAGATGTGATTCCCCTTCACAAAAGTGGGAGCAAGGCAGAAGCAGGAAACTACAGACCTGTTAGTTTAACCTCAGTGATAGGGAAAATGATGGAATCACTTCTGAAGGAAAGAATTGTCGAGTATCTAGAGGCCAGCGGGGCACAGGACCCTAGGCAGCATGGATTCACAGTGGGAAGGTCATGCCAGACAAATCTGATAGATTTCTTTGACTGGGTGACCAAAGTAGTAGATCAGGGAGGGGCTGTGGACATGGCCTACCTAGACTTTAGCAAGGCATTTGACAAAGCCCCACACAAAGATTAATATACAAGTTAGCCAGCCTGGAAGTGGGTCCCAAGATGACAGCCTGGGTAAGAATTGGCTGGAGAATAGGACACAGAGTAATAGTAAATGGAGTCCACTCAGAAGAAAGGAGGGTTACTAGTGGGGTACCGCAGGAGTTCAGTATTAGGACGGTCCTCTTCAATGTCTTTATAGCGACATTGAGGAAGGACTGGAAGGAAAAGTATGTCTCTTGCAGATGACACTAAGATCTGCAACAGAGTTGATGCACAGGGTGGGGTGCAAAGGATGAGAAGGGACTTGGCAAGGTTAGAGGAACGGTCAAATGTGGCAGCTTGATTCAATGCTAAGAAGTGCAAGGTAATGCACCTGGGAAACAAAAACCCAGGGAAGAGTACACAATGGGGGTGAGATACTAACAACAACAAAATGGAAAGGGACCTGGGGTAGTCATATCAGATGACCTAAAGGTGGGCAAGCAATGTGAGAGGGCAGCAAGGAGGGCTGGGGGATACTGGGATGCATAGGGAGGCATCACCAGTAGAAAACAGGAAGTTATTATCCCTCTGTACAGACAGCTGGTGAGACCCCATCTGGAGTACTGCGTGCAGTTCTGGAGACCCCACTCCTCAGAAAGACATAGACAGGATGGAAGCTGTCCAGAGGAGGGAATCTAAAATGGTGCAGGGTCTGCACCGAAGACATATGAAGAGAGACTTAAGGAACTTAATATGTATAGCCTCGAGGAAAGGAGGAGGGGGGACATGATAGAAATGTTCAAGTACCTCAAGGGAATCAACAAAGTCCAAGAGGGTAGCATCTTTCAAAAAAAGAGGTGTGCAAGAACAAGAGGGCACAATTTGAAGATAGAGGGGGGGCAGCTCAGAGGTAATTTAAGGAAGTATTTTTTCACAGAGAGGGTTGTGGATGCATCGAATGGCCTTCCGGAGGAGGTTGTGGAGTCAAAATCAGTGGTGGAATTCAAGCATGCATGGGACAGTCATAAGGCAATTCTGGGGGGTGGGGGTAAGAAGAAGTAGGCTGCTGGTTAACTAGGATCTGCAGCTTATCCAGTAGGTAGGGAAATGGGCAGACTGGGTGGGTCAAGCAGTCCTTATCTGCCATCAAATTCTATGTTTCGATGTTTCTATGTTACTGAGACTTCACAAACAAAGACAAGGCCTATACAACACTAAGCAGGAGGTTTCAACTTGCAAAAAAATCAAAGGCAGTACTGAAGAAAAGGAAAAAAACCACTAACCTCAATGGTTAGTGAAAGATTGGCTAAGCACAAGGCAAAACAGTTCTGTCTCAATACTGAGAACAGACAGAATGAAAGGACGGGGCAAGCTGGCCTCATCTTATAGGGACTCAAGGTGCATTGTGGGATAGGTAGGGCTGGACTGAAAAACAAAACCACGTGAGCATGGCTGCCCCCAGCCCCACAATCAGGGGTAGAATCAATTAAAATCAAATTTAAACCATTTATACCACTACAGGCACATTAGTACTTTTCAGAAGCTCAGAACATGACTTAAAACATATGTTTTTTCAGTTTTTGCCTTTAGTTCTCCTTTAATCTGGGTCCAAAATTCACTTTCTCATTTCAGTCTAATCTGAGAGGTTGTGACATTTCTGTCAATTAGAAAATTTATGTAAAGCAGAGTTATAGCACCTTTTTCTGTTAAAGAAGATCAAATAGTTTCAAAGGGAGGGAGTGGGACATTTAAATGTCTAATATGAGAGGGGAAGTTTAACTGTTTATCTACAGTATATAATCTCGTATTTGATAATACCATAACCAGTCTCTCATGGCCAAGTGATATTTACGAGCTGCGGCCTCAAAGGGCAAAGGGGTATTACCCAACATAAATTGGTATGAAGAGTGGAAGCCAAGCAGAACTTGGCATCTAAACCAGGTATCTAACTCAGCAGGTAGAAAAGTTCTTATCCCATCCCTACCATCTATATCTCCACAGAGTAGATTCTGCATGGCCTCCCAAAACTCCTTGTCACCATCCTTCAAGAACAGCAGCCACTCCTATTAATAACTTAAATTCTACTCCTAATTGTTTAAGCTGCATGCTAAAGGGGAGACTCTGAAGTGGGGGTGTTTGTCGAGATTGTAATTCTACAGTCTTCCAATGTGATTTATACTGGTCATTCTGCCAGAGCAGAACATGCTTCATTTGTGTGGCTATCCAATAGCTGGGTATACAGTATAAGGTATGGCTAATCCACATTTGGCCTTCGGTAAGTATAATATTTGTTGTCTCACTCTAGGATGTTTATTACACCATACATATGACAGCAATTGTTTTTGCCATTGACCCAAATCTCTGGTTGATATTATGCATGGAACGCTTTGAAAAAGATGCAAAAATCTGGGCAGGACGTTCATTTTGGTGGATTGAGCTCTGGCCTGCAAAGACGGGAAGGAGTGCCCACCTTTTATATTCCTGTTTGAGGGTTTTTATTAAGGGGGTGTTATTATCTTGCTGTAGTGTCTGGGTCGTATGTCCCAAATATACCCCAGATATTTCATTTTAGGCATATTCCAATGCATAGGAAACTGTTGTAGTTAGGGGGAGGGTGTACATGAAAAAACTAGCACTTTGGTTTTAGTTGTATTTAAAAGATAACCAGAGAGCTCCGAAAACATCCGAAGGTGTCTAAATACCACAGGCAGGGATGTGTTTGGGTTTCCCAGGAACAAAAGAATTTCATCTGCGTAGAGGCCCAGTTTGTGTTCTGTCCCCCCCAAGCTCCATACCATGTATCTATGGGTTCATAATATCGATTGGGTGAGGGGTTCTATATATAATGTGAACAGAAGTGGGAAGAGGGGACACCCCTGTCTCGTCCCCCTCTCCAGTTTGAATGGGGCACTTATATGTCCATTTGAATGGATATACCCTACTGGGGATGTATACAGCCTAGAGGCCAGCTGCCTAAACTTACTGGGGAATCTGAAGCCAGCCAGGGACACCTGAAGTTAGGGCCAAAGGACGCTATCAAAGGCCTTCTCTGCATTAAGATTTAATAATAATGCAAGTTGTTGGGAAGCCAACAGATGTTCTATGGTATGGACTGCACATCTGATATTATCTTTTATCTGATGGCCTGCTACAAAGCCAGTCTGATCCATATGGATTAATCTGGGAATGACCTGTTCCAAACATCTGGTAAAAATCTGTTAATATTTTATAGTCTGTATTTAAGATGGAAATAGGCCTCTATGACAAACACAAAGTGGGGTCCCTGGCCAGCTTGAGAATCACCACTACAATAGCCTGAGCCCAGGAAGGTGCTAACTTGCCCTCCGGTGTTAACAGTGAGTTATATGCCTATGCCAGTAAGGGAACCAACGGATCCTGGAAGGGCTTATAAAACTCCACCAGGAAACCGTCGGAACCCAGACATTTCCAAGTTTTCAGCTGTAGTATTTTGGATGTAATTTCTGTCGTAGAAATAGGGGGTACCAAGAGCTGAGAATCTAGTTCTGTTACTTTGGGTAGATTAAATGAGTTTAGAAATGTATGCACCTCCTGAGTATCTGGTGTCACATCTGCTCAATGTAGTGTCCTATAGTAGTCCATAAAAGCAGCCGCTATTTCCAATGTATTGGAATGGGATTTCTTCATGTTGGGGTGTAATATCTTAGATATGGTGGCCTTGGCTTTCCTTTGGTGCAATCTACTTTACAACCTTAATGGCCTAGGGCCCCCATCATAATATCTTTGTTTCATGTATAACAGTTTTTGTTCTACATGGTAATCCAGAATTTTAATCAATTCTTTTTTTTAATGCGATTAATTCTAACTCTCTATTTTTATCATATTGGGCCTTTTGCTGAGCTTCTTGTTGAGTAATCTGAGCTTGTAGGCTTAATCTTTTGGCCTCACTTTCTTTTTTATTGTAAGATGAAATACCTTAGCTATTAATTTGCCTCTAATTAGGGCTTTTATTGTATCCCAAAGGATGGTGTGCGATATCCCCGGGGTATCTTTGGACTCCAAGGTGGCTGCTATTGTATCTGTTACATGTGTTCTTATCTGCTTATCCTGAAGCAGAGATAGGTTAAGGCACCAAAAAGTGTTTTTCTTTAACTGGTCTAAGTGGAGTTTTAGAAAGATTGGTGCATGATTAGAGAGTATCATATCTCCTATCTCTGCACCATGTAGTCTGTCAACTCCACCTTGGGGAGCAAAAAAAATCTAACCTGGTATAAACATGATGTAGAGAGGAATAATATGTATAGTTTCTTTTTTGGCCATGCAAAATCTGCCAGGAGTCCACATATCCCAGTTCTCGTAACAATTTGTTAACTTTTAGAGACATCCTTCAGTCTGAACGTGACACTCTAGAGGTGGTGTCCAGTTGTTTATTTAATACTAGATTTAGGTCTCTTCCTATCATTAAAAGACCCTCTGCCCACTCTGTAATTTTCACGAGCAGTCTCCTATAAAAGGAGAAGTCCAAACTTGGTGGGGCATACAGTAAATGGAAACCACAGTAATTAGGTACCCATTATAGTACTCTTTGAGGAAGGCAAAACAGCCCTCTGGATCCATCAAAGCAGCCTTCTTCTCAAATGCCACCCTCTGTGGGACTAAAATCATTGTATCCCTTCTGCGACCCTTCCCATAGGTCAAGGCAGCAACTTGTGAAAAGCCAAACTTATTAAACTCGTCATGTTCAACTGCATTAAATGAGTTTCCTGCAACATTATAAAATCGGTGCCTGCCTTGTTAATAAACACAATGATTTTACTACACTTGGGTTTGTGAGGCCATGTATGTTATAAGATAGTAAAGCAGTTTTTACCTTATCCATCTTCCCTAATAGGAAAATACAGAGGCTGCATCCCCCCCTGCCAAGATCCCAATCAGACCAAAGCCTGGTGGACCCCGGAGGGGTTGGGTCATTGGAGATGCAGCAAAAATATAAAGAATTTTTAACAACTGTAAGTAACAAATTTCTTTGAACTATGTTACAAAGCAACAGATCATATTCTAGGTAGAAGGTCTGTATATTCAGTCCTTTAACCCTGTCTCCACATTCTAAGCCAAGGTGCTTCAAGTGAATTTGGGACAGGAAACAAGAGGGTATACTTCCCCCGGTACTGGGAACCTCTTGCAGAGGCCCAGTTGGACTCAGTGGGCACTCAAATAGTAAACAAAGATCCGACAGGACTGTAACTAAGGCAGTCAGTCATAAAAAACCTTGTACCACACTTTGACTTAACTAGCTATCAAATCCCTCACCTCAGCTTTGTTTATCCCTTCAGTGGGGGGAGCCAAATGATCCCACTCCCCTAATAATCCAGAAAGAGACAACTATCAATGTGTCTCAGGGGCTTTGGACCCATAGGACTCCTCAGCCTGCCCATCCCACCCCATGGCTGCTGGTCAAGTTGAGCAATGTCAGCAATCCCATGTTTGCCCTTGATTAAAAAAATTAAAAAGGAAAGAAAAGAAGGGACCCAACACATATGAATTACCTCTTAAATAAGAACACCTTTCTGTCCAGGAGCGAAAATAAACATATCTCCTGGAGCCACATTATGAACCCTTCTGCAAGTCATGAGGATTTTAAATTAAAATAAGGGCTTATTATGCAGACTTCAGTATAAAATACATCCCCCATTTAAATAACCCAAACTAAGCCAGTTGTGATCCAACTTAACCAGGGAACCTTTCAGCAGCCTTAGGCTCCTGTCAGCTTTTAACCAAAGTAACCTTTATTTATATACATTTGAAAACTAAGAGGAGTTAGATATGCACTCCTGTATGTAAGGAATCACATTATGTGCTTAAAATAAAAAAGAAAAGACATGGGATATTGACAGTAGAGTAATCAATTATTATACATCAAAATAGAATGTCCATAACCTGTAAGTAAAAAGCATAAGATTAAACACCTAAATTACTTTGCCGTTCATGCTTATTATATTGTCCCAATTTGCATACGACATTTAGTCCCCTGTATCATGGCACAAATAAGAAAAGCTGTTGTGTCAGACCAAACAAAGTGCCAAGCCAAAGTCAGAAAGCTAATGCTGTAGCCTTGTCATGCTATTAGCAGCATGGACCAGTCAACACTCGAACACAGGCAATGAAAGTTGCACAATATAGTTACTGTAACGGATGCATCAGCCGATCGGCCATCCGATATCACAGAGTCCTCCATAGCAGTACCTGGCAGCTTTTTCATACAGTCCCACAGGTGGTGAATAATTTCTGTTGGGGATTGAAGATTTCTCAGCTTAGCTCTACGGGAGAACACCATGTGCCAGTTCTCTGTGGGGTCCTTATGTTTCAGCGTAGCTGATTTAGGAGTTGCTGGGAGAGCAAGGCCCCTTTTCAATAAAGCTGCCTGGGCTGCCTGTGGAGATTCGTAGGTTTCTACTTCTTCTTTCCAAAAGACTCATAATTTTGCTGGATAGGGAGTCTGCAATCTTATTTGTTGTGAACGAAGTACTTTAATGATATCAGCATAGGCCAGCCGTTGATGCTGAATCACCGGCGGATAGTCCTTTCTAAAAATAAACAGCTATCCAAATATGTAATTTATTTTTTTCTGCCATGCCCTCCTCAAAACGCAGACACATAGAAACATAGAAGATGATGGCAGATAAGAACCATAAGGCCCATCCAGCTTTTCCCATTTTTTCTACCTTGTGAATGTGCCATAGGCCTTTACTCTGTCAATTGCCTATTTAGTCATACTCATCTGTATTGCTCCCTTATGCCTATCCCATGTCTGTTTGAAGCCCTGCACTGTATTCATATCCACCACTTCCTGAGGTAGGCCGTTCCATGCATCCACCACCCTTTCTGTGAAAAAGAACTTCCTCACATTACCCCTTAATTCGCCTCCCTCTAATCTCATGCTGTGTCCTCTTGTCCTGCTATATTTCTTATATTAAAACATGTTAGACTCTTTCACCTAGTTAATGCCCTTAAGATGTTTGAATGTTTCGATCATATCACCTCTCTCCTTCCTTTGCTCTAGGGTATACATATTGAGCTTTAATCTTTAATCCATTAATCTGTCCACATATGTTTTCTGATGCAGTCCCTGCACCATTGTGGTTGCCCTTCTCTGGACTGCCTCCATTTTGTTAATGTTCTTGTACAGGTGTGGCCTCCAGTACTGAACGCAGTACTCCAGATGGGGCCTAACCAGCATCTTGTAAAGAAGGATTATTACCTCCCTCTTATGACTTATGATACCCCTACTAATAGACCCCAACATCCCTCTAGCCTTGCCTACTGCTTTAGTGGTCTGCTTGGATGATTTCAGGTAATCTGTGATGATGATGCCCAAGTCTCTTTCTTCCCTTGTGATTACCAGCAGCTCCCCTCCCAACCTATAGGAAGCTTCAAGGTTTATCTTCCCTATGTGCATGATCTTGCACTTCTTTGCATTAAACACCAGTTGTCACTCTTCAGACAGTTTTTCCAGTTTTTCCAGATCTCTTCTCATTCTGCCCACCCCATCTGGATCAACTACTCTGTTGCAGATCTTGGTGTCATCTGCAAACAGGCAAACCTTTCCCTTCAGTCCATCTGCTATGTCACTGATAAAGATATTGAAGAGAAATGTCCCCAGAACTGATCCCTGAGGCACCCCACTTGTGACTTGCATCTCTTTGGACTGTATACCATTTACCACCACTCTCTGTTTTCTTCCCGCTAACTAGTTTGCCACCCAGTTGACCAACTTCTGACCCACCCGAGCCTCCCCAGCTTATTAATCAATCTTCTATGTGGAACAGTATTAAAAGCTTTGCTGAAGTCGAGGTAGGTGACATCAACGCCACCCCCTCCTTGGTCCACCACTCTGGTTACCCAGTCAAAGAAATCTATAAGATTAGTTTGACAGGACCTTCCTGTTGTAAACCCATGCTGTCTTGGATCCTGTGCTCTTATGGATTCCAGGTGTTACACTATCCTTTCCTTAAGGACTGCCTCCATAATTTTACCCACTTCTGAGGTAAGACTGTCTGGTCTGTAGTTCCCTGCCTTCTCCCTGCTGCCACTCTTGTGGAGCGAGATAACATGAGCCCTTCTCTAGTCTTCTGTGGCCTCTCCTGTGCTCAGAGACTCACTAAACAGTTCTGCTAATGGCTCTGCTAGTTCCACCCTTAGCTCCTTTAGTAAAGATGTCCTCTTTAATTTTGTATCTATTAAACTTGATAATTATTGAGCTGGGTTGTGCATCCGGATCCCTCGGTTTGGACATCAAGGCTCAATGCACCCTCTCCAAACCCAGCTCACATTCCATTGGAAGATCAAGAACATCATGAAGCAGGTTAGTGAGAAAGTCCACCATGGCTCCAGTTTTGGCACCTTCTTTAAGGCCATAGATATGCAGGTTTTCCCTGCGTGATCTGCTTTTGAGGTCAGAGCACTTGTATTCTAAATCGATAGCATGTTGGCAAAGTAGTTGTACTATCTGGCCTAGGTGTAGAATGCCATTTTCTGTATGAGAGAGCCTATCTTCTGTCTCTTGTACACGGCATTCTACTTGTGTAAGCGTTTGGTTAAGTTTGGTTAAGTTGTTTAAATTCCACCTTAGTTTCAGCACGTAACCTTAGTTTCAGCACGTAACTCTCTGACTTCCTTAATTATCAGGTCAAATCTCTGGCGAGATAAATATTCCAAATCTTCATCCATATCGTAGGCTGGCACCACATCAGCCATACAAGTGGAGCCACCAGAGTGAGTGGGAAAGTTGTGCCTTAATCCACTACCATCCTCATCCCCTTTTCCAAGTTGTGATTTTCCTCTACAAACTGTTTCTTTTGTGTTCCCTCACCAGACATTTTTGCTATTTTTGTGAAGTATAAAGCTCGATTTGGGGGAGTTTTCTGTGAGGTGATGAGGGAGTTGTTCCTCTAGCTGCTCAGTCACTCCATGACAGAACCGGATGTCTACAGGCCCCTGTTAGTTAATTAATCAAGTTATTGTAACCTGATTTCCACATTGTTTAGTTCTTTGACTTTGACCCTATCATTATCACTGTGTATATTGATTTTTCTCTAGGGTTTCATTGCATGACTGTATCATGTTTAATTTATCTAGGTGATTTTTGTACCAACAATTCTCAGGGCCTTATTTATGTTGTCTTGCGTGCACCTTGCTGATTTATGCACTGTCTTGGTACCCTATGTTCCCCCTCCCATGGATTGCACCAGGAAACAAGCCCCAGCTCAGTGTGCATTTCCTCATAACCAATATTTAAATACACACATAAATAAATAAATAAATAAATAAATCTAGGTACCTCCAATTAACAAAATCATAGATGTCAGTGTTGGTGACACATATATTCAGTAGAGGTGGGCAAGCCAGAGCGGGCTCAAGCTAGGCTCAGATTTAGTTCCTGGCTTTGCTCGGTTCAACCTCTATGAACAACTGAGAGACAAGGTCAAGCTGAGTCACTTATGGTCAAAGTAAGCATTTGTGTCAGCCTAAGCAGTTAGTGTAGTGTCTGACACAGTCAACTCTACGTAGAAAATAGCTGCAGTAGCCAGGACTTGGCTTGTGTTTTGGCTCATAGAGTCAAGCCAAACTTCTGTCTTGGCCCTTGCTTGCTCTAAGTGAACAATTCCTTGCTTGCCCACCTCTGTTTTTCACAGCTCAGTGTAATGTATCCAGAACAGTTTATTTACCTGGGCTACCCCAACTGGAATGGAAATTCTTGTTTGCACAAGGGTCTAGCTTTTTCCAGTTTTACAGCTGTGGGGCAGCTGATGCCCAGGGAGATCATGTGACGTGTTCAAGGTCACACAGTGTAGTATCTGTGGATACAATGGAATTCAAATTTGGTATCTCATGGTTCATGCAGCACCAATCTCTAAGCACTGAGAACACCTTGCCCTAGAGAGTGAAACTGACATACTGTATGCAAAAGTAATGCTAATTTTAAACTACATACAAGGTCCTTAATGCAAATGTCATTTCTGAAGAGGCATTCTAAATGTTCAGTTCTCCCCTTTGGGCTAGAACATATGCTCACATAATACTACAGTACCTTGCCTAGGTGGACAGCTGCATGCTATAGGTCAGTTTATGCTCAGCACCTTCTTTAAGGCCAGATACCAAAAACTGGAAATTCAGCAGCTCCACACCACTGTAAGCATCTAATTATGGCAGAAAAGCTACAATTCAACTGGTGCAATTTCTCTGTCACATACAGATGATTTTAAGAAAAGCACTTTATTTAGCATGTTTTCTACCTGTTAGTAGCCATTTTAGTGTGTCATGTGGGGTATGTATCGTGTCTTGTGATTAGGCTATTCATACCTCGACCCCCATCGCTCCTTCAACTGGCATGGGGCTGCAGTTAGGGAGAAGGAGAGGGAGACCACGTCACTACTAGATTAGTTACCTGGCCCTGGGAGAACTAAAGATGAGGAGTCCTCTAGTGTATGATCATCTTTATCAGTTTATTTTCATTTTCATGCACCATGTTGAGCAGATCCACATGTTTTACAGATTGGTCCCAGGTGGACACAACAGCAGTCAAGTGCTAAACATAGAAAAAAATAGTTACATTGATAAACATATGTCTGCAACTCTGTTAGCAGATAGACACAATGCTAACATTGGATAAATGTAGAATACACAAAATGTTAAGATCCCAGGATTATGAAAGATTTGATTAAAGGCAAGGAGGATAGAGTGGGGGATATTAGTGCATAAATTGCAGTTACAGATTAACCATAGACACAAGGGTGGAATGGCAGCTATACATAATACACAAACCTGGTGAGCTATGGGGGGAGGGGGGTTGATTCATATTGGTAGCAATTGACATGATTTGGATACTGGATACCCTGCTAGTACTGCATTTATGTTGTTATTTAGGACTAGCCAAATCACTGCCAGCAACTTTTATGGTTTTGTTTAGGATTGGGGAGGCTTCGTTAGATTTTTGTTTTGTTACTAAAAATATTTTGCACAAAATCAAACCAATTTTGCTTTGCTCAATGGAGTTCAAAACATTAAAACTTGGGCAAGTGTTTGTGTGTATGTGTGTGTGTGTGTGTGTGTGTGTGTGTGTGTGTGTATGTGTGTGCGTGCGTGCGTGTGTGTGTAAGGGGATTTCCTTTCATTACCCTAATGTGGGACACAGTTTCAAAATGTGGGAAAAAGGAAAAAACTGTAGGACACCTCAGCACATTGTAGTGGTAGAACTGACCAGCAAAGTGTATAGTAACTGGTTGTTATTTATTAAACAAGAAGAATTACTGCACATTTTAAAATGTTTAGTTCATAATGTGGGACAGCATGCTCTCAATGTGAAACTGGGGGCTGCTGAGTGGTAAACAAGGGACTGTCTTTTGTAATGTCAGACAGGTGAAAGGTCTGTACACACATCATGGCCCTGATATTCAAGACCTTTGAACCTCCCTGTGCAAGCTAATCAGCCTGTTTTCTTTTTCAAATGAACACACTCACACATTCATTATTGCCTGCAAGTGGACCTGTTGCATGAGTAATATACTGTCAGTAACTCACATAGGCTCATCTTATTTTTCTGTGATTATCTTCATTGAATGTCATATTACATAAAACTGCCTGCACAGTACTCACAATGCAAACTATTTTCCATGTTAGAGAGGGGAATGGAAATGAACAAAAAGAAAACAAGGGCTTATTTATTTATTTAGCTTTTGTTAACCAGGTAAGCACACTAGATAGTTATATGCCTATTTTCAGGTGTGAGCCGGGACATTACAAGATACAGACAGCAGCAGGCATTACAGCAATTCAGAGAAAGGTAAATAGTCAGACGCAGCATGACTTAATAGGAAGGAATATAGAAAATATAGCATAAAAAGCTAGCAGTTGACAGCTGGGTATTGAACATCACATATAAGAAGGTAACAGTTGACAGCCAGCTACTTTATAATATATAAAAAAGAAAGGACAAATAAGGAATTTTATATTTATTTTATTTTTTTTATTACATTTTTGTTAACAAGATAATTTCAACAAGGCCAGAAGCCTGTTTTCAGGAATGATTCAGGTACAGAGTGAGCAAACAGTCAGATAATACACATCTATTAAATGGATAGTTAAAATCCTGATATCTGATTGACTGAGACCAGATTCAACAAGGATGATATCTCAGTATGTAATACCAATCTAAAAGTAGGTCATGCCATCAGTCAACAAAATTAAAATGGATCAATTTCATAATAACAATAATATACTCCAAGGTGTGCGACTTCCTGGGATATCATCCCTTCTCAGGTGATTGACGTCACTCAGCCTATGGCCTTGTGCCTCACAATGCACCTGAGGCAGGATGATTTTCCATGATATTGCAGAGCTTGTAGTGTATTATTGCTTAAATAAAATACATCAACCCTAAAACATTCTGTGTTATGCAATGTGATAATAGGTCAGCTTAAGTTAAACAATAAAATTCAATCAAACACAAGTGCAGCTAGACAAAGTTAATAACCTTTTTGTTTATATACTGCCCTTTATATACAGTATTCCAAAGTGCTATGCAATCTATGAACAGCTGCCAACTTCCATTAGGCAGGAACAGAGGTTATAGAAGGGCCAAGAGATTAGGTTCATAGAGAGAGAAAGAAAAAAAGAAAGAAAGGAGGGAGGGAGGAAAGAAAGAAAGAAAGAAAGAAAGAAAGAAAAAGAAAGAAAGAAAGAAAGAAAGAAAATTAAGCAGAAAACATTAACAGGACTGCAGATAGTTTAGGCACATGTAACAGAAAAGCTATAGCTGGAAGGTGAGAAGTTTATGGGTTTTAGTCCTGCACCAGTAAATTGTGATATTGCCAGATACTGTGACTGTACTGTGGATGTTCTGTACATCAGAAGAAACATTAGACTGAGGTCCCTTCTCACCATCTTAGGTGGCTGACTTCTGCTTAGGTGGAAATGAAAGTTCCAATTTTTTGTTAGTTTATTTCACATGTTTTACCAGTAAAGACATACTGAGCAGGGAGCAAGTCATTTTGAGATGCATATTGGGGGAATGGAATGGAACAGTGCATAACGATAATACAATTGATTAGTAATAAGGTAACAAATGTAACAAGAGCAGTAGTACTCATCAAGCTATACAATCAATGCAATAGTGGGTATAAAGTGAGTGCAATGTAATATTACAGCAATGGGATAAACAGACTACCATATAGTTGTAGAGCAGAATTGTACATTAATACAAATTACATCATGTGCTGTACCTGGTAGACAACAGTGGATTATGAGGAGATTGTAGAAATGTAAATTATTCAAATCAGTTGCAAACATGAGTTGCATGATCATGAAGAAGTACTTTCAGGACAAAAGGGGAAGAAGTGAGACAGATAAGAAGAGAAAGGCTAGTCCTGACTCAAGAAAGAAGGCGAAAGCAGACTAACTAAAAGTCATTTTCATGCCGGAGGGACTGAGAGGGAGGGAGCAAATATCTGATTTATGGAAGGTTTGTGTGGAGACAGGAGGACAGGTGGATAAGCAGCTGATGTTGGTGGGGAGGGCTCCACACCAAAACTTAGAAATAAATGAAGCAGAATGGTCAAGCCATGTTCCATCAAGAGATGGGAAGAAGAGTGATGTGTAGAGGGAACAGTGGTTAGTGCACAGGGACATTTAAGGGCAAAGTGACAGAAAGAGTGAAAGAGAGGATCTAGTCTAGCCATGTGCCACATCATAACAGTAGCATGGTTTGTTGTTTAAAACACTGAAAACAGTACAAAAACGCAGCACAGCCTATTATCAAAACATGACATGAAATAATAGAAACATAGACTTTGACGGCAGATAAGGACCACTTGGCCCACCCAGTCTGCCCATTTCCCTACCTACTGGATAAGCTGCAGATTCTAGTTAACCAACAGCCTACTTCCTGCCACCCCCCCCCACTACAATTGCCTTGTGTCTGTCCCATGCATGTTTGAATTCCCCCACTGTTTTAGCCCCAACAACCTCCCCAGGAAGACAGTTCCACGCATCCACCACTCTCTCTTGAAAAAAATTTCCTCACATTACCCCTGAGCCATCCCCCCTCTATCTTTAAATTGTGTCCCTTTGTTCTTACACATCTCTTTTTCTGAAAGATGCTACCCTCCTGGACTTTGTTGATTCCCTTGAGGTACTTGAACATTTCTATCATGTCCCCTGTCCCTCCTTTCATCAAGGGTATACAAATTAAGCTCTCTCAGTCTCTCTTCATATGATTTCTGATGCAGACCCTGCACCATTTTAGTTGCCCTCCTCTGGACTGCTTCCATCCTGTCTATGTCCTTGCATAGATGAGGTCTCCAAAACTGCACACAGTACTCCAGATGGGGTCTCACCAACTGTCTGTACAGAGGGATAACCACTTCCTTTTCTACTTGTGATGCCCCTTCCTATGCATCCCAGTATCCCCGTGGCTCTCCTTTCTGACTTCTCACATTGCTTACCAGCCTTTAGATCATCTGATATGACTACCCCCAAGTCCCATTCCATTTTTGTTGTTGTTAGTACCTCCCCTGCTATTGTGTACTCTTCTCCTGGGTTTTTGTTTCCCAGGTGCATTACTTTGCACTTCTTTGCATTGAATCTAAGTTGCCATATGTCTGACCATTCCTCCAACCTTGCCAAGTCCCTTCTCATTCTTTCTACCCCCCCTTGTTTATCAACTCTGTTACAGATCCTTGTATCATCTGCAAGAGGCATACCTTTCCCTCCAGGCCCTCTGCAATGTCACCTATAAAGATGTTAAAGAGTACTGGACCCAGTACTGAGCCCTGAGGTACTCCACTAGTGACCCCCCTTTCTTTGGAATGTGTTCCACTCACTATTACCTTCTGTGTCCTGTTGTGCAGCCAGTTTGCAACCCAGGCTACCACCCTGGGACCCACTCCCAGGCTGGCTAACTTGATTATTAATCTTTTGTGCGGGACTGTGTCAAATGCCTTGCTAAAGTCTAGGTAGGCCATATCCACAGCCCCTCACTGGTCCATTACTTTGGTCACCCAGTCAAAGAAATCTATTAGATTCGTCTGACATGACCTTCCTGCTGTAAATCCATGCTGCTTTGGGTCCCTGCCCCGCTGGCCTCTAGGGTACTCAAGCAAATTCTTTCTTTCAGAAGTGATTCCATTATTTTCCCTACCACCGAGGTCAAACTTACAGGTCTGTAGTTTTCTGCTTCTGCCTTGCTCCCACTTTTGTGAAGGGGAATCACATCTGCCCTCCTCCAGTCCTCAGGTACCACCCCATCCTCCCATGATTTGCTAAAAAGTGTGGCCAGTGGTGTCACTAGGTCCTCTCTTAGTTCTTTTAGGATTCTGGGGTGAATCCCATCAGGCCCCATTGCTTTGTCCACCTTGAGTTTTAGGAGTTCTTTCAGAACTCTTTCTTCTGTAAATGGACTGGTGTCAGCCCCCTACCCAGAGTGCTTTTGTCTGGTTTGGTAACTCCTCCTCATCTTCTTTGTGAATACTGAGCAAGTATTCATTCAGTATCTCTGCCTTTTCACTGTCTCCTCTGCCCACCTCCCCTCTCCCTTATTAATCTTCACTATTCCTCCCTTAATCTTTCTATGCTCCCTAATGTACCTATAAAAGGTTTTATCCCCCTTCTTAACTGAATTGGTTATTTTTTCCTCAGTTTGGGCTTTTGCTATTCTGACTGCCTTCCCCACTTCTTTCTGCTTTAATTGATACAGTTCCCTGTTGTGCTCCTTCTGTGATGCCTTATACTTTTTGAATGCAGCCTTTTTCTCCTTAACCTTCCCTGCCACCTCTTTTGAGAACCATAGTGGTTTTTTACTCTGCTTTGTTTTCTTTATCTGTTTCACACAAAGGCCTGTTGCCTCTATGATGGCAGTTTTGATTTTTATCCATTGTTCTTCCACCCCTTTTTTTTGGCCATTTGCTAGTGTATTCCTCAGGTATTCACCCATTTTGCCAAAGTCAGCCCTTCTAAAGTCCAGTATGCTTGTTTTGTATGGCTTATCTCCATGGTTGTGCTTATTGTGAAGCACACTGTGCAGTGGTCGCTTGTTCCCAGATGTCTACTGACTTCTAAATTTGTGATCCTCTCTCCATTTGAGAGTACCAGGTCTAGTATTGCTCCTCCTGAGTGGGTTCCAACACTAGCTGTCTAAGGCCTGCCCCCTGCAGGGCATCGAGAATGACCCTGCTCTTGGATGTGGCTGCAGTACATGTCATCCAGTTAACATCTGGCATATTCAGGTCCCCCATCAACAATATCTCCCCTTTTTCAGCCATTTTGAGAATGTCCTTCATCATTTTCTTGTTCATTTCCTCCCCTTGATATGGGGGTCTGTATACAACCCCTGTGCAGATTCTGATGCCATTCCCTGTCTCCAAGGTGACCCAGAGTTTCCCAACACAGCAAGAGAATACAATCCCATTTAGACACTATCAGGCCATTAAAAAAAATAATACGTTGAAACAGTACAGAACCAGACTAATTTCCTCATCCACCTATGGCACAGAAAGAAAGTTACTCTCCACCCTTGTCTGCCCAGGTTGTCACTTATTAAAGCAACAAGTCCAACGTTTTGCATAAATCCATAGGAGCTTTTCCATAAATCCCTGTGAAGGGCAATTTAAAGGGAGCAGCTCTCTTTCAATTCTGTATCTGTAACTACATCTACTACCAACTGTAACAGGCTGGCATAGAAAATTTCCTTACCCACAAGTTGCAAGAATTCCATAAATAAAACTTAAAATAAGCCCAAATCAAGTTAATAGTAGTACAGTATGTGCTGTACATCTAACTGGGTGACCAAATTGTAACTATCACTGTATTGCCATATTCTCCATATTGCCATAATTGCTCCAATCTGTACAACTTGTCATGTATTGTATTTTGACTATGCTCTTCAAGAAAAAGAATTGGTGTGTGTGTATAGTGCTTTTTATACACAATATATCCCAAAGTGCTTTACGAGCAATGAGATACTGGTAGTGAAGTGACTGAATGTGTAGTGGCAGCCATTTCACACATCAGCACCCACACACAGCCTTGGACAACTGCATGTACTGGTTCTATGGGAAGGGGAATGTTGGCCAGGTCACCATGGAAAGTCCCCATCTCTTGCAAAAAGTGCCTGAAAATGGTCCCTGGGACCAGCGTACCCCCCTAGTCATCAAGTAAATAAATAAACATAGACTTTGACGTCAGCTAAGAACCGCTTGGCATACCCAGTCTGCACATTTCCCCACCTACTAGATAAGCTGCAGATCCTAGTTACCCAACAGAATGCTTCCTCCTACCCACCCCACTAGAATTGCCTTATGTCTGTCCCATGCATTCTTGAATTCCCCCACAGTTTTTGATCCCACGACCACCTCAGGAAGGCTGATCCTTGCATCCACCACCCGATCTGTGAAAAAATACTTCCTCATGTTGCTACTGAGCCGCTCCCTCTATCTTCAAATTGTGCCCCCTTGTTCTTGCACATCTCTTTTTCTGAAAGATGCTACCCTCTTGGACTTTGTTCATTCCCTTAAGGTACTTGAACGTTTCTATCATGCCCCCCCCCACTCCTCAAGGGTATACATAAAATACATAACTATTTGGCAAAGAGGGGAAAACGTAGGGCGATACCACATAATATCCAAAGTTAACCTCTATGGCGCCTTGACCCTATAGGGTGGAAAAAAACATTGGGAGGAGTCCAGTCCACACATGAGCATCCATGTAATACGCTTTCCCTGTCTGGAAAGAAATAAACTCAGTCACCAAGTATGCAAAGCTTTTGTGATGCAGTACTATATTTATTTATAAAAAAAATCACCTTCAAATTACCATATGTCCAATTTCATATACAGTCAACATTTTGCTTCTCTTTTAATAATCACTTATCTTTTAAAGAGCAACTCTATTATAATAAAAAGCTTAAAAACACTACATTTACACTAATTATGTTTTACCTTTATTGTTTTCTAGTTGTTTATTTTTTTACTTTCCCTTGCTGTTGGTCTGTAAAATATTGTAGAAAATGCAGAACATATTCCACTGAGTCCTTCAAAATGTATCTGACTCTCCCCTGCTAACCACCTAATAGCTGTTTGTGACATCACAATCTGTTGTCATGGTGAACTCTATGATGTCATAAACAAAGGCACTGTGAGGTTAATAGGGGAGAGGCACATGTTTTCAAATGTTTTCTATACAGACATTTTAGACAGACTACCAAGATGTGCTGTTAATCTTGTAAAGGAACATTGAAAATGAAAAAAAAATGCATTCTCTAGTAAATTGTAACTGCTGAAACATCTTATTTATGAAACCACATGCTGAAGTGCAAAGTTGCTCTTTAAGTTTGCACTCTCTTGCCAGAGAGCACAGACTTGAAAGAGAAGTGACTATTAGGGTATGAGGAGCATGTTGTATAGTATCCATTATCTAGGAGCTATACAGTTGAGATTGGGGTACTCAAACTTACCTCTCTCTTATATTCACGAGATTAAATGCAAGGGTGGCATCAAATAAATAAAGCAACCTAAAGGACTGCACACTGAGTCCATAGCACTTCTAAACAAGGTATGCAGTATGGTTACTATGCTGTTTAAAACTAATGTAAATGCAAGCAAGGAGTATCATAAAGTAAGTAATGAATAAGTAGTTAAAGAGAGGTTAAAATTATAAAAAATTGAAATTGCATAGGACACAGCAAATTGTAGAACAGGGCCAAGTAACACTGAGCAGAAGTTGTTTGGCTTTCATTTATGTTATAAATCTGAAAGAATAACAATGAACACCTTTAAAGTGAATAGATCCATCTTTAGATTTTGTATTATATGATATGAGATCTATATATTTATTCAGTTTTTATTGACTGGGAAAGGAGGACTACACAGTTCTGCCTATTTTCTGCCTCGTCCGGGGGGGGGGGGATACAGATGGATGCCAACTGACATTGAACCAGATTAAACTGTTGGATGTGTTTTTAGTGAATGGGGGAAATTTGGCCAGGGCACCGAGGAAATTCATCTACTCTTTCATCAGGTGTCTCTGTCTCTCTGGGAGAGAATGGAGGAGCCCAGTCCGGTGGCAGAAGTGGATGGTGATGGATGCACCTCAGGAGAGGTGCAAGAGAACAGCAATACAAGCCCAGAAATAGAGAATGATAACACTAATGATTTCACCCCTAGAGATTGTTCAGGGGTAGAGGTGGACAAAGAAACTCTGCTGGAACAAGATAAAACAGAAGGCATGTCTGCAGATGCAACTGTATCTGAAGAAGAATAAACTTTGCAGGAAAAACTGGAGCAGAAAAAATGACAACTCTTTTGAGATGTTGAAAAAAGCAGGACTGGAAATCCAATCCTCTGAACAGAAACTCGATGAAGAAAAAAAAAAAGGAAACGCTCTCAAGTGAGCCCACAATCCACTGCTGGTAAGAAAATTAATTGAAGATCCCCCTGACCTGAAGAAACTGTTGAAAGTAGTCAAAACCAAGTATCAGGGTCCTCAGAGTTAACTCCAAGTACATTCCCAACAGAGAAATGAACTCCAAGCATGGCGCTGCATCAAAAAAGCTGGGTGTTTGTGCAGGGCTGCTGGCAGCCTAACCCGACGATCCTACTTCTGGGTTCCCTGAAGTGAGTATCAGATACCGCTTTGCCTAGCAGTCACTCCCAAAGTGTTTTACTGCAAAATAAGGGTAGCAGTAAATTACCGAGAGATGATCAGTTGAGGAGCGCTGTTGCCGACTTCTCCATAATGCACTCTGAGCCGCAGTCAGCGGTTATAGAAGGAGAAGACACTGTTACACTCAACTCACAGGCAAACCAAGAGAAGGAAACAGGAGCTATTAAAGCTCAGGAAACTGAAGTGGAGTCGATGGAAAGGGATGACTCTGAGGATGATCAGTTTGAAATGGCACCAGAAGGTAATTTTTCTACAAATAAACAACAATTGCCAGAAGTAAACCTGGAAACGGAGGGGGACGGGGGAGGGGGCAGTCCTTCACTGAAATGGACCCTGTACCTCTAACAAAATCTAGCTATGCTAGTGCATTCAAAAAACCTGTAGAAGCAGTAAAATGAAGGTTTGTGGTCAGACTACGGTATGTTGGGGACAATGAATCTCTGCCAGATAGACACTATGTGGGGAAGGTTCTGATAAAATAATCTCTGCATTTTACACCTGCAGAGATTTATGCGTGTATTCATACATCTGGGGACAATAAATTTGACATTAGCTTTTGTACTGTTCCTTTATTAGATAGATTCTGGAGACTGTATGCTTCTGTAAAAACACACCATTATGGAAAGACTATGTGTCTATCCCCATTACCAAACCTTCGATCAAAACAGTTGCCATTTTGTTCTGCGGTGAGGGGGTCAGTGTTAATGACATCATCTTCTGGTTAGAGAAACACTGTGATATTCAAGGTAACCCTACTCCTATCATAGATGACTATGGGGTTTTGACTGGGGGATGGACATTTCAAGTGAAATTAAAACATATTGAAAAGGGCATTAACCATCTGCCTGTTTTATCTTGGGATGTGATAGAGGTATACTCTTCTATCAAGGCCAACCCAAAAGTTGCTATAGGTGTGGCTCACTGTCATATCTAAATATGAATTGCACACAAATCAAATGCTTTCAATGTGGCACTCTGGGCCACTCAGTCCATTTTTGTACATCCCCCAGTGTGCAATTTGTGTGGAGATGAGGAACATGATTTTGGCATAACTCTGAGGAAACTGCTGAGCAGGAGTTTTACCTGCACAACACTAAAAAACCTTTTAGAACCTCAAGACCTCCTCCTGCTACTATGGAGCCTGAAATTTCCCCACAGACTGTCTCTCAGGATGAGGCAGCTCCATCCCCTCCTGTATCAAAGTCACAGTCTGAGAATACTGATCCAGCTGATCAGCAAGCCCCTGTGGAGGATCTTTCTCAAGAAGCAAGTATGCCCTCCCCCCAAACAGGAACTACGTTGATGAAACAAAATACTTTTCAAGTAGTGACTTCTAAAAACAAGAAACTACACATTACTTACCACAATGTACAGTCAGGAGAGGAACTCCCCTTAAACAGCAGATTCAATGTTTTACAAAGTTGAGGTGACCAGCTGAAAAAGACAGATTCTGATGCTTCAAGTCAATCTGCACCCAGTGGTGTGATGACCTCTCAGACACCTCTTCCATTCAGTAAGAATAACCCCCCACGTTAAAAAGGTTGACTCGATCTAGTGTCAGATCTTCTAAATCCTCTACAACATAAGCCACAGACAATTTTTAGGCTGACTAGCCTAAATGTAAACAGTATCAAATCTGATTTTAAAAGAATAACCACCTTTTCTTTGTTACAGAAATGGCAATATGATATATTTTTGTTGCATGGTACAAGACTGCATACTGTTGCTGATATTTCTAAAGCACAAAGAGAGTGAGTAACAGGAGCATCATTTTGGTCCTTAGAAGACCAATGTAGTGGCCTTGGTATTTGTCTTACTAACCCCAGAATACAAGTGCACAAAATGGTAGATGTTTATCCAGGAAGGGCACTACTTTTGGATATAGGTTTTGAAGGTCAGGCATATAGAGTTATTAATGTTTATGGCTCATAAATGAAGGCTTTGAGGATAGATCTTAAAAATGTACAGCCTTTTTTGTATACAGAATGTCTGGTATTAATGGATGGTGATTTCATTATTAGTCTTTTAAAAACAAATAAAACCTCAGCTGGTGTTAAAACATATAGTGACACAAATTTCCTCAGATCAGTTATTCAATCTGCAGGTTTAAAGGATGCACAAAGCATATCTACATAAAAAAAAAGGTCACACTTTTTTTAAAGTAGTATTGTCCACTCGAATAGATGACTGGTTTGCTACTAAACTACTTCCCATTTCATATACAGAAACT
Organism: Neoceratodus forsteri; assembly: GCA_016271365.2. Taxonomy (NCBI): domain Eukaryota; kingdom Metazoa; phylum Chordata; order Ceratodontiformes; family Ceratodontidae; genus Neoceratodus; species Neoceratodus forsteri. The sequence goes on along the minus strand of CM057452.1, from coordinate 478,167,476 downwards.
ATCCCTATGGAGTCTTCAGACCATACTTTAACAGGCATCTGTGTTCTACTCCCCCACCTAGAAACAGTAGTCGAGGAACATGGAGACTTAATGCTATTCTCTTGAAAAACCCAGAGGTTCTTCAGAACCTCTAGTAGGTATTTTGTTAAAAAGATAGGCAATCAGTTTTGTTTTTTATATGACTCACTCATTCAGTGGCGGTCAGACACTAAAATAGTTATAACCACTCTTTTACAATCTATTTCACATCAGTATAGTAAAGTCTGGAATAGAGAATATATGCAATTAAGAAATATATTTTTAGGGCTATTATCTCAACAGGCAGAACAAGGTATAAACTTAACACCCCAGATTAATGACATTAAAGCTAAAATAATATTAGTACAATATGATAGACAATGGTCTTTAGAGTTAGAACAATGGTTTGGAACACAGGGTAATAAATATCAAACCAATCCCTTAGATGATTGTGGGACCAGACTATACAAAAGTGAGCTATCAGCATTAAAAGATGTGCATGGTGAGTTATTGTCAGACAACATTTCCATTACGCGGGAAATGGAATGCTTTTTAAAGCAACAAAATACACCTTCTGATTTGTCAGCCTCAGATTTTTCTCAGATTCTACAGGCAGCCAAGGTACCTACTTTAAGTATGTTACAAGTTAAAGAATTAATACAACCATTAGACCTGGGTGAAGTGGAATGTGTTATTACAAAATTGAAAGAAGGGGTGGCCCCGGGTTCAGACAGCCCGGCAGGGGAATTATATAAAGTATTATATCAACTAATTCCAGATGAATTGTTATTAGTGTTCCAAAGATTTTTTTTTATCAAAATTAGGTCTCCTTGAACAAATGTCTGAAGGTTTGTTGACCTTTTTATACAAAAAAGTAGATTGTACTGACCTTAACAATTGGAGGCAGATTAGGCTGCTTAACACAGATTTAGAAATTCTGGCAAAATCGCTTAGCGTATGGCTAGCCAAGGTTTTGGGAACTATTATACACCAATCACAATTCTGCTGTTCCCAGGTGCAAAATTATGGATGCCCTATTACTAATTAGGGAAACTATGTATAAGGGGGAGTCGAATGAAGTAACAGGATATGTAAGAAACATAGACCAGTCCAAAGCCTTTGATAGGGGTTCTCATGACTATCTGTGGCAATGTTTATTAACTTATGGGTTCCCTAGGGATTTTAATACTTGGATAAAATTATGTTACTCTAATTAGGGAGGCAGTGTAGAGCAGTGGTTTAAGGCTCTGAACTACAAATCTGGTGACATCTAGCAGACCAGACCTGGGTTTGAATCCCACCGCTTCTACTTACATACTGTGACCCTGAGCAAGTCACTTAACTTTCCTGTACTTCCAGGTCACTCCTGTTAAAAAAAAAAAAAAAACTTTCAGTTTAGTGTGCTACTCTTGGTTAAACAACTAAATAAAAAAATGCATTTATGCATCCCTTTGATAATAAATGGATAGGGAATAAGTGTCTGTTTCAAGATGGGGTAAGCCATGGATGCCATCTAAGCCCTCTATTATACATAATTTCTATAGATCCATTTATAAGGATATTATCTCTTTCTACAGGAATACAGGGAATAACTTATAAGGGGAGATTCCCAACAAAATCTATTTTATGCACTGATAATTTGATACTAACTGTGCAGAATGAAAGGTCGGGTATGTGTGCCTATACTGTAGATTCATACTGGGATTATCTGCTGCTGTTGGGGCATATATAAATACAAATAAGAGCAAATGTATTTTGGTGTCTGCTTAGGACATGGCACACGATCAAATAGGGGAGATTGCTATTTCAAAACAACCCTGTAAAATTTTAGGAGCTTACTTTGGCCAGGGTAATATGCAAACATATAATTGGGAGCAACAACTAGAAAAAGGGTAACGAATGGTAAAAATTGAAATAAGTGGAATATGAGTAAAGAAAAAAAAAGAGTATATTTACTCAAAACATTTTTGGTGCCAGTTTTTCTGTACCTCAGTTATAGTTTCCCTATTCCAAAACAAAGGGAAACAACTATGTGTTCTTGCTTTTTCACAGGTTTATGGGGCAGCAGGCTCAACCCTATAAAAAGAACAGTGACATATTTACCAAGAAAAGAGGGAGGAGTTCGAATGTTAAACCCGTTAGCTTTTTTTTTGGTCCATTTTCTTTTATGCAAACCTTCTTCATTTAGTCAAACAAACTGGAATGGAGTGGACCTTTTGGGCCTATGATTCAGTACAGAAAGTATTACTGGATGGCACACAAATAAATTTCAGCTCAAGAATAAGCGTCAATATAAGCTGAAACCAGGGTGGATGGAGTGCTTTGATTATTTAAAAAAGTGGGGAGTAACTAGTCAAAAATGATTAACCACAATGAGAAGGAACCTCTATACACAAATAGTAAAAGGGCACTACTTAAATACAGCCTTGACCATTTTCCTCAACCAGTAAGAGTTGCTATATCTGAAGTCCTAACCAAAAAAAAGAATCCTTCAGAAAATGAGGGATATTGTATGTTTGGGAGTGCATGAAAAAGTTAATGTAAGGAATAACCACAAAGAAATTGTGGGATGTTATTGTCCAAGAGAACAATGCATATTACAACTAGAAACCATCGATCATTTGTATTTTCAGTGCCCTTATAGTGTGGAATTTTTGGATATACTCGGCAGAAGATGGCAGACTAATGATTTCACCTATATTACTGCTGATTGTTTGTACAGTGCTTATTTTACATTACAGTGGGCAAAGTATAAATAATGCAAGTAGTTTGAGAATTTTAATGGCCATTTTACTTTTTTGGATTTGGCAAAGTAGATGTATGTTGGTATTACAGCAACAGTGTATTTCCCCATTAGAATGATTCTTTTTCAATTAAAAAATAATTACAGGGTTTTACTTTGTTAATGGTTTTTATTGAATTTTCCAACATAGCATATATATGTAAGCATAAGCAAAAACACACACAAAAAAACCCAGGGCATCATACTGACATAGCAACAGGGAGAAAAAGTCACTGTACAGGTATAACCATAAACTCCATAGTACAATAGCAGTAAACATATACAGTGAAACAGAGGAGCATCAAGGCTACTCACAAGGGGAAAGCACCCCACGTGATCACAAGCAGGGGTGAATAAAAGAGAGCATTGCTAATTACCATAGCAATCCTTAGTAACTGCCCAAAAGAAGTGTGGGCTACAGGGGAAATGAGCTCTCTGCTGCATACATTTTATCAGTGATAACAGAGAAACAGCAAAAGATAACAAAAGGAAAAAGCAAACACAATGGGTATACCCAGATAAAGGGTACCGTCCTAGTAATAGAGGACTGACAGTAGATAGCATGGATAATCTGGTTTCTTTCAGGCAAAGAAACTTGAGGAGCAAATGAAAGGGAGGACAGAGGATGACCACATTATCCTCATCCAATACCTGTCTGAGGCTTCAGGTAGGCAAGAAAAGGGTCCCAGCAGGTACAGTAGACAGCTAACAGATGAGACATACTGATGAGTCCTGGTAGGACGAAACACGTGTCTATGTCTTCTGTTAGCACCCTTTGCAAACTGTGTGAGAGACCTTTCGGCACCATGCAATTCTGCTTAAAGTTGGACCAGCATAACATTCTGTGGTGATTTGCATATGCAGCCCATGATGCTTTGCATTATGGGGGCATGTGTGATTTTGTATTTTCAGTTGACAGCTAGTTTGTTAATTATAGCATGAGTCATATGGTCCAGTGAAGCCAGCTGCATAAGTGCCTGATAGAGCTCTGAGATAGAATGAATTTCCATAGACCTCCAGCGGCACAGGATGAGCCATTTGGCAGAGATGCTTAAATAGGGCTAGCCAGCAGAAATGCTGGCCCTTTAACTGAGTGTCTTGAGGAGGAAGGCCCAGAATCCAAACCAGTGGGTCATTTGAATCATGTAGCCTAGGGTTTGGGCAGCCACTTGACCTACTGGTTGCCAAAAGGAAGACAGCAGAGAGCATTGCCAGAGGATATGGTACAAGTCTCCTACTTGTGAGTTGCTCCTCCAGCACAGGTTGTTATCTATGAGCCACAGGGTTTCAAAATACTGACAAAGATAAAGTAAGTAGCAAGACATTTTATTTATGTATTTATTGAATTTTGATGACCAGGTAGACCCACTGGTCCCTGGAGATCCCTTTTTCAGGGGCGACCCGGGAGTTACAGGACTAGTATCAGTGTCAGTGGCTCAGTAGGTAGCACACTTGCCTCTGAGACCGGGAGATCAGAGGGCTGTGGGTTCAGTTCCCACATCTGGCACTTGGGTTAATATCCCAGTACTGACACTGTAGTGCAGCATGAGAGGGGTGCTGCACTTCTGAGGTGCCATCTTTCGGATGAGACGTTAAACCGGGGTCCCATCTGCCTGGCTTGGTGGTAGTTCAGGTGGATGTTAAAGATCCCATGGCACTTCTCGAAAAGAGTAGGGGAATTACCCCGGTGTCCTGGCCAAATTTCCCTCATTCAGTAAAAATACCACCAACAGCTTAATCTGGTTCAAGGTCAGTTGGCATTCATCTGTATCCCACTCCCCCGGGTCGTGCCTGAAAATAGGCAGGATTTGTCTAGTGCACTTACCCGGTCAACAAAAACAAAATAAATAAATAAATAGTATGGTACACAATTAGTACAGATATAGCTTATGGCATGCGACATGTTAACATAAATATATAGCAGTGATATATTACATAGCAGGTTACATTGTTTATTGTAGTGAAACAATATAGGAGAGCCAGAGCCTTAACTGGGTCACAATTACCTGAGTAGAATATTTTGGTAGGAGAGACAATGGAGAAGGGCTAGTGCTACCAGCTCAGGTAGTAGTGATGTAAGTGCTCAGGCCAGCGGGTAGTGTGGAAGTGTCAGGTAACATAGCATTGGCATTGACTCGTAGCAAGCATATGTGCCTTGAGTCTTGTTCGGAGGCACACTGGTGATGGAGCTTCCCGAATCTCAGGAGGAAGGTTGTTCCATAGGGAAGGGGCAGTGTGGGAAAAGGACATGTCCCTTGCCTTGGTCCTTACCATAGGAACTTCAAGAAGAGTTTGGCCTGAGGTCCATAGATTGCGAGGATTTCGCTTGGCAGTTATGAGCCCTGCAAGGCTTGGGGGAGGTGCAGAGCTAATTAGCTTATGTGCTAGGCAGAGCACTGGGTACCTGAGACGGGTCTCGAATGATGGCCAGTGGAGTATTGCTAGTGCATCACAATGGTGGCTCCTAGCATGGGACTGTGTGGTAAAGCGGACCACCTTGTTGTACAAGACCTGTAACTTACTGAACTCCAACTTGGCCACTCCCTGAAGTACCGGGGCAGCATAGGTGAGAGTAGGGAGTAAGACACATGTGGCAATGGCAGATCTGGCTTCAGGGATCAGCTAGTCCTTAAGATGATAGAGTGTACCAAGGTTTACCATGGATGACTTTGGTGACTTGGTCAACATGTTGTTTTAGGGTGAAACCTTGGTCCAAAGTAAGGCCAAGGTATTTTGTGGAGGCAACCACTTCAAGTTTGTTACCTGTCCTGGAAGTGAGTTGTAGGAGTTGTGTTCTGTTTTGACCAAGGGATCTGGGTCCGAACAACATGGCCTTGGTTTTGGAAGTATTAAGGACCATTTTATTCTTAGTAAGCCAGTCCTCCATAGTGAGAATGTCCTCTTGGAGGGATGGACCAAGGTCATCCAGGTTGTCAGAGGATCTGTAAATCACGGCGTCATTAGCGTACTGGATGACATTACTGCTCCCGCAGTGGTTGTGCAGATCATTTATTAAGGAGAACAGGAGGGGACCGAGTATGGACCCTTGTGGTACCCCCTCCTTAAGGGGCAGTGGATCAGAGATTTTGTACTTCCACTTGACCCTCTGAGAGCGACCAGTAAGGCAGCTTTCAAACCATCTAAGGGCATGAGTGTCCAGGCCTATGTTACACAATTTTTGAAGTAGGAGTCGGTGGTCGACCAAGTCGAAGAAATGGCAGGATCGATGGGATCCTTTTCTTTTTTGGTAGTCTGAAGAAGAATCACATCTTTGACTATTTATAGTAAATGAAATAATTGTTTATATACTAGGAGAGGTTTAAAGATACCTACTTAGTGTTAAGATCTATACTTATTATATGTTAATGGTTTCTTGTTCTTTTGTTTTTTTTGGTTTAGATAAATTTAACAGACAGCTTATCTTGTAGAGTATCACACTTGGAGTTGTGTTTCACGCCTGTGGTTGCATTGATATGGCTCAGAAACCCAGGAATGTATTTAGGTAACACTTAGAGATGGGCCAAGTGGCCTCAATTTGCTCTGAGATTCGCATGAGTGGCGGTCGCAGGTGCTCCATACGTAGTGGAGTACTTCCGTTATAATGGGCAAATGCGTCCACTGAAGACAATGATTTTGCATTACTCCACCTTCCCAAACCACTACTCCATAAATTGTAAGGAGAGAAGTACTTTGAGAACAATGTACTCGCCTCACTGCGTATTTTTGCTAAATAAAGGTGAATTTTGCAGAGATTCATGGGATTTCAGGTCACATGGGCTCTAGATTGTTCTGCATTGCCTCAGTTCGGGGTAGTGTGTGTATGAAGCTGTAGGGGACAGTCTGCTCTGAGAGCTTTCTGTGATTCAAACCTTCTAAAAACTGTTAAAAAAGTATTTTTGAGTCTTTTTTTTGCTGAAACTTTAGTTCATCGATTGTTGGAAACCCTCCTGTGCTCATATCATTGAGCGTTTTTTGTTTGTGTGTGGATTTTGAATGTTAAAGTACAACATTAAGTCTGTGTACTGAGACACAGTGGAAGTGTGCTTTGGGGGAGTGGTGTATTTGGTGTTGGTAGATTTAAGTTGGAGAAATGGGGAGTTCTTTGTTTTTTGGTTATATTTTTGTTGTATAACTGACTGTGTTAATATACACACAGTAATATTTTCAGTAATTGTTGACATTTTTTTGCTGATTGTGTGTTGTGGTCTGGAAGGACCTGGTGCAGCAGTGAGGTTGTTTAAAACATGTTGCTTATTACTGAAGTTTTAAATTGGCTACACATTACTTGTAGACAAATTCTGTGTGTGTGTGTGTGTGTGTGAGTGTGTGGGAAGCATGGTGTATGGTCGATGGCAAAAATGCTGACATCCCCTACAGCGACAACAAGGAAATGCCGCACAGGACCCCAACGCACCCCACCGTGAACACCGTGTACCCGGCACCACAGACGCACAGGATGCACCAATGAAATGCATGGCAGCGACGCAGCAGCAGAGTGCACGACTGAGCCCTCCAACGGAAACGCCGACTGGTGGCACACATCCCGAACAGCCACCAGATGGACAGGAGAGGTATGATGGTGCAGACCATGAAAGAACCTCAGTGGAAACCCCCTGCACAGGGGGACAGCAGGTAGTAACAGTACCACAGGGTGCAAGGGACCTAACGGTGCACAGCAGAGGGGTACAGACTGTGGAATGGGGTGTGAATGCCGGGCAGGGGGTCCCCTGACACACGGACCTACACCTGAAGGCTAATATTCAGTGCCAGCCCATCAAGTAGTCCCTGCAGCTCCTGACACTGTATGCACTGACAATGTTGGTGATGCACCGAGCTGACACCCTCCAGTGCCTCTGGGACCACCCCACAGCCTGTCCTGACAGAGCCTTGCTGCAGCTTCACCTCCGTCAGCCATTGCTCCCCCCGCAGAACGTCCAGGAACCACCACAGGGTTAAGTGTGCCGCACCAAGCAGGGCGTTGAATGCCCGGTGCCACCCCTCGATTGCATTATTGGTGCGGGGCATTCCATCCAGTATTGCAGCGTGGCAGTTCCACATGGGGATGGGGCACAGAGGCTTGCGGTGGTGGCCGCTGTGAACAGGCCTGCCCATCCAGGTGTCCTCGAAATAGTCAAGGACAGGAGTGAGTACATCCTCATGGGAAGTGAAGCACTCCCAGCCATGGAGCTCCTCATAGATGGCACACACACATCCTCTGGGGGCACGAATGCAAGGGCTGGCAGCATGCGGAGGTGCATGGCACAGACATCATCAGAGCAATACAGATGTGCCAGCTCTGCATGCTGCTGGATGTGCCACCAGACACACTGGCAGAGGCGGAAGAAGTACCCATGGACGTCCATGTCAGGCAGCACAGTGCAGAAGCCCTATAGGTGGCAAGCTCATAATCAATGAGCATGTGGCGGGGACCGCCTGCAAGGCACAGCTCTGCAATCTTTGTGTACACGGTGATGTAGTCAGCAGCCATTCTTCTAGCCATCAACACATACTCTGCAGGCAGTACAGTAGCCCCATCCACCCCATGCAGTGTGTACAGCTGCTGGAACAGCCTGGGGCACCAGCAGAATGTGCCATCCCCAAGCCATGCTGGCCTATGGCCCAGGAAGTCAAGGTTACTCTCTGTACTGAAGAGGAGGTACCTGTATTCCATGCTGGCCTCAGCGCCCTGTCCCGAGTTGTACAGCAGGAACGGCTCACCTACCAGGGTTTTGGTATAGTCTTCGGGTATGGTGAGCTCGGACAGCTGCTGTGGGTCCACCATAGCACACCTGCTGCCCCTCCAGACCCATTGTGCTGACCGCTTCAAGAGGGTTTCAGGGGGTAGGCATCCCCTGACCGCCTCATTCACTCCAGAGCAGCATGCCACTATGAGCTGTTGGCTTGTCTCATTTGTGTCCCGGGCCCTCCACTTTACCGCTGTCCTTACCTTGCGGATCCCAACGGCTGTGGAGTCAGGCACATGGTTGTGGGTGCCTGTCAGTACCAGCGGTTCCTCACTCACAGTGAGTGCACGGCCCCTGCATCCGTCCACTGCAAATTCGCAGCATTTACAATATGTTCTTTCTCCCCTTGTCCGTTCATGCTGGTACATGTACCCGGACACCACCAGCAGTCTGCGCCCCTTGGCACTCTCCACATACTCTGCCGACATGCCTCACCAGCGGACCTGTGTGTGTGTGGCAGGTCTTGGCGTCTCTTTCCGCTTCGCGCAGTGCACCCGCTGACGCTGTGGGGTGGGTCGGCATCCCGCTGTGTCGCTGTGGGGAGTGATAATATTGTGCTCGTGTGCAGGTTGTGGCATTATATTGTTGACCTGACACCGTGCTTCCGAGTGTGTGTGGGTGGTGCATGATGTGACATTAAATAATACACCTTGTATTGTACCACAGTGTAATTGCAGGTGCAGCAGTGTGAACCTGCTATCCACTGCAGCTGCATGATTTTGTACTGCCATTGTGGTATCTTTTCTTGGTTTTGCACTGCAGTTCTCTGCAGTCAGTGCCCCCCCCCCCCACCAGTAAAAGGTATTCTTTTCCAGATTGGATTGTTTGTGACTTGAGAACACCACTGGTTAGTTAAGGTGTTGTTGAACTTGTTGTGACTTTAGTCTGTATCTGTTGTTGAAGCCACAGTTGTTTTTTTGGCTTCACATCCAGTGTCCCCCAACCCCACCCAGAGTGAACATTCCAAAATTTAAATTTGTTTAGAATATTCCTGTTGATCCCCAAAATGCTTGCAAAGAAATGTGCAAGCAAAGCTGTTTCTCGCCATGGCACTGCTGCCAGTGGTAAGATTGTCTGTGGGCATGGTAGTAGTACGCAGTCGCAGAAGTGCATTGCTGATGTGAGGAAAGTTATTTCTCCTTCAATGTTTTTTACAGCACAGTCAGTAGCTTCACTCATAGTTGGAGGAGAAAATGTTGTCCCAGCTGGTGGTGTTAGTGCAGTTGCTGGTGGTGGTATGAGTATTGCTGCCTCAAGTTCCACTTCTGATCAGTTTACCGTGTCCAAAAATATAGTGGAGTGTGAAGCAGTGGCAGTAAGTGACTGTGCAGATGTCATACTCCCTAGTAATATTTCAATAACTGAACATGAGGATTCTGATCATCATGTCAATGGTAGCACACAAAGTGACATTTCTTCCACCGAGGTTCAGGTCATGCATTTGCCATGCAGTGATTCACAATGTGGTGTAAATTTTTGGGTGATGGTGGTACTGATGATGATGATGTTGCTGTGGTTGCAACATGCAGTCTATACGCCAGCATCCAAGCAGAAGATATGGATGATGTTGATGAATATGATGATGTCAGTGACCCCTGTTGGGAACCAGAGAAAAAGAAACTCAAGGTGTCTGTGCATGGGTCTCTTTGCATTTCCCTCTCTCCCATAAAAAGTTGTGATTTACCAGTTTCAGTTGATGATGATGACCCAATAATAATGATAGGTAGTCGTGGTGGTCGGTTGCAGTCCAAGTGTGTCCTGCCTGAAAAACCATATAGCACACCCCCCACTTCATGGCTTAAAAAAATTGAGTCCAATAAGCAGCATTGGGGGGTCATGTTAAAACTAGAGCATCAAAATCCCTTGTTTGGGATTTTTTTTGTGGAAGATGCAAATGATGAGTCAGTTGCAATCTGCCAGGTTTGCCAGGTGCGTGTGAGTCGAGGTAAAAAGGGGAGCCATCTGTGCACAGGGGGAACAGCATACACATCTTAAGAATAGGCACATGGCACTGTGGACTCAACACAAGATGGCAGCTAATAGTTGTGCCACAGTGGGGTGTTCACCCTCGTCAACAACCATAATGAGCATGTTATCCCCTTCCATGACTGTAGCATCAAGTACAACATGAAATGTGTGCAGCAGTGATGAAATAACAGCAGAGGATTACTACAAGCATGATGAGGTGGAAAAGCAAAATTATTTTGAAGTCTTGTCCAGTGGTGGTAAGAGTAGCAGTTTTGGTGGTGGTCCATGCAGTATGTCTAGTGCAAGTGGTCCATCAACCCCTATTGCTAAATCTGGAAAAATAACTACATTTCTGGGTTTGTCATCACCTGTGCAACCGTCTTCATCACATGTCCACACTCCACCCCTGGCATTTGCAGAGCAGAACAATTTGTCATCACACCCTATGTAAAATGTTTAAGTCAGCCCATGTTACAGAGTGTTTTTGTGCATAAGCTGAAGTACCGACCCAATCATACAGTGTCACGTGAACTTAATGCTGCTGTAGTTGAATTGCTGGCAATTGATCTTTTGCCCTTCTCCTTTATGGAGAATTCTGGGTTCCTGCAGTTTGCTGCACATGCCTGTCCAAAACGGAAAGTCCCATCCAGGACATACTTTTTGACCCGTGCTGTCCCCAAGTTGTACCATACTGTGTCCAACTCAGTAAGATATGCCCTTCAACATTCCTCCTCTCCATTCATCCATTTAAGTATGGGTATGTGGACAAGTGGCAAAACAGTGGGGGGTTCATATTTGTGTATAACTGCACACTGGGCACAGGTGCCAGGGGTTGTTTGTGCTGTTGGTAGTGTGAATAATCAGTGTAGTAAGGTGGAGTGTCGTGGCAGCAATCTTCCAGAAATTCAACAGTGATGCAATGATTGCTATGCACAATGTGACCTATTAACACACTGGAGAAAACATGTTGGATGTGGTACTGACTGGAATGGACTAGTGGTTGAACCCCCGTCCCTGAGAGCTGGGTTCATTGCAAGTGACAATGGGTCATATGTGGTGAAATGCATCATAAATGGTGGCTTTTTTTGGGTTCCATGAATGGCCCACTGTTTAAATCTTGTGGTGCAGGAGTTTCTGCAGCACCCTGATATTCAGGAAATGCTCACAGTTGCACATCATAAATGTTCTCACTTTCCACACTTTGCAAAAACCTGTGATCAACTTCGGCAGTTGCAAATCCGAAACTTCCTCCCACAGCACTGCTTGAAGCTGGCAGTTGTCACCCGGTGGAACTCCACTTTATACATGGCAGAGAGGTTGTATGAACAATACAAAGCCATCTCAGAATATCTTGGCATGCACACTAGCCGTGACAGTTCTGGGATCTCCATGTTTATGACGACTGAACAGTGGCGCCTCATGGAGTCTGAAATAAGAATCTTGAGGCCTTTTGAACATGTCACACAGGCAGTGAGTGGTGAGTCTGCCTCCATTAGCCAATCAATTCCACTGCTGCAGGTGCTGAGGCAGACATTGGTGAATGTACAGCATAGCCTTGATGTTGCCAGAGACAGTGCTAGCAGTATGTTGCTGAAACACATGCTGACACTATTCAACCAGAATCGTTACATCTTGAGCATTCAGTGTAGTGACAACTTTGCAATAGCAATAATGCTGGACCCATGATACAAACGTGGAATTGCCTCAGTACTGGAGGGTGGGCCTGAACAGGTGAAAAATGTCAGTGGGCAACTGGTGCGCGTGGTTCATGGGGCACAGAAGTCATGTGCCAAGGTCAGGAAACCTGAGCAGCATAATCAGGCTGAAGGTGAACGTGGAGGAGCAGTATCAAGCATATCCTGTAAGGGGAATGGGTCTGCAGTTCCAGGTTGTCTGTCATCAAAAGCGTCTGGCATTAACTCACTTTGGGAGGCTTTGTCCCAAGTGGGGATTTGTGACATAAATGATTCCGGAGAAGCGGATGATGCATCAACCACTGGACTTAGAGCAGCACAGTGAATGGTTGAGTCATATGTGTCTGAAAACATGCATCTGTCAATCAGTGATGATCCCCCTTTTATACTGGAGTGGAAAGGCCAGTGAATGGCCAGAGCTGACCTATGTGGCACTGAGGTACCTGACATGCCCACCCTCCAGTGTGAATGTCGAGAGGGTATTCAGCTCAGCAGGTGCAATAGCTTGGGATCATCATACAAACCCTCTCTCCTGCAAATGTCAGTTTGCTGACATTCATAAAAATGAATGAGAGGCACATACCAGCTCAGATTGTAACCTCAGTATTTGTATTCCGGCATACTCATGGTTTTGCTGATGTTGAAGAAAGGGACCATACTGCTGGCAGTGATGGCATAAAGTGGCCTAACACTGACGTAGATGATAACACAATGGAGAAAGAATTTCCCCGTGGTCAGAATTCAGACAAAGAAGATTATGAGGGCAGCTTTCTTTCTGAGGATGTCGATGAATGATGATGAGGTTAATGCTGGCATAAAGTGGCCAACCACTGACATAGATGATAACACAATGGAGAAAGAATAGATTCACAGCGGGAAGGTCATGCCAGACGAATCTTAATAGATTTCTTTGACTGGGTGACCAAAGTAGTAGATCATGGAGGGGCTGTGGACATGGCCTACCTAGACTTTAGCAAGGCATTTGACACAGTCCCACACAAAAGATTAATATACAAGTTAGCCAGCCTGGGAGTGGGTCCCAAGATGACAGACTGGGTAAAGAACTGGCTGGAGAATAGGACACAGAGAGTAACAGTAAATGGAGTCCACTCTGAAGAAAGGGGGGTTAGTAGTGGGGTACCGCAGGGTTCAGTATTAGGACCAGTCCTCTTCAATGTCTTTATAATTGACATTGCAGAGGGACTGGAAGCAAAAGTATGTCTCTTTGCAGATGACACAAAGATCTGCAACAGAGTTAATGCACAAGGTAGGGTGGTAAGGATGAGAAGGGACTTGGCAAGGTTAGAGGAATGGTCAAATGTATGGCAGCTTAGATTCAATGCTAAGAAGTGCAAGGTAATGCACCTGGGAAACAAAAACCCAGGGGAAGAGTACACAATGGGAGGTGAGATACTAACAATAACAAAAATGGAAAGGTACATGGGGGTAATCATATCAGATGACCTAAAGGTGGGCAAGCAATGTGAGAGGGCAGCAAGGAGGGCTGGGGGGATACTGGGATGCATAGGGAGAGGCATAACCAGTAGAAAACAGGAAGTTGTTATCCCTCTGTACAGACAGCCGGTGAGACCACATCTGGAGTACTGTGTGCAGTTCTGGAGATCCAATCTCCGCAAAGACATAGACAGGATGGAAGCTGTCCAGAGGAGGGCAACTAAAATGATGCAGGGTCTGCACCAGAAGACATATGAAGAGAGACTTAAGGAACTTAATATGTATAGCCTCGAGGAAAGGAGAGAGAGGGGGGACATGATAGAAACTTTCAAGTACCTCAAGGGAATCAACAAAGTCCAAGAGGGTAGCATCTTTCAAAAAAGAGGTGTGCAAGAACAAGGGGCAAAATTTGAAGATAGAGGGGCGGCTCAGAGGTAATGTAAGGAAGTATTTTTTCATGGAGAGGGTTGTGGATGCATGGAACGGCCTTCCTGAGGAGGTTGTGGAGTTAAAAACAGTGGTGGAATTCAAGCATGCATGGGACAGTCATAAGGCAATTCTAGGGGGTGGGGGTAGGAAGAAGTAGGCTGCTGGTTAACTAGGATCTGCAGCTTATCCATTAGGTAGGGAAATGTGCAGACTGGGTGAGCCAAGCGGTCCTTATCTGCCATCAAATTCTATGTTCTATGTTTCTATGTTTCTGGCAGGTTTTTTTTTTGTAACTTGTCTTTTTATTTAAAAGATCATAAGCATGGTACATAGTCTATTAGGTACAGGTAGGTATATCTTTCATTCATAAGGCAGCACAAAAATGAAGTCTAAAATCCTCCTTATAATCATTACAATCTTCTTATATCTTTTCCAAGTCATATTAATTTATTTACCTCCTTCCCATCTGAATAATTTCTGACATAATTCGATGGTATCCTTAGAGATCAGGGTTCTACTGCTTTCCACCTTCACCTATTATCTTATCTCTCTGTTTTTCATTATCTAATCTCCTCTTTCTGTCTTTTCACTCCACTTCTAGATCTCTAGGAAACTCTTTTCTCCTCCTCGTACCATGTCCATACATCTTATATTCTAACATAGGTATATTAGTAATTACCATTTTGTCTAATACACTATTATTTACTTTGTAACTTTATAACTTTCAGCAGGATGTGCTCACAAGCGATTCTCCCTACTCTCATCAACTTTCGGAATACCCCGTCTTTTTTGACCCCCACCATTCACATCTTACTCTCTTTCTTTCTGTTTTATTATCTTATTTCCTCCCACCACTGCCTCTCTTCCCCTCTTTCCCCCTTCTAAGTTAAGTATTGGTCCAATATCGGAGTTTGTGTCTTTTCCTGGATGTATTTGTAATAGGGTAACCATCTAGCATTAAACCTTTCTATCTTTAACTGAACTTTAGCTACTATGCTTTCTAACTGCTTGATTCTTTCTACATTATGTTCCCATATCCCTACTGCGGGTGAAGTCCGTGTAAGCCACTTTTGTGTAATTGTTTTTGTTGCAGTCGCCACACAGATATAAAATAAGTATCTGTAATCATTCCTTATCAAATCTACTGGGGGAGGCCCAAGACCAGGTTTTCAAACTGAGGAAGAAGGTGCAACTCAAACATTTTCATTTTAATTTCTTTCAGGTTGTCCCAATACTTAGTTAATTTTGGACATCCCCAAAAAATATGGAAGTGCGAGCCCACTCCCCCACAACCTCTCCAACATTTGTCTGAATGGTGTCCACCATAGTGCTTGGTTATTGTTGGGACCTTAAAGAATCTGATGCCCACTTTCCATCTGAATTCTCTACAATTCTGTAAACTAGTAGTCTTCTGTATACCCTCCCAGATCCCCCCCCCATCTTGCCAGTTGAATGTTATACCCCATCTCCTTTTCCCATTTTACTTGTATATTTTCTCTATAAACCCTGTCTTCTCCTTGGTGCAAAAGAGCATACATTTGTGCTACAGTCCCCTTTGTATCTTTTAACCTTGTTCTGCTTTGTATCATAACTACCTCCTCCGTTAGGGGGCTAGCCACTTCTGCCACTTCTATCTCCCCATATATTATATTTCTACATTGGAAAAATCTAAAAAATTCCTTCTGTTGCAACTGGAATTCTTGTTGCAAGCTCAAGAAAGATTTCACCCCTTCCCCTTCCACCAAATGGGCCAGTGTTAATATCCCCTTCCTAACCCATCCTTCCAGGGACACCAAACCCTTCTTTCCTACTATAGATGGTACATATTCCAGCGGAATTTCTCACCATATCGGTACTGGCATTTCCCACTTTTGCCTAATCTGGAGCCATACCCCAAGAGTTTGCTTTGTCCAGCAATTCCTAACCTCGGTCAGGTTTGCCTTCGTTATAATCAACGGGAGAACCTGCACTGGTAGATTTATATGTGCTCTCCTTTCCATCTCCACCCAGTCTGGAGGTTCATCCTGTATTAAAAATTTCAAGAGCGGCATCATTTGAGCTGCGTAAAAGTATGTCTGCAGGTGTGGCATATCCCCCCCTTCTTTTTTAGGTATTGACAACAGTTGTTGCCTAATCCGGGGTTTTTTTCCTGCCCAGATGAAATTAGCTAACTCCTTCTCTAAATCTTTTCAATCCTTACTAGGTATATCTATCGGGAGGGTGCCAAAGAGGAACAACCAGCAAAGCAGGATGTTCATCCTGATAGTGTCTATTTTCTGAGTAAACCCCAATGGTATTAGTTTCCACCTGTCTAGGTCTTTCCAAATCTGTGTTTTTAAAACCCCATGATTTAATTTATACAAATCCTTCACATCATATGGGATTTTAATTCCTAAATATCTTATTGGCTTTTTAGTATACTTGATGGGTGAAATTTTTTTTAGATCCTGATCCCATTCTCCTGAGATTAATTTCATTTCCATTTCCTCTTGGTTTATTTTGTATCCTGACATTTTGCCAAATTTTTGTATCAGGGTCAGAAGATGGGGTATGGCCTGCTTTGGGTTAGACACATAGACTAATGCGTCATCCGCATAGAGTGATATTTTATTTACTATTCCTTCTACCATTATACCAGTAATCTTAGGATGTCTCCTTATGGCTTGAGCCAGGGGCTCAATGCTGATTGTGAACAGTAACGGAGACTGGGGACAACCCTGTCTAGTCCGTCTTTGTATCTGGATCTGCGTAGATACTACCCCATTTACTTTCACCCTTGCCATAGGTCTATTATACAGTATCTTTATCCATTTCAGGAATTCATCCCACAGACCCATCTCCCTCAGAACAGCAATCAAAAACTGCCAATTCTGGTGGTCGAACACCTTTTCAGCATCTAAAAAAATAGCTAGTCCCTGGTCTTTAAATTCTCTCGCCCCTGTGATGACATTCAACAATCACCGGATATTATCTGCCAGATGCCTCCCCCGAATAAATCCCATTTGATCTGTATGAATTAGTTTAGTGATTACTTTTTGCAACCTATTAGCCAGAATCTTGGTCAGGATTTTACAGTCCTGATTCAGGAGGGAGATGGGTCTATAGGAGGCGCACCTATCCTTTGGCTTCCCTTCTTTCAGTATAACCATTATAATTGTTGAGTACCATGTTGGGTGAAGAGCCTGTTCTTCTAAACAGTTATCGAAGACTTCGGTCAGGATGAGGGCAACAGTTCTACAACATTTAGTGTATAATTCACTACTGAACCCATCTGGTCCGGGTGCTTTCCCTTGTTTCAAATCTCTAATTACCTGGACTACTTCTTTCTGTGTAATTTTAGCTCCTAATCATATCCTATCTTCTCTACTTAGTTTTTGCAACTCAAGATCTTTCAGAAAGTGGTTTATCTCTTCCTCCATCTGCTCTGGAACTATCGACTCTGTATACAATGACTGGTAGAAATTCCTAAAGGCCTGTGCAATATCCCCCGGCTTGCTTCATCTCTCTCTCTCCTGTTTTCTCATCTATTATTATGTCTTTAATCGTATGATTTGCTTCCTGTTGTTTCAACCTAAATGCCAGTGTATGAGCTGCCCTATGCTCCACCTCTGTATATTTATATCCCAGCCATGTTATCCATCTCTCTGCCTGGTTCTCTTCATATTCATTTAATTTCTTTCTAGCTAATTCCAGTTGTTTTAATCATTCCCCATCATTTGGATCCTGTTTATGTTCCAATTCCCTTTGTTGTACCTCTCGTAAGAGTCTTTCCTGAGTAAGATTAGCTAGTTTTTTATTCCTAGAAGCAATACTTATCAGTTCACCCCTAACTACTACTTTTGCTGTATCCCATCTGATTATGGGTTGGCAACCTTCATTCTCTTTTGCATAGAAGATTTCTTTGAATCTATCCTCTATCCTTCTAATTGTGGATTTGTCTGTCAGAAGGGAGACATTCAGTCTCCAAATGGGGTGTTTCTCTTCTTGTTCCACCATCAGGGCCATTCTCAGCTGGAGCATGGTCTGAGTTAGTGAATGAGTGTATTTGAGATCCAGAAGCCATATATAAGTATGCCTTTTGAAGGAGAAATAAATTGATCCGAGAATATGACCTCTGAACCATCGAATAGTAAGTGTAATCCCGTGTTCTGGGGCAACGTGCTCGCCACACATCCACAAAATCTAAGCTTCTCATCAAACACTTAAGCCATTTAGTCACTTCCCTGTTTGTCTGTATACAACCTGATGATCTGTCCAAAAATGGGCATGGCACACAGTTAAAATCCCTCCCCCACCAAAACCCTTCCTTGAGGCAGTCTTATCAGTTTGTCTAGGATTTATTTAAAAAACTACCCCCTTTAACATTTGGAGCACAGAGAATGACAATATGGAAAGGGACATCCAAAACTGTACCAGATATTCTGACAAATCTCCCCTCTTTATCCGTGTCTGTCCACTTAACCATGAGGGGGCACCGCCTTTTCACCAAAATTGCCACTCCCGCCTTCCTCCCATCTTTACTCAGCGAGGCATATACTTCTCCCACCCATGACCATCTTGATTTCAAACCCACTGTTTCCCTTAAGTGTATTTCTTGAATAAGAGCCACATCGCATCCCATTCATTTCAATTCAGCTAAGATTTTCATCCACTTGACAGGGGCATGTATTCCCTTCACATTATATGTAATCATTTTAATAGTAACCATTGTCTTGATTTATCCCTTTCCACCTTCTCAACCTCCTCTGTAAATCCCTCGTGGAACCCCATCCTGCCTTTACAAATAAACTTACTAAACCATAAAATAAACATCTTTTAACATATTTCACATATTTCAACTCTGTATAACTTTTCAACATTGTGGTAGCTGCTTCTTAGAGCTTGCCTCCCCTCTTAAATCAATCCCCCTTCTTATGCTTCTTAGGTGCTACTGCGTGTTTCAGCTACTGTTATTAGTTTCCCGGTAGCTTGTATGGGTGGGCTCACTAGGCCACTGCCCCACCTTTCCCTTAATAGGGATTCGCTCTAGTTGTTCAACAGAATGGCAGCAGTCCTCCAGAATTAACACACTCAGCCAAAACTAATTTTCAGCCGGGAATGAGGTAGCAGCAGCCCAGCTTTAGCACCCCCCAGCTGGATTTGCCTTCTAGCCAACATTTACCTCATACCATTATTGAGTCCATTACTCAAAAGTCTGAAGTCTCATATGCAGGAACCCTTATTCCCCTCAAGAGACCCTCCCCAGTCTGGTCCTTCGCTTCCCCCAGCTTTCAGACCGTCTCTTCTGTTTTCATCTCTGAATCCTCGTGAATCTCTTCTCCTTCGCAGATGTCCTTCTTACCCTTCCTTCATTTTTCTGATTCCTTGCTGTCCGCCGCATTAAGCATCCTCATAAGATCAGGCATTAAATATTTAGGCCACGACCAAACAGGGCTTCTTTTCTTCCCACGATTCACCAGACTCCATGCCCCTTCAATCAGTTTTTGCTCCAAAAGATCGTAATCCAAATTTGGGATCACAATTTGTTTCTCTTTCAAAAATGGGATCGCATCCACCAGGGTCGGGTAACATAGAAACATAGAAACATAGAATTTGACGGCAGATAAGGACCGCTTGGCCCACCCAGTCTGCCCATTTCCCTACCTGATGGATAAGTTGCAGATCCTAGTTAACCAGCAGCCTACTTCTTCCTAGCCCCACCCCCTAGAATTGCCTTTGACTTTGAATGAGGAGCCTGCGTATATTTTAAATTTTGCTGGGTAGTTTATATGCGCTTTTATTTGGTGTTTGTCCTTTAATTGCTTTATGACTGCTCTAACTTGGTTCCAACGATACTGCAGCTCCGTCGATAAATCTTGGTCCAAAAACACTTGTCCCTTTGCAAATGTGAGGGTTTTAACTCACCACGCTTCCTTTAGTATGTAATCGTTTTCTTGAAAATTCAGCAAACTCACTACCCAGGATCGTGGTCTGGTATTCTTGTCTATTGGCTTAGGCCCCAGAGCTCAATGGGCCCTCTCGATTGTGAGAGAGAAGTCCGAGAGTATGGTTAGTAGTGATCTCAGCACATGTTGAATAAAGTCTGCTTTAGTAGGATAACCCTCCTCCTCCCCCTCCTTGATCCCATATATTCTAAAATTATTTAGTCTTGCTTTATTTTCTGAATCTTCCATTTGGGTATGCATTTGCCTTTCCCTGTGTAAGAGATGCATAATCAATCTGTCCATTGCGTCTTGTCTCTCTGAAGTCTGGGTTACACACTTTTCACTCCCTCAACCTTCTTGTTTATATTTTTGATTTCCATCTTAAGATCTGCAATCGATGTCTCAATTTTCTGCACAGACTTGAGGATTTTAACCACTGCTATTTCCATTGGTACCTCGGGTTGGGAGTCTTCCTCGTCGAAGTCAATCGATGATACCGAGGGGGACCATACTCTCGACATGGTCGCTAGGCCTTCCGTGCCTTTATGGAGAGTGAGCTGCTTTAGTTTGCTACTTTTTTGGTCTTGCCTCAACTTTTTCAGTTTAATTTGTTTAGCTGACATTAAAACAGTCCCCAATTGTCGACTTCAGTACTTTCCTTATCAAATGAGGTAGAAAATGAGTTTAATACTGCTGGGGGGTCCGGAGCTCATTTCTCTAGGCTGCTACCATCTGGATGACATCACCAGAAGTCCTTCTGGCAGATTTTAACTTAAGTTGTTAAAAGGCTGTCACATATCTTGTATGATACATGTTCTCTTTTTCATAAAGTTAAATCACTGTCCCACTCATAATGACTCAAATTCCATATGCCACATCATCACATTTATAACATAGAGTACAGTATATCCTGGCCCCCGGATTACCACCACCACCATAAGACCACTGTTCTCCACTGCCACCATAGGAAATGTGATCATGTGTCCCCCCGGACTACCACCACCATAAGACCACTGTTCACCACTGCCACCATAGGGAATGTGACTGTGTGTCCCTCTGGAAAACCACCACCATAAGACCGCTATTTGCCACTGCAGAAGTCATTTCAATCGATGACCATCCAAGACCATCATTACTGGACTGGAGAAGGATGCAGATGAAATCTGTGAAGAAGTAACCAAATAATAAACCATTAATGAGATCTACTTGCAAATATACTCCCCCCCCAAAAATAAATACTTACCTTCATTGACTTGAGAGTATTCCATTTCCAGTTTCATCACCAAAATTTCTCATAAAGCACTGGAATTTGCACACCAACAGTATGTGACCCATGATACAAAACAATACAATGAGTACATGTATATATATGTCAACCCCCCACCTAGAAAATACATATATATATATATATATATATATCAACTCACCAAGGCTACTATTAGTGTACACAAAAAGGGTACCCTTCCATCCGGTTGAGGTGATTGCATTGCATTCACGGGAAACGCAGCACACTTTGGACCAGCAACAGTTCTCTCATGGTCATCATTTCTGATGGAACACTGAATGGATTCATGTCATGTTATCCCTCCTTCACAAGGTTTGGCAAGACATTGTGCATCATGACATCATCATCACAGAGTATGTAAATATTCTGGACACAAGACAGTTATATTTTGTGGCTGCAGAAAAATTCTGGGGACTCTGTGTGAGCACTGTGCACATGAGTGACTGTGCAATACACTCTGGGGGACTTTACATGTGGTGTAATGCTCCCATTTCACTTTGTCAGCACTTGGGAATTTTCTGGACACAAGACAGATGCATTTTGGGGATGCAGAAAAATTCTGGGGACTCTGTGTGACCACTGCATGCATGAGTGACTGCACAATACATGCTGGGGGACTTTGCATGAGGTGTAACGCTCCCATTTCACTTCGTCAGTACATGGGAATTATCTGGACAGAAGACAGATGCATTTTGGGAATGCAGAAAAATACTGGGGACTCTGTGTGATCACTGCACACATGAGTGACTGCGTAATACATTCTGGGGGACTTTACATGTGGTGTAATGCTCCCATTTCACTTTGTCAGTGCTTGGGAATTTTCTGGACACAAGACAGATTCATTTTGGGGATGCAGAAAAATGCTGGGGACTATGTGTGACCACTGCGCACATGAGTGACTGTGCAATATATTCTGGAGAACTTTGCATGTGCTGTAATGCTCCCATTTCACTTTGTCAGCACTTGGTAGAATTTTCTGAACACAAGACAGTTGCATTTTGGGGATGCAGAAAAATTCTGGGGACTCTGTGTGACCACTGTGTGCATGAGTGACTGCAAAATAAATTCTGGGGGACTTTGCATGTGGTGTAACACTCCCATTTCACTTCATCAGCACTTGGGAATTTTCTGGACACAAGACAGTTGCATTTTGTGTGTTGTAATTGTGAGCACATAATGTCATACTTAAATTATATATTAAAGCAGCAGTGCAACAATCTGATGAAAATTTTGACCTATACATTTTTATACTATTTTAGATTGCCAACCATTAGTTACCTCTTGACTTGTATGATACCCTTCTTTTCACAATTTGTGTCTGCTTTATTACTTTTTTTATGTCTGAAAAAATAAAAGGAGCACACCTTTTAATATGACTCTGACCAGGTTTTCATCGCTATTTGCAGCTGTTTTTGAACAAATATTGTTCTGTGAGGTCATAAAACACTGCCTGCTGCATAATTGTTAATTTTACAACAGAAGTAATATATAAACAACTGATGGAGAAAATACTGGCGAAGACCTAGTCCGCACCGTATTAGAAGGAGTGCTTCTTTTATTATTTCAGACATGAAAAAAAGTACTAAAGCAGACTCAAATACTGGAAAGAATGGTATCATACAAGTCAGGAGGTAAGTAAAGTGGCAATGTAAAATGACATAAAAAAGTATAAGTCAAAATTTTCACCAGACTATTGTACTGCTGCTTTAATGTCTATTTCAAAAAAGAAATATTTCTGGACCCTCTGTAATGTTTACTTTGTGTCGGGACTTATGAAGTGTTTCGAAAAAAGCATGACTGAGCAGTCCAAGTATGTTGTGCTAAACTGCATGTGTGCTGTCAGTGTTCTTTCCTGTGTGCAGACATTGTCCAGCTTCATGCAAACATATATATGGTGTAACTTGTTGCAGTATGTAAAGAATAAAGATAAGAAAGAATATATGACGTATATTTTATTTGTACCATCAGCACCAGCGGAGTAAGTGATATGATATTTTTTCAGAGGGTATCGGGTCACTGTGCATCTCAGTCATTCACAGTGCACACATGACTTTGTGGAGATCATAGTCCAAAAAAAACACATGCTCTCCTAAAAGTCATGTGTGCAGTATGTGACTAAGGTGCACTCAGGCCAGACACATCTGAAATAATATCATATCACTTAGTCCACTGATGATGATGGCGACGATAAAATGTTTGTCATACTTATCTCTATTCTTTGTACCAAAAACACTGCAACAAGTCAGCATATATATGTTTGCAAGAAGCTGGACAATGTCTGACATACTAAAATGCCAGCAGAATAGGCCTAACGGTCTTTCATGTCTGCTTATTTGGTCAGCCCCCACCCTGGGAGCTGACCTTGCTGCCCCCCTCACCTTCTCTGGCTTCTCCCTTCCCAGTTCTGGATATTCTCACTGCACTGGATTTTGCTTCCAGAACCCTTCCCCTGTACCTGTCCTACCCCCTCTTGAACCCCTCCACCATCTCTGCCTCTACCAGCCCCCTGGGCAGCATATTCCATGGCTCCACCACCCTCTTAGTGAAGTAGCACCTTCTCCTTTCTCCCCTGAATCTTCCCCCTCTAGCTTCCGCCCATGCCCTCTAGTTGCTCCCTCCTCCTTACTTCAAAGCACCCTGACTGCTCCTCCCCTATTTACCCCCTTCATGTACCTGAAGACCTCTATCATGTCCCCAGGGTCCCTTCTCTCTTCCAATGTGTACATATTTAGCTCTTTGAGCCTCTCCCCATAGGTCCTTTCCCCCAAGCCCCAAATCATTTTGGTTGCCCTCCTCTGGATCCTCTTCAGGAGTTTAATGTCCCTCTTTAAGTGTGGCCTCCAAAACTGCACGCAGTACCTGAGGTGTGGCCTCACCAAGCAGTTATACAGAGGGAGTATCACTTCCCTCCTTCTGGAGGTGATTCCCCTACTGATGCATCCCAGCATCCTGTTGGCCTTGGCTGCTGTGACATCACACGCACACACACACACACACACACACACAGAAACAACACTGACTACACACATACAATTTAGCACATCATACTTGCACTGCTCACACCAGCTTTTCCACAACCACTCCACAACAGAAAGTAGACATTATTGAGGCACTGGATTATAATAACAGGGCAATAAGGAGCATGTATGTCTGTGTGTGTGTATATATATATATATATATATATTTAAAGGGAAGCAGTCAGCAACAGGAGCTCCTGCCCCCTGTAAGGCTTACCCTCTGGCTAAGCTTTTTAAGTATGTTGTGGCATTTTTCTCACGCTACCACACACTTCATTTTAATAAAGAAAAGTCAGCCACCTGGATGTATGGCAGATGCTATGGGGGCTACATTATGTGTAAAGGAAAGGTGCGTTTGGGCGATGTGACCATGCGCCTGGTCACTTTCGTATTGAAGCACATGGAGCATTGCCATTGTACCTTTACACATACGGTATAATCACAGCATCCTCCATACTTCCAGGTCACTGACTTTTCTTTATTAAAATGAAGTATTTTGTGGCATGAGAAAAAAGTGGCAACATACTTAAAAGGCTTAACCGGAGGATAAGTCTTGCAGGGGGTGGGACCTCCTGTTGCTGAATGCTTTCATTTAAACTAATACTGTGGCCTTCCCTCTGTCTGTTATTAAACATAAACAAAAGACAAAACACTACAGCAGTTGGGGGGGTGCTGAAAAAAAAGCTATTGGGGGATCCCCTGATGTTCCAGTAGCAGATAGAGCATTGACACAATCTGTAACTGGTGTTGCTCGATCTGCTCCACCTGCTGCTGGACAGCACCCACCCTCTCATTATTTTCCTCCACTGCGGCTCACAAAAGTGCTATGTCTACCTGAGTTGCAGGCAGTGTGGGGTCCACTGGTCTGGGGGGGAAACCAGGCAGTGGTGGTGGTGAGGGTGGTGCTGGTGGCAGTGGTAGTTGTGGTGGTGGAGCAGCTGCTGCTGTGGCCATCCTCCTGCTGCGGTGATGCACAACAGCAGCACCTTCTACCACTGTCACAGAAGAGCCAGCAGGTGGAGGCCTTGCCCGTTCGGTGGCAGCCTGCCACTCCACCTTGTGGAGGTTCAACATATGTGTGCACTGGCCCCTAGTCCCCAGATGTGTCCCCTTGGGGCCACAAAGCACCTGCACAGCACAAAGCAGACACACCACAAGGTTGCTGTCCCCCTGACAGAGTTGAAAAACTGCCAAACTGGGGAGCTGCGGGGGGGGGGACCAGGCACAGGAGGGGCAGATGCAGTGCCAGCAGCATGGTCACTCTCCTGGGGCTCCACCTGCTGCTGTGGAGGTGCTGCTTCTGGAGCTCCGATAGCTGCTACTGGTGGTGGTGGCAGACCTGGTGGAAGTGGCAGTGGCACTGGTGGTGTTGCTGCTTCCGGAGGGGGGGGGAGGCAGGACCAAAGAGTCTGGAGTGGCCCAACGCCACCCAGCTATGACCCACATACATGTGCACTCCCCTCTGGCCACAGGCCACATACTGTCCCTGGTCCATCACACAAAAAACTCCTTCCTTCTCCGATACGACAAGCGACTTCACACACTCACACAACACTGGCACACATACAGTCACACACACACAACAAAACTTATAAAACAAAGAAATCAGTCACTAAAAAAGAACTGACAAAACAGTACAAAAAAGCCCCTAAAGAATTAGCTTTTAAAAAAGCATTTGGATTTTTGGAATTTACTTAAGAAAGAAACTTGTTAACATGAACGCTCCTCTCCTACACAAAATGCTTCTTCTCTCTACCTCCGCAAAGGAGAAAGTGAAAGTATCTGCTTGTATGACTCACTTCCTTTCTGCTTGGCTAAAGCACGTGACTTACAGTACTGTAAGCCATGTGATGTGTGGGGAGCTGCCTAAAATGCCTATATTGTAGTCATTCCACCTTACTTCACTTTAAGGCAGAATAACAATACAAAGTCATAATAACAAAGCAAAGTGAGCACTTTCCAATGGCCACGTCACGTAACGTGATGATAACGCGAAGTGGCCACTTCACGCTCACTTCGCAGGCGGAATTTAATTCCGCTCCATCTCTAGTAACACTAAGACTCTAGTTGTTTCAACAAATACAGGTTTGAGACATTTAATAAGAACTGTATTTTATATAAATCTGATTAGATTTATTTATTTATTTATGAAATTTTGGTGACCAGGTAAGCCCACTGAGCCCCGGAGTTCCCTTTTTCAGGGGTGACCCTGGATTACATAGCACAAGAGAATAAACAGTGTGACAGCATTAATTCACATTACAGGTATCACAAGCAACAAACGGTCATGGTGTCAATTCAGGAACATAACAGTACATTTGGAATAAATAGGCTGATCAACAGTGATGATAAGTAGTACTTATCATTGTAGTTTAGCACTAGAGGAGGATAGGACCTGGTTATTAATTTTGTAATTAGCTTCAATATGTCTGGCATAAGGCCTTATGGCCCAAATGGGTATCAATCAATCAATCAAACTTTATTTAACCAGGCAAAATAATCCTTGAGTAAGCTTATTTGCAAGATAGTCCTGGGCTGGGATAGTAGAGATACAATTACACTTAGTACAGGTCTGATACATACAGAGAGATAGCAGTAACATCAGCAGCTAATGCATACAGTGAAACAGCAATAACATAAGTAGCTAATACAGGGTGAACAGGATTGAAAACAGAAAGGAAGGCGACACCTAGTCAGAGAAATTATATATACACAAAGCAATACACAAAATATGTACGATATGTGCACAAAGTATTATACAAACTATGTAAAAGTAAGAGTAATTGCTGAATCATGATGGAGACTGACCAAGGGATGTCACTACAGGGGGTAGGATGGAGGGATGGGAGAATGTCAATGGGGGGATGACTAATAGTAGAGGAAGGTTGAAACAACCAAAATATGAGCAGAGAGAGGAAAGAGAGAGGAGTGAGAAGTGCTAGTTGTGGAAGAAGTGCTAGTTGTATGCATAAGTGCTGGGTAAAAGAGGAGCCGAGCAGGGAGGTTGGAAGGAGATCACCTGTGGCAGGCACAAATATACCTCAGATTGTGGGCGAGTGACAGCTTAATGGTATGAGGACCTGGGAGGGAAGAAAACCTTAGTGTCTTTTACATGGTGTTCCAGAGGGTGGGGAGGGAGAAGTTAATAGCAGCCAGACCATGCCGAGTCCTTATTCTGGGCACATTGAAGGAAACAAGAGAGGTGCTCCTTAGGCTATACTTTCCCTTGGCATGCACAAATAGAGTCGCAAGATATGCTGGCAGCTTATCGGTTAACACCCTGTAGCAACACATGAGAGCATTTTTTGTCTCCTCAATGTAAGTGAGGGCCAAGCCAGCTTTTGACAGAGCAGGCAGTGATGAGTACGATGAGGCATGTCCAGGATAAACCACAGGGTGCGATGATAGAGAGTGTTGAGTTTACATAATGCCTGATTCAAACACTCTCTGTAGAGCAGGTCTGCGTAGTCTAGCAACGGCATGAAAGTTGTTTGGACTAGCCTCTTCCAGGCTTCTAGTGTGAGAAGGTGTATCCAACCAGAACCTTAGTTATTTGAACTTATCCACTATTTCCAGTGGTTCGTCAAGTAAGGTGTAGATCTGCAGGTTTGCTGGTGGCCCTAGGGTATATGTGGCATGTGGAGATATAATCATGGCTTTGTTTTTTTTGGCATTAAGCAGGAGTTTGAGTTTTATTAAGTTATGCTGAAGGATGATGAAGTTGTGTTGAAGCTTCTCATGGGCAAAATCCAGGAATGAGTTAGTAATGTAGAGAACTGTGTCTTTGGCGAATAAATGTGCATTACCTGTGCGTATGTGAGAGTCAGTATGGTTTATGTACACTGCAAACAGAATGGGGCCCAGGACAGAGCCTTGTGGTACACCCCGGGGAAGGATTTTTACAGGGGACAGTTCCCCTTGTGCTTTAATTTGCTGCAATCTGTTGGTGAGATAACATTTGAGCCACTTTGGGGCAGTATTGTCTAGGCCATGACTATTCAGGATATTGAGCAGCAGACTATGATCCATGGTATCAAAGGCCTTACTAAGGTCAAGAAAGAGGGCACAGATGTGTTTTTTTTTTTGCATCAAGGGCAGTATGCCAATCACTAGACACTTTGGCAAGGGCTGTTATAGTGCTGTGCTTGGGTCTAAAACCTAATTGGGCCAGGTTTAGGAGGTTTTCAGTTTCGAGGTATTCCCTAAATTGGGAATTGACAATTTTCTCCAGGATTTTTGAGAGGGTAGGAAGAAAAGAAATAGGTCAGTAATTATTCAGGTCAATTGGATCTCCAGACTTGAAAAGGGGAATGATATGTGCAATTTTCCAAAGGGGAGGTAACTTTCCTTGAGTCAGGGAATTATTAAACAGGTGGGTGATTTGGGCTGTTATGTGAAAGTAACCTATTTTCAGGAAAAAAAGGTTCTAGAAGATCAGTGTCACCACACTTTTTTTGTGTCCAGGGTCATTAATAGGTCCTACATCTGTTTGAAAGTTACAGGTTGAAAGCAGAAGGAGGAGAGTCTTGGGTTAGGGTGAAGGCTAGAGCTTAGACCATCAATGGCATCACTGTGGACATTAAACTTGCTGATGGGTGACTCATCAAATGCAAGGCCAGCTGTAGTGAAATGATTGTTGAGTTGCTCGAGAATGTCAGCTCTGTTAATGTATGATGCATTTCCTGCCACTTACTTAGTGGGCAGGGGGGAGGCTGTTGAGTAGCCTTCATCCTCTCTAAGAATATTCCAAAGTTTGGCTGAGGAACTTTTATTTTCTTCAAGGGCGGTCTGGAATAGCATGATTTTTCTGCCCTAATTAGCTTAGTGCAGTCATTCCTAGCTACCCAAAAGACAAGTCAGTCAGCTTCGAAATTTTGTTTTCCTGGATTTTTTCCACAGCACATCCCTGTCCCTGAGAACTTTCTTTAGGGTAGGAGTGAACCAGTCTGGGGACCTTTTCCTTGTTTTGATCTTCCTAAGTTGGGCATGTTTGTTTGTCAGCCCCACTAGTAGGTTTTGGAAGATATTACAGGCCTCCGTAATGGAGGGAGCCAAATAGAAATCCTACCAGTTGATATTTCCGAGGTCTGTCAGAAAAGAGTTTTTTTAGGCTTCTTTTAGCTTGTAGGTAAAAGTAGACAACCAGTTGGGGAAGCGCCGGATGCAGGCAGTGGCACAGTGATCACTAATGTTACTATGAAAGACCACTGTATGAGAGATGTTATGTGACTTACTGACAAGCATAAGGTCCAGAAGGATACTATGGCTGTAATTTTTCTTTATAGGGTGGGTGTTCTCAGAAATAATCTGGGTTGGCCCCTGAACATCACAGAACTCTTTAAGCCTGATTGAGCAGTCATTGTTCCAACTGAGATTAAAGTCTCCCATTATTATGCATACTAGGCTCACCTTATACAGCAGAGAGTGGAGGTGTGCTAGTAAGTCAAACCCAGCAGAAGGTGGCCTATAACAGGTGGATATTAAGAGGGCTACTTCTGGAGATAAGGTTAACTTTAGGGCAAGACAATCAAATTCCTTAGGCAAAGAGGTCCAGACAATGTCAGAGACAAGGTATTTGATCTTGGTATAGGTGGCAACTCCACCTTCCCTTGTTTGCCTATCTTGCCTAAACAGGCTATAGCCATACATACAGTATTAACTGTTTTGTCAGGGATATGACTCGAAAGCCATGTCTCTGATATTATAACTACATCAGGCAATGTGTGTATTACCCCAAGCTTGAATCAGGTAAAATTTTCTAGGTAAGCTACAAACATTCATGTGCAGGAAACCAAGGCCTTTTAATTGTGAACAGTCCTCTGGGGCACCAAGTGGGAGAGGTTGGCCAGGGTTAAGCTCCTCGGTCCCAGAACAGAGTAGGAGATGTACTAACAGTTTCCTGAGAGAACTTATAACCATTTTCAAAATGGCTTTATTTTGTTGTTTGGGTGAGAAGGTTTATGAGGAGTTTTGCTAGAGGAGGGGAGGCAACAGAAGAGAGATAGGGCATAGAATGCCACTCTAACTGGATGGTGGAGAGGTATTCGATTGTAGATAGTGGGTCTGAGCTGGAGATATGGAGCAGTGAGCATAAAGGAGCTGGTACCCCTCGTGTAGGGCTTGAATTGAGCAACCACAGTCTTGGGCAGATCTTGTTGCCTGGTTAGGTCTTGTAGGAGCGGATTATCCATTTATTTGGTAATGCGGACGGTTATTAGAAGGATCCATCCATAGATGAGGATGGTTGTCAAGGCAGCCATTCAAAAGGAGAGACTGCACAGTGCAAGGAGGGCTGGCTTTAAGTGTGCTACCAGGGCAGATAGCAGTGTCGCTTTAAGAATTACATTGCCAAGGCAGAGGAGCAGGTCCCCTTTATAGAGGGAGGCTGCCAGAGATATAGCACAATAGGCATGGGAGGAGGAGCGGCTGAACTCCCTGTGAGAAGTACTTAATGAAGGTCGGAGGTGGGAGAGGGTGCGGGGGCCGAAAATTCAACAGGTATCAGCTAGGGAACAGCATGGCCACCAAGCGGCAGGCTTGAAAAAATATATATGTAAGTTCAGCCAAATTATTTAATAGCAGGTATGAAGATTTAAAATATAACATGGGTCACTTATGTAGCCTCCTTTTCTGAATTTAGATTCCTTTTCTTTCTTTTTTTCCCTTTGTTTAAATAATTAGGATTAGAGGTATAATTTCAAAAAACAAGTGGTGGTAATTATGGTTATTTCCTTATTTTGGTTTTCAACTGATGAAGGGAGGGAAAGAAGGCTGGGCATAATTTTTTCTTTTTAGTTTTCTATATTTTGATTTGAGAGTACAGAAAGTATGATTGAAATACTTATCTGAGTTTATATGATTTTTGCCATGTTGTTTATATGCTTGTATATATTATTTTTTGATACAATAAAAAATTCCCGTATTGTTTTTGAGAAGTGCCATGGATCTTTAACATCCACCTGAACTGGCAGATGAGACCATGGTTTTACATCTCATTTGAAAGACAGCACCTCAGGAGTGCAGTCCCCCCCTCATGCTGCACTTAAAGTGTCAGCATTGGGATTTAACCCAAGTGCCAGGTGTTGGGATAGAAACCACAGCCTTCTGGTCTTCTAGCTTCAGAGGCAAGTGTGCAACCTGCTGAGCCACTGACACTGCTATTTAGGAAAGTATTATGCCAGGAGTCAGTTTAAAACATTTTTATTTCTCCTTCTAACCACAGATATTTAGGAATTGCTTGTAGCTGAAAGAAAAGAGAATGAAGGTAAACACTGTGCAGCTATTTGTATTGGGCATCTATGCATTAATGGATGGATTGCCTATATGGATCCACAGTGCGCAAGCAAACCTAAGTGAAAATACCATGCATTGGGGGTCCCATGGACCACTGGCAGCATTCATGGAGGGGACATGCACATCTTCTGTAAGTGATCCCCTGGAGATTAATGCAGCTACACGTGTCTTGGAGACACTGTTAGGTCAAGTTAACTGTAATGTGCTTATGTATTGTACTTTGTTTATGTCATTGTCTGTTGTTAACTATTTGTTTTAAAAAACCATGGGTCACCATTTTAAATGAGTTTTACTCAATGGCCTAACTCATTTAATAAAAATGAAATTAAATGAATGTATGTTCCGGGGGAGTGTCAGGGGGCATGCCTGCATTCTGTGCCATTCACAAAGATGTGGAGTGCTGACTGACGGGGTGCAGAATACACCAGCAAGAACCCATTGTAGCTGCTGTGCACTCCCCACATAGCACACCCTCTGGCCATGGCTGGACCAAGCCCCCCCCCCCCACCATTGCCATCCCAGCCGATCAGACAGGCAGGGAGGGCTGGGGGTAGTCATTCAGGCACTTGCTCATTCTTTAGTAAAATACTGGACTGGAAAATCCCACAATCCTCTGTAGGTTATCCACTATGAGACCAAGTCGGGCAGCTAATTGGATGCCTGCCTGTGTTCTCCAGTCTTACCCCATGCAACAGCGCACCAAGGTGACAGTTCCATGAACAGGCACCATGCATTGTCCAGCGATGCGGAATGCTGGCCACCTCTTGCCTATCCACAGGTGTGGAGTTACACATTCCAGGTATGTGTGAATTGTGTTGACCTGGCCCCACTTTAATACATATCCCCATAGTAACTACTTATATTAATTATAAATAAACATGACATAAGCTTTTATAACTAAAAATGTATTAATATCTCGGTGAATAGTGGTTTAGGAATAAAATAGAGCCAAACCATTTAAAATGAAGCCATTGATCCATATGTTAAAAATAATATTAAATTATGCAAAGTAACCTTATGTGGTGGCAAGTATAATATATTTGATGTTGACTCACTGTCTGTTAAGAGTGTTAATGAAATTATAATGAATAATTAATAACAAAAAACTATATTGTTTTTAAACAGAATTTCTTTTAAAAAATTCTTACTTTATAGACCATTTCTGTCTTGAGGAAGCAATGAGATAAATACTGTGAATAGTTGACTGTACATTAATCCTTACAGCACTGTGGTAGTTTGTCCTGACTCTATATATGTTCAAACATACTCAGCACTCACATTGGACCCATGCTAATCTGATGGTGATTTTTATTAAATAAATACCAGAAAACCATTATGTATTTGGTGAGTGTGCCTATCTCTGTGCAGACTAGGAAAGTGAGGTGCCACATACACCAAAATTTCATATGTCACCTGTTGTATCAATAGTAAGTGCCAGAGCAAGGCTACATACAGTAATTCTACCCCCCCCCCAAAAAAAAAAACAGGCATATGGGTATCCAAAAAACAAGTGGGACATAGTTTCTCTGCATTGATACAGGAAGATCTAGGGCGTATCTCTCCTACTGATCTTCATGTTTCAAGTTCTCCTTAATCCCCAATGTACCATGGCTAATCAGTCACATCATACTGGGTGTTGTTTATCCACTAAATTCACTAAAGCAACATTATGAGAATGTTGCAGATGCAATTACAGATTTGCAAATTTGTCTTCCCACTCTGTTTGCTTCTTTCCTGAATACATAGAAACATAGAAGTCGATGGCAGATGAGGACCGCAAGGCCCATCCAGTCTGCTCATTTCTTTTTCTACCTTATAAATGTGACACCGGCCTTTTCTCTGTCAATGGCCTATCTAACAATAAGGTCAGATTATTGCAATACAATTTTTTGTTTGTGTAGATGGAGCATGGAAACTATGTTAAGCATAGTAAAAAGGAGGATTGTATCAACTGATGAGTTTGAAATGATGGAATAGCACATGTTACAGTGGATACTCCAAAGTTAATTTTGGGGGGTGTCAGACAAGATGTCTTTGGCTCAACATGAGAAGGGGGAGGGAGGACAGGTGGAGGGAGGAAATGCTAAATGGGTCATTTTTGTTTTGTGGATGGAAAAGGTCGAAATATTTCTTTTTCACATTGAATCCTGTCAATTTTATGAATATTGATTACATCAATGGTACTGGTGCCCACACCTCAAAAAGGACATTAACCTGCTGGAGAAGGAGGCCTACAAAGATGAGAGCAGGTTAACAGGGTAAGACGTATGAGGAGAGGTTCAGGGCATTGAACATGTACTCCCTGGAGGAAGGGGGGGGGGACATGACTGGGACCTTCAAGTACTTGAAAGGAATAAATAAGGTGGATAATGTGGGTCTTTTTAAGCTGAGTGGCAACCATAACACAAGAGGGCACAGTCATAAACTGGAGTGGGGGTTAGGATAGAGGTCAGGAGGCACTTCTTCACAGACAGGGTGGTAGACACTTGGAATGCGCTGTCAGAAGAGATGATCTCATTGAAGACAGTGGGCAGCTTTAAGAGAGGCTGGGATAGGCTCAGAGGAAGGTAAGGATCATGGGTAGGGAGGATGGGAGGAGTGGGAGGTGGGGCAGGGACAGTAGCTGAAGCAGTGGACCCTGCAGTACCAGAAGACTAGATAGACCAAATGGCCTTCTTCTGCTGGCTTCTTCCTATGCGTGTATGTTCATATAATTACAAATATTAAAGGAACCTCATGAAATGTCAATGGATTACCTCCCCCCTTGAAAGATACACAATACAGTCTGGTCAAAAAAAAAAAAAAAACATGGATGTGGCGTTCTTGCAAGACACACTTTTAAATGACAAAGATATTCAAAAAAATAAAAAAGTGGGCTTGTTCTATATATCATTCACCAAGCCAATCTACAAGGAGTAAAGGGGTAGCAGTACTGCTTAGGAAAAAAATAAAGGTAAAGTTATTGACACAGCAATCATCAGACAGCCACAGTCGGATTATTTAATTAAAATATTAACAGAGCAAGTACATATTGTCCATGGCTCTATATTTGCCCAATTTAAGGGATTTGGTTAATTTCTAGCAGAGGTTAATATGATGTTAAATAACAGGAACTGCCCAGGTATTATTCTTAGTGACAATTTTAATTGCCTGTGAAACTGTCTACAAGACAATTCTTCCACACCAAAAAATTGGGATAAATACAAATCTCATTTGTTTGACAAGTTCTTGACTTCCAATAACCTTTTAGATATTTGGAGAGAGACACACGAGACAGAAAAAGTATATACTTTTTATTCAGCCAGAGACAACATGTTCTCCAGACTTGACTACATTTTAGTTTCTAAAGACTTAGCTATACATAGAAACATAGAAACATAGAATTTGATGGCAGACAAGAACCACTTGGCCCACCCAGTCTGCCCATTTCTCTACCTAATGGATAAGTTGCAGATCCTAGTTAACCAACAGCCTACTTCCTCCTACCCCCACCCCCTGGAATTGCCTTATGACTGTACCATGCAGTCTTGAATTCCACCACTGTTTTTGACTCCACAAACTCCTCAGGAAGGCTGTTCCATGCATCCACAACCCTCTCAGTGAAAAAATACTTCCTCACATTACCTCTGAGCCATCCCCCTCTATCTTCAAATTGTGCCCCCTTGTTCTTGCACACCTCTTTTTCTGACAGATGCTACCCTCTTAGACTTTGTTGATTCCCTTGAGGTACTTGAAAGTTTCTATCATGTCCCCCCTCTCCCACCTTTCCTCGAGGCTATACATATTAAGCTCCTTAAGTCTCTCTTCATATGTCTTCTGGTGCAGACCCTGCACTATTTTAGTTGCTCTCCTCTGGACTGCCTCCATCCTGTCTATGTCTTTGCGGAAATTGGGTCTCCAGAACTGCACACAGTACTCCAGATGGGGTCTTACAGTGTTTGAATATAGATGCACATATAATAGTTAATAATATCTAACCACAAAACGGTAACTTTCAATATAACATCATCATACAAATCAAGGCACTCAATGGAAAATTAATAATATTCTATTAGCAAACAAAATATTACAAAAAAAAATTGAAACAGCTAAAAGCAATTTTTGTGAGGATAATTTGATGTGTAACAACAATATTACACACTCATGGGATGCATTAAAGCCTATCAGGGGTATTCTGATTTTTTTTAATTCAGCTTTTACTTTACGGGTGAGCCCTGTGCCTGTCCCCATCTCCCCCCTGCAGACACCCCCCCCTTGGACATACCTGGAGTGAGTCTCCCAGAGATTTCCCCCTGAGGTGGGGCTGGAGGGGGGAATGCCATCTCCCCAACCCAGTCTTCTCATCCAGAGTTGCCCCAGGTGTTTGAGTGGTGGTGTGGGTCCTGGAAGGTGTGCAGGGAAGAGGCAGTGGCTCACTTTAGATTCAATTTTCTATTCTGTCTCATGAGCCTCTACCGTACACTTGTCCTGCTGAGTTACGGTCCCTCCCTTCGAGCCTCTCATTGCTTGCACTAGCATTGGACCTCCAGCTGGTAGCAGTCAAATGCTGAGTGAGCTGGGCACTACACCCCAGGAGAGGAGAACAGTACCTGGGATGCTCAGTCCTCTGCCACCTTGCCGACCCTTGGCAATCCGTGCTTGTTTCTGAACATGGGTCACCAGCATGGCTGTACTTGGTCCTCCTGAATTCATGTAGGCCATTCTTTCATCCCTTACAGCCAGGGCATCCTTGGTACTAAACAAGCTGGGTGCTTTGGCCTTTGACTCCTTC
The DNA here is from genome assembly GCA_016271365.2 of Neoceratodus forsteri. Classification (NCBI taxonomy): domain Eukaryota; kingdom Metazoa; phylum Chordata; order Ceratodontiformes; family Ceratodontidae; genus Neoceratodus; species Neoceratodus forsteri. The sequence continues at coordinate 478,131,096 of CM057452.1, read as the reverse complement.
CCCTTGAGCCTAACACACTCCTCTGTGGCAATTGTTTTTCCCTTGATGATGGACCACCTTTGGTCCACTTCCATATCCACTTGGATGCTTGCCAGGTGATTCCTTAGCAGCACACCCATCTTTCTGAAATCTGCCTTCCTAAAATCCAGGATTTCAGTTTTAGTGGGACCCTTTTCCCTGCCCATGTCCAACCGGAACTACACTGTGTAATGGGCACTTCCATCCAGGGGATCTTTGACCATTATATCCTGGACGTTCTTCCCATTCATCAGCACCAAATCAAGGATTGTCCTCTCCCTGGTAAATTCTGTGATGCTCTGAGTTAGGAACTCATTCAGTAGTGCATCTAGGAATACCTGACTCCTGGCGCAGGTTGTGACTGGCACCCTCCAATTCCCTCGGGCAGGTTGAAGTCTCCAACTATTACCACCTCTCTCTTCTCTGCAGCAGTCAATATTTGTGAGTTCAGTTGCCTGTCTCTTTCCTCCTCCTGGTTGGGTGGTCTGTAAATGACCACCAGCCTCACCTTTCTCCCTCAATTAGATGGTAACTGAATCCACATTGCTTCCATCATCCCCCTCTCTGACTCCTCTCTCATGCACATTATCCCTCCCCTGATATACACCACCACCCCTTCCCCTTTTCCTACTGCCCTGTCTTTCCTGTATAATTTATATCCAGGGACTGAGAGGTCCCAGTCATTGTTTGAAGTAGCCCCTGTCTCAGTGATCACCATGATATCCACTCCCCTGTCTGCCACCAATGCTTGCAGGTCATTTATCTTGTTTCCAAGACTTTGTGCATCCAGGGGCACCTCCTTCCACCTAGAGTCTGAGCCTCTTTCCCTTTCCTCCCATCTGCCTTTCTCATTTCTCTCTGCTGCTTGTGCCGTCCACCCCCAACTGTTAACCCCTTCTCTCCCCCTCCACTTCCACCCTCCAGCCCCACTACTAGTATAATGATAAGTCTGCTGACCTACTCTTCCTGGATTCTCAGGGCCTGCAGGCCCACTTGCCCCACCTAGTAGTTTAAATTAAGTTTATGGGTCATATACCCTCCCAGTTTGTCCCTGAGGATCCTGAGCTCTCCTCCCCCCAAATGAGGCACAGTCTGTCTGGTGCAAAATGTGCTTTATTTGAATGTGTATGTCCTCCAGCCTCCAATGCAGTCATGCCCTTCCTTTTTGCACCATTCCCTCAGCCAGTCATTGAATTCCTCTGTCCATTTCTTCCTGACCATGTTGGCTCTCAGTACTGGCTCCTGGGAGATCCTGCATATAACCCTGAATCTATCTTATACTAACCCCACCTCCTCCCCGGCTATGTCGCTGGTGCCTAGGTGTATAACTATGGTTGAGTTCCCTCCAACCCCCCCCTCACAAGCACCCCAGTTCTAGGGCACATCCTGTCTGTTGTCATCCATGGTATGCAGACCACCTTCCTACCTCTATTTGGGCCCCATTCCATCCCCAGTGAATACCTGTAATTATAGAGTCCACTAGGGTTACCACCCTTCCATCTCCTCCATTCCTGCTTCCATCCCTTCCTTCTCTGACTGGTGTATGCTGCTGCTACTCTGTCCTGGATGACATCCCACCCTTAATCTCCCCAATCCCTGCTTCCCTGATGCATCCACAGCCGCTACTTACCCCTCCATCTGTTTTCCCAACCCGCTCTATGTCCTTCCCTTTCTGGCCACTCACACACATCATCTCTGTCTTCTCTCCTCCTGTTAACTTACCCCTTCCTTTCTCCCTCCAACACCCTGCTTCACTCTCCATGTCCCTTCTTCCCCACCAACCTTGACTGCCTTATATGGTCTTATCCCCCCATCCGGTTCTTCTTCCCCTGTTGTCTTTACCCAACCTCTCTTCTCACCTCTTATTCCCCAATCCTCACTTCCAGACAATGGGTGACATTTATTCTTTAAAGGTATCCCTTTGAATGCTATCATTCCTGTTGCATCCCTCTGAGTCTTACCCCTCCCACCAAAACTTGCCACTCCCCCTCCTTGGTCTCCATGGCCCTCCGAGGTAGGGGTACTCCCAGATCTTGGGTGATCCTCTCTATGCCCTTCCCCTACCTGCTGACCTTGCTCCACTGGGCATCCCCCATATGTCTTTCTCTCCCCTGCCCTGTTCTTCTTACTCTTCACTCCATCCTCCCCAGCTCCCATCTGAGCTGCCTTATGGCTGTCTTTAGATGCTCCAGGCTCCTGCACACTAAACAGCCCCCTGTTACCCACATCATCCCCAGGAAGACTGCCACTCCACAACCATTACAGCACACCATTCTCTTCTCACTGTCCTGGTGCCTGTACATGCTCCTATTCCCCTACATTCTCTTGATTCTTGCTTCTTTTAACCCACCAGAAATGTACCTCTGTACATAGACCAGTTGAGGATGTCTACAACAGCCTCCAAATCACCTCAGTGCTCCTACTCCTTGTTTGATGCTCAAAATGAATGCAAGCTGACCCAGATAGGGATCAGCTGCACTCCCTTTCTTGTAATACCCTTGTGGGCTTGTGCCAGATAGCATCCTTTCTGCCCTCTGTAGGACTCCTTTCTAATCTGCTATATAGTTATAAGATGGCCCTAGGTAGGAATCAGCCGCATTCACCTTCAAACACCTTACAGTGTATTTCCTTCCCTCCAATATAACCTCCACTGACCAGCAAGGCTGCAACCTGCAGTCCTCCCTGCGGAAGCCTTGCTGATTTCCTCAGATGCCACACTCCTGCTTTGTGGCACTCACACTTTGGGGTTGCTCACACTTCAGGGTTGCTTGGCAGTGTGGGTATTAAATAGGAATTGCAACCTCCCTATTGGAGGTCTGCAGCCACATGGTCTGCTGGGCCCACCATTCAGGCAGCCTGGTCTGGTAATGCACCCACCCTCAGTGCTCCAACTGCTGGTGTCCTCCTTCTATCACACCCCCACAGCTCCTGAAACTCACAAAAATATAGTTTGTTTTATTGTTTTGATTTCAAAAAAGCAAATCCCATCCCAGCAAAGCACTCCACACAACCACCCCTTATCTGGTTAATCCTCCTCTGCTACCCTCGTCATGCTCAGCAGCATCTGGAAGAGGATGTGGACTACACAAGCAAGCTGTTTTAAACTACAGAAACTACAGTCTCCATTTTGGAGGCCTGCAGTAGCATGGCCCACTGGCCTGCCACTCAGCCCAGTTGGTCTGGCTCAGTACCCACCCTCAGCCCACCCACTACTGACGCCCTCCCTCCACCCAGTCCCCACAGCAGAATGTTTAATCAGACCTATCACAATTGAAGAAGTAGAAGATACATTATTAAATATCGTAAAAGGAAAACATCCAGGCCCAGATGGCTTTACTTTAAAATTTTATGTAGCCTTATTGCCAGTTATTTCATCATTATTAAAAAGTCCTTTCACACAAATTCAAGTAAAACACAGAATGCTAGATTCATTCAGAATGGCATAGATAGATAGATAGATAGATAGATAGATAGATAGATAGATAGATAGATAGATAGATATTTTATTTATATAGCACCCATCTCCGGAGACTCTGGGTGCTGCACAATATAACACATATAGCATACAAAACATCTTTAAAAATTGGATAGAACAAATTTAAAACAACAACAACAACATAAAAATACAACTGGGAACAACAGCTTAACTATCAATGAAGCAAATACTGCTATTTTTAAAACACCTTCCAGTGAAGGCTTGTTTGAATAAATATATATTGAGGTCCTTCTTAAAGGCTTCCACTGAGGGGGCCTCCCTAAGGTAACCAGGCAGGGAGTTCCACAGGGTAGGTGAGCTGCCACAAATGCTCTATCACCCGAATGATGCAGCCTAACCCTGGGAACTCCAAGGAGGCCACCCCAGGCAGAACGGAGAGCCTGGGCTGGGTGGTACAGCACAAGGAGCTCTTGCAGATAGACTGGGCCCCTCATGTGCAGGGTCTTATAGGTCAACAACCCTATCTTGAAGACAACCCTCCACTGGATTGGCAGCCAGTGCAGTTCGCAGAGTGCCGGGGTGATATGTTCACATCTTTTCACCCCATCAATATTCTCGCCGCTGCATTCTGCACCAGCTGCAATCTGCAGAGGTTGCCTCCAGATATCCCTAGGTACAGGGCATTGCAGTAGTCCAACCTGGAAGTGATGAAAGCATGTACCAGTGTGGGCAGGTCATCAGGTGGGATCAGGGCTTGAATTCAGGCAATATTCCTGAGTTGATAAAACCCCTTCTCACCACAGCCGACACCTGTGCATCAAATATCAGACTGCCATCCAGGATTACTCCCAAATTCTTCACCTGCCTAGAGGGGGCTAATAGCACCCCCCCCAGCACAAGGTCAAGGGGTAATGATACACCCCCCACCCTCCGCCATGATGACCCGGCTCCACCACCAGTACCTTAGTCTTATCTGGGTTAAGCTTAAGCCAATTGTGAGTCATCCATATCTGGATTTCCTCAAGGCAGCTGTTAAATACAGACTCTGACACCTGGCTATTGGGAGCACAAGACAGGTACAGCTGGGTATCATCTACATAGCAGTGAAAACCCAGACCATACTGTCTGATAATGCCCCACAGTGGTAGCACATACACCGTGAACAACAGAGGTGACAAGACCGACCCCTGCAAAACACCACAGCACAGAGGCTTCGGATTTGATGAGAAAATTCCCATGGTCACCCTCTGCACTCTATCTGTCAGGTATGACCTGAACCAGTTGATGACATTTCCGGACAGGCCACACCAAAACCGCAGTCAGTCAAGTAACACCTCATGGTCTACAGTGTCAAATGCCACAGAAAGGACTAGAAGAACCAGGATGGTACAGTCACTTCTATCCCTCGCCATCAGGAGGTCATTAAGAACCCTCACCAGGGCCGTCTCTGTACTATGCCCGCTCGGAACCCAGACTGGAAAGGCTCATAGGTGGAGGAAGCAGCAAAATGTCTCTCCAGCTGAATGGCCGCCACCTTTTCGACAACCTTCCCTAAAAATGGGAGGTTTAAAACAGGTCTGTAATTGTTGAGGCAGTCCAGGTCCAAAGATGTTTTTTTTTCAAAAGAGGTCTGACCAGAGCCTCTTTCATGGCTGAAGGAAAGATCCCACTCCTTAATGAACTCCAAACTACCCCAGCAATCACAGGATCAATCAGGTCCAAACATTCCACCAAAATGCGAGTTGGGCCTGGATCTAAATCACAGTGGGTCGGCTGCAGCTTAGAGATTATCTCTACCACCTCCCCAATACCATTCAGCTCAAACTCATCCCACACAGGAGGAGTGCTCTGACTCAACTCAGGCTGGACCACGCAGCCCTTTCGAGAGGCATTAAACAAGACCTCAGCCCTGATGGTGGACACCTTGTGAGCGAAAAACAGAACCAGCTCCTCACACCTTATGCTCAAACCTACCCCTTCAACACCCAGACAGGCAGGATGTAAAAGCCTGTCCACTGTGCAGAAGAGCTGAGTTGATCTGCTTCTCACTGTACCAATCTCCCTAGACAGAAACTCCGTCATTTTATGGGAGATTGCCCGTGATAGTACACATAATGTGACCTCAGGGCAAATTTGTCTGCCACCAGGCCAGATCTCCTCCAACACCTCTCTAACCTCTGCACCCTAGTCTTTAAACCTCAGAGATTCTCATCTTACCAGGGAGATCTCCAATGAGTAGACAGGAGTTGGACACACATCGGTGCGATTGAGTCAAAGGCCACACCAACAGCCCCATTATAGACCACTGCTGCCTCCTCCAACCCAATAGCACAAACTGCCTCAACACCCAACAGGTCCAGCACAGCCAAAAGGTCCTATGAGAATACTCCCCTTACCGACCGGTACTGGACCATCTCCATAGGGACAGGACCATCTGGGGGGGTCCTAAATGTGAACCCCATGGTGCTATGATCCGACCAAACCACCAGATCTACACTAAGGTCCATAATATCTAACTCAGAAGAAAAAAACAGGTCCAGTGTATGGCCACACAAGTGCATCGCTGTTGTTACCTTTTGTGTCAGGCCCAGTGCCCCCATACTCCCGAGAAGGTCTATCCCAAATCTTGAAAGCCCCCCGTTGACCCAGGCATTGAAATCCCCCATGATCAACCACCTGCGGGACTCCAATACCAGGCTCACAATGAGCTCCTCGACCTCTCGCAAAAAATCCCCATCACTATCTGGGGGACGATAGAGCAGGAGGACACTAAAGCTCGCACCCACACCCCCTCTGGCAGCCACACATTCAAAGGACCTTATAAGGCCCAAAAGCAGCACCATGAGGTTCAGGCTAGATTTAAAACAAATGGCCACTCCCCCGGCCCTATGATCCTTCCTCGGGCTGTGTATCATAGAGTATCCAGCTGGCACTTCCACCTCTTAAATTGGGACGGCATTTTCATCCAGCCAGGTCTCTGTGTTGCAAGCCAGATTGACAGAGGATATCAAGTCTGCCATTATAGCCGTCTTGTTCCTTATCAATCTGGCATTGCACATCACAACCCGAATAGAATGAGGTGAAGCAGCTGGACCAGTCATCTGCCCACACTCTAAGGTGGAGCACTTGGGTATGGGAACCAGACAAGGCGAACCCCCTTCAAGCCCCCATTTTGCCCCAGGACATCTCCTTGACTTCACCACCTGAATCCTGGACACCCTGTCAGTGACTCGGGAGACATCCCGCCGGGCCCTCCCCCTCTGGGCTATCCCTAAAGCCCTACATCTTGAGTAGGCTTCCCACAACAATACTGGAAGCTCGAAGGGGAGAAGGCCCTGGAGGTTATCACTCAAGTAGTTGTGCCTAACAGGTCCCAAACCCAAACACATTTCTAAGAACAAAAATAACTCACTCAATAATTCAAAACTTCTCAAATATCACACCTTCACCACCCACAACAATACACCCTCTATATTACACAACCACACTTTTTATATACAAAAACAAACACAATCAGTAATTCAAACTCCTCAAATACCACACCTGTACCATTCACGCCAATACCCCTTTTACTCAATCGCACTTCTTTCACACACCTTTCACCAAAACAACTTTCACGCAGCACACAATTAAATATTTAATAATTTCAGTGTCTCCAGGAATTTCACAGACAAAAAAACAAGAATTTCTTTTAAAGTTTGAATCCCAGAAAGTTTTTTAAAAGTTCAAAAGAAAAATGTTCAAAATTTCACAGCATATACTGAGGAGCTGTTACCACCACAGTCCAAGCAATTTAAGAACCCAAGAGGCTCTCACCCTTTTAGCTCTCACTAAACTTTTTAACTGTCCACTATTCAGTCTATTGAAGCAGTAGTTCCAGAACTACATAAAGTTGTAGTCCTACTCACTGAGTTCTCTGCACATCTGGGAAGGAGCAAGAATCATCAAGTCCAGTCAGTCTTCTATATACATATACTGCAGCCATAGTTTTTACAGATCTTCCTGACCCAACCAAAACCTCAGAGTACTTCAGGGACTCCCCCACAGCAGCAGTCACCCTTCAGTGGCTGCCCCGCCAGTTCTCACTGTTTCTGGTTGAACACCCTCCAGTGTCCGACCCTCCTATCATTACTTCCTGAAAAAGGAAAAAACCTTAGTTTTATGGAAAATTATTAACCAGTTTCTATTTTAAATGAAGACTATAAAATACATAAAAAATTACAGAATGATGAAATGCTCCCACTTTTAAATAATCTAATATACCGAGACCAAGCTGCTTTATCCCACAAAGATCTATTCATACACATATGTATAGGCTTCATTTTCTAATTGAATACATACAAAAAGTAAAAAACAAAACAAAAACAAAAAAACTTTATGCCTCCATTAAAAAAGATGGACTGTAGTAAACATAGAAAATACATAGACATTGATGGCAGATAAGGCCCATCCAGTCTGCCTGGTACTTTGGGATAATGTTAATCAATAACTGAAGGGGGATATATTTGTTAAACCATCATACATTACTTACACAATTAAAAGACAAGAGACAAAGTCCCATTGTCTCTATGGGGCAAGATACAAATCATCAAAATTCTTGAAATTCCATATCTATCCTTTGTTCTTCAAGTAATTATTGCTAATGATAGACAGAATTGGTTTAAAAAATTATTTATTAGAAACTTTTTGTGGAACTACAAGCAATCCAAGATATCTTGGGAAAAACTTTGCTTGTCTAAAGATTAGGGGGAAGGGCCCATATATGGAATCTTGCTATTAGTGGTGGGCAAAGTGGGCTCAATTCGCTCAACGAAGTGATTCGCGGAGCAAAGGTGAATTTACGGAGTACTCCACAATGCGAAGCGGAGTAAGGCATAAGGCACGTTATAATGGGTAACACGAAGTTCATTGAAAACAATAACCACATTACTCTGCCTTCCCAGACCACTACTCCACCAATTTTAAAGGCAAAGTGCATTGAAAGCAATGTACTTCGCCTCACTTCGCCTTGTTTTTAAGCTTCAAAGGTGAATCATGGGATTTCAGGTCACATGGGCTCTATATTGTTCTGCACAGCCTCACTTCAGGGTAGTATGTGTAGGAAGCTGTTGGAGACAGCATGCTCTGATAGCTGTCTGTGATTCAAATCTTCTAAAAGCTGTTAAAAAAGACTTTTTGAGTAATTTTTTTTGCTCAAACTTTAGTTCATCAATTATAGAAAACCCTCCTGTGTTCGTATCATCGAGCGTTTATTGTTTGTGTACGGATTTTATATGTTAATGTACAACATTGAGTCTGTCTGGTAAGAGACAGTGAAAGTGTGCTTTGGGGAGGGGCGTATCTGTGGTGTAGGTAGATTTAAGTTGGAGAAATAGGGAGTTATTTGTTTTTTGGTTATATTTTTGTTAAATAACTGACAATGTACACACAGTAATATTGTCAGTAATTGTTGAAATTTTTTTGCTGATTATGTGTTGTGTGGATCTGGTGCAGCAGTTCATAATTTCAGGTTGTTTACAATATGTAGTATATTACTGAAGTTTTCAATTTGCTATGCATTACTTTTAGACAAAGTGTGTGTGTGTGTGTGTGTGCTCGGTGAGTGACATCAAATAATACAAGTTTTATTGTGCCACAGTGTAATTGCAGGCACAGCAGTGTGAACCTGCTATCCACTGCAGCTGCATGATTTTGTACTGCCATTGTGGTATCTTTTCTTTGTTTTGCTGCTTGCACTGCCATCAAAATCTGCAGTCAGTTCCCCCCTTCCCCCAGGCAAAATGAATTATTTTCCAGATTGGATTGTTTGTGTCTTCAGCACCACTGGTTAGTTAAGGTGTTGTTGAACTTGTGAATTTGCGTCTGTATCTGTTGCTGAAGCCACAGTCATTTTTTTGGCTTCACATCCAGCGTCCCCCCACCCAGAGTGAATGTTCCAAAATCTAAATTTGTTTAAATATATTGTTGTTGATCCCCCAAAATGCCTGCAATGAGACATGCAAGCAATGCTGTTTCTCACCATGGCACTGCTTCCTGTGGTAAGATTGTCTGTTGGCATGGTAGTACGCAGACGCAGAAGTGCATTGCTCATGTGAGGAAAGGTATTTCTCCTGCAATGTTTTTTACAGCCCAATCAGTAGCTTCACTCATAGTTGGAGGAGATGATGTTGTCCCAGCCAGTGGTGTTAGTGCAGTTGCTGGTGGTAGTATGAGTATTGCTTCCTCAAGTTCCACTTCTGACCAGTGTACCATGTCCAAAAATATAGTGGAGTGTGAAGCAGTGCGAGTGAGTGGCAGTGTAGATGATGTCATACTTCCCAGTAATATCCCAGTAACTGAACATGAGGATTCTGATAATCATGTCAATGATAGCATACAATGTGACATTTCTCCCACCATGGTTCATGTCATGCATTTTCCATGCAGTGATTCACAGTGTGGTGAAAAAATATCAGGTGATGGTGTTGATGATGATGAATCTGATGATGATAATGTTGCTGTGGTTGCAACATGCAGTCCACATGCCAGCATCCAAGCAGAAGATGTGGATGTGGTTGATGTTGCTGAATATGATGATGATGTAATTGACCCCAGTTGGGAACCGTAGAAAAAGAAATTCAAGGTGGCTGTGTCTGGCTCTGTTTGCATTAATCCCCCTTCCTCCCGTAAAAACTTGTGATTTACCAGTTTCAGTTGATGGTGATGATGATGATGATGATGACCCAGTAATAATGATAGGTAGTCATGGTGGTCAAGTCTAAGGGTGTCCTACCGAAAAATCACGTAGCACCCCCCCCCCACTTCATGGCTTAAAAGAACGTAGTCCAATACACAGCATTGGGGCCATATTAAAAGCCGAGCATCACAGTCCCTTGTTTGGGATTTTTTTGTGCAAGATACAAATGATGATTCAGTTGCATTCTGCCAGGTTTGCCATGTGCGTGTGAGTCGAGGTAAAAAGGGGAGCCATCTGGGCACAGGAGGACATCATATACATCTTAAGAACAGGCACATGGCACTGTGGACCCAGCACAAGATGGTAGCTAATACCACAGTGGGGAGTTCACCCTCGTCATCAACCATAATGAGCGTGATATCCCCTTCCATGACTGTTAAATAAAATAGGAAATTAAATGTGTGCAGTAGTGATGAAATAAGAGCAGAGGATTACTACAGGCATGATGAGGTGGAGGAGCATAATGATTTTGAAATGTTGTCCAGTGCTGGTGAGAGTAGCAGTTTTGGTGGTGGTGTTGGTGAATGCAGTATGTCTCGTGCAAGTGGTACATCAACCCCGGTTGGTAAATGTGGCAAAATAACTGCATTTGTGGGTTTGTCATCATCACCTGTGCAACCGTCTTCATCAAACGTCCACACTCCACCCCCTGCCATTCGCAGAGTAGAACCAATTGTCATCACACCCCATGTAAAGCATTTAAGTCATCCCACGTTATAGAGTGTTTTTGTGCATAAGCTGAAGTACCCACACAATCTTACAGTGTTACGTGAACTTAATGCTGCTGTAGCTGAAATGCTGGCAATTGATCTTTTGCCCTTCTCCTTTGTGGAGAATTCTGGGTTCCAGCAGTTTGCTGCACGTGCCTGTCCAAAATGGAAAGTCCCATTCAGGACATACTTTTCGACCCATGGTGTTCCCGAGTTGTACCGTACTGTGTCCGACTCAGTAAGACATGCCCTTCAACATTCCTTCTCTCCATTCAACCATTTAAGTATGGATATGTGGACAAGTGGCAAAACAGCGGGAAGTTCATATTTGTGTATAACTTCACACTGGGCACAGGTGTCGGGGGATGTTTGTGCTGTTGGTAGTGTGAGTAATCAGTGCAGTAAGGTGGAGTGTCATGGTAGCAATCTTCCAGGAATTCGACAGCATGCAACGATTGCTATGCACAATGTGACCTGTTCACACACTGGTGAAAACATGTTGGACATGGTACTGACTTAAATTGACAAGTGGCTGAAGTCCCTGAGAGTTGGGTTCATAGCAAGTGACAATGGGTCAAATGTGGTAAAATGCATCACGTATGGTGGCTTTTTTCCGGTTCCATGCATGGCCCATTGTTTAATCTTGTGGTGCAGGAGTTTCTGCAGCACCCTGATGCAAAGGAAATGCTGACAGTTGCACGCCATATCTGTTCTCACTTTTCACAATCTACAAAGGCCTGTGACCAACTTCGGCAGTTACAGATGTGAAACAGCCTCCCTCAGCACTGCTTGAAGCTGGAAGTTGTCACCCCGGTGGAACTCCACTTTGTACATGGCAGAGAGGTTGTATGAACAATACAAAGCCTTCTCAGAATATCTTGTCATGCACACTAGCTGTGACAGTTCCGGGATCTCCATGTCTATGATGACTGAATAGCGGTGCCTCATGGACTCTGTAATAACAATTTTGTGGCCTTTTGAACATGCCACACAGGCAGTGAGTGGCGAGTCTGCCTCCTTTAGCCAATCAATTCCACTGCTGTAGGTGCTGAGGCAGACATTGGTGAATGTACAGCATAGCCTTGATGTTGCCAACGACAGTGCTAGCAGTATGTTACTGAAACACATGCTGACAGTATTCAACCAGAATCGTTACATCTTGAGCATTCAGTGTAGTGACAACTTTGCAATAGCAACAATGCTGGACCCTCGATACAAACGTGGAATTGCTTCAGTACTGGAGGGTGGGCCTGAACAGGTAAAAAAGTCAGTAGGCAACTGGTGCGCTTGGTTCATGGGGCACAGAAGTCATGTGCCAAGGTCAGCAAACCTCAGCAGCATAATCAGGCTGAAGGTGCACCTGGAGGAGTATCAAGCATATCCTGTAAGGGGAAGGGGACTGCAGTTCCAGGTGGTCTGTCATCAAAAGTGGTTGGCATCAACCCACTTTGGGAGGCTTTGTCCCAAGTAGGGATTTGTGAAATAAATGATTCCAGAGAACAGGATGATGCATCAACCATTGGCTTAGTGTGGCACAAAGAATGGTTGAGTCATATTTGTCTGAAAACAGGTATCTGTCAATAACTGATGATCCTTTTTATACTTGAGTGGAAAGATCTGTGAATGGCCCGAGCTGACTGCAATGGCACTGAAGTACCTGACATGCCTACCCTCCAGTGTAAGTGTTGAGAGGGTATTCAGCTCAGCAGGTGCAATAGTTAGGGATTGTTGGACAAACCTCTTTCCTGCAAATGTTAGTTTGCTAACATTCATAAAAATGAATGAGAGGCACATACCAGCACAGACTGCAACCTCAGTATTCATACCCCGACCTAGTCATGGTTTTGGTGTTGTAAAAATGGACCATCCTGATGGCACTGGCAGTGGCAGCATGAAACCGCCTATTACTGACGTAGATGATGACACAATGGAGAAAGAATTTCCCAGTGGTCAGACTTCAGTCATAGATGACTGTGAGGGAAGCTTTCTTTATGAGGATGATGACGAGGTTAATGTTGGCAGGTTTTAACTGAAGTTGTTAAAAGGCTGTGACATTTGCTGTATGATACATGTTTTCTTTTTCATACAGTTCAATGAGTGTCCCACTTAGAGTGTGACTCAAATTCCACATGTCACATCACATTTGTAACAGAGACCACAATATATCCTGGTCCCTGTACCATGACGATAAGACCGCTGTTAGCCACTGCCAAACCAGGGAATGATTTTGTGTGCCCTCTGGACCACCACCGTGACGCCGTTAGCCACTGCCACCATCGGGAATGACTTTGTGTGCCTCCCTGGATCACCACCACCATGACTGCTGTTAGCCACTGCCACTACAGGGAATGACTTTGTGTGCCCCCCTGGACTACCACCACCATGACCCCTGTTAGCCTCTGCCACCACAGGGAATGACTTTGTGTGCCCCCCCAGACCACAACCATGACTGCTGTTAGCCACTGCCACCACAGGGAATGACTTTGTGTGCCTCCCTGGACCACCAACATGACCACTGTTAGCCACTGCCACCACGGGGAATGACTTTGTGTGCCCCCCGGACCACAACCATGACTGCTGTTAGCCACTGCCACTACAGGGAATGACTTTGTTTGCCCCCTGGGCCATCACCATGACCACTGTTAGCCACTGCCACCACAGAGAATGACTTTGTGTGCCCCTCTGGACCACCACCACCATGACTGCTGTTAGCCACTGCCACTAAAGGGAATGACTTTGTGTGTCCCCTGGACAACCACCACCATGACCACTGTTAGCCACTGCCACAACAGGGAATGACTTTGTGTGCCCCCCTGGACCACCACCACCATGACTGCTGTTAGCCACTGCCACTACAGGGAATGACTTTGTGTGCCCCCCGGACAACCACCACCTTGACCACTGTTAGCCACTGCCACCACAGGGAATGACTTTGTGTGCCCCCCCGGACCACAGCCATGACCGCTGTTAGCCACTGCCACCACAGGGAATGACTTTGTGTGCCTCCCTGGACCACCACCATGACCGCTGTTAGCCACTGCCACAACAGGGAATGACTTTGTGTGCCCCCCCGGACCACAACCATGACTGATGTTAGCCACTGTCACTACAGGGAATGACTTTGTGTGCCCCCCTGGGCCATCACCATGACCACTGTTAGCCACTGCCACCACAGAGAATGACTTTGTGTGCCCCCCTGGACCACCACCACCACCATGATCGCTGTTAGCCACTGCCACCACAGGGAATGACTTTGTGTGCCCCCCGGCCAACCACCACCATGACCACTGTTAGCCACTGCCACCATGGGGAATTACTTTGAGTGCCCCCTGGACCACCATCATGACCGCTGTTAGCCACTGCCACCACAGGGAATGACTTTGTATTCCCCTGGACCACCACCATGACCACTGTTAGCCACTGCCACCACAGGAAATTACTTTGTGTGCCCTCTGGACAACCACCATGACCCCGTTAGCCACTGCCACCATCGGGAATGACTTTGTGTGCCTCCCTGGATCACCACCACCATGACTGCTGTTAGCCACTGCCACTACAGGGAATGACTTTGTGTGCCTCCCAGGATCACCACCACCATGACTGCTGTTAGCCTCTGCCACCACAGGGAATGACTTTGTGTGCCTCCCTGGACCACCACCATGACCACTGTTAGCCACTGCCACCACAGAGACTGACTTTGTGTGCCCCCCCGGACCAAAACGATGACTGCTGTTAGCCACTGCCACCACAGGGAATGACTTTGTGTGCCTCCCTGGATCACCACCATGACCGCTGTTAGCCACTGCCACCACAGGGAATGACTTTGTGTGCCCCCCCAGACCACAACCATGACTGCTGTTAGCCACTGCCACCACAGGGAATGACTTTGTGTGCCTCCCTGGACCACCACCATGACAACTGTTAGCCACTGCCACCACAGAGAATGACTTTGTGTGCCCCCCTGGACCACCACCACCATGACTGCTGTTAGCCACTGCCACTACAGGGAATGACTTTGTGTGCCCCCCGGACAACCACCACCATGACCACTGTTAGCCACTGCCACCACAGGGAATGACTTTGTGTGCCTCCCTGGACCACCACCATGACCGTTGTTAGCCACTGCCACCACAGGGAATGACTTTGTGTGCCCCCCGGACCACAACCATGACCACTGTTAGCCACTGCCACCACAGGGAATGACTTTGTGTGCCTCCCTGGATCACCACCATGACCGCTGTTAGCCACTGCCACCACAGGGAATGACTTTGTGTGCCCCCCACCACAACCATGACTGCTGTTAGCCACTGCCACCACAGGAAATGACTTTGTGTGCCTCCCTGGACCACCACCATGACCACTGTTAGCCACTGCCACCACAGGGAATGACTTTGTGTGCCCCCCCGGACCACAACCATGACTGATGTTAGCCACTGTCACTACAGGGAATGACTTTGTGTGCCCCCCTGGATCACCACCATGACTGCTGTTAGCCACTGCCACGACAGAGAATGACTTTGTGTGCCCCCCTGGACCACCACCACCACCATGATCACTGTTAGCCACTGCCACCACAGGGAATGACTTTGTGTGCCCCCCGGACAACCACCACCATGACCACTGTTAGCCACTGCCATCATGGGGAATTACTTTATGTGCCCCCTGGACCACCACCATGACCGCTGTTAGCCACTGCCACCACAGGGAATGACTTTGTGTTCCCCTGGACCACCACCATGACCGCTGTTAGCCACTGCCACCACAGGAAATTACTTTGTGTGCCCTCTGGACCACCACCGTGACCCCATTAGACACTGCCACCGTCGGGAATGACTTTGTGTGCCTCCCTGGATCACCACCACCATGACTGCTATTAGCCACTGCCACTACAGGGAATGACTTTGTGTGTCTCCCTGGATCACCACCATCATGACCACTGTTAGCCACTGCCACCACGGGGAATGACTTTGTGTGCCCCCCGGACCACACCCATGACTGCTGTTAGCCACTGCCACTACAGGGAATGACTTTGTTTGCCCCCTGGGCCATCACCATGACCACTGTTAGCCACTGCCACCACAGAGAATGACTTTGTGTGCCCCTCTGGACCACCACCACCATGACTGCTGTTAGCCACTGCCACTACAGGGAATGACTTTGTGTGTCCCCTGGACAACCACCACCATGACCACTGTTAGCCACTGCCACAACAGGGAATGACTTTGTGTGCCCCCCTGGCCCACCACCACCATGACTGCTGTTAGCCACTGCCACTACAGGAATGACTTTGTGTGCCCCGGACAACCACCATGACCACTGTTGCCACTGCCACCACAGGGAATGACTTTGTGTGTCTCCCGACCACAGCCATGACCACAGCAGCCACTGCCACCATAGTAGGAATGACTTTGTGTGCCTCTGGACCACCACCATGACCGCTGTTAGCCACTGCCACAACAGGGAATGACTTTGTGTGCCGCCCCGGACCACAACCATGACTGATGTTAGCCACTGTCACTACAGGGAATGACTTTGTGTGCCCCCCTGGGCCATCACCATGACCACTGTTAGCCACTGCCACCACAGAGAATGACTTTGTGTGCCCCCCTGGACCACCACCACCACCATGATCGCTGTTAGCCACTGCCACCACAGGGAATGACTTTGTGTGCCCCCCGGCCAACCACCACCATGACCACTGTTAGCCACTGCCACCATGGGGAATTACTTTGAGTGCCCCTGGACCACCATCATGACCGCTGTTAGCCACTGCCACCACAGGGAATGACTTTGTATTCCCCTGGACCACCACCATGACCACTGTTAGCCACTGCCACCACAGGAAATTACTTTGTGTGCCCTCTGGATGACCACCATGACCCCGTTAGCCACTGCCACCATCGGGAATGACTTTGTGTGCCTCCCTGGATCACCACCACCATGACTGCTGTTAGCCACTGCCACTACAGGGAATGACTTTGTGTGCCTCCAGGATCACCACCACCATGACTGCTGTTAGCCTCTGCCACCAGGGAATGACTTTGTGTGTCCTCCCTGGACCACCACCATGACCACTGTTAGCCACTGCCACCACAGGGACTGACTTTGTGCCCCGGACCACAACCATGACCGCTGTTAGCCACTGCCACCACAGGGAATGACTTTGTGTGCCTCCCTGGATCACCACCATGACCGCTGTTAGCCACTGCCACCACAGGGAATGACTTTGTGTGCCCCCCCAGACCACAACCATGACTGCTGTTAGCCACTGCCACCACAGGGAATGACTTTGTGTGCCTCCCTGGACCACCACCATGACAACTGTTAGCCACTGCCACCACAGAGAATGACTTTGTGTGCCCCCCTGGACCACCACCACCATGACTGCTGTTAGCCACTGCCACTACAGGGAATGACTTTGTGTGCCCCCCGGACAACCACCACCATGACCACTGTTAGCCACTGCCACCACAGGGAATGACTTTGTGTGCCTCCCTGGACCACCACCATGACCGTTGTTAGCCACTGCCACCACAGGGAATGACTTTGTGTGCCCCCCGGACCACAACCATGACCACTGTTAGCCACTGCCACCACAGGGAATGACTTTGTGTGCCTCCCTGGATCACCACCATGACCGCTGTTAGCCACTGCCACCACAGGGAATGACTTTGAGTGCCCCCCCACACCACAACCATGACTGCTGTTAGCCACTGCCACCACAGGGAATGACTTTGTGTGCCTCCCTGGACCACCACCATGACCACTGTTAGCCACTGCCACCACAGGGAATGACTTTGTGTGCCCCCCCGGACCACAACCATGACTGATGTTAGCCACTGTCACTACAGGGAATGACTTTGTGTGCCCCCCTGGATCACCACCATGACTGCTGTTAGCCACTGCCACGACAGAGAATGACTTTGTGTGACCCCCTGGACCACCACCACCACCATGATCACTGTTAGCCACTGCCACCACAGGGAATGACTTTGTGTGCCCCCCGGACAACCACCACCATGACCACTGTTAGCCACTGCCATCATGGGGAATTACTTTATGTGCCCCCTGGACCACCACCATGACCGCTGTTAGCCACTGCCACCACAGGAAATTACTTTGTGTGCCCTCTGGACCACCACCGTGACCCTATTAGACACTGCCACCGTCGGGAATGACTTTGTGTGCCTTCCTGGATCACCACCACCATGACTGCTATTAGCCACTGCCACTACAGGGAATGACTTTGTGTGCCTCCCTGGATCACCACCATCATGACTGCTGTTAGCTACTGCCACTACAGGGAATGACTTTGTGTGCCCCCCTGGACTACCACCACCATGACCGCTGTTAGCCTCTGCCACCACAGGGAATGACTTTGTGTGCCTCCCTGGACCACCACCATGACCGCTGTTAGCCACTGCCACCACAGGTAATGACTTTGTGTGCCTCCCTGGATCACCACCATGACCGCTGTTCGCCACTGCCAACACAGGGAATGACATTGTGTGCCACCCCCAGACCACAACCATGACTGCTGTTAGCCACTGCCACCACAGGGAATGACTTTGTGTGCCTCCCTGGACCACCACCATGACAACTGTTAGCCACTGCCACCACAGAGAATGACTTTGTGTGCCCCCCTGGATCACCACCACTATGACAGCTGTTAGCCACTGCCACTACAGGGAATGATTTTGTGTGCCCCCCGGACAACCACCACCATGACCACTGTTAGCCACTGCCACCAGAGGGAATGACTTTGTGTGCCTCCCTGGACCACCACCATGACCGTTGTTAGCCACTGCCACCACAGGGTATGACTTTGTGTGCCCCCTGGACCACAACCATGACCGCTGTTAGCCACTGCCACCACAGGGAATGACTTTGTGTGCCTCCCTGGATCACCACCATGACCGCGGTTAGCCACTGCCACAACAGGGAATGACTTTGTGTGCCTCCCCCAGACCACAACCATGACTGCTGTTAGCCACTGCCACCACAGGGAATGACTTTGTGTGCCTCCCTGGACCACCACCATGACCACTGTTAGCCACTGCCCCCACAGAGAATGACTTTGTGTGCCCCCCTGGATCACCACCACTATGACAGCTGTTAGCCACTGCCACTACAGGGAATGATTTTGTGTGCCCCCCGGACAACCACCACCATGACCACTGTTAGCCACTGCCACCAGAGGGAATGACTTTGTGAGCCTACCTGGACCACCACCATGACCGTTGTTAGCCACTGCCACCACAGGGAATGACTTTGTGTGCCCCCCGGACCACAACCATGACCGCTGTTAGCCACTGCCACCACAGGGAATGACTTTGTTTGCCTCCCTGGATCACCACCATGACCGCTGTTAGCCACTGCCACCACAGGGAATGACTTTGTGTGCCCCAGACCACAACCATAACTGCTGTTAGCCACTGCCACCACAGGGAATAACTTTATGCGCCTCCCTGGACCACCACCATGACCACTGTTAGCCACTGCCACCACAGAGAATGACTTTGTGTGCTCCCCTGGACCACCACCATGACCGCTGTTAGCCACTGCCACCACAGGGAATGACTTTGTGTGCCCCCCCGGACCACAACCACTTCTGATGTTAGCCACTGTCACTACGAGAATGACTTTGTGTGCCCCGGGCCGTACCATGACCACTGTTAGCCACTGCCACCACAGAGAATGACTTTGTGCCCCCCTGGACCACCACCACCACCATGATGGCTGTTAGCCACCCACTGCCACAGGGAATGACTTTGTGTGCCCCGGACACTCACCACTATACTGCTGTAGCCACTGCCACCACAGGGAATGACTTTGTATTCCCTTGACCAACACCACCTTATGACCATTGTTAGCCACTGCCACCACAGGAAATTACTTTGTGTGCACCCTCTGGACTACCACACCATGACCCCTGCTAGCCACTGCCACCATCGGAATGACTTTGTGTGCCTCCTGGATCACCACCACCATGACTGCTGTTAGCCACTGCCACTACAGGGAATGACTTTGTGTGCCTCAGGATCACCACCACCATGACTGCTGTTAGCCTCTGCCACCACAGGAAATGACTTTGTGTGCCTCCTGGACCACCACCATGACCACTGTTAGCCACTGCCACCACAGGGACTGACTTATGTGCCCCCCGGACCAAAACGATGACCGCTGTTAGCCACTGCCACAACAGGGAATGACTTTGTGTGCCTCCCTGGATCACCACCATGACCGCTGTTAGCCACTGCCACCACAGGGAATGACTTTGTGTGCACCCCCAGACCACAACCATGACTGCTGTTAGCCATTGCCACCACAGGGAATGACTTTGTGTGCCTCCCTGGACCACCAACATGACAACTGTTAGCCACTGCCACCACAGAGAATGACTTTGTGTGCCCCCCTGGACCACCACCACCATGACTGCTGTTAGCCACTGCCACTACAGGGAATGACTTTGTGTGCCCCCCTGGATCACCACCATGACCGTTGTTAGCCACTGCCACCACAGGGAATGACTTTGTGTGCCCCCCGGACCACAACCATGACCGCTGTTAGCCACTGCCACCACAGGGAATGACTTTGTGTGCCTCCCTGGATCACTCACCATGACCGCTGTTATGTCTCCACCACAGGGAATGAATTTGTGTGCCCCAGACCATAACCATGACTGCTGTTAGCCACTGCCACCAGGGAATGACTTTGTGTGCCTCCTGGACCACCACCACTGACCACTGTTAGCCACTGCCACCACAGGAATGACTTTGTGTGCCCCCCCGGACCACAACCATGACTGATGTTAGCCACTGTCACTACAGGGAATGACTTTGTGTGCCCCCTGGATCACCACCATGACCGCTGTTAGCCACTGCCACAACAGAGAATGACTTTGTGTGCCCCCCTGGACCACCACCACCACCACCACCATGATCGCTGTTAGACACTGCCACCACAGGAATTACTTTGTGCCCTCCGGACAACCACCACCATGACCACTGTTAGCCACTACCATCTGGGGAATTGCTTTGTGTCCCCTGGACCACCACCATGACCTCCGCTGTTAGACACTGCCACCATAGGAATGTCACTCTTGTGTTCCCCGGACCACCACTCATGACCATCGCTGTTAGCCACTGCCACCACAGGAAATTGCTTTGTGTGCCCTCCGACCACCACCGTGACCCCATTAGCCACTGCCACCCGGGAATGACTGTGCAACCTCCCTGGATCGCCACCACCATGACTGCTATTAGCCACTGCCACTACAGGGAATGATTTGGCGCGCGCACCCCTGGATCACCACCATCATGACTGCTGTTAGCCACTGCCACTACAGGGAATGACTTTGTGTGCCCCCCTGGACTACCACCACCATGACCGCTGTTAGCCTCTGCCACCACTGGAATAACTTTGCGTGCCTCCCTGGACCACCACCATAACCGCTGTTAGCCACTGCCACCACAGTTACTGACTTTGTGTGCCTCCCTGGATCACCACCATGACCGCTGTTAGCCACTGCCAACACAGGGAATGACTTTGTGTGCCACCCCCAGACCACAACCATGACTGCTGTTAGCCACTGCCACTTACAGGGGAATGACTTTGTGTGCCCCTGGACCACCACTTATGACCACACTGTTAGCCACTGCCACCACAGAGAATGACTTTGTGGCCCCCTGGATCACCACCACCATGACAGCTGTTAGCCACTGCCACTACAGGAATGATTTTGTGTGCCCCGGAAACCACCACCACGACCCACTGTGCCACTGCCACCAGAGAATGACTTTGTGTGCCTCCTGGACCACCACCATGACCGTTGTTGTACTGCCACTACAGGGAATGACTTTGTGTGCCCCAGACCACAACCATGACCGCTGTTAGCCACTGCCACCACAGGGAATGACTTTGTGTGCCTCCCTGGATCACCACCATGACCGCTGTTAGCCACTGCCACCACAGGGAATGACTTTGTGTGCCTCCCCAGACCACAACCATGACTGCTGTTAGCCACTGCCACCACAGGGAATGACTTTGTGTGCCTCCCTGGACCACCACCATGACCACTGTTAGCCACTGCCACCACAGAGAATGACTTTGTGTGCCCCCCTGGATCACCACCACCATGACAGCTGTTAGACACTGCCACTACAGGGAATGATTTTGTGTGCCCCCCGGACAACCACCACCATGACCACTGTTAGCCACTGCCACCAGAGGGAAAGACTATGTGCCTGCCTCTGGACCACCACTCAGACGTTGTTAGCTTTCACCACCACAGGGAATGGCTTTCTTTGTGTGCCTCCCCTGGGATCACCACCATGACCGCTGTTAACCACTGCCACCACAGGGAATGACTTTGTGTGCCCCCCAGACCACAACCATGACTGCTGTTAGCCACTGCCACCACAGGGAATGACTTTGTGTGCCTTCCTGGACCACCACCATGACCACTGTTAGCCAGTGAAACCACAGAGAAAGACTTTGTGTGCCCCCATGGACCACCACCACCATGCCTGCTGTTAGCCACTGCCACTACAAGGAATAACTTTGTGTGCCCCCCAGACAACCACCACCATGACCACTGTTAGCCACTGCTACCTCAGGGAATGACTTTGTGTGCCTCCCTGGACCACCACCATGACCGCTGTTAGCCACTGCCACAACAGGGAATGACTTTGTGTGCCCCCTGGACCACAACCATGACCGCTGTTAGCCACTGCCACCACAGGGAATGACTTTGTGTGCCTCCCTGGACCACCACCATGACCGCTGTTAGCCACTGCCACCACAGGGAATGACTATGTATGCCTCCCCGGACCACAACCATGACTGATGTTAGCCACTGTCACTACTAGGAATGACTTTGGAATTCTCGACCACCACCACCACCATGATCGCCATCAGCCACCACAGGGAATGACTTTGTGTGCCCCACAGACAACCACCACCATGACCACTGTTAGCCACTGCCACCATGGGGAGTACTTTGTGTGCCCCTGGACCACCACATGACGGCTGTTAGCCACTGCCACCACAGAGAATGACTTTGTGTTCCCATGGACCCACCACCATGACTCGCTGTTAGCCTCTGATACCACAGGGAATGACTTTGTGTGCCTCCTGGGCCACCACCATGACCGCTGTTAGCCACTGCCACCACAGGTACTGACTTTGTGTGCCTCCCTGATCACCACCCACGACAGCTGCTAGCCACTGCACCACCACAGGGAATGACTTTGTGTGCCCCAGACCCACAACCATGACTGCTGTTACCACTGCCACCACAGGGGAATGACTTTGTGTGCCTCCCTGGACCACCACCATGACCACTGTTAGACACTGCCACCACAGAGAATGACTTTGTGTGCCCCCCTAGATCACCACCACCATGACAGCTGTTAGCCACTGCCACTACAGGGAATGATTTTGAGTGCCCCCCGGACAACTACCACCACGACCACGACCACTGTTAGCCACTGCCACCACAGGGAATGACTTTGTGTGCCTCCCTGGACCACCACCATGACCGCTGCTAGCCACTGCCACCACAGGAAATTACTTTGTGTGCCCTCCGGACCACTACCGTGACCCGTGTTAGCCACTGCCACCAGAGGGAATGACTTTGTGTGCCCCCCGGACCACAACCATGACCGCTGTTAACGACTGCCACCACAGGGAATGACTTTGTGTGCCTCCCTGGACCACCACCATGACAGCTGTTAGCCACTGCCACCACAGGGACTGACTTTGTGTGCCCTCGGACCACCACCATGACCGTTGCTAGCCACTGCCAGCACAGGGACTGACTCAGTTGCCCCGGACCCACAGCCATGACCGTTGTTATCCTGCCACCACAGGGGAATGACTTTGTGTGCCTCCTGGATCACTGCCATGTGACCGGCTGTTAGCCACTGCCACCAGAGGGAATGACTTTGTGTGCCCCCCCAGACCACAACCATGAGTGCTGTTAGCCACTGCCACCACAGAGAATGACTTTGTGTGCCTCCCTGGACCACCACCATGACCAATGTTAGCCACTGCCACCACGGGGAATGACTTTGTGTGCCCCCTCGGACCACAACCATGACTGATGTTAGCCACTGTCACTACAGGGAATGTCTTTGTGTGCCCCCCTTGGCCATCACCATAACCACTGTTAGCCACTGCCATCACAGAGAATGACTTTGTGTGCCCCCCCTGGACCACCACCACCATGACTGCTGTTAGCCACTGCCACTACAGGGAATGACTTTGTGTGCCCCCCGGTCAACCACCACCATGACTGCTGTTAGCCACTGCCACCACAGGGAATGACTTTGTGTGCCTCCCTGGACCACCATCATGACCCCTGATAGCCACTGCCACCACAGGGAATGACTTTGTGTGCCCCGGACCACAACCATGACCGCTGTTAGCCACTGCCACCACAGGGAATGACTTTGTGTGCCTTCCTGGACCACCACCATGACCGCTGTTAGCCACTGCCACCACAGGGAATGACTTTGCGTGCCCCCACGGACCACAACCATGACTGATGTTAGCCACTGTCACTACAGGGAATGACTTTGTGTGCCCCCTTGGATCACCACCATGACCGCTGTTAGCCACTGCCACCACAGAGAATGACTTTGTGTGCCCCTGGACCACCACCACCACCATGATATTCAGCCCAGCCACTGCTGCCACCACAGGAGTGACTTTGTGTGCCCGGACAGCCACCACCATGACCACTGTTAGCCACTGCCATCATGGGGAATTACTTTGTGTGCCCCCTGGACCACCACCATGACCGCTGTTAGCCACTGCCACCACAGGGAATGACTTTCCGTTCCCCTGGACCACCACCATGACCGCTGCTAGCCACTGCCACCACAGGAAATTACTTTGTGTGCCCTCTGGACCACCACCGTGACCCCGTTAGCCACTGCCACCATCGGGAATGACTTTGTGTTCCTCCCTGGATCACCACCACCATGACTGCTGTTAGCCACTGCCACTACAGGGAATGACTTTTTGTGCCTCCCTGGATCACCACCACCATGACTGCTGTTAGCCACTGCCACTACAGGGAATGACTTTGTGTGCCCCCCTGGACTACCACCACCATGACCCCTGTTAGCCTCTGCCACCACAGGGAATGTCTTTGTGTGCCTCCCTGGACCACCACCATGACCGCTGTTAGCCACTGCCACCACAGGTACTGACTTTGTGTGCCCCCGGACCACAACCATGACCGCTGTTAGCCACTGCCACCTCAGGGAATGACTTTGTGTGCCTCCCTGGATCACCACCATGACCGCTGTTAGCCACTGCCACCACAGGGAATGACTTTGTGTGCCCCCCCAGACCACAACCATGACTGCTGTTATGCCACTCACAGGGAATGACTTTGTGTGCCTCCCTGGACCACCACCATGACCACTGTTAGCCACTGCCACCACAGAGAATGACTTTGTGTGCCCCCCTGGATCACCACCACCATTACTGCTGTTAGCCACTGCCACTACAGGGAATGATTTTGTGTGCCCCCCGGACAACCACCACCACGACCTCTGTTAGCCACTGCCACCACAGGGAATGACTTTGTGTGCCTCCCTGGACCACCACCATGACCGTTGTTAGCCACTGCCACCTCAGGGAATGACTTTGTGTGGCCCCTGGACCACAACCATGACCGCTGTTAGCCACTGCCACCACAGGGAATGACTTTGTGTGCCTCCCTGGATCACCACCATGACCGCTTTTAGCCTCTGCCACCACAGGGAATGACTTTGTGTGCCCCCCAGACCACAGCCATGACTGCTGTTAGCCTCTGCCACCACAGAGAATGACTTTGTGTGCCCCCCCTGGACCACCACCACCATGACTTCTGTTAGCCACTGCCACTACAGGGAATGACTTTGTGTGCCCCCCGGACATGACTGCAGTTAACCACTGCCACCACAGGGAATGCCCAACTTTGTGTGCCTCCCAGACCCACTATCCCATGACCCCTGTTAGCCACTGCCACCACAGGGAATGACCTTGTGTGCCTCCCTGGATCACCACCATGACCGCTGTTAACAACTGCCACCACAGGGAATGACTTTGTGTGCCCCCCCAGACCACAACCATGACTGCAGTTAGCCACTGCCACCACAGGGAATGACTTTGTGTGCCTCCCTGGACCGCCACCATGACCACTGTTAGCCACTGCCACCACAGAGAATGACTTTGTGTGCCCCCATGGACCACCACCACCATGCCTGCTGTTAGCCACTGCCACTACAAGGAATGACTTTGCGTGCCCCCCAGAGAACCACCACCATGACCACTGTTAGCCACTGCTACCTCAGGGAATGACTTTGTGTGCCTCCCTGGACCACCACCATGACCGCTGTTAGCCGCTGCCACAACAGGGAAGTACTTTGTGTGCCCCCTGGACCACAACCATGACCGCTGTTAGCCACTGCCACCACAGGGAATGACTTTGTGTGCCTCCCTGGACCACCACCATAACCGCTGTTAGCCACTGCCACCACAGGGAATGACTATGTATGCCCCCCCGGACCACAACCATGACTGATGTTAGCCACTGTCACTACAGGGAATGACTTTGTGAGCCCCCTGGACCACCACCATCACCATGATCGCCATTAGCCACCACAGGGAATGACTTTGTGTGCCCCACAGACATCCACCACCATGACCACTGTTAGCCACTGCCACCATGGGGAATTACTTTGTGTGCCCCCTGGACCACCACCATGATGGCTGTTAGCCACTGCCACCACAGGGAATGACTTTGTGTTCCCATGGACCACCACCATGACCGCTGTTAGCCTCTGCCACCACAGGGAATGACTTTGTGTGCCTCCCTGGACCACCACCATGACCGCTGTTAGCCACTGCCACCACAGGTACTGACTTTGTGTGCCTCCCTGGATCACCACCATGACCGCTGCTAGCCACTGCCACCACAGGGAATGACTGTGTCCCCCCAGACCACAACCATGACTGCTGTTAGCCACTGCCACCACAGGGAATGACTTTGTGTGCCTCCCTGGACCACCACCATGACCACTGTTAGACACTGCCACCACAGAGAATGACTTTGTGTGCCCCCCTGGATCACCACCACCATGACAGCTGTTAGCCACTGCCACTACAGGGAATGATTTTGAGTGCCCCCCGGACAACCACCACCATGACCACTGTTAGCCACTGCCACCACAGGGAATGACTTTGTGTGCCTCCCTTGATCACCACCATGACCGCTTTTAGCCTCTGCCACCACAGGGAATGACTTTGTGTGCCCCCCAGACCACAGCCATGACTGCTGTTAGCCTCTGCCACTACAGAGAATGACTTTGTGTGCCCCCCCTGGACCACCACCACCATGACTTCTGTTAGCCACTGCCACTACAGGGAATGACTTTGTGTGCCCCCCGGACAACCACCACCATGACTGCAGTTAGCCACTGCCACCACAGGGAATGACATTGTGTGCCTCCCTGGACCACTATCATGACCCCTGTTAGCCACTGCCACCACAGGGAATGACTTTGTGTTCCCCAGACCACAACCATGACCGCTGTTAGCCACTGCCACCACAGGGAATGACTTTGTGTGCCTCCCTGGACCACCACCATGACCGCTGTTAGCCACTGCCACCACAGGGAATGACTTTGTGTGTCCCCCCAGACCACAACCATAACTGATGTTAGCCACTGTCACTACAGGGAATGACTTTGTGTGCCCCCCTGGGCCATCACCATTACCACTGTTAGCCACTGCCACCACAGAGAATGACTTTGTGTGCCCCCCCTGACCACCACCACCACCATGATCACTGTTAGCCACTGCCACCACAGGGAATGACTTTGTGTGCCCCGGACAACCACCCACCACCATGACCACTGTTAGCCACTGCCACCGCTGAGGATACTTTGTGTGCCCCTGGACCATCACCATCATGACCGCTGTGCTTCCACTTGCCACCACAGGGGCATGACTTTGTGTCTCCCCTGGACCACCACGCATGACCGCTGTTAGCCACTGCCACCACAGGAAATTACTTTTGTGTGCCCTCTGACCACCACCATGACCGCTGTTAGCCACTGCCACCGTGAGGGAAATGACTTTGTGTGCCCCCAGACCACAACCATGACTGCTGTTAGCTACTGCCACCACAGGGAATGACTTTGTGTGTCCCCCGGACCACAACCATGACTGATGTTAGCCACTGTCACTACAGGGAATTACTTTGTGTGCCTCTGGCCATTACTTCATGACCACTGTTATCCACTGCCACCACAGAGAATGACTCTTTGTGCCCCCTGACCACCAATTACTCCCCCATGATCGCCTGTGTTAGCCACCACCAGGGAATGACCTCTTGTGTGCCCCAGACAACCACTCACCATGACCACTGTTAGCCCCGGCCACCATGGGGAAGTTACTTGTGTGCCCCTGGACCACCACCATGACCGCTTGTTAGCCACTGCCACAGGAAATTACTCTAAAATTTCTTCTCGGACCACCACCATGACCCCTGTTAGCCACTGCCACCACAGGGACTGACTCAGTGCCCCTGACCACAACAATGACCATTGTTAGCCACTGCCACCACAGTGAATGACTTTTTGTGCCTCCTGATCACTCACCATGACTGCTGTTAGCCACTGCCACCACAGGAATGACTTTGTGTCTCCCCAGCCCACAACCATGACTGCTGTTAGCCACTGCCACCACATAGGAATGACTTTGTGTGCCTCCTTGACCACCACCATGACCACTGTTAGCCACTGCCACCACAGAGAATGACTTTGTGTGCCCCCCTGGACCACCACTAACATGACTGCAGTTAGCCACTGCCACCATAGGAATGACTTTGTTGTTGCCCCAGACAACTGCCTACCATGACCACTGTTAGCCACTGCTACCACGAGGAATGACTTTGTGCTCTGGACCACCACCATGATCGCTGTTAGCCACTGCAACAACAGGGAATGACCTTTGTGTGCCCCGACCATTGTGCCATGACCGCTGTTGGCTACCGCCACCACAGGAATGACTTTGTGTGCCTCAACCACCACCATGACCGCTGTTAGCCACTGCCACCATTGTGGAATGACTCCTTGAAAAGCCCTTAATGGACCACAACCATGACTGATAAAGAAGCACCGTCACCACAGAGGGTTAACTGGTGTGCCCCCGCCCTCACCATGACCACCGTTAACCACTGCCACCACAGAGAATGACTTTGTGTGCCCCCCCGGACCACCACCATCACCATGATCGGCGAGTGCGCCACCACAGGAATGACTTTGTGCCCCACAGACAACCACACCACCATGACCACTGTTAGCTACTGCCACCATGGGGAATTACTTTGTGTGCCCTGGACCACTTCACCCATGATGGCTGTTAGCCAATGCTCACCACAGGGAATGACTTTGTGTTCCCTGACCACCACCATGACCGCTGTTAGCCACTGCCACCACAGGAAATTACTTTGTGCCCTCCCGACCACCATCAAGGACTCTTAGCACACTGCCACCACAGGGAATGACTCCCTGTGCCCCCCGGACCACAACCATGACCGCTAAGTAGCTACTGCCACCACAGGAATGACTTTGTGTGCCTCCCTGACCACCACCATGACTGCTGTTAGCCACTGCCACCATTGTGACTGACTTTGTGTGCCTGCCGTACCACCACCTTGCCCTTTGTTAGCCATCACACCAATAGGGATTGACTTTGTGTGCCCCCCGTGACCACAAATCATGACCGCTTGTTAGCCACTGCCACCCACAGGGAATCACCCTGCAGCCTTGATCACTACCCATGACCGCTTGATAGCCACTGCCACCACTGGGTTCGACTTTGTGTGCCCCTGTATTCACAACCATGACTGTTGTTAGCCACTGCCACCACAGGGAATGACTTTGTGTGCCTCCTTGACCACCATTACACAATGTTAGCCATTGCCACCACGGGAATGACTTTGTGTGCCCCCCGGACCATAACCATGACTGCTGTTAGCCACTGCCACTACAGGAAATGACTTTGTGTGCCCCCTGGGCCATCACCATGACCACTGTTAGCCACTGCCACCACAGAGAATGACTTTGTGTTCCCCCCTGTACCACCACCACCATGACTGCTGTTAGCCACTGCCACTACAGGGAATGACTTTGTGTGCCCCCCGTACAACCACCACCATGACCACTGTTAGCCACTGCCACAACAGGGAATGACTTTGTCTGCCCCCCGGACCACAACCATGACCGCTGTTAGCCACTGCCACCACAGGGAATGACTTTGTGTGCCTCCCTGGACCACCACCATGACCGGTGTTAGCCACTGCCACCACAGGGAATGACTTTGTGTGCCCCCCCGGACCACAACCATGAGTGATGTTAGCCACTGTCACTACAGGGAATGACTTTGTGTGCCCCCCTGGGCCATCACCATGACCACTGTTAGCCACTGCCACCACAGAAAATGACTTTGTGTACCCCCCCTGGACCACCACCACCCTTGGATCGCTGTTAGCCACTGCCACTGGAATGACTTTGTATGCCCTCTCGGACAACCACCTCAATTATGACTGCTGTTAGCCACTGCCAGGAATGACCTTTGTGTGTGCCTCCCTGACCACCACATCGTGACCCCTGTTAGCCACTGCCACCACAGGGAATGACTTTGTGTGCGGACCACAACCATGACCGCTGTTAGCCACTGCCACCTCAGGGAATGACTTTGTGTGCCTCCCTGACCACCACCATGACCGCTGTTAGCCACTGCCACCACAGGAATGACT
This sequence comes from Neoceratodus forsteri, assembly GCA_016271365.2. NCBI lineage: Eukaryota > Metazoa > Chordata > Ceratodontiformes > Ceratodontidae > Neoceratodus > Neoceratodus forsteri. The sequence continues at coordinate 478,100,374 of CM057452.1, read as the reverse complement.
TTGTGTGTCCCCTTGACCACAACCATAACTGATGTTAGCCACTGTCACTACAGGGGAATGACTTTGTGCCCCTGTGGCCATCACCATGACCACTGTTAGCCACTGCCACAGAAATGACTTTGTGTGCCCCTGGACCACCACTACCACCATGATCTCCTGTTAGCCACTTCCACCACAGGGAATGACCCTGTGCCCCTGGACAACCACTCACCACCATGACCACTGTTAGCCACTGCCACCTTTGGGAATTACTTGTGTGCCCCTGATTCACTACTTTCTGACTGCTGTTAGCCACTGCCACCACAGGGATGACTTTGTGTTCCACTGACCACCACCATGACCGGCTTTGTTAGCCACTGCCACCACAGGAAATTACTGTGTGCCTCTGACCACCATTCATGACCTCGTTGTAGCCACTGCCACCTCACAGGAATGACCTCAGCCCCCTGACCACCACCACCATGACCACTGTTAGCCTCTGCTACTATGGGAATGACTCTGTGTGTGCCTCTGGCCCACCACCACCATGACCGCTGCTTGGTCACTGCCACCATGGGGAGTTACTTGTGTGCCCCTCGGACCACAACCCATGATCTTTACTGTCACATCACAACACAGGGAATGACTTGTGCCCCTGACCATCACCATGACCTCACAAAACTGCCATCATGGGGAATGACTTTTGTGCCCCCAGACCACCACCACCATGACCACTTTGCCATCACCACAGGGAATGACTTTGTGTTCACCCTTGACTACCACCAGACCACTGTTGGCCACTGCCACCACAGAGACTTTGTGTGCCCCGGGCCACAACCATGACCGTTGTTAGCCACGCCACTACAGGAATGACTTTGTGCCCCTGGGCCCCACCATGACCACTGTTAGCCTGCCACCACAGAGAATGACTTGCGCCCCCCGGACCACCACCACCATGACTGCTGTTAGCTAATGCCTCAGGAAATATCTTTGTGTGCCCGGACAACCACTAAATGACTACTGTTAGCTACTCACCATTGGGAATGACTTTGTGTCTCCCTGGACCATCGCTGACCCCTGTTAGCCACTGCCACCACAGGGGGCCAGCTTTGTGTGTTCTGGACCACAACCATGACCACTGTTAGCCACTGCCTGAGGGGAGTGACTTTGTGTGCCCTGACCACCACCATGACCGCTGTTAGCCACTGCCACCACAGGAATGACTTGTGTGTCCTGGACTAGCCATAACTGATGTTAGCCACTGTCACTACAGGAATGACTTTGTGCCCCTGGGCCACCATGACCACTGTTAGCCACTGCCACCACAGAGAATGACTTTGTGCCCCCTGCACCACCACCACCACGTGATTCGTTAGCCACTGCCACCACAGGGAATGACTTTGTGCCCCGGACAATCACCACCACCAGACCACTGTTAACCACGCCACCATGGGGACTTTGTGTGCCCCGGACCTACCATGACCACTGTTAGCCACTGCCACCACAGGGAATGACTTTGTTCCCCTGGTTCACCACCATGACTGTGTTGGCACTGCCACCACAGGGAATGACCTTGTGTGCCTCTGACCACCACCACTGACCAGTGTTAGCCTGCCACTATGGGGAATGACTTTGTGTGCCTCCTTGGCCACCACCACCATGACCTGTTGCACTGCTACAGGATGACTTTGCATGCCCCAGAGAACCACCACCATGACCACTGTTGGCCACTGCTACCTCAGGGAATGACTTTGTGTGCCTCCCTGGACCACCACCATGACGTGTTGGCACTGCACAACAGGAATTACTTTGTGTGCCCCTGGACCTGGCCATGACCGCTGTTAGCCACTGCCACCACAGGGAATGACTTTGTGTGCCTCCTGGACCCACCACCATAACCGCTGGTACCACCACCACAGGAATGACTATGCCCCGGACCACAACCATGACTGATGTTAGCCACTGTCACTACAGAATGACTTTGTGTGCCCGGACCACCACCATCACCATGATCGCCGTTAGCCACCACAAGAATGACTGTGACTTACCACATCCACCACCATGACCACTGTTAGCCACTGCCACCATGGGGATACTTTGTGCCCTGGACCACCACATGATAGCTGTTAGCCACCACACACAGGAAGCTTTGTGTTCCATGGACCACCACCATGACGCTGTTAGCCTCTGCCACCGGGGTAACTTTGTGACCTCCTGGACCACCACCATGACAGACCTTCCCTGCCACCACAGGTACTGACTTTGTGCCTCCCTGGATCACCACCATGACGCTGCTAGCCTGCCACCACAGGGGCTTTGTGTGCCCCCAGACCACAACCATGACTGCTGTGCCACTGCCACCACAGGAATGACTGTGCCTCCCTGGACCACCACCATGACCACTGTTGAACTGCCACCACAGAATGACTTTGTGCCCCTGGATCACACCACCATGACAGCTAGCCTGCCACTACAGGGAAGGAGGTGCAGTGCCCCGGACAACCACCACCATGACACTGTTAGCCACTGCCACCACAGGAATGACTGTGTGCCTCCCTGGATCACCACCATGACGCTTGCCTCTGCCACCACAGGAATGACTTTGTGTGCCCCCAGACCACAGCCATGACTGCTGTTAGCCTCTGCCACTACAGAATGACTTTGTGCCCCCCTGGACCACCACCACCATGACTTCTGTTGCACTGCCTACAGGAATGACTTTGTATCCGGACAACCACCACCATGACTGCTTAACCACCACACAGAATGACATGTGTGCCTCCTGGACCACTATCCTGACCCCTGTTAGCCACTGCCACCACAGGGAATGACTTTATATTCCCCAGACCACAACCATGACCGCTGTTAGCCACTGCCACCACAGGAATGACTGTGCCTCCGGGACCACCACCATGACCGCTGTTAGCCACTACCACAGGGAATGACTTTGTGTGTCCCCCAGACCACAACCATAACTGATGTTAGCCACTGTCACTACAGGGAATGACTTTGTGTGCCCCCCTGGGCCATCACCATTACCACTGTTAGCCACTGCCACCACAGAGAATGACTTTGTGTGCCCCCCTTGACCACCACCACCACCATGATCACTGTTAGCCACTGCCACCACAGGGAATGACTTTGTGTGCCCCCGGACAACCACCACCACCATGACCACTGTTAGCCACTGCCACCATGAGGAATTACTTTGTGTGCCCCCTGGACCATCACCATGACCGCTGTTAGCCACTGCCACCACAGGGAATGACTTTGTGTTCCCCTGGACCACCACCATGACCGCTGTTAGCCACTGCCACCACAGGAAATTACTTTGTGTGCCCTCTGGACCACCACCATGACCGCTGTTAGCCACTGCCACCACAGGGAATGACTTTGTGTGCCCCCCCAGACCACAACCATGACTGCTGTTAGCCACTGCCACCACAGGGAATGACTTTGTGTGCCCCCCCGGACCACAACCATGACTGATGTTACCACTGTCACTACAGGGAATTACTTTGTGTACCCCCTGGGCCATTACCATGACCACTGTTATCACTGCCACACAGAGAATGACTCTGTAACCCTTGACCAGTTACTACCCCATGATCGCCGTTAGCCACCACAGGAATGACTTTGTGCCCCACAGACAACCACCACCCTGACCACTGTTAGCCCCGTACCATGAGGAATTACTTTAATGTGCCCCCCCTGGACCACCACCACCCGACCGCTGGCCACTGCCTACAGGAGGTACCACTGTTGTGCCCTTCGGACCACCACCATGACCCCTGTGTAGCCACTGCCACCACAGGGACTGACTTTGTGTGCCCCTGGACCACAACAATGACCATTATTTAGCCACTGCCACCACAGGGAATGACTTGTGTGCCTCCCTGGATCACCACCATGACCGCTGTTAGCCACTGCCACCACAGGGAATGACTTTGTGCCCCCAGACCACAACCATGACTGCTGTTAGCCACTGCCACCACAGGGAATGACTTTGTGGGCCTCCCTGGACCACCACCATGACCACTGTTAGCCACTGCCACTACAGAGAATGACTTTGTGTGCCCCCCTGGACCACCACCAACATGACTGCAGTTAGCCACTGCCACTACAGGGAATGACTTTGTGTGCCCCCCAGACAACCACCACCATGACCACTGTTAGCCACTGCTACCACAGGGAATGACTTTGTGTGCCTCCCTGGACCACCACCATGACCGCTGTTAGCCACTGCAACAACAGGGAATGACTTTGTGTGCCCCCCGGACCACAGCCATGACCGCTGTTAGCCACTGCCACCACAGGGAATGACTTTGTGTGCCTCCCTGAACCACCACCATGACCGCTGTTAGCCACTGCCACCACAGGGAATGACTTTGTGTGCCCCAGTGACCACAACCATGACTGATGTTAGCCACTGTCACTAGAGGAATGACTTTGTTGCCCTCTGGGCCATCACCATGACCACTGTTAACCTGCCACCACAGAGGTGACTTTGTGCCCCGGACCACCACCACATCGCCATGATGGCAGTTAGCCACCACGGGAATGACTTTGTGTGCCCGCAGACAGCCACCACCATGACCACTGTTAGCCACTGCCACCATGGGGAATTACTTTGTGTGCCCCCTGGACCACCACCATGATGGCTGTTAGCCACTGCCACCACAGGGAATGACTTTGTGTTCCCCTGGACCACCACCATGACCGCTGTTAGCCACTGCCACCACAGGAAATTACTTTGTGTGCCCTCCGGACCACCACCGTGACCCCTGTTAGCCACTGCCACCACAGGGAATGACTTTGTGTGCCCCCCGGACCACAACCATGACCGCTGTTAGCCACTGCCACCACAGGGAATGACTTTGTGTGCCTCCCTGGACCACCACCATGACCGCTGTTAGCCACTGCCACCACAGTGACTGACTTTGTGTGCCTGCCGGACCACCACCATGACCTTTGTTAGCCACTGCCACCACAGGGACTGACTTTGTGTGCCCCCCCGGACCACAACCATGACCGTTGTTAGCCACTGCCACCACAGGGAATGACTTTGTGTGCCTCCCTGGATCACCACCATGACCGCTGATAGCCACTGCCACCACAGGGAATGACTTTGTGTGCCCCCCAGACCACAACCATGACTGTTGTTAGCCACTGCCACCACAGGGAATGACTTTGTGTGCCTCCCTGGACCACCACCATGACCAATGTTAGCCATTGCCACCACGGGGAATGACTTTGTGTGCCCCCCGGACCATAACCATGACTGCTGTTAGCCACTGCCACTACAGGAAATGACTTTGTGTGCCCCCTGGGCCATCACCATGACCACTGTTAGCCACTGCCACCACAGAGAATGACTTTGTGTTCCCCCCTGTACCACCACCACCATGACTGCTGTTAGCCACTGCCACTACAGGGAATGACTTGTGTGCCCCCATGCAACCACCACCACTTGACCACTGTTAGCCACTGCCACAACAGGGAATGACTTTGTCTGCCCCGGACCACAACCATGACCGCTTGCTAGCCACTGCCACCGGGGAATGAGTCTGTGTGCCTCCTGGACCACCACCATGACCGATGTTAGCCACTGCCACCACAGGAATGACTTTGTGTGCCCCGGACCACAACCATGAGTGATGTTAGCCACTGTCACTACATGGGAATGACTTTTGTGCCCCTGGAGGCCCATCCCACCACCAACACTGATAGCCACTGCCACCACAGAAAAATGACTTTTTGTGTACCCCCTGGACCACCACCACCTTGACTGCTGTTAGCCACTGCCACCTACAGGAATGACTTTGTATGCCTCCGGACAACCACCACCATGACTGCTGTTGTGCACTGCCACCACAGGGAATGACTTTGTGTGCCTCCCTGACCACCATCATGACCCCTGTTAGCCACTGCCACCACAGGGAATGACTTTGTGCCTCGGACCACAACCATGACCGCTGTTAGCCACTGCCACCTCAGGGAATGACTTTGTGTGCCTCCTGGACCACCACCATGACCGCTGTTAGCCACTGCCACCACAGGGAATGACTTTGTGTGTCCCCTCGGACCACAACCATAACTGATGTTAGCCACTGTCACTACAGGGAATGACTTTGTGTGCCCCCCTGGGCCATCACCATGACCACTGTTAGCCACTGCCACCACAGAAAATGACTTTGTGTGCCCCCCTGGACCACCACTACCACCATGATCTCTGTTAGCCACTTCCACCACAGGGAATGACTTCGTGTGCCCCCCGGACAACCACCACCACCATGACCACTGTTAGCCATTGCCACCTTGGGGAATTACTTTGTGTGCCCCCTGGATCACTACCTTGACTGCTGTTAGCCACTGCCACCACAGGGAATGACTTTGTGTTCCACTGGACCACCACCATGACCGCTGTTAGCCACTGCCACCACAGGAAATTACTTTGTGTGCCCTCTGGACCACCACCGTGACCCCTGTTAGCCACTGCCACCACAGGGAATGACCTGTGCCTTTGACCACCACCACCATGACCATGTTAGCCTCTGCCACTATGGGAATGACTTGTGTGCCTCTGTTACCACCACCATGACGCTGTTAGTCACTGCCACCATGAGGAATTACTGTGTGCCCCGGACCACAACCATGACCACTGTTTGCCACTGCCACCACAGGGAATGACTTTGTGTGCCCCCTGGACCATCACCATGACCGCTGTTAGCCACTGCCATCATGGGGAATGACTTTGTGTGCCCTGCAGAGCACCACCACCATGACCACTTTTAGCCACTGCCACCACAGGGAATGACTTTGTGTTCACCCCTGGACCACCACCATGACCACTGTTAGCCACTGCCACCACAGAGAATGACTTTGTGTGCCCCCTGGGCCACAACCATGACCGCTGTTAGCCACTGCCACTACAGGGAATGACTTTGTGTGCCCCCTGGGCCATCACCATGACCACTGTTAGCCACTGCCACCACAGAGAATGACTTTGTGCGCCCCCCTGGACCACCACCACCATGACTGCTGTTAGCCACTGCCACTACAGGGAATGACTTTGTGTGCCCCTGACAACCACCACCATGACCACTGTTAGCCACTGCCACACTGGGAATGACTTTGTGTGCCTCCTGGACCACCATCATGACCCCTGTTAGCCACTGCCACCACAGGGAATGACTTTGTGTGCCCCTGTGGACCACAACCATGACCACTGTTAGCCACTGCCCCCCACAGGGGAGCCAGCTTTGTGTGCCTCCTGGACCCACCACCATGACCGCTGTTAGCCACTGCCACCACAGGAATGACTTTGTGTGTCCCCTGGACCACAACCATAACTGATGTTAGCCACTGTCACTACAGGGAATGACTTTGTGTGCCCCCCTGGGCCATCACCATGACCACTGTTAGCCACTGCCACCACAGAGAATGACTTTGTGTGCCCCCCTGCACCACCACCACCACCATGATCGCTGTTATCCACTGCCACCACAGGGAATGACTTTGTGTGCCCCCGGACAATCACCACCACCATGACCACTGTTAACCACTGCCACCATGGGGAATTACTTTGTGTGCCCCCTGGACCACCACCATGACCACTGTTAGCCACTGCCACCACAGGGAATGACTTTGTGTTCCCCTGGACCACCACCATGACCGCTGTTAGCCACTGCCACCACAGGGAATGACCTTGTGTGCCCCCCTGACCACCACCACCATGACCAGTGTTAGCCTCTGCCACTGTGGGGAATGACTTTGTGTGCCTCCGTGGCCCACCACCACCATGACCGCTGTTAGTCACTGTCACCATGGGGAATTACTTTGTTTGCCCCCCCGGACCACAACCATGACCGCTGTTACCCACTGCCACCGCAAGGAATGACTTTGTGTGCCCCCTGGACCATCACCATGACCTCTGTTAGCCACTGCCATCATGGGGAATGACTTTGTGTGCCCCACAGACCACCACCACCATGACCGCTTTTAGCCACTGCCACCACAGGGAATGACTTTGTGTTCCCCCCTGGACCACCACCATGACTGCTGTTAGCCACTGCCACCTCAGGGAATGACTTTGTGTGCCCCCCAGACCACAACCATGACTGCTGTTAGCCACTGCCACCACAGGGAATGACTTTGTGTTCCTCCCTGGACCACCACCATGACCACTGTTAGCCACTGCCACCACGGGGAATGACTTTGTGTGCCCCCCGGACCACAGCCATGACTGCTGTTAGCCACTGCCACTACAGGGAATGACTTTGTGTGCCCCCTGGGCCATCACCATGACCACTGTTAGCCACTGCCACCACAGATAATGACTTTGTGTGCCCCCCTGGACCACCACCACCATGACTGCTGTTAGCCACTGCCACTACAGGGAATGACTTTGTGTGCCCCCCGGACAACCACCACCATGACCACTGTTAGCCACTGCCACCACAGGGAATGACTTTGTGTGCCTCCCTGGACCACCATCATGACCCCTGTTAGCCACTGCCACCACAGGGAATGACTTTGTGTGCCCCGGACCACAACCATGACTGCTGTTAGCCACTGCCACCACAGGGAATGACTTTGTGTGCCTCCTTGGACCACCACCATGACCGCTGTTAGCCACTGCCACCACAGGGAATGACTTTGTGTGTCCCCCTGGACCACAACCATAACTGATGTTAGCCACTGTCACTACAGGGAATGACTTTGTGTGCCCCCCTGGGCCATCACCATGACCACTGTTAGCCACTGCCACCACAGAGAATGACTTTGTGTGCCCCCCTGGACCACCACCACCACCACCACCATGATCGCTGTTAGCCGCTGCCACCACAGGGAATGACTTTGTGTTCCCCCCGGACAACCACCACCATGACCACTGTTAGCCACTGCCACCATGGGGAATTGCTTTGTGTGCCCCCTGGACCACCACCATGACCGCTGTTAGCCACTTCCACCACAGGGAATGACTTTGTGTTCCTCTGGACCACCACCATGACCGCTGTTAGCCACTGCCACCACAGGAAATTACTTTGTGTGCCCTCTGGACCACCACCGTGACCCCTGTTAGCCACTGCCACCACAGGGAATGACCTTGTGTGCCCCCCTGACCACCACCACCATGACCACTGTTAGCCTCTGCCACTATGGGGAATGACTTTGTGTGCCTCCCTGGCCCACCACCACCATGACCGCTGTTAGTCACTGCCACCATGGGGAATTACTTTGTGTGCCCCCCCGGACCACAACCATGCCCGCTGTTAGCCACCGCCACCACAGGGAATGACTTTGTGTGCCCCCTGGACCACCACCATGACCGCTTTTAGCCACTGCCATCATGGGGAATGACTTTGTGTGCCCCGCAGACCACCACCACCATGACCGCTTTTAGCCACTGCCACCACAGGGAATGACTTTGTGTTCCCCCCTGGACCACCACCATGACTGCTGTTAGCCACTGCCACCACAGGGAATGACTTTGTGTGCCCTTCCAAACCACCAGTATAAGACCGCTGTTAGCCACTGCCACCACCACCAGATGGAGGAAGATGTCAGAGGGAATGTCATCATGTGCCACAGCTATGACCACCAGCACCCACCACCAGTGTCATTCTGACAATGTTTTCCCATTACATTGACCATGCCAAAGCAGAGGGAGTCAAACAGGAGACCACATCCATCAGCCACAGGCACAAGGCTGCTTAATATTAAACTATAAAGTGAGTATATGTACTATTATTTTTAATGCTATCAACTTCCTTTAGCTGTGTGTTTGGTTTTCTGTTGCTTTTCTGAGCTGCAGTGGTCAAACACATACGATAAACTTATTTTGTTTTTTTAAAAGCTAAGAAAAAATGACTCTCCTTCACTGAAAGTCAGTATCAATGGTACTGCAGCAGTACTGTACACAGGAACCAATGGAATATCCATTTCAAATCCATACTGGTACACACACACACACACACATATATATATATATATATATATATACTATTTCATCTGTTCATTTTGTTTAAAAAGAGTGCAACAAATCCAATTGAGGATTCATAAACTAGGTGACATGTGTATGTCATAAAAACTGCTTCTGCAACATATCATGCACTGTATTCCAAACTTGCAGCTGTGCAGCCATGACAGTGTTGAAATAGTTGGACACGGGTTGTGTTTCTTGACAGGATTTGGTTTTGAAATGTAACTTGAGTTGAGCACCAGGGACACTGGTACAGTGTATTTGTTACACAGCCTGGTACTAAATTAAGTTGTGATTGATCTGCTGATTGCATTGTGACTGCTTACTATCTGTGTTAATAATCCAGATACCCATGGAACAGCCATGGCTTAAACATAATGGGTGGGATATTCAAAAGGGTTGCGCCATGCCTGATAAGGTTCTTGCATGCACTGAAGTTCAATTGCGCCATTCACGATATTCAGCAGGAGGCAGTTAGCGCCACTGAAAACAGGCTGAGCAACAGGGCAATGCAATGAAGAATGCGCAACTGAAGAGGTGGACTTAGCCATAAACAAGCGCCAATCACGATATTCAAAGACTTAGCAATGATAGGCAGCGGATGAGCTGAAAGGTGCATCACGCCGGAAATAGGCAAAATAAAAAGGCTCAAGGAAGAGGCACAAAACGCTACAGGGAAGCCACATGAGGCAGGAGAAACTGAGTGCGACAGTGAAAGAGTGCAGGCCAGGAGTGCACAGGAGAGGAGAAGGACAAGGAGGTGTGTCGGGCCACAGACTGCAGGGCCAGTAGTGTGCCTGGTGCAGTGGAGGTAGCAGGCAGGACAGCGGGGTAGCACAGCAGAACAGCCGGGGGAAACAAGCCAGGGACATGGACAGTGCCAGCTTCCACATGGAAGCTGTAATGAGGGGTGAGAGGCATGCTGCAGGGCGGCGTGGCGTGGAAAGAGCCCACGTCAGTATGCACCCAACAGGCAGTACCGTGCCTGCATCAGCTTTGAGCTGTATTCAGATGTAAGAGTTGTGGTGGTTACCACCTGAACAGGGCAATACTGAGGTGGCTCTGTGAGCTGTGCAGTGATGTGGCAGGACCCTCACGACAGAGTCACGCTCTGTCAGTGGAACAAAAGTAACAGCTTGCATGTGCCTGCTCACCATGGGTGACCTTCCAGAGGCCGAGAGGACTCACAGGCATAACACAGTTGGCCCGTCAGCATCCTCACCCAATTCCTCAAGCGCTGCTGCCACATGCTGCGGATACATCCATTTCCCAGCACCGCTGACTTGGGCGTACAGCAAACATGCAGGAGTTCCACAGGGTAGCACATATGCCTGGCATGCTAGGGGCCATAGACTGCACCCATGTGGCTATTCGCATGCCACCTGGCCCCGATGGGGCTGCATACAGAAACAGGAAGGGCTTTTCCAGTGTTAACTGCTAGGTGGTGTGTGATGCCAGTGGGCGCATAATCAATGTCTGTGCCACACACCCTGGTGGAGCACATGATGCCTTCATATGGTATCTGTCCGCACTGTGCCATCGATTCGAGAGTGGAGACATCCCCACAGGCCATCTAGTGGGTGAGTACGCATGTGGAATTGCCAACTTGGGGCAAGGGTGGGAATGCCACAGGTGCCATGGTAGTGGCACAAGGGATATGGGCAATATGGACCTGAACATGATACTTATCTCCACTATCTCCACACAGGTGACAGCGGATACCCACTCTGTCCCTGGCTGCTCACACCGTACCAGCACCCCATGACCCCATCGCAGCAACGCTATAATGAGGCACATGCCGCCACACACAACATCATCGAGCGGGTGTTTGGGATGATTAAGGCACGCTCCGATGCTAGACACCTCGGCGGTGCCCTACAGTACAGCCCCTCAAGGCCTGTGGGATATTCCTGGCCTGTTGTATCCTGCACAACATGACCAAAGACTGTGGGATAGCTATACAGGTCGAGGAGGGAGGACAGCGATAGGGGCATCAGCGGCGCCGTGATGATGGCGATGAGCAGCCCCCTTTGAGCCAGCGGGACCCGCCTGATCCGGCACAGGCCAGCTGCACCGGACACCATCACGGAGAAGCATTATGCACAACACAGGTAAGTCAAGGGGCATGTGCAGCAACACTGTCCAGGCGCAACCCACAGGCACACAGGGTAACACACCGGGTGCATGATGGCAAGGGGAGTGTAAGGGTCCAGGCACATGAACACACCATCAGGGAGGGGTGAACAGTCATATGGACACACACACACACACCAGGCACAAAGCGTACATGGGCAGGTGCACAGCAGAGCAGGAACAGACATGTCAAACACACAGATCCACAGACCACCCCCACCACCTGTACTGTCCAAGTACATGTGTCAGATGCTGGGCACCCTTGCACCTTGGTGAACAGTACAATGCAGGCATCATCATGCACACGCACCTGTGGACAGCATTTGGGTGGGTGTGCAGGTGGTTCGTGTGTCAGTGTGTTGGGCAGGGCACCCACCAGTGCACTGCCCACCATGACACACAGTGCACACAGGGCAGCACCAGACAGGGCCCGCACTGGGAGACAGGTCAGTCATGTTGCACTGTGCCACAGCCACCTCGGATGCATGGGCGGCCCTGCTGTGACCCAGCAGCACTGGCAGGCTGAGCATGGGCCATATGGGGTGGCACTGATGGACCACCAGGGGTCCCACTGTGCGATTGCAACCTTGTCCGCACAGGGGTCTGCAGCATGCCAAACATACCTGCACCAGGGGTGCTCGGGATGGCCACATCAGAACCTGGCATCGACAGGCTGGGTGTCACATGACACCGGGAATGGGGAGTGGAGGCGTACTGTGGGGTGCGTGTACAGGGCACCCACATTGTGTGCCTAATGCAGCCACGACAGCGACCAATGCCTGGGTCTGCCTGTCAATGGCGGCGGTCACATCCATCCGCATTTGGACCATCTCTGCAAGGATCAAAGCATTGTCCCTGCTGTGCTGCTCCACAGCCATGCACAGTGCCTCCACGGATGTTGCAACCCGCATCTGCTGCTCTATTGATGCCCGCAGCAGGCGGGTGTGCTCGTCCAATGGGTCCTGTGCCACATCGGCATTCTGTCCCCCAGGGTATGGAAGGGCCTGATGCTCAACACCCCTTGTGGGTGGGTGCTGTTCACCAGGACCAGGAGTGGGCAAGTCAACAGGTGGTGTGCATGTGCCACCGCTGGACCCTGTACCCCCAGATCTGGTGGGTGACTGCTGCTGCTGCCCCTCCAACTGCTGTGCCTCAGGGACCACTCGTTCTACTGCTGTGGCCACAACAGTGCCAGAGACCTGCACAGCCATCGGTGCTGCCCCACTGGTGTGGACAGGCACAGCCTGGGACTGTGCTGATGTGCTTGCACACACGTTGGAACCAGCTAGGTCCAGAGGCACGTGCTGGTCTGCTGTGTGTCCATCATGGGACACACACGTGTCACTGCCCATTGCAGTCCTTGCATCATCAATGGTGCAGGGACGTGCTACAGCCACAGTTACAGCGTGCTGGCATGCTTGCATGCCAGACCGCTGAGACACAGGCTGTGCTTCCCCCACACCTGACTCACCGACAACAGAGGTGGCAGCCAGGCGTGCATGCTGGTGCAGTGCATACCGACTGGCGGCAGAGGTAGATGGACCCTCCTCCACCTCTGGTAGGTCTTCCTCACTCCATGGTCCCACCACCACTGTCCTCTGCAGATGAACGGGATCTGTAACAGAAAGTGAGTACATGTTAGTGCATGTGATCAATCCTCCCCCCTCCCAACACCACCACCATGTCATACCGTGCAGTGATGGGCTTCCACCTGTCTGGAATCCACCTCCTGGTACGCCCTCTACAGCACTCCACTGCATTGATGCAGCCAGTTGGTCCTCAGCCGGGGTCAGCTCCGCCACCGCTGGCTGGCCCGCCTGTGCCAGCACGTGCCGCCGTGAGGGCTGCCACTTTCTCCTTCACCCTTCTGCGGTCTGTCCCCATCTTCTTTTTGCATTCCTGCACAGAGCGCTGGTGGCTTCCATGCAGGTTCACTGCCCGAGCTACCCCCTCCCATGCAGTCACACGGGCCTGAGGGGTGCCCTGCCATCCACTCAGTAGTGGCTCCTCTTCCAGGTAGGCCTGGAAGAGGGCCTCTGTTTCCGCTGTGGTGAAGTTGGGCCTCCTCCTTCGCCCACCATCCTCACCCTCACCTTGGCTCTGCTCGGTCATGTCAGTCTGTATGGGTGGAAGTGGACATCTATCACTGTGCAATCTACAGCGTTATCCCATGACCATTGGCCAGAACATCACACAGCATACAACTCACCTCTCACCTGCAGTAACCAAATCTGGCCAGCGCAGCCCAATGTCGCGTATTTATAGCACAATGCATGCAAATTAGGAGTGGCACAACTTTAATGACATGCTAATCACGCCACTGCACCTTTGAATGGCTGATCAGATGATTTGCATGTGTCGCTGAATATCGCACCGTTGCGCTGCTTGTCTGGTTGAGCAGCTGAACCAATGGCACATTTCTGTGACTGTGTGGTACACTGCATTGCGCATGCCCAGGTAGCTTCTGCAGGCATCTGCCATGCTGATGATGTGCTGTGCACGATCAGCAATTCAGGACACAGCCACCATTGTGCCAGTGGCGCTACAGCGCTGGTCACCATATGGCGCTGTGGCAGTACTGAGCAATAGTCCACTGTGACACTGGCATGCAGATGACCGATCTCGCAGGCCATGTGGATGTCGATGACACTGTGCGTGGCGTTGCGCACTGACCCATATTGTGGCTGACCTTTGCCCCTGGCGCTGTTCGTCTGGCATGTGTACGGCTCTGTCGTGCTGTTCGGTGACAGCGTGATGTGGACCGATGGCGCTGTCCGGAACAGCACTCATAGGCAGTGATGGAGTTGTATTGTGCAACATTTCCGTGAGGTTGCCCTGCGGAGAGCCATATTGCCACTGTACATTTTGAAAATGTCATGCAGGAGAACACCACAATGGGGGGCCTTGGCATTGGCAAACCTGGTGGCTGTAGTGGAGCCTCACCATGGCTCACTGTTTGAGGGAGTGCCCCTGCAGGTGCCACGCACCCACGTGTGGCAGCAGGTCGCCACTGCCCTGGAGCAGGCCACTGGGCGGAGGAGAACCCCTGAGCAGTGCAGGCACCACTACAGTGACCTGCGGAGGAGGGAGCATGCTCTGCTTGAGCACCTCAGGTTGCATGCCAGGAGGGGCATTATGCCCAGGCCAGGTGGGTGTGCTGTGTATGCACCGGTATTGTCCGCATGGGTGACTGTGTAATGTGATCTGTGCATGGGGGTGGCTTGGGCTATGGTTTGCTGTGCGGGTGTTTGCAGGTGTGTGCTGTTTGGGTCTGGTTGTGTGGGCAGGCACACTCAATGGGGCAGTCTGCTTTGGGATCTCACTGATGTGTTTCTCTTCATTTGTCTCCCACAGACGTGGAGGAGCAGAGGTGGGCACAGGCTGAGGCCTGGGATGGCGGTGCCAGGGTGGCTGGTGGAGGAGGTGTGCCACAGCCACAGCAGCAGCCACAGCCACAGCAGCACCTGCTGCAGCGGCTTGATGAGGGTGAGTGTCATTACATCATGGATGCTATTGCATGCTGGGGGGCACGGACACCTTCCATGGACGACACTACCATGCACACAACATGTGACAGTCATCACTGTCCAGTGGCACTGCATGTGTGTGTGTGTGCATCACTGGTGGTCCATGCATGCACTGGGCACATGGCTGTGGCACTAGCATCCCACCAAGTAGCCACGTCACTGGGCAGCCTTGGTTGTGCTGTGCTGGACATGGGTGGTGTGTGTGCAGTGGTACACATGGCCATTGCTGGCTGGTTGGGCATGTCTTTGCACGGTCACTGTGGGTGGGTGCAGTCCATCACAGGAGGGGGGCACTTGGCTGTATGCCATGCATGATGGGTGGCATTCAGGGATGTGGACAGTCACAGCCATTGACTCTGATCCCTTGTCCTAGGTATCCAGATCCTGTGCATGTTGGAGCAGGGCATGTGGAGGCTGACTTGAGTGGCCATGGACTCGCATACCATCCTCCTCGACCTACAGCAGCATGGCATGCGGCGCCGGAGGAGATCACGGGCACAGCGCCAGGCAGAAGGAGGAGGACAGGCTGCCAGGTGGTAGCCAGATGTTGGCAATCCCCACCTTCCCTCTCCCAGTTGTTCACCCTACCCTTACCACCTCTACCTCATACCCATACCCCCACCCCTGCTTTGTACATATGTTACTGTTTGTTGTTCTTGTTATGCATCTTTATTACATATATATTTTGATATGAATACTGTGGTGGTCTCTGATTTGCAGCTGGCTATAGGTGCTCAGTTGCAGTGGTGTGCATGGCATCAGGTGTGGTATGGTCATGGGTTTGATGTATCGTGTGTATGGGCGGTGTCTCTGTTGTGGGTGAGGCTCCCAGTCAGTATTGCTGTGTGATGCCACCCACTGCTGGGTGGTCATGGTGGGTTTGGCTTGTGTGGTTCTGTGGTTCACAAGGTTGCAGTGTTCCGGGGGGGCCTGGGGATTCCTGCAGTGCTGGTCACTGCACATGGGTGGTGTCTTGGGGTCACAGTGCTGGGAGTGCTGTGCACGGGGGGGGCCGCTGAACACTAGGGTGCTCCGCCCCCTTTGTGTGCCAGTCTCAGGTTGACAGTAGGTGTGCTGCAGTAACACGGCCAGGTTGTGCTTTGCTTGCTTGTCCCCATGGCCCAGTGGATGCTCCATCCCTCCCCCAGTTATGCTGTGCTTGGGGTGTGGGGGTACATTGTTGGTTCGGCAGTGTGTCCCTGTGCCCATCTGTGGCATGGGTGGTGTTCCCCTGCCTACCTCCCTGGTTGTGCACTTCCATTGCTATGCTGCGGGGGTCTCTTTGCTTGCGCTATGGCGCCTCTGGACTGCTCAGCTGGGCTAGCCTTGTTGCGCTATGGCGCATCATTTCTGCTCAGCTTCCCCTTCCTGGTTGCACTATGGCGCAGTTTGTGCGATATTCAGACATTGGCTGCTTGCGCAATTGGCCTTGCTCCATGTTTGAATATCGCGACAATTGCACATGTGCGCAACTGACTTGTGCTTGCTCCTGCTGTTGCGCACTTTTTGGGCGCAGTTTGAATATCCCACCCAATGTGTTACTGCTGCAATCAAGTGGTAATAAGTCCTTCATTTCTCTTTTCTGGGAAACTTCCAGATGCTTTGTTGTGGCATAGTTGCCTTCTCCAAAGAAGTTCTTCAACATCAGACCACCCCCCCAGGGTAGGGGCAGACATGCAACATGCAGAAGTCGTTTCAATTGATGACCATCATTACCAACCAGACTCGAGAAGGATGCAGATGAAACATGTGAAGAAGTAACCAAATAAGAAACCATTAATGAGACCTACTGTAAATATGCTTCCCCCCAAAACAAAATACTTACCTTCATTGGCTTGAGAGTATTCCATTTCCAATTTCAATGCAAAAAGTTCTCATAAAGCACTGGAATGTGCACTCCAACAGTATCTGTGACCTGTGATACAAAACAATACAATGAGTACATGTCTATATATGTCAAACCCCACCTAGAAAATACAATATATATATATATATATATATATATATAGCAACTCAGCAAGACTACTATTAATGTACAGACAAAGGCACCTTTTCATCCGGTTGAGTTGATCGCATCGCATTTGTGGAATCGCAGCACAATTGGACCAGCAACAGTTCTCTCACGGTCATCATTTCTGATGGGACTTTACATGTGGTGTAATGATCCCATTTCACTTCATTAGCACTTGTCAATTTTCTGGACAAAAGACAGATGCATTTTGGGGATGCAGAAAAAATCTGGGGACTCTGTGTGACCACTGCATGCATGAGTGACTGTGCAATAAATTCTGGGGGACTTTGCGTGTGGTGTAATGCTCCCATTTCACTTTGTTAGCACATGTCAATTTTCTGGACACAAGACAGATGCATTTTGTGTGTTGTGATTGTGAGCACATAATGTCATACTTAAATTTTAAATTAAAGCAGCATTGCAACAATGTGGTGACAATTTTGACCTATGCTTTTTTATGCTATTTTACACTGCCAGCCACTAGTTACCTCCTGACTTGTATGATACCCTTCTTTTCACAATTTGTGTATGCTTTACTACTTTTTCTCATGTCTGAAAAAAAAAGGAGCACGCCTTTCAATATTGTTCTGACCAGGTTTTTATCACTATTTGCAGCTGTTTTTGAATAAAATTGTTCTGTGAGGTCATAAAACACTGCCTGCTGCATAATTGTTAATTTTACAACAGAAGTAATATATAACAACTGATGGAGAAAAGCAGAGGAAAATACTGACAAAGACCTGGCCCACACCGTAGTAAAAGGAGTGCTCCTTTTATTATTTCAGACATGAAAAAAAGTAGCAAAGCAGACTCAAATACTGGAAACAATAGTATCATACAAGTCACGATGTAAGTAAAGTGGCAATGTAAAATAGCATAAAAAAAGTATAGGTCCAAATTTTCAACATATTGCTGCACTGCTTCTTTAAAGAGATTCACCAAGTTACATAATTATGGTATTGCACCCAATATATGGGTTCCTTACCTCCAGGGGAATGTTTCTTGCTCCACATGTCCTTACATAGTGCAATGCTTTTCTGGCAAAAACGCTCATAATTTTGTTAAACCAGTTCACGGAGGACTTCCTGTTCTGAAGAGCCACCCAAGTTCCGTCCCCACACTCAGCAACATTATGACATGATGCCAGGGAGAGCGCGGGGGCAAGCTCCATTATACTGAATGACCGGCAGCATTCTGAATATTTCTTTATGTCATAATGGTCAGTTTGTGGTGAAACATGGGCACATTTCCACTAACAAGGCTCTTGTTAGTCAAAAACAAAATATTTATGGAGCCTCAGTAATGTTTACTTTGTGTCGGAACTCATGATTTGAAGTGTTTTGCAAAAAAGCATGACTGAGCAGTGCAAGTATGTTGTGATAAACTGAATGTGTGCCGTCAGTGTTCATTACTGTGTGTGCATACATTGTCCAGCTTCATACAAACATATATATGGTGTGACTTGTTGCAGTATCTCAAGAATAAAGATAAGAAAGAATATATGACTTATATTTTATTTGTACCATTAGCACCAGCGGAGTAAGTGATGTGATATTTTTTCAGAGGTATCAGGTCACTGTGCACCTCAGTCACTCACAGTGCACACATGACTTAGCAGAGATCATAGCACAAAAACACATGCGCTCCTAAAAGTCATTGTGCAGTATGTGACTAAGGTACACTCGGCCAGACACCTCTGAAAAGTATCGTATCACTTAGTCCACTGATGATAATGGTGACAATAAATATATGTCATTCTGCTCGCTATTCTTTATACCATAAACACTACAACAAGTCAGCAATATATGTTTGCACGAAGCTGCACAATGTCTGATGTCACACACACACACACACACACACACACACACACACACACACACACACACGAAACAACACTGACTGCACACATGCAATTTAGCACATCATACTTGCACTGCTCATACCAGCTTTTCCACAACCATTCCACAACCGGAAGTAAACATTACTGCTGCACTGGATTATAACAACAGGGCAATAAGGAGCATGTATGACTGTCTGTTATTAAACATAAAAAAAACCACAAAACACTACAGCGTGGGGGGGGAGGTGTCCAGAAAAAAATAAGTTAATGGGGGATCCAATGATGTTGCAGCAGCAGATGGAGCATTGACACTATCTGAAGATGGTGTTGTTTGATCTGTTTCACCTGCTGCTGCACAGCACCCACCATCTCATTGCTTTCCTCCGGTGCAGCCTACAACAGTGCAATGTGGTGGGGTCCACTGGTGTGGGGGGAAAGCCAGGTAGTGGTGGTGGTGAGGGTGGTGCTGGTGGCAGTGGTGGGGTAGTGGTGGAGCAGCTGCTGCTGTGGCCCTTCTCCTGCTGTGGCAGTGAGACACAACCCCCCAGCACCCTCTTCCACTGCCACAGAAGGGCCATCAGGTGGAGGCCTGGCCCGTTCAGTGGCAGCCTGCCACTCCACCTTGTGGTGGTTTATCATATGTGTGCACCCACCCACACAGTTAAAAAACTGCCAGACTGGGGAGCTGTGGGGGTAACCAGGCACAGGAGGGGTAGATTTAGTGCCGGCAGCACTGTCACACACCTGGGGATCCACCTGCTGCTGTGGAGGTGGTGGAGGTGGTGCTGCTGGAGCCCCTGCAGCTGCTACTGGTGGTGGTGGTGGCAGAGTTGGTGGATGTGCCAGTGGCTCTGGTGCTGCTGCTTCTGGAGGGGGAGAGGTAAGACCAAACAGTTGGGAGTAGTCCAATGACACCTCACGACCCCACACATGCGCACTCTCCTCTGTCCATGGCCACAGGCCACAGACTCTCCCTGGTGCATTGCACAACCCACTCCTTCCCTCTCCAATGCATCACACGATGAACGACTTCTGCACACACTCTCACAGTCACACACACAGACACACACACACACACACAAAAAACAAAACTTACAAAACAAAGAAATCGGTCACAAAAAAGAACTGAAAAAACACTACAAAAAAGATAAAGATTTAGCTTTTAAAAAAGCTGTTTGGTTTTATGCTAGTTGCACAAAATACGGATGAATAACACTCCAAACTCTCCTCTCCTCTCCACACAAAATGCTTCCTCCTTCTATCTCTGCAAAGGAGAAAGTAAAACTATCTGCTTATATGACTCACTTCCTTCCTGCCTGGCTAAAGCATGTGACTTACAGTACTGTAAGCCATGTGATGTGTGTGTGGGGGGCTGCCCTATTGTTGTCATTCTGCCTTACTTTGCGTTAAGGTGGAATCACAATGCAAAGTCATAATGATAAGGCGAAGTGAGCACTTTCCAATGGCCACTTCGCGTAGCGTTATAACAATGTGAAGTGACCACTTTGCGTTCACTTCGCTGTGGATTTTAAATTCACTGCATCTCTACTTGGTATTTAGCATATACAATATAATTAATAATGGCATGGGAAAAGTCCACAATAATGATCCTAGTATCAAAAATATAGATTTAGAAGAATACCAACGTGAACATGTGGATATTCAAAATATCTGGTATGCCTCCACAAAATGTATAATGTCTATTTGTGGCATAATTAGAAATTAAGTAAATTAGTGAAAAAAGCATTAATAAAACAAAATAGCTGACCAATGCATCACCTGCGAGTTCTATTTGGAACAACTCAAACTTTACGCTAAATGGGAGGGTTCTTTTCAAGAAATCCAGGATAGATAAAGGGATCAAAAAGTGTTATGAGTATCACGTTATGGACAACAGAAAAATAATGGAATGGCACAAATGCAAAAACAAATATTAATTAAAATATTACCAGTATTTCTACTTCAGTCAGCTCTGCTCAGTCTATAAAAAAGTACTTTAAGCATTGGGGAAGGGTTCTGAATAGTCAGCTCCAAGATAATGAGAGGGACATGATTCACTTCAAGCAGATGAAAAAAATATTTGCTTGGGTCATAAAACTTTTACATACATATTCAGAAAACATAATGCAAAAATGGAGGGGCGTGAATTAAATTTATGTCTTACAAAACAACAACGTCAAATAACGTAATTCTATTCAAGAATATAAATTTTCAAGGGACAAAACCACTCAATTTAAAATTAGCAAACAAAAACACTGCTTTGCAGACACTGTGCCTGACTCAGGAACTATGACACAGAAAATAGAAAGGAGACTGCACCAGCACTTAGTCTAAGGAGTTCATGCACACACACCAAACCCCTATAGAGGGACACAAGGCACTTCAATTTCCTTTTAAGTTCATACTTTATTCAGAGCTCACATCCTGCCTGACACATTTTGGACTCACCAGCTGGAGTTCAAAATGCATCAGGCAGGACATGAGCTCAGAATAAAGTATGAACTTAAATGGAAATTGAAGTGTCCCTCTATAGGGTTCTATTGTGTGCATGAACTCCTTGGACTAAGTACATTTATTTGTTCGGTGTACCACCATTCTAGTGCATACTCCTCTACTGGATTTGAGATGGCACCAGCAACAGATGTGAATACATTTATTAAAGTGCTTTAGTGAATACACCACACTAGGAAGGGCCTCCCCCCCCCCCAAGAAAACAAAAACCAAAAAACCAACGGAAGACAGCATACCAACTCGCTGGTCTTGCTTTCTAGCTCTCTCAAGACTTTTGAGAAAGCTAGGAAGTGAAACTGGTCAAGTCTGAGTGCTCTGCCTCTTATAGTATATTCACTAAAGCATTTTAAATAGATATATTCAAGTCCAATAGTGGTGCCATCTACTTTCTGTTTTCTGTCAATTTAAAATTTTTAGTAGGGCTCATTTTTCCCTACGCAAGCTATACAAAATGAAAATTAAACCAGAAATGCTTTGTTGACACTGTGGACAACCTGATGCTGATATATTATACATATTTTGGGATTGCATTTTATGTAAAAAAGTGTAGTCCCACTCATTTGATCTGCTGGGGAGAAAACATGTTCATTTACAGGACAGGAAGAATCCTATGGCGTACACACTAGCCCAGATATTCAAACTGCGCCAGGCTGTGGCGCAAGCTTGGGCGCAGCTCAACTTGGCTGCACAGGTGTGGACTGGATGATATTCAATGGAGCTGCACCATGGCTCAGCAGCACTGAATATCATACCCTGGCCACCGCACTGTGCGTGTGGCGCAGTGGCACTGCACCAGCAAGTGGCCAGAGTGGAGCATGGGGATGCGCTAGCGCAAAGTTCCATTGTGTTATGCACAGCAACCATGATATTCAAAAAGTTGACATGCAAATGGGGCCATAATGTATGCAAGGCACAAATGGGGCCATTTGTATGTTATTATGGCCCTATTTACATGCAGGTGTGCCGATCCCTGACAACTTGCGCCTGGTGCCCTGCCAGGCTGCAGCCGTCTGGGACCGACGCCCCCTGTAGCCGGCAATGTGCTCCACAGCCCAATTGCGGGCATTTGTATAAAAAATAGGAACTATGTCCAATATCTCTGGTGGTCCAGTGGACCGCTGTCTGCCCAATCGTGGGCATTTGTTAAGAAAAGAAGAATTCCGTCCAATAGTCCTGGTGGTCCAGTGGACCGCTGTGTGACCGATTGCGGGCATTTGTCAAAAGAGAATAAATATTTCCAACATCCCTGGTGGTCCAGTGGACCTGCAAGCCCGTTCGCAGGCATTTGTCATAAAATAAATAAATATTTCCAATATCCCTGGTGGTCCAGTGGACCTGCAAGCCCGATCGTAGAGCTACGTGCATAAATACACCCATTAATATCCCTGGTGGTCCAGTGGACTCTACCCCACCCGCCATCAACCCACCGCCTCCCCACCTCCCCGGTCAGCGGTGAGCAGCAGCACCCCACCGCTTGTTGCCCCTTATGCCCACCGACCGATTCAGTTAGAATGGACGCTTTGTTGGTCACAGTGTGAGCTATCGGGCATGTAGTTCATACCGTATTGTTATTCCAGATATGTGGAATGGGATCTATTCATCATTCGCTGGAACAAGTAGTACGGTATAAGCTGGCATGCCCATTGGCTCACACTGTGACCAATGGGCATATAACCCTACCGACTGTGCTCAGCCGGCGGCAGCGGGCAGCAGGGCGGGAAAGGTGCTGCTGCTCACCGCTGGACCGGGGAGTGACAGTGGGATTCAGTGGCGAGGGTGGGGTCCACTGGACCACCAGGGATATTGATGGGGCTTATTTATGTATGTAGCCTTATGATCAGGCTTGCAGGTCCACTGACCACCAGGATGCTGGAAATATTTATTCTCTTTGACAAATGCCCACGATCAAGACACAGCGTCCACTGGACCACCAGGAGTTTGGACATATTTTCCTTGATTTATTACTAATGCCCGCGATTGGGCAGATAACAGTCCACTGGACCATCAGAGAGTTTGGGGATATTTTTATTTATTACTCAATGCCCAGCGATCGGAACACCGGCCACACTGGACTCCCAGGATATTTGAAGAATTGGGCATTTGTTTTACAAATGCTCGTGATCGGGCATGGGGGTACCGCTAGGTGCAGCGGAGTTGGGTGGCCACCCACAGTGGCAGCTGCCTGTGTGCGCGCTGCGTGAGGCAGCTCACCTGTGGTGGCCATCCAGTGTTCCTTTTTTTAAGGATCAACTTTGTGCTGGCACAGGTAGGGTTTGCGCATGCATGGCTCTGCACATCCTGGGCTGAATATCGGGCTGTGCAGGGTATGCATGGGCATGCCCCCATACCTGTGCCTGCATACATTACTGATGCGCTCCGGCACATCGGGATTTGTGCCGCACACTTTCCCTTTTGAATATCGCCCGAGCATCAGTGTTGGCGAGGAGTAACACTGTTGTGCCATGCGCAACCCTTTGAATATCTGGGCCACTAGAAACAGTGGAACAACAAGCATTTGTCAATGCCGAATGTTCACTTGCCTGTTGTACTGGGTCCCGCTTGCACACTATTTTACTATATATTTAGCCAAGACAGACTAGATGAGATATAATATGTAATTTGCAATGCAGTCCTGATTTTACAGAGTTTTGTACTGCATTTACCCAAGACAGTAGAGGAGAGATGCAAAATCTTGTTTTTAGAGTGGCCCTGCTTGAGACCCAGCAGACCAGAGTTTGAATCCCATAACTGCTGCTTGAATTCTTCTGTGTGACCGTCAGCAAGTATTTTGTTCTCCCTGGTTGCACTGGAAACAAGCTATGCCACAGTGTGCCTTTATCAACCCCAAATTTCCTAATAAAAATAATTGCTGTCTGTGTTTTCTAACTGACCATACTACCATCTTACATAAACTGCAGATGATTGTATTTATTTGATAGAGCTTGCCTTGAGATCTGAAAATATTGTATTTAGATGAAAAAAAAAACACTGCCAAAGACAGACCTGGGGCAGGATTCTCAAAGAACAGTAAAAATCCCTCAGCTGCGGGAAAAATGCTTGCAGCACTGTGGAAACACAGTTGCGTAATATTCTTAAAGAAAATCCCTCAGCTGAGGGAATGCCGCAAAAGGTCCTGCAGCCTTGGAATTCCAGCAGCTGTGGGAATTTTGCTAGTGCAGTGAATCCGCAGCTGTAGATCTGCAGCTGTGGAAATGGCTGAAGAGGCACAGCAATAGTACAACAAGTAGCTGAAGCAGCAGACACTAACATTGCTGCCATAGTATGAGGCTGACAGCACCCACAAAGATACCAGCAACCAGTCCCTCAACTGGGACCACTGCAGCACCACAGGCACGAGCAATACCATGACACCACAGTGGCTGACTGGCACCACTGGTCATCCCTCCCTGGGGCATTCCTGTTGCCTGCAGGGGTAGCACTCACTGCAGGCTGGTCAGGCTCTACTGCCTGTGGGGCTCCGTCATGAGCTGCACTGGGTCAGGTGGTTATTGCCTGTTGCCATAGCATGGCAATGTGCGCTTGTGTTGCTGAAACATCAACCACTGCTATACTATCTGTGATGCTATTACCTGTGCCTCACCTCCACCTTAATTGATTCCAATTGTTGGGGCACTACTGAGTTTTCTGAAGAGAGTTACACCTCATTCCACTGTGTATAAAAATGTTTCCACAACCGCGGAAAAAACCTGGCTGAGAATAGCCCTTCAGGGGATGTGCCTTACTTATCTCACACCTTTATTTCCTCAGGGACTTCCATAAATGCACTTTTTTCCACAGTCCATAGTGTTTTTTTCTGCATCTGCAGAGGTTTTTGTGAATGGCACTTAGAGCAATCTCCCCTTTGTTTCCATAGCTATGGCAGTTTTGGGGACTTAAGGAAGGTTTTCCACGTTCTGAAAGCCTTGTGAATCCAGCCCCTGGGGCAGGATTCTCAAAGAACAGTAAAAATCCCACAGCTGCGGGAAAAAGGCTTGGAGCACTGTGGAAATGCAGTTGTGTGACATTCTTAAAGAAAATGCTGCAGCTGAGGGAATTCCACAAACAGTCCCGCAACTGCAGAATTCCAGCAGCTGTGGGAATTCCGCAAGTGCTGTGAATCCACAGCTGCGGATCCACAGCTGTGGAAATGGCTAAGAAGACATAGCAATAATACAACAAGTAGCTGAAGCAGTAGACATTAACATTGTTGCCATAGTATGAGGATGACAGCACCCACAAAGATACCAGAAACCAGTCCCTCAACTGGGACCACTGCAGCACCACAGGCACCAGCAATACCATGGCACCACAGTGGCTGACTGTCACCACTGGTCGTCCCTCCCTGGGGTATTCCAGTTTCCTGATGGGGTAGCACTCACTGCAGGCTGGTCAGGCTCTACTGCCTGTGGGGCTCTGTCATGGGCTGCACTGGATCAGTTTGTTGTTGCTTGTTACCATAGCATGGCAATGTGTGCTTTTGTTGCTGTAACATCAGCCACTGCTATACTATCTAGGATGGTATTACCTGTGCTTCACCTCCACCTTAATTGATTACAATTGTTGGGGCACTACTGAGTTTGCTGAGGG
Organism: Neoceratodus forsteri; assembly: GCA_016271365.2. Lineage (NCBI taxonomy): Eukaryota > Metazoa > Chordata > Ceratodontiformes > Ceratodontidae > Neoceratodus > Neoceratodus forsteri. The sequence continues at coordinate 478,073,801 of CM057452.1, read as the reverse complement.
AGAGTTCCACCTCATTCCACTGTGTGCAACATTTTTTCCGCAACTGCAAAAAAAATCTGGGGCAGGATTCTCAAAGATCCTGAAAGTCCCACCGCTACGGCGAAACATCGGCGCCAAAGGGTGGCCACTTGTGGAGCTGCAGGAGTCCTGCAGCGGCAGATATCCTCAAAGGTGGAGTTGGAGTACGACTGACTCCACGACTTATGGCACATTGTGGGTGGTGTTGCCCGGGAGATCTCCACAGCTGCGGCACGATGCTACAGCTGGTGGGAGCAGTCGTAACACCCTCCACAACTGCTGCAGCTGTGAATCGGAACTACCACTGCTGTGGGAGATTGCAATCCGCACCTGCATTTGCAGAGTGGGACTTTGGTCCCGAAAGTTTTGAGAATCCTGCCCCTGGCTGAGAATAGCCCTTCAGGGGATGTGCCATACTTATCTCACACCTTTTTTTCCTCAGGGACTTCCACAGCTGCAATTTTTTCCACAGTTCATAGTGGGTTTTTTCTGTAGCTGCAGAGGTTTTGTGAATGACACTTAGAGCAATCTCCCCTTTGTTTCCATAGCTATGGCAGTTTTGGGGACTTAGGGAAGGTTTTACACGTTCTGAAAGCTTTGTGAATCCAGCCCCAGGGGCAGGATTCTCAAAAAACAGTAAAAATCCCACTACTGCGGGAAAAAGGCTTGCAGCACTGTGGAAATGCAGTTGTGTGAAATTCTTAAAGAAAATGCTGCAGCTGAGGGAATTCCACAAACAGTCCATGAGCTGCAGAATTCCAGTAGCTGTGGAATTCCCACTGCCACGGTGACTTTGTGTTCCCCCATACCACCACCACCATGACTGCTGTTGCCCTGCCACACAGGGAATGACTTTGTGTGCCCCAATACAACCACCATGACCACTGTTAGCCACTGCCACAACAGGGAATGACTTTGTCTGCCCCGAACCCACAACTGACCGCTGTTAGCCTGCCAACACAGAATGACTTTGTGTACTCTGGACCACCACCACGACCGATGTTAGCACTGCCACCACAGGAATGACTGTGTGCCCCGGACCACACCATAGTGTTAGCCACTGTACTAGAATGACTTTGTGTGCCCCTGGGCCATCACCATGACCACTGTTAGCCACTGCCACCACAGAAAATGACTGTACCCCCTGGACCACCACCACCTTGACCTGTTAGCCACTGCCACTACAGAAATGACTTTGTATGCCCCGGACAACCACCACCACATGACTGCTGTGCCCTGCCACCACAGGGAATGACTTTGTGTGCCTCCCTGGACCATCATGACCCTGTCACCTGCCACAGAATGACTTTGTGTGCCCGGACCACAACCATGACCGCTGTTAGCCACTGCCACCTCAGGGAATGACTTTGTGTGCCTCCCTGGACCACCACCATGACCGCTGTTAGCCACTACCACCACAGGGAATGACTTTGTGTGTCCCCCTGGACCACAACCATAACTGATGTTAGCCACTGTCACTACAGGGAATGACTTTGTGTGCCCCCCTGGGCCATCACCATGACCACTGTTAGCCACTGCCACCACAGAAAATGACTTTGTGCCCCCCTGGACCACCACTACCACCATGATCTCTGTTAGCCACCACCACCACAGGGAATGACCGTGTGCCCCCGGACCAACCACCACCACCATACACTGTATACCACCTTGGGAATTGCTGTGTGCCCCTGGATCACTACCTTGACTGCTGTTAGCCACTGCCACCACAGGAATGACTTTGTGTTCACTGGACCACCACTGGCCGCTGTTAGCCACTGCCACCACAGGAAGTGCTGTGGCCCTCTGGACCCACCACCGTGACCCCTGGTAGCCACTGCACCACAGGGAATGACCTTGTGCCCCCTGAACTACACCACCATGACCACTGTTAGCCTCTGCCACTAGGAGATGACTTGTGTGCCTCTGGCACCACCACCATGACGCTATTAGTCACTGCCACCATGAGGAATTCCTGTGTGCCCCGGACACAACCATGACCACTGTTTGCCACTGCCACCACAGGGAATGACTTGTGTGCCCCTGGACCATCACCATGACCGCTGTTAGCCACTGCCATCATGGGGAATGACTTTGTGTGCCCCGCAGACCACCACCACCATGACCACATTTAGCCACTGCCACCAAGGGGAATGACTTTGTGTTCACCCTGGACCACCACCATGACCACTGTTAGCCACTGCCACCAGAGAATGACTTTGTGTGCCCCCTAGGCCACAACCGCATGACCGCTGTTGGCCACTGCCACTACAGGAATGACTTTGTGTGCCCCTGGGCCATCACCATGACCACTGTTAGCCCTGCCACCACAGAGAATGACTTTGTCCCCACCCAGACCACCACCACCATGACTGCTGTAGCCACGCCACTGGGAATGACTTTGTGTGCCCCGGACAACCACCACCATGACCACTGTTAGCCACCACCACTGGGAATGACTTTGTGTGCCTCCTGGACCTACCATCATGACCCCTGTTAGCCACTGCCACCACAGGGGAGGTGACTTTGTGCCTGGACCACAACCATGACCACTGTTTGTACTACTTACAGGGAATGACTTTATGTGCCTCCTGGACCACCACCATGACCGCTGTTAGCCACTGCCACCAAGGGGCGACTTTGTGTGTCCCCTGGACCACAACCATAACTGATGTTAGCCACTGTCACTACAGGGAATGACTTTATGTGCCCCTGGGCCATCTGCACCCACTGTTAGCCACTGCCACCACAGAGAATGACTTTGTGTGCCTACCACCACCACCACCATGATCGCTGTAGCCACTGCCACCACAGGAGGAGCTTTGTGTGCCCCGGACAATCACCACCACCATGACCACTGTCAGCCCACTGCCACCATGGGGAGTGCTGTGGCACCCTGGACCACCACCATGACCACTGTTAGCCACTGCCACCACAGAAATGACTTTGTGTTCCCCTGGACCACCACCATGACGCTGTTAGCCACTGCCACCACAGGGGCCTTGTGTGCCCCCTGACCACCACCACCATGACCAGTGTTAGCCTCTGCCACTGGGAGAATGACTTTGTGTGTGCCTCCAAGCCCACCACCATGACCGCTGTGATCACTGTCACAGGGAATTACTGTACCCCGGACCACAACCATGACCGCTGTTACCCTGCCACCGCGAGAATGACTGTGTGCCCCCTGGACCTACCATGACCTCTGTTAGCCACTGCCATCATAGGGAATGACTTGTGTGCCCCACAGACCACCACCACCATGACCGCTTTTAGCCACTGCCACCACAGGGAATGACTTTGTGTTCCCCCTGGACCACCACCATGACTGCTGTTAGCCACTGCCACCTCAGGGAATGACTTTGTGTGCCCCCCAGACCACAACCATGACTGCTGTTAGCCACTGCCACCACAGGGCGGCACATGTTCCTCCCTGGACCACCACCATGACCACTGTAGCCACTGCCACCAGAGAATGACTGTGTGCCCCCCCGGACCACAGCCATGACTGCTGTTAGCCACTGCCACTACAGGAACGACTTTGTGTGCCCCCTGGGCCATCACCATGACCACTAATAGCCACTGCCACCACAGATAATGACTTTGTGTGCCCCCGGACCACCACCACCATGACTGCTGTTAGCCACTGCCACCGCAAAGACTTTGTGTACCCCGGACAACCACCACCATGACCACTGTTAGCCACTGCACCACAGAATGACTTTGTGGCCTCCTGGACCACCATGACCCCTGTTAGCCACTGCCACCACAGAATGACTTTGTGACCCGGACCACAACCATGACTGCTGTTAGCCACTGCCACAGGGAATGACTATGTGCCTCCTTGGACCACCACCATGACCACTGTTAGCCACTGCCACCACAGGGAATGACTTTGTGTGTCCCCCTGGACCACAACCATAACTGATGTTAGCCACTGTCACTACAGGGAATGACTTTGTGTGCCCCCCTGGGCCATCACCATGACCACTGTTAGCCACTGCCACCACAGAGAATGACTTTGTGTGCCCCCCTGGACCACCACCACCACCACCACCATGATCGCTGTTAGCCGCTGCCACCACAGGGAATGACTTTGTGTTCCCCCCGGACAACCACCACCATGACCACTGTTAACCACTGCCACCATGAGGTGCTTTGTGTGCCCCCTGGACCACCACCATGACCGCTGTTAGACACTTCCACCACGGGAATGACTTTGTGTTCCTCTGGACCACCACCATGACCGCTGTCTAGCCACTGCCACCACAGGAATTACTTTGTGTGCCCTCTGGACCACCACCGTGACCCCTATTAGCCACTGCCACCACAGAGATGACCTTGTGTGCCCCCTGACCACCACCACCATGACCACTGTTAGCCTCTGCCACTATGGGGAATGACTTTGTGACTCCTCCTGCCCCTACCACCATGACCGCTGTTAGTCACTGCCACCATGGAAGTACTTTGTGTGCCCCGGACCCACAACCATGCCCGCTGTTAGCCACCGCCACCACAGGAATGACTTTGTGTGCCCCTGGACCACCACCTGACGCTTTTAGCCACTGCCATCATGGGGAATGACTTTGTGTGCCCGCAGACCTACCACCATGACCGCTTTTAGCCACTGCCACCACAGGGAATGACTTTGTGTTCCCCCTGGACCACCACCATGACTGCTGTTAGCCACTGCCACCACAGGGAATGACTTTGTGTGCCCTTCAAACCACCAGTATAAGACCGCTGTAGCCACCACCACCACCAGATGGAGAAGATGTCAGAGGAATGTCATCATGTGCCACAGCTATGACCACCAGCACCCACCACCAGTGTCATTCTGACAATGTTTCCCATTACATTGACCATGCCAAAGCAGAGGGAGTCAAACAGGAGACCACATCCATCAGCCACAGGCACAAAACTGTAATATTAAACTAAAGTGAGTATATGTACTATTATTTTTAATGCTATCAACTTCGCTGGCTATTGTGTTTTGTTTTCTGTTGCTTTTCTGAGCTGCAGTGGTCAAACACATACGATAAACTTATTTTGTTTTTTTAAAAGCTAAGAAAAAATGACTCTCCTTCACTGAAAGTCAGTATCAATGGTACTGCAGCAGTACTGTACACAGGAACCAATGGAATATCCATTTCAAATCCATACTGGTACACACACACACACACACATATATATATATATATATATATATACTATTTCATCTGTTCATTTTTGTTTAAAAGAGTGCAACAAATCAATTGAGGATTCACAAACTAGGTGACATGTGTGTCATAAAAACTACTTCTGCAACATATCATACACTGTATTCCAAACTTGCAGCTGTGCAGCCATGACAGTGTTAGAAATAGTTGGACACGAGGTTGTGTTTCTTGACAGGATTTGGTTTTGAAATGTAACGAGTTGAGCACAGGGACACTGGTACAGTGTATTTGTTACACAGCCTGGTACTAAATTAAGTTGTGATTGATCTGCTGATGCATTGTGACTGCTTACTATCTGTGTTAATAATCCAGATACCCATGGAACAGCCTTAGCTTAAACACAATGAGTGGGATATTCAAAGGGTTACGCCATGCATGACAAAGTTCTTGCTTACACTGAAGTTAATTGCGCCATTCTCGATATTCAGCAGGAGGCAGTTAGCCACTGAAAACAGGCTGAGCAACAGGGAGCAAGTACAGAATGAAGAATGCGCAACTGAAGGGTGGACCCAGCCATAAACAAGCGCCAATCACGATATTCAAAGACTTGAGCAATGGACAAGCAGCGGATGAAGCTGAAAGATGCGACACGCCGGAAAGAGGCAAAATAAAAAGGCTCAAGGAAGAGCACAAGAACGCTACAGGGAAGCCACATGAGGCAGGAGAAGCTAGGTGCGACAGTGAAAGAGTGCAGGCCAGGAGTGCACAGGAGAGGAGAAGGACAAGGAGGTGTGTCGGGCCCAGACTGCAGGGCCAGTAGGTGTACCTGGTGCAGTGGAGGTAGCAGGCAGGACAGCGGGGTAGCACAGCAGAACAGCCGGGAGACACAAGCCAGGGACATGGACAGTTGCCAGCTTCCACATGGAAGCTGTAATGAGGGTGAGAAGGCATGCTGCAGGCGGCAGTGGCGTGGAAAGGAGCCCGGCGGTATGGCCCAACAGGCAGTACCGATGCCTGCATCAGCTTTGAGCTGTATTCAGATGTAAAGATTGTGGGCGGTACCACCTGAACAGGGCAATACTGAGGGTGGCTCTGTGAGCTGTGCAGTGATGTGATGCAGCACCCTCACGACAGAGTCACGCTCTGTCAGTGGAGACAAAGGTAACAGCTTGCATGTGCCTGCTCACCATGGGTACCTTCCAGAGGTCCGACGAGGACACCACAGGCATAACACAGTTAGCCCGCAGCCATGCATCACCCAATTCCTCAGCGCACTGCTGCCACATGCTGCGTGACATCCATTCCCCAGCACAGCTGACTTGAAGCGTACAGCAAACATGCAGGAGTTCCACAGGGTAGCACATATGCCTGGCATGCTAGGGGCCATAGACTGCACCCATGTGGCTATTCGCATGCCACCTGGCCCCGATGGGGCTGCATACAGAAACAGGAAGGGCTTTTCCAGTGTTAACTGCTAGGTGGTGTGTGATGCCAGTGGGCGCATAATCAATGTCTGTGCCACACACCCTGGTGGAGCACATGATGCCTTCATATGGTATCTGTCCGCACTGTGCCATCGATTCGAGAGTGGAGACATCCCCACAGGCCATCTAGTGGGTGAGTACGCATGTAGGAATTGCAAACTTGGGGCAAGGGTGGGAATGCCACAGGTGCCATGGTAGTGGCACAAGGGATATGGGCAATATGGACCTGAACATGATACTTATCTCCACTATCTCCACACAGGTGACAGCGGATACCCACTCTGTCCCTGGCTGCTCACACCGTACCAGCACCCCATGACCCCATCGCAGCAACGCTATAATGAGGCACATGCCGACACACACAACATCATCGAGCGGGTGTTTGGGATGATTAAGGCACGCTTCCGATGCCTAGACACCTCGGCGGTGCCCTACAGTACAGCCCCTCAAGGCCTGTGGGATATTCTGGCCTGTTGTATCCTGCACAACATGACCAAAGACTGTGGGATAGCTATACAGGTCGAGGAGAGAGAGACAGCGATAAGGGCATCCAGCGGCGCCAGTGATGATGGCGATGAGCAGCCCCCTTTGGGCCAGCGGGACCCGCCTGATCCGGCAGGCCAGCTGCACCGGGACACCATCACGGAGAGCATTATACTGCAAACAGGTAAGTCAAGGGGCCATGTGCAGCCAACACTGTCAGGCGCAACCCACAGGCACACAGGGTAACACACCAGGTGCATGATGGCAAGAGGTGTAAGGGTCAGGCACATGAGACACACCATCAGGAGGGAGGTGAACAGTCATAGGACACACACACACACCAGGCACAAAGCGTACATGGGCAGGTGCACAGCAGACAGGGAACAGACATGTCAAACACACAGATCCACAGACCACCCCACCACCTGTACTGTCCAAGTACATGTGTCAGATGCTGGGCACCTTGCACCTTGAGTGAACAGTACAATGCAGGCATCATCATGCACACGCACCTGTGGACAGCATTTGGGTGGGTGTGCAGGTGGTTCGTGTCAGTGTGTTGGGCAGGGCACCCACAGTGCACTGCCCACCAGCCACCACAGTGCACACGGGCAGCACCAGCAGGGCCGCACTGGGGAGACAGGTCAGTCATGTTGCACTGTGCCACAGCCACCTCGGATGCATGGGCGGCCCTGCTGTGACCCAGCAGCACTGGCAGGCTGAGCATGGGCCATATGGGGTGGCACTGATGGACCACCAGGGGTCCCACTGTGCGATTGCAACCTTGTCCGCACAGGGGTCTGCAGCATGCCAAACATACCTGCACCAGGGGTGCTCGGGATGGCCACATCAGAACCTGGCATCGACAGGCTGGGTGTCACATGACACCGGGAATGGGGAGTGGAGAGCGTACTGTGTGGGGTGCGTGGTACAGGGCACCTGACTGTGTGCCTAATGCAGCCACGACAGCGACCAATGCCTGGGTCTGCCTGTCAATGGCGGGTCACATCCATCCGCATTTGGACCATCTCTGCAAGGATCAAGCATTGTCCCTGCTGTGCTGCTCCACAGCCATGCACAGTGCCTCCACGGATGTTGCAACCCGCATCTGCTGCTCTGTGATGCCGCGGCAGGCGAGTACTCGTCAATGGGTCCTGTGCCACATCGGCATTCTGTCCCCAGGGTATGGAAGGGCCTGATGCTCAACACCCCTTGTGGTGGGTGCTGTTCACCAGGACCAGGGTGGGCAAATCAGCAGGTGGTGTGCATGTGCAACGCTGGACCCTAACTGCCCCAGATCTGGTGGGTGACTGCTGCTGCTGCCCCTCCAACTGCTGTGCTCAGGGACCACTCGTTTACTGCTGTGGCCACAACAGTGCCCGAAGCCTGCACAGCCATCGGTGCTGCCCACTGGTGTGGACAGAGGCACAGCCTGGGACTGTGCTGATGTGCTTACACACCACGTTGGAACCAGCTAGGTCCAGAGGCGCGTGCTGGTCTGCTGTGTGTCCATCATGGGACACACACGTGTCACTGCCCATTGCAGTCCTTGCATCATCAATGGTGCAAGTGCGTGCTACAGCCACAGTTACAGCGTGCTGGCATGCTTGCATGCCAGACCGCTGAACACAAACTGTGCTTCCCCACCTGACTCACCGACAGCAGAGGTGGCAGCCAGGCGTGCATGCTGGTGCAGTGCATGCCGACTGGCGGCAGAGGTAGAATGGACCCTCCTCCACCTCTGGTAGGTCTCCCTCACTCCATGGTCCCACCACCACTGTCCTCTGCAGATGAGCGGGATCTGTAACAGAAAGTGAGTACATGTTAGTGCATGTGATCAATCTCCCCCCTCCAACACCACCACCATGTCATACCGTGCAGTGATGTGGCTTCCACCTGTCTGAATCCACCTCCCTAGTGCGCCCTCTACAGCACTCCACTGCATTGATGCAGCCAGTTGGTCCTCAGCGAGGTCAGCTCCGCCACGCTGGCTGGCCCCGCCTGTGCCAGCACGTGCCGCCGTGAGGGGCGCACTTTCTCCTTCACCCTTCCTGCGGTCTGTCCCCATCTTCTTTTGCATTCCTGCAGAGCGCTGGTGGCTTCCATGCAGGTTCACTGCCCGAGCTACCTCCCATGCAGTCACACCGGGCCTGGGGTGCCCTGCCATCCACTCCAGTAGTGGCTCCTCTTCCAGGTAGGCCTGGAAGAGGCCTCTATTTCCGCTGTGGTGAAGTTGAGCCTCCTCCTTAGCCACCATCCTCACCCTCACCTTGGCTCTGCTCGGTCATGTCCAGTCTGTATGGGTGGAAGTGGACATCTATCACTATGCAATCTACAGCGTTATCCATGACCATTGGCCAGAACATCCTGACATACAACTCACCTCTCACCTGCAGTAACCAAATCTGGCCAGCGCAGCCCAGTATCAGCGATATTTATAGCACAATGCATGCAAATTAGGGTGGCACAACTTTAATGACATGCTAATCACGCCACTGCACCTTTGAATGGCTGATCAGATGATTTGCATGTCCGGCTGAATACTCGCACCGTTGAGCTGCTTGTCTGGTTGAGCAGCTGAACCAATGGCACATTTCTGTGACTGTGTGGTACACGTGCGCTACGGATAACATGAGGCATCTGCCATGCTGATGATGTGCTGTGCGATCAGCAATTCAGGACACAGCCACCATTGTGCCAGTGGCGCTACAGCGCTGGTCACCATATGGCGCTGTGGCAGTACTGAGCAATAGTCCACTGTGACACTGGCATGCAGATGACCGATCTCGCAGGCCATGTGGATGTCCGATGACACTGTGCGTGGCGTTGCGCACTGACCCATGACCTTGTGGCTGACCTTTGCCCCCTGGCGCTGTACGTCTGGCATGTGTACGGCTCTATCGTGCTGTTCGGTGACAGCGTGATGTGGACCGATGGCGCTGTCCGAACAGCACTATAGGCAGTGATGGAGTTGTATTGTGCAACATTTCCACGTGGGGTTGCCGCACTGCGGAGCGCCATATTGCCACTGTACATTTTGAAAATGTCATGCAGGAGAACACCACAATGGGGGGCCTTGGCATTGGCAAACCTGGTGGCTGTAGTGGAGCCTCACCATGGCTCACTGTTTGAGGGAGTGCCCCTGCAGGTGCCACGCACCCACGTGTGGCAGCAGGTCGCCACTGCCCTGGAGCAGGCCACTGGGCGGAGGAGACCCTGAGCAGTGCAGGCACCACTACAGTGACCTGCGGAGGAGGGGCATGCTCTGCTTGAGCACCTCAGGTTGCATGCCAGGAGGGCATTATGCCCAGGCCAGGTGGGTGTGCTGTGTATGCACGGTATTGTCCGCATGGGTGACTGTGTAATGTGATCTGTGCATGGGGTGGCTTGGGCTATGGTTTGCTGTCTTGGTGTTTGCAGGTGTGTGCTGTTTGGGTCTGGTTGTGTGGGCAGCACACTCAATGGGGCAGTCTGCTTTGGGATCTCACTGATGTGTTTCTCTTCATTTGTCTCCCACAGGCGTGGAGGAGCAGAGGTGGGCACAGGCTGAGGCCTGGGATGGCGGTGCCAGGGTGGCTGGTGGAGGAGGTGCCACAGCCACAGCAGCAGCCACAGCCACAGCAGCACCTGCTGCAGCGGCTTGATGAGGGTGAGTGTCATTACATCATGGATGCTATTGCATGCTGGGGGGGCACGGACACCTTCCATGGACGACACTACCATGCACACAACATGTGACAGTCATCACTGTCCAGTGGCACTGCATGTGTGTGTGTGTGCATCACTGGTGGTCCATGCATGCACTGGGCACATGGCTGTGGCACTAGCATCCCACCAAGTAGCCACGTCACTGGGCAGCCTTGGTTGTGCTGTGCTGGACATGGGTGGTGTATGTGTGCAGTGGTACACATGGCCATTGCTGGCTGGTTGGGCATGTCTTGTGCACGGTCACTGTGGGTGGGTGCAGTCCATCACAGGAGTGGGGCACTTGGCTGTATGCCATGCATGATGGGTGGCATTCAGGGATGTGGACAGTCACAGCCATTGACTCTGATCCCTTGTCCTAGGTATCCAGATCCTGTGCATGTTGGAGCAGGGCATGTGGAGGCTGACTTGAGTGGCCATGGACTGCGCCATCCTCCTCGACCTACAGCAGCATGGCATGCGGCGCGGAGAGATCACGGGCACAGCGCCAGGCAGAAGGAGGAGGACAGGCTGCCAGGTGGTAGCCAGATGTTTAACAATCCCCACCTTCCCTCTCCAGTCAGTTCACCCTACCCTTACCCACCCTACCTCATACCCATACCCCCACCCCTGCTTTGTACATATGTTACTGTTTGTTGTTCTTGTTATGCATCTTTATTACATATATATTTTGATATGAATACTGTGGTGGTCTCTGATTTGCAGCTGGCTATAGGTGCTCAGTTGCAGTGGTGTGCATGGCATCAGGTGTGGTATGGTCATGGGTTTGTGTATGCGTGTGTGTGGGGCGGTGTCTCTGTTGTGGGTGAGGCTCCCAGTCAGTATTGCTGTGTGATGCCACCCACTGCTGGGTGGTCATGGTGGGTTTGGCTTGTGTGGTTCTGTGGTTCACAAGGTTGCAGTGTTCCGGGGGGGCCTGGGGATTCCTGCAGTGCTGGTCACTGCACATGGGTGGTGTCTTGGGGTCACAGTGCTGGGAGTGCTGTGCATGCGGGGGGCCGCTGAACACTAGGGTGCTCCGCCCCCTTTGTGTGCCAGTCTCAGGTTGACAGTAGGTGTGCTGCAGTAACACGGCCAGGTTGTGCTTTGCTTGCTTGTCCCCATGGCCCAGTGGATGCTCCATCCCTCCCCCAGTTATGCTGTGCTTGGGGTGTGGGGGTACATTGTTGGTTCGGCAGTGTGTCCCTGTGCCCATCTGTGGCATGGGTGGTGTTCCCTGCCTACCTCCTGGTTGTGCACTTCCATTGCTATGCTGCGGGGGTCTCTTTGCTTGCGCTATGGCGCCTCTGGACTGCTCAGCTGGGCTAGCCTTGTTGCGCTATGGCGCATCATTTCTGCTCAGCTTCCCCTTCCTGGTTGCACTATGGCGCAGTTTGTGCGATATTCAGACATTGGCTGCTTGCGCAATTGGCCTTGCTCCATGTTTGAATATCGCGACAATTGCACATGTGCGCAACTGACTTGTGCTTGCTCCTGCTGTTGCGCACTTTTGGCAAAGAGTTTGAATATCCCACCCAATGTGTTACTGCTGCAATCAAGTGGTAATAAGTCCTTCATTTCTCTTTTCTGGGAAACTTCCAGATGCTTTGTTGTGGCATAGTTGCCTTCTCCAAAAGTTCTTCAACATCAGACCACCCCAGGGTAGGCAGACATGCAACATGCAGAAGTCGTTTCAATTGATGACCATCATTACCAACCAGACTGAGAAGGATGCAGATGAAACATGTGAAGAAGTAACCAAATAAGAAACCATTAATGAGACCTACTGTAAATATGCTTCCCAAAACAAAATACTTACCTTCATTGGCTTGAGAGTATTCCATTTCCAATTTCAATGCAAAAAGTTCTCATAAAGCACTGGAATGTGCACCCCAACAGTATCTGTGACCTGTGATACAAAACAATACAATGAGTACATGTCTATATATGTCAAACCCCCACCTAGAAAATACAAATATATATATATATATATATATATATATATAGCAACTCAGCAAGACTACTATTAATGTACAGACAAAGGGCACCCTTTCATCCGGTTGAGTTGATCGCATCGCATTTGCGGGAATCGCAGCACACATTGGACCAGCAACAGTTCTCTCACGGTCATCATTTCTGATGGGACTTTACATGTGGTGTAATGATCCCATTTCACTTCATTAGCACTTGTCAATTTTCTGGACAAAAGACAGATGCATTTTGGGGATGCAGAAAAAATCTGGGGACTCTGTGTGACCACTGCATGCATGAGTGACTGTGCAATAAATTCTGGGGGACTTTGCGTGTGGTGTAATGCTCCCATTTCACTTTGTTAGCACATGTCAATTTTCTGGACACAAGACAGATGCATTTTGTGTGTTGTGATTGTGAGCACATAATGTCATTTAAATTTTAAATTAAAGCAGCATTGCAACAATGTGGTGACAATTTTGACCTATGCTTTTATGCTATTTTACACTGCCAGCCACTGTTACTTCTGACTTGTATGATACCCTTCTTTTCACAATTTGAGCATGCTTTACTACTTTTCTCATGTCTGAAAAAAGGAGCACACCTTTCAATATTATTCTGACCAGGTTTTATCACTATTTGCAGCTGTTTTGAATAAAATTGTTCTGTGAGGTCATAAACACTGCCTGCTGCATAATTGTTAATTTTACAACAGAAGTAATATATAACAACTGATGGAGAAAAGCAGAGGAAAATACTGACAAAGACCTGGCCCACACCGTAGTAAAGGTGCTCCTTTTATTACTTAGACATGAAAAAAGTTGTAAAGCAGACTCAAATACAGGAAACAATAGTATCATACAAGTCAGGATGTAAGTAAAGTGGCAATGTAAAATAGCATAAAAAAGTATAGGTCAAAATTTTCAACAGATTGTTGCACTGCTGCTTTAAAGAGATTCACCAAGTTACATAATTATGGTATTGCACCCAATATATGGGTTCCTTACCTCCAGGGGAATGTTTCTTGCTCCACATGTCCTTACATAGTGCAATGCTTTTCTGGCAAAAACGCTCATAATTTTGTTAAACCAGTTCACGGAGGACTTCCTGTTCTGAAGAGCCACCCAAGTTCCGTCCCCACACTCAGCAACATTATGACATGATGCCAGGGAGAGCGCGGGGGCAAGCTCCATTATACTGAATGACCGGCAGCATTCTGAATATTTCTTTATGTCATAATGGTCAGTTTGTGGTGAAACATGGGCACATTTCCACTAACAAGGCTCTTGTTAGTCAAAAACAAAATATTTATGGAGCCTCAGTAATGTTTACTTTGTGTCGGAACTCATGATTTGAAGTGTTTTGCAAAAGCATGACTGAGCAGTGCAAGTATGTTGTGATAAACTGAATATGTGCCGTCAGTGTTCATTACTGTGTGTGCATACATTGTCCAGCTTCATACAAACATATATATGGTGTGACTTGTTGCAGTATCTCAAGAATAAAGATAAGAAAGAATATATGACTTATATTTTATTTGTACCATTAGCACCAGCGGAGTAAGTGATGTGATATTTTTTCAGAGGTATCAGGTCACTGTGCACCTCAGTCACTCACAGTGCACACATGACTTAGCAGAGATCATAGCACAAAAAACACATGCGCTCCTAAAAGTCATGTGTGCAGTATGTGACTAAGGTACACTCGGGCCAGACACCTCTGAAAAAGTATCGTATCACTTAGTCCACTGATGATAATGGTGACAATAAAATATATGTCATTCTGCTCGCTATTCTTTATACCATAAACACTACAACAAGTCAGCAATATATGTTTGCACGAAGCTGCACAATGTCTGATGTCACACACACACACACACACACACACACACACACACACACACACCACGAAACAACACTGACTGCACACATGCAATTTAGCACATCATACTTGCACTGCTCATACCAGCTTTTCCACAACCATTCCACAACCGAAGTAAACATTACTGCTGCACTGGATTATAACAACAGGGCAATAAGGAGCATGTATGACTGTCTGTTATTAAACAAAAAAAACCACAAAACACTACAGCGTGGGGAGGTGTCCAGAAAATAAGTTAATGGGGATCCAATGATGTTGCAGCAGCAGATGGAGCATTGACACTATCTGAAGATGGTGTTGTTTGATCTGTTTCACCTGCTGCTGCACAGCACCACCATCTCATTGCTTTCCTCGGTGCAGCCTACAACAGTGCAATGTGGTGGGGTCCACTGGTGTGGGGGGAAAGCCAGGTAGTGGTGGTGGTGAGGGTGGTGCTGGTGGCAGTGGTGGGGTAGTGGTGGAGCAGCTGCTGCTGTGGCCCTTCTCCTGCTGTGGCAGTGAGACACAACCCCCCAGCACCCTCTTCCACTGCCACAGAAGGGCCATCAGGTGGAGGCCTGGCCCGTTCAGTGGCAGCCTGCCACTCCACCTTGTGGTGGTTTATCATATGTGTGCACCCACCCACACAGTTAAAAAACTGCCAGACTGGGAGCTGTGGGGTAACCAGGCACAGGAGGGTAGATTTAGTGCCGGCAGCACTGTCACACACCTGGGGATCCACCTGCTGCTGTGGAGGTGGTGGAGGTGGTGCTGCTGGAGCCCTGCAGCTGCTACTGGTGGTGGTGGTGGCAGGATTGGTGGATGTGCCAGTGGCTCTGGTGCTGCTGCTTCTGGAGGGAGAGGTAAGACCAAACAGTTGGGAGTAGTCCAATGACACCTCACGACCCCACACTTGCGCACTCTCCTCTGTCCATGGCCACAGGCCACAGACTCTCCCTGGTGCATTGCACAACCCACTCCTTCCCTCTCCAATGCATCACACGATGAACGACTTCTGCACACACACTCACAGTCACACACACAGACACACACACACACACACACAAAAAACAAAACTTACAAAACAAAGAAATCGGTCACAAAAAAGAACTGAAAAAACACTACAAAAAGATAAAGATTTAGCTTTAAAAAGCTGTTTGGTTTATGCTAGTTGCACAAATACGGATGAATAACACTCAAACTCTCCTCTCTCCACACAAAATGCTTCCTCCTTCTATCTCTGCAAAGGAGAAAGTAAAACTATCTCTTATATGACTCACTTCCTTCCTGCCTGGCTAAAGCATGTGACTTACAGTACTGTAAGCCATGTGATGTGTGTGAGGCTGCCCTATTGTTGTCATTCTGCCTTACTTTGCGTTAAGGTGGAATCACAATGCAAAGTCATAATGATAAGGCGAAGTGAGCACTTTCCAATGGCCACTTCGCGTAGCGTTATAACAATGTGAAGTGACCACTTTGCGTTCACTTCGCTGGTGGATTTTAAATTCACTGCATCTCTACTTGGTATTTAGCATATACAATATAATTAATAATGGCATGGGAAAAAGTCCACAATAATGATCCTAGTATCAAAAATATAGATTTAGAAGAATACCAACGTGAACATGTGGATATTCAAAATATCTGGTATGCCTCCACAAAATGTATAATGTCTATTTGTGGCATAATTAGAAATTAAGTAAATTAGTGAAAAAAGCATTAATAAAACAAAATAGCTGACCAATGCATCACCTGCGAGTTCTATTTGGAACAACTCAAACTTTACGCTAAATGGGAGGGTTCTTTTCAAGAAATCCAGGATAGATAAAGGGATCAAAAAGTGTTATGAGTATCACGTTATGGACAACAGAAAAATAATGGAATGGCACAAATGCAAAACAAATATTAATTAAAATATTACCAGTATTTCTACTTCAGTCAGCTCTGCTCAGTCTATAAAAAGTACTTTAAGCATTGGGAAGGGTTCTGAATAGTCAGCTCCAAGATAATGAGAGGGACATGATTCACTTCAAGCAGATGAAAAAATATTTGCTTGGGTCATAAAACTTTTACATACATATTCAGAAAACATAATGCAAAAATGGAGGGGCGTGAATTAAATTTATGTCTTACAAAACAACAACGTCAAATAACGTAATTCTATTCAAGAATATAAATTTTCAAGGGACAAAACCACTCAATTTAAAATTAGCAAACAAAAACACTGCTTTGCAGACACTGTGCCTGACTCAGGAACTATGACACAGAAAATAGAAAGGAGACTGCACCAGCACTTAGTCTAAGGAGTTCATGCACACACAAACCCCATAAGAGGACACAAGGCACTTCAATTTCCTTTTAAGTTCATACTTTATTCAGAGCTCACATCCTGCCTGACACATTTGGACTCACCAGCTGGAGTTCAAAATGCATCCAAGCAGGACATGAACTCAGAATAAAAATATGAACAAATAGAAATTGAAGTGTCTATTAAAGGTCTATTATGCATGAACTCCTTGAACAAATACATTTATTTGTTGGTGTACCACCATTCTAGTGCATACTCCTCTACTGGATTTGAGATGGCACCAGCAACAGATGTGAATACATTTATTAAAGTGCTTTAGTGAATACACCACACTAGGAAGGGCCTCCCCAAGAAAACAAAAACAAAACCAACGGAAGACAGCATACCAACTCGCTGGTCTTGCTTTCTAGCTCTCTCAAGACTTTTGAGAAAGCTAGGAAGTGAAACTGGTCAAGTTCGAGTGCTCTGCCTCTTATAGTATATTCACTAAAGCATTTTAAATAGATATATTCAAGTCCAATAGTGGTGCCATCTACTTTCTGTTTTCTGTCAATTTAAAATTTTTAGTAGGGCTCATTTTCCCTCATGAAGCTATACAAAATGAAAATTAAACCAGAAATGCTTTGTTGACACTGTGGACAACCTGATGCTGATATATTATACATATTTTGGGATTGCATTTTATGTAAAAAAGTGTAGTCCCACTCATTTGATCTGCTGGGGAGAAAACATGTTCATTTACAGGACAGGAAGAATCCTATGGCGTACACACTAGCCCAGATATTCAAACTGCGCCAGGCTGTGGCGCAAGCTTGGGCGCAGCTCAACTTGGCTGCACAGGGGTGTGGACTGGATGATATTCAATGGAGCTGCACCATGGCTCAGCAGCACTGAATATCATACCCTGGCCACCCGCACTGTGCGTGGCGCAGTGGCACTGCACCAGCGCAAGTGGCCAGAGTGGAGCATGGGGATGCGCTAGCGCAAAAGTTCCATTGTGTTATGCACAGCAACCATGATATTCAAAAGTTGACATGCAAATGGGGGCCATAATGTATGCAAGGCACAAATGGGGCCATTTGTATGTTATTATGGCCCTATTTACATGCAGGTGTGCCGATCCCTGACAACTTGCGCCTGGTGCCCTGCCAGGCATGGCAGTCTGGGACCGACGCCCAGCTGTAGCAATGTGCTCCATAGCCCAATTGCGGCATTTGTATAAAAATAGGAACTATGTCCATTCTGGTGGTCCAGTGGACGCTGTCTGCTAATCGTGGGCATTTGTTAAGAAAAGAAGAATTCCGTCCAATAGTCCTGGTGGTCAGTGGACGCTAGTGTGACCGATTGCGGGCATTTGTCAAAGAGAATAAATATTTCCAACATCCCTGGTGGTCAGTGGACCTGCAAGCCCGTTCGCAGGCATTTGTCATAAAATAAATAAATATTTCCAATATCCCTGGTGGTCAGTGGACCTGCAAGCCCGATCGTAGCTCGTGCATAAATACACCCATTAATATCCCTGGTGGTCCAGTGGACACCCCACCCCCACTGAATCCCACCGCCCCACTCCCCGGTCAGCGGTGAGCAGCAGCACCACCGCCTGCTGCCCCAGCCCGCCGACTGACACAGTTGAGGGCTGTCGCCCATTGGTCACAGTGTGAGCCAATGGGCATGCAGCTTCACTACGCACTTATTCCAGATATGTGGAATGGGATCTATTCACATATCTGGAACAGTAGTACGGGTATAAGCGGCATGCCCATTGGCTCACACTGTGGACCAATGGGCATATAACCCTACCGACTGTGTCAGCCAGCGGCAGCGGGCAGCAGGCGGGAAAGGTGCTGCTGCTCACCGCTGACCGGGGAGTGACAGTGGGATTCAGTGGCGAGGTGGGGTCCACTGGACCACCAGGGATATTGATGGGGCTTATTTATGTATGTAGCCCATGATCAGGCTTGCAGGTCCACTGGACCACCAGGGATGCTGGAAATATTTATTCTCTTTTGACAAATGCCCACGATCGGGCACACAGCGGTCCACTGGACCACCAGGGAGTTTGGACATATTTTCCTTGATTTATTACTAATGCCCGCGATTGGGCAGATAACAGTCCACTGGACCATCAGAGAGTTTGGGGATATTTTTATTTATTACTAATGCCCGCGATCGGGCACACAGCGGTCCACTGGACCACCAGGGATATTTGACAGAATTGGGCATTTGTTTTACAAATGCTCATGATCGGGCATGGGGGGGGTACCGCTAGGTGCAGCCGGAGCTCGGGTGGCCACCCACAGGTGGCAGCTGCCGTGTTGCGCCCTGCAGTGAGGCAGCTCACCTGTGGGTGGCCATCCAGTGTTCCTTTTTTTTTTTGGATCAACTTTGTGCTGGCACAGGTAGGGGTTGCGCATGCATGGCTCTGCACATCCTGGGCTGAATATCGGGCTGTGCAGGGTATGCATGGGCATGCCCCAACCTCAGTGCCATACATTACTGATGCGCCCGGACATCGGGATTTGTGCCTTTTCCCCTTTTGAATATCGCCCAAGCATCAGTGGTTGGCGAGGAGTAACACTGTTGTGCCATGCGCAACCCTTGAATATCTGGGCCACTAGAAACAGTGAACAACAAGCATTTGTCAATGCCGAATGTTCACTTGCCTGTTGTACTGGGTCCCGCTTGCACACATTTTTACTATATATTTAGCCAAGACAGACTAGATGAGATATAATATGTAATTTGCAATGCAGTCCTGATTTTACAGAGTTTTGTACTGCATTTACCCAAGACAGTAGAGGAGAGATGCAAAATCTTGTTTTTAGAGTGGCCCTGCTTGAGACCCAGCAGACCAGAGTTTGAATCCCATAACTGCTGCTTGAATTCTTCTGTGTGACCGTCAGCAAGTATTTTGTTCTCCCTGGTTGCACTGGAAACAAGCTATGCCACAGTGTGCCTTTATCAACCCCAAATTTCCTAATAAAAATAATTGCTGTCTGTGTTTTCTAACTGACCATACTACCATCTTACATAAACTGCAGATGATTGTATTTATTTGATAGAGCTTGCCTTGAGATCTGAAAATATTGTATTTAGATGAAAAAAAACAGCCAAAGACAGACCTGGGGCAGGATTCTCAAGAACAGTAAAATCCCTCAGCTGCGGAAAATGCTTGCAGCACTGTGGAAACACAGTTGCGTAATATTCTTAAGAAAATCCCTCAGCTGAGAATGCACACAAAAGGTCCTGCAGCCTTGGAATTCCAGCAGCTGTGGAATTTTGCTAGTGCAGTGAATCCGCGCTGTAGATCTGCAGCTGTGGAAATGGCTGAAGAGGCACAGCAATAGTACAACAAGTAGCTGAAGCAGCAGACACTAACATTGCTGCCATAGTATGAGGCTGACAGCACCCACAAAGATACCAGCAACCAGTCCCTCAACTGGGACCACTGCAGCACCACAGGCACGAGCAATACCATGACACCACAGTGGCTGACTGGCACCACTGGTCATCCCTCCCTGGGGCATTCCTGTTGCCTGCAGGGTAGCACTACTGCAGGCTGGTCAGGCTCTACTGCCTGTGGGGCTCCGTCATGAGCTGCACTGGGTCAGGTGGTTATTGCCTGTTGCCATAGCATGGCAATGTGCCTGTGTTGCTGAAACATCAACCACTGCTATACTATCTGTGATGCTATTACCTGTGCCTCACCTCCACCTTAATTGATTCCAATTGTTGGGGCACTACTGAGTTTTCTGAAGAGAGTTACATCATTCCACTGTGTATAAAATGTTTCCACACCCTTGGAAAAAACCTGGCTGAGAATAGCCCTTCAGGGATGTGCCTTACTTATCTCACACTTTATTTCCTCAGGGACTTCCATAAATGCACTTTTTCCACAGTCCATAGTGTTTTTTCTGCATCTGCAGAGGTTTTGTGAATGGCATTAGAGCAATCTCCCCTTTGTTTCCATAGCTATGGCAGTTTTGGGGACTTAAGGAAGGTTTTCCACGTTCTGAAGCCTTGTGAATCCAGCCCTGGGCAGGATTCTCAAAGAACAGTAAAATCCCACAGCTGGGAAAAAGGCTTGGAGCACTGTGGAAATGCAGTTGTGTGACATTCTTAAAGAAAATGCTGCAGCTGAGGGAATTCCACAAACAGTCACGAACTGCAGAATTCCAGCAGCTGTGGAATTCAGCAGTAAAGCTGTGAATCCACAGTCATGGATCCACAGCTGTGGAAATGGCTAAGAAGACATAGCAATAATACAACAAGTAGCTGAAGCAGTAGACATTAACATTGTTGCCATAGTATGAGGATGACAGCACCCACAAAGATACCAGAAACCAGTCCCTCAACTGGGACCACTGCAGCACCACAGGCACCAGCAATACCATGGCACCACAGTGGCTGACTGTCACCACTGGTCGTCCCTCCCTGGGGTATTCCAGTTTCCTGATGGGGTAGCACTCACTGCAGGCTGGTCAGGCTCTACTGCCTGTGGGGCTCTGTCATGGGCTGCACTGGATCAGTTGTTGTTGCTTGTTACCATAGCATGGCAATGTGTGCTTTTGTTGCAACATCAGCCACTGCTATACTATCTAGGATGGTATTACCTGTGCTTCACCTCCACATTAATTGATTACAATTGTTGGGGCACTACTGAGTTTGCTGAGGGAGTTCCACCTCATTCCACTGTGTGCAACATTTTTCCATAACTGCAAAAAATCTGGGGCAGGATTCTCAAAGATCCTGAAAGTCCCAGCCTGACGAAACATCGAGCGCCAAAGGTGAGCCACTTGTGGAGCTGCAGGAGTGCAGCGGCAGATATCCTCAAAGTGGAGTTGAATGCGACTGACTCCACGACTTATAGCACATTGTGGGTGGTGTTGCGGGAAGTCTCCACAGCTGCGGCCGCGATGCTGCAGCTGGTGGGAGCAGTCGTAACACCCTCCACAACTGCTGCAGCTGTGAATCGGAACTACCACTGCTGTGGGAGATTGCAATCCGCACCTGCATTTGCAGAGTGGGACTTTGGTCCCGAAAGTTTTGAGAATCCTGCCCCTGGCTGAGAATAGCCCTTCAGGGGATGTGCCATACTTATCTCACACCTTTTTTTCCTCAGGGACTTCCACAGCTGCAATTTTTTCCACAGTTCATAGTGGGTTTTTTCTGTAGCTGCAGAGGTTTTGTGAATGACACTTAGAGCAATCTCCCCTTTGTTTCCATAGCTATGGCAGTTTTGGGGACTTAGGGAAGGTTTTGCACGTTCTGAAAGCTTTGTGAATCCAGCCCCAGGGGCAGGATTCTCAAAAAACAGTAAAAATCCCACTACTGCGGGAAAAAGGCTTGCAGCACTGTGGAAATGCAGTTGTGTGAAATTCTTAAAGAAAATGCTGCAGCTGAGGGAATTCCACAAACAGTCCCGCAGCTGCAGAATTCCAGTAGCTGTGGGAATTCCGCAAGTGCTGTGAATCCACAGCTGCGGATCCACAGCTGTGGAAATGGCTAAGAAGACATAGCAATAATACAAGAAGTAGCTGAAGCAGTAGACATTAACATTGCTGCCATAGTATGAGGTTGATAGCACCCACAAAGATACCAGCAACCAATCCCTTAACTGGGACCACTGCAGCACCACAGGCATCAGCAATACCATGGCACCACAGTGGCTGACTGTCACCTCTGGTCATCCCTCCCTGGGGCATTCCTGTTTCCCGCATGGGTAGCACTCACTGCAGGCTGGTCAGGCTCTACTGCCTGTTGGGCTCCATCACTGGCTGCACTGGATCAGTTCGTTGTTGCTTGTTACCATAGCATGGCAATGTGTGCTTTTGTTGCCGTAACATCAGCCACTGCTATACTATCTGGGATGCTATTACCTGTGCCTCTCCTCCACCTTAATTGATTCCAATTGTTGGGGCACTACTGCATTTGCTGAGGGAGAGTTCCACCTCATTCCAACTGCAGAAAAAACCTGGCTGAGAATAGCCCTTCAGGGGATGTGCCATACTTATCTCACCCACTTTTTTTTCCTCAGGGACTTCCGCAGCTGCATTTTTTTCTACAGTCCATAGTGTTTTTTCCACAGTTGCAGAGGTTTTTATGAAAAGCACTTAGAGCAATCTCCCCTTTTTTCCATAACTATGGCAGTTTTGGGGACTTAGGGAAGGTTTTGAGTCTTCTGAAAACTTTGTAAATCCAGCCCGTTATCTAACATGCAGGTTTCTCGTTTAGGTACACTAAGGCATCTGCATATGGAGAACCACAAAGTGAGATATTCTTCTGGGGAAGTGTAAAAAAAAATAAAACAGAAAATTTG
This sequence comes from Neoceratodus forsteri, assembly GCA_016271365.2. Taxonomy (NCBI): domain Eukaryota; kingdom Metazoa; phylum Chordata; order Ceratodontiformes; family Ceratodontidae; genus Neoceratodus; species Neoceratodus forsteri. The sequence goes on along the minus strand of CM057452.1, from coordinate 478,050,518 downwards.
ACATTGCTGTGTTATTGAACACCTGAGCAGCACAACCACATTCTGTAGCTCAGGGCTGTTCCTGCAGGCACTTGATTATTTATGAATTGTTTTGTTAACTGGGTAGGTGCACTGATCATGTGGACCATTTTCAGGCACGACCTGGGCCATGAAGATGGAACATATGTATACAGACGAAATACAAAATACAAGTTACAGAACTTGAGAAAGGTGGAGGTGTCTATACAATCAAGGTATATACTAAAATACACTGAGCACAGAAACAAACCAAGGAGGAACAAAATACATTTGAATACAAGACACACAAATTAAATAAGAATGCCAAACAGTTCAATGAATGTTATTACAAAAAATAAGTGCAATACAGTACAAGTAAGGAGTAAGTGCAATTAAGAATGATTGTACCGTCACAACAGTCCGAGGCATATCAATAACAGTAGGGGGACAAGATTTGGTCAGGGAGAGGGGAGAGGACAATGTCCTAAGGTTACCCAACTGAGCAGAAACATTTGGCTTCAGCCAGCAGCCAGGCTTTACGGTTAGTTTTAAAAGTAAGGTGAAAATCAAGTGAGCGGAGGGAGGTGGGGTGTTTGTTCCACAGCGTGGGAGCCGCAAAGGACAGGGCTTTACTACGCAGACCAGTGGTGATCCTTGGAACTTCCAAAGGTGGGACTGAGGATTCCTGGAGGTACCTGGAAGGGACTTTGTGTTTGTGCAGAGATGAATAAGGTGACATGTTTCCACTTCTCATAGCATTATCTATGATGCAGGCAAGGGTGTAGTCCTGTCATCCTTGTAGAGGAAGCCACCCTAAAGACTGGTATAATGTGCAGTGATGTAGGGTGCCATGAGTGCGAACCTACAAATATTGTTATAGACAGTATTAAGTCTGGTGCACAGGGAGGAGGAAACATGAGAGTAGACTGAGGTACAGTAATCTAATAGGGGAAGAAGGTTGTCTTGTGCTATGGCAAGGTGAACCTCAGTGGTCAGGTAGTGTTTGAGTATAAAACCAGCCCCTAGTTTCTGGTTGACTAATCACACAGTGTTGTTGATATGCTCTGAGAAAGTTAGGAAGGGGTCTAGGGTGACCGCTAGGTATTTAAAGCAGGGAACATTCTGCAAGGGTGAGGTCGTCGGGTGTTAATATTAAGAGGGAGGAAATAGTTTTGGTGAATTTTGAAAGACTGGAGTTGGACCCCGGGAGCATTGCGAGCTATTGAAGACTATGGCTTCAAGCTAGAATTTGCTTTCTTGTACTGTCCCTTTGATTTCTGATCCTCACTAGAACTAGCCATCTGCAAATGCCAGAAACTGCTGCTAGCATTGTACTAAAATCTAATATCTGTAAGTGCCTGAAACTGCTGCTAGCACTGTACTAGAATTCAGTATCTGACTGATTTGTGTTTTAGTACATGTAAATTATTTGTGCCAAAGCCAATACCTGCCTGTTTTATTATTTTTTCCTCCTTTCTCCTCTACCTGCTTGCCTCTGAATTTTACTAACGCCCTTACTAAATCTCTCCCTGCTTAAAATTTTACAGCTGATCAGCTGCTTTAGGTGTCTGTAAGTCTCCCTCCTCCTCCTCTGTATTCAGTCCCAAATGATTTGTGTCTCTTTGTCCCTCCACATTTTGTTCAATAGTATACCACCCCCGATTTAACTTCTTTTATCCCCTCCTGTTAGCACCTCTTCTTCTGTGGTTTGCAGTCTGCACCCTATTCTCCCATCCTCCTTCGTACCCCTACTGTACGCCCCCAATATAAACCCTTTGTCCTGACTTGGCTTTAATTTACCTCTCACACTCTTCTTCTCCACAGACAGTCCTTAGCAGGCTTCACTGAGGCTTCCTATGGCCTGGCCCCATTCCTGGATGGTTGTAACAATCCATCTCGGAGCACCCACCAGAGCCATACTTCAGGTAGGAAAGCTGTTGGACCTATGGGACTTGTAAGTCACAAATCTGATTGTGTTAGGCAAAACTGTGGCTGGTTCCTGATTGGTCCACCCTATCTGCGCCTCTTCAAGGATTGGACTATGAGCTGATTTGTATTTTTGCCCGGGATCAGCAGTGTCCTTGCCTGACCACAGCTATTCAGAACTGCTGCAACATTTTATGAGCTATATTTTGTCCCACCCACCATCTCTGACCCCAGCCTCTATTAAATGCTCTTCCCAGTCCAAGACCACCACCCCTCATCTCTGCCCTAATCTCCTGATAGGTTAATCTACCCCCAAACTCTGGAGGCAGTTCATCCTGATTAATCAAATCCCTTAGGGACTTCTGATTGATCATTCTCACTCTCTGTCTGCCCACCACCCACAAAGGTCTCTACCTATGGCACAGTACCCTTACCCACTATCTCTTCGATTATTATCTTCTGGTATACTATCACAAATTTTTCCCTCATGCATACTCTTCTGGTTGCTGGCCTACATGGCTAGGACCCCAGGCAAACCTTCCCGCCTACCCCATTACTGCTGCAAAAGCACAATTTTTCAAAATAGCTTCTAATGCTGAATCACTTGCTAGATGGCTGCTTTTGCTCATGCTCCTTACTCTTTCCGATCTCCCACCTGAGACCTCCCCAGACCTGCCCTCTTTGGAGGACTGCTGGCCTTATGTTTATAGTACCACTACATCCCCACATGTAAGTAATTTTCCCCAATTGCACTGGTCTCTGCGACCACTCCCTGACCAGCTTACATGTTTGAATGACCATGGATGATTACCGCCGCTGGCACTCCTTCCACATTTCTTCAATATTAAAAAAAAAATTTCCTCGCAACAACCACAGAAAAGGCAATCAAAACTTAGCAATAAGCAATTAAGAGAGAACCTCTGCAGGCTTTCCCTGTTGTTATTGCTGCCTTTCTGAGAATATTCTTCTCAGTCCTGGCCCCCAATTAGGTGCCACTTCTCCAAGCAGAACATGTGGGTCTCTCACGATCGCCTCAATAAATATATGCGGCCTTCTCCACAAAATGGACATACTGAATGCATGGGTCCAGCATCATAATCCAGACATACTCTCTGTTGTGGGGACTTGGCTGTCCCCAAACATAGTTGATGTCTCTGTTTCACTCCCTTGCTACATGTTTTTTAGAAAAGACCACTTATCTAAGCATGGAGGAGGGTGTGCAATCTACCTAAGGGAAGATTTACAGGGTTTAGTCATGCCACTGCTCAATTTGGGTGACCACATACAAGCACTAGCACTAAAAGTGCTTCTTGGTGCCCATACTAAATCCCTTACAGTCATGCCTGGCTATAGTACCCCTAGGCATATGTCCATTGGCTTTGATGCTCTATTGAAGTGCTTATACTCTTTGAGTCTCAAAGCTGAAACTATACTTGTTGGGGACTTTAACACTAGTTTGCTCTCCCCAGAGGCTAAGGCCTACTAAGATGCTCTCACAACAATCCACCTCACTCAACTGGTTGACACACTGACCAGGGTTAACTACACTACTGGTACCAGCACCGTATTGGGCTGGGTACTGTCTAACAGCTACAACCATTTATTGGGAATCACTGTTCTCCCTGATGGTCTCAGCCACCACTCATCTGTTCTCTTCCAGTGGTCCAATAACTACATCAAGTCCCCTCCGAGAACAGTCACTAACAGGGTTTTCATATGGGGCCACCTAGAATCACAAAAGGTGGATCTTCATCAGCATGACTGGTCCCTAATCTACAAGTCCGGCAATGCCGACTCTGCACTTGACCACTTCATATGCCACTTTAACGAAATCTGTGATCAGCATGTCTCGTTGAAAATGTGGAAAGTCAAAGACCATTGCAACCTTTGGTTCTCTCTTGAACTACTCAACCTGTTGAAATCAAAGGACTGCCTATGCTGAGGGCACAGACCTCTGGCAAGCAGGCTGATATGCAAAGCTATAAGAAAGCACATAATAACTGCACTTGGGTGATACGTGCTGCTAAAAATCAGTACTACAAGGAAGCCCTCTCCAAAACATGGAGTGATGGCAGTACATTTTGGAACAACTTGAAAGAAGTAACAGGAAAAAACAGCACATCTGTCCCAGCCATGCTCAGTATCGAAGGCATACCCAGCCTAGATCATAGATCTATTACAAACCCATTCAACAGCGTCTTCACAGACCTGAGTGGGGCACTCTCCCTGGATTTCTTCTGCCAATCCGGCATGGCTAATACTAGAGAGAAAGATGCCCTGGCCCCCTCCCACCCCCATTCTATTTCAAAACCCTCACAGCCAAGGAAGCTTGAAAATACCTACAAAAGGTTCTGGGTAAATCTAGGTACAGCAGTGACACCCTGGATCCAAACTTTGTTCAATTGACCCTGGATAAAATACTGGCTCCACTTACACATATCCTCAAAGTTTCCCTAAGGTACTCACACTTCCCCAAAAAAATGGAAGGATGCGATTGTGACGGCAATTTTAAAGAGTTGTGATCAGGCACTTCGTGGGAACTACCATCCAATATCTATTTTACAGCCCTTCTTTTTTTTTTTTATTTAGTTGTTTAACCAGGTATAGCACACTAAGCTGAAAGCTTTTTTACAGGATTGACCTGGGAGCACAAGGAGGTTAAGTGACTTGCTCAGGGTCACACAGTATGCAAGTGGAAGCTGTGGGATTCAAACCCAGGTCTGGTCTGCTGGATATCACCAAATTTGCAGCTCAGAGCCTTAGACCACTGCGCTATACTGCTTCCCTTTTCAAACGCATTTGAGAGAATACAGTAGTTGCAGACCAGCTTGGTGAATACCTGGAAAAGTATCAGCTACAATACTCACAACAACACGGATTTCGAAAGGGTTACAGCACCACTACAGCGCTACTTGAATTTAAGGGTTGTACACAGTTCACTCAAACAAGGTCTCCTTGTCAATGCAGTCTACATCAACCTATTGAAAGCATTTGACACACTGAATCATGCACTACTGATCAAACAGCTTGAGATTATTGGTCTCTCCCCTGACACCATGGCATGGTTTACCAGCTACCTGCTGAACGGGACTCAACAAGTTAAGATTGGCAGTACCCTATCCGACAGTCAACCAGTCAACTCTGGAGTTCTAATTTGGGCCTGCTTTTTTTCAACATTTTTCTAAACCAACTCCCAACTGCCTGCCGATGTTGTCTACTGTTATATGCAGATGATGCTGTTCTGTTAGTCAATGACACTAACCCCCTCACTCTTGAATGCTAACTCCAGAGCAACTTCTTGGCTGTTGAAAGTTGGTTTAAAGATCAGAAACTAGTGATGAATTATTCAAAGATGAAAATAATTATGTTCTCCATTGCCCAAAACTGGTACAGAACTCACCCTCTTCTCATCACTAATGAGGTGGGCTCTCCACTGGAGCTTGTGCAACATTTCAAATACCGGGAAATCATGCTGGATAGCACAATGTCTTTCGACCATCACATCGACAAAGTCACTAAGGCCGTCGGCACATGCATTGGACTACTGCACAGGCACAAGCACAGTCTAACCCCTGAGGTTCTTAAGCTAGCTGTGCAAAGTTCCTTGGTGACACCCATTGACTATGGGCTGGTAATATATGGTTCAGCAACAGACACGGCCCTTCACCACATAAAAGTAGCACTAAACAAAGCCTGTCAACTTGTTACAGGAGACACATGCCTGATGCACATGTGTGAGCTTTCTTCCACACCTAATTAGACTTGTTCATCCTCCCCCTTTCACCACACGCAGGCCCAATAACAGGTACTCTCCTCTCTGCCATCACCCCCGTTCCTGGTCCACTCCTTCTGTCAGTTTAGCCCTCTGGGCCTCTTCCTTTTGTTTTTTTTTCCTCCACCTCTAGTTCCTATCTGTCTCTTGTCAGTCTCACTTCCTTTGAAAGTATGCCTACGTTTCGTAAATGCCTATGGCTATTTATTGCATAGCCTACGAATGTGACTGTTCTAATTATAACCATTCCTGTACAATTGTGTTGCTATTTGTTTCACTCTAATCTTTCTCCTATCAGTCCCATATCCATGAAAGAATGCCTATGTTATCATAAATGACTCCAGCTATCTGTACATAGCCTTCAACTGTGACTGTTCTAGTTATAACCATTACTGTACAAATGTGCTGCTATTTGCTTTGCCCTAATTTACTTTGATGTGGAACCTACATAATGAGCGTGTCCTCAAATGTGTTAATCCAAGACTCAAATAAATAAAAAAATAATTGCTTTAGTTGTTTTTTTTTCATTGACTAATAGCCGGTTGGACAGGAACCATTTGTGGGCTGCCCTATAGTTTTGGGTAAGGGTGATGGATAGATTTTATTTATTGTATTTTATTTTATTTTATTTAATGATGTCTTGGAGAACACCAGGGATTTGTTACTGTGGTATAACACAAAATCATCGCCATAGGTAAACATCCCCAATGTCAGCATGTCGACAGCGGAGTCCCCTACAGCAACAACAGTGCCATGTCGCTGTAAGGAACCCACTGGCACCCGGCACTGTCTGTAGAGGTCCTGCACCCCCTGACTCAGCTCTGACTCGGAGATGACAATCCTAAGTAGGGGGTGGCAAATTTGCCCCCACGTGGAGGGTTTGGGGTGAAGCCACCCCTAAGAAAACACTTGTTTTTTCTTTCTAGAACCAGCAGGTCAACTGCAAAATGCAGTTGACCTGCTGGTTTCGCTGTTGGGTCATTCAACAAATATTTTGTCGACGACCCGTCCTGGATCCATTGGCATACAGTAATGCCTTGCAAGTAATGCTATCAGGAGGAAAGGAATTAATTAAAAGGGAAAACAGCAGAGGATTGCTATCGAACTCCACAGGCTCTATCATAGAGAGTGCACACAGCTTCTGAGATCCAGCTCATCCATTGAAGGGACACTGTCACCTTGAGTAGCTAGGTTTTTTTTTTGTGTGTGTAGTAAAATTATTTTTGGCTTAAGTAATGTCCCTGTATCTTCCTTAAATGCCTATGTGTTTATTTTTCAAAAAAATCACCAAATAAATTATTATTTTTATTGATTTAGCATCAGGAGCAGGTCGATGTTAAGCCAGTCCTCATGAGTGTGCAGAGGGCACATCCCCATTAAAGACATATTGTGTGAGGTGGCAGTTTGAGTCATAAACAAGCAATCCCATGACATGCCTACTCAAGAAGCTGTGTGATGAGGGCACTCAGTCTCAGCATGAGCTACTCACTCACAGCTACCTGTCAGTTTTTTTTTCTGCCTAAAAACAGTAATTGTGCTCTCACAGGCAGAGGCGAGATAGAAGGCATGAATGAATAATGCATCCTTATTACTGTACATATACTTTTTCCATGCCTGGTTACTTTTCTATATAATAGAAGTATAAATATAAATCTAGTGAGATGTAGTGGTAAAGAAGTCAATTCCTTTGGTACGAGACAATGAATATGATCAGTATTAGAGTGAGTTTGTGTCATGAAGGGGTCTGTTTAATCTGTGCAAGAAGGTTACTTAACAAGACTGAAGAAATCTTGGAGAACCACAAAAACTGTCACCGTCTCATCATTTGTTCACACAATTATATCTAAAAATAACATATTTTATATGCTCTGTCAATGTGTGAGTTACGCCCCAAATCAACCCTTTCCATATATTGTCTGATCTATGTAACTTTTCATTACTGGGAATTTTTTAATTCTGCTCATGTTTTATTTTGTTTTGTTTGTTTCTATTCAGGTGTGTGTTTCAATATATTCTTTGTAACACTCTTGTTCCACAGTGCATGTACTGAAATGCTCTGAGCATCATCTACCCATGATCACTCAAGAAATCCTCTTTTCAAATGTTCAGCATTGTACACACTTCACACTCATGATCTATCATTTGGCATAAGGATGCAGTGTGCAATAAGTCAGTGAGTCATGAAACAAAATTGAATTGTCTAATAATTAGCTGAAGTCTAAATATTTGTACAGAACATCACATCCCAAAATTAAAAAAGAAGTCTCTTATGTGATGTGAAAATGTGTGCAGTCACACACACCCAGTCTCCCTTACTAATTTCATTCATCATGCTGTTCTTGTGCACTGCACAATGCTGGTCTTTTTTTTTCTCATTAAAGCTGAATGTTTACTTATTCACACTTCCATTTCAATCGTTTCTTTGCCACCTGCCCACTGTGCAGTCAATCAAACTTCTGAACATCATTAACCCATGATCAGTCCTGACACCAAATTTACTAATGTTAAGCTTTGTGCACAGTCCACTCTCATTTTGTATTATTTAGCCATCCAACCATTTGACTAATCATCTGACCACTTCCAACTCATTATCCATCATGCAGCACAATGGATAATGAGTTGGATATATGAATCAAATCATCATCATTCATTCAGCAAATCTACGCTAAGCCATTACCCATTTCAACTAATAATGCTAACAATATTGCAGCTTACAAAAATCATATTTTATAAATCAGCTCATGCAAATATATAATTGACATTGAAATACATCATAGCTGCAAGGACACATCTTATCTGTTGTACGTTTGATTTAAAGGTGTAATTTAATTATTATGTTTGTAATAACCTTCTGTTTTAGTATGCAGTAGCTTCAAATCAAATTGAAATTTGATTGCAGTACAAAGTCTGGCAAAAAGGAGGCACACAGAGTCAGATGAGTGGGTGTCTAAGGCATGAGGTAAGGGGAATTGGGAGAGATAGCAGTAGACAGATAAGAATGGCATGCTGAATACACTGTATTATCACAAGCATCCTATTATTTTGACTGTGTGTGTGTGTGTGTGTGTGTGTGTGTGTGTGTATGGGTGGATGCACTAGGGAATGCATTTTAGTAGTTTTGTGGGAAATAATGAAGCATAAGCCTGAATTAAAAAAAAAATCATTACCAGCTTCGAAATGCACATGAAAACTGATGCTAAAGGTAAATGCTGGGGAAGAAGTGTGGAGGGGTGAATATTTCACTGTTCACTATCACTTCCTAAGCTCTTGATATGTATTCTATTGACGCTGATCATAGAAAGTCATACATCACACAATTTCACAATAGTACAAACAGTTAGAGGCTCTTGCAGAGTAAACTATATCTAAGACACTGGTAAATAACAATAAATTCTAATTAGTGTTGATGTATTGTAAGAAAACTCACTGGGAAAAAACGGTATTTTGCTCCAAGTGCATTACTCATACATGTCATGCCTCTACTATCTGAAGGTAGGCTGCCCACGTATGCTTTTCTTTTTTTGTATTAAATAAACTTTATTGATTTTACAAACATAGTTGCATATAACTCACAAAACAACAGGAAAATCACAACCAAAACAAAATTAAACAAAAAACACCACCAACTATCCCTCCCCTCCTCCTCTCCTCCTCCCTCCCCCACCCTGTGGAAGAAAAGACACAAGAAGAAAAAGAAGACTACTTAATTTTTTTTTTTTTTAATATTCATTCTACTTTTTTCCCCAGTCTCTCCTGTCGAATTTGGCCCTGGTCATGGCCCCCAGGACTCCCACCTACTGCCCATTGCCATTGCCTTCCCAGTCACCCCTGGCTTGCCCCCCAGAGGGCAGGGCTGTGGCACCAGTCTCCGGCATTCGGTGCCATGGGGTAGTATCTGATTGGGAGGGCTTCTGGCGGCAGAGGCTAATTGAAGTCCTGGGGAGGGCTTCACAGAGACAGGGGTCCCACCGTGCTTTTTCTTTTCCCTGTAGGCTGGGGCTGTGACATGCAATGATGCCTGCATCTGTCCCAACCCAGAGAGTGTTGATTTCACATCGCATACAGGGCAGCAACCCGGCCTCAGCCAGGTGTCACTCCTGTGCAATTGTGGGTCCCCTCCTCCCCCCCCAGAGAAGGAGAGCAGTCCTGGGGACACTCAATCCCTTTTCCCTGGCCGGCCCTCCAATGACCCGAGTCCATTCCCAAACCCGGGTCGCCGGCATCGCAAGCAGAAATCCAACCGCTGCACCGGCGGGCCGGCTAGAAGACTACTTAATAATAGACAACATTATCCTGGTAATTAATGAGGAATATCTAGGAACACAATAAGGCCAAATTGACCAAAGTTAGAATTGAATACAAACTAGGAACTTAACATGAAGGAGGGAGCTGCTCCAGGGGGACCTAAACTGTATAAAGGACATGCAACTTGCTCCATCGTTTTTGACAAACTAATAGTCTATTATGAATACTAGCTATCATTTTTCCAGTATGAAGATTAGCAAGGAGCTCCTGCAACCACTTATTATAAGAAAGTGGGAAGGTGGAAGAGTGAGGGGAGAAAAGAGGAGGGGGTTTTTCACTGAGAGGGTGGTGGACCCTTGGAATGCACTGCCTGGTGAGCTGGTTCAGAGATCCACAGTGGAGGGCTTCAAGAGAGGGTGGGACAGACACAGAAAGTGGATGTTTCAGATGATGGCCTGGCCTAGTGGGGTGGGGATGGATGATAGGGGTTTCTGGAACACAAGGGGGAGCATCAGCACCCAACTAGGGATCTGAGGTTTGAGCAGACTCAATAGACTGTAAGGCCTAATCTGCTGGCAATTAGTATGTTAGTATGTTAGTATCCAACCAATGGCGAATGACCATGTATGCTTTTCTGCAGAAAAGGAAATGTAAAAATAATCTACGGTAACTTTGAACTAAGGGACAGAGCATGTACTAGACTGATAAGAATATAGAGGGTCTTGAATACTGCTCTCTTTTCTAACCACCGCTCCCACCCTTATCTGTCTACCACTATCTCTCCCAATCTGCCTTACATCATGACTTAGGTGTCTGTTCATCTGATACTCTATGCTTTCTTACTTTGTCAAATTTTATCCCATTATAAAGCATCAATTTAATTTGCAGCTAATGGAGTTTGCCCTTTAAGGGGCAGACCAAGTTGTCCTGATGCACCCCTTCCCTTTACCTGAAGATGGTGTGCTCAGAGGAGGAGGGGGGAAGGGAAGGGGAGGGACAGGGAGACAGAACAATAGGCAGGCAACAGGAAGGGGAAGGGCTAAAGAAGGCACATAATGGGCAGCACAGGAGTGGTTCAGACACTTTTGCTGAAGTTTTGATCTACTAAAAGACTACAGCACATCAGATTGGCAGAGGAAAAGCAATCAGGTAAGAATCAGAATAGCTACAATTTTACTAATACTGTTATTAATGTTTGTTTGTTAAGGCACCTGCCTGAGGGGTGTTTCAGTGAGATGAAAAGGAAGGTGTAATATAGAGCTTGTAGCATAGAATGATTATGGGTAGCATGAGATTTTGTTGGCCAGTGGGGCCTAGCAGACCGAGTGAGAAGAACAGCACCTGGTACTGCAGGGTGGCTGCGCTGATGCGTGATGCTGTGGGAATACAATAGCTTCACTTGTGCTGGAGGTGCTGCTTGGTTTTGCTTCATCTAAATAATTTTCCCAGTGGCACATGTTAGGGGAGCGGATATTTTGGTCGCCGAGTGAGAAGGGCGCTGTATGGAGAGACAGCATGCAATCTGCTAGAAGAAAGAGACTGCAGTGCGCTTTGTGGTTCTGGAGCAAGCTGAATGTAAAAGCAATATGCAGTGTGGTTGGCCCATGGGGCCTAGTAACCAGAGGGTGAAGAACACAGAGTAGAAGAGAAAGCAGGCAAACAGAGGATAGGGGAGATACCAGCATGCGGGGGGGGGGATTGTGGCCAATGAGGCCTAAGATGCAGAGCCAGCAGAGCCGATTCAGGCAAGTGACAGGGATAGAATAAAAAAAAAACAAAAAAAAAAACATTTTTGTTAAGAAAGCGTTGCAGGAGGAGATGGCTAGCATGGGCTTTAGGCCTAGTGCTTAGCATAGAGGGGGAGAGCCTTGCTTTGTGTGGCCTGAAGTGGTGCTGGGTTGTGTTGAGCACGGAACCAAACCATTTGCTGAAAGGACAGGGACAGGGGCTAGAATGTGGCCAACAGAGGCGGCCTCGTAGCGTGACGTCACACGCCATGCCCTGAATGTGGAAAGGGGAAGAAGGGCTTGTTTTCAAGGGGAAGGAGGTTTTTGGATCATCCACAGTTACCTCCTCTGAATGCGGATAAGGGGGGGTTCGGTAGGCAGATGAAAAGCCTAGTGTGGAGGCCGGAAGAGACAGCCGCGTGGCATGTCGTCATACGCTGTGTTGCTACAATGAGGGGGAAAGTCGAAGAGGGGACAAGGGGAGACTCAGACTGGGGCCAGGTAGTTTTACCCTGGGAACACGGGACGAGGCGTTTGGCATTAGAAGGGCTGCAAACCAGCTTAGTGTGGGACAGGCAGAGACGACTGTGTGGCGTGACATCACATGCCATGGGTAGGCTGTGCGTTGAAATAAATCAGGAAGTGTAGGGGCCTATGGAAGGTACCAGATAACAAGGATGCCACATTACGATGCTGGAAAAAGAGGAGGCCCTAGGACATAAAATGGGAAAAGTGAGCAGCGGGGAAAGAAGGCTAGGTGGACGCTGGGTCCAAAAAGGATGGGGCCTACCGAAGGGGCTTCGGTAGTGAGGGATGGCATCTGGGGCAGCGAGCAAGGGTAAAGAGCGTGTCATGGAGAGAGGGAAAAGACAAAACAGTGCCCACAAGAAAAAAGGGAGCAATTGTGAGCAGGCACGGGATATCCTATGGATGGCAGAGGTATTGGGCATCGAGTGCTAGGCCAAGAGGCCACGTGGCGGGAGTTGGGGTCAAGAAGGCAAGCTTGGGGGAGGGAGAGAAGGGGGAAAAGGGGGGAAATTTTCCCATACACAGCGACGGCTATTCATAGGGCTAGTTACAACAGCGATTTAATAACAATCTTTTTGTCAGTTGTCTCCACAGCTTTTTTCAGAAAAACAAGGAAAATGCCACCAAAAAACAACATGCCTTCAAAAGAGGACACCTACAGAGCTATTGTAGAGCTGGCAGATAAAGCCAACAAAATGTGGCAGATGGTGGAAGGGGAGGAACCGGGGAGATCCGAGGAGAAGCAGAAAGCAGGGAAGGGGAAAGGTGGTGGAGGGAAAAGGCCAGTGGGGAGGCCACACAGCCCAACCAGGTACAGCCACCAATGGTGGTGCCTCCCAGAGTGGCTAGTTCAGTACCTCCATGGCCCGATGACCCTGTACTATCAGTATCTCCCCAAGACCAGGTGGGGGTTCCCCCAATGGAGTCCAGATCAGATCCCCTGAGTGTAATGGTTCCTCCACAGCCACTGTTATCACAACCAGCCATTCAGCCACAGGGGAATATTCCAGGGCATCATGAGGACAGCAGGCCACAAGGAACAGACAAGGCCACAGGTAATGCACCCGGGTCGGTAGGAGACAGCATCAAAGAATATATAAGCCAGATTATTTTGGCACTCAGGACAGAGGGATTGGGCCAGATGGAGTCAGCACTGGCAGAGATTAGATTGGATATAGGGACAATGAAAGAAGATGAGGCAGTGAGGGAGAGTGTAGGAAAAGGAACAATTGAGATAGGAGCTCCGGGGAAGAGAATAGGGGAACACGTACCACTGGCCACAATGGAGAAAATATGGAAGGGGGAGTACGTGGATGATTTTGCTATAGTAAGCCAAGAAGTAGCTGCAAAATATGATGAAACAGAGAATATAAGAAAGAGCTAAATGGCAGCAGTGGTAGTTTGTTGGGTAAAAAAGAGGAGGATAAATTTACAAAAGGGAAGACTCAGGATGGATGGTTTGTAGGTTTTGCCACATATTCGGCGATAGTACTAGAGAAGAAGCCAGAGCTGGGCATTCCACTCATCATGTACTCTCTGATAATAAGGTGGGCTAAGGCAAGGGGGGTGGATATCCTATGATGAATTCTTTCGACAAAGGATGGCGACATATGGGGATGTAAGATGGGACACGAAACAATTAGATTTGTGGATGGACTGTGTAATCGATCAGTCCACGCCAGACGGAGAGATGGGGAACAGGGGTGCGATGCCCCAGAGGTGTTGTTGGGTTTACAATAGGGCTTTTTGCTCCAGGCCACAATGCTGCTTTTGGCATGCATGCTTCAAATATAGGGGAAGACACCCAGTGAGCAGATGCAGAATGACATGGGCACAAGCAGCCCAAGGGCCATGGATGCAAGGAACAGGTCAACAGTTTTTTGAGAGGGGCAGAGGTATAGGGGACAGGTATGGAATAGGGGAGGGGGCAGGGCATACAGGCAGGGAGTCAAATTACTGACCGTCAGGACCAAGAAAGAGGTTGGAGGGAAGTTCGTCAGAAGGGATGGGGAAGGGGCCAGGGGCCAATTTCAAGAAGTAAGAACTCCCATCAATATAGACACTTGGGAAGACTGGTTAGAAAGATACCTGAATAGAAAGATGGCAGAGACAATCAAGAAAGATTTTCAGACAGGTTTTTCTTTACAGTGTGAAGGCCCGAGGCAAGCGAGAGAGGCAAGGATTCTGGGTTCAGTAAAAGGGAAGGAAGAAATCTTAAGACAAACGATAGAGAAGGAAAAGGCAGCTGGTAGAGTAGAAGGGCCATATGATTATCCTCCATTGCAGAATATGAGAATCTCCCCATTGGGTTTGGTCCCCAAAAAACAGCAGGGAGAATTCAGGGTGATTCACAACCTGTTGTTTCCGGAGGGGGACTCAGTGAATGATTTTATAAGCGAGGAACATAGTAAAGTGACATATGCCACATTAGAAGAGGCGGTCCAGATCATCTGAGTGACTTCTGATGCTTGGATAGCAAAAACAGATATAGAGTGCACTTTCAGGTTGCTTCCAGTTGGGAGGGAAGATTGGGACCTGTTGGGTTTTAAGATTGGGGGTCAGTACTATTTTGATAAAGCTATGCCCATGGGATGCTCCATAGCATGTGCTACATTTGAAGCATTCAGCACTTGCTTACAGTGGATATTTCAGGAGAAAACTGGTTACAAGATTGTCTTTCACAACTTGGATGATTTCCTTTTAATTGGGAGAGGGAGGAGAGAGACGGAAAGAATGTTGGCCAGTTTCCAAGAATTATGCAGAGAATTAGGGGTTCCATTGGCTCCAGATAAAACAGAAGGTCCCAGTAAGGTTTTAGAATTCCTGGGTATTGAGATAGATGCCCTGGGTGAGGTCTTTAGGTTGCCAGACAAAAAAGTATTGAAACTAAATGAGCTGATTCAAGTACACACAAGTAGAAGAAGAGTGCAATTAAGACAGGTACAACAGGTCCTAGGACACTTAAACTTTGTGTGCAGGGCAATTGGACCAGGGAGGGCTTTCACCAAAAGGCTAGGTAGGGCCACAGCTGGAGTAACCAGACCACACCACTGGGTAGACATGACAAAAGGAGTTAAGGAAGATTTCAGCATGTGGGAGGAGTTCCTCAGCACCTATAATGGTTGTTCCTTTTGGCAGGAGGACTGGGTTTGTAACACAGACCTTATCTCTACACGGATACAGCAGGGGGCTTAGGCATGGGGGGCTATTTGAGGGGCAGATGGTTCACAGAACCATGGCTGGCAGACTGGGTGAGGGACAGGAAAGTAAATGACATCACACTGTTGGAGCTCATGCCCATTTGGGCCTGCACCCCGGTGTGGGGGGAAGAGCTGAGGAATCAGAAGGTGACATTTTGGTGCGACAACAAGGCAGTGGTAGACATTTTAAACAACAGAGGAGCCAGGTCAGAAACAGTCATGGGGGTCTTGAGACAGTTGGTATTAAGCGCCTTAAAATTGAACCAGTCATTCAGGGCCAAACACATAGAAGGGGTACATAATATTCTGGCTGACAGCCTTTCCCGTCTGTAGCTGGATCATTTCTGGAAGCTGGCACCTACAGCAGAGGCACGAAAGATACCCGTACCGATGAACATCTGGGACATTGGCAAGAGGGAGCAGAACTATTGTTTCGCAGCTCATGGGCACCACGGATGCTGAGGGCCTACAAGGGGGCCTGGTGGGTGTGTCAAGCATTCAGGGCAACACACCACATTGAGGTAAATAGGCCACTTACAGAGAAACAGTTAGGAAAATTCATAGTAGAGAAGGCATGACCTCGTTCAGAAGATGATACTTCCTATTTTTGACTACGGTGATGTAGTCTACAGTGCTGCTCCCAAGTCTTCCTTAACTAGATTGGACACCCTCTTCAACTCCTTCTGTTGTTTCACTCTGGAATCTCCTTCCCACACACATCATTACCACCTATACCACTCTCTGTCATTTCCCTCACTCAATATTAGGACAGGCTGCATTCTAGCATCATTTCCCCAAACTTTGGAACCAACTACCCCATCAAATTTATCACTTCTCTTCCCTCCTCCACTTCTCTGCTCAGCTTCTTCTCATCTATCTGTTCTTGCTTTAAGTCCACCTAATCTCCCCCCACTTCACTCCAAGATAACATTTTCCTCATCTATGATTCCACTGCTGATCTGTCCTCTGTCCTCTTCTCTACAATGTTGCCCTTCTCTTCCCCTAATAGAACCACATGATCCCTTTCATGCCTTACTGTATGCTGTTATCTACTGAATGTAGCAGGCACTAATCTGTATCTCCTAAGTAATGACTATTTTACCTATATTAAGAACACTTCTCATGTTTTTCTCGTCTTATGTCATTTACCTGCTGTTTAATTTCCATTGTATGTATTATAGTGACATATTCTTGTACTTGGCATATTGTTTATATGGTTGTTACTCCTCTACCCTCTCACCCAGGATGCACCGGGAGACAAGCAATTGATTGTTCAGTGTGTCTTTCCTGGTGAAACTTTTCAATAAATAACAATAAATAAATAAACAACAAGGAGACAAAATGGGATTTTTTTCAACCCATAGAACCACATAATCCATCATCTGACCCAGGAATTCAGGCACTTGAACTACTATTTGATGCCAGTTTAGAGCTTACTATCAGTTCCTCTATTAATGATTTAACAGCAGATGGACATTTAAGAGAGGTCATTGCACTACTTCTTTCTATTATAGATAACAGTTCTGAGAACAATGAACATTATGTGGCTACTGGTGGAAGTGATATACAGTCCATTGATCAAGTAAATGAATTCTTGATTTCTAAGGGCTTTATTACAGGCCTAAGGGAAAGAAGTACTTATTGCCTTAACCAGATGAGGCATCCCACAGTGAAAGTTTTTGAGTATATGGTAAAAAAAGATCTCCAGCAGTTGTTGGAGAAAGGAAATGGACAAACTTATGCCAACTTATCAGTGGGTGAGAAGTCTGCCATAAAAGAACTGCAGTCTATGCAGAATTGTATTAATAAACCCACAGAAAAGGGGGGCATGGTAGTTGTCCAGGATACAGACCAGTACACTGCTGAAATATATAGGCAGCTGAATGATGTCTCATGCTTTAAGTTTCTAACATTTAACCTGACCTCAGCATGTAATGTGTCTCTGGAGGAACAGATAGACAGAGCATTTGCACATGGTATCATTGATAACAATGAAATTAACTACCTGATGGCTCATCCTATGTGTCTGACTTTCTACATGCTCCCAAAAGTACACAAGTCTGTGAGAGATCCTCCTGGGTGGCCTATTGTATCTGGCATTGGGTCACTCAGTGAGGGTTCCTTAGGATATGTGGATTGTTTCCTGAAGAAATTGGTACCAAAGGCTTCCAGTTACATTAGAGATACTTTGGACCGGATCTCAAAAATTGAAGGCCTAGTATGGAACAAAAAATTCTTTTGGCTAACATTGTATCCATTCATAACCATGTGCAGGGTATAAAACCTGCTGAAAAATCCTTAGTTGGTGATCAGGACTTAGTAAATGCAGCCCACTCATTTTTTTCAATGTTGCTTTTGTATTAAATTACAATTATTTTCTGTTTGACAATAAATATTGTTTACACACACAAGAAACAGCAATGGGTGCATGCTGTCATATTCTAACAACTTTTTAGCCAACTGGGAGTGAAAGGCAGTTACAGATGCTGGTAACCCCCATCCCAGACATATAATGAAATGGCATTATTTTATTGATGACATAGCGTGTGTCTGGGGTGGGGGACCAGAAAATATGGCTAGTTTTCAAGACTGGGTCTACAGTAACCAATGAATTTGAGGTGCACCTACAACACTGATCCACATGAAATTAAATACTTGAATATTAAACTGGTAGTCAATGAGGCAGAAAGGGTGATCTGTAAACAATACCACAAGCCTATAGCGTGAAACACAGTGCTCAGAGCAGAGTTTCCATCTGCAGAGCCTGGTCAACAGCATATCCTATGGCCAATAATTTTGCATTAAAAGGAATTCACCTGAAGGAGCTGATTATGACAGGGAGGCAGGTATGTTGTCAACCAGGTTCTATGAGAGAGGCTATTCAGCCTCAGTCATTAAAACAGTTATGACAAAGCACATAGGCAGACAGAAAGGATCTGCTAATGACAAAGACAACATGGTCATCAGGGAAAGGAAAATCAAAAGTTCACAACAGTGCTGGGCTATAATTCCAGGTCAATGGATATTAGTAGGATTCTTAGAGAAAGATGGAGAATCCTATTAAGTGACCCTGAAAAAGGACCCTTGTGGGTGGGAGTCTGAAAATAACCTTCGTAGGGGGAAAAATCTGAGAGATGTACTAATTAGTAGTCATTTTGTTAACCCCAGTACGCAGGCAAAACAGTATAAACTAGTTTTTTTTTTAATCAGCAGGCATTGTAAAGTCTGCAGATGTGCTAAAACAGGACCTTTCTTTGAACATCCTATCACTTAAGAGAAATTGTAATTACAACAGCGCATAGACTATCATACATCATTCACTGTATGTGTTGGATGGAGTACCTGAGGATCTCCGCCGGACCTACAACCCATCTCCAAATCCCCCCATTTTATTTTAAAGCTCTCTCAACTGCTGACACTGCTAAGCTCCTCAAAAGCCTCCCAAATCATGGCTCCCCTGGGTCTGATGGACTATTGCCAGTCTTCCTCAGGCTCATCTCCCCAACCATCATTGAACCACTCACTTGAATCTTTAACCTTTCCCTTTCCACCTCCACCATGCCTGACCCCTGGAAGACTGCCAAGGTAATTCCCATCTTCAGAGCCAGTGACCCTCTATCTGCAGACAACTACCATCCAATCTTCATCCTTCCCCACCATCAGCTTGCTGAGAACATGGGCAAATACAACATCTTGGGTAGCCAACAGCATGACTTCAGTAAGAACCATTCCACCACCACTGCCCTTGCACTACTGACTGACCACATCCTCATTAACATGAACCATGGTAAGACCACTGGTGTAGTCTTCGTAGACTTCTCCAAAGCCTTCAACATGGTCATGCATACCCTCCTCCTCTCCAAACTACGTTGCCGTGGCTGTTCCCAGGAGATTACTTCCTGGTTCAGGAGCTACCTCACGGAACATTCCCAATTCATGAGTATTGGCCCTGCCTGCTCACCCACCCTGCCAATCTCAAGAGGTGTCCCCCTGGGCTTCATTCTTGGCCTCCTTCTATTCTCTTTATTTATTAACTCCCTTCCCTCGGGCAGTCTCAGATGCCACTCTCTCCTCTACGCTGATGACCTTGTACTTTTCTACAGCAATAAATCCCATGCCCACATTTCCTCTGTTCTAACTCAAAACCATGCTGCAGCACACAGTTGGTTTGCTGATAATCTCCTCCTGGTTAATGCTAAAAAAAACAAAATCTATGCTGTTTGGATCCAAGCCCTTCCTGTCCAAATCCAAAACTCACCCCCCTCTCAACATCATCTCCCCTGATGGCCAAGCCCTTGAAGATTTCAGATACCTAGGTGTTCTACTTGACTCGTCCCTCTCTTTCTCTGAGCACATCAACTCATTAGTTCAAAGGTTGCGCCAAAAATTAGGTGCTGCCTACAGATTCCAGAAATATCTGACCCTAAAGGCATGACTAGCTATCATCCAGAGGAGTCTTCTCCCAATCTTGGACTACTGCCCCCCCATCTATAATAGGACATCCACATCCTTTATGGCTAAGTTCTCTTCTGCCTACAACAGTGCCTGTCATTTCATCTTGCTGGCCCCTTTCACTGCACACCACTGTGTACTTTACAATTCGCTGTGATGGCTTCCACTGCAAAGCGACTTCAACCTTGCCCTTTGCTGCATGGTGGATTTCACCATCTGTACTGGCCTGGAATCTCCCCTTGCAGCCCTCCTCAAGGTCCGAACTTTACACTGTGGCCTCTGCTCAAACAGCATTCCTCCTCTGAATATTCCCAGTGTATCCACCAATATGGGTGGTAGAGCCATGTCAGTGGCAGCCCCTATGCTGTGGAATAAACTGCCTGCCAAGCTCTGCTCCATTCACACCTACTGCCAGTTCAAATCTTGCCTCAAAGATTGGCTCCTGGAGACTTCCCACTGCCACTGCTTTCCTGGGTAGTTCTTCATTTCCTGCCTGCCCTTACCACAAGACTTTAGTGCCTATGCAACTCCCTTTGTAAATCCTCCAATTCCCCTTCCTGTCATACCCCTTCCCCTCTCCTTCCATCTACTAACTCCGCTTTATCCTTTTCATGCTACTCCTGAGAAACATTGATTATCTCCTATAAAACTTGCCGTGTATTAATTTCATGTATATGTATCTATATATATATATATATATATATATATATATATATATATATATATATATATTATATCTTTATGTATATGCACACTGGATTTATGTACTATATCACCTCGTATCATGTGGATTTATGTATTTTGCTACCTTGTATCTTGTACTATTGTAACTTTTTATTATTTGTCAGACTGTCTACCGTTCTATGCATTGTTATTTGTGTTTTACTCTGTGCCATTGTATGTGGCCCAGGTCATGCCTGAAAACGGTCCCTGGAATCAGGGAACCTACCCAGTTACCAAAGTCATAAATAAATAAATAAATAAATAAATAAATCTATTTGTGTAGGCTGCACCATCTGACCTTTAAGGGAAAGAGTACAAGAGCACATTAGGGCTACTACCTAAGATAAAATGAACAATTCCCTCGGTGCTCATTTTTGCACAGATCATAACTGTAGCCCAATGGGCTTTCAGTTTAGTGCTTTGAACCATGGTAAGGAACTACCACAAGGAAAAGACAGAACATGTCTCCTTTTGCAAAGGGAGACATTCTGGATTTCTAGATTGGAGGCCTTACAACCCTGTGGTGTCAATGAAGAGATGGATTTTAAACCCTTTTTAGGGGATGAGTATTTTTTACTGCTAGGATATTTTGTAGAGTGTTTCTTTAACTATATATTTATGACTCCTGAGTTTTGATTGACAGCTTTAGGTATATAGTACCCCTATTTTGATTATATAAATTTGTCTTGTTACAATGAGTATTAGAGTAGTTTAAAATATTAGAAATGTTATACACCCCCTGTATACCATCTTTTATATCCTCTTGAGTTTGTTTTAGTTGGGAGGTGGGGGTTGATGGATTACTATAGAAATTTCTTAGTACTAAATCCATCATAAATCTCCCTCTCACCCTTCCCCTTGTTTGACTGTTGATCAACTCCTACAAAATATGTTGACATACAGACTTTTAATTACCTGTTCTGTTATGGGAAATTACAAATATTGTCTTATTTGTTATCAGTGTGCTAAACATCTGTTTATGCTTGTGCATGATACCATCTGGAGACCTTTGAGGTTGGAGGAATTTGTGCTTTTTAAAATAATAGTGATTGAGGGGCAAATGTAATATGGAAAAACTTCTCCCTCTCCCTGTTCTAACTCCTCCAACCTCACAGATTTGTTAAGCTCCACCTTTTATACTAATTGGTGTTATGTGGAACAGAGGCTTATTACAAACTCTTGGCTACTTGAGATACCTGGCTTAATTCAGAAAACAAAAATATCTGTTTTTTGTATGATTGTATTAAGCGTAATGTGGTAAAATGTTTGTAGAAGTGAGATTTGTCTATCCAGAGTTTGTTTTTACTATGCACTAAGCACTTTGAACACATAATAAATATCAGTGGGAGCATACCTGTAGGACACTAAATTAATGAATATATACACAATGTAATGAGATTTCACTATATGGGGAGGTACCTATGTTTGAACTCCCCCACCCACGAAGCCCTGTATGTAGGGGTTACATAGGAGATTCTTAACACTGCACCAAGTGTGGCTCAATAAATTTTGATACATTTCAGTAGCATAGTATGCTCTATTGCTTTTTGCCTTCCAAGGTATCAAATGCCCAGCCATACATTATTTTTTCCATAGTGGCTGTTCCAGATTTAAATCAGATTGTCTGCAAGACTGTTTCATATGCCCTGAAAACATTATTTGTGCCAACAGGTGAGACCACTACTGACATGTGACCAGTGATTACTTGACAGATACAATCATTTGGGTCATTTTTCCTTTATCCTTTTCTTTCTCTTTCCCTATAGCACTAGCAACAAATACAAGTGATTGGGATCCTCCAACCTTCACAGGAAGGAAGCGTTATGTATTGCTGGATTTGGTTTACTATGGTTTTGTAGGCAGAAGAGCATTATTTATTTATTTAGTTTTTGTTGACCAGGTAAGTGCACCAGACAAATTCTGCCTATTTTCAGGCATGACCCGGGGGAGGGGGATATAGATGAAAACCAACTGACCTTGAACCAGATTAAGGTGTTGCTGGCATTTTTAGTGAAATGGGGGGGGGGGAATTTGGCTAGGGCACTGGGGCAATTCTCCTACTCTTGCAAAAAGGGGTTCTTCTTCCTGTGAGCAGGAATGGAGGAGCCCAGTTTGGAGCCGGACAGAGGAGGAGGAAGTGCTGATGTGGCAGGGGAGAAGGCCTCCTCCCCTACCTTTGGATTGCCAAAGGCCCAGCCTGATTTGGAGATTTGTAGCCTTTAACTGGAAATGGTATTGATACCCCTGATATTTTTGTTTTGACTGAAGAACTCAGCCAGCAGTCTGCTGACTCTTCAGAAATGTCTGAAAATGAATCTATTAATCTGAAGGATACTGAGAATACTTTGCTGCTGCAACTTTAACAAGGAAAAGAATGGCACTTACAGGAGCAAGAGCATTTGAACGCAAAGTTGCTTCTTTAACAGGATGCCTCAGCTGCTGTCAAGCAGCTCATCTCCCCTGTCAGTGGATTCTGTAACGCAGAAGCATCAAAGACCCCTGGTGGGCTGGGTGAGTCATCCACAAATATCTCCCCTTTGAAAGATGTTATAGTCAATTTTCAGTTTAATAAACAGGCTGGCAGTTCCCACGCTGATATTAGCATGTGCCCAAAGCCTACTGAAGTTAATAAAGGAGCAGAGATTTTGGCTACACCCATGTTTGTTGCATCTAATCTACAGGGGAATGAGATGGAAAGTGATGAATCTAAAAATCGAGCTGATCCTTCTTGGGGCAGCAACCTGAATAAGGCATCTGGTTTTGTCTTCAAACATACTCAGTCAGCACCTGACATTATAACTAGACCTCTTGCTGCACAGCGAGTAACATTTCAAACAAATAATATGCAGGACAATGCTACAGTGCTTTTGTTCTCTGTAAAAGAGTCAACAAATAGCAGTGGGATCAGAGAGGATGTTAGAGATAAAAGAGCTGCAGTGACTTTTGCAAACAGAAATATCCTAAAGGACACCCCTCTAGAGCATGCAGGGGAACATAATGTTTCCCACAAGACTACACCTGTTATCTACATTGGCAGCACTTCAAACTGCCTTTGCTATTGCACCTTTCCCTTCTAGTGAAATCTCATCACCTGAAAAAGCATTAAGTGAGTCTAGATGGAAATTAACATCTACTGGGGCTTGGCTCCCCGACCCTGACTGGGATCTAAAAGTCAAGTTCTCTCAAAATTCACCGGAATGACTCCCACCTAATCCTATCCAGGCACCTGGCTGTCAACCGGTTGCTCCCATTTCATCTCAAACAGTACTTATCCAAAAGGATTCTGCATTAGAAAACAGAAGTGGCCTGAGTATTTCTGTAATGGATAATCCCAAAAATGACAGTGATTCTCACCAACCTACTATTCTTAGGGTGGTACCCCTAGGTTTAGAGAATTCTGTTCTGAACTCTGAGACTCCTAAAAAGCCTTTACTTTCTGACTTATTTACAAAATCTAGGAAAGAGGTAGCGCCCAGGAAAAATGCTGTCAGGATTCGATATAAGGGGGGACTAGAGGATAGACCAGACAGGGCACTATGTGGGGAAATGTCTTTTCAAAGATTCTCTTCATTTCTCCCCTAAGGACATGTTTGCGTTCATAAATATATCTGGTGAAGATAATTATGACATGAGTTTTCATATGGCATATGCTCTGAACTTGTTTTGGGAGCGATATACACAGGTTAAGTTCTCTCCCACATGGACCCCCTTCTTAGTGATTACTTTAACCAAACCTTTGATTAAATTTGCTACAGTAATGTTTAGGAACAAGGGGGTCCATGTGGAAGACATTACTTATTGGTTATCGCAGAGGTGCGAGATCTTGAGTGAACCAGAAGCTATTCTTGATGCTGAAAAGTTTTGGACAGGGGGCTGGAAGTACAAAATAAAACTCAGGCAGATGGAATCAGGGATAGAAAATGTGCAAAACTCCTTTTTGTTAGGTAGAGATTTGGGGGTATGTTTTTACTCTGGTCAACCTCAAGCTTGGTATAAGTGTGGGTCCAGGACTCATCTGTCTAGCTCCTGTGACACATCACACTGTGACAATTGTGGTGAAATTGTGGCCATATTACTATGCAATGTTCTAATCATACCAGGTGTGACCTGTGTGAAGAATGTGGTCATGTTTTTGGTGAATGTTCCTGGGCAGCTAAAAACAAGGCCACCTGTATAAGACCGGAATTGCTGATTCAGCAGGTACAGGATTCTGCTTCAGAACATGAACCCAACATGCCTAATACAATCCCCCTTGCCTTACCTTCAACACCCCCCCCCCCACTCTCAGTTATCTCCATACCAGAGGATAAAATACAAGCTCCTATTGCCCAGGTTAGGTCTACTTCTAAAACTTCATCAAACCCAGCAACCTTAATCCCATTTTGTTATGAGGACTCTAAGGAACCAGAATTGAACCCAGTTAAACCTCTTGCCCCTTCCCCAGCACCCAGGAGATGTTCCTCCCAAATTCAAACACCAAAACCTCCTGTCCCTCCGGTGACATTTGAATCGGAGAATTCATATGCTGCCTTAGCTATGCAGTGGGAGGAGTCAGAGATGGAACAGGGAGACTCTGATCCTAATGTTATGGAGCATGTTTTCCAAAATCAAGATATGGTGGGATATAGGAGAAAAAAGAAAAAAAAGAGGGAAAACAATGCCTAATCAAAATTTCTTTTTCTGCTTAAAGTGTGTTCATTAAATGTTCACAGCATTTTAAATGCAGTGAAAAGACAGATGGTGTTCAATTATATCCATGGGGAAAAATGGATATCTGTTTCATCCAAGAAACCTGGATGATTTCAAATGACCAGGAACTTTTTTTAAGGAGTAACGATGGTGGGGACCCTCTTATTGGTCCTTTGGAGCAGATTGTGCAGCTGGGGTGGCAATTCTGTTTAACTCTTATAACTTTACGCTCATTAAATTAATAGATTTGATAGGGAAGGTATTAATTTTGGATGGCAGGTGGAAAAATCTAGATTGCAGATTTATTAATGTGTATGGGCCACAGACCAAATCGGAAAGAGTGAATCTGTTCAACACCATACAACCCTTTTTGGTGACAACCTATAAAATCATTCTGGGGGTGATTTTAATTGTGATATCCAGACGGGGGGAAAGATTCACATGATGGGAAAAAAATTTAATGTGATTCTCATGCTTTATCCAGAGTCAGAAGCACAGCTGATTTATTAAATTGTAGTACATTTCTGAAAACAGGGCCCAGGTTTACCTATAAATGGAGCAAATATAGGACCACAATTGATCATATTTTTATTTCAAAAAATCTGCCCCAATTTAAATTCTCTAAATTACCCATAGAATTATCTGACCACCTGATTCTGGTGCTTGAGTTTACAGACCCCATAACAGCCCCAACATGTACAAACAGATGGAGAATGAATACCTATATCCTAGCAGACCGACAGGTTTGAACTGGGCTGCTGGAACTGATCAGGGCTAGAACCTCTGTGAGTTTTTTGTGTACAGATTTGGGAGAATGGTGGGTAGACTCAAAAGCAGATTTTAAATCCTGGCTAACTCAATATGTGAAACAGAATGGAAATTACAAATTTCTAAAATATTTACAACTTAGGGAATAGTTAAAAAAACTATAGACTTTGGCTCATTCTAGCAGACATGATTATTCTCCCCAAATAAACATTCTAAAAGAAGAAATGAAGCAGTTTCAATACAATAGAGTGACTACAATAAAAGCTATGCTGCAATGTGGGACTCAAAAACCCTCCATAGGTGATTCCTTTGAAGCCTGTAAAAAAATGTAGGACTGTATGAGTTTTGAAGTTTTAATTAATCAACATGGAGGGATGGCTCCTACTATGGACCTACATAGTGTCATTAATGAATTTATAAACTCTCATACCCCTTCCAAAATCCCTTTAGAAAGTGAAGTAGAGGCTTTCTTACAGAATTTAAACATCGACACATTTCCAGAGGAAACTGGAAATATGCAAAATCCTGTAGGCTGTGTGAAAGAGTGAAAACTCGTTTATTTTTCTTCCATAGGGAGATAATGGGACCTGGATGTATTGTTGTTTTTGTCTCTTTCTAATTGCTATATGTTTGTTTGTTGGGCTGGCCACCCACTTTGTGCAGTATGTTTTTTATATATATTTGTTGTCTCTGTCTGTCTTCTGTGCTTATATGTTCTGTACATTCCAGTACCTTTGTCATCTCTCCCATTATTAAACAGTAAATCTGGAAAAAAAAAAAGGAACAAATAAACAACAAATCCCATTTTTGTTTTATACCTTTCAGGTATCCCTTTCTGATATTTGGTTAGAGTACTATAGAATAGAGCAATAGAGCACTTTATAAAACAGAAGCTGCATTTAGCAGTTATGGCTGGGCTCTGTCCCTTTAAATGGGGCTTCTGGTTAATTTAGAAATCTTCCCTAATATTGATATATTTTTTTTAGTTTTGTTTAAATCAGGAACTGCTATATCCTGCAGTTTTAGCCCTAGTAGACAAGTGCTATGGAAATGCGGCTGTTGCGTTTGAATACGCCGCAGAGAATGTTACGAGACAAAGTAATTTCCTGTAAAAGTTACCGTGCGAATGTGCGAACTATCGTGAAGGCATTTAGCCTTATATTGCGCCCAAATAGGAGCGTTGTGGCACAAGAGTGTTTAAAATCATCTATACAGACCTGCTAGAGGTAGAATAGGGAGGTTTTGGCTTGTTAGGTGGACCTCAGAAAAACGAAGGATCCATTGTGCTGCTGTTATTTGGTAAACCTCTGCTGGCTGCTGCTTTATCTTCAGTATTCCTATAGGAGCTGGCCGGCCTCTGAGCAGCTGTTTTGTACCCTCCCAAAGGAAGAGGGGCGGTCCCTGTTTCTGTTACTATCTTGTTTTATTTTAAGCCAGATTTTCCTTTGTTAGTTAGCCTTAAAGTGCAATTTCATGTTAAATTAAACTCTGGGATGTTAAAAATGATTGTTTTTTTTTTAAATTAAAAGAGTGATGTTATAAACATGAATGAAGAGAGGAGCTAAAGTGGTCACATGTTATAGAAACAGTATATAATCCTTGGATCTCTGGATATAAGTTAGTGGGCTCAAAGGAGTCAGACGAGGAGGTGCTGTCACAAGCCCTACAGTACTAGAACTTACTAGTATATATGTGGTTATGGATATGCTGTATCTTATCCTTATTTTATTTTTTTTTGTTTCCGTGTCAGTTCGCTCTTATGTAAATAAATAATTTTCATTGAATTTACTCCTAAAGATTGCCTCTTGGTCCATTTTATCCCACGGTCTATGACAGTTGGTGTTAGCAGTGGGATATACTGGTGGAGGTTTTGGGCACAAACCTGCTGGACCTGAATGCATGACGGTGAGGCAACCTGGAGTGGAGTGGTTACTTGGTCCCGAGTACAACAATTGAAACTGCCTTTGTTGGCTGGTCTGGAGACAGTAGTAAGAAGAAAGACCAGAAGAGGAGAGGAGATGGAAGACAAGAAAGAACCTGTGGAAGAAGCCCAAGCAGCCAGCCCTGAGATGGAAGAAGGCCCCCAAGACCTGAAAGAATTGATATGCTGGCTTTGTACTCGTCAGATGGCTATGGAGTGGGAGAATCAAGCCCGATGGGCAGACACACTGAGAGTAATTCAATCCATGGGTATGGCTAGAGCCCCGGCTACCCCAGGGATTGTGCAGAAGGACATTAAATTGGTTAAATTGTCCAGCACAGATGATATTGAAGCATTCCTAATGACATTTGAGAGGGTAGCAATGGCGAGTGCGTGGCCCAGAGATCAATGGGTCATTCGCTTGGCTCCCTATTTAATGGGAAAAGCCCAGTTAGCATATAGCCATGTGGAAACCGCTTATATTAATGATTATGGACATGTAAAGCAGGCCATCTTAAAGAGGTATGACATCAGTACGGAAACATATAGACAGCGATTCAGAACCTTGAAGTTCCATGCTACTGATAATCCACAGGATATATACATTCAATTAAAAGACTTAAGTATAAAATGTTTACAACCGGATAGTAGGACAACAGCACAGATTTTGGAAGCTATCGTTTTGGAGCAATTTATAAATATATTGCCACAAGAGGTGCAGTTATGGGTGAAAGAACACCGCCCGGAGACAGCAGAAGTAGCCATAAGACTAGCAGAAGATTATATAGCTGCAAGACCCCACAGACCTCGTCCCAATAGAAGTTCCTGGATACCTCCACCCATGGTAAGACCACCTTCTCATGTTTCTATACCCCATACTGCAGACAGTAATACTCTTGGGACTAAACTAAGGCAAAAACCTATAAAACCATATAAACCAGAGATTGTGTGTCATAAATGCAATGCAAAAGGACACATAGCAAGATTCTGCCCTAAAAAGACATTAGAAGATGTACATTTGGCTCTAGCTAATTGGGGGCATTATGTAAGACCAGTAAAGATTGGAAATAAAGTGGTAACAGGTCTTATAGATTCTGGCAGTAAGCAAACCTTAGTTCATGCTTCAGTCCTGGATACCAATGTAAAAAAAGAAGAGTCCACAACTGGTGCCATATGTATACATGGGGACGTACATCATTATCCATTGAGTGAGACAGTTGTACAAGTGGATGGTCACAGCCAGAGAATGAAAGTAGGGGTAGTTCCTCAGCTTCCTGTGCCAGCCATTATTGGACATGACTTTGAAGATTTTGAAGCTCTATTAGCCACTGATTTTTCTGCTGTAACAACTAGAGCACAGTCTAGGAATGAATAGATATTGGGACACATGTTTCCTTTTGAAGAAAACCTTTTTGAAGTGCCTGGTAAAGATAGGAAGTCAAAGAGTCTAAAAAGGAGAGAAAAACAACTCTGGATTAAAACTAAGTTAAATTCAGACTCTAAAAACAACCTGGACTTCAATGTGGTGAAACATGAGTCAGACTTTAAAGAAGTACAAAGAAATGATGTGTCACTAACCCCATTTTTTTTACAGGTGGGACAGGAGGAGAAGTCCAAGGGTCCCGTTTTTAGAATCATAAATGGGTTATTGCATCGAGTTTGTAAGAATACACACACTGGAGAGGTGGTTGAGCAGTTAATGATACCTCAACAATTTAGAGCCCAACTATTAGGACTAGCTCATGATATTCCTATGGCCGGACATCTAGGAAGAGACTGGACATTAAGTCGCCTCTTATATAGATTTTATTGGCCAGGCATACATGAGTAAGTCGCAGAATATTGTAGAAGTTGTGAGGTCTGTCAAAAGGTATCAAAATTGGGCGACAAGATAAAGTACCCTTACTACCCATGCCCTTGTATCTACCCCTTTGAAGAGTGGCCATGGATATAGTAGAGTCCCTTACCAAAAAGTTCAAAAGGTAATAGATTCATATTAGTCGTTGTAGACTATGCTACCAAATATCCTGAGGCCATACCTTTAAGAACTATAACAGCCCAAAGGATAGCTGATGAGTTAACAAAGATCTTTAGTCGGGTAGGTATACCCAAAGAGATTTTAACAGATCAGGGAGTGAATTTTCGATCTGTGCTACTCAAACGGCTATATCAGGCCTTAGGAATAGAGGCACTGTTTACAACGCCATACCATCCACAAACCAATGGTTTGGTAGAGCGGTTTAACCAAACCTTAAAGCAAATGCTAAAGAAATTTGTAACAGATGAGGGCAAGAAATGGGACATGTATCTTCCTTATCTTATGTTTGCATATAGGGAAGTTCCCCAAGCATCTACTGGATTTTCCCCTTTCGAGTTATTGTTTGGTCATAATCCAAGAGGGCCCCTAGACATTGTTAAGGAAGAATGGGAGGAATCAAAAGATACAAAAGGAACATGCCCCCTAGAGTTCTGGCAAAAGCGGGAGCGTTTAATCTCCTATGTTCAAAAAGCACATGACAGTAGCCTACAACAACAATTAAAACAGAAGGTGCATTATGATAAAGGTACAAGACAGAAAGAATTCAGTGAAGGAGATAAAGTTTTACTTCTGTTACCATCTTCTGAACATAAGCTACTGATGAAATGGCAAGGCCCTTATGATGTTATTCAAAGAACTGGCCCTGTAACTTATGAAATAGAGATACCAGGCAGTAAGGGAAAGAAACGTATATACCATGCTAACTTGTTAAAAAAATGGGTAGCTCAGCCATCTTCCCTAACCAGTTATGTACTCCCTGAGTCCGAAAATGAACTAGATTTAGCATATCAATGTTTGGAGGGTACAAGGACAATGTCAGATATATTAATCAACCCTGAGCTGACAGAAATACAAGAGGCAGAGATAATAAAAGAATTAGACAAATTTAAAGACACTTTCACAAGTATCCCTGGGAGAATTACAAATGTTAGCCATCATATCAAGGTTACTAACAATCAACCACTTAGACAAAAACCATATAGATTACCCGAAAGGATAAGACACGAGGTGGTTCAGGAAGTGAAAAGGATGCAGAAAATGGGTATCATTGAACCTTCTCATAGTGAATGGTGTTTTCCAATGGTAGTAGTGAGTAAGAAGGAAGGGGGCATACACATCTGTTTAGATTTTAGGAAACTAAATGCAGTGTCACAGTTTGATAGTTATCCAATGCCCCGAATAGATGACATTCTGGATCATTTGGGTAGTGCCATCTATTTTAGTACCCTGGATTTGACCAAAGGGTATTGGCAAATTCCATTAGATGCTGCTGATAAAGATAAAACTGCATTCAGTACACCCATTGGATTATTTCATTTTACAGTCATGCCTTTTGGGCTACATGGTGCCCCTGCTACCTTTCAAAGAATGATGGACACCCTGCTGACCCCTCATACTAATTATAGTGCAGCCTACCTAGATGATGTGATTGTTTTTAGTTCCTCTTGGGAGGAACATTTAAAACATCTATCAGCAGTACTAACTTCAATCTCTGAGGCAGGTCTCACTATAAATCCACAAAAGTGTAGCATAGCCATGCAGGAAACTAAATATTTGGGTTTCCATATTGGTAAAGGCTGTATAAAACCGGAGATAAATAAGGTGTCTGCTGTAGCACATAGTCCCACTCCCATCACAAAGAAAGATGTGAGACCCTTTTTGGGACTAGCTAGCTACTATCATAGATTTGTCCCCAATTTTTCAACACTAGCAGCCCCCCTAACAGAATTAACCAAGAAAAGGTACCCTGAAAAGGTTAGATGGACAAAAGAATGCGAAGAGGCATTTCAGTCCATTAAAGCTAGTTTATGTTCCTCCCCTGTATTACGTACTCCTGATTTTTCAAAAAAATTTATTTTACAGACGGATGCATCACAGTATGGGATTGGGGCTGTATTAACACAAATTGTGAATGGGGAAGAGCATCCTATAATCTATATTAGTAGGAAGCTCCATGAGAGAGAAACGCACTATTCAGTAATTGAAAAGGAGTGTCTAGCCATCAAATGGGCCATAGAGGCCCTTCGTTTTTATCTATGGAGAGTGGAATTTGAATTATGGACTGACCACAATCCGTTATGTTGGTTACAAGTAATGAAAGATAAAAATAACCGCATAATGCGATGGTATCTTGCTTTGCAGCCCTATAGATTTACCATCAAACATAGAAAGGGAACAGCACATGGTAATGCTGATTACATGTCGAGATATGGAATGGAGAATAAAATAATTTTTCATCAGATCTCAGGGTAAAGTAGAAGTATTGTTATAAATGAGACAGTGTCTCCTAGTTATTTGTTTGAAGTTTTAAATATAGGGACCCCGAGGTGGAGCCTTAGGTGAGGGTGGGCTATGGCTCCATATCTCTTACTGAAAGATCTGATAGCGAATTATTCTTGGGTCGAATTTTGTTAGAACCAAACCCATAAGTTTGGTTTTAGGTGGGGAGGAATGTGAAAGAGTGAAAACTCGTTTATTTTTCTTCCATAGGGAGATAATGGGACCTGGATGTATTGTTGTTTTTGTCTCTTTCTAATTGCTATATGTTTGTTTGTTGGGCTGGCCACCCACTTTGTGCAGTATGTTTTTTATATATATTTGTTGTCTCTGTCTGTCTTCTGTGCTTATATGTTCTGTACATTCCAGTACCTTTGTCATCTCTCCCATTATTAATCAATAAATCTGGAAAAAAAAAAAAGGAACAAATAAACAACAAATCCATTTTGTTTTATACCTTTCAGGTATCCCTTCTGATATTTGGTTAAGTACTATAGAATAGAGCAATAGAGCACTTTATAAAACAGAAGCTGCATTTAGCAGATTATGGCTGAGCTCTGTCCTTGAAATGGGGCATCTGGTTAATTTAGGAATCTTCCTAATATTGTTTTTTAGTTTTGTTTAAATCAGGAACTGTTTTATCCTGCAGTTTTAGCCCTAGTAGACAAGTGCTATGGAAATGCGGCTGTTAGCGTTTGAATCGCGCAGAGAATGTTCTGAGACGTGCAATCGCTGGTAAAGTTACCGTAAGGAATGTGCGAATCATCGTGAAGGCATTTAGCCCTATATTGCGCCAAATAGGAGCTGCTGGCACAAAGTGCTTAAAATCATCTCTACAGACCTGCTAGAGGTAGAATAGGAGGTTTTGGCTTGTTAGGTGGACCTCAGAAAAACGAAGGATCCATTGTGCTGCTGTTATTTGGTAAACCTCTGCTGGCTGCTGCTTTAGCTTCAGTATTCCTATAGGAGCTGGCCGGCCTCTGAGCAGCTGTTTTGTACCCTCCCAAAGGAAGAGGGGCAGTCCCTGTTTCTGTTACTATCTTGTTTTATTTTAAGCCAGATTTTCCTTTGTTAGTTAGCCTTAAAGTGCAATTTCATGTTAAATTAAGCTCTGGGATGTTAAAAATGATTGTTTTTTTTTTAAATTAAAAGAGTGATGTTATAAACATGAATGAAAGGAGGAGCTAAAGTGGTCACATGTTATAGAAACAGTATATAATCCTTGGATCTCTGGATATAAGTTAGTGGGCTCAAAGGAGTCAGACAAGGAGGTGCTGTCACAAGCCCTACAGTACTAGAACTTACTAGTATATATGTGGTTATGGATATGCTGTATCTTATCCTTATTTTATTTTTTTTTTGTTTCCGTGTCAGTTCGCTCTTATGTAAATAAATAATTTTCATTGAATTTACTCCTAAAGATTGCCTCTTGGTCCATTTTATCCCATGGTCTGTGACAGGCTACACTGAAATAGAAATGGCTATAAAAACACTTAAGATTGGGACCTCTCCAGGGTCTGACGGGCTACCCAGTGAATTTTATAAAACTTTTTTGGAGGAGTTATCAGCATGTTTAGTGACAGTATTTCATTATTTCTTTTCACAGAACACTATAAGCCCCTCCTTTTCGGAAGGTTTATTAGTCTTCTTATTTAAATCCGGAGACAGGGCTAGAATTCAAAATTTGAGACCTATCACTATATTAAACACTGATTACAAGATACTTGCCCATATTCTAAATAATTGTTTGAAACACTATGCTAGTCTGGTTATTTCCCCATACCATTATTGTGGGTTACCAAGTAGGAAAATTCAGCATGCCTTAATGATTATCTGTGATTTAATTGAGCATCTTACATTAACTGGCCAATCAGGATGTATAATCTCTGTGGATCAAGAAAAAGCTATTGACCACGTGTTTCATCCTTATTTGTTCACCACATTAGCAGCATATGGTATACCCCCTACAATACTACAGTATTTAAAATTACTTTATAGTTATACCATAGTCCATCCTATAATTCATAGACAAATTACTACAGGGTTCAAGGTCACTACAGGGGTCAGACAAGGGTGCCGTTTAAGCCCCCTCCTACAGTACAAGTCACATTAAACTGTTCTACCAATGGGTTGGTTAAGTATTGTTTCTTACAATTGGCAGTGCATTGGCAACTCATATTGCATTGTTTTTCAATGCTTAACCAGCTCAGGAGTAATGTTTGTAAATTGCTTTTGCTACTCATTTTAAATGCATTGGCTGTCCAGTCACAGTGCAATTCAAAACTGCATTTTAACTCTTAAGGAACAGTTTCAGCAGTGCTTTGTGCTGGATCCAGCAACACTTATGCAACTCAGTCAGAAATGCTAAAGTAACTCATTGGAGGAACAGTTTAATGTGACTTATACTGTATATATCTTTGCACTGGACCCTTTACTCAGGCAGTTGACTAAGCATCCAAGCTGGGAAGGGATACGAGGGATAGGGACAGGAAATACTCATAAAATGTAAGCCTGCGTGGATGATATTTGTTTATTCTTTGCTGATTATTGACAGTTTCCCTCTTTTTCCAATAAATGACTGATTTTACATACATTTTGAATGCTAAATTAAACTTAAATAAATGTCAAGGCCTAGTTATTTGCACTGGACATCCCAACCCTATACAGATAGATGGTATAAAAATCTCTTTAGACCCCCCTTAAGATACTTGGAATATTGTTTGGACCTCAGAATATGCCCTTGGATAATTGGAATAGGGTTATACAGAATATTGAACCAAAAATATCAAGATGGAGACATTGGAAAATGTCAAAACTTAAATGCATTCAAGTATTAAAACAGTTTATTATTCCCAGTATGCAGTATGTGGCCATGATTTTTCCTCCACCAACCTCTGTTGGCACTAAGATATATAGTTTGTTTTTTCAAATGCTTTTGGGGCAACAAATTAAACCCAATAAAATAAAGTTTCACATACCTCTGTAAAGAAAATGGGGGACTAGGAATGATTGACTCAATTGTATTTTTTCATTGCTTATTTTTATGCAAACAACAAAAAGTGGCATAGAAAATACTGAAGCCACCCACCACAAATGAGTTGCTCACACCCTGCACAGATGTTTTCAGGCTTGGTCTGTGGCCCACCCCCCAAAAAATTAATAACCATCTCCATATACCAGAATATTTTAAACCAGCTGCTCAAAAAATGTTTAAATGGAAATTAGCAAAACAATTCATTCTACAAGAAACAGGTCCACATTTTTACCAAAAAGTAATGATGATCATATACCCTTGAAATCCCAGTTTCAAAAATTGTCCCCCTGATAAAGGGGGAATGCAAAGCATAAAGTTTTGGAAGAAAGGAATTGTCCTCACTTAGCCTTCATAAATCAAGAAGAAATGATGGAGCACTTCTTGTTGAATTGCACTTGTCCATACCTTTATGGGATTTTTTGGCAGTAAAGTGGAATATGAGGTGGCTCTCACAGTTGTCTTATGATGTTTTAGTCTTGGGACAATTTACACAGAATCTATCTTAGTCTCATGAAGATGCATTTATAGTTTTTTTTGTTGTTTATGTTTTTATTTATGGCAAACTCAGTGTCAATGGGTTCTTTACCAACATCTTCATGCCCTATGATGTTGTTTGTACTTTGATCCAACAAGCTATGGGAACAGTTCATTGTAAAGATGTGGCATACTATTCATCCTTAAAAGTTAAATGATGGTGGAAAGGGTTTTCAATTTTTATTAAATTTAAATAGGAAATTAGGGGATTGGAAAGGAAAAAAAAATGAAACACTAAAATTATATTCCAAATCAGTGGATTTAATACTGTTTGACAAAATCTAGCTTGTTTTTTTTTTCTAAAAATTAGGAATTTATTTATTTTTTCATATATGATTAGCACAATGAAGTACTGAATTATGCCTTGGGATTTCTTTTCCCTTTTGTATGATTTAGTATGCTGAAATACTGGTTTCTTTTTTGGTTCAAGGCATAGTATCGAGAAGGTATGAATGAAATACTTATTTTTGTTTGGGTTTTTTTAATTTACGATTTGTAAAATAATTTGTGTGATTAAACACTCTTTGTAATGTTTTGTTTTTGATGTTATGAAAATAAAAAATTCCCCTACTTTTTTCAAGAAGTGCCATGGGATTTTAACATCCACCTGAACAAGCAGATGGGACCGCAGTTTAACTTCTTATCTGAAAGACGGCACCTCAGGAGTGCAGCACCCCCCTAATGCTTCACTACAGTGTCAGTATCGGGATATTAACCCAAGTGCCTGGAGTGAGGCTAGAACCCACAGCCTTCTGATCTCCTGGCCTCAGAGGTGAGTGTGCTACCTGCTGAGTCACTGACACTGATAAGACACTTAGATCCACTGTAACAATAAACATTATGCAGAAAAATGGTTACACCACCTTTAGCAGAAGTTTGATGAGTGATTGACACCACATTTATTAACACCAGGATTTATAGTATCAGATAATGCAAAGAACATTTGAAAGGCAGTTGAAAATGGTGAATTTACACATTCTATGGTTTGGTCACTGTAGAAATCTTTTAGATCAAGGATTCTGAAATGAGAAAGGCATCACTGTACAGAATTGTGTGGGTAATGATAAAAAGTCTGTGGTCTTTTAACCATTCAGTTCTGTCACCTGAAACAGATGTGGCAACAAGGTGGAATTACACCTATTACTGTACGTGGTGGGACTACTAACAGAAAAACAGAAGACCATCAACCAGTATGCAATTTAGTATAGTATTAGCAAGGAAGAGGTAAACATCAGTCCAAATTATTGGCAATCAATAGAGACGCTCTACACTGCTTGGAATCCCTTTGAAGAGACCGCATAGGTGTTAAGTTCTAATGAAGCTTGTCTAAGTCATTTCTGATGAGAGTATGACATTGCACTGCTGACTGCCTTTAGCCCATCTGTGCAGATGAATCCCTGTATCAGTACCATGTTGATTGTGACATATGGAATAAGTTGAAAAAAGTTGTTTTGTTGAATTTTACTGGCATACAATAGTGTTGTATTCCCTAGGGGCTTGCTCCAGGTAGGTCTTTTATTAATCATGTATTATTAATGTGATGTTTGATGTATAATGCATGGCAAATATAAAACTCAAAAAACTTTACATTTAAAAATCTAGTCTAAGTCAGAGGCTCTCCCTCATTATCCTGATTAATCTGTGACATGTTTTCATGAAATAACAATATGAGAAGAAGGAGAATCCCACTTCTGTGAATCTGGTAGAAAAATAAGAGCATCTTTCTGGAAAGACACATACATTTCTGAGATGCATAGAGATGACCACTGCATCTAGGTTACTGTACTGGACCTTGACTTCAGGGACACATTCAAGCTATTCTTTGATGCAGAGCAATGAAGTAAGGAATAGCAATCCTATAAAGCCTGGCTTATCCATCTGGTCTCTGCATGTATGGCACAAAAAAAAGGCTAGAGACACAAGAACAGGAACAGTTGTCATCCCTTGCAGGCCCACTGACTGACTGGATGGAGGAGAGGAAAGAGGGAGGATCCCAAAATGTTGCCACTGCTACTGCTGAATGTCAGAGGAGTCACTCGTTCTTGCCTCCAAGTCAACACTGTTTCTGATGCATGTGACAGGGTTGGGTGAGACACTATCCCATTTGATATGCAGAAAGAGATAAAAGTAAGGATCTACTTTGCCCTATCCTATCGTGCCACATGTCTGTCTCTTGCCTGTTTGATTGCACAATCAAATTTTCTTTTGGTTCCTCGGAATTGGCCACTCTGATGATCCCACAATTTCCATGTTATCTTCCTTCTTCACTTGCTGTTTCTGTTCTTTCTTTCCTTCTCCCCTTGCCTGTTTTTGGTTACAAAGTATTTGTGAATATTTATGTGACTCTTGGATCCCTTGATTTGTAGATGTATATACTTATATTGTTGAAATGATTGCAGAAAGTTATTTGGGTTTCTTAAAAAAGAATACAAGCTTGATTTCAGAACTGTAAACAGGAAACCAACTCCGGGACAAAATGTATTATTTTGTTGCACCTGTTAAGACTAGATGTGCTAAGCAGGAAATGTAACATACAAGAACAGGATGCAGATCTTAAGTGCCAGGCAAAAGCATCTTACATAACCAGAGCAATGTTTTTTTTTTGTTCTGAGACTCTCAGATGTAGGATTTTCTTTGTTCGCACTGCCTGTATTTATAGCTATCCTGTACAATTTTAATTTTTTGAATTTTTATTGTTAATAATATTAATAAAATGCTATTTGCACATTTTATAACTTCTCCTGGCCTGCCTATGCCTCCTGACCTATTCCTCTAAGAAAGTTGGTGTCAGAAAAAGTGGGATTTACACCGTGCATGCTCTACGCCAGGAGCTTTGTGTGTGGGTACTACAGTTTGTACCATGAAAGCATAGAAGAAAGGTATGGACCCCACAACAGCAAACCAAGGACTGATTACCAGAAGAATGGCAGCCAAACTAGAAGCAGAAACAAAAGTCCAAACTGAGACTATACAGCCAGCACAAGTGATGAAAGAACCTGAAAGTATGTCTGCCTTCTTCAAATGGTGGTCTATGCAACAAAGAAAGACTGAGAAACAGAGACAAGAAGAGATGCAGTGATAGGAGCAGTAATGACTAGATGCCTTGCAAGCTATCAAAGCAGAAGGATCTGGTACAGGTCCAAAAGATCAACAAAACACAAACAACGTAAAAGATATTCAATATACAACACTGTGTCCTTTGAATGGTATCACAGGATATCTGACAAATTTTGAAAGAATCACCGGAGTCTGCCAATGGCCAAAAAAGCAATAGGCAATCGGACTGGTACCTTATCTGACAAAGCCCAACTTTCCTACAGCAGTATGGACACTGTACAGTCACAGTTGTGACATTGGAGAAAGAGAAATCCTTAAGATATATGAAATATCAGGAGAAAGCTACAGGCCAAGTTGCCAGTCCCTGAAGTACCACTCAGTTGACAATAATCAAGAATCCTTCACATGAGTCAGACAACATCTCATTAAATGCCTCCAACCAGTGGGCTAAAGAGTCCCACAGATGACTGACAAATTTGCAATGGAGCAATTCATCAACACCTTCCCATAGATGTGCAGCATTGGGTAAAAGAACACCAACCAGAAAGTAAGGAAAAGGCAGTTCCTTTGGCTGAGGATGATCAGATGACCACACAAACACCACAGCAATGAAGTAACAGCCAAAGAATGGTACAGTCACCACAGCAATGAAGTAACAGCCAAAGAATGGTACAGTAAGACCCTCGTTTTCCTGTTTTAACTACAGATTGGGTTAAAACTCTGATGGGGTAATAAATCTGCTCCCAAAGACTTTATTTGCTATCACTGTAATATGTCAGGCCATATTACAAGAAATTGCCATAAAAATGAGGTGGGTAACACAGAAGCAAATTTGGCCTTACCAAACTGGAGCAAGAATGCAAAACCACCCTAATTTCTACTTCAAATGGGTGTCCACCAAGGTCTCGAGGTCCTACGTACTGAAAGCACTGGACAAGGATAGGATGGGAAGAGATGGGGTCGATATGAAGCTGGTAGCACTTGCCCTCAATGAACTCATGGTCCCTATAATGAAACTTTTTAACAAATCACACACATTAGCCAAATTCCCTACAGTTTGGAAACAAGCTCTGGTAACCCCTGTTTATAAGAGTGGGGATAGGTCCAATATTGTTAACTATAGGCCCATATCAATCCTCTCCCCACTATCTAAAGCACCAGAAAGGATTGAGGTGGACCAAATAACCGATTACCTACATAAGTACCAGCTGCACTGTCCCTAGCAACATGGCTTCTGAAAGAATCGCAGCATGGCCACTGCCCTAGTTGATTACACCAGCTCTGTACACCAAGCACTTGAGGAAGGCAAATAAACTGGGTCAGTCTTTATCAACTTTACAAAGGCATTTGACACAGTCAATCACCCCCTCCTCTTTGATCAACTAAAATACATGGGAATGGCCCCAAATGCTGTAGACTGGTTTGAGGACTACCTATCCCACAGATCCCAAAACATCAAAATTGACAAAGTCATATCAGGATCCAAAGAGGTGTTCATAGGCATCCCCCCAGGATCAATTCTGGGACCACTCCTGTTTAGCTTGTTTTTGAATGATCTTCCCAAGGCTTGTAACAGCAAAATCATCCTGTACTCAGATGACACTGTTCTCCTCAGTAGTAGCCCATGCATTGAACATCTTGAATAGGAACTCCAGACCTCTTTCCATAAGATTGAGGATTGGTTCACTGCACATAAGCTACCTATCAATTATAAAAAAAAAACAAACTAAAACACTGCTCCTATCCAGCACACAGCTAAAGAAGAGATTCCCTGTCCTATCCATCAAAAACAAAGCCAATGCACTGCTTGAATAAGTTCACTCATTTAAGTAGCTGGGTGTCACCATTGATGATACCCTATCTTAAGTTCAGCATATAGACATTGTGGTCAAAGCTGTTAACTGCAAGCTCAGAGACTTATATAGACATCGGAAGAACCTCACTCCAAATGCCCTCCATCTCTCTGTCACTAGCTCAGTATTATTCATCATTGACTATGGGCTGGTGGCTTATGGATCAGCCACAAATACTGCTCTGCAATGGATGGCAACAGCACTAAACAAGGTGTGTAGACTTGCCACTGGTGCAAACTGGCTGTCACTTGAGCATAGAATAAAATTCCAAATATGCCTACTTGGCAAGAAGGTGCTTCTGGGCTCCACCCCCTCTGCACCTCTGACCTCCTCTACCAAGCTGACCCAAAGTACAGACCCAGAAGTAAGGCTTTGGGTGCGCTTGCTGTCACTTTCTGCAGAACTGCATATGGGCAGTGGACCTTTGTGTAAAGTGCCACTCTGTGGCTCAATGAGTGCCTGGAGGTATCACAAGGAACTACAAGCTTGCTAGCCTTTAAGTCTGAACTTAAAAAAACAACTCCTGTACAAGAACGCTTGTGAATGTCCTAGTGGCACCTAAGATGGCTCTTGCCCCATGAACACCCCTCAAAGATGTCTCTGCACTTGCCTACATTGTCCACCCCTCAATCTTCACTCTAAGCAGCCTATATCATCCACCCCTCTACCTCACCTCCCCTGCACACTCACCACAGTCCCCCACCTCTTTACCTGTCCTCACAGACCACACCTCATACCTTCCAGACCTCCTCCTCTCCCTCCCTTCCCCTTAATTTCTTGTGATCACCCACCACCTTTACCCCCTGCCCCTTCTGTTGTTACCTTCCCTCAGGCTTTCTCCAACCTTCCCTACTGTTTCCACTTCCCACCCCCATGTTTCTGTTCTGACAAAGTCTTTCAATCAGACTGCTAACCTTTCCCTTCACCTCTACACCTCTCCTCTTTGCAGCCCACATCTCATACTCCCTCCTCTTCCCCCACCCTAACTTCTTGTAATCACCCTTCACCATTGGTCCCTACCCCTTTCTGTTGCCACCTACCCCCATGCTTTCTCCAAGCTTCCCCACTGTTTCACATCCCAACCCCACTTTCTTTTTTGACAAAGTTTTCTACCAGACTGCTAACCTTTCCCATCACTTCTATCCCTCTCCTCCCACCTGCCCTGGTTCACCCTTGAACCCATCTAATCTCCCCACTGCCAAGGATCAATGTCACCTTAACTATCTCCCTGTGTTAATCATTATTGCTGCACCTCAGTGAACTGTTTGTTTGTTTATTATCTTGTGCTGTATATTATGTATTTTCAACTATTTGTTTTTATCCTCTGATGTGGAACCTTTGTAAAAGAGCATCTGCTCAAAGGTTGTTTCCAAATAATTAATAAATAAAATAAATAAATAAATAAATATTTAACAGATGTCAAGATGGGAAACAAGCCCATGAAGAGACTTCTAGATTTGGGAAGGAGACAGACCCTGGTGCATGTTGAAGTTCTGGAAAAGAGGCTGTGCAAAAGGACCCAGTACTGGGATCATATACATCCACAGGGACACTGGATGCCATCCCAACATTCAAGTGACTCTGAACATTATTGAAGTGTTGCACCAAATGAAAGTGAGGGGTTGGATCAAAGTTACCTGTATCAGTGATTATTGGAAATGACGTTCTAGAATTTGCTACGTTAATCACAGAAGGAGTAAACCATGCTGTTCCAGCAGCTGTGATAACAAGAGTACAGTACAAATCACATTAAACTGTTCCTGTAACTCACTGGTTTAGCATTTTTAAATGAGTTTCTTAATGACTTAATCGTATTTTTCAAATGAATTGCTAAAAAGTTTAATTGTGGTTTGCTAACAGCTTCCATGTAGCTGCAACTTTTAGTGAAATGCATTACATTAGCTCTGTTAAAGCATTTAATAACATTTAAAGTATACTTCCCAGTTCAAACAAAGAATGGAAATACTTGAAAGGATCACTGTGCCATCTGATATACAAATTTAGAGTCAGCAAGAAACAATGGCATTTCATGTCAAACTCTAGCACCTTCTTAAAAATAGAAAACAAATGGAGATGAACTAATGATAAATTATTTTTATAAGTGCAAAACACTCATGTACTCACAGCAAGTGTAGGCATATCAAAAATGGAGCCCCGTGGGTCACATTGACAATGAATGGCTCCTGTCTGAATAAAAATTAATTACAAACCCCTCCACTCTAAGTGAAAACCCCCAATTAGGGGTTTGACACACACACAATTTTTATTTTCCTTTGCGCACACCTTTTTAAAATGCTTCAGAATGGCTGCAATGAGTTACCAAACTGAGGGGCTCTGTGCAGCTCATTAGGTATGCATGCTCAGTATACAGACCCATAATGCACAGTGGGAGTCATTCTTTATGAACCAAACT
Source organism: Neoceratodus forsteri (assembly GCA_016271365.2). Classification (NCBI taxonomy): domain Eukaryota; kingdom Metazoa; phylum Chordata; order Ceratodontiformes; family Ceratodontidae; genus Neoceratodus; species Neoceratodus forsteri. Next base: position 478,007,364 of record CM057452.1, on the reverse strand, counting down.
TTTGCTAATAAATGTATTGAAAAAATATTTTGGAGTATGAAAACTGTAATTGTTTGTTTCACTTTCACTTGAGGTTTCTGTATGGTAGAACCCTGTAAACATAAGGAAGATCATAGAAGAAGCCACGATTGGGACAGGGCTGTGCAGCACAATGCTAACACATGGAGTCATGAATAGCAGTTTTTGATTAGCAAACACTAAACCCAGCACCTGTTAAAAACAGTACATTTTCATACTGTAGTTTTTGTCCATAAAATATTTATTTATTTTCTGTATTTATTTATTCATTCTCACATTACAATACCTTTGAGCACATAACAGCTGTTTTACAAAGGTTCCACATTGGTGGGAAGGGTGAAAGACATACAACGGATGGTATTACATAAAATTTTGACAAGAAAGTATTTAAAATGACAATATGACATTAACATTGCAGCTAAAATTAAAACTATGAATTGGTAGGAAATCAAAAATAACCTAATAAAAGGAGGCAGCCCAAGGTGCTTTGTCGAATAGGTATAGGTAGATTTGAGTGAACAAAGTTCAGGTAAGTGAAGATAAACAGTGGAGAGAAGGTGGAGGATGAGAGGGGCGAGGTGAAAGAAGGATCAGGGAAGGAGGCAGGAAATAGGGCAGAGAAGTTAGGGTGAAAGTGGTCATTCGTAGAGAAAGGAGAAGAAGTAGGTACACAAGGATGTGTCAATACTGCTGAGGTAGTGCCATGGCAGTTGAAACAGTCACAGGAACTGTTAGCTGTAAGATGTTGATGAAGAGTGCCTTTAAATGGTCCCAATTTTAGTAAGGAAGAGATATCACTGGGCAGCACATTAAACCATGGTGGTGTTCTATATGCAAACAATCATTGCCCTTGTGTAGTCTGGCATCTTGATATAATAATTAATTTTCTTAGCAGTACAGTAGAAAACTGCAATGAAAAGTACAGTACTGTGCACCCTGCAGATCAGCGTACAGTGCTGCACTGTGCAAGTGCAGTGACTGAGAAACCAATGCACTGGATATGCATTAGTTAAACATTAGGAGGACGCTGAAGAAAATATCTGAAAGTGCTGCATGTTCACTTCATGTGAGTTGCTTATAGGCTGGAAAACAGTTGAGAAAACAGTTAGGGTTGCCAACTGTAAAAGCAGTGAGCTGAAGGAGCAGTTTAATATGATTTGGACAGTACAGGCAAAGAACATCTCAGATATTGGGGACTCTTTTCATTTTGGTGAACTTGATTCAGATTTGGTTGAGCCCAGCTCCAAGATCAAGAAGTCCAGGAAAGAAAGAAGATGCCTGAAAAAAACAGTGGCAACAAAAGACTGATGGACATTATCCACTGGCACAGCAGTAGTGGTTCTGCTTGTGATGTCGATGTCTCAAGTTTGGGAATGGACCTAAGATGTCAGAGGGCTGGCTGGAGTGAGGATGATTGAGCATCCTATGAACTGATCTCCTCCTCCAGGGAGAGGGTGGGCGAGCACCCGGAGCATGATTGATCTCTGGTGGAGGCCAGGGGGATGCAGCTGCTGGACCCTAAGTGGTAGGAAGGAATGCCAGACATTGATACTTTAGTGCCCCACATCATTGCATGCCAGTTTAGTGTTCAGTTGAGATTGGCCAGACACCATGGCCCTGCCCTTGGGGGAACAAGCCAGGGAGGCACACTAGTGACAGGGGTCCACTGGGAACTTGATCTCAACTTCCATCAGGGATGTGTTGACTCAGCAGTACTGCTCTGGGGGCAGGTCCAGAAGGATTGTAACCTGAGGTAAGTCCAAGAAGACTGAGTGGGGGGACTGAGGGATTGGGGAAGAGCCACCAGGGGAGTCTGGCACCAAAACAAAAAAGACTGATGGACATAAAGGGCTGATTTATGGAAATGCTGAAACTAGACTGGTAACTGATTGTGATTATGTTTCTGAGCAAACTAATAATGTTTCTCTCCAAGGTTATTTTAAGCTGCTGGTGGTGAAACTTAAACAGGGTAAACCAATGTTTAAAAAATGTAATGGATGTAATGGGCTACTGTGCAGAGTTTGGGTTAATCCTCAGATGTAGGAACAGATAGAACATTTGGTTATACCAATGAAGTATAGAACTGTGTTGTTGCAGATAGCATATGTTAGTCCTATGACTGGTCATTCGGGGGAGGACCACACCCTTGCCAGATTGCTGCACAGATTTTACTGGCCTGAGATTCATGAAGATGTTGCTACCTATTGCTGTTTTTGTGCTGAATGTCAGAAAGTAGTCCCAGTGACTAAAAAAAAAAAAGGTATCCCGGCACCCCTACCCTTGCTAGATGTGCATTTTGACAGAATTGCAGTGGCTGTGGTTGGCTCCTTAGACAAAAATGAAATGGGTAATTGATTCATTTTGGTAGTATGTGACTATGCTACTCAATACCCAGAGACAGTTCCAAAGCATACTGTCACAACCACAAATGTAGCAGCAGAGCTTTGGCAGAATATTCAGTGGGACAGGCAGACTTAAAGAGATTATTACTGATCAGGGTAGTAATTTTAGTGCTGCATTGTAGAAGAAGCTATACCAACTACTAGGTATCACAGCCATAACAATCTTCCCTTATCACCCTCAGACAGAGTATCTTGTTGAGCATTTTAATCAAACACTAAAAGAATTAAAAGGCTTGTGAAAGACAAAGGGAAAGATTGGAGCCAATACTTACCTTACCTGCTTTTTGTTTACAGAGAATGCCACAAGCAACAACAGGTTCCCCCCTGTGAAATGTTGTATGGTAGACAACCTAGACGGCCACTAGATGTAATTAAAGAAACATGGGAAGGTAACACCACTCAGAAAGAATCTATTGTATCTTATATTTTTGCACTGAGAAAGAAATTGGCAAAATATGTTGAACTTGCCCACAGCAATCAGGAAGAAGCCCCAAAACAGCAGAAGGTGTATTATGACCATGGGGTGAAAGGAAAAGTTTTTGAGCCCAGTGAAAAGTCTTGTTGCTGTAACTCACTACAGAAATCAAACTGTTAATGATGTGGCAAGGGCCTTATAAAATGGTTTGATGTACTGGTAAAGTTATCTATGAGATTGAGACCCCTGATAGGAAAAATCCTAGCAAGATGTCATGCTAACCTACCGAAGATATAAGTTGAAAAAACACCAAAGGTTGCTTTCTTAGTATTATGAGATGCTGTTGAAAAAGATATCGATATACTGTAGCTTATGACAGACTGGAACAAACTGGAACAAACCGTAGAAATTTGTAACGTGATAAATACACTTCAAAGTACTTTATCACAGTGCTAGGCCAAGCAAAAGGGGTCAAGCATGTAATAGTGGCAGAGAATGCTGGCCCTATAAGACAAAACACATGCAGATTACCAGAGTGGTTAAGAGCAGTCATGGTTAAGGAAATACAAAAAATGAAAGAGTTGGCTATCGTTGAAAAATCGAGAAGTGCTTGGTCATCACCTTCAGTGACTGTAAAATAAACAAGCATTTGTCAATGCCAAATGTTGTCACGCTGGCATTGGCTTTGGTAGCGCAGTGTGGAAACAAATTTTTGGCAGGATGTGAAAAATGACAGCTGTACTGTCCATAAGGAGGTGTAAAAAATGGCAGTGGTGAAAATGTGGCATGTAAATATTGTAAATTTGCGAAGTTACAAGGGTGCGTGGGAGATTAGCAATGCACACTTGTAACACAGTCATTTTATGGAGTTTTGGCACCAAATTTTCAACAAAGGCATTTTAGCACCTCTGCTCATGTATGGTGTCACTCTCATTTCCTCAAACTGTCCTAAAAGTGATTTTGCACAGCAACTGTGCTATTCTGCGCCGGATGTGGGAAAACACATTTCGGGCAGGAGATGTAACAGCTATACGGTTCATCAAGAGGTGTGGGGAAATGCCAGTGGTGAAAATCCAGAGTGAAAATATTACAAATGCGCGTTACAAGCATGCGTGCAAACTCCACAATGCACGCTCATAACACAATCATTTTATGGAGTATCATCACCAAATTTTCAACATAGGCATTTTAGGACCTCTGCTCATGAACAGTGTCACTGTCATTTTCGTAATCTGCTCCAAACACTGATTTCCCACAGTGACTGCGGTATTGTGCATCAGAAGTGCGGAAACACATTTCGGCCAGGATGTGAAAAATGACAGCTTTACTGTTCACAAAGAGGTGTAGAAAAATGACAATGTTGAAAATCTGCCATGAAAATATTGCGAATTCACGAAGTTACGAGCTTGTGTAGCAACTGCGCAATGCACGCTCATAAAACAGCCATTTTTTTTATTTTTTCCACCAAATTTGCAACATAGGCTTTTTGAGAGCCCACCTCATGAGCACTGCCACTGTCCTTGTGTTAATTGGGGCCAAAAGGTGATTCCATGCAGTGACTGCAAAATCATCTTTTGGGACTGATTAACATTATAACAGTGACAGAATTTATAAGGAGGGATCCCAAAAACCCCATGTTGAAAATTTGGTGCAAAAGCTCCAAAAAATTCCCTAGATATGCATCAAAGTTGAAAAAACCCTATTTATTCCATTATACAGCTTGCCGGCATTTCCTCAGTTTGCAGTCGGCTTTGAAGAGTGAAAACATGTTCCCGGTCCACCGAAGATCATTGCACCAAGCTCTGGAGGTAAGTATGGGGGGGGTGTGGGGAGGCAGGGTGTGCAGTGGGTGGGTGCAGGTGGTGGGTAGAGAGACTACAAGGGACCGTTTTCTGTTTACAGGTAGTAGAAAAAAACATATATTTGGGTTATATTTTGGGAAATGGAGAAGTAATGCTGGAGGTTTCCAAGATAGATACAGTAGCTACCAGTCCTTTCCTTAAAATGAAGAAACATGTCAGATTATTTTTTAGATCTGACTGATTACTACCAGAGATTTGTTCCTAAGTTATCTACTCCTCTCACTGAACTCACAAAGAAATGGTACCTGAATAATGTGAATTGGTGCCCAGAGTGTGATAAGGCTTTCTGGGCCATCAATGCTGCATTATATTTAGCCCCTGTTTTAAGAAGTCCAGACTATGAGAAACAATTTATGTTACAGGCAGATGTATCAGATGTAGGCCTAGGTGCAGTACTGCATCAGAATATAGATGGGAAGGAACATCCCATTCCATATATCAGTAGGAAACTGCATGACAGAGAGAAAAAGTACTCCACTATTGAAAAAGAATGCCTTACTGTGACATGGGCAATGGAGTCCCTTAAGTGCTAACTGCTAAGAGATGACTTTGTACTTATAACAGATTACAATACTCTCTGTTGGCTTAATCAAATAAAGGATAAAAATCCCAGAATCACAAGGTGATACCTGGCACTACAGCCATTTAATTCAAAGTGTTGCAAAACTCCGGGAAAGAGAATGTCAATGTTAATTTTCTGTCAAGATATAGTTCAGGAACTGAGAATTCAGAAGGTTGAAAAAATATGCTTAACAAGGAATAATGGAAAAAGGGCATTCTGTGTATGCAAAGAACAGTGAATGTTATATAGTAATGTTTAAAGAGAAATAAAAGAAGGTTTAGTAAACCTTTTTTTTAAGAAAAAAAAAACAGTTTCCATCTTAAAGAGGGGTTGGGTAAGACCCTGTCCAATTTGTTATGCAGATAGTTAAAAGCAAGGATCTAGCTTGTTCTTTCCTGTTATGCCACTTGTCTGTCTCTTGCCTATCTAAATTTTCTTATGGCACCTAGGAATTGGCCACTCCGATGATCCCATAATTTCCCCCCTGCTATGTCCCTTCCTTTACTTGCTACTTCTATTTTTTTCTTTCTTCCCTTGCATCTCTGTGGTTAAAAATATATGTAAATCTTTATGTGAAACTGGGATCCCTTGGTTTGCAAATGTATATACTTACATTGTTGAAATGACTGCAGAAAGTTATCTGAGTTTCCTAAAGAAATAACAATCTGTAATGCAGAGGGTTGACCTTTAGGTGCATTTTGAACTCTACAGGCATCTTTATGGAATTGTCAACAGAGACCCAGCTCTGGAACAAAATGTATTATTTTGTTGGACTTGTTAAGACTAGATGTGCTAAACAGGAATATGTAACTTACAAGAACAGGATGCAGATTTTGAACTGCCAGGTATCTTATAGAATCAAAGCAATTATTTTTTTCTGAGACTCTCAGATGTAGGACTTATTTTGTTTGTACTACCTGTATGAAGAGCTATCCTGTAAAATTATATTTTATTTTATTGATAACGATAAAATACTACTTGTGAATTTTATAACTTCTCCTGGTCTGCCTATGCTTCCTGTCCTATGTCTCTACTACACTGCACCCCTAAAATACATTAATTGATGACAAACCACTGTGGGCACAACTGACTATGGCTTGATGAAAAAAGCAAGCCAGTCGTTGTCTGACATAGCGGTGATTGAGGTGCCAATAAACAAACTGGTGCAGGATTATGTTGATGAGAACATGGCACTAGCAGAGGAGATGAGCCTCTATTACACCAGTATCAGAAAAGCATTTGTCTCTATTTGGCCCTCATTGACAGAGGTAGCTGCTGAACACCACAGTTGCCCATCTACAAGTATATCCTGAGAGAAAAGTGTTAGTGCTGCAGGAAACATAGTCACCAGGACAAGAGTGTCTTTCAGCCTGATATGTAGACATGCAAAATAAAAAAAAAAGTTAAACTGCCTATTTTTACCAAGCATACTTGCCAAGATTTAAGTATGATGAATCTTCTATACTTACAGCAGCTCTAAAAACAAATGGTAATGAGGTGGGTGAAGAAGGTGTCTGGTTTCATTGGTCTATAATCTGTAAAACCAGAAGCTACACATACTGTGGAATGCTGCACTGCTGTCTCGTGTCTTCAGATTATAATGTTTTGTGGGCCTACACAGGTCTGATAATTTGGGAAATATCTGCATAATCATTGTGTACAGTTCTTATCCTGGGCACGAAAGGAAGCCTTGTCCATGTTTGACACTGTCTCAGTGTGCAAATATTTTGGAACCAGTAGACTTCACACACTGTAGGATGTTGTAGTTTTGTCTTGTGTCCTCAGATTACAATGGTTTGTGAATTTGTGGGCCTACATACAGTAGGCCCGATAATTTTATTGGCAACTTTGGTCAGTTAACCAGTGTGTACAGCATTTACCCATGGCATAACAGGAAGCTTTGTTCATGTTTGGCACTGTCCCAGCAAACACAGTATTTGGAACCAAAAGTGTACGAGCTAAAGTTAGATCCTGTCCAGATCCTCTGGAGGTGTCTAGCACTGATGGGTCCCCTATTACCACTGCCCATTCCTTTAATAATCTTGGAGCTAGTCTTCATCCACAGCTTGACTTCTCCCTGAACATTGTTAATGTATGAAGGACAGTAAACTGAAAATGTGGCTTGGCCTATAAGATGCATTTTGGAGATAACAAATCCTCCTAAAAAATCACATTTTTGCCCCAGACTGATATGACCTGTATCAGCTTGTATATAACAGTTTTTGCCCTGCAATTACAAATGCATGCAAGCTGATACACGGGGGTCACAGATGTGATCCTGCTCATATTCTTCAGGGAGAATATATATGTCACATTGACATTTTACATGTGAGCACCAGCTGGGCAGCCATTCTGGGGTATGAGAGAATTTGTTCCACTTTCAAAGGGTTTAGAAGTTTCTGTAAAAGCTGGTTTACAGGTGCACAAGGAAGTTAAGTAACTTGTTCAGAGTCACACAGTATTTATTTAACCAGGTATAGCACACTAAGCTGAAAGTTTTTTTTACAGGAGCAACAGGAGGTTAAGTGACTTGCTCAGGGTCACACAGTATGCAAGTGGAAGCTGTGGGATTCAAACCCAAATCTGGTCTGCTGGATATCACCAGATTTGCAGCTCAGAGCCTTAGACCACTGCACTATACTGCCTCCATGCAAGTAGGGGCTGTGGGATTCAAATCCAGGTCTCCAGGTTTGCAGCTTAGAGCCTTAAATCACTGCGTTATACTGCCTCCGAATCAAATGCTTTGAATCAGACTTTGGATCAAAAGATTTGTAACATGTCTGAACCAGGAGAACAATTCATAACTGGAAATCAAACTTTTTAAAATTACATGAATATCAATCTGGGATTCAGTCTCAAGAGATTCATAGAGATCATAACCAGACATGACCTGCTAAAAAGATATCTATATACAGAGTAATAAGATTTTTTTTTCAATACAGTAAAATATAATTAAAAACAGGAAAACCCTTTGGAATAGGAACTGGTAGCAAGGTAGAAATGATGGCTAGCCATCATGTAAATAGTTACTGGTGACCTGCTTTAATTCGTGGCCTGGATCCCTGTTTGAAATACCATAATAACTGGGTTACCCAGTTATTACGGCGTTTTTAAATAACATTTTGTTCTGCTGTGTGCTCATGTGGGACTTCCTAAGACTGCCAGTGAAGCTGACACACTGTTATCACTTCATACCACTGTCACGCTTCTCAGTTGCTACTTCTTATCTCACTGTTTCCTTTGAAGCCTTAAAGGGGACAGGAAATTTGAGCTGCTTTGCAACTGTTTATAATGTTCTCATTTACAGAGATAAAATTCATACCTCCAACTACTCCATAACTGTAGCTGAATAAACATTGATGTGAAAAAACGTGTTTTGTAGTGTTTCTTTTTATGGACAACATTGTATACAGTTCCTTTCATGGAACCAGAAAAGTGGAGTTTTGTCTGTGTCACAGTTTTTGTACAGAATGTTAAACATGAGCTGCTGACCTGTTTGAATAGAGTTTAAATTTCTGTTCACAAACCGTGACATGGTTAAAACTCCAAATAACTTGTTCCATGAAAGGAACTGTGCTGAATGTTGCCCATAAAATCAAAACAATACAAAACACAGGTTTTTGCATAAATATTTATTCACGTGCAGTTAAATAGGGATCATTTGAGGGCACAGCTATCATTTTTGAACCCAAGAACATTACATACAGCTGCCAAATAGAAAGCACTTCCTGACCTCTTTAAACCACATCTTTAAAATAGAAAACAAAGTTGCTATCACTCAACGATAGTAAGAGAATCATTTCCTGAGAACTGAAAATTTGGTTCACTCTCTTGCCTACAACTCCTGATCCCGGTATCTTAGCAACCAACACATCACCTATCAATTAAAGTTCAACTCATCATGGAACATGCAGTTAAAGTTAAGGAATTTAAAGTAAAAAAAAAAATTTAAAACATAACACTGTGCACATTATTGCAGACATGATGTTCTGTTCAGTTACAGAGATTTGGTAAAAATCAACAGTTGTCAGCACAAGAAAATCCAAGCTAAAAGCAGTAAAAATAACCTCCCTGCACCAGTAACTATAAAAAAGAAAAATATAAATGACTGCATGTCTATGGATTTTTTTACACACCTTCAGTGTGCGATGACCTCATAAACTGCTTGAGCTTCATTTTTGAGTTTTATGGGTTATCACATGCCTCAGGTGTGTAAAACAAAATCCATAACACACAGTCAACTATGCATTATTCACTATATAATGTGCAAAAAGAAATGAGAAAGATGGTCAAAGGCAACCGGACAGGGGTTCAGGAAAAAAATGGAGGTAAAATGCATCTGGGAGATGGTTAAGCAAGTCATACAAAATGCCACAAAACAGTGCATTAGAACATTGTCTAAAAGAAAAAAAATCAAAAAGACCCATATGGTTCACTAACCAGGTCAGGGCAGCAATCAGAACCAAAAGAGCAGCCTACCACAAAAGGAATCAGAGAGGCAATGACTGGGATGACTACATACAAAAAAGTTAGGAGGCCAAAAAATCAGTTAAACTGGCAAAGGCAGATACTAAACTTAGGATTGTGTAAGGTGTCAAGTCTGATAACAAGCAATTTATTTGAATCATCCAGGAGAAAAGAAAAAAAGAGGGGGCATAGTTAAACTTACTGAAGAAGGCAAGGTCATTGAGGACGATGAGCAAAAAGACAATGTCCTCAACAACTTCTTTTCTTCAGTGTTCACCATGGAACACAGTGGACCATGCCCAGAAAGTGGTGTACAAGCATTGGATAGAGGACACCCATAGATGGAGACTCCAAAGATCACCAGCGAAAGAGTTAAAAAAGAAACTAATGCACCTTAAATCCAACAAAGCACCAGTACCTGATGGTCTACATCCAAGGGTACTGAAGGAACTTGTTGAAGTGATGGAAGATCCATTGGCACATCTGTTCAACTGCTCACTTCAGATGGGAGTAGTACCTGAGGACTGGAGTAGGGCAGAAGTGGTTCCTCTACACAGTGGAGGTAGTATGGAGGAGGCTGGCAACTACAGACTGGTTAGCCTCACATCTGTTGTGGATAAGTTAATGGAAACCCTGATTAAACAGGATATAGTAAAGTACCTGGATGAACACAACCTTCAGGACTAAAAAAACATAGATCTGTAGCACTTCTGGTTAAACAATTGAAAAAAAAATTAATGTCAGATGAACCTTATTGTATTTTTTGACTGGTAAACAAAGGAGATAGATAAGGGTCACCCAGAGGAATTACTATACTTTGATTTCAGCAAAGCCTTTGATTCAGTGCCACACAATTGTCTGATAAAGAAGCTGGAAGATCTAGGCATTGCTGATAGCTTGATCAGATGGATTGGGGGCTGGTTAAGAGAGAGAAAACAGAGGGTAGTCCTAAGTGGGATGAGGTCTGGTGAGGGTAGGATCGCCAGTGGTGTCCTCCAGGGCTCAGTCTTAGGACCAGTCCTGTTTAATTTGTTCATCTTTGATTTATTTATTTATTGAAATGTTTCACCAGGAAGACGTACTGAGCAAGAATTGCTCATTTTCAGATGTGTCCTGGGGGAAGGAAATGGTATAATACAGCAGATAGCAACAACAGTTTTAAGTATTACAATAATGCTTATGGGAAGCAAAAAATATGAGTACCACTAAACAGTGATGAGCTGTCAAAGGGTCAAATAGATCTCCTGGCTTGTAGCTATCTATGGACTTATGAATAAGGAAGTCAGGAGATAACAAAAATCATGGGCCCGATTCTACAAGAATGGTACAAGTCACCACCAAATGCGACTTGCACCATTCCCCGTTATGGCAAGGACACTGTGTCCAATTCTGCAAGGGACAGGGTCCTCGCGGCTAAATTCTGTGACTTGCAACATGCCCATAGGTACACCAAACACAGGGCATACCTGAGGGGCATGTTCCAAGCCACATCCAACTGTCTGTAGGGTGCAAGTGCCCCCTCCAGCCCCAGACCCCAATCCTGTGAAGCCCCACAGGGCTATCGGGTCCCCCTGCTCCTAGTCCCCCATGGTGTAAACAGGAAAGCCTCTTAGGGCTTTTGGTCCCCTGTACCACTCCCCATAATGTATACACAATAGCCCCACAGGGCTGATCATGCCCCCCACCCAGCATTGACAGACCACTCTGCACCCCTGAACCCAGCCAGCCACTGGCACAGCCCACCACTCACCACCATGGACAGCCACTGACTGAGCCCCGTCTGAGCACATACTGTCATTCATTCATTCATTGAGTGCATATATATACAGTACATGCTCAGATAGAGATCAGTTGGCAGCTGGCTATGGTGGTAAGAGGTGGGCTGTGCCAGTCGCCGACTCTGTACGGGTCGGGGTGTGTGGGGTGGACTGGCACTGCTGATTGGGAGTGTGGGGGGGCCACTAGACTAACAGGGAGATTGGAGCAATGTAAACATTATGGTGCAACATGCAATATCGGGGAGTGGGGGCGTGGGAGTGCTAGTCCTGCAGGCTTTTGCATTCCTTAAAGGGGGATGGAGGGGGATATTCTAGCCCTCCTAGGGCAGTATGTCTTTGTTGGATGGGTCATAGGGGGTACCTGCTTGCCCTGCTGGGCATTACTGCTTCTGTGGGACATGGAGGAGCATGATTAGGCTTGCGGGGCAATCTTGCTATCAATGTGTCAATCAGGGCATGGGGAGAGAGCACATGTCTCAGGAGCTGGCCCGGTGGCAGATCTGCACAAACCCAGAGGGCATAAGTACACTTACATCACCTAAATGCTGGTGTAACTGTACTTTGGTGGATGTCCTACAGGGGTTGTTGTAGAATAGTGCCCTTGGGACTTTGTTGTTGCCCTACCAGAATAGGGCACAACTGCTGCCATTAACCCCCTAGCGCCATGTCATGAAAAAGGAGGAGGTGTCGAGGAAAGGAGAGAGCTGGGGAAGCACTACATGTTCTTGCAGCTTGGCACAGATAGGGAGAAGGGAGATGGGATGGTAGTTGCCAGCTGCTGAGGGGTCACCCCCTTTGTGGAGTGGGATGACAGTAGCTTGCTTTCAGCTGGCTGGGACAGAGGCTAATTTAGAAGAGAGAGATTTAGTAGAGCAGCAATGGAATATGTGATAGCATGAGCTGACAGATACAGTAGCTTGGCATCAAGGTAATCAGGGCTTTTGCCTTTAGTTGGGTTCAGTGCCATGAGAGCCCTGAGGGCATTTAAGGGGGAGGCAGGAGAGAAAAAGAAGGCAGGGAGGCTCGGGAAACACTGGGTGTGGGGAGGAAGGTGAAGAGGGGAGTGAGGAGAGAAGGGAGGGACTGTAGTAGGTAAAGTAGATATTAAAACTTTGACTACCATGGGAGGGTCTGATAGGGTTGTCTCATCCACTATAAGGGTAAGAGTGGGGAGGTTATTAGGGGGAGAGAAAAGGGCGTGTACCATCTTCCAGAATTTTGATGGGTGAGTTATATTAGACTGGAAGGTACTAGTGAAGTAAACAGCTTTGGCTTGCTGGACTAGGCTACTGCATGTATTTCAGAGTTGGAGGGATTTTTGGTAGGCAGTGGTGGAAGGTGCCCATTTGTGGGCCTTCCAAGCTAGGTCCCGAGTCTGTAGACAATTCAGGAGGTCAGATGTGATCTAAGGGAGGTGGGAGCCATAGACTCTGGTGCATCTGAAGGGGGCATAAGGATTCCAGATGCTGAGGAAGGTTGATTTGAAATAATCAAGAGACCTGTCAATTGAGTTGGCAGTGTTGATAGGGGACCAATCTGACTTAGATAGGTCACCAAGTAGGGGTATGATATCAAGAGATTTGAAGGAACGAGTGTGTAGGAATTTAGGGGGGCCCAGGGAGACCCAATTTTACTTACACAGTAGGTGATGTTATGGTCACTTATTTTATCTGGTAGGATACCTACGCTTACAATGCCGTGTGAGTGCAAGGCCAGGACCCAGTCTATGAGGGAGTGGTTGAGTGTTTTGTCATTCAGATGAGTTGGTTCTGTGATGAGCTGGGATAGGTTTAGAGTAGTGATTTCAGAGCAGGAGGAGGAATGTGTAGAGGCGAGCCAGTTCAAGTTGAAATCACCCAGATTTAGTAATTCACCTGAGGAAGCGAGGGTCGATAAGGATGTCAATAGGTTAATGATAGAGTTGGGGGGAGTGTGAGGGGCAGCAGTAGATGCCTACTACAAAGATCAGGAGGGGTGGGAGAGATCTTTATGAGTAGTTGTTCATACATGGAGGGGGTTGAGTATGCCAGGACTGTAGTAAAGTGGATAGTAGATTTGAGGTACATGACCACCCCACCACCTCTCTTGGCTCGGTCCTGACAAATGAGGTTGTTCGTCTGCGACATTGGCGTAGGCATTAACGGCAAGCTGGAATTATTTGCAGATGATACCAAACTGGGGGGGGTGAGGTAGACAGTGCAGAGGCAATTAGGGACCATCAGAACAATGTGCAATAGCTTGAGCAATGGTCTAAAGTCTGGCAGCTAAAATTCAATCCAAGAAAGTGTACAGTGTTACACCTAGATAAAGGAAACTCTAGAATGGAGTACTGGCTCAACAGAGTCAAACTTAGCATGTCTCAGGAAGAAAGGGACATAGGGGTCATCATATGTGACACCCTTAAACAATCAAGCCAATTCAACAAAGCTTATGGCAAAGCAAATAGAATGCTGAATTACATAGGGAGGAGATTTGACAGCAAGACCAGGGAGGTGATCCTCCCTCTGTATAGGTGCCTGGTGAGGCCACACCTGGAGTACTGCATCCAGTTCTGGAATCCATACTTCAAAAAAGACAGATATAGGCTGGAAATGGTGCAAGGAAGAGTGACCAAAACCGTGCAGGGCCTCCATGACCTCCTTGATCTCTCATAAGAAAAGTGCAAGAAGGAACTAAACTTATTCTCACTGGCTTCAAATTCTTGACAGGCATAAATAAGGTGCCAGTCACAGAAATATTCTATAGTACTACTGGCTGTACCACCAGGGGGCATGAATGGAAGTTATGGGGGGGGGGATTTAGAGGGATCTAAGGAAGCATTTCTTCACGAAAAGAGTGGTGGAACCCTGGAACAACCTGCCATCTGAAGTGGCAAATGAAAAGACCGTGTCAGCATTCAAACTGGGGTGGAATAGAGCAAGGGCCAAAGGATATGCAGCAGGATCAGGGAAGGGCAAAACACAAAAAGGGGGGTAGGCTCCAGGACATACAAGCGGTCTTGGAAACTATTGGGGAGACTAGATGGACCATGGTTTCCCTCTGCCATCGCTTTTCTGTTTCTATGTTTCTATCAGATGGTAATTGGTGGAGATACATATCAGTTGGATAATGTAAATAATGAAGTATATAACATAAACAAACTGCTGGTTCTCAAAATGAACACTACTATACTTTCCTAAATTGGATTAATTTATAAAGACAAAGAAATAATTCACAAATGGAGCTACCAATAAAGGTATTTTCAGACATTACCGTAATATATGATTGACTGAAAACCCTGAGTACATGTTAATGTATATTTGAATTGTGATTTCATTATTATATGGTAAACACATGTATTTTCTTATTATATTTTAGAACTAAGGTCCCTGAAGAAACCCCTTAGTATGGGGTGAAACGTTAGGGCATGGTATAGTAAAATCAAGAGACCAAGGAATTAGAGTGTAAAATCAAATCTTTTTTTGACCTTTTTTAAAAAAAGTGGTAGTGCTCTACCATCCCCCAATTTTTCCCTTGGCCTATAGGGCCAAGCATATCCTTACCCCTATGGCTTGTCTTGCCCTAACTAGAGGGATGCTTCTTCCTAGCCTTAACTACGGGTACATTTTCTATGCATATATTACAATTTACTCATTGTGTAAATGGGATGTAGTTTATAATAATATCTGCAGGTTTGGCCTATCTGCAGCTCATTTCATACACATGATGATCTCTATGGAAAATAGGGTTGGCTATACCCAGCAAATAGTTGATTATTTGCCCTGGGCTGTTTGTCGATAGGGTGATAATAACTGCCACACCACCTATTCTCGCTGATCAGTTAAAAGTGTCTAAATCCAGCTGGCCCAGTGGCGCTGAGGGTTGAGCCACTGGATGCCACACCTCGTCCCACGCTGGTGACCTGTGTTCGGGAGTGAGCATGGGTTGCTGAGGGTCAGCCAGGGAGGGAGGGAGAAGATTGAGCATCTGGAGGACTGCTCTCCTCTCCCAGAGTGGGTGGGTTGCCACTCCCCACCAAACGACTTCCCCCAAGTGGAGGCCTGGAGGGCGGTATGGGACAGGAGAGTGACAAGATAGGAGGGCATTGCAGGTGGCAGCATGTGTGTGCCTCCATGCCTGTGCATGCATGCCTGCAACAAGGGGAAGGGAGAAAACTAGAAAATGGAGCTTACAGGCTTCATGATGACTTGGCCGCGTCTCCAGTTTTGGATCACCCGACTTTTGGATTGTGCTAGGGGGGCAGCACTCCTCCCTCCAGCCCCTGCACAGGGAAGATCTATGGGGGAGTCAGCAGGGGAAAGCTGGATCAGGGACGGCCATGGTCAGAAGAAGAACCCTCTGAGAGGGGACCAGAGCTGCCTGCCAGTCCCGTGTGGAGGAAAAATAGAACAACAAAAAAAATAAACCATGGCTGAATAGAGTTACCCCATAGGTCTAATGGTAAGCCCTTACTGGTTGTCCCCAAGACCTGCACAGCCTCAGGTGGCCAGACCTTCACTGTGTGTGAACTTAGACTTTAGAATTTATTTCTGCCCCCAATACACGGTGCTATCTCCTACTCATTTTTTAGGAGGTCCCTCTTGGACTTCCTGAAGGCTGGCTCTGCCTGCACATGCATTTAACTGGGTGGGTTTTTCCCCCACTCTGCTGTGGTGGGATCCTCTGCATTATCCAGTGTTCACAGTACCTATGGATTGTATCTGACTGAGAACCTTAAATATGGCTATTATTGTATTCTGCATTGATATTGTGACCCTCTCTTGATCACCACTGTAAAGCTGAAATTGTGATTTGCTACTGTATCCCCTGTGGTGGGGTCCTCTGCATTGTCCTGTGTTCACACTATCCATGAGTTGTATCTGGCTGTGGACTTTAAATGTGACTATTATTGTATACAGCAAATCTGTATTTGCTATTGTATTTAGTTGTCCTGGTCTGTACGCCCCGAAGGAGCCACCTCCGCTCATCCTTTCTTCCTCTTCTGGAGGTTCCTATGGTCCTGACTATAGCAAGTTAATGCTATTTCTCACACAAAGCCTCCCAGCTCTGGAATGAGCTCCCTCTCCCTATCCAGGACAGCACATCACTCTTATCCTTCAAATGACAGCTCAGAGAGTGCCTCCCATCCTAAATATAGTTGTACCTGCTTCTGCTGACTTCGTGTTAAATCATCATCACTGTATAATGCTGTAAGCCATCGTATGTGTCCACAAATGTTGCCCTATTTCTTGACCTATTCCTGTCCACTGAACTACACTATGCAAAAAGATAATGTATGGTATATTGTATTCCTGTTTCTCAGTCTTTGAGAATATGTATCTGTTGCTTCCACTGGTATTATTGCTGAACTTTGTTTCATTAGATGCTTACTGTTGTGCACAGAACCTTGTTACTACGTAATTTCTGTATTGACTGTAATTAGTCTGCTTCACTCCTGAAAAAGGGGCACATGTCTCAGTGAGCCTAACTGGTTAACAAAATTGAACTAAAAAATAAATAAATTTAATGAAAATTGCTTGCCACCAAGCTCTTCTGCAACCTTGGTCTCTTTTATATTAGTGTGGTAGGTGCATCGGTAAGGAAACACAGGCAGACCAGAAGAAGTTATAAAATTCACTGCATAGGTAAGGAAACACAGGCAGACCAGAAGAAGTTATAAAATTCACAAGTTGTGTTTTATTATTATCAATAACAATAAAATAAAAAAATAAAATTGTATAGTACAGCGCTTCATACAGGCACTCAGTCCCAAAACTCACATGTGAGTCGAAATGTTCTATGTTTAACCTTATTCAAAATGGCAGCCTGGGGCTGAGTGAATCAAGATTTAGTCACTAAACAAAAACAATTGACTAAAATCCTTGTGCTTTGTTGGTTTTGTGAGTTTTTGGGTGATGGTGTGTGGATATTCAAGCACATAGAAATATAGAATTTGACAGCTGATAAGGACCGATTGACCCACCTAGTCTGCCAATTTTGCCTGCCTACTGTAATACTATAGACCCAACTTGCTCTCCAGCATGAACATTTTTATCTGCATATAACTCAGGCCCCTTTAGAGCTAGAAATCGCAAACTGGCTACATACATAAATGTAGTAATAACCGATATATCTATAACATTTTAATAACATTGCGATGAATGCTTTCAGAATTATTGTAAACTAAATTCTAAATGTTGGCAAAATGCTTGGCTACCTATAGCACAGATACCTTTAAAGTTTGAGACTTAAAACTTGGTTCACACACCCATGTTGCATGTTTCTCTGTTTAAAATTAGAGGGAAAAAAAATGAAAATTAAATGTTGATTACATCTTTGGCTACCCATAACTCAGTGTCCTTTCAATGCAGCACTCTGAAATTTGGTGCGGTTCTACAAGCCATCAGTGCCAGTATATCTGTAAAATTTGGTATAATTTGGATGCATACTTTGAAAACTACACCAGGCCGGGCCACCAGTGCAGCAACAGCACTACTGCTTGCAATGTCAGTGACCCGGGTTCGGTAGCGAGCCTGAGTTGTTGGAGGGCTGGCCGAGGGGGGGATGATAGAGTGCTTGGAGGGCTGCTCTTCTTCCCTGGGATGGAGGGCTGCATTTCCCACTGCTATACTGCCACCTGGGTGACCACTAGTGGAGGTACAGCTGGGGAAGCAGTAATCGTAGGGAGGGGTGGACATCGGCCGAGGGTCTGGAGCGAAGGCATGTCTCAGTGTTCCTTTCTCTCCTTGGACCCTTCCTGTGTGTTGCCGTCTGCAGGGGTGGGACCAGAAAAATGGAAAAAAAAACATGTCAGCTCCTGAAAATGGGTCTCTGGCACCGACAAGTGGAGGATCGGGGGAGAAGCTCTGCAGAGTGTGCCCGCTCCACTTCAAAGTAAGAAGGGGGGAAAAGGGGACTCCTCCTCCCCACTCGGGGGGGTCACTTCAAGGATTCAAGGTTCATGGGAGGGGGGCATCTGTGGGAGTGGATAGCCTCCTGTCCTCCAGCACAGCCTGTGAGGTCGCCTAGGGGAGCCCTGATGAGAGAAGCAGGTGTCATGTAGGAGGGAGCATAAACAGATAGGGGAAAAAACTATACCAAAATAACTGAAATGTAAAATTTGGCCAAATTTCACAGAATGTTCATGCAAATTCTGACAAATTCCATGGAACTAGAATGGGCACTCCAATGTCAGAATTTTATATTCTGCACTGTTCTGTTGTGCACACATCCAGAATCTACTGTCTATAGTAAAGATCTGTACAAGCAGGACCTAGTGCAACAGCATGCAAGCAAACATTCAACATTGACAAATGCTTGTCATAATTTGGTTTTGGGATCATTGAATGAAACTTTTATTTTATGTAGTGCTTCCCATTCAAACTATCCCAAATCACTTTAAAATCCAAATGAGGGAGGGGAGAGAGTGCTGCTGTTATTTTAGGCAGAGTGACTGAGAAAATTGCAGTAGTGTGTTTAATTCCTTGGCTCCAGGTTTACAGCTCTGTGATTGTGCCATTTAGGTGCACAGGGAAATTCAAATGTGTAGATTAGTGAGATATTTTTGAGATGATAAGCACAGAGTTGTTCATCATTGTCTGGGAGTAAGTGCAGTAGTGGTATTCAAATCTTTGGCTCCATTGTTCTTACCTGTATACCTTAATCTCTAGGCTAAAACTTCATGCCTTTCTTTTACACTGTCTGAAAGAACTTTTATCCAGTAGAAGAAGAGGTGAGAGCATTTCAGCTCAAAGCGCACAGGAACATGCATACAGCAAAGGAATAGATTTGAGTAATATTACAGAAAAGTTAATCACACACTTGCTCAGAGTCACACTGCAAGCAAATAGCAGTAGGGTGACTGGAAAAAGCACCTTCAGTATCTCACCTATGCTGTCTAATCACTAACAATACATACAATCAAATGTACCAAGGAATCTCCTGTTTTGCATGTGGACAGAAGAAAAAGTCGAAGGCACTGTTTAATTGGGGAGATGTTGCTGCAACTGAACCAATAATGAATATTGTTGCACACCCCAATTAGAAAACAGAGTCACCTTTTAAATATGCAAAACAGGTTTAATAAACACGATATTCGTAATTACATCCAGTGCAGAAAAGTATCAGCAAAACAGAGAAAGCAACCAGTACCCCTGAGCTTCAGCCATATAGTCTTCCTTAGGGGGCTAAAGACTGGTATGAAATGCATGATTTATAATCCCAAATCAGTTAATGCTGTTAGTCACATGACATGTTTTGGTGCTATACTATGTATTTCTTACACACCATTAAAACCATGTACATGCATTTTACTGTGGACAGCCTTTTGATTTTTCATAGCGTGACTTTTTGTGCTTTGTTCAGTTCCAGTTTCTAGCCACTGCTCAGCCTTTAGCAGATATGTGCCAAAGGTTTCTGTTTACAGTATCCTGTCATATTGCCTGGCTCTCCCTCTCATACACACCGACCTTTCCCCACATGTAAGATAGATGCTGACAGGGGTATCAGAAAAACAGTCATACAGAAAAGTGGATTCAAGTAGGAGTAAATGCACAGCAGTTCTACTAAGGTGGACATAGACAGATTATGTTTTAATAAGGCCTCAAACTCTGATGGAGTTAATTCCTAAAATACTGAACTAGAACTGAACACATTTTTTGCTATCTTTTATTACAGCAATAGTAATTGGGTGGCAGCACTATTAAACTACCTATGAGGTTAGATTATTTAAAAAAATAATTAAATGTTGAACACAGTTCATCTTTATCAAATGCACCAATGAAACATGATAAATTTATCATGATTTATTACAGAATATGTTTCTATATATAGTAGTTGAAAAGATGAATAGTATGACAGTTAATTTCCAGTGTTTCAACATTTAATTGCTGTAGCACATTGATCTCTAGGTGATAACATCATTTCATAATATCATGCAGTCCCAGTGAAAGCCGTTTTTAACTTAAATAGAAGTAGAATGACCCCTGCTTACCATAGGGGGAGGTG
Organism: Neoceratodus forsteri; assembly: GCA_016271365.2. NCBI lineage: Eukaryota > Metazoa > Chordata > Ceratodontiformes > Ceratodontidae > Neoceratodus > Neoceratodus forsteri. The sequence continues at coordinate 477,986,875 of CM057452.1, read as the reverse complement.
GTCTTTACTGGTGGTGTCCACCAGAATGTAGGGTGCCTTGGGATCAGCCCATTAAAAACAGTGATTGTGGCTGGAGCCTTGGTTAATAAAACAGCATGCTGTCATGGCACTGGGAAAGTAGAGAGGGACAGTCAAGGAGGAGAGGTGATGGGAAGGTCAAAGCTCTCAGAACTTGAGGGAAGGGGATGCCATGTCTCAGGCGTCTTTGAAGGCAGGCTACCTTTGGGCACCATCAAGGGATTAGTAGGACTGCTCTTGCAGGAGTTCTCACCAAGGGAAGCAGCAGGTATCAGTAGCAGGGCACTGGGTGCCAGGGACCATGGTTGTGCCTGAAGGGGCAGGTACTAACTGTGTCCCAGGCTGCAGAACTTGGTTTGGGGCAGAAATGTTTGTTTTGGTATTTCCCATAAGGTGACACAACTGCCACACTGCCCTCAATGCTGGAGGGTTGCACGAGGTCCAAGGCACCTCATTGTGGTGAGGATGACATGGAACACCAGGGGAGACCTGGAAGCCACCAGGGAGGACCATAGCATTCAGGATGTTTTCTGACCCACCAGCATCCACTGGGAATCATCCATCATATGTGAAGGTGGACATTTTTACCATAATACAGAAAGTATAGTGGAACCATCCATTAGGTGCAAGAACCCTGGGGTGTAATTCTCAAGGTCTTTGAGCTTGAGGCGGGTTCCCTCGAAGAAGTTGCAAAGGGCACTGGACAGAACGTGGTTGCCCAGGAGTGGTGTACAGGAGGCCACCCAAGCCCTAGAATGATGGAGAAATATAGAAACATAGACCTTGATGGCAGATACGGACCTCTTGGCCCACTCAGTCTGCCCATTTCCTTACCTATTGAATAAGCTGCAGATCCTAGTTAACCAACAGCCTACTTTCTCCTACCCCCCACTATACTTGCCTTATGTCTGTCCCATGCATTCTTGAGTTCCCCCATTGTTTTTGACCCACAGCCTCTTCAGGAAACCCATTCCATGTGTTCACCACCCTCTCCATGAAAAAATACTTCCTTGCGTTACCCCCGAGCTGTCCCCACTCTATTTTCAAATTGTGCCTCCTTGTGCTTCCACATCTCTTTTTCTAGAAGATGCTACCCTCTTTGACTTTGTTGATTCCCTTGAGGTACTTGAAAGTTTCTATCATGACCCCCATCTCAGTCCTTTCCTCAAGGGTAAACATATTAGGCTTCTTTAGTCTCTCTTTGTATAGTTTCTGGTGCAGACCCTGCCCCAGTTTAGTTGTCCTCCTCTGGACTGACTCCATCCTGTCTATGTCTTTGCAGAGATGAAACATAGAACCATAGACTTGGATGGCAGATAAGGACCACTTGGCCCACCTAGTCTGCCCATTTCCCTACCTAGAGGATAAGCTGCAGATCCTATTTAACCACAGCCTATTTCTTCCTACCCCCACAAAAATTGCTTTATGTCTGTCCCATGCATTCTTGAATTCTCCCACGGTTTTAGACCCCACAACTTCCTCAGGAAGGCTGTTTCATGCATCCACCACCCTCTCTGTGAAAAAATACTTCCTCACATTGCCCCTGAGCCGTTCCCTCTCTATCTTCAAATTGTGTCCCCTTGTTCTTGCACATCTCTTTTTCTGAAAGATGCTACCCTCTCAGACTTTGTTGATTCCACTGAGGTACTTAAATGTTTCTATCATGCTCCCACATCCCTCCTTTCCTCAAGGGTATACATATTAAGCTTCTTTAGTCTCTCATCATGTGGCTTCTCTTGCAGACCCTGCACCATTTTAGTTGCCCTCCTCTGAACTGCCTTTATCCTGTCTATGTCCTTGCGGAGATGGGGTCTCCAGAACTGGACGCAGTACTCCAGATGGGGTCTCACCAACAGTCTGTACAGGGGGATAACAACTTCCAGTTTTCTGCTGGTGATGTCTCTCCCTATACATCCCAGTATCCCCCCAGCCCTCCCTACCACCTTCTCACATTGCTTGCCAACCTTAAGGTCATCTGATATGATTACCCCCAGGTCCCTTTCCATTTTTGTTGTTGTTACTACCCCCCATTGTGTAATCTTCCCTGGATTTTGTTTCCCAGGTGCATTATTTGCACTTCTTTGCATTGAATCCAAGCTACCATACTTCTGACCATTCCTCCAACCTTGCCAAGTCCTTCTCATTACTTTCCACGCCTCCTTGTGTATCAACCCTGTTGCAGATCTTTGTGTCTTCTGCAAAGAGGCATACTTTTCCTTCCAGTCCCTCTGCAATGTCACTTATAAAGACATTAAAAGGACTGGACCCAGTACTGAACCCTGCGGTACCCAATAGAAACCCCTCTTTCTTCAGAGTGGACTCCATTTACAATTACCTTCTGTGTCCTGTTATCCAGCCAGTGTTTTTCCCAGGCTACCACCCTGGGACCCACTCCCAGGCTGGTTAATTTGACTATTAATCTTTTGTGTGGGACTGTGTCAAATGCCTTGCTAAAGTCTAGGTAGGCCATGTCCACAGTCCCTCCCTGGTCTACTACTTGGGTCTCCAGAACTGCATTCAGTACTCCAGATGGGGTCTCATCAACTGTCTGTACAGAGAGATGACAGCTTCTTGTTTTCTAGTGGTGATGCCTCTCCCTGTGCATTCCAGTATCCCCCCAACCCTCCTTACTGCCTTCTCACATTGCCTGCCTACCTTTAGGTCATTCGATATTACTACCCCGGGGTCCCTTTCCATTTTTTGTTGTTGTTAGTACCTCCCCTCCATAGTGTACACTTCCCCTGGGTTTTTGTTTCCCAGGTGCATTACTTTGCACTTCTTCACACTGAATCCAAGCTGCCATACTTTTGACCATTCCTTCAATGTTGCTAAGTCCTTTCTCATCCTCTCCATCCCCCTTGTGTATCAACCCTGTTGCAGATCTTTGTGTCTTCTGCAAAGAGGCATACTTTTCCATCCAGCTTCTCTGCAATGTCACTGATAAAGACATTAAAGAAGACTGGCCTCAGTACTGAACCCTGTGGTACCCCACTAGTAACCCCCCCCTTTCTGTGGAGTGGACTCTATTTACTATTACCCTCTGCGCCCTGTTATCCAGCCATTTTTTTACTCAGGCCACCACCCTGGGACCCACTTCCAGGCTGGCTAACTTGTTTATTAATCTTTTGTGTGGGACTATGTCAAATGCCTTGCTAACGTCTAGGTAGGCCATGTCCATAGCCTCTCCTTGGTCTACTACTTTGGTCACCCAGTCAAAGAAATCTATTAGATTCATCAGACAGCATAACCAGAAAACTTTAGGACATTGTAGGACAGTGTCTCTGAGGATGTGGAGAGGGTGTTTTCCCCCGAAGGTAAGTAGGGCACTTGTGGCTGCTCCATTGGATTGTCCCCAGTTACACTAGCAAGAGGAGCTTAATAGGATGCATGCCTGCCCATTTTATTTTTATTTATTTAGTTTTAGTTTACCAGGTGGGTGTGCTAGCCATAGAAATTACTATTTTCAGACATGAGCTGGGATGTTACAAGCAAGACAGTGTAGTCACAGATCCCAAGTTGGGATTACAATAGCAAGGGTACTGTTTTGACAGTAACAGGTACAATTAATGGTTTATAATAGTAAGACATAGCTTTTGTCAGTGAGACAATTGAATTACAATAGCAAGGATACAGGTTCACAGCAGAAAACATGGTTCAACTAGAGTATAAGGTAGATAACAATTTAGCGCCTGGCATACAAGAAAGATAGTACAGTGACAGGAAAAGTGCATGCAGTAAAAACAAGGACATGAGAGCTAGTAGCAATCAACAAAATCCATATTATAATTTGACAAGACCAAGTAGTAGTTGCTGGAAGTATGAGATTAGGTCACAGTGGGAGCATTAGAATGACAACAGTGAGGGATGAGCTAAGGAGGAGCAGAGCAAGGCAAGATTAGGTGCAGAAGTGAGCATCATTGAAGTGAGACCATGAGGAAGGGGAGAGGGAGCCCCTAATTTGGTAATTGCAGTCATGAGAATTTCTATGGAGGATTAAAATACATCAAGGGGTATGTTTACATGGGTAGGACTGATACATTTTCTTAAAAATGGAATGGCTTGGCACAGACTGAATCCTTAGGAGAAGAGAGTTCCAAAATTTAGGAGCAGAACAGGCAAACGCACAGGTTCCCTTGGAGGTTTTACAAGTTGGAATGTGAAGAAGGAATTGATCAGTGGAACATAAGTCATATAAAGATGACTGTGCAAGAAGAAGGGAAGCAAGAGATACTGGTACATTAGTTCTAATGATGTTATCCACAAGCAAGCCAAAGGAGAAAAGCTGATAGTGTGAGGGAGAGGCCAATTTAAATCAGCATAAAGTTGGCACCTGTGTTTAAGTTGCTGGTATGTCGAGGTGTGGCAACAGATGGTGTTATATGTAGTGTCCCATCTGTGTAAGGATGGCTTGGAGGCATTAATATAGGTTACAGCTCCATAATTCAGAGAGAGAAGCAGAATACCTCTGGTAATGGCTAGTCTAGCAGAAGATGCCAGGATGTGACTAGTCTTATAGGCCATGTGTGGGAGCACTGAGAGTTTCAAAGAGCTCTGGAGCATGGTGAAGGAGTACCAGTCTTGTGGACCCAAGCAAGCATGTTTTTTTACCCTGAATATAGTACAGTATGTCATGCTGACATGCCAAATATCTCTAATTGAAAAAACAGGAAATAGGACATGCCACGGGGAGATTTTTTTTGCAAGGATAAAGGGCTGTTGTAATTAAGGCTCAGGAACAATTTCAATTGGAAGACATATTCTGTCCCTGTGAAAGTGGTGAAGATGGAAACAGGGATTCCCCAGGCACAGATATGCGCATGTATCATAGGGACAGGGAGAGTTCAGGAAAGATTTACTGTGCACACCGTAGGATGTGGAAGTAGGACACTACATACCATGGCAGAGCTGCATTTAGAGGCATATGATAGTACCCTAATTACCTGTAAAGATGATGCATGATCTCTATTCCTGGATCAGTTTCACTGAATTGTGCCAGATTAGTTACGATGTACACAACAGGAAAGAGATCCAAGTATTTGAGATTCTCTGTGTCACTGTGTTGCCTCCACCTATGTTAAAGTATTCATGCACAGCATCACCTGCATATAGGTATCAGAACCCAAAATGTTGAGTGCAAGATGTTCCCAGTAAGCGTTACACCTATGTCCTTAGACATGGGGAGCACCCTGGGCTATGTCTGCCCCATCCAGGGCATCAATGCAGGTCAGCTGGTGTAAAGCCTGAAGAGGGTTTGCAGAAGAATTAGAAAAAGTGAGAGACCAAAATCTGTTTTGCATGTTCTTTTAGTTTCTGCCCAAAGTTAGTGTTAAACAAAACAGAAGAAGGGAAGCAGGTCACTCTGAATGATACAAAGGATCATTGGTCTCCTTGTATAGGAATAGTTAGGACTGAACAATATGGATGCAGGTAGTTGATAGTAGTATGTGATTACTTGTAAAACGTGCCTGTACTCTGGGTTACACTCTCTCTGTCTCTGATACAGGGACTACCAACCTGTCAGGGTGCAGGGAAGCCCCGGGTGCCATGAAGAAAGGGTTTTAGACCCTCAAGATGTTGCAGGGATGAGATTCCTGAGACCAAAGTCACCTTATGGAAGAAAGACCCCACCCCAGGGAGAAAGAGGCATAACCAGAGGAGGAGAGGGCAGGAGGATGGTGGTAATGAGAAACTGAGTGTCCAAAGGACACTTCAGCATGTGTGGTTTAAGTACCACTGGAGTGACAAAGTTGTGAGAGTTGTCCACTGCCCCTCTTAATAGGATCAAAGCCCTTCTATTCAAAGTGTCATCAGGCTCCTTATGTAAAAATGGCTAGGACTGAGCAATGATGACTGAGGTATTAGGTAGTAGTACTGTATGTGTCTGCTTGTGCAACTTGTTTGTACTTTGTCTTACACTCTGTCCCTGCTACACACCACCCTGTCATGTTGCCATAAAGATATTGGAACTCTCAAGAAAGGGTTCCAACCCCTCAAGGTGTTGCAGGGATGAGGGCCCTGATACTAAAGGCACCTTATGGAAGAAGGCCCAGCAGAACAACAGTGACAGATGTAACATGTGCTTCCCAAGGAGAGGAGAAATGTAGTCAGCATAAATTTCAAACAAAAACAAAAGAGGTAACCACCATCCAACACTTAGCAGAAACCTACTTTTATGACCTTTGGCATGAAGGAGAGATAAACCCCTCATGTGGAGGAAACTTTGGGGGTACCATGGTCTAGGTCACCATCCATTAAAGCTAAGGAAGAAATCAGTGACTGATCAGCTCTTGCAAATTTAGAAACTCATTACAAGGGAAGCTATTTAGCGAGAGGGGCTTTCACCTTCCTGTAATGTGATAATGCCAAGAGGTGCTACGTGGTCAGATGAGGCTAAAGGGGCCCTCTTCCCTGTTTACGAGGAACCCCACCCACAAGGTGTGACTTGAGAAGCATAACATATGCTGTCAGTGGTCATGCAGCCTGAACACTGTGAGATCCTATCCTTGTGAGGAAACTAAAGGGAAGGGGAACAGAGAGAGACCAGATGATTTACAGGCGGCAAATGCAGGGCAGATTGCTTCAGGAGGTGCTGCCAAGTCAATCTGCATGCCTGAAGAGACCCCTGTGAAGTGGGTCTCATCCTCAGGGTGCAGAAGCCATAAACACCAGAACATGCTGCTGAGTCAATCTGCATGGCCAAAGGGGCCCTCGTGGCAAAAACCCTACTCCCATGACACTGAGTGGGGGGGGGGCACCAAGATATGCTGCTGAGTTGATCTGCACATTCAAAAAGATCCCCTCTCAGTGAGGGTCTCAACCTCCAGGAGCAAGCTTTGGAGGCAGTGGGACCATGTCAGGCCTCCTAATCTATGAGACAAGGGATCAATATGGGAAATTGATTGATAGCTGGAGGTGAAGCCAGAGTACAACAATGCAGCAAACAGAAATCAGGTAAATCACAATGGTGGGGTACTAAAGTAAAAACACAAAATAATACTGTAGATACAGTATTTAATAACTGAAAAACGAATGCCAGAGGTACAAAACAGGAAGTGAAGAAGGACTTTATGAATCAGCGACAGATCAAGGGCAACAGTAATAAACAAAAATATGGCAAAACTGACAGCAGTGAAAATCCAGGAGACATACAGTGCATAGCTGAGCAACAACCGATACTATAAGGTTAAGGAATTGGGAAATGAGGAGTGTAAGAATTCCAAAGTAAGGCATTAGTTGACCAGCAAAGCAGCGGAGAAGATCTGCAGACAGATAAACACAATAGGTAAAACAAGACCGATAAGTAAATAAACCAGGGAAGGAAACAAAAATAAAGAGAAATAATGGAGGCTGCAGGAAGGAAAGCAGAAGAAAAGCCAAAAGATGACAGCATCACTGTTGTAGGATAAATTAGAACCAGACGAGTAAAAACAGAAAGAGCGAGTTAAATCACAACATCAAGACTGACTTCAGGCAGAACAACAAAGCGCAACGCGTTCTCAGCACTTCAACTTCATCAATGGGTCTTCATCACCCCCTGATGAAGACTCATTGACGAGTCAAAGCTCTGGGGCACGCTTAGCGCTTTGTTTTTTGTCCTGCCTGTTGGTCCGTCTTGTTCTTTTGGATACAATAAACAACTCTGTTTATTTACTTTCATACGTCTGGACCTGGATTTATCCTGCAATGGGCTAAAGAGTGCTGTACACCTTTTGGCTTTTTGTCGTGTTTGGGCTGGCTGCCCTTTGGTTCAGCACCGCCTCATACAGCCATAGCTCGCAGCACATCCTCAATTGATCTAAAGGAAGGAAAGCAGGCAAACTGGCAGAAGTCCAAAGGACGTGTGACAGAAAATGAAAGGCAAGACACAAAAACAAAATCTGGGCAGAGCCAATAGGGCTGCAGGAGAGGGATTCTGTGTAAACATATTGTCAATTACCAAAGTTATGAGCCTGCATTTGCAAAATTGAACATAGGCTAATACATTTGTTTTGCCATATTTTTTACACCTAAATTTCAACATAGCCTTATTATGACCCTGCCTCATGAACAAGAGCAGAGAAAGTTTTCACCTCATGCCCAAAAGGTGTTTTTGTGCAGGGACTGTGAAATTACCTTTCTGGACAGATCTTCCTAATGACAGTGCAGTTGTTCATGAGGTAAGGTCTCAAACAATGCATGCTGAAAATTTTGGTCACAAATATGCAAAAACCGCCAAGTTATGGCACTAAGTTCAAAACCCATTGAAATACATTGAACCACATACCTGTTTCCTCAGTTTGTGGTCCAGCTTTAAAGAGTGAAGACATGTCTGCCGTCCATAAAGGATTATGGCATTGTACCCCGATGAATAAGTAAGGGCTTGGGGTGTGTGGGGTTCTCAATGGGAGGAGTGGTGGGTCAGAAATGGCACAAAATACATCGAAGGATGGGTTTCTTTTTACAGGTTAAAAAAAAAACGGAAAAAAGCAGGAGGCAACTTTTTGTCACTCCAGCATATCGTATATTCACAAGGAATGCCGGAGTGCTTTCTCTCAAAGCAAGAGGTGTGCAGGGCTCTGCTCACTGCAGCTCTAAAAAGAGGCTGTGTTTTGATGCACAGTGGAAACAGAAAAAATATATTATTGACTTAGTCATGATTACTATGCACACGGTTACCATAGCTAAAAATCACAATGGTTTTGTTATGTTCATGGGCGTTAAATGAAAAAAATAATGCATCCCATAGGAAAAAGATTGTGATTGACTTTGTTGGGGTGGTTACTGTAGACAGAGTAGCTATGACAGAAAAATCATGATTTTTTTCCCATATGTGCAACAGAAAGCTGTCCGTACCTATAGAAAAATGACAGGACCACCAGGAGATCATGTCATGTGCCCCTTCACTCCACCCTTCCTTACCAACACCAGGATCCCAGCCTTTGTGTCAGATATCAAGGCAGGTAGCTGAGAGCAGTGTTTTTTTTTTAAATTATTATATAAAACCAGTGGTTCCAGACAAACATTTTGTGTGTTCATCACAATTGGGTTAAGTGTGTGTGTGTGTGTGTTTGTATGTGTGTAGGTGCCCTATTAATTCTTCAACTGCACTGCTCCATCTCTGATGCTGTATGCTGTTCATTCTCATTATACAATCAAATGAGACTGAGTATATTGTACTGTACATGAATGGTGGAAACCGATAAAACATTTGACGTTTTGTAGCTAAAATATGATAAAATTGAGTACTGCTCATAGTGTCACCTATGTGCACACTGAACACAAATCATGGAAGGTACAGTAGCAGTTCTTTCATAAGTGTTCTCCTTTTTTGGTTACATTAGTAATATATAGCACCAACAGAAGAGACAGTTTGTCAGTCTTGTCCCAATCTTCATCCAAACAGATGTGACTGACAATAATTCTGCCAATGCCAGTATTTGTTTTGCACAGCATCCACTTCATTCATCATTCCTTGGCTATTTGTTTTCTTTGTAATACCGGGATTTATCTTCAGTTCTGTGTTGACTGTTTCTCTATCAGGATAAACCCTGGTGATGATCCGACCATACAAGCTGGATTCTGGTAAATGTTCCCACACTATTTCTCCCATAGGGAAAGTCCTTTGGGTAACCCCCAAAAAAGAAAAACTCAAGGATTTCAAAGTAGGTAGAATTGAAATGAGTTCTATGGGGAATTAATGCAGTACACAATGCAGGAAGAAATTGTCAACACAGTGCCCTATTTACATATGGGGCGGGATATTCAGAAGGGTTGCACATGGCGCAACACAGTTGCACCATGTGCAACCCACTGATGCGTCCCGGAGCGATATTCAAAGGGGGATTGACGCTGGCACAAATTCCGATGCACTGGAGTGCATCAGTAATGTATGCGGCACAGGTGGGGGAGTGTGACCATGCATACTCTGCACATCCCAATATTCAGCCCGAGATGTTCTGAGCCCATGCATTTGTAACCCCTACTTGTGCTGCACACAGGTGAGCCAAAAAAAAATGGCGCAACAGCTGGCCACCCACAGGCGAGCTGCCGTGTATTGCAGGGTGCAACACGGCAGCTGCCACCTGCGGATGGCCACCTGAGCTACGGTTGCACCTATGTGGTGGAGCCCCCCCAGGCCGATCGAGGGCATATGTAGAAACACAATAGTCCTATATCCCTGGTGGTCCAGTGGCCCACTCGCAGCACAATCGCGGGCATATGTGGAAAAATAATAGGCCTATATCTCTGGTGATCCAGTGGACTGCTAGCAGCCCAATCGCAGACGTCAGTAATGAATAATGACACACCAATCCAATCCTGGTGGTCCAGCGGTAACCCCCTCCCCACCTGACCACTTAGCCCCACCTCCCCACCCCCCCAGTCAGCGGTGGACAGCAGCTCCCCAACCGCTTGCCGCCCCACCGCCCGCCGACTGACTCTGTAGAGTAGGGCTGTCGCCCATTGGTCCACAGTGTGAGCCAGTGGGCGTGCAGCTATACCATGCTACTACACGTCTAGATATGTGAATGGATCCATTCAATATTCTGGACTGTGAATACTGGTATTTGTGCATGCCCATTGGCTCATGTTGTGGACCAATGGGCATACAGCCCTACTGTACGGAGTCAGTCGGTGGGCGGCGGGGTGGCAAGAGGGTGGGGAGCTGCCACCCACCACTGACCGGGGGGGAGAGCAGGGCAGTGGGGCTCAGTGGGCAGGTGGGGAGGAGGATACCGCTGGACCACCAGGGTTGGATTGGTGTGTCAGTATTTATTACTGACTCCCACAATCGGGCTGCGAGTGGTCCACTGGATCACCAGGGATATAGAACTATTATAATTCAACATATGCCCGCGATCGGGTTGTGAGCAGTCCACTGGACCACCAGGGATACAGGACATTTACATTTCATTCATATGCCCGTGATCAGGCGTCGGAGCGTGTTGCCTCTTGTGCAGGGGGCGTTGGTCCCCGATGGCTGCAGCCTGGCAAGGTGCCAGGTGCAAGTCGCCAGGGATAGGCGCATCAGCATGCAAATGGCTCCATTTGCACCTTGCATACATTACGGCCCCATTTGCATGTGCACTTTTGAATATCGTGGTAGTTGCACCTATCACAATGGCACTTGTGCTAGTGCATCCCCCTGCTCCTCTGGCCGCTGCGCTGGCGCGCGCCACTCGCCATGCACCTCGGTGGCCAGGTGCAGTATTCAATGATTCTGTCCCATGACACAGCTCCATTGAATATCACCCTGTCCATGCCCCTGCACATCCAAGTTGCACTGCGCCCAGGCTTGCACCACAGCCTGGTGCAGTCTGAATATCCCACCCATGCTAGATTATTTCTAGTAAATGAAACAGCTGAATTTTTTTCAGTCTTTACAATATACGCAATTTGAATATTGTAGATGTAAAATAGATTCTTGCAATGGGCTGTTAATATGGAATAATTTGATACAACTGACATCCTGATGTTTGTAGATAATACTAACATACTAACATACTAAAATGCCAGCAGAATAGGCCTAACGGTCTTTCGTGTCTGCTCATTTGGTCAGCCTCCACCCTGGGTGCTGACCTTGCTGCCCCCCTCACCTCCTCTGGCTTCTCCCTTCCCAGTTCCGGATATTCTTGCTGCATTGGATTTTGCTTCCAGAACCCTTCCCCTGTACCTTCCCCACCTCCTCTTGAACCCCTCCACTGTCTCTGCCTCCACCAGCCCCCTAGGCAGCGCATTCCATGGCTCCACCACCCTGTCAGTGAAGTAGCACCTCCTCCTTTCTCCCCTGAATCTTCCCCCCTCCAGCTTCCACCCATGCCCTCTAGTGGCCCCTCCTCCTTCCTTCGAAGCACCCTGACTGTTCCTCCCCTATTTACCCTCTTCATGTACCTGAAGACCTCTATCATGTCTCCCCTGTCCCTTCTCTCTTCCAATGTGTACATATTTAGCTCTTCAAGCCTCTCCTCATAGGTCCTATCCCCCAAGCCCCAAATCATTTTGGTTGCCCTCCTCTGGACCCTCTCCAGGAGAGTAATGTCCCTCTTTAAGTGTGGCCTCCAAAACTGCACGCAGTACTCAAGGTGTGGCCTCACCAAGCAGTTATACAGAGGGAGTATCACTTCCCTCCTTCTGGAAGTGATCCCCCTAGTGATGCATCCCACCATCCTGTTGGCCTTGGCTGCTGCCCTTCTACAAGTCTCCGAGTTGTTCATCTTGACATCCACCACCACCCCCAGGTCCCTCTCAGCCATCGAGACTTGTAGCATTCCCCCCCCCAGGGTGTACACTTGGCCTGGGTTTCTGACCCCCAGGTGGAGTACCTTGCATTTCCCTGCATTGAACCTCAGCTTCCACTTTCTAGACCATCTTTCCAGAGCCTCTTGGTCCCCCTGTAGGGCCACCCTCCCCTCCTTCCCATCCACCACTGCCCCCAGTTTTGAGTCATCCGCAAAGAGACTCATCTCACTCCTGATTCCTGTCCTTATGTCAGAGATATAGGCGTTGAAGAGGAGGGGCCCAAGGACTGATCCCTGTGGGACCCCACTAATGACCCTCCTTGGGGATGAGACTATCCCGCCAACTACGACCCTCTTGGTCCGGTCCTGGAGCCAATTGCCTATCCATCTGATCATCTGGTTCCCCAACCCCATTTCTCCCAGCTTATCCAACAGGCCCACATGAGGAACAGAGTCAAATGCCTTGCTGAAGTCTAGAAAGAGGACGTCCACTGGTCTACCCAGGTCCAAGGCACTGGTCACCCAGTCATAGAACTCCACAAGGTTTGTCTGACATGATTTCCCGAGATGAATCCATGCTGTCTATCGTCCAGGCACCCTGACTTTTCCAGGTCCCCCCTAGCCTCTCCTTGACAATGCCCTCCATCACCTTGCCCACCACCAATGTCAGGCTGACAGGCCTGTAGTTCCCTGCCACCTCCCTTGATCCCCCCTTGTGGATAGGCACTATATTCACCACCTTCCTGTCCTGGGGCACCCACCCTGTCCTCAGAGAGATGGTGAAAAGCTCCGCCAGGGGTTTCGCCAGGACATCCGCAAGTTCCTTCAGCACTCTGGGATGTAATTTATCCGGCCCCAGTGCTTTCTCTGTCTTAAGGGAGCTGAGGGCTTCCCTCACTCTCTCTCTGCTGTGATTTCCACTTCCGGTACCTCTTCTCCCTGCTTAGCCCTCCCTCCTCCTGCCAGTATGTCTCCCCCTCTCCCCAGACCCGCTGATTGGTAAGGGTCCCCCCCTCCTCAGTATCACTGTCTCCTCCCATGTATGATGCAGCACCCCCATTTTCCTTGGTGAAAACTGAGGTGAAGTACTCATTTAGTACCTCAGCCTGGTCCCCCGGGTCTTGTGCCCATCTCTCCCCTGATTTAATCCTGCTAATCTGCCCATTCACCCTTTGTTTTTCCCCAATGTATCTAAAGAACCCCTTGTTCCCTCTTCTAATTTCCCTGGCCAGGTTCTGCTCCTTCCTTGCCTTAGCCGCCCTCACCACCCTAGTGGCCCTTCTAGCCATCAGCTCATACTCCCCTCGATCCCTTTCACTCCTTGAGCACTTGAATTGCCTATAGGCTGCCTTCTTTCCCCGCACCACCTCCTAGACCTCCCTGGTCCACCAGCAGGGTTTTCGGGCCCTGCCGCATTTTGTCTTACTCTTGCACAGGTGCTGGTAGCATCCTGTACCCCTCTCCTGATGATTTCCCACCTACTATCAGCGTCCATGTCTGACCCAATCACATCCAAATGCTCCTTAAGGATCCTTCCCATTTCCTTAAAATCTGTCCCCCTAAAGTCAGTTACCTCCATCTTTGTGCAGTCTTCTAGCCCTCCTAGGTCCAGGCAGAACCAGACTGTGGCATGGTCACTCCCTGCCAATGGGTCCCTTACCTCCAGGCCCCCAATCTGGTCACTGTCTGCCAGGACCACATCCAGTACCCGCGCCTCCCTGGTTGGTTTCCCCACCTGCTGAGTTAGGAATGCATCCTGAAAGACATCCAACAACCTCTGTTCCCTGGTCACAAAGGATGTCATAGTCTCCCAGTCTGTTCCTGGCATGTTTAAGTCCCCCAACACCACCACTGTTCCTCTGCCCAGTCTGCAGTGTCTCCCAACATCTGCCACCAAACTCTCCTCCAGCTCCTCCGCCAGGGCAGGGGGTCTATACACCACTCCTATTTTTACTCTCTTGCCACCTTGTTATCAAGATGACCCAAATCACCTCCACGGTTCCCTCCTCCTCCTCTACTCCCCTATGCCAATGCAGTTTTGACTATCATTGCTACCCTCCTCCCCTTCCCTCCCCCCTGTCCTTCCTGAACATAGTGTAACCCTCCAGGTTCAGGTCCCAGTCGTGTCCTGCAGTGGCCCAGGTCTCAGTGACCACTGCCACATCCACTGCTCCCTCAGTTAGCATCGCCTGGAGCTCAGGCATTTTATTGCCCAAGCTCCTGGCATTTAGCAGGACTACCTTCCACCCTTTCCCTATACTTCCATTTCCCCGCTCGTGTTCCCATGGGGATTCTGTTTTCGCCTGGTCTGCACTTTATCAGTTGGCCTTTTCCCGCAATCCTCCAGCTCCCCAGGGGGGTGGAGACAGAGTCCCTCCTTTATCAGCACCCCCTTGACAGCCTTTTCTCCCATTATTGCTAATGTTAATGTTATGCATTATTTGGGAATTTTGTCAAGATATAAGATTTGCCTGACATTATAGGGATACGGCACCATATGCTGGCATTTGTACTTTTAAAAGTGTCAATAAAAGGTTTACGTTTAAAACCATAGCTTATACTGGCTCCCTTAAAGTAAAAAGTAAGTTCAACCCCCAGTTGTACAAAAATAATAGCCTCTTAATTCCTACTCACTCTCAATTAAGGCTACACCTGCCCAGTTTATATATGAACTACAACTTCAGTTGTTGTATTTGTACTAGCATTTAGTACACTAGTAGGCTTGTGTTGTTATGAGGTTCTCTTTGTTAACTTGATAGCATTACTGTAAACTATGAGGCTGATTTAGCAAATCAGTAATTTATAGGCAAACTATGCTATTTTATGCTGTTTTTCTCATAGATTAGAAATTCTAATTTTGCTGTAAGACTGTCACTCAAAACCCTTCAGCCCATACCAATGATCTTTGAACTTTCACCTACTTTATAACACTTCATCTGAAACTGTTGGTCTCATTAGTAAAGGCATTTTAGAGATAGATAGATAGATAGATAGATAGATAGATAGATAGATAGATAGATAGAATGAATCCATCAGACAGTGCCTAAAATGCAGACAGTGCTCTTCCCAGACTTATCATTTTAAGAAAATATATATTCTAATGACAAGAATGCCTTCATGCAGACAGTGTATAAAAAGACATACATATATAGTAGTGTATGGAAGCCCAGGTACTAGGTCAAAATCACCTAATGAAAATCAGACATGCAACAACAGTGCACAGACATCAGTACCAACAAAAACACCAAGCAGCAGTAACAGCTTACAGTACACAACATCACAAGCAGGGGAATGGCACTTCAGGAGGAGTTGAAAGGGGGCATATTAAACATTATCACTCTGGGGAGGATGCAACTCAAGAAGTGGGACACAGCGGGGGGCAGATTAAATATTATTACTCTGGGGGGATGCAACTTTGGGAGAGACACTCAGTTGTGAGGGGGGCAGATTAAAAAATATCACTATGATGCTTCAGCTACCCACAGTTTTATGGACAGCGCTGATGTGGGCAGTTGCATCGTGATATATACTAAGGCAGAATGAAAAGTCATTCTACCTTAGTAGCTACGTTACTACTGCAGAAGAATATCTTTTTCCAGTGCATGTATCTCCATACACAACAGCGTTCCACCATATAGTATTCTTTTATAAGAGGTGGCACCATTACAGGATTTTGTTTTTATTTATGAAGATGTGGAATTTTTAATTATATGCAGAGTTTGGCAATCATATGCTGTAACACAAACTGTTAGTGAGTCTCAGTTTTCTTCCATAAATAGCGAGCTCTAGGGCAATGGATTTCACGTAGACACCTACATTTTCCTGCAAGACAGTGAATTATTGAAGCTATAGGTGCCCTACATATCACTATCTGCTCCATAGTGCTATAAAATGCAGACTGAAGTGGAATTATTCAAACTACAAGTCATTGCAATGCTATGGGGCAATTTAGAGTCTACACTGTCTGTTTCAACCAACAGGTTACAGTCTGGGAGGTAATGTGGAGCAGGATGTAGATCCCAGCACAGAAAAACCCAGGTTAGAATTTCATCCCTGCTATTTTCTCAAAGGCCCTGAGCAAGTTGTTTGACCCTCATGGGCTTCAACATCCCAGTAAAATAAAGAACCATGATCCCATGGGAAATAGTTGGGCAGGGAGCCTGAGTCAATGTACTGCTTTTACAGAGATGCAGGTTCTTTCTGGACTGAATGTATTAATGTAATCCAGAACTAGTCATGGTTTTCAAGAAGCAAGTTTGCTCCCTCATTTATTTCATTTAACTCTTTGAAGTAATAATTTGTGAGAAGGGTCACAATTACTCCAAGTATAAATAATTGAAAACTGCCCTGATAAACCCTAGGTAGCTGTTTTCAAAGCCCATCAATCACAGACTTGTTTTAGAAGCATAGTTTTATAGTTTGCAAACAATATAAGCACTTGATAAGTGTGCTTGGGACCATCGTAATGTTTATGTAACAAGCCGAAGATTACAGATGTTCCCCACTGTACTTATACTGTAATTCTACAATATTAATATCGTTAAAAATTATGATGCAATATTATTGAAATATTTACAAAGAATCTCTAAATATGAATGCCAGTCTATGTTTGGCTGATAGTACAGCCCAGAGGTTAGAGTAACAAACTGTGACTGAGCTTTGTACATTCAGCCGATCTTGATTTGATTCCCGCAACCTTCAGTTGCAGACTGTGACCCTGAGCAAGTTACTTCACCACACCAGTGCTCGCTGGTTGCCCCTGAAAACAGGCTCTTGTGTCTAGTGAGCCTTAACCTATTACCAAAAGAATAAAAAAGGTTATTTCAAACATGCTATACCAGAGCAGAAATGAATTGTTATCTGAAATACATGATGGTTATCAATAACAATTGATTGCCTTATTGGTAGTAATGTGTGTCCATTATAGGAGCAAAGGAACCTCTGCAGAGCTTGAAATAGGTTAGGCACAAGTTAGGCTTAACTTAAGTGTTACAATGACCGTAATTATGCACATTTAAATTACATGCTAATTACATTAGCATAAAATTATTTTCATTTTAGTATATGAGCTGCTAAAGCAAGCACAGCATCAAATCATTCTTATGTGAAATCAAATGAGGTAGTGGGTATTAATCAATGACAACATAAATATGGTCCTTAATAGATATTCATTTTAAAATATTCTTGCTAGCCAGCACACCAGCGCAGCAGTAGGGTTACCGCTCATGGCGCTGGTGGCCCGGGTTCGGGAATGGACTCGGGCTGCTGGAGGGTCGGCCGGGGGGAGGAGGATTGAGCACCCAGTGGCTGCTGTCCTCCTCCGGGGAAGGGTGGGATGCATGTCCCACAGCTCTACCGCCACCTGGGTGACCACGGGTGGAGGTGCAGCGGGACTGCATAAAGAAGGGAGGGGGGACGAGGGCCGGGGACTGGAGCACTCGCACATCTCGACATGCACCGCCCCTAGGTTCCCCTAGCATGCTTATGTCTTGTGGGAGGGGACAGAAAAATGGAAATAGGAACCTGCTGTGGAGGACGGAGACAGGACCCGACTGCCCCAGACAACCCATAACCAGGCTACCATTGGATGCCGCAGATGGACTTCCTGACACACACTAATGGACTGGAGGGGGTAAAGGAGTTCCCCCCTCCTCCCTGCCCGGGGGGGTAGGCTGACGCAGCATGGAGGTAGGTCCGAGCGACACCAGGGTAGGTACCCGAGGAGGGACTAGGAGATCACAGTCTAGGGCATCCCTGAGGAAGTTCCACCATGACAGGGAGAAGGGGGCACAAAAAAATATGTTCTTGCTATGAATTTTGCTCAAAACTATATGTGTTGGTTTTCAAACAAAAAAGTGGGTAACCCTCAAAAAGAAGGTGTTTGTGTTATTCTAGAATTAGTTCATGATCTTACATGAAATGACAGTAACGTAAGGGATGATTGTACTCTGTAATAAAACTGAAAATGTCCTGCTGCCAAATCTTATTTTGGAACAAATTCACTCCCCATCATAAAGCTAATTAGAACTGTTTGGATCAACATTGCTAAGCATTTAGAATTCATTGCTGTATAGAAATGCAACCTTTCCAATGCATGATGGGCGGGCAAGTAAAGGTAAGTAAACAATGAAAAATGTGACAGGCACCTTGCATCAGATATAGGATTCTGTTTACATACATTTACTGACTTTGTTTTCTCTGGTCTTCTGATTCAAGTCCCAAATGTAAATAACTCATGCATCCAGTGCAACTGACTTTCCCAATGGCTCCCGGCACCTTACCAAACTGTTAGCTGACTGCTGCACCAGAACAGTCTGGGAACTCAGTTAAACAAAACTGATGCCCTGAACTGTTATATCTCAAAACCTTTTCTCAGCCACATCTGTGATATTGTCCCTGAAAGGTGACCTGAACAGCAATACAACCCAGTATATACATGAATTCATTAAAAAAATGGGCAGGATTGCCCACCTTGATATAAAAACACCACTCTCAACCACCTATAGGAGTAGAATAAATAAATTTATTTAGTGCCAAAAATTAAAATAAAAGACCCCATATTGCCTGATGTGTTTGTGATTTATCAAATATATGGGTTCAAATCTTCTCAAGCTCTAAAACACACACAGGTCTCATTATTGAAATGTGCAGGCATAAAACACGTAAAACATGTTTGAGGTTTCTTAAAATAGACAGCACCAGATCAAAAGAAATATTTAAGCCAGGATATTTAGTTGCTTGTAGATTACAAATTCAAAACACCACTCTTTTTAAAATCTAATTATTAAAGTCCCCTTCCCTCAGGTTCCAGCTCACCTTATCTAAGATTCTCAGTTTGAATTCAGTATTTTTGGGGTCATAAGTTTCTTTCATATGCCGTTGCCTATTTTACTTTTTCCCTGGTAATTGTCTACTCTTAATTTAAAGCTCCTATTGGTTTTACCAATATAAAAGGAGTGGCAAGTGCATATTGTACATATATTACCCCCAAGGTATCACGGGTGGCAAATTGTCTTATGTACTTGACCTGCTTGTTAGTGGGGGTACATTTATTTATTTTATTGTTGACCGGGTAACTGCACTAAACAAATCCTGCCTATTTTCAGGCATGACCCGGGGGAGGGGGATATAGATGAATGCCAACTGACCTTGAACCAGATTAAGCTGTTGGTGGTATTTTTTTTTTTTAGTGAATGAGGGAAATTTGGGCAGGACACCGGGGAAATTCCCCTACTTCCTGCTTCCTGTGAGCAGGGGGGACCCATTTTCTGGTGGTACCAAGATGGCGGAGGAGGAGACTGGAAGAGTGAGGTTGGTGGATGAAGAATCAGTGGAGCTACTTGGAATGGATATTGCAACTGAAGTATCTGTCTCTGTAGATGCGGCTGCTGGGGAGCACCCGAGGGGTGGCCAGCTTATCGCCTGCGATACCATTTCTAATATAGAGTCAGGAGACATACTTGATTTACACCAAAAAAAACAGTGTTTAGAAGAGGAATTGGTTTGAATTAAACAGCAGCTGGATGATTCGCTAGCACAGCGAGATGACGACCGTAAAAGAAAACGTTCAGCGGTTTCTCCGCTGTTGGAGAACTCTTTGAGTCCTTTGAAGGTGTTAGCGACTGTAGAGCATGGTAATCCACTTCCAGACCAGGAAGAAAGGCCCCCACAATGTGACTGGAGCGAGGGTGATGACGCTGGCTGGTCGCCGGAAAAAGCGCTCCTCTCAGCCGGATGGATGTCCCCTGCACAAGGAGTCTGGCAGCCAGACCCGGGTTGTTTACCGGTAGGATCAACAAATCCGTTGCTTTCCTCTCCTATGATGGATTGAGGAGGGACATTTGCTGTTTCAGGTACTATTGCCTCTGGGGTTTCGGAAAAACAACAAGGGGTGGGGGTAACTTTGGATTCTTCACAATCTGATCAGAGGACTGTTTCACCAGGGGAACCGGAGGTGTCTGTTGCGGGCCCCCAACTTATGCAAGCCACTTCCATAAAACTATCGATTTGGCGAAATGTAGAAATGCAGTAAGGTTGCGATATGTGGGACAGAAGGAGTCGACACCTGATCGTTTTCATGTGGGGAAAATCTTGCTTAAACAGTCCATGGGGTTTTCCCCTTCAGAGGTTTATGCCTTAATCCATGCACCAGGAGAAAGTACTTTTGATGTTAGTTTTCGTACTCCAGCTTTGCTGGAGAAATTCTAGTGTAGATTTTCAAATTTAAAACTAACCCTTTATGGGTAGATTTTCTGGTGATACCCTTGACTAAACAACCTTTAGGGTAATTACTATTCTTTTCACAATGAGGGGTTAATATAACTGATGTGGTATACTGGTTAGAAAAAGCGATGTACTATTCAAGGAAATCCTTCCCAATTTTGGATGATGAAGGTTTTGGAATGGGGTTGGAAGTTTAGGATTAAATTACACCAAGCGAGCAGGATGTTATTCATTTGCCTAATTGTTTTTCATAGGTCGGGATAAGGGGTTTCTGTTTTATCCTGGGCAGCCTAGGATGTGCTTTAAATGTGGATCCACAAGACACATTAGTACTACATGTGAGGTATTGAAATGTACGTATTGTGGGGAATTAGGCCATGATAGTGCACATTGTTTTCAAGACCTCAAATGTAACCTTTGTGAGGAGGTGGGTCATGTGTTTACTGACTGACCTTGGGCAGCCAGGAACACAGAAAATGCTGATTTTGGAGTTCAGGATTATTATATTAAAGAGGCTATTTCCCACTGTGTTTTCTGGGCCTCAACCTCCTGGTAAAAGACATATGCCGCAGATACCTGAATGTGGACCTCCCCATTTGGTTGTTGAAACAGAGGTGTTTTAGCACAGTCCGCTGCACAGGAAAAGTTGGGGACCATTATTTCATCAGATCCTTTACCTAGTTCTCAAGATTTTGTTG
This sequence comes from Neoceratodus forsteri, assembly GCA_016271365.2. Lineage (NCBI taxonomy): Eukaryota > Metazoa > Chordata > Ceratodontiformes > Ceratodontidae > Neoceratodus > Neoceratodus forsteri. The sequence goes on along the minus strand of CM057452.1, from coordinate 477,965,721 downwards.
TGGTTACGTCAAAGAGGGGGAAGGGTGTTAGGCCAAAGGGTTTGAAAAAAACATCTGAACCTTTGGAAGAGATGAATACTTATGAGGTATTGTGAGATGTTTCTTCAGATCAGGAGACAGAACATACTGAAGTGGCAGGAAGTCTGCTCTTGGGAGGGGATTTATTGGATCCAGGTGGACCATGGGTTGGTACCTCCGGGCCTAAAACTAGTGGTAGGATTTCCGGGCCTCTAGCAAAATAAAGTGAGGTGTCTTCTTTTCACTTTTTGACTTATGATTGATCTTCAGATCAGTTTCACATCGCATCTTTAAATGTAAATAGTATCCAGTCCGAATTTAAAAGACTGGCTACATATGGCTTTTACAATCTGATTTAGATTGTATATTTTTCAAGACATCCGTCTGCATTCTCCAGGTCTTTTGAGGCAGCCTCTGTGGGTTGGTTGTGGGGGGATAGCTACTGGTCACAGGGGTCTGAACAGTGTTCAGGGGTAGGGATTTGTTTTTCCTCCGGTAAAAATAATTAGGCATTTAGAAATTTTGGAAGGGAGGGTTCTCATGTTAGATATTGTTTGGAAAAATTTACCTATGAGGTTAATAAACATATATGCACCCCAATTAAAATATGAAAGGGTAAGGCTTTTTTGAACCATACAACCTTTTTTGTTTACTAGTATGCGGTTGTTTTGGAGAATTTTAATTGCTCTTTCCTCAGAGTGGAAGTAATATATTTGGAAAAAACAATATTGTGATGTCTCTTGTTTGATGAAACTCATTTCTGAAGTAGGTCTCATTGATGTGTTTGGATCTGGTAATATAGGAGCTTCCCACACATATGCTTGTGGCCCTCGCACATCGCGGATTGATTATTTCTTTATTTCTGCTGGTTTTAGCATTCGTAAAGCCGTAGTTAGTGATGTGGCAACTTCTGATCATCGTGTGTTAGATTTGATAGTAGGAAATCTACCTGAACAAAGGCGGGGTCCAGGGTTCTGGAAGTTAAATATTTCCTTGTTAGATTTACCCATGGTACAGGTAGGGTTTCAATATATCATGAAAGCAAAGAAATCTGTGTTTTTCCTTTATGAGGATAAAAATCAGTGGTGGGAAGATTCGAAACATGATTTTCATTCTTATTTCCAGTCAGTGGGGAGGCTTAATGGTTCTTTTAAAAAACACTTTGTGGCAACTTAGAGCACAGCTTCAGATTTTGTCCAATACTATGAAGAGGGTAAAGGTGATTTGGGTGCTATTAAGATTCTTAAAAATAAATTATCAGTTTTCCAAAAGAACTGATGCAGGGGTGATCAAACAACAGCGGTACGGGTTTTGGAAAAAAGTCTGATACCGTTTCTTTTGACACCCTGGCTCAGGTTCGGGAACAGAGAATTATGGAGGCCTTGCAGCTCCCTAATGGTACGAAGGTCACAGACAACCCAGCTATATTGAATGAAATTGGGAGGTATTTTTCCAAAATTTTTACAAGTACTGATTTGTCAAAGGCTGCAATATCAGACTGGTTGAAGGAATGTGACCTCCCTCATATTTCTGAGGAGTGTGGTCGAAATTTAGTTTCTCCTATCACTGCTGCAGAACTTAAGCAAGTTATTTGGACCCTTTCTAAAGGAACATCCCAGGGTCTGATGGCCTATCACATGCCATTTATAAAGAAATATAGGAAGTACTAGGGGATGAACTTGTGGTAGTGTTAAATGATGCTCTTAGTACAGGAGTTTTACCACCAGTATGTATGAAGGAGTTTTAGTTCTCTTATTCAAGGATGGAAATAAAGAAGATTTAAAAATTGGAGACCAATCACTTTGTTAAATACCGATAGTAAAATCTTGATGAAGGTATTAGGAATAGATTGGTGAATCGTTAAATGATATAATTCACCCACACAGTTTAGTGGGTACCCTCACGTAAGATACAGGATGCCCTGATTCTTATTAGAAATTCTGCATAAAGGCACTACTCAGGAATTATTAGGACATTTAGTTAGTATAGATCAATCTAAAGCTTTTGATAGGGTTTAATATACCTATATGTGGGCAGTTTTTTCTAAATATGGGTTCCCAGATAAGTTTATTTTATGGTTGCAAATATGCTATAAACACATTTGTTTATTTCCTAGTATGAATGGATGGATAGGAGGTAAGATTTTAGTCAATAGAGGGGTGAGGCAGGGTTGTCCTCTAAGTCCTCTCCTTTATTTGCTGTCTCTGGACCCATTATTATACAGATTGAATAAACAGGACGATATAATGGGTCTCTCCGTGAGTAGTATAGATTTACAGATTAAAACTATTACTTATGCAGATGATTTGTGTTTAATATTGGCAGACAAATCATCAGCCTTTTTGGCTCAAGATGAGCTGAGAGTGTTTTCAGAAGTAACTGGTTCTGTAATCAACTACCAGAAATGTAGTATTTTAGCCATTGGTTGTGAGGGTACAGTATGGAGTTCAATATGGCATTTTCCAGTAGTGACATCCTATATTCGAATTTTGGGTATTTATTTTGGTAGTCCTGATCCCCAGTTTTATAATTGGGAAGAAAAAATCGTACTGCACAAGGTTTGGTAACAAAATGGAATTCTTGGCGTATGTCTAAACATAAAAGGATATATATGATAAAATCACATCTGTTACCATTGTTTCAATTTTTGTCTGCAGTATTTCCTATCCCAAAAATACTGGAAACTTCAGTGTACAGTGTGTTTTTCCAGTGTCTTTGGGGGAGTTGCCTAAACCCTATTAAAAGAGGGATTACCTATTTACCTATCACCCAGGGAGGCTTGGGAATGATTAATCCAATCATTTTTTTTCATGTTACCTTTCTTTTTCACAATATTGTCCCATTGGCTCATAATGAGGTTAGATTATGGTGCCCCTGGGTTATGAATGAGTTTGGATCCCTATTAACACAGTGGGCCTCTTCAGGCTCCATTTCTAAACAGGTGAAAATTTTCTTTTTAGCTAATTGTTGGAAGGATGTGGTGGGTAAACTCAAACTCTGGGAATTGCCTTATCGCTATCTGACTACTGGCACTTGGAAAATGGTATATGACTGGCTGTTGCAAACCTGGTTCCATGAGGAACCCTGGTTTATGATACTTCCCTCAGCTAATATACAAATTATGACAAGTTTTCTTCGTTGTCCCCGAATTCCAACATTTATGTGGGATTTTATATGGCTTTGCACCCACCAAAAATTGTGGGTAAAAGGGAACATGAAGCATAAGGGTGTAGTGGAACGAATGTGTCCTAGAATTGATACGTGTAGTGGGGTGGTTGAGACTATGCAGCATTTGTTCATAGATTGTCCCTATGTGGTTGGATTTTGGACTTCTTTTCATAAATATTGGGTCTTTTCAGAGGGAGGATCCGGATGCGTGGGTTAGGAACATTTTACCAGCTGCATGGGTCCAGTTTGACTCTGGGACGTTATTGTTATTTATGGGACATGTCAAGTTTCAATTATGGCAAGCCCGCTGTGCATTAACTTTAAGACAGCAGGTATTGTCTAGTGCTTATGTGTTTTCGATGGTTCAGAAAGAGATTTTAGATGGAGAGACTATGAGCACAATACAGCCTCCCTGATCTTTATAAATTATGGTGGAGACATATGTCTTGGCTGGATACTGGGTGAACATGATACTTTCTTTGTACCTGATAGTTAATTATTTTCTTTCTATAATTTTTTAAATAAGAATAGGATATTGGTCTTTTTGTATATAATACTGTTTTAATTTCTGTTTCATAACAATTTATATAATTTTGTCCGATCTCCATTCTGTAGTTTTATGGTGTGCATTTGTTTCCAGTTAGTATTTCTGTATTAGACAGCCATTTCTGATGTATGACTGTACTACTTATTTATTTTGTTATGATTTGTAATTTTTTTTCTTCCTTTTTGCGCGGTACTACTGTTTTTTGTATTACTTTGCTTTTTGTTCCTTGAAAACAATTTTTTTCCCCTACTCTTTTAGTGGGGGGTTTCAGCTTTTCTGCTTTGGGATTTTATAAATGAAAGTTTGTATTGTATGCTTGATGACATGTTTATTTTTTGTTTATTTTAAGTTTGTCTTATAATTTTGTGTCCAGTAACACTATTAAGTATGTATTTTATTTCCTTTATTTTGTGGATAAAAATTTCCTCTACTTTTTTGGGTGGGGGGGTTCCCTTTTGTCATGGGATTAGATTTGAGTTTCACTTCTATATTAGACAAACCCTTTCGATATGTATGATTGTAATACTTATTTGCTTTTGTTATGATTTGTACTTTTCTTTTGTGTGAGGCAACACTGTTTTTTATTGATTTGTTTTGTTATTTAAATAAAAAATTCCCTACTCTTTTCGATAAGTGCCATGGGATCTTTAACATCCACCTGAACTACCACCAATCCAGGCAGATGGGACCTCAGTTTAACATCTCATCTGAAAGACGGCACCTCAGAAGTGCAGCACCCCCCTCATGCTGCACTACAGTGTCAGTGCTAGGATATTAACCCAAGTGCCAGCTGTGGGAACTGAACCCACAGCCCTCTGATCTCCCAGCCTCAGAGGCAAGTGTGCTACCTACTGAGCCACTGACCTAACTAGTCCCCATCCAACACGAATTGGAAAACACTACATTTTTTGCATTTCTTGCACCTCTTAACCCCCCCCCAGCTCATCAAGTTTTTTTGTTTGTTACCAGTATAAAAACTGTGTACCAAATTATGTTTCAGAAACACACAAGAAGGTGGGGGTGACAACTATTCAGAAAACCTACAGACTGAAATACATAACCATAGACCTCAAGTTGTTACCCATGGCATGCAGTAAATAATATCCCTCAGGACAGTTCTTACATCTTATAAGCAATTGTGGTACAGTGGATCAATTTGATGAGGAGGCAGGACCAATTAAACAAAGATTCTTGGAATTGAGTTATAACACCTATTTTATGGTTTTAAGGTTTTGCACTGTGAGCTCGACTGTATTATCACTCAAAGTGATCTGTTGTAATTGCTGACAATAAACCTTTTTGTAGCGAGACGTTTGGTCCACAGTTTGTAGCTATACTAACCTCCTTACTCAACCATGAGCTGTTTTTTTCACAAAATTTGTCTCACTCCTGGGGTTGTGCATGCTTCTGTATTTATGTGTGAGAGACCCCTTCATTTGTTTCTGGAACCAGTGGTTCTCTTAGACAACTTTAAGGAGCGAAACATTTTCTTACCTCAAACTCATGATCAGATAAAGAGGTGGTCCAAGGACACATCATTTTCTCCTCAGAGTTTTAGATTGCATTTCAGCATGTTAATTTAAAAGGGATATTGTGTTTTCTGAAAAGACACTTCCATCTACTGTATATCTCTCAACTGCCTGATTTTAGGGACATCCCCGACTTTGAATCACTGTCAAACATTTCTTCTGTCCCTGATAAATTTTACATTTCTGGAACTGAAGAGTATCGATTTTAAATGAATCATAACATACTGCCAACATCCTACTGGGTCACAATGTCATATGCTTAATAGCATATGACATGAAAGCTAACCCGGAACAGCACTGCACCAGACAGCGAGTGGTGAAATACCACGAATACTGCTGTATGTGCACAGCACCACTGCATCCCAGGCAGAGGATAAGACCTCTGCTGGGATGAGGTTCTGCTGAGCAGCTGCCATGGCTCAATGGACTGAGCCACTACAGCAAAACCAAAGGTGCTGCATCTGGGACTAGGTTTGATTCCCAGTCCCAGAAACATCTATTTTTGCACTTTGTGCAATTTTGTGTTGAATCCCTCCCAGAGTTGAGAATTCTTAGTGGAGGAGTTCAGGGGGCACAGCCCCATAATGGAGGGTGCAGGGGTGGTGCCCCCTGGAAAAAAAAAGAATTATGCTGCATGCAAGAAATCACGCTGTACTGGCAGTACGATTTTTGCATGCAGCATAATGTCTTGTGATATTATGACCCCATGCCCTGCAACATATACAGTAAATGTTACAGTGTAGATCTCCTTTACAAAATGCTTTTCACACAATGGGGATTTTGTAACTGCTTCATGATTTTATTTTTTGTGAGATATGTCACTCTTCTTGATAAGTATCCTTGATTATTTAAGCCATAAGTTGTCCCAGATCTCTAAACCAGGAGGTTGAGAGGTATGTTTCCAATCCCAACTGAAGAGAAAGAACCAGGAAGGCAGGTCCTGGACTGTTAACAAACAAAAAACAACTTTTCAGAACTTGTTTTGTCTTACTGCTGAAACAAGTGTTCACAGACAGATCTCATTAAACAGCTATCTCAAAAAGTACTGTGGACCTGAACATTCTGCCAAGTCATTCATTCTTACCAAGGGACACTGTAAGAAGTTGCCACAATAGCACTTTTGGCATAAATACTTCTGCTTCTCACTGTAATTCTTTTGTTGTGAAGAAGTAGCTATGTTACTAGGACACCATGTCTTGTCTGCTCTATGGACTTTAGTTTAAGAATCAGTTTAAATATCCTATATTGTTGACTCTATGTGCACTGACTGTCAGGGTTCGTGGATTTCTTTTATGTGCGGCACACAGTTAAAGTAATTTGTAACCATGATTTACAGCGATCGGTGGCTGAGGGCATACATGTCAATTTCCTGCCACATAAATCAGGGACATAGGGACAGAGGTGTCACTTGGTTTTTGTTTGTTTTCTGTTTGTTTAGTTTTTTTTTTCTTGGAGGGGGTGATCACACTTTTCCTTCAGGGAGATTGTTTTTAACAATGGATCTGGTTACTAATCAAACTGTATTTTAAAGTCGACAGTATGTTTTTTTTCCAGCCCAATTTCAAGGTTATCACAAAAAAAGTTGTAATTTCAAAAACTGTCCAATATTTCCAGATGTGTCACTTGTGGGTTTTTTTGGAGAGGGGTGATCAAAATTTTACTTCAGGGAGATTTAAGAAAAAAAATCTTTTTTTTAATAATTGATCTGTATTTTAGCAATCAATAGCATGTTTTGTCAATCAATGTTTTTTCCAAGCTGCAGTTCAACATTATCACAACAAAATGTAATTCAAAAACTGTCCAATATTATTTAACCAAACCATCCAAAGGCACTCCCTTAGCATAGACCCCATCACCCCCTGCAAAAATCATGAAAACATTCCATACTGTCTAAGCTGTATGTGAGAGCAAAAATCCCCATGTTAAGTATAGGGGGAAACATTTTTTTTTCATTTTGTTTACCCACTGTATCCCGAACACCATGCAAGATGCCGTCATGAAACTTTCCACACCTTGAGACTCTGACAGCATGACCACACATGCCAAATGTTGTGTTAATTCCTTAATGGACAGCAAAGTTATTAAGGTGCAAAGAAAATTGGGTTTAACATTAAACAGCCTGCCCAACCCTAACTATAGGGGTGCTACTGCACCACTATCAGAGGTCTAGAGTTGTCAATTTCTTTATGACCCTGAGCAGGAGTGAATCATTTTTGATTTATTACATGGGAGCTCTATCCTAGCCAGGATCCAGTAACAAGTTTGTTTACTCCCATTTATATAGCCCCCTTATAAAACATGAAATAGCAAGGAGGGATAGCTGTATCATTCATGTTAAGATCCATTGTTATTGTCCCTAATCACATCATGCACTGTGTTACCTTTTCTTTTTCATATTTGAAATAGAAGAACTTAATCATTGTAGGTGATGTCAAAGGACAATAAAAACCAAGGGAGGCATGAATAGTACAAATTATACTGTTCGTGCCTCCCTTGGTTTTTATTACGGTTTTTATAATGCATAATGTATATCAGCTGTTAGTAAGAACACTGACCTAATTTGTCTCGTAAAGGGATAGCACATTGATAGTTTTTTGTAAGTGCCTGTATAAATAAATATGGAAAAGACTGTTTGCCAAATCAACGCTATCTCAACACTCGGTAGCTTTATGCTGCAGGACTGAAAGGTGGCATCTGACAGAACAAGGGTGACCTTATCAATCACATTATCAAGCAGTGCTTCACCCAAATGATAAGACAGCAGCTGAGGGCTCATTGCAACAAGTGAGTGAGACATCACACATGAGACACGCAACACTTGATCCCTTTGCATAGTTTTTAAATAAAATTGCTTTTATTTATTCAAAACAAATGCTGTGACCAATTAACAAAAGCAATTAAATAGGCTACACCAAGCTGCATATGACCTTTAAAAAAGAGTTATTCAAGTCAAGGAACTGTCAGCAACAGCAAGGACAAGGAGGGGTAGCATTACCATTCAGAATAAGACCATTTTTTGTGTGTTAATTCTTATATACTGTGGGAAGATAATGGATAGCAGCTCAGTATGTGTTTTCTGGTGAAACTTGAAATAAATGTTAAATAAATAAATAAAATAAAGTAAGAATTAGTAAGTGAAGTTTAATAATTATTATGTCATTACGATCCACAGTGTGTAGCAGCAGACAGGGGAAATTATAAATCTACTTGACTGCAGACATCAGTTTCTGTTTGTCAATATTGATGCCGTTCAGGCAGTAAAACAAGCAACATGCAAATGCATAATATTTGTGCTTTATGTGATTCCAGTTTTATCTAATAGCTGCTTTCTAACTAGGATGAGGTTTTTTTTTATCACAATCTATTTTGTTGCTGCTAGTAGGACAAATGCAGTCTCATGAAGCATCAGTACAGGTGGAGAGTAACAAATGCTGCATTTTTTAATTGGCATCGTGTTAGTACTAGTATACACATAATCTGATTATGAATTAAACTACTAGGCTTGTTTTGCAAGTTTATGATCTGTCTGCCTATTCAAATATCGGCTACAGCAGCTGGAATGAAGAGTGAACTTCCTGACAGTTGGGCTCCTCTAAACTCCTCTCAAAGAACGCCACTGCCAGAAAAAGGAGAGACAACACCCATCAGCTGGCCATTTCAACTGTAAAGTGCATGCTCACTGACAATTTTGTCCCTTGCCTTTTTGCAGAGTTATGAAAAGCACATAGAAATACTAAATTATTGAGATACAGATTCAATGGTGACTGCCTTCAAAAATTATCGACAAAACTTTCCAATTGGAGGAGTTTTTGCCTGGAAAGGGGCAATACAGTGCACAGTGGGTGGTTACCGGAGTGTTTTTTTTTTAAGTCAATTTGGGTTCTTGTGCCTGCGAGGAGGATTATCTCTTGCTTGAGCAGGGCGGAGAGGAGCGGGGTGTAGCAGGGGCAAAGAGGAGTGGGGTGGGACAGGGCAGCAGCTGACACAGAAGAGTATGATTGCAGGAAAGAGTGCAGTGCTGCGGTTGGTAGGGACAACATGGGTGGACTGTTTCATGGCAGCAGAGGCTGCTGTGATGCAATCCAAAATGTTGTAAGGATGGAAGAAATGTCCCCTTTCTTGGTGATTGTTAAAATGCTGCAGGGCTATGCCCATTTCAGCCCTAACAAGCAGGGTGGTAAGGAAACAACAGAGAAGGGGAAGAGAGCAACTGAAAAGACAAATAATGCAAGGAGCAGACAAAAAATAGCAGGGATGCATCAGAAGCAGCTGCGAGGCTGCAGAGGTACTGCCTGGGTAAAAGGGAGAAGCAGCTCTGTGGCACAGTGAGAAACTTACCATCCAAAAGATGATCAAGCATGTGTGGTTTAAGTACTGCTGGGAGGGGGGGAGTTGCCCACTACCCCTCCAAGTCATGGAGAAAACCCTTCCAGTATTGAGACCGGCAAGAAACTAATATTTATTATTTTGATATATAAAGAGATAATTAAGTATACAGAACCATGGCAGAGAATTTCATCAGTAGGAGACACATTAATTCTTTTCAGGAAATTTGCTAGCACAGAGGATGAACACTTCTGTGACATAATTGAGGTAATAATGCCATCTGGTGGCCAAGTTACTAACTGAAAAAACTACAAAGAGTAATGATTACTTTCTGCCCAGTCAGACCTGTGCATAATTATCTTGAGGTATATAAATGTAATCTCATACAATATATTATAATTCATTTTGCATATGTAGACATAATTTCATTCATATTTAGGAACTCTCACCTTGAGAAAGCCATCATGAGATGGTGAAATGTTGGCAATTAGGTGACCAATGAAATAAGCTATTTATGTAAAATATGAAAGACAATATGACTGATCATTTGTAAGGGTGAGTGACTAGCTGGACATTTTTCTTCCATAGACTCTCTAATCACTAGCCAAAACTTGAGTTTTATATAGTGACATTAATTTATACTATCTCAAAGTGCTTTACAAACTGGAAGAGAGAAAGAAGAGAGCATTTCTTCCATTTAGTTGCACACAGAGATACAAACAGCAGAATGATAGATTAACAAGTGTAATGCCTTGTATTTGTATTGCACTTCTTATTTCACTGGGCACTAGGTAGGGTGGGCATGACCCGGGGAACCCTCCACATATAGGGTTAAAGATGGTATGCTTGCCAAAGGGTTCCCCTGCAACAACACCAATAGTTACTACACATCCCAAGTCCCCACCCATGGAATGATCACTGCTTAGACCTGCAAAGTTAAACTTGGTTGTCTGATTCAACTGTAATAATATCCATGACCTTGGAAAGGTTAAACAGCTTTATTAGCATAACAATACAAGCCATAAGTAGCACCCCCAATCTGTCAAGAAAAAGCATCAGTGTGGCGTGAAATGTTGACGGGGTGAGGGCGCTACTCACAGCTTATATTGTTATGCTGATAAAGCTGTTTAACATTTCCCAGGTCTTATATATTATTACAGCTGCAGTGAGCAGCCAAATTCTTCAACTTTGCAGGTACTCTGTTATTTTACTTGGCTCCAAGGAAGGACCTGAGCCACCTACCTTCTTGTTTGAATTACAGCTCAGATCTCTGTTCTGACAAGAACGAATCATTCAGACATGGTGAATTCAGCAGTGGTCATGCTTTTGTTGATTTGCCAGCAATTACAGTCATAAACAATAGTCCCAGGTCACTGTCTACAGTATATTGGCACTGTACAAGCAGGTCTGGTCCTGACCTGGGACATACAGTAATTATCTTGGGGGCGTCTTTAGCAGTCTCTGTTCTATTCCAACAGTCATCCAGGTGCACACTGTTTACCTGGGTCCCCTCCTGATGCAATCACGAGCATTCTGCAAAACATGCTTGACCCCCCTGCTGAATGGAGAGCACATCAAACTTGGAGAGCACATCAAACTTGGGGACCTCAACATCAACTGGCTGGCTGAATGTAACCCCTCCTCACCCTCCAATCTTCACTCAAAAATTAAAACCCTGGACCTCAGTCAGCTGATCTCACCTCCTACTTGATTCAGTGCCAGGTCCAACAGCCAGTTGACTGGGTGGTGTCATCAAACCCACAGAGAATTCTAGCTACAGGTATGCTCCCAGACATATTTAGAGACCACTGCATGACTTTCTGCATGTGGAAGGTCAAAACAGTCAAACAGCCTCCCAGGATTACCTTAGCTAAAACTTTCAAAGAGTTTAAACCAGATGCTTTCATGCAAGATCTACTCTCGGCAAACTGGGCCCCCACCCTTACAGCCATTGACCCAGATGAGGCATCAGATCTCTTTACTGTCACCTTCTCTGCAATGTGTAATAATCACACCTTGTCAAAAGATCAGGAGACCAAGGTTACCTTCTGACTTGACTTACTCTGGAAATAATTGAAAGCTACCAACACAGAGATGAGGCCTAGGTCAGGCACATCTTCTGCAGGGCTATCCTCAGATAGGCATGCCTTCACATCCCTCTGTAACCTCTGCACTAAGCTCACAAGGATGGCCAAAACCACCTATTTCCAAAGCAAGCTTGGGCATGAAGGTTCAGATCTTTCTAAATTCTACAAATCAATTCATGGCCTCCATAACCAATACTCATAATCTATTAGAGACCAGGCTATTCCTACCTCTACACTGACAGCCGAAGATTTAAATCAGTATTTTATTGAAGGCCCGAAGGCTCTAATCCCCCAACCCTGCTCCAACTGGAATCACCCGCCCCTCACAACTGGTAATTTCTACCTCCATGCAATCCCAGTTGATAAGGTATACAAAGAGTTTTCTTTGTTGAATGTATCATCCAGCTGTTAGGACGATGGCATCTTCCCTATGTTTTTGAGAATAGGTGCCCCTGCCATAGTGGCTCCCAACGTCCACATTTGTAACTGGTCCCTTGCAACTGGCTACTTCATCAGTAACTGGAAGCATGCACTAGTCATCCCCATCCACAAAAGTGGTCCTGTGTACTCTACTTCCAACTTCCAAACAATTTCCCCTCCACCAATCCTATCCAAGGACTTTGAGAGGCTGGTGAGTAGGCAACTCATCAACTTCTATTCCAGCTCAGGTTTATTGACCTTGTACCAGTCCAGCTTCTGCGCTAACAGCTCCACCTCCGTCTCTCTCCGCCATGTCACTGACCACATTCATTCCAACATGGACAAGGGCATGTGCACAGGGGCCATCTTTACTGATCTTCCCAAGGCCTTGAACAACACAGACCACAATCTATTTGTGGAAAAACTGGCATCTGCTATCTCCCCACCCTTCTCTATCATGGTTCCATTCCCACTTAACCAATCAAGCACAGTTAATCAAGCCAGGAAGAACCACATCACCCCTATACTGGTCACCCTTGGAGCCCCCCAAGGCTCTGTTCTGGGCCCTATATTGTTCACAGTCTTCGTAAATGATCCCCCATGCTCTCTTCTCCTGTCACATGCACATGTATGCTGATGATATGGTTGTCCATGCATGTGACTCTTCTGTTTCCTCCATTGAAGAGCTCCTGCAAAAAGACTTCTCTACTGTTCAAGAACAGTTTTAGGATAACTGACTGGTAATGAACCACAATAAAATGCTATCTATGTTGTTCAGATCCAGCCACTTTTTAAGTACAGCTCCTGACTCACTAAACCTATGCTCCTTGCAAGGGAACACCTTGACTCGGTAGCCTCATATAAATATCCAGGCATGCACTTGGACCAACATCTTCATTATTCTGGCCACACATTCAAAGTAACAACCAAGTGCTATGCAAAGCTTGGTGTCCTTTACAGGGTAAAAAGTTGCCTTTATCCACATATCAATAAGCTGATGGTGGTTGAACGCTCCTCATTCCCCCTGCTGGACTATGGGAACACTGTCTATGCAGGTGACAACTCTTCTGCCCTATCCAAACTGTCTACACTAGTCAATGGTAACATACCAGGTTAAGGTGATTATGGGAGCACCCTTTTACAGCACTTCCAGTCATCACAGCTGGGTTATAGGAGTCGTACTCTGTTAGGCTGATGCACAAAAGAAAAATTGGAATCTGATCTTGATTCTGCCTCTTCCTGCTGGATCCTTCCTCAGTACAAAACTTCCCAAGCTATATTCCCTAGGATGGAAACTGGTTAACCATACACAAGCACTGAGAAAAGATAAGACATAGTATATGAGACAGGCTCCAGGAATGGATTCAATGGACTTTTTAAATACCCAGAGCACAAAGTCAGACATACTCTTTTCTGCATTCAAATGCACATCTAAACATATAATGACAAAGACAAGAAACAATTTCTTTAATAATAAATCTACATCTAGATCATAATTTCAATTCTAACTCATTGCTGACAAATTCCAAAAAGCATAAGGTGGAGCACCACTTTCCTCCTTGTCAGGTGGGCAGTGGGTGCTGTACAAAGATGCTCCTGTAATCACTTTTTTCCAGGTGAGTAAACTACCATTATTCCTTGCACATTTTTACAGCACTCTAAGTCATTACAGCTGGGTGATTAAGAAGCAGTTTCAGCAGTTGAAAGGGTGGGATGAGGAGGAAGTGGTTTAAAAGCAGACTAATACTAGTTGACCAAAATCTGATTTGTTTGACTCCATGGGCATGATTCTCATATGCTGCACCAAGACGCAAGGTGCGTGCACCAAACAGCAGGACGCAAGCAGCAACCTGCACCAAGATGCAAGCAAGACGGGATTCACAAACGCACCATACGTAAAGGCAAAGACCCACTGCGTCAAGTATCCCATGCGCCAGCACAGTGCCAGAAGGCAGCTAGTGCCATGATGCATGGTGCGTTGTGACAGGGGTAAGACATGTAGGATGCAGGAGTGCAATTCACAAAGGAGCACCTAACAGCAGATATCAAACACCTGCTATGCCACACATAGCTGATCCAAGGGGGACTTAGAAAAGGGAAGGAAATGGGCAGGGCAGTGATACAGGACTGAGAAACAGGACTGCAGCAGGACAGAGACAGATGACTGCCAGGAGGATGTTAGCACCACAGGCCCTACTGGGCATACAGCTGACCAGGCAATGCCATAGGTGATGTGCCCACCAGGCTGCACAACAGGGTGGTGCTGCACAGCAGGTGCAGAGACAGCAGCAACCCAGACACCAGAGGCATGTCAGGTGTATGTACCAGCCATGCACTGCCCTCACGGACCTGAGCGAGGAGCAGTGCATCGCATGATATTGACTTGGCAAGGCAGCCATAGCAGAGCTATGCCAGGAACTTAACGCTGACCTCAGAAGCAGGATCTGGAGAGGCCATGCCACACTAATAGAGGTGAAGGTATGTACAGCCCTACGGGTACTGGCCACTGGCGGATTACAGACACTGAGTGGTGACACCGTGGGCATCTGACAGCCCTCTGCATCACAGTGCTTGAGGGCAGTCATGGATGCCCTCGTACACAGGTCACACTAATACATCCACCTACCCACAGATGCCCAGGAGCAACTGGCAATCAAGCAGAAATTCTACAGTATGGCAGGATTCCCATGTGTGCTTGGTGCAGTAGACTGCACACACATTGCCAGAAGGGCACCACTGGATGAACCAGAGACCTATGTCAACCGGAAGGGCTACCATTTACTGAATGTACAGGTAATCTGTGACAGAAGGTGCAGGATCCTCAACGTTGTGGCACAGTACCCAGGGTCCACACATGATGCGCACATCTACAGGAACTGCGGAGTGTGTGAGGCCTTCCAGAGTGGGACAGTCATGGATGGCTGGCTGATTGGTAAGGCACACATGGACACATGCAGAATGGGTGGGCATTGGACAAATGCGGGCACAACACTAACCAGCACCTCCCTCCCCACAGGTGACAGCAGATACCCACAACAGCCCTGGCTGATGACACTGATGAGGTGTCCACAGAGTGCGGCAGAGCAATGGTACAATGATGCCCACACAGCAACATGCAGTGTGATAGAGCACACATTTGGCATCCTCAAGATGAGGTTCCAATGCCTTGACAGATCAGGAGATGCTCTGCAGTATACACCAGCAATGGCATGCAAACTGTTCATAGCATGTTGTGTGCTGCACAACATAGCACTGGAACATGGCACACCACTGGCAGAGGAGGAGGATGCACCCAGCGAAGATGGTGACACTGCAGGGGGGAAGGAGGAGGAGGAGGAGGAGGAGGCTGCAGGGCCAGCCTGTGACTGGTGACAGCAAGGCCAGGCACAACTCACAATAGCAGGACAACGGATGCGAGTGCAGCTAATTGTGGCACACTTCGGATGAGCACACAATAGTATGCACAGTGTGCACAGCCACAGGTACTCCAACACCACCATGCTGCGTGCAGGCCCTGAACCACAGCCCCTGGACCATGGGAAGACCACACGCATGCAGCAGTGGTACACACAACAGGCACACTGGGTAGCAGTGCCATGCCAATGCGGGCAACAACAATGCAGTGCCAGGAACCCAGGGTCCACCACGGAGATCACACACAGCAGGTGGACCAGAACAGCTGCAGTGAGATGGAGGTGTCACCGCCTGGGCCACCACACAGGCAGTGGCAGCACAGGTGACACAGATGTGCCCATTGCCTGTGTGCCACCCCAGACAGTGCAGCTCACAGTGACACAGACAGCAGCAAGGGCATCCGGGTGTCCAGTGCTAGCAGGGGCGACATGTGCATGAGCAGCGTGATGTTGGGATGGGGGACTGTGTGGGGCAGTCGCACAGCAGCCATGGTGCTAGGCAGCGGGACTGCACATGCTGGGACCACAGCCACATACAAGTGGCACGCAGCACACCCGTTGCCAGTGCCAACATGTAATGGCAGTGCACAGTGAGCACAAAAGGTAGGCGGAATGGGGACATGGGGGACTGTGTGGGTGGAAGGCCACACACACCATAAAGCAGTGCCACAGGGGCAGGACATGGGTGTGTCATGGCACACCCATAGGACATGTCATGTGGACTGGCACAGTGCCACCGGAGGCATGCCCCCTACACAGCCAAGCTACCCTGCTGAAGTGCAGTGTGTGGTGACGGGGGGATGGCAAGCACAGCTCCGCACGGTGCACTGTGCAGCGGCAGTGGGTAGCCGCAAGTTGCACTGTGCATCAGCCACAGCTACACAACCTGTGTACCGAGTTATCCCGTACACAACACATGGTGCATTGTGTGCTGCATGCGCACAAGCTGCGTCGTGCGTGTGCGGACGCAGCTGTAACTTGCTGGGGAAAGTGGGAAACACGTGAAACTGAGCCATTAGCATGTAGGGCCTCGGTAGCACATGCTAGGCCTCACAGGATGGTGTAGCACAGGCACAGCCCCAGCCACACTGCAGAGGGAGGCAAGGGAAATCAGCAGTCACAAGGGCAAGCTGCAGGTGGCAGTCCCAGTTGACATGGCACGCTGGAGCAGGGCACCAAACTTCACAGACGATGAGACTGTGCTCTCATCAGCCTGGCTGAGCAGTGGAGCAGGGTGCTGTTCCCACAGGGGGCACAGCAGTCCAGCCCAGCAGACATGCAGAGGGTGTGGTCCACCATAGGCAACAGGCTCCAGGCAGTGTCTGGAATAAGGAGGACCATGCAGCAGGTCAGGCACCATTGGAATGACCTGGCCTGGAGGGAGGAGTGGCTCCTTGGACACCTGAGGAGGATGGCATGTGAGGCTGATGTCCAGATGTGTGGTGGATGCCCACGCCGGTCAGGTATGTGGCACCAGTAACACGTCCAACACATAGCACATGATAGGGACCTCGACTGCACAGAGGGGTACTGATGTTATCACACACCATTATGCACCCGCAGGTGAGGGCAGTGACACCGAAGGCTCCCTTATGCCTATCCCATGCCTGTTTGAAGCCCATCAGCAAGGTAGGTGTGCAGCGGTCATGTCACTGGCTGTCACTTTGTGTTCAAGGTGCCCATTGAGGTTCGAGGAGTGAGCAGCAGGGCTGGGATGCATGGTGGTGTTCCCTGGAGCGGGCAATGTGACACCTGAAGCAGAGCGATGCATGGGCGTACACAGCCAGGACCCGGATGATAGCCCAGGGTGGGCAACAGGTCGCACCACAGCAGGGTGTGGAGGAGGAGGAAACACTAGCATGAACAGTAAAAGAAGGTGACAAGACTTGCTGTAGATACATTAGTGAAAGGGGAAAGTCCAGAGGGGGTATTGCTAAGCTCAATGGAGAAAAGGGGACATGTGAGGAGGAGGACCCTGTAAAAGCATCTATCCTAAATAGATACTTTTGCTCAGTATTTACTGAAGAGAAGGTAGGGCAGGGCCCACAGCTCAGCACCATGGACACGGGGGGAAGGAGGTGAGCACTACTCCCTTCACAAAAGGAAGGGTCCTACAAGAGCTCGCTAATCTCAGGGTGGATAAGGCAATGGGACCTGATGGCATACATCCCAGGGTACTTAAGGAGCTAAGGGTGGAACTAGCAGAGTCATTAGCAGAACTGTTTAGTGAGTCTCTGAGCACAGGAGAGGTCCCAGAAGACTGGAGAAGGGCTCATGTGATCCCGCTCCACAAGAGTGGTAGCAGGGAGGAGGCAGAAAACTACAGACCAATCAATCTTACCTCTGTAGCGGGCAAGATTATGGAGGCACTCCTTAAGGAAAGGATAGTGCAACACCTGGGATCCATACGGGCACAGGATCCAAGACAGCAAGGGTTTACAAAAGGAAGGTCCTGTCAAACTAATCTCATAGATTTCTTTGACTGGGTAACCAGAGTGGTGGACCAAGGGGGAGCAGATGATGTCGCCTACCTTGACTTCAGTAAAGCTTTTGACACTGTTCCACATAGAAGATTGATAAATAAGCTGGGTAGGCTCGGGGTAGGTCAGAAGTTGGTCAACTGGGTGGCAAACTGGTTGAAGGGCAGAAAACAGAGAGTGGTGGTAAATGGTATATAGTCAGAAGAGATGCAAGTCACAAGTGGGGTACCTCAGGGATCAGTCCTGGGGCCAGTCCTCTTCAATATCTTCATTAGTGACCTTGCCAGATGGACTAGAGGGTAAGGCTTGTCTGTTTGCAGATGACACCAAGATCTGCAACAGAGTAGATTATCCAGATGGGGTGGGCAGAATGAGAAGAGATCTGGATAAACTAGCAAAATGGTCAGAAGAGTGGCAACTGGATTTAATGCAAAGAAGTGCAAGATCATGCACATAGGGAAGAGAAACCCTGAAGACCACCTATAGGCTGGGAGGAGTTGCTGGCAGTCACAAGGGAAGAAAGAGACTTGGGTATCATCATCACTGATGATCTGAAATCATCAAGCAGACCTCTAAAGCAGTAGGTAAGGCTAGGGGATGTTAGGGTGTAATAGTAGAGGTATCACAAGTCGTAAGAGGAGGTAATAATCCCTCTTTACAAGACACTAGTTGACCCCATCTGGAGTACTGTTGCACAGTACTGGAGGCCACACCTTCACAAGGACATTAACCAAATTGAGGCAGTCAGAAGGGCAACAAAAGGTGCAGGGACTGCATCAGAAGACATATGAGGACAGATTAACAGAGCTAAATATATTATACCCTTGAGCAAGGAGGGAGAGAGGTGATATGATCAGAGACATTCCAAACACCTTAAGGGCATTAACAAGGTGAAAGATCTAACATGTTTTAAATATTAGAAAATATAAGGACAAGAGGACACAGCATGAGATTAGAGGAGGCCAATTGAGGAAATGTAGGAAATTCTTTTTCACAGAAAGGGTGGTGGATGCGTGGAACAGCCTACCTCAGGAAGTGGTGGCTATGAATACAGTCCAGGGCTTCAAACAGGCATGGATAGGCATAAGGAGCATACAGATGAGTATGAATAGATAGGCCACTGACAGAGCAAAGGCCGATGGCACATTTATAAGGTAGAAAAAGAAATGGGCAGACTGGGTGGGCCTTGCGGTCCTTGTCTGCTGTAAACTTCTATGTTTCTATGTTTCTATGTAAGGCCAGGGCAAGCCCAGGGATGCCGGACTGGATGGACATGGTGGAGGACCCCACGGAGGGCAGCATCAGCAAGGTAGGTGTGCAGCTGTCATGTCATGTATGCAGCTGTGCAGCCGACTGTGTGGAAACAACAGAGCAGGGGTATACACACACACACACACACACACACACACACATGCAGGTGGGCGGCACAGGGTTGCCGTGGCTGGCAATTGCTGGTGGGGCACAGGCACCATGGACACATGTGTGGGTGCGTGCCACACACATGGTCAGTGCATGGCACAGTCCATGCAACACGTGCCATGGCATGGTGGTGGCCTGCTTGGCCTGCATCAGTGGTGTGGGCAACATGCATAGAGGTAGTGCCTGCGGCATACTCACTGGCTGTCACTTTGTGTTCAATGTGCCCATGGAGGTTCGGGGAGTGAGCAGCAGGGCCAGAACGCACAGTGGTGTTCCCTGGAGCGGGCGATTCGACACCTGAAGTGGAGTGATGCACGGGCATACACAGCCAGGACCTGGATGATAGCCCAGGGTGGGCAACAGGTCACACCACAGCAGGGTGCGGAGGAGACAACACAGGAGGAAGATGTGGAGGAGGTGGAGGAGGGTATCCCGGACGCCTGACAGGGGTGTCATAGAGTACAGGGTCATGAGATAGTGCTGTGGGACAGCGTGTGGCAGGTGACATGGTTGTCATGGTGACAGGCGTCGATGCCTGTGGCACAGTTGGCAGGAAGGCCACCGAACCAACCAGGGATGAGGCCACCCCCATGAATGGTGGTGGTGATGCAACCCCCGACCAAGGTCCAGGGCAGCCCGGGAGTGACAGTGACATGTTGCCAGATAGGGACGCGAGGGGTGTAGGTGACATGCAGCCCCAGCCGCACAACCTCCTTGACTTTGCCCAGGGACTCGACCTGCGCATCAGACCCATGGCAAGACTGTTTACCGACCTACAGGTTGCGGTGCAGGACCTGCTGGACTACCTGGACCATATTGGTGGACAATGAGTGGCGGACACGTGTGGACATCAAAGGTCCTGACCCCACCCATGCTGTAGCAGACATGCCCAGGACAGGGCACACTGGGTAGTATGGACACAGGACACTGGGACATCAGGGATAATGGAGCTGTGCATGCACTGCAGTTAAGTGCAGCATTGTTGTAAGCCTATGGCTGATTGTGGGGCAGTGCCCATTGCCCTGTGTACCTATTAGTTCATCTTGACTGTTGCTGTTTTGTGATGTTTATGTGTCCCCAATACAATGTTGTTCAATGTGCAAGCTGTGTCTGTGTGTCTCTCTGTACTGTGCATGCCTATCACCTGTCTTTGCTGTACACCGGTTGGGGACAGCCATTGTGTGGGTAGCAGCCCACAGGGCCTCTGCAGGGCACCTAGTGGTGGCAGGGCTACTGTCCAGCATCATATGGACAGCACTGCAGTGTACCACAGGGTGTGTTGCTGCCACACTCAGGGCATGGTGTCAGGACACTGTACCCTTGTGGGCCTGTGCCACCCAGTGTAGGGGTCCTCTTAGTTCCATAGCGGCATGCCATGGTGGGTAAGCCAACCCACCAGTCGACAAGGTGGGACCCATGGTTTGGGCCTGCATGTGTCGTGCATGAGTCGGTACCAGCCGTGTGGGGCCAGGTGGTGTGGCATGGTTTGTGGCATACCACAGGGCCCACCCAGTGGACTGCTGTGCACAGCTGTGTATGGCTGCCATGGTGGAATGCCCCATGGCGGGTACTGTGTGTGCGGGTTGGTGAAGCATGGACTGTGGTGCCCCTGTGTGGTAGGGAGGAGACAGTTCCGCAGTTGCCATGCACCTGGGTGTAGGGGCATGCATGGCAATATGGACAGGTACGGTGCCGTGTGTGCCAGGGGCCACGCCTGTGCTGGTGCTCCCTGCCATGGTGTGTGCACCCACTGCTCACACCGGCCACATGAGAGGGGGGAATGTCTGGTTGGTGGTGGCAGGGGTGCAAGATGTGGGAGTGCTGTGTGGAAGCAGTCTGTGGCATGCCATAGTGTACGCACCCGGGTGCATGCAACAGGTCCCAGGGCCGGCATTGGGGGCCATGCAGGTGTCCGGTATGTGCCTGCAGGGGTGGTGGTGTGCTGCAGGCTAGTGTGTGGGAGGGTGTGCCACTGTCAGGAGATGAGGGATTGTGTGCAGTCCCATGCTGCAGTGCCATGCTGGGAGTGCCAAGGCCATGGGTACTGTACAGGGGACATGGGTTACAGGTGCATGCAGCATGGGTATGCATGGCTCAGACAACTGCACATCCATGTGTGGTGTGTGTTGTGCTGTGGTCCCTGCCCCTGGTCAGGTGGGTGCACTGGAACATTGCATTATGGTGGGCGGCACCGTTGGGTGACCTCCCCTCTGATGTGCGTGTCTGACATGCTGCGTACACCCTACCAGTGTGTGTGTGTGTGTGTGTGTGTGTGTGTGTGTGTGTGTGCTGGCGTCCCCCTCCAGTCTACAGTGTCCGGTGGCTCACTCTGTGCAGTGTATGGTGGCTGTACCGCTGCATTGCCACTCTGTATAGCTTCTAGCTGTGGGGCATGCCCTGGCTGCACCCCTGCCACTGGTGGCACTGTGTTCACCCTGTACCTCTGTGACCAGCGCTGTGTCACCGGTGGTCTCTGTTGCACTGTGGTGGTCCCTGGTGGCCTGCTGCTGTCATCCCCCCTACCTCTGGTCCTGCTGCCGGCAGCTGCCATCTGTGTTACGGGTGTCGCTGCTGGTACGTCTTGCCTGGCCATCTGCCCTTCACAGGCCATACCACCTGCCTCAGGGTGGGCCCTCTTGCAGCCTTGGGAATGGGCTGGAATGTGTTGTCCCATCCTCCGTGCTGCGGTGGGTGGCAGCATGGCCATGCTGTTGGCATTTACTGTACCATCTCGTGTCTGTCCAGGCTGCTCCATGTCACTGACACGTGGGTGGGTGTCCATCCCCCTGTGTCCATCATGGTCCAGTACCCCTGTGTGCAGGTCCACACCCTCTGCTGTGTTACTGGGTGTTTTGCCACAGTTGACATCTGTGCCCTGTGCGGCTGTGTCCTCCTGCTGTGTGTGCCTCACTACACCATGGCCATCCTCCACACCAGCATCACTGCGTGGCTCCAGCCCAACCCTGCTGCCTGTTTGGCCCACTTGTCTGTCATCAGAGGCATCTGCATCAGGCTGCTGTTCCTCTGTGGCTGTGTGTGTGCCTGCCATGTCACCCACTGCCCTGTCCTCAGGCATGGCAGTGCTTGACATGTGCTGTGTCGGCACTGTGTCTGGCTGTTGTCTCGTGGGCATCCCCGGCTGCCCTATGCCCAGTGCACCCTCATGGCCCTGTCCCACATCCCGTCTGGCTGGCTGTGTTCCCCATGCCGTGGTGGTCATCTTCTGCCCCTCTGTTGTGCCGCCACACATTGCAGTCCGGGCATACCTGTGGGACCGGTGCCACACCAACTGCCTGCTGTTGCATGCATCTTGCCATCTCCTGCAGTGCAGTTGCCATTGCCATTGCCATTGTTGCCTCTGTCTGGGCAATATACTGCCCCATGCTGTGTTCCATGAGCATGGTCTGCCATTCTATGGTGTCCGTTTGGCGTGTGACATACATACATCCATATGTCCTGGAGTAGCTGTGTTGTCTGTGTTGTTTGGCATGCCCCTTCCTGGATGCCATATATGATGGCTGCATGGATATCCGCCACTGCCAGCTGCAGCTGTCTCATGTGTGCGCCCATGGCAGTGGTGTGTTCCCGGATGCTGTCTTGTATCCCTGCCAGCTCCCACTGTGCTGCCTCCTGGGTGAGCAGGACATCCTGTCAGTAACGTGACAGGTCATCCTCAAGGTCATCCTCCAGTGGCAGTGGGTTTGCACCATGTTCACCTGTCCCAGCTGTACCTCCATGGTCCGGTGTGGTGCTGTAGTGTGTCTGGCTGCCACGGCCTACAGTGGTGGGTGCATTGCCCACCTGTCCTGCCACAGGGCCATCCCCTCTGTCCCCCTGCTGCTGTGTGTTCACCGTGGTCTGTCTCTGGTCAAATGTACTGGACGCGGGAGTGCTCCTCCCAGTGGTGGTGCTGCTGCTGCTGGATGGTGTGGCATTGCTGTCGGTGTCACTTCCCTGTTGAGCCTCTGACTCACTATCTGTCACCCTCCTGTGGGCCTGGCTCACTGTGCTGTCACCGGTGGTTGCCTGCTGCTGTTCCTCCTCACTGCTGATGTGTCTGCTGTGCTCCTATGCCTCATTGTCATTGTGGATCATGGCATGGCATGGCATTGTGGTGGTGTTGACCGGCTGGCTGTGGCCTGTTGTCTGCTCACTGTGGTCCTGGTACCTGCTGGGTATACAGATAGAGGTGCACAGTGCATTAGCTCGGTAGCCCACATGCCAGTATGTGTCCAGTGCCATGATGCATGTCCAGCCTGTGGCAACCAGTGGAGGGGTCACCCAATGCATCTCCTGCACCTGCATGGAGCCCAGGCCACTCTGTGTTCCTCTTTGCCTGCCCCTAGATCCCTGTCTAATGTGGTTCCCTGGTGCCCCTGTGGTGCATCAGCCGCCACTGGTGGTGCCACATTGGCTGTCTGCACAGTGGTGCCACCCTCCCCATTCATGTCTGGTGCTTACCTTGTGCATGTTGTTGCCGATACAGGTCTAGCTCTGTGTTGCCCTGTATGTTGCACATGCTGATGTGTGCCAGTACACATTCCTGATGTCTGCAGAGGAGCCTTGGTTATGTGGGTCCTCCTCCTGTTGCTGTTGTGCAGCACCTGTTGTGGGCTGCCTTCTCCTTGGCATGGCGCCTGATGTCACAGTGCCACTTTTGCAGCTCCCTCACACTGCGCTTGCTGGGTGCCACTGCATTCACTAGTCTGGCTACCTCGACCCATGCCTCCTGCTGCTTTGCCCATAGCTTCTGGTCCCCTTCCCAGGATAGTAGCAGGTCCACCAGTTGGGTGTCACACACTGGTCAGGGCCTTGCACCATTGCCCACATGCTCATGTCCTCTGCCACATCACACCTACGTGGGCCTCTATTGCATCCAGGAGGATGTCTGTCTCCTGGTCTGTGAAATTCTTTTTCCTGGAGTGCCCAGTCTTCTTCCTCTGTGTGCCTGGGGTTGGCTGCCCCCTCTGTCCTTGCTGCATCCTCTGTGGTTCGGCCATTCCTCTGCCCCTTGCATTTGGCACAGCCTGCACCTTGCGTGTTGTCTACACTATTTATCTGATGCACTGTGTGTTCATACACCATGTGCGCTGCGTCTAGCACATGGTGCGTTCCTTACAGAATAGGGTGCATTGCTGATGGTGCAGGGGGCTTTGGCGCATGCAGCACCTGATGCACCTTGCGCCACTCTAAGGGCATTTTTGAGAATCGGGCCCCATGTATCTAGCCTGTAATATCTAGAGAAGTTATGGTCACATGACCATGTAGCTGCTGCACATGTGTTGACTAGGGATGTCACATTACACTCGGTCCAGGAGGTGGCTAATGCCCAGGTTGCAATTCTCCTGACTGCAGGGTTCATTGACTGAGCCTGTCCACCTGCATATTCAGTTCTCCAACCAGATGTAAGGCTGTCAGATTGAGGAGCTGGGCCTCTGCCCATACTAGGAGTGCTGTGGTCCCCTTGACCCTTGCTTTTCATCTCCCCTTGCTTGTTTATTTAGGAAAAGGCAATCCTGTTATCCATCTGCACCCTAACATGGTGGTTCTGTACATGGGTTCCACCATGTCGGTTCAAAACCCAGAAGGGTGACTGACTTTACAGCAACACCCCAAATGCCAACAGCAACATGTTACCTAGCAATTGTGCTGCCCAACTGCTGTGATGCTCAAAGCACTGGGGCACATCCCG
Organism: Neoceratodus forsteri; assembly: GCA_016271365.2. Classification (NCBI taxonomy): domain Eukaryota; kingdom Metazoa; phylum Chordata; order Ceratodontiformes; family Ceratodontidae; genus Neoceratodus; species Neoceratodus forsteri. The sequence goes on along the minus strand of CM057452.1, from coordinate 477,940,622 downwards.
GCTGTTTGTGGGGGGTTTTGAGATTAAATAATCACCTTCGGGGGGGGGTTACCAGGGAGGGAGGGCAAGACAAGTGAAGCGCTGTGGGCATACCATGTTCTGACAACCTGTTTACCACTGAGAGTGTCAAATTGGTTGCAGCACACCCATTGCTTTTGCCAAAATGCTGTCACTGTGTTGATGGCACACCCTGAACATGCACCTTGAAGTCAGTCGGATTGCTCTTGTCTCCAAAATGTTGATGGGTAGGTGGTACTCCACTGGTGACCATCTTCCTTGAACAGTTCTGGATCCTAGGACTGCACCCCACCATGCTAGACTGGCATCTGTGTTTATGGTTTGGGTGACCTGTTTGTCAAGAGTTGCCCCCCTTGGTCAGGCTGTCCATCCATGTCCACCACCACAAGGATGTCTTCACTGCTCGTGGTAAACATGTAAACATAGAAGTTGTCAGCAAATGGGGACTGTACAATCCATCAAGTCTGCCCTTGGTTTTCTACCCACCCACAAGGAGTTTTGTGAGTTGTGGTCCCATCGTCCAGAATGAACCGCTGCAGCAGTCTCATGTGGTGTCTTTCTCAGTTGTGCAGAGCCATGCATGCCACCATGGTGCCTAAGAGTTGCATTAGGTCCCAGATTGTGGGATGGAAGCCAGACAGTATCCAATTGCATTGTGCTAGTAGTTGCTAATATGGGTGTCTGAAGAGTGGACTACCCCCCCATGTGGTATCCAAGACTGCCACAGCTGTTCTAAGGTTGTCGTGGGAAAAAGTTTGCTTTGTCCCTGTCTATGAGCCACCCTGGTTGGTCAGAATTTCTTGTGCCTTTCTTGTTCCTTTTTCTGAAGTCTGTCTTATCCTGGCATGAGTCTACAAATTGTCCAGGTATGGGACCACATGGATGGCCTCCATTCTCAACTTTGCTTCCTATGTTGCCATGATTTTAGTAAAATGCTGGAGTACCGAAGTTAGCCACGATAGAAGGCACTTGTGCTAAAAGTGTTGGCCCAAAATGCAGAACCTCAGGAATCTCTGATATGATAGACATATAGGTATGTGGAAATAGGCATCCTTCAGGTCCGACCACTGCTATTGTTGAATGTAGGGTCTCCATCGTGAACCTTTTGCACCTCATTAACTGGTTCATGAACTTGAGGTATACGATTGGGTGGAGGTCTCCTGTCTTTCTGGGTACTAAAAAGAAGGTAGTATAGACTCCTGACTGTTCCTGACCTGCTGGCACTGGAACTATGCCGTCCTCCTGTAGTAGTATTCAGGATCACTCTGACTTAATGAATTGGGGTTTTATTCAATGATATGTGAGACTGGAGGAACTGGGAGTTCCTCGGGCTTGAGCTGAACTCTATCACATACCATTTGGTGATTTTCTCTAGAACCCATTTGTCCACCACCATCCTTGCGCAGGTACTGGCAAACATTTGTAGCATCCCCCCTACCATCAGGTTTGAGTTCTGAGCCTGCATTGCCTCATGCTTGGTAGATTCTGTGTCTGTTGTTGGGTGTGAAGCCTCCTCTGGCTCTGGAACACACATTTTGACCTCGATTGTTTTGCTGGCCTCCTCTGTAACTGAAGAAACTTTGCTTGAAGCCAAAGTTGCAAGGTTGTGATCCTTGGAAAAAATTGGATTTGCGGCCTTTTTGAGAGGAGCTGCAAAAGCAGTTGTAAAAGGATGGCAGTACTGCAGGTCTCCGAGGCCAGTCTTTGCCATCACCCTTTAGCTTTAGGTACTTCTCTACCTGAACCCCGACTGTAGAGGCTTGTAGATGTCAACGGCTGTGATGTGTACCTTGAGCTGCAGAGCCACCACTTTCTCAATAACCTTCCCAAGAAATGGGAGGTTGGAGACAGGTCTATAATTTGCCAAGACATCAGGTCCAGTGATGGTTTCTTCAGTAAGGGCCTCAGCAAAGCCTCCTTCAAGGCGTCAGGGAAGAACCACGCTGATAGTGAGCACCGGACAATCTTGGCAAACACTGGACCAACAGTCTGTACACATCCCACTAAGAAATGAGTCAGGCCTGGGTTCAGTTCACAAAAAGTAGGTCACAGCTTTGAGATTACCTCCGCAACCTTAACCACCCCCACAGGCCAAAACTCACCCCAGACAATAGCAGGTTCTCTGCCTGCACAAGGCCCACCATTGCAGGGCTGACCATGCCCCTAGTGACAAAATCCCTGACAAAATAGAGGATACCCTGTCAGAGTAGAACTGAGAGAATGCCTCGCACAAAACAACTGAAAATGTTCTTTTTGGCTTCAGACAGGCAGGATGAAGTAGCCTGTCCACAGTCCAAAAGAGCAAGGGTGGTCTATTCCTCCCTGCAGCAATTTCCTTGGACAGGAACTCTGTCTTCTTACAGTTGATTTCACTGTGATATTCACTGTAGTAAAATTTCAAAGCCAGTCTATCCTCCTGGCACTGAGTCCTCTGCCAGCAATGCTCCAACTTCTGATCCTTGGTCTTCATCTCCTTGAGAACCCTCAACAAACCATGGGGATCTCAAGTGGGAAGACCTGTGTTGCATACAGATCATTGCAACGGTATCAAATGCCTTGGAGACAGCACTATTAAAGGCCATCACCGCTTCTCTCACACTTGCTGCACATGCAGCACTCACACCAGAAAAATCCACAAATGCCAACAGTCCCTCTGAGCACAATCTCTTCAATGTGTGGTACTGGATCATCTCGACAGGGGAGGGACTATTGGAGGGGCCCCAAATGAAAACTTCACCGTGCAGTGATTGGACTAAAAGACCAGATAAATCATGAGGTCAGTGACCTGAAGCCCCATTGAGAATATTAAGTCCAATGCATGACCACAGTAGTGAGTCGCAGAAGTAATCGCTTGTGGGAGGCCCAGAGATGTCATCAACTGGAGGAAGTCTTGACCAAAATGCAAGAGTTTGTCATTGACCCAAGCATTGAAGTGTTATTGTTATGTTTTGAATAAAACAATGCTATTAGTGCCTTGTACCTTTTTCCATGGTCTGTCTGTATTTTCTGACTCACTCCTCTACTACAGTTGGTGTCAACAGTTGGATTTTTGCCATACATATGCTGACTCCAAACGTGTTGTACATGAGTACCAGAGCTAGTACCAGGGAAGTATAGTAGACCAGGTATTTAAAAAAAATATTACCGTCACTACAGCAACAAGTACAAGAGGAACTACCAGACAAATGGCAGCCAAAGCAACAGCTGATACCAAAGAACCAAAGTAAGAGGTAAGACTGACAGTTCATTCAAAGGATCAATCAGTCAAACAGGTCAATGAAAAGACAGTATCAACAAAGGAACAATATACAGCAGTAGAAACTGAAGATATGTCTGCTTACAGTATTTCAAATAGTGGTTTGTACAACAAAAAGAGACTGAGATACAGAAAGAAAGGGAGATGCAGTGTCAAGAGCAGCAACAGCTGGAGGCCCTGCAAGCTATCAGAGTTGGGAGATCTGGTTTGGGAGGTGGAGGTGAACAAGATTCCAACATTATTAAGGACATTAACCTTGCAAAACTATATCCAACTGATGATATTGATGCATACCTGAAATCTTTTGAATGGGTCACCAGGGCATGCCAATGGTCAAGACAATAACGGGCAAACTGGGGTAGCACCCTATTTGACAGGTAAGACTCCGCTGTCTTACAGCAATATGGACAGTACACAGTCTGAGAACTGCAGTGAAGTCCACCAGGAAGAAACCCGGTTCTGCAGAATTCTGTAGCAGAGTTACTTCAGGAAACACGATAATTTATATGGCAGTGAATCCCTTTTGTCATGCAGCAAACTGTGACACTGCATTTCATCCTGGTGAGCTCTACTGTATGCCATCATGAAAAAAGAAATCCTAAAAATATATAACATCTCAGGAGAGACCTACAAGCAAAGCTTCTTGCCCTGAAGTACTACACCTTCAACAATCAGTGAGAGGTGTATACCACACTGAGAGAAAATACGAACATACAAAGAAGCCAGCAGAAGAAGGCCATTTGGTCTATCAAGTCTGCTCATACTGCAGGGTCCACAGCTTGAGTTAATGTCCCTGCCCTCCCTCCCTACTCCTCCCATCTTCCTTACTCATGATTCTTATGTTCCCCCTATGCCTATCCCAGCCTCTCTTAAACTGCCCACTGTCTTTAATGAGATGACCTCTTCCAGCAGTGCATTCCAAGTCTCCACCACCCTTTCTGTGAAGAAGTGCTTTGTGATCTCCCTCCTAAACCTTCCACCCTCCAGCTTAAGACTGTGTCCCCTTGTGTTATGGTTGCCAGTCAGCTTAAAGAGACTATCCTTATCAACCTTATTTATCCCTTTCAAGTACTTGAAGGTCCCAGCCATGTCCCCTCTCTCCTGTCTTCCAAGGAGTACATGCACAGTGCTCTCAACCTCTCCTTGTATGCCCTACCCTGCTGACCCACTATCATCTCTGTAGCCCTTCTCTGGACCTTCTCCAGCAGGTTAGTGTCCTTTTTGAGATGTGGGCACCCCTACTGGACTACATACTCTAGATGCAGCCTTACCAGTGACCTGTACAAGGGCAGTATAATCTCCTATCTCCTACTACTGATCCCCCTAGATATGCATCCCAGCATCTTGTTTGCCTTTGCTGCTGCTTTCTTGCACTATGTGGAGTGCTTCAGGTCACTAGTGATCATCACTTCCAGGTCATTCTTCTCCTCTGATGCAGACACTCAGACTGCACCCAGGTAGTACTCTGTCCTGGGATTCTTTGCACCAACATGCATAACTTTGTATTTCTTGACATTGAAGCCAAGTTGCCAGATCTTGGACCACCTCCCCAGCTTTTCCAGATCTTCCTGTAGGTCCTGTATCCCTTCAGCTGTGTCCACTCTCCCACAGAGCTTGGTATCATCCATGAATAGGCACATTTTGCCCTTAATGCTATCCCCAGTATCATGGATGAAGACATTGAACAACACCAGCCCCAGCACCAAGCCCTGCGGGACCCCACTGGTTACCTCTCTGGTGCCAGATAACTCTCCTGCCACAACCACCCTCTGGGTTCTGTCCCTCGGCCAGTTTTCCACTAATCTGGCCATCTTTTCCCCAACCCAGAGATCCAACAACTTCCAGATCAACCTTTTGTGGTGCACAGAGTCAAAGGCCTTGCTAAAATCAAGATAGAGGATGTCTACCACTTGGCCACTGTCTACTGTCTTAGTGACACAGTCAAAGAAGTCAATCAGATTCTCATTGAATGGCTCTAACCAGAGGGCAAGGCAGTCATGCAGATCACCCATGCTGGTAACAGAGCAATTTATAAACAACCTTCCCACAGATGTGAAACTCTGGGAAAAAGAACACTGACCAGAAAGTGGGGATCAGGCTGTTTCATTGGTGGAGGACTATCAGATGGCCAGATAGATGCAGCAGAGTGGAGGGAGCAATCTAGGGATGGTAAAACCACTTTGTTCCTGAACTAATACCAAATCAGAGAAGAAATCTTGGGGGAGAGGTAATAAATCTGTACTTAAATTACTTTCTTTGCTATATTTGCAATAAGCCGGGACACATAGAAAGAAATTGTCATAAAATGAAAGGGGCAAAGGCTGAAGCAAATTTAGACTGAGGAAATTGGGGCACATTTCTGATTTCTCAGGTGGGACCAACATCTGTAAAGTTTGATAGAGTTGGAAAGTAACTAAACCCTAATGTGTGCAGCCAGTTTAGGAAAAGATAGTACAAGAGGACCAGGTACTGGGGTCATTTGCATTCACGGGATGCTCAGTACTACCCCACCATTCAAATTGTTAGGGTGAAGATAGGGATCTCCACACTAAGATCTTCAACTCATGGTTGCAGTAATGGTGTAGAAAGGATGGTTTGGCTAATGGGGACCAACCTGGAGGGTTAAGGGCCCATACAGGGGTGATGGCCTATATCCACCTGGGAAGGGAATTGCAGTCCTTAATTGAAAGTTCAAATGTTACTTTGATGAATTTAAACTAGTCAAGGGGTGGGGGGGTGGCACTCAAAATTAGGGAGGCATAACCCCCAGACTAAAGCAGAGAGAAGGGAGAACTCAAGGAGAGGTAACTCCCCCAGGGTGTGAAACAGAGACAAACAAGCAGAGTGGCTGAAATGAATGGTGACAGAAACAAAATCTGTAAAAAGAGAGGGCAAAAGGAAGCAGGGCAAAAAGGGAACAAGGGGGTAGGAGGCAGAGTGGTAACAGAATGTATAAGGCCATGTGTGCAAATGCAAGAAGCCTGCAAAATAGAAATTCCAGACCTAGAGGCCATCATGGCAGAGGTAGACCTGGATATCATGGCCATCACTGAGTTATGGTGCAATGGAAACAATGATTGGGGTATGGCCATACCAGGCTATATTCAGTTCAGGAAAGATAAGGTATGTACTGTAGAAAGGGAGGAGTGGTGGTGCTGTATGCAAGGGAGGGTGTCAAAACAATGTAGATACAGTACAGGGAATTCAGAAGGGAATGGAGGAGTTGGAGCCACTGTGGGTCACCCTGGAGTAGAAAAGCCAGTGCTATTATTTAGCCTGAATACTAACTTGCGGTCATGTGGACACAAATGGAAATTTATTTTATTTTTTATTTTTATTTATTTTTATTTTATTTATTTTTACTGGGATTACAAATACCTTTGAACAAAGGTTCCACATCAGCAATGGGTGCAAGCAAAACAGTGGTTAGATACTGTACTATACAAGGTCAGGAGGTTAAGATAGTAGCAAAAGACAGTACATGTGTACTGTATAGACTAGCACAGTTGCAAACAGTCAGTAGCAAATAACAATGCACAAATAACAATATGGGTGTATATATAGCAAGACACAGATACAAATGAAAACCATCCTAGGGGTGACATAAGTGGAGCAAGGGGTGGGGGATAAGAGGGGGAGGGGTGGGGAAAAGAGGGGTAGACAGTCAAGGATTTGACATTGTCGTAAGAGAAAGAACAGAAAGATAAGTGCTAGGTAGTCTGGGGGTGGAGCAACAAGAGATAGGATGATAGGGAAGGGAAGACAGAGGGAGAGGAGCTAGAGGGGGTGGAATGGTAGGTGGGAGGTGAGAGGTGGTAGAATGGTAAGTGGGGGTGGGACAGAGATGGAGAGTAGCAGGGAATGGAGGAATGGAGATAAGTGGGGAGGGTAGCAAGGGAGGAAAGAAGAGGAGGGAGAGGTGAAACAAAGCCGCAAGCCTAGGCAGAGCAGTCACAACAGCTGAGGTCAGTGAGGTGCTGGCACAGTTTACGTTTGAATGGGCCAAGCTTGTTTTCAGCTGAAATTTCAGGGGGGAGGTTGTTTAGCAGCAGGGGGGCCCTGGTGTGGAAAGCACGTTGAGCCTGGTTGGTGCAGCAGAATGGAATAACAAACATTGGTTTGGGGGAACTGAGCATGACTGCAAGCAACATTAAGGCATGAGTTGCAGGGGTTGTGAGGTTAAGACAAATTTTCTTAGTAGGCAGGTCTGGTAGGCAAGTCTACTATTTAGATTGTGCCAGTTGGATTGCTTGTAGAAATCACAGGTATGCGTATGCTTCCCTGCGCCAGTGAGAAGTCTACAGCATTTGTTAAGGGCTGTCTTGACCCATTTTAGGGTGGTATCAATGGCAGCCCCATAGAAGACAAGCCCATAATCAGTGAAGGGTAGGACTAAGGCAGTTATGGCTGCGTGCATAGCTTCTTTGGTAAGACATCAACGGTGATGGTAGAGGACCCCAATTCTTGAGTTCACTGATTTTGAGATGTGTTGAACATGTGAGCTGACAGACGTCATGCAATCAAGGGTAATACCAAGGTATTTAAACCCCTGCACTTGTTCAAGTGGCTATTCAAGTTCATTACGTATGGTAAAGTTTATGCACCTGTATTTGCTGTGACAACTAAATTAACAGGAGGGAGTTTCAGGAGGGACATGAGGAAATATTTATGAAAAAGGTGGTGGAACCTTGGAATAGTCTGTCAGCAAAGGTGGTGGGTGCCAACACAGTTGGGTATTCAAGCAGGCATGGGATAGAATGAAGGGAATAGTGGTTGCCTGGGATGACAGGTCCAGGGAGGAGAATAGGGATAGGACAGGGAGGGTTTGTACTCTGGAGGAATAATAGGTTCCAGAGAAGGTTCCAGGGATAAAAGAAACTTGGGCAGACTGGATGGATCTTTGGTCTCTTTCTGCTGTCGTTGTCTATGTTTCTGTATTTCTATATAACCTGTTTATAGAAGAAAATAGAAAAAAACAGGTTTGCTGTGAAGGAGGGGTATGTGTGATGGGTCTGAACTATCTTTTTGATAGTGAAAATATCCCTGAGAACTAGGAGTTTGTTAAAGATAAATTAACACTAAAGGCAGGAAGGGGTTAATGTTTTCCAGTTGAGGTTATAGTGCCACAGTAGTGGCACTATCATTAGGGTTGAGTAGGCAGTTTAATGTTAAACCTCAAATTTTTCATTTTAATAACTTTGCAATTGTTCCTCCAATTTACCTGAGATTTTGCATGCATGGTCTAGTACCATAGATCTCTTGATCTGGCAAGTTTCATTCCTGTCAGATGTGTGGTTGCGGAGCTGCAGAGTGCCACAAAGTGTGAAAAATCCTCGGTTTTTGACAAATTGTTTGCTTATCTCTACAGCCTGAATGATTTGTGGTTCTGGTCTGAAATTTTCAGGTATACGGGTACTCAGTCACCAAACTGCATTTTGAAGGTTTGGTGAAAAAATAATAATCTGTTCAAAAGTTATTAAACTTTTAAGTTTCCTATTATAGTCTATGGGAAAAATATATGTGCAGCACAAAAACCTTTGCTAAAGCCCCTTTTACTGCCATAAGTGGGTTTTGTACTTTTATGCTGCCGCCATCTTGTTTTCAGTTAGTGACAGCATAGAAATGCTGTAATTCAAAAAATACTGCCCCTTGGTAAACACCAACAGTTACCTAATTGGGACCCAAGGAATACAATCCTGGCATTACATTTGTAAAATAGTGGCCAGAAATATGTTTTGAGAGTTTTGTCCTTTGGTAGTGCTGCAAATTGTGGCAATTTTTACGAAACAGTGCCGCAGTTTTCATGCAACAAATGGCACTGTTTCACGAAAATTGTCACAAGTTGCGGCACTACCTCAATGGAAAAAAACCATTGATGCCAGTTAAACCCTCCAAAACCTTTTCTGGCCACTTTTGAGCCAAAATAATGTCAGAATCCTGTTCCCCCTTCCCCATTTAGGTAAACACATGTTGGTGCTTACCTAATAAAAGGAGTTTTTCTCCTTTTACATTCTCTAAGGGAGCCGAGTTATGAGTTATTTAATGAAATTGTTTCTGGTGATATCGGATGCCCAATCCCTGTGTCAGCCTCCCTGCCAGAGTGGAACACTGGGTAGCCCACTCCCAGTGGTCCAGAAATATTTTTGTTTCTTTAAAATGCTTCTGCTGACATCGGGGTGCCCAATCCCTGTGTCAGCAGTAGAAATCTGCCCCCTCCACCACCCGACCACTGTCGTACACTGGGGAGTCCACTCCCAGTGTACCAAAAAATGTGTTGTAAATTCCCTGGGACACTGTGTAGACCACTGCCAGTGTCCCCAGATATGTATTATATCCCCCAGTATGGTGGGACACTGGGGAGCCCACCCCCAGTGTCCCATTATATTGTTTTTTCCCTGTAAAAAAACAGAAAACAGTCTCCCAACATCTTTTTATTAAACCTGTAAAGAAGAAAACAATTCCTCATCATCCCTGTTGTCTCCCTTCCCCATCCTCACCCTCCCTCTGAGTATCCACCTCCCAGCACCCCCCTTACCCCATGCTTACCTCCAGAAGGTTGGTGGCTGCAATTTTCTCTCGACTGGGACACATCTACACTCTTTAAAGCAGAACCATGAACTGAAAAATCAAGGTAAGTGCCATATAATGGCTGTCAATGGCATTTTGAACTTATGTTGATATCTCTGCCATTTAATATTATTTTTACACCAAATTTTCAACCTGAGCTTTTTGGGACCCCACCTCATCAAGACTGCCACTGTTATTTTATTACTCAGTCCCGAAAAGTGATTTTGCAGTCACTGCATGGCATCACCTTTTGGGACTGAGTAGCAAAATGACAGTGCCAGTGTTCATGAGGTGGGGTCCCAAACAGCCCATGTTGAAAATTTGGTGCAAAAATACCAAAAAATTCCCGAGTTACTTGTGGTCATTGAAATGTTTCTACGCATGCTCAGAATGTCAGCAATTTTTATTGTTTTCACTCTAAATTTTCAACATTGCCATTTTTACACACCACCTCATGAATAGCACAGCTGTCATTTTTAACATCCTGCCCGAAATGTGATTTCACTGCTGTGGCACAGAATTTTATATATTTATTTATTGAAATGTTTCATTAGGAAGGCACACTGAGCAACAAGTCGCTCATCTCCTGGTGTGACCTTGGGGGGAAGGGGTACAATAGGAATGAGACAGTAAACATTCAAGTTACAAGATCAACATTAACATACAGTTGTAAGGCAGGTGTTACAAACAGTGTTACAACAGTGTTGCACATAATAGGTAGAAAGAGTGGACAATAATTAGTGCTGGGTTGATAAGTAAACAAGTGCTTACATGAAAGAAAAGGGGAAAAGGAGAGGGAGTGGGTGGAGTTGTGTCCCAAGAGATCCCTTCAGGATGTGAGGAACCCTGCAAGGGGACTGGGGGACCAGAGAGAAAGGGATAAGGCAGAGTCCCAGAAACACCCCTTCAGGATGTGGGGAACCCTGCAAGGGGGACTGTGGGGCTAGATAAAAAGGGGGATAAGGCTCTAGGGATTTGAAGAGGGGATGAGAGAGAAGGAGGAGGTGTAACTTAATGCTAGGAGGGGAATAGGACTTAACCCAAGAGAGGACCCTTCAGGATGAGGGGTACCCTGCAAGAGGATTGGGAAAGGTCAGTAGATAGGAATTAAGAGAGTGATAGGACAGGGAGGGAGGGAGAACTGAACCCTTGAAAGGAAGAGAATTCGCACATTTGGAGGGTATGGGGCCTACTCAATAGTCCATCAGGATGTATTGGACCCTGCTAGTAGTCATGGAAAGCCAAGATAGTGGCTAGATAGAATAGGGGAGATATGCTTAGGCTCAGTTTGACCCCTTCAGGATGCTGAGAACCCTGCAAGGGGACTGTGATGGCCAGGGAGATGGGTAGATGGGGGAGGGGAAGGAGAGGAGACAAGACTAGGCACAGTAGGAGCCCCTCAGGATGCTGAGAACCTTTAAGGGGGACTGGAAAGACTAGGGAGAAAGGTAGCTGGGGAAGGAGAAGGAAAGGAGACAACCCTAGGACCAGTAGGACTCCTTCAGGATGCTGAGAACCCTGCAAGGGGACTGCAAAGGCTAGGGAGAATAGGTAGAATGGGGAAGGGAAGGAGAGGAGACATGCCTAGATGCAGTAGGACCCCTTCAGGATGCTGAGAACCCTGTAAGAGGACTGCAAAGGCTAGGGGGACAGGTAGATGGTGGAGGTGGAAGAAGAGGAGATAAGCCTAGATGCAGCAAGACCCCTTCAGGATGCTAAGAACCCTGCAAGAGGACTGCAAGTCTAGGGAGATAGGAGGGATATGGGGGAAGGGAGTAGATGAGAGATACAAGCCCCTTGGGGTGGTAGGAGAGGGACCCATGGAGAGCATTTGGGGTCCCTTACATTCTGTGACAGATCAAGGGAGGCCAGTAAGGGGAAGCAATTTGGGGGAAGGGGAGAAGAGCTAGCAATTTGGGGTGTGGGGGTGCACAGGGTAAAATGAAGGTGATGTAGAGGGGTAGGGTTTGCCTAGGGCTTACAGGAGGGAAATAGGGAGGGACATGACAGGAGCAGCTAGGTGAAAGGTAATTATTGAGGGCAGAGCTGATGGAGTAGGCAGAGGATGAGTGCCAGATTTGAGGGGGGAAGGAATTCCAAATTTTGGGAGGCAGTGAGAGTAACTGGATTGGTTGATTTGGGTGGATCTGTGGGAGTCTACCAGGGTTCGGGTGTCAGTTCATCTAAGGGAATGGGAGGATTGGGGGGTGTTATACAGGAGGAGGTGAGGTAAGAAGGGAGCTCACTCAACCAGTGCTTAGAGGTGAATTTAGCACAGTGGGAGAGTCACCTATTTGTAAGAGAGGGGAAGGATAGAGCACGATAAAAGATCGCAGTGGTGGGTGCAAGGGGGGGCATCCCAGGCAAAGTGGCAGATGGAATTGAGGACTTAGGGGCAACACCATAGACTACATCGCAGTAGTCAAAATTGGGCAATATCATCTTCTGAACAAGTTCACACCTAGCCATAGGAAGGATGCAACTAAGGTTCCTGAACAGGGCACCATGCTTGGGGTGCAGTTATTTCTGGATGGTGTCAATATGTCCAGAGAAGTTTAGGTGTTGGTCTAACCAAACACCTAAGTACCTGAAGAAGGATGTGTCCTCAAGTAAAGTCCCATCAAGGGTGTGGAAAGTGGGTAGGGAGGGAAGCCTAGAGAGTCTCTGCCTTGTGCCAAAGGTCTTAGAGACAGTCTTCTTGGCATTGAGGAAAAGTTGATAGTTTGCAAACCAGAGCTGAACCTTGTGAAAGTCTTGCTGTAAGCTGGTTGTAGCCTCAGCAGGACAGGAGCCAGATGTATACAGAACTGTATCATTAGCATGCATATGTAAAGTGGAGAGGGTAGCAAAGAGAGGGAAGGTCACTTAAGAAGATGGAGAATAGGAGGGGCCCTAATACAGAGCCCTGGGGGATGCCAGTGCTAATCAGGATGGGAGGGGAAGTGGCATCCAAGATCTTAACTAAATGGGTTCTGACAATAAGGTAGGCCTTGAACCAGTTTGTGGCAGAGGGAGATAGGCCAGCTGCCGAGAGTGAGTCGAGGAGAAGGGAGTGAGAGACGGTGTCAAAGGCCTTGGCCAGGTCAACACAAATGACAGAGGTAATTTGGCCATTGTCCATCCCAGTTAGAATGGAGTCTGTGAGCCGTAGAAGAGAGGTGGTAGTTGAGTGTTTTTTTCCTGAAACCAGACTGGAAAGGGCAGAAAAAAGAGTTGTCAGATAGAAAAGAGGGGAGTAGGGAGAAGACAATGTGTTCTTGAAGGTTGCCAAGGGTAGGGAGGAGAGAAATGGAGTGATAGTTGCCAGGGGATGAGGGGGCACCCCCTTTGGGTAGAGGGAAGACCATTACATGTTTCCATGAAGAGGGGACTGAGGCAGTAAAAAATGAGAGATTTATGATTGTTGAGGGGGGTAGGAAATTGCTGAAGTGGAGAGGGAGAGGAGTTTTGGGTCAAGACCATCAGAGAAGGTACCTTTAGAGGGGTTGATGGTTTGGAGAGCACTTAGGGCATCATTTGGGGTTACAGTAGTGAAAGAGGAGGGGAGGCGGGAGGGTGGTGGAGGGACATGCTGGTAGAGGGTGGGAAGGGGGATGGGTAGGAGGGGAGGGATTTCAGTAGCTCAGTGGCACAGGAGGTATAGTAGGAGTTAAATTCTGCAGCTATGGCTGGTGGGTTCAACAATAGTGAACTATTTCCTTTAAGTACCAGGGGGGTGAGATGAGGGGGTAAATAGGCTCTGGACCACATTCCAGAACTTTGAAGGGGAGTTTATGTTGGTGATGAAGGCAGATTTGAAATATTCGGACTTGGCTAACCTTGTAACCCTGGTGCAAGTGTTTCAGAGTGTGCAGTAGTTCGCAAGGTCACTAGGATGCTGGGTAGCTTTATGATGCTTCCAGGTTCAATCTCTAGCCCTGAGGCAGGCCAGAAGCTCAGGGGTTATCCAAGTAAGGGGTTACCTCTGACTCTGGTTTGTTTGAGTGGGGCAAAGGTGCTCCAGTTTACAAGAAAGATTTCTTTGAAGTAGGCAAGGGCCTTATCAACTGAGGGGAGGGAGGTTAGAAAGGACCAGTCAGAAGTGGCAAGATTACTCAGGAGAGGTTCAAGGTCAAGAGACTTGAAAGAGCGTAGTTGTATGGTTATGTGTAGTGATTTAGTTCTGTGGACTTTCCTAACTATGAATATTGGGTTATGGCCACTGAGAGCATTGGGGAGGATGCCAGAAGTGATGATGCAGTGGGGGTGGGAGGTAAGGGCCCAGTCAAGTAGGGAGTGTTGTTGTGTCTTGTAGTTTGGGCTGGTGGGTTTGGAGATCAGTTGAGAGAGGTTTGGGGCTCTGATTTCATTTTTAGTTTTGGTAGTTTTAGGTGACAACCAATTTATATTGAAGTTGCCTAGGATGAATAATTCCCAGAGCGAGCAAGGAGAAATGGTGGCGGTTAGGAGGTCTGGTGCAACCAAAGGATGGACATTTGGGTGGCAGTATATGCTGGCTACCTAGATTGGGAGAGTGAAGGGGAGGGCACATGGTTAGCTAGGGCATCATGGGGCATAGGACTGAAGGATAAGTAGATGACGGAAAATTGGATGGAGGCTAGGACATAAATGGCCACACCTCCACCCCTGCCAGCATGGTCTTGCCTTAGCAGTGAGTAGCCAGGAATGCAGACCGAGTGGTCAGAGATAGTGCTCTTTAGCCAAGTTTCTGAGATGATTAGAATGTCTGGTTTTTGAGTGCACACCATGGTCTGAATCTGGGCTATTTTTTGCAACAAGCTGCGGGTGTTTAGATGTAAGATCTTTAAGCCCTTTGGGAGGGCTGAGAAAAGAGTGCAGGGGGAGGTAGTAAAAGAGGAACCACCAGAGGGGCTAGGGGCAATAGGGCCTGGATTGGGGTGGATATCCCCAGCGGAGAACAAGAGAAGAGCAAGTGTGAGAAAGTGGAGCTTAGGGGATTTTGAAAGGGCTGGCGAGGAGGTTGGGAGTTTTGAGGAGAAGGGAGTGGATGAGTGAGGAAGAAGAAGGTGGAGAACTGCAGTGAAAATGGACACTGTTATCAAAGCCACATGAGGAATAGAGGAAGAGTGAGACCATATTTCAAATATGGGGGAGGGAGTGATAGCATGGATGTGGGTAGGGGACTGGAGATAATAACTGATGGGGTGGGGGAATTATTAAGGATAGATGAGCAGTGAGCAAGTGGAGGTGGTAAAGAGAGGGTTATGAGCAGAAAAAGAGGGAGAGAAGAGAGTAGGGGATGCATTGTTCATAAAAGCAGAGAAATTAGTGAACAAATGATTTAGGTACAGGAAGAATTTGGGACCAGGGAGCACGGAGGGGGGCTGGTCAGATGGAGGGGGTAGCTGTAGTTTAGGAAGATATCTATATGAACAGGTAGTGATCACATTAGATAAAGACTGTGTCCCTCTAGTGGCAGTACAGTATAACTTGCTAATGGGAAAATGGTCAAAAAAAACAAAACAGGGTAGGCTGGCTAGTCAGCTAAAAGCCAGTCAGGGCATGGACTGAAAAATAGAAAAAGCCTGTTAGTGAACAGCCAAGGTGCTTGCAAGGGCCAGTGTCCAAATGTCCTGCTTGAAGAAGGCACACTAACCAATGGCAGTCCAGCGGTTTCCAGGGGAAATTAGTCAGTGGGAAATAGAGGTTTGGATTTCGGTAGGCAAGAAGAGCAACAGCAGATGTACCGGATTTTCTCTGTGGCGGGAGGCTGAGTACGGCTGATGGCTCCAAGGAGTGAGCCACGGCTGCAGGTCTGAAGGAGGGAGCCCAGACAAGGCAAGTTTCTGTGGAGGGGAAAAGGGAGAGAATTAAAAACGTTAAATGGCTGGAGGATTGGCCACTGGTTAAGTGGTGGGTGGGACTAGTAATGCGGGGGCGGGGGGTGGAGTTTGAAAACAAAAGGGAGCAGTAAATGGGTGTCTGTATCTAGGTGCCAGAATCCTGAATAGCAAAATAAAATACAATTTAGGTGAGGTAGGGAGAAGGAAGGGGGAGAGACATTAAGCAGAGTGCAAGGTAGTGAGTGGGTGGGGGATTGGAGCTGAGAAGAAGAGATTTGAGAGGCTAGAGCAGAGGGGATGAAAGGAATACAATAGGCAAATTTTAGCACTTTTAGCAATATAGTCACAGAATACTAGCATACGCACAGAAACAGTGCAGTATAAACCCACAGCAATTTAGCAAAATAACCCACAAGCAGAAATAAAAAACAGTACCCTGCATAAAACACTTTTACCCACAATAGTTTGGAAACTTCCACATTTGCCCACATAGTCTGGAAACATGCAGATCCGGATATAAGGAGGTTGAGCAGTACAGGGTAGGCTGGCTAGCCAGCTAAAAGCCAGTCAGGGCACAAACGGAAAAATAGCAAAAGCCTGTCAGAGAACAGCCAAGGTGCTTGCAAGTGCCAGTGTCCAAATGTCCCACTAGAAGAAGGAACGCTAACCAATGGCAATCCAGCGGTTTCCAGGGAAAATTAGCCAGTGGGAAACAGGTTTGGATCCGAGTAGGCAAGAAGAACAACAGCGGGTGTACCCTGATTTTCTCTGTGGCAGGAGGCTAGGTATGGCTGATGGCTCCAAGGAGTGAGCCATGGCTGCAGGTCTGGAGGAGGGAGCCCAGTCAAGGGCAAGTTTCTGATTTTCTCTGTGGCAGGAGGCTGAGTACAACTGATGGCTTCAAGGAGCATTCACAGCCGCAGGTCTGGAGGATGGAGCCCAGTCAAGAATGGCATACACACTGTGTGAAATCACCGTTCAGGGCTGATTAATGAAATGACAGTCCCCCAGTTCATGAGGTGAGGTCCCCAAAAGGCCAAGTTGAAAATTTGGTGACACAATTCCTAGAAATGCCCGAGTTACATGCATCCATTGCATTTATTCTACTCATGTGTGTAACTTTCCTAATTTTCAATCTTTTGATGCCAAATTTGCAGCATAGCCATTTCTTCACACCACCTCATGAACAGTACAGCTGACATTTTACACATCCTGACTGAAATGTGTTTTTGCACCTGTGGTACAGAATGGCATTGCAGTTGCTCATAATTACATTTTGCCTTGCTTTTCACAATGTCTCTGCACCAGAGTACATGAGGTGGGGTAATATGATGGCCATGCTGAAAATTTGATCACTGTTCTTTCACACATTGAAGTGCAGGGCCCTGCACTTCCACATCTACATACATATGAACATCTACGGAGGAATTAGAGCCCTGGGTCCTTCGGACCCTGCGAGCCCACAGTACAATAAGGATACTATTATACTTTCTCACAAAGAAGCAAAATTCATTGCAAAAAACTCCATTAATGCATCAGTTAGAATTTCTATTACAGCAACAAATGTCTGGAAATTTAGTGTTAGGGATACCAACCCTACCACCCCACCCCTACATCCCCACCCTCCACACACCAACAGGCATCGGGGTGTGCCTTGGGATAATTGGGCCTAACTCTCACCCCATTCTCCTATACTGTAGCATCTCAGCATGTTTACACATGGAATGGGTTAAGAGTTAGGGCTGACTTCCTCAAGGCACACCCGATGCCTGTTGGTGTGTGGAGGGTAGGGGTGTGGGGGTGGGGTGGTAGGGTTGGTAATCCTAACACTGAATTTCCAGACTTTTGTCACTGTAATAGAAACCCTAACTTATGCATTAACGGAGTTTTTTGCAATATATATACATATATATATATATTACTATGGCACTATAGTTAGGGTTGAGTAAGCACTTTAATGTTAAACCTCAAATTTTACACCTTAATAACTTTGTCACCATATAACAGATTTGCCTGCAATTTTGCATGTGTGGTGCAGGACCATCGATCTCTGGATCTGGCAAGTTTCATTATGGTCGGCTCTATGGTTGTGAAGCTGCACAACACCAAAAAATTCAACAAAAATAGACTTTTTTCATGTTTCTTTGCTCATGCCCACAGCCCACATTATTTGTCTGTTTGGTTTAAAATCTCAGGGAAGATGTAGTCTGGGTTACCGATGTGCCTTTTGAAGATTTGGTGTAAAAATATTAAACTGTTCAAAAGTTATTCAAAAAAACTAATTTCCCATTATAGTCAATGGGGAAAAAACATAAGTGTGCTGCCACCATCTTGTTTTCCCTAACACCACATTTCCATGCTTTTGTTGCTGTGCTATGAACCCTAACTGATGCATTAATGGATTTATTTGGCATGAATATTTATTATAGGGGCGCAGTCGTGCCCCTATATTTAGGGTTGAGCAGACACGTCAATGTTAAATTCAAAATTTTGCACTCTAACAACTTTGTAACTATTGAACGGAGTTGCATGAAATGTGGTATGTTCCTTTCTGTGATGTAAATCTCTTGAGCTGGTAAATTTTGTTCTGGTTGAATGTGTGGTCTCCAAGTTACAGAGAGGTGAAGAAACATGTTTTTACCCAGTGACTTTGCTGGGATTTTTCTTTGAACTTGTCTACAGCATAAAGGGTTTGTTTGTTTGATATGAAATTTTCAGGACAGAAAGGGACTATGCCACACATGTGCCTTTTGCTAGTCTGGTGAAAAAACAATACGTCGTTTTTAAGTTATTGCACTTAAAAAATTTGAAAAAATAATTTCTGAGCATGCTCAGTAGGCAGTTCAGTATAGCTGTATGATAAAAAAGAGGAATCCTGCATTGCATGAGAAAATTCCTCTTTCATATGGCCACCATCTTGTTTCCAGTTTGCCTGAAATTCAAATTTGGAAACCTCCCAAAATTATATTCTGGGGAAGAACCAACCCACGTAGCTTGCTTATTGTGACCCCCAGTTGCTTTCTGCACTTTTCTGTTAGGAAAATGCCGTTAAAATGTGTGTTATACATTTAAATTATTTGTTCATATCGGCACCGTACAAAGTAGGATCTTAGTTCACATGACAAGATACGAACTAGGATCCTACTTCATGAGTCATACGACATAGGATCTTAGTTCGTATCTCATCATACAAACTAAGATCCTACTTCGTATGACTCTGATACAAAGAATTTGAATGTGGATATCTCAAACAGTTTTTGGTATTTTCTCACCAAATTTTCAACACATGCATTTTGGGACCCTATCTCATGAACACTGTCATTGTCATTTTATTACTTGGTCCCAAAAAGCGATTTCATAGTTGCTGTGTGGAACCACCTTTTGTGACTGACTAATGAAATGACAGTCCCAGTGTTCATGAGGGGAGGTCTTAAAAAGCCCACGTTGAAACTTTGATGCAAAAAAATCAAAAAAATAGCCACGTTACAAGTGTGTGTTGTGCAGTTTCTACGTACACTCTTAACATCACCAATTTTTAATATTTTCACTCCAAATTTTCACTATTGCCATTTCTTTACACCTCCTCATGGACAGTACAGCTGTCACTTCTCACATCCTGCCCAAAATGTGTTTTCACACCTCTGGCTCAGAAGGGCGTGGTCGCTGCACAAAATCAACTTTTGGGATGGATTAAAAAAAATCACAGTGCCAGTGTTCATGAGAGGATTTCCCAAAAAGACCATGTTGAAAATTTGATTAAAAAATTCACAAAAATGGCCACATTACAAGTGTGCATTGTGCATTTTCTTTGTGCTCTCTTAACATTGCCAGTTTTTCATATTTTCCCTCCAAATTTTCAACATTACCTTTTTCCACACCTCCTCATGAACAGTATACAGCTATAATTTTTCACGTCCTGCCCAAAGCATGATTTCACACCTGTGGAGCAGAATGGCACATTCACTGTGCAAACTAAACTTTCTGGAGAGATTAACGAAATGACAGTGACATTGTTCATGAGGTGGGGTCTCCAAAATGCCATGTTGAAAATTGGGTGAAAAAAATACTGTAAATGCCGGTGTTACGTGCGTCCGTTGAATTGTGGTGCCTATGGTGCCTTTTGGCACCTGTATCTCAAAAACTATTTAAGATACAGATTTTTCACTCTCCACAGCTTGGACTAAGCACCTGTGGTGTTTCAAAGTCATGATTACAACTGCAGTGGATTTTTTTCCATAGTTGCTACAGTTATTGAGATATTGCCAAATTTGTGTTAAAAGGCTTACTTTTCATGGCTATTGGGCTGTGGTATGTCCATACATATGTGTAAGTTGGAGTGCAGGGCTCAGAGGGCCCACACTCCTACTTATGCATGTCATAATTCAACAATGGGTAGCTTGAGTGGAGCACAGGGCCCAGAAGGCCCGGGCTCCCACAACCACATACCAGTTACATTACACTTTCTCAAAAAGAAGGGAAATTCATTGCAAAAAACTATGTTACTGCATCAGTTAGGGTTTTTATTAAAGTGTAAAAAGCTGGGAAAGTCAACATTAGGGTTACCAACCCTACCACCCACCCACCCCTCCCTCCACACACCAATAGCGATCGAGGTGTGCCTTGGAGTTATGGGCCTAACTCTCACCCATTCTCCTATACTGTACCATCTCATCTTGTTTACACATGGAATAGGGTGAGAGTTGGGCCAAAAATCCAAGGCACACCCTGATGCCTGTTGCTGCATGGAGGTGGTGGGTGGTAGGGTTAGTAACCTTAATGTTAATTTTTCAGGTTTTTATACTTTAATAAAACCCTAGCTGATGCATTAACTGAGTTTTTTGCCATGGATATATATATATATATATATATATATATATATATATATATATACAGTATATATATATTAGAGGCAAAAACTCCATTTAATGTATCAGTTAGGGTTGTTCCACAGTGACAAAAGTGAGGAAATTTGGTGTTAGGGTTCAAAACCCCCTCTTGGACCCCCATCCCACCCCCCAACTGGCATTGGGGTGTGCATTGGGGTCATCGGCCCTAACTCTCACCCCATCACATGTGTAAAGAAGCAGAGGTATAGGAGAAGGCGGTGAGAGTTAGGACTGAACACCCCAATGTGCACCACAATGCCAGTTGGGGGGTGGGCTGGGGGGTCCAAGGGAGGTTTTCAACCCTAACACCAAATTTTCTCACTTTTGTCACTGTGGAACAACCCTAACTGATGCATTAAAAGGAGTTTTTTGCCTCTAATTTCCCTTCTTTGAGAATGATAACCAGAAATTGTGAATGTAATGTAGTTGTTGGAGCGGCCCTTCAGGCTTCTACACTCACTACGTGATGTCTTGTGACATAGTAACAGGAACAGCAATGCAAACAGAAGTGCTAACAGTGGTGCACATGGTAACACAAGCGCAAATGAGAACAGAAAGGGTAACGCACACGGTGGCATAGACGGGAACGGTCCGCCACGTGATGTCTTGTCACATAGTAACATGGTGCCCACAAACAGAAATGGCAATGGGCATGGTGATGCAAAGCGTAACAGAAAGAGAAACAGTACTGTAGACATAAATGGCAAGAAAATTACGTAAACACAAGCGCAAATGGAAGCGCGAAGGATAATGCACATGGTGGCGTAGATGTGAACGGTAATTGAGATGGGTAAGGAACCACAAGCGGAAAGGGCAACGGTAACAGTAATGTAAGCACACAGGCTGGTTTTCCCCAAAAGCTGCATAGAGAAAGACAGTGAGTACAAAGAATGTATGCATAATAATGGGTCTCGGAGCAGAAAACGAGGAGTTGGAATACTAAATTGCTTATATCTCAGGAACCGTACGACGTAGGAAAAAAATTTTAAAGTCATATGATTTATGACTTTCCTGGATAGTTTTGTACTCAGCTCCCTAGCAGCGGGCTAAGCATTTTTCTGACAAAAAGTCCGTATCTGGTACCGTTTCCGAGATATGGGCCCTGAAAGGCGCGGCGAATGCCGTAATGTTATCCTATGGGAAAAAAGAGAAGTTTGGAGTGCCATAACTTTGGCTCCCTGTAATATTTTTTCACCACACCACTAAAAGGCTCATCTTTTGGATGTTGGCTGTCTTCCCTCCAAAGTTCAGCCCAAAAGACCATGCCGTTATTTTGCAGCAGGGCGCCAAAGGATTGCTGCAATGCGTCGGATGCCATAATGTTATCCTATGGGAAAAAGAGTCAACTTTGGAGTGCCGTAACTTTGCCACCATGTAATATTTTTTCAACACAACACTGAAAGGTACATCTGGGGATGTTGGTTGCGTTCCCTTCAAATTTCAGGCCAAAGCACCAAATCGTTCTTTTGCAACAGGGTGCCAAAGAATTGCTGTCATTTTCCCACAGCCTAGGAAAGTACTGTCGCAATTTGAGAAAACTTTCACAAAATCATTCGACAGTGTCGCAAGTGCAACAGTACTTTGCGAAAGTACTTTTTCCAGAAATTTGGAAAACATATTTCTGGGGTGTTTTACTCCAAAATAAAGGCGTGGCTAGCATCCTCAGGGCCCTACTAGGTGAATACAAAAATAATTAGGTTGCTAGAGGGTCCCAATTTTAAATGCCAAGCATTTTTCTGATCACTAACTGAAAACAAATGGTGGATTTGCGACAGTAAAAGGGCCATTTTTGACAGTAAAAAGTGCATTTGCAACACTGTCGAACTTTTTGTTAACTTTTCCTATTGACTTATAATGGGAAATTGTTTTTTGAATAACTTTTGAACCGCTTAATATTTTTTCATGAACTCTTCAAAAGACACATCGGGGACCCCAACTGCATGTTTCCTGAAGATTTTGGACTGGTCACGTAAACTGTGCGACCTGTAGGCAAGACCGTTGAATTCCAGAAAAAGCGTAAACGCATGTGCAGATCATGCTTAATAACTCCACAGCCATGTATCTGACTGGTACAAAACTTGGCAGATCCCAAGGTGTATGGGTCTTGATCATGTATTCCAAATTTCAGGCAAATCTGTCTAACGGTTACAAAGTTATTAAGGTGCAAAATTTTGAGTTTAACATGTAAATGGCTCCTCAACCTTAACTATAGTTACTACCGTGCTACCATAATATATATATGTATAGATATATATATTCATGGCAAAGAACTCTGTTACTGCATCAGTTAGGGTTTATAGCACTTCAATAAAAGCATGGAAATGTGGTGTTAGGGTTACCATCCCTACCACCCCACCCTCTTCATACTAGCAGGCATCAGGGTGTGCATTGGGGTCATTGGCCTAACTCTCACCTGATTCCATGTGTAAACAAGCTGAGGTGGTGCAGTATAGAAGAATGGGGTGATTGGCATGATGACCCCAACACACACCCTGATGCCTGTTGGTGTGTGGAAGGTGGGGGTGGTAACCCTAACACCACATTTCCAAGCTTTTGTCACTGTGCTATGAACCCTAACTGATGCATTAATGGAGTTTTTTGCCATGAATTTCCCTTCTTTTACAGAAAGTATAATGTAACTGGTAAGTGGTATGTGTTAGTGGGAGTGCAGACCCTCCGGGCCCTGTGTGCCCTTCATATTGTCCATTTTTTGTGTAATGGGATGCGTCTGTGGGAGTGTGGGCCCTCTGGGCCCTGTGCTCCCACTTACACATAAGTACGGAGCCATACAGCAGCCCTATAGGGCAGGGAACCCTTGTAACACTAATTTGCCAATATATCAGCAACTGTAGCAGCTAGGGAAAAAATTCTAGTGATGTTGTGATCATGACAGTGAGTACTCCACAGAAGATAAATTGACCAAATCCATATCTTGCATCATTTACAAGATATGGCCACTGAAATACATTAAAAAGGCACCCTTGGAACCCTTGGAACATGTTTTTGCCAATATCTCTGTAACCGTTGCAAGTAGGAAATAATTTCACTGCTGGTGTAATCTATGATTTCCAAAATTGTTTCTGCAGATTAGTTCACCTATAGTCGAACTAAGCTGTGGGTTGTGAAAACTCCATATCTCACTTTATTTTCAAGATGCCGGTGCCAAAAGGTGTAACGGATTTCACCTATGGGAAATTTCTCAGCTTTGGAATGCAGTAACTTTGGGCCCATTAAATGTTATGGCATCAAGCCACTAAAAGGCACATCTGTGGGACCGGGGCTTGCCACCCTGCAAATTTCAGCCCAAAAGACCCAACCATTTTGTTGCAGGAGGATGGCAAAGATCTGCAGTTTTTTGGGCAATGTTCTTTTGCAAATCAAGAAAGTTTCACAAAAAACAGCACAAAATGTTCACATTTGCAAAATTTTCACTGACGTTTTCCCCATGATTTGCGAAAGTACTGAGGCTCTGAGTTTGAAAACAGCATTTCTGGTGGGTTTTACACCCCAAAAAGATAGGACTGGCATCCTCAAGACCCGATTAGGTAAACCCAACAGTGAGTGTTTACCTAGAGGGTCCCAAATTTAAATGCATTCATTTTTCTCGCTTGTTGTCTGAAAACAACATGGCGGCAGCATGAAAGTAAAAGGGCCATTTGTGAAAGGAAAAAAATATACTTGAGACACTTCCATGAGACTCATATATTTTTTCCTCTTGACTATAATGGGAAACTTGTTTTTTAAATAACTTTTGAACAGTTTCATATTTTTACACCAGTTCTTCGAAAGGTACATCGGTGTCCTATTCTGCATCTTCCTGGAAGATTTCAGACCGAACAAACAAATTGGGTTGGCTGTGGGCTCGAGCAAAGAAATGAGCAAAAAGTCTGATTTGTTTTGCATTTTTTGGTGTTCTGCAACTCCGCAACCATACATCCAACCATAGCACAACTTGCCAGATCCAGAGAAGTATGGTACCAGACTGCACATGCAAAATTGCAGGCAAATCCGTCATATGGTGGCAAAGTTATCAAGGTACAAAATTTGAGGTTTAACATTAAAGTGCTTACTCATCCCTAACTATAGTGCCACTACTGGGGCACTATTTTATATATATATATATATATATGTGTGTGTGTATATACATAATAGTGAATGGTAGCGCCACTATAGTTAGGGTTGCACAGCCACTTGTATGTTAAAGCCAAAACTTTAATAACTTTGCAACCATTTGTCCGATTTCCCTGAAATTGTGCATGTGCCATCTGATACAACAGATCTCCTGGTTCTGGCAAGTTTTGTTCAGGTTGAATGTGCAGTTGCAGAGCTGCAGAGTGCCAAATTCTTTGCTCAAGGCTATTGCTCAAATGATTTGGGGGTCTGGTCTGAAATTTTCAGGGTGTATGGGTTCTGGGTTTCTGACATGCCTTTTGAAGGTTTGGTAAAAAATATATTAATCCATTCAAAAGTTATTAAAGTTTAAATTTTCCATTATAGCCTATGGGAAAAAAATGTATGTCCAACTCAAAAGCACTTTTTGCTTTCACTAAAGCACTTGTGACTGCTGCAAATGGGTTTTGTACTTTCATAATGCTGCCATCTTGTTTTCAGTTAGCAGCGGCTAAAAAACGCTGTAATTCAAAAAATACTGTCCCTTGGTAAACACCAACAGTTGTGTTTACCTAATCAGGGCCTGAGGAACAATATTCTGAGATTAATTTTTAAAAATAGTGCTTGGAAATATGTTTTTTCAATTTTGTTGTCTAAACTTTTGCACATTTGCGAAAGTACTTTTGCGAAACTTTTGCAATTTGATAAACTTTCGCAAATGCACTTTTGCAAATTTGCAAAAGCTTTCATGAAACTTTTACAAAATTTTGTGAAAGCTTCAGAAATTTGTGAAAGTCCCGCCCCCCACAATAAAAACAGTTTCTTTGCCACTTCATAGCAAAAAATTGGTTAGGACTTTAGGGCTGAAATTTGCATGCTAGGAAGGGCTTGCACCACAGCTGTGCCTTTTTCCAGTTTGGTGCAAAATATTTGCATTGGTTCCATAGTTAAAACATTCTGAAGTTTCAAAATTTCCCATAGAATAATATTGTGGTGGCTGGGGTACCTTTTGCCAGTTATATTTCAAAAAGGTTTTGAGATATGGATTTTTGTCTAAGCGCATCTTAGTAGATTTCTAGGTGTACTAAGCATGCATGCAGGTTGCCAGGTCATAACCGCATATGGTTAACATTACACTTTCTCAAAAATAAGGAAAATTCAGTGCAAGAAACTCAGTTAATGCATCAGTTAGTGATTCTATTACAGCAACAAAAATGTGGAAATTTGATGTTAGGGTTACCAACCCTACCACCCCAACCCCCAAATCTCCAC
Organism: Neoceratodus forsteri; assembly: GCA_016271365.2. Classification (NCBI taxonomy): domain Eukaryota; kingdom Metazoa; phylum Chordata; order Ceratodontiformes; family Ceratodontidae; genus Neoceratodus; species Neoceratodus forsteri. The sequence goes on along the minus strand of CM057452.1, from coordinate 477,914,709 downwards.
ACATCAACAGACATTGGTGTGTGCTTTGTGGTTGTTGGGCCTAAATCTCACCCCAGTCTCCTATACTGTACCATCTCAGCTTCCTAACAAATGAAATGGGGTGAGAGTTAGGGCCAGTGACCCCAATGCACTCCCCGACACTTGTTGGTGTGGCGGTTTGGGGGTGGGGTGGTAGAGTTGGTAATCCCAACATCAAATTTCCAGACTTTCGTCACTGTGATAGAAATCCTAACTGATGCATTAACAGACTTTTTTGCAATGAATATATATATATATATAGTATATATATATATATATATATATATATATATACATATACATATGTATGTTGCAAAAACTTTGTTAATGCTCCAGTTAGGGTCAAAGTGGCAGAAGTTTGGAAATGAGGCATCAGGGTTTCCTAACACCACACTCTCCCAAACCAGACAGGAGAGCAGGTGTGGGGTGTGCCTTGGGCTTCTCAAGCCTAACACTCACCCCATTCCATCTGTAAATAAGGTCAGATGTGAAGACTTTATGAGAATTGGGTGAGCGTTAGGCTTGAGAAGCCCAAGGCACACTCTACACCTTCTCTCCTGCCTGGTTTGGGAGGGTGGGGTGTTAGGGAAACCCTAACACCTCATTTCCCACCTTTTGCCACTTTGACCCTAACTGGAGCATTAATAAAGTTTTTTGCAACTTATTTCCTTACTTTTTGAGATAGCATGAACGTATCTTTATTTTACTGTATGAGCATAGGGTCCAAAGGACCCTGTACTCCCTGTCCTCTAGATGCATATATGTATGTAGATGTGGAAGCACAGGGACCTCCAGGCCCTGTGCTTCCATTTATAGGGCAACAGTGACCAAATTGTCAGCATAGGCACCTTATTACCCCACCTCATGTACCTGGTACAGAAAAATACTCAAATCCTCGCCAAAATGTAAGTCTGCGCAACTGCAATGCCATTCTGCACCACAGGTGTGAAAACACATTTTGGCCAGGATTTGAAAAATAGATAGAAAGCTAGATAGATGATAGATAGATAGATAGATAGATAGATAGATAGATAGATAGATAGACAGACAGACAGACAGACAGACAGATAGATAGATAGATACTTTATTTATATAGCGCTCCTTTCCAAGGACTCAGAGCGCTGCACAATCAATACAATACAACATTTTATAAATATACAAAAATACAATTAAAATCAGCAGTAATATCCAATCAAGGCATAAATGACAACTTTGACATACAAGAGGTGGGGTAATAAGAAGATTATGTTGAAATCTGGGGTCAAACTATTTAAAATTTCCAAATTTACAAGCTGGAGTAGTGAGATTGCAACAAAGGGTCATGACTTTGGCATTGTTTCATATGTTGACCCTGAATTTTCAACATAATCTTCTTCTGACCCCACCTCATAAACCCCATAAGTAAAAATGACTAGATTCATGCCAAAATGCCAATCTGTGCAACAGATGCAAAAACACATTTTGGACAGGATGTGAAAAATGACAGCTGTGCTGTCCATGAGGTGGTGTAAAAAAATTGCTATGCTGAAAATTTGTACTCAAAATATTGAAAATTACCAACGTTATGCGTATGTGTTGAAAAATTTCAATGATTGATTATTTTGAAGAACTGTTTCACCAAATTTTCAACATGGCCTTTTTAGGATGCTATCTCATGAACTCTGGCTCTGTCATTCCATTAATTGGGTCCAAAAGGTGATTTTTGCACAGCGACCACAAAATCACCTTCTGGGCCTGATTAATGAAATGACAGTTGCAGTGTTCTTGAGGTGTGGTTCCCAAAAAGGCCAATTTGAAAATCTGGTATAAAACACCTAAAAATGGCAAAGTTATGAACATAAGTTCAAAACGCCATTGAAATATGTTATACGGCACTTACCTTTATTCCTCAGTTTGTGGTTAGGCTTTGAAGAGTGCAGACATATCCTGATCCACAGAAGATGACAGCCTATGACCTCCAGTGGTAAGTATAGGGTAAGGGGGTGTGGTGAAGTGGGTGCTCAGTGGGAGGGTCAGGATGGGGGAGGGAGACGTCGGGGATGATGAGAGACTGTTTTCTTTTTTTCAGGCTTACAAAAAAAAGACATCGGGGACAAGTCTCTTTTTTACAGGTATAAAATAAATTGTGCTACTCCTGGTTAAACAACTAAAAAAAGAAAAAGATTATTTCAGGACACTGGGGGTGGGATCTCCAGTGTCCTAAAGTGCTGGCTAGTGGGGCTTGAAAATGCCAACACAGGGATTGGGCAGCCAGATGTCGGCTAATTTAAAACAACAGGTTGTGGGAGGTCAACACCAAAAGTACAACCAACCTAAAACACTGTATCCTCTTTTCTGCTGATCTTATCACAATTCTTAGACCTATTATTAAGCGATCACTATTAATCCCTGCATGTATTTTTTCCATTTTAAATCGTAAATGATGGTATCCCACCTTAAAGATCAATGGCAAATGTTATTATTGGGTAAGTAAGATGGCAGTGTACATAGGGGAAGTATGGGTCCCTTTTCATAGTTAGTAATCTTTTAGTCTGTCTAAGCAATATGTTGGCTGTACTCCAATGTTTATTTTTGGAGCATAATTTAGTCATGCTTTGCCCGCCTTCAGCCGCAAGAATACCTAATGATGCAAAACATGTTTTTGTTTTACATCATCAGCCCAAGCGCAGAGGCAAACATCCTCACATGTGCTCAGTCAGCCTACAACCTATTGTGAGACACCTGGTAAAATTTGGATGAAGTTTATTTCAAGAACCTGTTCAGCATGTTTAGTGAAGAAACTGAGGAATCAGCATGCAGTGTAACCCATAATCAGTTACCTCGTTTACAAGTGCATCCTTTTCTTATATGGACGAACGTCGATTATTAATTGGGTAATAGTGCTGTTCCATCTACATGCAGCGCTGTACCCGGTTGAGAGTTCCACTCATGTTTACATGGCCAGTTGCATTTCAAATGAGGAAGGGGGAGTGACAGATTAGTGTTCATGCACCTGGTTGTTGTGTACAGTCTCTAGGAAGCAGGTTGTGTTGCTGTGAGAGATGTTCCCCTCAGGATATTTTGTCAGACATTTGTTTTTTCTTCTGGCTGCAGTATTGAATGACATAAGTGAAACTGAACTGCAGCTGGTGCTGCATTTGTTAAGAAATCAGAGGGAGCTTTTTGAGAGGCAGCTAATGGAAGCTGGTGATGCAGAAATACAGTCATATTTAGCAAGTCATATTTGGTAAATGTATTTAACAAACTCCACAAGGCAAGTTAGTCAATCATGCTGTGTCAAGCACTGAAGTGGTATATGGTGGGAGTCAATAGCTGAGCATCATTTTGCTGAAAATGATTGGCTCAAGAACTTCTGGATGTCATGCTCACCATTTGAAGAGCTGTGTCATGATGTAAATGCTTTTATGAGCCCTGTGTCTTATTCTGTGTGGGAACAGGTGTCATTACATAAAACGCATGGGGATAGTGCTATATAAGCTGGCCAGCTGTGCTGAATACCAGGTGGTTGCCAATCAGTTTGGCATGCACAAAAGCACTGTTTGCAAGTTTGTGCACATGTTCTGCTATGGTGTTGTTAAGTATATAAGCCCCCATTTAATAAAAATGCTTATGGAGGAAGAGGCGTCTATCATTGCAGAGTGATTAGGGAATGCTTGCAGACTTCCTCAGATGATGGGCTGTATTGTTGGCACTCACATACTTGTTCTGGCTCCCAAAGATGGTTATAGAGACTTTATTAACAGAAAGGGATGGGCATCATATGTCCTACAGGCTGTTGTGGACGATCAGTGCTGGTGAGTATATGTTTCCAAACAAAAAAATAAATCAAAATTAGGCCTGCCAATGGCACAGAGAACTGAGGTGCTGGATGCCTTACCTCATGCCATGCCAGAGATCCCAGGTTCAGGAACAACCTCAGGTTATCAGGGAGCCAGTGCTGGGGTGGGGGAGTGGGACTGAGCAGCCGAAGGCAGCTCTCCCCTCCCTAGGTGGTTGTCTGCCCCCCCCCATAGTTCTGCTCCCATTGGGTGGAGGTCCAGTGGGAAGCATAGGCAGGAGGGAGTGGCAGTGATGGCAGGGGTGGGGCAGAAGGGGCTAGTATCTCGCATGCATGTGCACCTCCATGAACACGCAGACATGTGTCTGCTGAGGTCCCGAGTTTGGGGAGAAAAACTAGAAAAACTGCAAAAATTGCTAATTAAAAAAAAATAAATATAAATTGAAATGAAAATATGTGTAACCCCTGTTCCTCTCTCTAATTTAGGTATGTACCAGTGGTTCTTTTTATGAATGACGGGTCTTTGCTTTGCTCCTGTCCTAGCCCCGATTGTGCATCTAGTAGCTGGTAAATCACTGAGAGGGAAAGCATCTCACTTGTAGATTGAGGTGTTACTTTACAGGTTGCACCCCTCCCCAAATCCCATGTCTAGCGGGTACAGTGATGTTACAGTTCGCAGAGAAGGGCTGAGGGCACCAGCACCTGCCAATGCAATGTACAGCCATCTAGCAAGTTTATAAACACAGTACCTTATTGTAAATGAGATCCACTTGAGACAGCATGAGCTCTGTCTTGTGTGCAGGCAGTTGTTAACTATGGGAAAACAATTTCTCAAAGTCCCTCTCCTTCTCCTCCAGATGGAGTGTGGTAGTTATCACTTGGTGCACATACTTTTTCATGGGGCTACATGATGGTACCTGATCTGAGCATAGTCCAACCTCTTATAGCCACCCCCCTGCCTTCACCAGTCTATGGAAAGTGTACATACCGGTCAGAAGCATCCATCCTTGGGCACTCTGTCCCCCTTACAGCTATCCTTCCACCAGTGTAAACAGTGGACATGAATTACAGCTGTGTCCAGCTTGCTACTTTGGTCCTCCATGACCAGGAGACTGCTACTCCCTGATCTGGGACTGCATGATAGCCACAATATATCTCCGTTCTTGAGCCATTCAGGCTCCTCCATCCTCACTCTCCTCACTGATGCTGCACTCCATGTGTGTCCGCCTGACCAGTTGGCTAGTGGAGCTTCCTCATCTCTTTTGTGACCAGGTGCAATCTCCCCAGACCGGACCCAGCCCTCACTGACCCCAACCAGTGACCCAATCTCCGATCAGCCTGCAAGCAGATCTCAGTGCTCCTCACAGTTCAGCGGCTCCCAATGGACTGGCCCATTGAAAACCACCTTTACATCAGTTGGCACTCAATCTCCTGGTGCATGGTTCCATGTCTCTGACCCTTGGCAGACCTTGCACTCCACCATTTCTACCAAATGGGGCATCATTAATAAACCACACACACACACACACAAATTGGCATGGTGGATACATAATGAAAAAAGGAGTACAGGAAAATGTTTAATGTTAGTATAGAAATTGCAAATATATGTATGCTCGTCGATTCACAATTTCAGAATATGTGCATTACACAGCCATTACATGGTCAGTTAAGGATACAGAATATGTTGAAAAGAGGTTTTGGAAGAGAATGTATTCCTCTTTGCAAATGACAAAGATCTGCAATGATGTTGAAAATCCAGGGTTGGTGTATAGCATAAGAATGGACTTAGGCAAGTAGGAGTGGTGGTCAGTATTGTTTCAGCTGTAATTCAGCACAAAGATGTGCTAAATCATTAATTTACTGAACCAACACACAGGGCGGCAGTACACGATCATGTGTGCATGGGAGGTAAAAGCAGCAATCAAATGGGAAAGGGACCTGTGTGGTGGTCATAACAGGGGACCTAAAGGTAGCCAAGCAATGTGTGAAGGCAGTGAGGAAAGTCAGTGGGATGCTATGATGCATAGGAAGAGGTATAACCAACAGAAATCTGGAGGTGGCAAAGCCACTGTACAGACAGATTAAGATACCTCATCTGGTGTACTGTGTAAAATTATGGAGACCACATCTCTGGAATTTCATTGGCATTGTAGAGGCAGTCTAGAGTAGGGCAGTGAAATTTGTGCAAGAACTTTGCAAGAAACCATACGAGGAGACACTGAGGGGTCTCAATATGTATACACCTGAGGAAAGAAGGGAGAGGTTGGATATGATATAAACATTCAAGTACATAGAGGTAATTATCACAGTTCTGGATTGTATCCAATTTCAGAAAATTAGAGGGGCAAGAACAAGCTGCCACAACATGAGACTTGAGGTGACAATACTCAGGAGCAATGTGAGGGAGTATTTTTACTCAGAAAGAGTGGTGTATTCATGGAACATACTCCCTGAGGACATTGTAGGGGCAAAATACAGTAGGCAAATTCAAGATTGCTTAAGTCTGACAGAAGGCAACCAAATGTCCCTCCCCTATATCCCATTTTAGCTAGATCAGCTGTCTGGACCTCTTTCCACTGTCCCAATTCATCCACCTCCCATGTGATGTTCGTTATGATCCATCACAGCACCAGCATTTACTCAACAACAATCTGGGCAACATGACTGTAACCCATGACTTATTCTCCATATACCACCCCCCTTCACCAGTTCCCCCTCAAACTGGGATGATCAAACTCCACTCGAGAGTCTGTAACCTTTGGGTGGAGCCAGCGAGGTATACCCTTCATAATGTCTACTCCCTGCTAGAGAACTCTGACTGTTCATGCCCCCATCAGTTCATCCAACATACTGTTCTAAGTGTCCATCGCCTTTTTTGTAATGTAGTACTTACTCTAAGCTCACCTTTAAATACCTCCTGTCATTTCCAGTTTCTTTCCTCATAACCTTGAAATGCTTATTTTAAAATGCATTGATAATTGCTGCAGTCTGATTTGCTGTTAGGGTTCCTACAGCCTTACATTAACTCCTGCTTCATTGTCATGTACTGCCTGATCACCATGGCACACACATTCTTCCTTTCAGCATTCCATTCTATATGACTGCTGAATTACTAGAATGATGCATTTTGAATTTGAGTCAGCATTATTAAATAGTTGGTGGGATAACTGTTTTATTAAAAAAAATTCTCACTCTAAATGAGGACAACATTAAGAAAGTGCATTTTTTATAATAGTAATAATGCACTCACATGAGTTAGAATAATAATCAGTTACTCACCCCCTAAGGTCAACATGGCACTAGGCTACACCTCTTGTCACCATGCACCCCTTAGTGGAAGATTACAAGATTGCTGTACCAATGCCTTTTTATTGTATGGAGTAGTCTCTTGTGAGGTATCAAATGAAATGCCTTGCTGAATTCTAACTAGATAAGATCCAAATCTTGGACTCAGTCAAGTACTACAGATCTTGATTGTGGACTACCAACACATATTGCAAAAGCAAACCAACAGCATTGTTTTTGCTGTTCCCCAGCAACTCGACCACTCTTATCCTTTCCACCATCACTGGGTTGGTAAACACCACATCAAGGACCATGGTCTGTATAGAGTGTTCCTAAACTAACAGCACTAGTTTACAGGTTTTATATCCCAAAATGTCCCTATCCGGACTCCCTTGGCTGCCCCACACAGGGGTGATTTCATAGAAATGAATAAAATTAGCAATTGTTGATAGATTATGACCACTAGTCCCACCCAGTGTTCCTGTAACCCCCTGTACCTGATTACAGCTTCTGACACCCCCTCCTTAACATATATGGTTCCCCTGTGCCTGTCCAAATGCATTTATAAATCCAACCACAGAGCTGACTCCTACCACTTCCTGTGGCAGACAGTTCCATGAGTCCACCACCCTCTCTGTGAAAAAAAAAAAACCTCCTCACATTTCCTCTTCACCTGCCACCTTCCAATTTCATGTCATGCCTACTCACTCTTGTACTCCTCCTGGACTGGAAGATGTCACCTCCTCCCCCTGCACCTTGTTTATGCCCTTGAGGTACTTGAATATTTCTTTCATGTCCCTTCTTTTCCTCCTCTCCTCCAGTGAGTACATATTGAGGTCCCTTAATCTCTCCTCATAAGTCTTGTGGTACAAGCAATTTACCATCTCAGTAGCCCTTCTATGGATTGCCTCCAGCCTGTTAATATCCTTTCAAAGTTGCAGCCTCCAGAACTGTACACAGTACTCCATGTGAGGCCTGACCAGGGTTTTGTATAACAGCATCACTATCTCTTGCTTTCTGATGGTGACACCCATGCCAATGCACCACAGCATGCTACTAAGCCTCCCTGCTGTCTTTTTACTCTGCTTTGACACCTTTAGTTCATCTGAAATGATAACCCCCAGATCTCTTTCTTCTTTGGTGACTATCAACAACTCTCCCCCATTCTGTCGCTCTTCCCAGGGTTTCTGTGTCTCAAGTGCATAATTTTGCATTTCTAGGCTTTAAACCTCAGTTATCACTCTGCAGACCACTTCTCAAGCTTCCCCAGGTCCTTCCTCATTTGCACCTCCTCTTCTGGAGTATCCACCCAGTTAAAGATCTTGGTGTCACCTTCAAACAGGCAGACTTTTCCTTCAAGTCCCTCTGCAATGTTGCTAATTAAGACATTGAACAGAAGTGTTCCAAGGTCTGATCCCTGAGGTTCTCCACTGGTAACCCTCCCTCACCCCTGATTATACTCCATTTACCACACCCTCTGCCTCCTGTCCTTTATACAGTTCTTAACCCAGTTTACTACCTTGTCTCATGTGCCCAGACTACCCATCTTGTTTACCAGCCTCTTATGTAGGTCTCTGTTGAAGGCTTTGCTGAAATCACCAACACCCCCCCCCCATTTACATCCTTCATCAACCAGTCAAAGAAATCTATCAGATTTGTCTGACACGAGAGTCATGTGATGCAGGCGGTGGAGTAGCAGCTTCTCTGCATAGCTCCAAGTTCCCACTGAGAAATTTTAACAAATAGAGGCTTTTTTTGGAAATAATTTCTTGCTTTGGACTCACCTAGCTTCCAGAATAGGCAGAGATGTTGGAGAAATCAGCCTAAATGGAAACCGGCTCAGTGGACGTTGGAAATTCATCACTCTCCAAGGGTCCCAGTGATGAGTCTTTACCGATGCTAGAAGCTAAGAGGCCACAATGGAGCACTTCACCCTAGCAGGTTCCCCTTCCTGACTCAGGCCCCGACACTGAGGTGGACTCTAATTCTTACATTGCTATGGAAAGTGATACTATAAAATTGGATGTATTCACCATTCTGGAGGACCTAAAAATATCAAGCCTACCTTAAAGGAGCTTGCTACTAGGGTCAGTGATGTGGAGGTGAGAGTCACCTCACTGGAAAATCAGCAGATGAAGACTGAGCCTGCCCTGATTATGCTTAATATGAGGACGGTGAAATTAGAAGACAAGGTGGATGACCTGGAGGATCATAGTCGAAGGAATAAGCTTGTCATCCTGAGACTGCCTGAGGAGCAGGAAGGGGCAAACAGATTGGATTTTCTCCAGAAGCTGTGTGTAAAAATTGCTGGCCCGAGCCCCCAGGGCCTCCCAGTTTATGTCATCGAGAGGGGACACAGAGCTTTACGGGCAAAACCTCCCCCGTCGGATCCTCCACAACCTATTATATTCCAAATGCATAGTTACCTTGACAGAGATCATGTGCTGCAAGCTGTTAAGAAAATAGAAGCAGTCCGATGGGAGGGAAAAAAACTGAAAATTGTGCCTGACCTTACTCTAAGAATCCGACAAGCTTGGCAAACTTACAGACCCATTCTATCTAAATTATGGGCAACTCAAATAAAACATCGGCTCATGTATCCAGCTAGATTGGAAGTGACATTGCCGACCGGGATCCACCGCTTTGATTCTGCTGAAAGTGCCCAGGCTGAACTTGTAAGGCTGCTCTATGATTTATTTAAAACATGAACAGTGTTTTCTATTAGGAGTGAGAAATCAGTCTTACTAATTTTATTTACAGAGAACTGTTTGAATAGCACAATACTGTCTTTCTTATTGCAAATCCTTCACATTGTTTAACTGGTGGGTACTGCTAATAGAGACTGTTTGAATAACTGTTTTTCTCTTTGAATGCCTGACAGTTTTTAAAAGTTTTTTTTTTTAACTTTCTGGAATGTTGCCTGGTACACTGAACTGTTTAGCTTTTTCAGATATGTCTAGGATCAGAGCTCCCCCTTATGGCTGGACTTGTGTCACTCTCTGTTTTGTAACCTTTATCCCAGCTGCTAACTGAGTAGCAACAGGACAGCTATGTGAACTTGGTTGCATTTGGTCATTTGGTCAATGAGAGGGGTGCTACACTTCTGAGGTGCCGTCTTTCAGATGAGACGTTAAACCAAGGTCCCGTCTGCCTGGATTGGTGGTAGTTCAGGTGGATGTTAAAGATCCCATGGCACTTATCGAAAAGAGTAGGGGAGATTTTTATTGAAATACATCAGAAACACATCAAAGATAATCCAAACCAACAATGATACATGTTTATCAAAAGGGGAAAAAAAAACAGAAAAAGAAATTTACAAAGCTCAAAACAAATTCAGATCAAATTATGCAAATAATCTCTTATTTATATTTAATAAAAAAGTGAAACCCTTCCACCTTTGTAGCACCTGACGTGCAGAGTGTTTTAAGCAATTTGATTTATAAATATCTTGAAGTTCTTTACAAACTAATATGCTCAAACATTCAAAAGACATTCTATTCTGATGTAGCACCCATTGGCAAACGAGCCTGCCACAGATAAAATCTAAGGCAGCAGAAAAACACTAATAAAGAGTCTGGATGGAACTGAGATAATCCTGGTCCACATTTCCCCCCCCCACCAGTATATCATATGTCAGAAAACGGAGCCAATTTAATTTCCATTTGATTGCTAAATAATTCCATAAAGCAACTGTATAAGAACAGTGTAATAAGAAATGCTCCATAGTTTCCATCTGCGCTATACATTCCATATAGGGACAGTTTCGTTCTGCAATGCTTTTATGTTTAGCGTTACCCCTTATATTCAACCTCCCATAGACTGTAAGCCACAAGTTCTCCCACATTTTCTGAGGAATTCTTGAAAATGTTAACTGGTGGAGAATGTAATGGTTATCTGCTGAGGGACAATTCTTAAAACAGGGTTCCTTAGGATGATTTCTATCAATGATATCTTGATATAGAGATTTTGTGGAAAGTGTGATGGGACCGTTTTTCATGATACCCCATTTATATAATTTTTGAGCAGCTGGCAAAAAATAGGGGGGAATATTCAGACGTGGGTGTATTTTTTGGTGCTATTTGTAGCCATGACTTAAAATATACAGCTAGGCCTTTTGTCATCCAAGCCTTTGAAATATTGTCCTTGCTGTGTAGTATAGTGCCAACCGAATGCTTAAAAAACAAAGCATGGAGGAAAACAACTGGTTCTATCATGTTGAGACCCCCCTTTCTGAGATCCAAATAGGTATAATTGCGTTTAATGGGATTTAATTTTGAGCTCCATAACATTTGAAAGCATAGCCTATAGAGCCTTGTTTCCAGTTTGATGGGTAATGGATATAATACTGCTACATACTGTAATAATGGTAAAATAAACTTTTTTAATGTAGCAATTCGCTTAATTTTGGAATATTTCCACTGTCTCCATCTGTTCACCTTCTGTTCTGCTTTGATAATAGCTTTTTCCCAATTTTGTTCAGGTAAATTATGTGGTCCAAAAGTGATCCTCAATATTTCTAAAGGAGTGGAAGACATAGACAGTCCATACCAGATGGAATCAGGATGGACATTAGGCCCAATAAAAAGACCTTTACTCTTTCCCATATTCAATTTGGCATTCGAAACCTTCTGATAAAGTGCAATTTCTTGTAAAAAAAGATTAATTTGCCTAGGATCTGAAAAAAAAGCACAGATATCATCAGCATAAGCTTGAATGCATAAGGCATGAGGGATGCCAAGCCCCAGTAATTCCAGTCCATTTTGGAGATGCTACAGCCAAATGGAGTAAAGGATCAAGGGAAAAACTATACAGCAAAGGGCTCAAAGGAAATCCTTGTTGGACTCCAGAGTATACCGTGAATTTTTGTCCGACCACACCTTTTAAAAGAGGTCGGACTGTAAAAAAAGAATATAATAACTGTAATTGAGATATAAAAAGTGATGGAATTTTGTACGCCTTTAATACTGCAAACAAATATTTATGTAAAAGTCTATCAAAAGTTTTTTCCTGATCTACTGTTACCACACAACTGGACACTCCTGAAATATTACAATGATAAATGATATCTCTTATGGTCCCTAAGACTTGTTGAATATTTTTATCAGGTAAACCGCAATACTGAACTGGAGATAGCACCTTGGAGGCATACGCTTTTAAGCGAGTATTTAACATATGTGCCAATATTTTATAATCGGTGTTCATCAAAACTATAGGTCTCCAATTATTTATTTGAGTACGGTCCCCTTTTTTATAAAGATAAAATAGAAGTCCTTCAGAAAACTCGGAATGTATAATGTTATTAGTAAACCAATAATTGTAAGTAATAAATAAACAGTCTACCAATTGTAAAATAAATTGTTTATAGAAAGAGTGAGGGATACCATCCAAACCTGGAGCAGGATGAAGCCGTAATGCTTTAATAGCTTGTGTAATTTCTATTTTAGTGATTGGAGATTGTAAATTTTGTACTTCTATTGGGAAAATCGGGATCTCCACTGACCTTAAAAACTTATTTATGTCGGAGGATAAAATATTACTGACTGATTCAAGAGAGCCATAATGTCTCCGAATTTCAGCCTCTATGTCTACTAAAGAAGTAACTGTTCTGCTATCTGGGGTAGTTAGAGACTCCAAAGAGCCTGTATGTTTTAAATCTTTACAGGCTTCATAGGGATCACCTATAGATGAGGATGTTGTGCTGTGATTCAGAAGAGACTGAATTGATCTTGCTCTGGTAGATTCAAAAACTTTCATGCGCCTTTACTGTGGAAATCTGACTAGAGTAATCATAATTGGATGAATTTGATAAAGTAATTAATTTATGCAACTGTTGCCTAAGGGATAAATAGTGCAGAAAGGAGGCATTTCTCTTTTTTCCATATTTAGAAAACCACTTTTTTATGTCAGCTTTGGTGTCCATCCACCATTCACCTTTATCAGAATATAGACATTCAACCGACAACCTAGCATGAAACAAAACTGTTACCTCCTGAATAACCACTGGATCATTTAACATAGAGTCATTAAGCTTCCATCTGCCATAAAGAGTAGATTTTGGAACAAAATGATGCATAGAAAATAACAATAACAAATGGTCTGAAAAAGTAACTGGAATCATAGTTAAAGAACCTTTAGGAACATTTGCTGATATGAAGATATAATCAATGGTGGAGGAATAATTGTTCCGTGTATAAGTAAACTTAGGGCCTTTAGTATTTAGTAAATGACAATTGAATAACCCAGCCGAAGAAATCATCTGAGATAATGCATGAGAATCACAATATATTTTTTTTTGTATCTCCTTTTTTTCGCTTGTCCCCTATAATCAAGGGACAATTAAAATCACCACACAGAAATATTTTATAGTGTGTAACTAAAAAAAGGTTGGATTGCTCTTATGAGATTTACTCTTTCTGCCTTTATTTGGGCAGCATAAACGGAAATAAAACGACAGTCCATATTATTCCATAGACCATCTAAAATCAAAGCTCTCCCTGGTATCAAATCATATAATTCTACGGAGAGAAAAATTGAAAGAATGAAAAAGGATCCCAATCCCATCAGCCACATTCTGGCCGAAAGACCAATAGGATGGACCCCAGACCCATTCCCTCTTAAAAGAATGAATCTGATCTGCAGCATGCATCCAGGTTTCCTGAATTAAACAAACATCTATGGCTTTATCATGTAAAAATTGAAACACAACCCTTCGTTTTTCATAATTTAACAAACTATGAACATTGAAGGAGCAGACTAAACCACCAGTCATTCAAAATTCCATTAGAAAGAGTACCTAGGTATTTTTCCTCTTTTTCTTTTTTTTCCCTTTATAATCACCATCTACATTTTTTTTCTGACCTTGGTCATTAAAGGATTTTTGGGAATCCAAATCCCCCACTTCCATTTCAGAGTCTCCCCAAGGGGTAAACAAGACAGCATATAAATTTTTAGATTCCACTGGGGTGGGGGGATCCAAGGGAATGGATTTAGAAAATCTAGAAGATCTTCTACAAGGCAAGGGGTCCAAAAAAGGTACACTAGTACCATCTTTTGGAGGAATGGGCATATCTGAATAACAAACTGGAGGGAGCATATCTGGTTTCATGATTTGTATTGTAGCCTGGTTCAAAACCTCTTGTGATTCTAAATCAATAGAAATCACTAAGGGATCTATGGATGGAGTTTGGGGATGTAGAGAAGAAGAGGGGGAGTCAGGAAGATCCTTGTGGGGGATTAGAGAGACCAAAGGGTGGGGTGGGATGTGGGGGAGGTTTGAGAAATATCATTTGAGGTATACTGGGGCCGGGCTGAGCAGGGTCCGCCAAATCTTGCACTTGCTGGATGAGAAGCTCAGGGCTAATACAGCTTGCTTTGTTACGGGCTGCCTAAGGGCAGTCACTGAAGACATGCCCATATTCCTCACAAAGGTCACAACGAGTATGGTTAGCACATTGCATAATTCTGTGACCAATTTCCCCACAGTTGTTGCAATGGGGTTTGTCACAAGTGCTTGAAAGATGAGTGCGAGAACCACACCTATAGCAGGCCCGGCGTTGACCTACATAAAAACAGACCCCACAGTCTCTGCCCAAAAGGAGGGAGTTTGGAATATGCTCTATTCCTGTTTCACCCTGCCATAGTTTTACCTTGTACTTCCACCCCCCCCAGTCCAGAAAAGCTCTCCATCCAAAATGGCTTCTGGTGAACTGAGTATTTCACATTTCTGTGATAACCAGTATGTGATATCTTCGACATGAACTCCTTCATTACGAAACATAACGGTCACATACTTAATTAAAGGTTTAGTCAGAGGTAAAACTACAAAAGGGGTCCATGTCGGAGATGTCTTGACTTGCCCATACCTCTCCCAGAACAAATCTAGTGCATAAGATGTCCGAAAACTAACGTCATAATTATCCTCTCCTGAAATATTGATAAAAGCATAAACTTCCTTTGGAGAGAAATGCAGAGAATCCTTTAATAAAATTTTCCCCACATGATATCTATCAGGTCAATTTTCCAAACCCCCTTATATCTTATCCGCACTGCATTCCTGCAGGGAGCAGCCACTTGTTTAGTATTAGAAAAAAGCTCAGACAGAAAGGGTTTAGATTCTCGTGACTGGTCTGACAGCAAAGGAGGGGTTTCTCTCAACCCCTGTGCCCCAGGTATCAAAGGTGGAAAAAAGAGTCAGTAGAGACTGTTTTAGAGCTGTCCCGAATCAGTTCTGAGGCAGGGGACACAATTGTAGTATGGGAGTCAGAATGAATAGGAGTATTTAATACAGGCCTGGAAGAAACCCCAGGCATTCCATTCTGCTGTGGCTTGGGAGAAAGAAATATCCCACGCAGGGTCTGGAATCCATATCTCTTTTGTGGATCTAGTCCATCCTGCCCCTGAAAGGGCTTTTTGCGGTGTCCATGAAGCCATCTCAGAAATATTCTCCCCAGGGTCAGAGATCGTGTTTTTATCAAAAAGGGAAGCGACCTGGTGAGCCTTATCAATGGATTTCAAATTCTTCTTCTCTAGTACAGCACTCTCAGATTTTTTGTTCCCAAAGAAAAAGTCTGTAGCATTCTCTTGTGTGTTTAACCTGGTTTGGTAGATTGTTGCCGTCCCCTGTTCTGCAGGGTTTGGTTGTCTAAAAACAAACCCTGCTGTTTTTGAAAGTGTAAAGACCGGTGGAACCACTGTAGGGGATTTTTCATGTGGGACCCCAACGACTGAGCCATGCACTTTTTTGCTCCGCAGGGTGATGTATTGCCTGCAAGTCAGACTCAAGCCCTCGCTTGTTTTCTTTGACACCCAGGCCATTGCTACAGAAACCTCCTGGCTCATTATTGACAGCTGTGCTTGAGCCGTCAACGGCTTGGAAAAGACTGGGAGCTGCTGTTTCAGCCTGTGAGTTAACTTGAGCATTTTTACACCCAGACATGGTCCCAAGATCAGAAGGGGAGCTAGTAAATCAAGTCTTCAGGCTTTTGGCACACACCATTAAAGGTGTTGTAACTGCCAGCCTTGGAAATAGACACATCAGAGCAGGCATTTACTGGTGCAGTCGGTGGCTTAGATTGACTCGGTAGCCGTGATTCAGCTTGTAAACAACCTTGAATATTTTTTTCCTGCACTGTACCATAAACAGAAAGTGGAATAGGTGGACTAGAAACTTTAGGCTTTTGGCACTCACCACTAAAGGTGGTTTTACTGCCAGCCTTAGAGAAAGCATTTGAAAACTCACCCAGCCCTGCTGTAGTAGATTCAGGAGCAGCTGTGCTCTCTGCTAGTTTGACAGGCCTGAAATTCGGATTGACAGAAGACACTCCAGACTGTAAAATATTTAGTTTTTCTTCCAAACGTTGTTTTTCCAGCAAATGACGCTCCTCTTCAACTAATACAAGCTGAAAAAGTTTTTGTTGTTGTGATTCCAAATTACCTGCTGCATCTTTTTCAATATCCAAACCAGGTTCCACACATAATCCTTCTGTAGACATATAAATATCCATACTATTTCCTTCAGGGATAGTAGTACTTTCACCCAAAATTTCATCTTCAGCCCCTGTTGAATTCAGACCAGGAGAGGAGGCCTGCTCTCCTGTCTGCAACACTTCCACACCAGGATCCATGGAGCCACCATCTTGTTCCACAAGAACAAAGGGTCCCCCTGCTCACAGGAAGCAAGAGTAGAGGAATTTCCCGGTGTCCTGGCCACATTTCCCTCATTCACTAAAAAAAAAATACCACCAACAGCTTAATCTGATTCAAGGTCAGTTGGCATTCATCTGTATCCCCCTCCCCCCCGGGTCGTGCCTGAAAATAGGCAGGATTTGCCTAGTGCACTTACCCGGTCAACAAAAACTAAATAAAAATAAATAAAATAAAATAAAATAAAAATAAATTTGAGGTGCTTAGCCAACTGAAAGGCTTTTGTACTGTTCTTTTTAGTGGCACCCATTCTTTACTATAGTTTAAACTATTGTTCTGGCCGCCATGTTTTACTTTTGCAGCATTGTATACTTTATTATGATGAGGGGCCATTTATATTAAGCACCAGTCAAATATCTTTGCAGCTGGAGTTGATTTAGAGGTTATGAATTTGTGTCTGCTTGTTAAGATATATCCTTAGTTCCTACTTGTTTTACAGGGGACACATCTATATAGTTTTAGCCTATTTTCCATGTAGGGCACTGTACTAGATTACGCATATTTAAGATATCAAGTTTCAATGTTTGCTAATAATACTGTAGTGCACCATTATTTTTGTGATAGTGATTTTAGTAACCTTCCAGGAGAGGGGAAAGCAGCAATTCTCCTTGTAATTGTTAGCTGCTATTACCTTTTAATTTATCTCCTCTGGGGTAGGTGGGAAACTTGGAGTTGAAGTAGGCAGTTGGCCTAGGAAGAAGTTATTTGGGTTATTAATATTAGTTATGGTTCATCTTGTTATGGTTATTTCATTTCTTCTTTTTTTGTTATGGTTATTTCATTTCTTCTTTTTAGGCAGGGGAAGGGCCCAGCCACCCACCCCCATCCCCAACCACCCCACGCTACACTCCTTTTATAGGGTACCACAGTTGTGACATTTCCTGTGGCAGAGCAGGAAGGGGCGGATCAGTGGGACCTCCACAAGGTGATCTCATTTACAGGGCACTAGTAATTTAACTTGTTATAACAAGTTAAACAAAGCACAATTAAACCATTACTTGCATTTTTTTCCTTTTTTTTTCCTTCTAATTACTCTGACTAGGTTACAAACCCAGCAACTTATTTGGAATGGATTTCATTAACTGCAGGTACTGTGGAACAATTTTCAGAAGGACAGTCTTACAGGATTTAGGACACTGTCCTACATGCTGGGCCTTTGGAGATCTTCGGTCTCAGCTCCGGGCAGCATGGGCAGAGATTGCACACCTCAAATTTCATATTGAAGAGAAATACATTATAAGAACCACCACATTTCCCAGCATCCAACAGAAAAACCTCGACCGCAGAGGGTAGTTGGTCCAGGAGGTTGGCAGGTGGTTAGGAGGAGCAAATCAGGTGCCCCATCACTCTCTGCTCTCCAACACATTACCTCCAAAAACCATATAAACGCTACAAACAGGTATCTGCCTCTATCTCTGAAATCAAATAAAGAGGCAGAAGACACTGCAGAGCAGGACACTGCTGCACAGGAGCTAGCACAACAATACTCACCCAAATCAGGAACCAAAACTAAACAAGCACAAAGGAAATCCAAAAAACTTCTGATCATAGGAGACTCCATGATTCGGGGAGTTGATACCCATCTCCAGCCAGGGGTGATGGTCAGATGTCTCCCAGGTACATCAGCATGGAGAGACACTGACCGCATTGCTAAAATTGTTCACAAAGCAGGAGAAAACATTGATGTCCTAGTACACATAGGGACTAATGATCTCGCCAGCCGGTCAGTTGTGGAGACCAAGGAACACCTGACTAAGCTGGGTGACAAACTATCATCTATTTCGTCCGGCATCTCCTTCTCTGAGATCCTGCCAGTCTGGGAGAAGGGAACAGATGGACGGAAGGTCAGAGAAGGAGAGATAGGGGAGCTAAACACGTGGCTCAAGGACTGGTGCCAGGAAAAAGGACACAGATTTGTAGGGAACTGGCAACAGTTCTGGGAGGCGAGTTCTTTAAATTTGATGGACTGCATCTGACTAAGAGGAGTCAGTGCATTGGGGCAGAAGTTTAGCGTCTTTGCAGAATATTTAAACTAGCAAATGGGAGAGGTGCAGCACCCCATCGTCGAATGGAGAACACCCCTCCCCTCAGCTAGTGGTCAAACAGGAATTCAGCGTGTTTGCCATTCATTTGCATCACCAGGTAAGAAAAAAGGTTTGTCTCCATCACGATGCACAGGGTAGCCAAACTTCACCCAACAACTAACACACCAAAATCTGGCCAATGGAAAATCATGTACACAAATGCTCACAGCCTGGAAATAAGATCCCAGACCTGCAGGCAATAATGTCAGAGGCTAAACTGGACATAGTAGCAATTAGTGAGACGTGGTTTACCAGTAACCACACTTGGGAGACTTCAGTACCTGGCTATGTATTGTTCAGGAAGAGACCAAGGTGCAAAAGGGGGAGGAGTGGCCCTGTATGTTAATGAAAATATCAAAGCTACAGAAATTCAGAATACACATAAGGAGCCAGAAGAACTGTGGGTCACCCTGGAAACAGGAAATGGGACAGCCATAAGAACTGGGGTTGTCTACAGGCCCCAGACCAGAGGGAGGACATAGACACATTACTGTTAGAAGATATACAAAACATGACAGCTAAAGGGAGGTTCTGATAATGGGAGACTTCAACATGCCAGATATAGATTGGTCAATACCAGCAGGAACATCTGCCAGAACTAGACTCATAGTGGATTCCCTGCAGGGGGAGGGCCTCAAACAACTGGTACAGCAACCCACAAGAGACAGGGCTATCCTAGATCTAGTACTGACTAACAAAGAAGGGATCACAGATCTCCAGGTAGAAGGTCACCTGGGGTCCAGTGACCATCACATGGTATGGTTCAATTTGGCTACTACATCTAAATCATCCCATTCCAAGGCAAAAATATGGGACTTCAGAGGAGCTGACTTTGATAAGATGGCCAACAGAGTTAAGCTAGCCCTGGCAAAAGAAACACAGGTGAGGAGGTACAGGCAAAGTGGGCAAGCATTAAGGATACAATACTTGAAGCAACATCCCATTGTGTTAGACAGAAAGGAAGTGCAAAAGAAGAAGGAAACCACTTTGGTTCTCAAATACAGTAGCAGAAAAGGTCAGAGCCAAAAGGCTGGCCTTCAGAAAATATAAGGGAACACAGCGGGATGAAGATAGGAGGCATACCAAACTGCCCTAAGGGAAGCAGGTAAGGCAGTAAGGCAGGCAAAGTCCCAAACTGAGGAAACACTAGCACGAACAGTAAAAGAAGGTGACAAGACTTTCTATAGATACATTAGTGAAAGGAGAAAGTCCAGAGGGGGTATTGCTAAGCTTAATGGAGAAAAAGGGAGCATGTGAGGAGGAGGACCCTGTAAAGGCATCTATCCTAAATAGATACTTTTGCTCAGTATTTACTGAAGAGAAGGTAGGGCAGGGCCCACAGCTCAGCATCATGGACACAGGGGGGAGGGAGGTGAGCACTACTCCCTTCACAAAGAAAGGGTCCTACAAGAGCTTGCTAAGCTCAGGGTGGATAAGGCAATGGGACCTGATGGCATACATCCCAGGGTACTTAAGGAGCTAAAGGAGGAACTAGCAGAGCCATTAGCAGAATTTGTTTAGTGAGTCTCTGAGCACAGGAGAGGTCCCAGAAGACTGGAGAAGGGTTTATGTGATCCCGCTCCACAAGAGTGGTAGCAGGGAGGAGGCGGGAACTACAGACCAGTCAGTCTTACCTCAGTAGTGGGCAAGATTATGGAGGCACTCCTTAAGGAAAGGATAGTGCAACACCTGGAATCCATAGGGCACAGGATCCAAGACAGCATGGGTTTACAAAGGAAGGTCCTGTCAAACTAATCTCATAGATTTCTTTGACTGGGTAACAGAGTGGTGGACCAAGGGGGAGCAGTTGATGTCGCCTACCTTGACTTCAGCAAAGCTTTTGACACTGTTCCACATAGAAGATTGATAAATAAGCTGGGTAGGCTCGGGGTGGGTCAGAAGTTGGTCAACTGGGTGGCAAACTGGTTGACTGGCAGAAAACAGAGAGTGGTGGTAAATGGTATACAGTCAGAAGAGATGCAAGTCACAAGTGGGGTACCTCAGGGATCAGTCCTGGGACCAGTCCTATTCAACATCTTCATTAGTGACCTCAGTAGATGGACTAGAGGGTAAGGCTTGTCTGTTTGCAGATGACACCAAGATCTGCAACAGAGTAGATGATCCAGATGGGGTGGGCAGAATGAGAAGAGATCTGGATAAACTAGCAAAATGGTCAGAAGAGTGGCAACTGGGATTTAATGCAAAGAAGTGCAAAATCATGCACATAGGGAAGAGAAACCCTGAAGCAACTTATAGGCTGGGAGGGGGAGTTGCTAGCAGTCACAAAGGAAGAAAGAGACTTGGGCATCATCATCACTGATGACCTAAAATCATCCAAGCAGACCTCTAAAGCAGTAGGTAAGGCTAGGGGGGTGTTAGGGTGTATTAGTAGGGGTATCACAAGTCGTAAGAGGGAGGGTAATAATCCCTCTGTACAAGACATTGGTTAGGCCCCATCTGGAGTACTGCGTGCAGTATTGGAGGTCACACCTTCACAAGGACATTAACCAAATTGAGGCAGTCCAGAGAAGGGCAACCAAAATGGTGCAGGGACTGCATCAGAAGACATATGAGGACAGATTAACGGAGCTCAATATGTATACCCTTGAGCAAAGGAGGGAGAGAGGTGATATGATCGAGACATTTAAACACCTTAAGGGCATAAACAAGGTGAAAGAGTCTAACATGTTTAAATATAAGAAAAATTGCAGGACAAGAGGACACAGCATGAGATTAGAGGGAGCCGATTAAGGGGAATGTGAGGAAATTCTTTTCACAGAAAGGGTGGTAGATGCATGGAATAGCTTACCACAAGAAGTGGTGGCTATGAATACAGTGCAGGGCTTCAAACAGGCATGGGATAGGCATAAGGGAGCAATACAAATGACTATGAATAGATAGGTCACTGACAGAGCAAAGGCCGATGGCACATTTATAAGGTAGAAAAAGAAATGGGCAGACTGGATGGGCCTTGCGGTCCTTATCTGCCGTCAACTTCTATGTTTCTATGTTTCTATTGGTGATTTATCTGTTTTTTGGGGGAGGGTGGGAGGTGGTGCAGTGCCAGTGGGACTAATGACTTTTTTATAGGGGTCAGTATTTTACACTCATGGCTCAGGGGCTTAGTTTAATAACCTGAAACATAACGGGTGGTAGGGACAACAAGAAAAAAATTACTATTCTTCGTCATTTATCAAAATTTTCACCGCAGTTGGTTTATTTACAGGAGACTCATCTTCCAGAGACCCAGTCTAATGTTTGGAAAATGCATGGGTAGGCCAGGTTTATGCAGCCAGGACCAGCTCCCTACAGGGTGGAGTGGCTATCTTAATACATGTACCCTTGGTCTGTACCCTTTCAATATAAATCGGAAATAAAAGATCCTGAAGGGCATTTTTTGTTTCTCCAAGGAACCATGGATAATGCTGAACAAGTCTTATGTACTATATATGGTTCCAATGTAGATTCCCTGGCGTTTTTTGTTGAATTGGCTTCTATCATGGCACCTATCTCTCATTTACCCTGTCTGCTGTGTGGGGACTTTAATTTGTTTTTTGCCAATGATATTGATAGCTCATATAAGACCCTTGCAGTTCGTTCTCCTGCACAGAGAGCCCTGAGAGACTGGATTGATACTCTGGGCCTAGCTGACCTCTAGCAGGTATTACACCCAGTCGAGAAGGACTACACTTTTTATTCTGTCCCACATGATGTCCTTTCCATGCTTGATTACTTCCTTATCAGTAAACTCATTTTGCCCTTGGTGCTATCCTGTACAATACACCCTTAGGTAATATCTGATCACTCACCAGTTTATATGCAAATTGATTTCCCAAAAATTATACTTTGCCCACATACATGGTCCTTAAATAACCTTCTCCTTAAGGATCAGGCTATAGTGGGCCAGGTATCTGCTTTTATTGCCTATTCCATTCAGTGTAACTTACAGTCTATTCCATCTCTGGATGTGCTATGTGCAGCATTGAAATCTACCTGGAGAGGAGAGTTAATTAGAAGAGCAACTGTTCACAAAAAGAAAATCCACTCTCAAGCTGACGACTGGATCCAGCAAATTTGTGCTCTTGAGCAGTCCCTTTCTCCATCTACATCTGAGGCATATTGAAATGTATTAGCAAGGCTTCAAACACATTATTCGATTTACATGATGGATAAGGTGGACAGGGCAGTTTTCATTTTTAAAAGCTACTTACATAGGCCAAGGAGAGAAAGCAGGCAAGTTACTTGCATTGCTACTCAAACAGCATAGCTCTTCCAGGTGGATTTTGGCTTTAACTCGCCCTAACTCAGAGATGGTAATGAGTGATACAAAGGACATATTGGAGGTTTTTAGAAGTTATTATCAGTCCCTATATTCTTTCCATATTTCTAAAGATTCCTCTGAACAATGGATGACTGATTTTCTTGCTCAGGCTCAATTACCCTCTTTAACTCCAGACCTTAAGACTCAGCTTGCGGGTCACATAACTGAACAAGAGGTAGTGCTGCCCATTACTTCCTTACCATTAGGTAAGGCCCTGTGGCTGGATGGTTATACGATCCTTTTTTATAAAACTTTCCGGTCAATTTTAACTCCCATTTTAACTGATTTATTTAATTTTTGGACTAACTCCCCTGTATCTGAGAAATCTGTTTGAAACCCGTATTATTTTACAGCCCAGACTGGGAAAGGATCCTCTTGAACCTAAGAACTATTGCCCTCTTTCTCTTATTAATAATGCTATATATACGCTAACATTTTAGCTTCTCTTTTATCCTCAGTTTGCGCCTCTTTAATCGGCCCTGAACAAGCTAGTTTTATATCTGGTTGCAATGCAAGTGACCATTTTCGCAAGTTGTTTTATCTCATTTCTGCATCCAGGGACTCTAGGATGGAAGCGGCCCTGTTGTCCCTGAATGCAGAAAAAGCTTTTAACAGGGTTTCCTGTCCCTATCTTGTTCATGGTGTAAAACAATTTGGGTTCCCTTAGGACTTTATTCAAAAAATTTTAGTTTTGTATTCCTTTCCTTCAGCAAGGGTGACGTAATAATGAACTATCGGATATCATTTGGCTATCTAGTAGGATGAGACAGGGTGCCCTTTGTCCCTGTATCTTTTCAATCTTTATAGTGAGCCTTTAATAAGAACATTAAAATTGGCTACCGGGTTTAAGGGCATTGTGATGGGAAACCAACAATATAAAGTTTTGGCCTTTGTTGACGATTTGTTACTCCATATTGCAGATTGGGATCCCTCCTTATCGGAGGCGTTGGGCCTGATTAGTCTATTTAGTTCTTTTTTGGGCTACAAATTGAACAATTCTAAGACCTTGGTCTATTCGTTATCCCCTACTTGCACTAAATCCCAAGTATTGAAGCTGGGCCTACAGTGGGAACCCAAGGCTCTGACCTATTTAGGCTTTAAAATAGCTAAAGATCTTCTCAACTGGCAGTGCTTAATTTAGACCCTGTAGTTTGTACTTTGACAGAAGATCTGCAGCGATGGCAGAGTATGCCTTTCTTTATGTGGGAGCAAGCTAATCATACTAAAATATAGTTCTGCCTCACTTACTTTATCCGCTGTCTGTGTTAAATTTACCACTCCAGAGCAAATGGCTCTGGGGCATACATTCCCTCTGTTTCAGATTTCTATGGGCTGGGAAGCCTCCTAGGCATTCTTATGCAAAATTGACCAGGGCCAGGAAGATGGGAGGTTTGCAGCTCCCTGAGCTTTTCCTTTATTATTTGGCTATTCATAGCTTGAAGTTTTTGAAGGGGTGGGCTCCTGACCTGCAGACAGTTTATTTATCTGAATGGCAGACTATTGAGCATGGCCTTTTTCAGAAATTTAAGTTAGCTCCAACCTCCTTACCCTACCTTAGTTATTTGACCTTACCTAGTGACCACAAAGATACTCCACGTGGATGGGATTTGAAAGCTTATGAGCAATTGTGTACTAGATTTGGGATCCGTCCTCAGAAGAATCTGTCTCAGCCTTTAATAAACAATCTTAATATACGTATAGCAGGGAAACCAGTTTCTACATCTTTTTGTCCACCCTGAGCCGGGGCAACTCTTCAAGATATGATTGTGGATGATAAAGTGTTGTCCCCCATGAGATTGAGGTACAAATATGCTTTGCTCCTCAAGGATATTTTTAAACTGATTCAACTACAGTCTTCTGTAGTGCAATTCTTGGGGTTGTCCCTGTGGTATTCTCACGCCAGGGACTGGTTTTAGGACTTAAGCCAATTAGCTTTTCATCCTAAGGCTATCTCTGGACTTTATAAGGAACTATGTTCTAGAGCTACAGTAACTACTCCTCGCTTTGCTTACTACTGGAGGTTGGTTTTAGCACTGGACAAGCCAGTAGCCTTTTGGCACACCGGTCTAATTTTATCCAGTATGTTAAGCAGAATAGACTTCATCTCCTGCAATGTAATATGTTGCAATAACCTATGTTTCACTCCTTCCAAGCTACACAAAATGCATTGTAATTCTTCCCCGAATTGTGATGTATGTGGGGATCGAGAAGGCTCCCTGGTACACAAGTTGTGGGCTTGTCCAAAGGCTAAAAGCTTAAGGAACTTGGTGCAAACTAAATTGCAGGCCCTAGCCCTTTCCTCCTTATATTTTACTCCAGAAATATGCCTGTTAGGAGATTACTCATGGATATCTTCTACAAAGCACAAATACCATATGGCTCTGGTGGCCTCAGTTACAAAACTCCTTATTTTGCATCACTGGAAATGGGATTGGACCCCTTCCTTTGAAACATAGAAACATAGAAACATAGAATTTGATGGCAGATAAGGACCACTTGGCCCACCTAGTCTGCTCATTTTCCTACCTAACAGATAAGCTGCAGAGCCTAGTTAACCAACAGCTTACTTCCTCCTACCCCCCACTAGGACTGCCTTATGCCTGTCCCATGCATTCTTGAAGTCCCCCACTGTTCTTGACTCCACAACCTCCTCAGGGAGGCTGTTCCATGCATCCACAACCCTCTCAGTGAAAAATACTTCCTCACATTACCTCTGAGCCGCCCCCTTCTATCTTCAAATTGTGCCCCTTGTTCTTGCACATCTCTTTTCTGGAAGATGCTACCCTCTTGGACTTTGTTAATTCCCTTGATGTACTTGAAAGTTTCTATCATGTCCCCTCTCCCTTCTTTCCTCAAGGGTATACATATTAAGCTCCTTTAGTCTTTCTTAGTATGTCTTCTGGTGCAGACCCTGCACCATTTTGATAGCCCTCCTCTGGACAGCCTCCACTTTGCCTATGTCTTTGCGGAGATGGGGTCTCCAGAACTGCACACAGTACTCCAGATGGGGTCTCACCAACTGTCTGTACAGAGATATAACAACTTCCTGTTTTACTGTTGATGCCTCTTCCTATGCATCCCAGTATCCCCCAGCCTTCCTTACTGCCTTCTCACATTGCTTGCCCACCTTTAGGTCATCTGATATAATTACCCCAGGTCCCTTTCTATTTTAACTGTTGTCAGTATCTCACCCCCCATTGTGTATGCTTCCCCTGGGTTTTTGTTTCCCATGTGCATTACCTTGCACTTCTTTGCATTGAATCTGAGCTGCCATACATTTGACCATTCCTCTAACCTTGCCAAGTCCCTTCTCATCCTTTCCACTCCATCTTGTGTATCAACCCTGTTGCAGATCTTTGTGTCATCTGCAAAGAGACATACTTTTCCTTCCAGTTCCTCTGCAATGTCACTTATAAAGACATTAAAAGGACCGCCCAGTACTGAACCCTCGGTACCCCACTATAACCCTCCTTTCTTCACTGTGTACTCCATTTACTACTACCCTTTGCGCCCTGTTGTCTAGCTAATTTTTATCCAGGCTACCACCTGGGACCCACTCAAGGCTGGCTATCTTATGAATTAATCTTTTGTGTGAGACTGTATCAAATGCCTTGCTAAAATCTAGGTAGGCCATGTCCACAGCCCCTCCCTGGTCTACTACTTTGGTCACCCAGTCAAAGAAATCTATTAGATTCATATGACACGACCTTCCCATCGTGAATCCATGCTGCCTTGGGTCCTGTGTCCCACTGGCCTCTAGGTACTCAACAATTCTTTCCTTCGGAAGTGATTCCATCATTTTCCCTACCACTGAGGTCAAACTAACTGGTCTGTAGTTTCCCTCCTCTGTCCTGCTCCCACTTTTGTGAAGAGGAATCACATCTGCCCTCCTCCAGTCCTCGGGTACCACCCCATCCTCCCATGATTTGTTAAAGAGAGTAGTCAGCGGTGTCACTAGTTCTACCCTTAGTTCTTTTAGAATTCTTGGGTGAATCCCACCAGGCCCCATTGCTTTGTCCACCTTCAATTTTATTAGTTCTTTCAGAACCCTTTCTTCTGTAAATGGACTGGTATTGACCCCTGTCTTCAGAGTGTTTCTCTTGTTTGGTTTAGGTAACTCCCCCTCCTCTTCCTTTGTGAATACTGAGCAGAAATATTCGTTCAGTATCCCAGCTTTTTCACTGTCACCCTCTACCCACATTCCCTCCCCTTTATTAAGCTTCAGTATCCCTCCTTTGGTCTTTCTTCACTCCCTAATGTACGTATAAAAGGTCTTATCCCCCTTCTTAACAGAATTGGCTATCCATTCCTCGGTTTGGGCCTTTGCTATTCTGACTGCCTTCCCATCCTCAGAATAGCAAAGGCCCAAACCAAGGAAAGGATAGCCAATTCTGTTTGCTGAATGGTATCAGGAGTTTTTAATGGTTCTAGTGGTGGAAAGGGCTGTTGCCTGGGCTACTGGGGTTTGACTAGTTTCCAGAGCAGTTGGTCCTCATTTTACTCCCAATGTCAACAATTGTAATACATTTGACTCCCTTTTTATTAGAGTCTTTTTTTTTTTTTTTAAGAATAGGTCCCTGCACAGAAATGGCAGCCCCCTCAAGTTGGATGACATTTTTAACCTGCTGTAACTATATTAGGTTATTCCCCGCATGGTACTGTGCCAGGTGGGTTGGGTTGGTGGGAGGGTTGGGATAGGTGAGGGGGCAGACTGTGTAATTTTTATTTGTTTGCTTTTTGGTTTCTAGCTCCTGAATGTATTGTTGTAAACTAGGACATTCTTGTTATTAATGTGTGTTGTTTATTGTTGTTCCTTTTTGTAACTCTTATAAGAAAATTAATAAAGTATATTTAACAGCAAAAAAAAAGATTGGCTGACACGATTTACCTACCATGAAACCATGCTGCCTAGGGTCATGGCTTCTAAATGTACCACTATCCTTTCCTTAAGCAGTGCCTCCATAGTCTTTCCCACAATTGTGGTGAGGCTGACTGGCCTTTAATACCTTGCCTACTCCCTACTGCTGGATTTGTGTAGAGTTACCACATGTGCCTTCCTACAATCCTCTGGCATCACTCCTGTGTTGAGTGACTTGATGATCAAAGCAGCCATAGGTTCTGGCTGAAGTAGCTGCCTGAATGGTCCAATCCACATTATGGACAAAGAGTGATAAAATATCTCTATTAGTTTTGTAATTTTACATATTTTAGCTAAAAAAATGATTTTTTGTACTGATATTCAATTATGTTAAACATTTATTATTGGTGTTTGTATATAGCTTCAGGAACATGAACTGTTGCATGCCAGGTAGTGCACATGACACTAATGTTCTAAGAAATTCCGCTGTGTTTAAGGAGTTACATAACCTACCAAAACATCTAGCACTGGTGGAGAATAGATTGATCCCTTTGTTTGTTGTTGGTGATCCTGCATATCTTTTGCTACCATGGCTGATCAAGGGTTACAGTGGCTCATGTGCTCTGTCACCCGAGAAGGAATCATTTAACGTATATCATAGCACATGCAGAATTTCTGTTGAGCATGCCTTTGGAAGATTAAAGGGATGCCGGAGAACCTTATTGAAAAGGTAGGACTTTGACCACACCTTTGCACCTTATGCAATAATAACTTGTTGTGTATTACACAACTTTTGTGAAATACAAAAGGAGGTGCAGTAGTTCATGCAAGGTGGCTTAACAATATAAGTGGAAATAAAACACAGTTTCTGCAGCCCACTGATCCTGCATCCCAATGTGCTGAGATTGATGCTGTTTCTATCAGGGAACATCTGATGCACCATATGGCTGCAAATTAACCAATTAGGAGATCATCATTGACTGAATAGAAAAGTAATTAAAAAGCAGTATTCCTACACAGTTTGCTTACTGTCTTGTGACAATGTACATTACTTCTAAGTTAAATATCCTAATGAGCTGACTCTGTCAAATGACTTTTCTTAGAATACTTCACATGCTTCTGTTTCAATAACTGATTACATAACTTCCATGCTGGTAAATGACAAGAGAACAGGCAAACAGTAGGATTAATTAAATGTTTTATTATTTGTTTTCTGATGGTATTATAATACAGTATGTTTTTACTTAATTAAAAATAGTAAAATAAAAATGTTAAATGCCATTTACAACAGACAAATGTTAATAGCATTTGAACACATTTTTATCAGAACAGATGGATAGGCAGGCCTGGTGGCACTGAGAGTTGAGGCACTGGAAGCCACACCTCATGTCATGCTGGTGACCCAGGTTCGGACATGAGCCTGGGCCACTAGGGGTTGGCAGGGGAGGGATAGGATTGAGCATCCAGAGGACTGCTCGCCTATCCCAGGGAGGGATCCAGGGAGCCACCACTCTGTAGTGGCCCCTGGTGATGACCAGGGGCATTACTAGAGCAGTGCCTGAAAGAGGGCGGAGTGCGGCAGACATCAGCATGCTGTGCCTGACGTCATTCCACACCCGCACTCCAAGGGCAAAAAACCAGGAGGAAAAAACAGCGGGGGGGCATCTCTGTGGCTGATGGCTGCATCCTGTGCCCCTGGACCCGAGAGAGGTGCCTGTCCAGGGTACAGCATGATGTTGGCCCAGCTGTGTCTGTGGGTTCATGTGGCCAACATGCATGACTGGGTCTGGGGTGCAGGCAACGGAGGCCGGAGATCACTTGGATCTGCTCCGCCAAGGTGGAAAAATAGAAAGATTATTAAAAAAGAAAAGAAAAGATGGATAGTGCAGTTAAGAATTTATTTTAAATATGTTTTGATTTTCTAAAAATGTTCCTATAATCACAGTACTTCTTTTCAAATTAGTGTAACAGAATTTAAATATAGTTTCTTCATAAGATAATTAAAAACATATTATTAAATGGTTTATGAGCTATATTATATAAATTATATATAAAAGTGTTGATATTTCATTAACAATTAACTAGATTTTTAACTAAATGATTAAATTATCTACTTTTCATTTAACCATTGAGATTTCAGCATGAACAGTCTAGTGGTGGGGTGGTCATAACCTTTATTGGCTTCATGTAGGAATCTGACACTTAACTGGTCATAATGCTGCTGAATGAGCTGGGAATATCAGTGGTGTGCCTGTAAATATGTAAATGTGTAAGGTACTGGTTGAAGGTCAGAAAATAAAGTGGGATCGGGTTGACACAGGGGATGACTCACACAGCAAGACACACACAGGGAGCCTTTCACAGGGAAGAGGTAGTATTGTAACACCACTGATGGGTTCAAGGCTCTGTCAGTTGATGGGGAGGGAGAGAAAGAGAGTTAGAAGAGAATGTGTGTGTAATATATTTAGAGAGAGAGAGAGAGAGAGAGGGGAAGAGAGAGAGCGAGAGAGAGAGAGAGAGAAGAGAAGAGAATGTGTGTGAGTGAGTAAGTGAGTGAGTGTAAGGGAATGTACTTTGACTTGCAACAGACACCAATTAGAAGACTAAATAAAGTAAGCCAAGACAAATATGAACTGTAACGTATTTTCTAGTGCCACTCAGCATAGGAAAATTGACTTGCATTGCAGGACGATCTTCCACCCCCACCTCCATGGTGAGATGTCATAAGTGTACTGCACAGGTTGCATTGTGGTGTAACAGTTTTGTGTGCTAGTTGCTGGCTGAGAAAACTGCATGTTTTGGCTATGCGGACTGTTTACTTCTGTCACCAAGCTCATCAAGTCTTTTACCGCCTTCTCTGTATTCTTTCCACTCTCTTTTACAAAGAAAGTTAAAAGTTTCTCCTCCCATTCTTGTCTGGCCTTGCGTTCTTCTTCCATCCACTTCTGCCAGTTCTCCTCTAACTGTAATAGGAAATTATGGTGCTGTTTAGACCACTCAGTCATGGCTGATGTTATTTGACCTGCTACTCCACCTAGTCACTTTGGACATTGCTGATGTTCGGAAGATGAACCTGCTGCAAGAGATGTAAAAAATGTTATCGTGTACAGCAGCCTGCTAAGTCATATTCAAATGTCATCTACTGCTAATGGTATAATTTAAATAAATACATATTTTATTAACAGTGCACAAAAAAAAAAAAGAGATGCAAAATGACTAGCTTAAATGCTGAAAACAATGAAACTTTGATCCATGTATGATAGGGACTAGGAAAAATAATAATAATAATAGCTTTATTTATTGAGCGCCTTTCACATTATCAAGGCGCTTCACACAATCACTAACAAATCATTAAAACATAATTAAAATCACAGCAGATCAGGGAATGCCTTAATCCATAGAAACGTTTTCATTGCCTGCTTAAAGCTCCCCACAGTTCTGCACTCCTGAAGCTGAAGAGGCAGAGAATCCCAGAGGGTTGGGGTGGCAAACATAAAAGCGCAAGCCCCAGATGAATTCAAACTAACTCTCGGAATCTCCAGCAACCCCTCATCAGCCAAGCAGAGCTGTCACACAGGGGTGTAAGGACTCAGAAGCTCTTTCAAGTAGTCAGGACCAAGGAAGGGGTGTTTGGCAGGAACAAATCTTACAAAGAACGGCAGTATGCTGCATCAAATGAGCACAACATGGAGCAGTTGCTCCGTATTACAAATACTGTAGCACTGAGAACCAATCTGTCCCAGATCTTAGAACAACCATGGGGCTGGAACATGCTCAAGTGGCAATGTTGGGCACAGTAAAAGCACATTGTGGCAAGCAGACATTGACTCAATGTAAGGGTGTGTATTGGTGGGTGTGGGGGAGGAAGCAGACATTGGCTACGGGTGTGTGTGTAGTGGGGTGGGGTGACAGCATGACTGGCATCTTTTACAAAGAACAACTCCAGATAGTTACCTATCTGCTGACTCACTGTCTCTTCTACATGTGTTTTATACCTGTCACACATCATCGACTTGCTGTCCCGGCCTTTGACAACATGGGCAAAAAAAAACAGTTCACCATATATTTATTTGATTACAGGAAGGCGGGGGGTTGGGGGTGGCCTATTAATTTTCTACCTTGTAACAGGTAACTGTTTTTCTGTGACATTAGAAAACCAAAAAACACAACATGCATGGGTAACTCCGAACATAACCCACACCCTGTTGTAGTATATTTAAGCAATAATGCATGGCAGTGCATGTGTTGTTATGTGATTTGCAACCTCCTTTTGTCGTGTCTATTGAGATGCAGCTGATTGACTTTATCTGCACAAGAAGTGTTATAATCACACTACTACACATGCCTTGATATGCATTATACAATGGCAAGAAAGAATCTTGGACTGTGATTGGTCAGTTTGGGGCTGGACCCATGGCGTTATCCCAGCATAACTCCACAGGTCTAGTCTCATCACTATGGCCACTCTCTTTTTTGCATCTCCTCTTAAGAAACAAAAATATTTTTCCACTCTAATAAAAACATTCTTTAAAATTATTTTTTTATTTTATATATAACAACAAGCCATTGTATAATAGGAATAATGCACTCCAGGGTGTGTGTCGTTTAGGATAACGCCACGGCTGGGGCATTGGACGCACTTGGCCTGCGGCCTTGTGCCCAACCCCCCCAGGAGTGGCATTATCCCAGCATGACACACATCCTGAAGCGCATTATTCCTTTATTACTGTGATTATAAAATGAATATGTTATTAAAAATAAAATAAAGTGAATAAGGTTCAGAGAAAGTGAACATTTGATTATCGGACTCTTGACCAGTTTTCTGTTGCAGGATTTACACACAGTCTTGTGTCATGGTTTGACCAATGAGGTTACAGGATTTTTGAGACTTATTTTGTAACTGCAATTATACAATGTTCACAACAATAGTGAATTCTGATTGACTGGCTGGCACAATTTACCCATTGTAAAATGTGCGATATATCAATGAGAAAAGATGCCAGTCAGACGAATCTCTAAAATGCATCCGACCCCAGAAGTCCACAGTGAAAAACCACCATGTTGAATCCCCATGAAATGGCAGTCTCCCACAACTGACAGGCACAACCGGTGGCAGAAAACCGTCAGTAAAAGAAGTAGAGTACACCTTTAAAAAAATGTTCAAATTCGTTTTTCCTGGTGCCACAATACCTGTAATTAGCTGACTGTCTCCCAAATACAGTCCATAGTTGAAACAACGCCAGTCCTCTCAAACATCACTGGCACTTCTACTGTCACTGTGGACTTGGATGCGCTATCGTACCTGCAACCCCTGGCAGCACTTCTATTCATTTGCGGAAGTGACCTAAACAACACACCAGTATTTCCCTACAGCTCTCCATGGTACATGCTTCCAGAACAAAATTCAGTAACATACTGTAGTTAAAAAAAAAATTAAAAAAAATGTCAGTTCCTAATGTGACACCTGTTATGGAACTGGAAGGGACTCACAAACATACAGCCTTTCGTTCTGCCAGATGCTAATTTCTGCCAGCCCCATACATACAGCCAATGCTTCATGAAAAAAAAAAAAATTAGCATGTGCATCAAATAAACAAACAAACAAAAAATGTTCACACTAACATTACATTCCTCTAATCATATTAGGGTCTTACTTCTGGGGCATCTCATCATTATTCTCCCTAGCAACACAGAACAATTTTTTTTGTGGCGCAGCAATACATTCAATAAAAATTATTTAAAAGGGGAAAAAAATATTTTTCTTTATTTTTTCGGGTCCCCCCATAATCGCAATATACCATGACAGGGTGTGGGTGATGCAAGGATTTACCCATGCCTGGTGTGGTTTGCTCACTCAGCCCGCAGCCTCTTGACCAAACAACACATCATGTGTGAGTAAATTCTGGCATCGCATGCACCATGTCGTGGTATACTGCTTAAATAATGACTTCAGCTTATGTTAGTAAATGCTGTTAACCACTCTCAATTCATAAAGTAGTACCTGTTTCTTCATTATTGACATCCGTGCAAGACATTGCATCTTCATCCATGTGACATACTGATACCACCACATTGTTCTCTTGCATCACATCGTGAGCTTAAGAAACACAGATATGAAATTTCTAAATCTAATTAGCCTGTTTGTCATACTTACTTTGAAAGCCCATCACCTACAATCAATATAGTATAGAAATTCAGTGATTCATGGTTAACACAAATTTAAAAACATCTGAATTGTAAATGTTCAGTTACAGCAGAGTTTGGTGGCTGGTTTTGTGATTCTGTTTATAATACTTTTAACGTGTACTATACAGAGCTACTCATTGAATTGCATTGCACCTTACTAAATAGCTGTCACCCTGTCTTGGCGCCTGAATGGGTTGAGATGTGTGTGTTCGTTAATCAGCTAGGGCAGGTTTAGAAACTCAGTTTTGAGAAGGGTAGGCTTAGAGGATGGGGAGAGCCAATCAAGGTTGAAATCCCAGAGGATTAGCAGTTCACCCCTTGCTGCATGGGAGGAGATTGAGGAAATGGCTTGGTCTTTTGGGCCAGAGAGGGGAAGGAGGAGAAGATAGACTATAGCAGCAAAGGAGGGCTTCTAAATTTAGCAAGTGGGAGGGGATCAGATCAGAATGTGAGGTATGAATTGAGAGTGAGAGAGTCTAGGGCCGGTTAGGGTGGAAAGTGGGAAGGGGAGATGAGGTGGGCAGTAAGGTAGGGTGGGGAAGGAGGAGGAAATAGCGAGATATTATGGGTGAAGAGTGGAGAAGATATGGAGGACATGAGAAGGGGACTGGGGGAGAGTGGTAAGGACAGGAGGAGGAAGTAAGCAGATAGACAATGAAGGAAGTACATGTTGCTGAAAGAGGTGGCTGTAGAAGGTGAGAGGCAAACAGGATAGTATTATAAACAGTTAGCAATATGGAAAAAAATTGTGGAGGTAGCAGGGAGGAGATGGACGGATGCAAAAATTGTGGAGGTGTCATGGGAGAGGGTCAGATGAAGAGATATTGTGGAAAACGTTAATCAAGACTTAGGCTTGGCAATTGCTCAGAATGTCGATTCACACTAGGGGGAAAAAGGCAGGAGTTGCATTTACCAGATTGACAGCTATAAACAAGGTGGTAAACTATTGCTGTAGCAATTAGTAAAACTGGGAGAAACAGGATAGAAATCTAGAGGAAGAGCAGCTGTTCAACAACTAGCAGTTAGAGGAGCCAGGTGCATGTTATCAGGTTGAAAGTTTGCCAGCACAGGGAGGGGGATAAATTTTGGACCACCCAGGGTGGGAAACATGGTAGAATGGGTCAGAGGGTTTATTCAATTTGCAGCACCATGTCTAATGTACCGTGCTCCCAAAAAACAATCAGCTAAACAACTGAAAATGCATGGAGCTCTACCTCAGCAACAGCCTTCTGAGTCTGCAGGACAGGATCTATGGCGAGGACAATGTGGAGAGGGGGGCTGAGGTCCAGTCATCCATTCAATCTTTGCCGTCTGGAGCTCTTGTGCTCCACACTTCCCTTAAATTAGTTTTAAAGACACTGTACCTCCCAAAAACGAATGCCCCAGCAACCCCGGACTAATCTTTTTCCTTGAACATCAAATCTAATAACTTAAAACATAAAAAAAATCATAGAAATGTAGAAACATAGACTTTGATGGCAGATAAGGACCACTTGGCCCACCTAGTCTGCCCATTTCCTACTTATTGGATAAGCTGCAGATTCCAGTTACCCAACACCCTACTTCCTCC
Source organism: Neoceratodus forsteri (assembly GCA_016271365.2). Classification (NCBI taxonomy): domain Eukaryota; kingdom Metazoa; phylum Chordata; order Ceratodontiformes; family Ceratodontidae; genus Neoceratodus; species Neoceratodus forsteri. The sequence goes on along the minus strand of CM057452.1, from coordinate 477,878,907 downwards.
TACCCCTCTCTAAGATTGCCTTATGCCTGTCCCATGCATTCTTGAATTCCCTTGCTGTTTTTGACCCCACGACCTCCTCAGGAAGGCGGTTCCATGCGTCCACCACCCTCTTTGTGAAAACTACTACCTCATGTGGCCCCTGAGCCATCCCCCCCATCTTTAAATTGTGACCCTTGTTCTTGTACATCTCTTTTTCTTAAACATGCTCCAGTCTTAGACTTTGTTGATTCCTATGAGGTACTTGGAAGTTTCTATCATGTCCCTCCTCTCCCTCCTTTCCTCTAGGGTATACATATTAAATACTTTTAGTCTATCTTTGTATGGCTTCTGTTGCAGACCCTGCACCATTTTAGCTGCCTTCCTCTCCACTGCCTCCATCCTGTCTATGTTCCTTGCAGAGATGGGGTCTCCAGAACTGTATGCAGTACTCCAGATGGGGTCTCACCAACTGTCTGTACAGAGGAATAACAACTTCCTGTTTTCTACTGGTGATGCCTCTCTCTATATACACCCCAGTATCCCCCCAGAAATCCCTACTGCCTTCTCACATTGCTTACCTACCTTAAGGTCATCTGATATGACTACCCCAGTTCCCTTTTCATTTGTGTTGTTGTTAGTACCTCCCCCTATTGTGTACTCTTCCCCTGGGTTTTTGTTTCTTAGGTGCATTACTTTGCAGTTTTTTGCATTATATCTAAACTGCCACATTTTTGACCATTCCTCCAGTCCTGCCATGTCCCATCTCATCCTTTGCACCCTTTCTTGTGTATCAATCCTGTTGCAGATTTTTATGTCATCTGCAAAGAGGCATACTTTTCCTTCTAGCCCCTCTGCAATGTCACCTATAAAGACATTAAAGAGGACCAGTCCCAGTACTGAATCCTGTGGTACCCCACTAGTAACAACCCTTTCTTCAGAGTGTACTCTGTTTACTATTACCCTCTGGGTCCTGTTGTCCAGTCAGCTTGTTACCCAGGCTACCATGCTGGGACCCACTCCCAGGCTGGCTAACTTGTTTATTAATCTTTTGTGTGGGACTGTGTCAAATGCCTAGCTAAAGTCTAGGTAGGCCATATCCACAGCCCCTCCCTGGTATATCACTTTGGTTACCCAGTCAAAGAAATCTTTTAGATTTGTCTGACATGACCTTCCTGCTGTGAATCCATGCTGCCTTGGGTCATGTGCCCTGCTGGCCTCAAGGTACTCAACAATTCTTTCTTTCAGAAGTGATTCCATCATTTTCCCTACCACTGAGGTCTAGCTAACAGGTCTGTAGTTTCCTGCCTCTGCCTTGCTCCCACATTTGTGAAGAGGAATCACATCCACCCATCTCCAGTCCTCTGGTACCACACAATCCTCCCATGATTTGTTAAAAAGGGTAGTCAGTGGTGTTACTAGTTCTCCCCTTAGTTCTTTCAGAATTCTGGGGTGAGTCCCATCAGACCCCATTGCTTTGTCCACTTTGAGTTTTAGGAGTTCCTTCGTGACCCTTTCTTCTGTGAATGAACTGGTATCAACCCCCCCCCCCCGTCCAGAGTGCTTTTATTGTTTGGTTTAGGTACCTCCCCCTCTTCTTCTTTTGTGCATACTGAGCAAAAATATTTGTTCAGTATCTCTGCCTTTTCACAGTCACCCTCTACCCACCCCTCCTCCTTTTAAGCCTCACTATCCCTCCTTTGCTCTTCCTTCACTCCCTGATGTACCTATAAAAGGTTTTATCCCCCTTCTTAACTGAGTTGGCTATCTTTTCCTTGCTTTGTGCCTTCACTAGTCTGACTTCCTTCCCTGCTTCCTTCTGCTTTAACTGATACAGTTCTGTCCTGCTCCTTCTGTGATTCCTTGTACATCCTGAATGCTATCGTTTTCTCCCTAACCTTCCCTGCCACCTCCTTTGAGAACCATAATGTTTTTTTACTTCATTTTGTTTTATTTGCTTCACACAAAGACTTGTTGCCTCTGAGATGGCAGTTTTGATTATTCTCCATTTTTCTTCCACCCCTCCTTCCTGCCCATTTGCTAGTGCATTTCTTGGGCAGTCACCCATTTTGGCAAAGTCAGCCCTCCTCAAGTCCAGGACCTTTGCATTTGTATGGGTTGACTCTACTGCTGTGGTTATCATGAACCATGCTGTTTGGTGGTCGCTAGTTCCCAGATGGCTACCCACTTCTAGATATGTGATCCTCTCTCTGTCTCCATTTGAGAGTACCAGGTCTAAGATTGCTCCTTCCTGAGTGGGTTCCAATACTAGCTGTCTAAGGCATGCTCCCAGTAGGGCATTGAGAAAGACCCCGCTCTTGGGTGTTGCTGCAGCAAATGCACTCCAGTTAGCAACTGACATATTCAGGTCCCCCATCAACAATATCTCCCCTTTTCTGCCATTCTAAGGATACCTCCTATCATTTGGTTGACCATTCTCTGCTACTATCTGCCCTCAGTACCTTGGGCTTCTCTCCCCCAGTCACTACCTGGTTCAAAAGCTACCTCTCCAACAGAACACAAGCTGTTAAGTTTAATTCATCCATGTCAGACAGTGCTGTTATCAACATTGGGGTCCCTCAGGGGTCTATACTTGGCCCTCTTCTATTCTCATTATTCGTCAATAAACTTCCTGAGCTGGTCACCACAGGTCACTCACTTCTTTATCCGGATGACCTGGTAATTTATTATCACTCTGATAAGGTCCTGGATCTAAATGCTGCCCTCACTGCAGATTTTCGTGCTGTACAACACTGGTTGAACTCTCAATGTCTGGTTTTAAATACAAATAAAACAAAGTTATGATGTTTGGCTCCAATCACAAGCTTAGATCCTGTCCTCTGACCATCTCTGTCTCTGATATCGATGGGGACCCTATAGAAACTGTCACTTCCTTTCGTTACCTTGGCATCCACCTGGATCAAACCTTGGACCTGAAAGCACATATACAGGAAACCTGCAAGTCAATTAACTGCAAATTGGGGGCTGCCTAAGAACCAAATACCTGCTCACCCTGCTGCTAAATTGGCGATAGCCAGAGGCATTCTATTGCCAACCTCACATATGGGTGTCCCATCCTGTCCTTGGCCACCAAATCTTCACTGCAACTATGGGATACTACCTTCAATAATGTGTGCAGGTATGCAACCAAAGCACCTCGGCTGCAGCATCATTGTCTCTTATATCAGGACCTTGGTTGGCTCCCTCCTTCCTCTACCAGGCAGTACTACTTGTACAATTTAGTTGATTCCATCCTAAGGACGTCAAAGCCTGCTATCCTGTCTGATCTCCTCAGGCCGGCCATTCCACAAGGAATCTTAGATCGGCTGATCAGACCTTACTATCCATCCCCTTTGTCGGACTAAAAGGGCATGGGCTCCTTCCATCATGCTGCCCCCACCTATGGAACCTACTACCTCAGGATCTAAGAGATGTCTCCACTCATGTGACTTTTAAGAGCAAACTCAGGACTTTCCTCACTACTATGGACAAATGTGTTTGCTTTGACCCTACCTGATCCACTGCATTTGTACTGTTTCCTCATTGCTAGCACTTTGCCTGTCCAAATGGGTGTTCTATACTGTGCCTTGTAATTAATGTTTTATTTTGTGCCTTGTAATTAATGTTGCCTTAACCTGTTTCTTTATAAGCCTAATGTTAGCTGTTGACAATTGTAAGTCGCTATTCTACTCCATGACATTCTTATCTTCACTTCACAACCTCTCCTCACTTAACCCCACTGCTGCTCTCTTCCCCCCCTTCTTCTGTTATATCCTCTTCCCCCCTTTTTGCCACTCCCCACCAAACTCACCTTTACCTGTTCCTACCTCATCCATGCCCTCCTTAGTCCCCACCCTCCTGGCTGTGCAATCACCTCTCTCCACCTACTACCGCCTACTCCCACCATCTACCGACCCCCCTTCCTGCCCTGCCGTCTCTTGGTTCCACTGGCTGGCTTGACTTTGACACTTTTTGCTGCTATTGCTCAGTAACTCCTCCGCCTCTATCCCCTCACCGGCATCCTCACTCTCTTCCTGCCGCCTTCGGTTCCACCAGACCAGCTGTATTTTCCTACCTCCTACCGCTGTTGCAGTCTACTGTCGCTCCCTACCACCCTCTCTTCGCCTGCCGTCTTTCGGCTCCATAGAGCCCGGCCGCAGGTTGGCACCTCACCCGCTGTTGCCGTATCTGGCACCTCTTCCACTTAATCTCTCCTCCCATCCTTTTGCCAGTTTTCCTTCCTTGTGTCTTTTCTACTGATGCTTATCCTCTCTTATTTTCTGCCTTCTACTATTCACGTTTTGAGTATGTTCCATGATCAAGTGCTAAAGTATATTTTTGTTTACTAATGTATGTTACATTGCCATATGTATTTCTCTCTGCATTTTTTTTACTCGTTGTCTTAATAATCTGGCTGTACTCTTTGTGTATTGTAATTGTACCTCCCGGGTCGTGCCTGAAAACAGTCACTTGCTGACTAGCGCACTTACCCGGTTAACAAAAACTAAATAAATAAAAATAAAATGTCCTTGTCCATTCCTCCCCCTGCGATGGGGGTCTGTATACAACCCCCAGTGTGTGGATTGTGGTGCCATTGCCTGTCTCCAAGTTGACCCACAGTGCTTCCTCTCATCTCTGTTTACCCTTTTGTTCTGTTGCTTTGATTCCTTCCCTTATGTAGAGAGCTACTCCTCCTCCTCCTCTTTTAGCCTCCCTGTCCCTCCAGCAGATAGTGTACCCTGGTATGTTTACATCCCAGCCATGGGTCTGTGTGTACCATGTTTCTGTGACTGCCACGACATCCAGATGTTCCTCTTCCATCAAGGTCGCTAGTTCAGGAAACTTGTCACCCAGACTATGGGCATTGGTACTCATTACTCTCCATTATTTGATAGCTTTACTGCTTGTAGCCCCATCCCTGCCCTTACTGACTTTGCCTTCTCCATTTACTCCTGTCCTGCTTCCTATTGACCTTTCTACCTTGGTGTTTACCTTGCTAACTACCCTGTTTTGTTGGGGGAGGCTGGAAATTCCCTTCTTCTTATCAGTGCCTCCCCCCTTGGCTAGTTTAAAGGCTTGCCAATGAAACATTTAAACCGATCACTCAGGAGACTGTTTCCCTTCCTGGACAAATTCAGACCTTTGTGTCAATATAGGTAGGTATCCCTCCAGGTGGAACCCCAGTCTCCAATGAAGCCAAAACCCTGTGCTCCACACCACTTTTTCAACCATTCATTGAATCGCATGGTGCAGAGTACCCTCACCTCACCCATGCCATAGACAGGCAGCGACTCCGAGAAGGATACTGTATGAGCTACTTGTCTAAGGCCCCTCCTCAACTCCACAAACTCCTCCTGCACCTCTCTAATCCCATAACCAGCCAAGACATTTGTCCCTATGTGGACAATAGTGTCCAGCTCCATCTCCCATGCAGCTGCTCTCATGATCCTGAGAATTTGCTTCCTATCCCTCCAAGCCAGGCAGGCACCTTACTTCACTTTCCTCTGCCCCCCCAGTTCTATCCCCCTAATAACTGAGTCCCCCACCAGGAGCTGTTTCCTTTCCCTGTGGTGTTCTGTGCCACCTTCCTGTGGGCCTGCCTTGTGATGGTTGCCAGTAAACTCCTCGGTCTCCACCGTGTGTGCCTCCATAGGGAAACTATGCTCCACCAGAATGGTGCATGGATTGTGGAGCAGTACATCTGAAGGGATGTGCCTCTGTTCCACCACCCTCACCCTCCCTGAGCCCACTGTGGTCAAACCGCTGCTCTTTCTTGGCAACCTCTGAGGCAGAAGTGGTGGCCCTGTTGTTCCCCTGGTGGAGGAAGTTCCCCTACTCCTATCCAATTTGGCCTGGAGATGGGCAACCTCCTTCCTCAGAGCAGTAAGTTACCTGCAAATAGGGCAGCATCTCAGCCTCCAGAAAGTCTCTGAAGACTTCTGCCTCACAGCCAGTGCATTGCACTACTCCCCACATGTCTGTCTTCTTTCCTGTTTATCCTGTGTAAGATTTTCTTTCTTTCTTTTTTTTTTTATAGTTAGTGTGTGCTCTTTCGCTGTCAATGCAGTGTGCTGTGCTGGTAAGGATATGACAGTTGTATATAGGGCCCTTATTATGCCACTAGGCTGTCCTGTATAATTAAGCAATGTACCACAAATAATTTTTTTGTTAATCACATCAAAAGAAAAATCAATAGGGACATTCTATAATCACAATTACCCACTAGAGGATGTGGGAGATGACAAGACTTATCCACTTAGGGTGTGGTTTTCTCACTCAGTCAGCAGGCTTGTGGCCAAACAACACCAGCTGTGGGTTAATTATAACACCACCCACACCACATTGTGGTACATTGCTTAATTTACCATCAAAGTGCACTGCATAAATTTTCTTTGGCCATTTCAATCAGTAATCAATAATAACCATCAAGGTGTGCTGCATTCAATTATTCAGGACAGCCCAGTGGCATAATGAGGGCTCTATACACCCTGGGATGTCCGGTAAGTAGTAAGACATGGCTGGGTGTTGGTAGTGTTGAGAAACCATTACACCTGGAGTCATAGGGATGCACAAGTCAGCAGACCTAGTGCCTTCAGACTCGGAGGGTGTCGATATCTCAGTACTACCAACACACAACCATGTATTATTGCTTATACAGCACGCCTTGACGGTTATTATTTATTACTGAAAGAAATGCTCAATGAACATTTATTTAGCCAGGAATGGCTAATTGCTAATTTGATCATCAATGGAGTTGGGTGACTCTTGGTATTCACCTCAGGGCCCTGCTGTGAAATAGCCAAGATTCCATCATTGAGATGGAATACCCAGCAGTTGTGTCATTATTCTGAACTGCATCTGCCTGAAAATGGCCTCATCTACTATATATAGGAAGCATCAGCATAAAATTTGCTTACCTAGGGAGCAGTCTCTGACGAAATGTGTAGGTAACTGGTAGGGAGTTAGAAATTAAAAGAAACATAATTCTCCCTTTACTAAACTTAACAAATGTTTGCTGCTCACCCTTTGTCATTCCAACACTATAAATTGGGTTATGACAGTGAGGGGTGCTACTGAATGTGGCATATCTAAATAAATACACCAAAAGTCAATGCACACCATCGGCCTCACATGAAATAAAGGGGTACACATTACAATACACATTTTTTCATCCATACTTGGCTAATTCATAATTTGATTTCCAAATGATATGGGGTGTATTACTATTCACCTCAGAGGCCCGGCTGTGAAGTCACTTAGCTACCACTGTCGAAGTGGACCACCTGTCAGCTGGTCCCTACACATAACTTGAATCTATCTTAAATTTCTTCCTTTATATAAGATGCGTCATCATAAAAATTGGATTAATAAAGGTGTATTTACATGCAAATGTGGTTGTAAAAGGTAAGAAGTTAGCTAACAAAATATCTATCCCTATCCCTTTAATAATCTTAACCAACTTGTACTGCTCACCTTTAATCATTAACAAACTAGCCATAAAATTTCAGACTTATCCATGTTTCAATCTTTAAACTCCCCTTCCTGCCCTTTTAGCTTAACCACCCCCACCCACAATTTCCTGTCCTGCGCTGATGTACTTTTAGAATGTCTTGACCATTTACTTTACTGTCTGCAATGATCCCTCCTCAGACCACACCTTTGTACTCCTAAACGCCCTCCCTGCTCCACTTAGAAATGTTAGGTTCAACTCCATGTCCTCCACTATATTTAAAATTCATGCAGATCCTTAAAACATATTATGCTGTATGCCATTGGCCCTATCGATTTGTCCTTAATTATTTGGTAAGTATCGGTATGACTTTATTATCTGTGAATGGACTGGTACCAACCTAACCCCACCACCCACCACCCATTGCATCTGTTGTTCAGTTGTGGCCACTGACCCTGCTCCAATTCAGATAATATTGAACATAAGTGTTTGTCCAGAATTTGCACCTTTTCCATATCTCCGTCATTACACTCCGCTTTATCACCTTGGTGCCATACAGTCCCAAACCATGTATTTTCTTCTGTAAATGATGTACCAATATAACATCTTGACCTCTTTCTTTACCATCTGAGCCAATCCTTCCCCAGTCCGCACATTTGCTCTTCTAACAACTTACCTTACCTCCCACAGACACTACAAGTACGCCTCACTGACTACTTCCCTTTGGGTTTATTTTTTTTTCTCGAAACCTACCTCTTTACCACTTACCTTTGCTGCAACCTAATTTGAGTATGTTAGTGGCTTCATACTGTTCTTATCATTGGATACAAAAGTAATGCATTTGTTTGACACTTCCAGTATGGCTCCTTTAAGGTGTCACCACTACTATAAAAAAGAGGCCATAATGAGAAGGGAGACAGGATTGGGTGTTGATGAACAGTGGGAACAGCTATAATGTGCCACAAAGGAGATGACTAGCCAGTGCATCAGGTTGGCAAATAATGGGTAGAGAAGAATGAAACCAATGTGGTTCACTAGTGAGATGGAAGAAAAGGTAGTAGACAAAAAAGGGCAGGTGTCATGGATGGTAAGGAATCTCAAAGGGAGGAGGTAAGGGATGGTTACAGGAGGAATCTATGGAAAGCAGAGCAGGCTGTTAGGAGAGTAATAGTGCTGTCTAAAGAAGGAATTGCTCTGACAGCGGAGAATGGCATCAAAGCCTGTTATTGGTACATTCACGAAAGAAATTAGACTGCTGAAAGGTATGCTGTTCAGGGTGGCCTGATCTTTATTAACCAGCCCCATAGTTCAGTTTTTCTGATGATGGCAATTTTCTGTGCCCTCTGTTTCCCAACATACAGTGCAGGGGAGGAAAAGTAGAAACAGATGTGCTGTGACTTCACTTAGCTGAGGCTTGGTATGCTCAGTACTGGTTATGTAGCCCAAGGCTACCAGAATGTTAGAAGGTGTCTACCCAGCTTTCTTCCCTCTGGGTGCCTTTGTGTTCAGTTCTTTTAAGGGGAGCAGTCTGATACCCCAAAAAAGAGGAAATCAAATCACCATTGGTTTGCTGCTTCATTTTTTGTCACTTTGGTTTTGAAGCTGTGATTTAAAAACAGTTAGGTAAAAAGTCAATTTGCATTAAAAATGTGCTAAAATAATGCATCATTACCAGAGCTTTTGTTAACCATATACAGAGAGGGTTCCTGGACCCCTGACGTTTGTTTCAGATTCATGTTCAAAACTGCAGGGGTCCAGTAAGGCACCATTTACTCTGTATAGTGAAACAGGGTTGTAGCCAGGAATTTTAAACTTGTACTAGAGAATGGACATCACTGTTGCCACCCCCCTACCCAGATAGTACTGTTTCAGCTCTGTGTTATATACATTAGCCAGTATGTGGCATGGCATCATATATATAATGCCATGCCACACACCGGTTGTGCATGGGCTCTGATACTCTGTTATTAACTTACTATTATATACACTTTGTAAATTAATAACTTACTGTATTCAATGATAGTTTGTGTGTTTCCCAAATCTAGTCGGCATGCCACATCTGAGCATGTAGCTTGTGCCAGTGTGTGCATTCCAACATCTAGCCCATTACCATGTAGATCTGCAAGGGGTTGATTGCCTAAAATTTCATTTAACATGTTATAGTAGGGGAAGGAATTAGTTCCACTTGCCACACTTTTATTCATTGCCCTCTTCACCTTATAAAATGAACCCCTTAATACCTTCCACTTCCATTTAAGCTGTACCGCTGTCCTAACAAACCCTGCCTCATTAAGCCTGTTAACTGCTGACCTATAAAGATTTGAATGTCTTCTTTTATGGCCATCTAATTCAGTCATGACATTCAGCTATTTAAGGATATTAATAAAACATATTGTCTCCTGCTTCTGCCAGGGTCTGCCATCATTTTCAGACATTTTATATATCTATTACAACAATTTTCCTGTCAAACACTTGAAATCACAAAAACTCCTGCCAGAAGCTGACGTTTGTTGATGAATGTGACATAGACAGCCAGCTCTGAGTGCTCGAGTGCGGTATTTATTTTTTTATTACATTAAAATATATGATGGGAAGGTCAGTTTGAGGAAACTACTATCTTACTGGAATTGACACATCAAGATCCCCCAGGGATAGGTTCAAAGGACAGGAGGTATTTTAAACTGCAGAGATCTGAGGTGCAATTACCTTGTCAATTTGCTTTCATCCCAGGAAATAAGATTAGCCATTCATAATGCCCTCAGGGAGATCCTTTGACTTGCATAATTGCCAGGAAGGACTTGTGGGGAGGGGTGACGGAGAGAGGCCAGAATGGACATTGAAGAGGTTTGACGTCTGGGCCAGGCAGGATCCAGATGAATTTGGAAGGTCAAATACACATTCCCCAGGAAGCCTTGGGAGGACATCACTGAACCTGTGTGTGTGTGTGTGTGTGTGTGTGTGTGTGTGTGTGTGTGTGTGTGTGTGTGTGGCAGAACAAAAAACAGTTCTGACCAGTTACCCTGAGGAGAGGAAATTGAGTATGTCACTTATCATTTTTTTAAATCTTGTTGGGACATCCTGTGTGGTAACATATAACTTTTAATACACCAAGACAGAGTTTAATGATCTCAGAGAGGAGGCCAGCTCAGAACTCTTTTATCCAACTGAGCAAGCCTTAGAGACACACAAGACAATTTTCTGACTGAGAGAAGAGAGACTCTCAAAGCACTAAAAGAAAGTAAGCATTAGACAAGATTAGTCTGAAGTTATAAATTGTAGGAACTGTACTTTTTTTACCTGTTTGTTTTAAGGCTGTATGTGTTGGGATATATATTTGTTCTGTAATTATTTTTCTGTTTTGATATTTTTAAAGTAAAGAGATATTTTTACAACGGAACTGTCTGGTGTGCCTTGACATTTCCTTTAATTTAAGTGGAGCTTTTAAAGGTTACAAGTACACTGTGTGTGGGCTTATTGCATACCAAACTGGGAAATGGATAGAGTTCTCTAAAAGTCTTGCATAGAGTTCTAAGGGTTCATTTGAAATACCTGGTTGGGTGCCCGCAGGCAAAGATATCTGGCCCCCCCAAAGACAGAATTATCTGAGCCTGATAACTGGGTATGCTAACAAGAGGTTATCAGTTTGAATCCTTCCAGAGCTTGAGACTAAGGTGACTTAAACCCATAAAACAGACAATAGGGGTTACCTTGTCTGTTACACTGTATACAAATCATATGCTCAGAGGTTGGCACTTTGGGAGTAGAGGGTTGACTGGCTGAGCGAGTTTGTGACAATGAACAGCTATGAGCTAGGGACCTCTGACATGCGCACTTAATCATCTATCTAAAGTGCACATGTAAGGAACTGATGATACCAGGGATAAACGTTTACATGCAGCAGGCAATCTAGTTAAAATACACCAATTTCTTTGAACCGCACACTGCCAAACAGGTCGGGGAACTGACCGAGTCACCTCCCTGCTTTGGTTTACATGCCACATTTAATTGAAGAACTGAGTATCAATCCAGGTCAGAAGACAGTAGGGACTGGACTATGGAGATCATGTAAATGAGGTAATTTAAACTTCCCGCTCCCATTAATGTTCAGATAACATAAAGGATGATTCGCGCTAAAAACAACAACAACAAAAAAAACTGAATGCTGAAACTGCAAAGTGCAGTGTTGTCAGTGGTTTATTAAAACCATTAAAAAGCTACTAGAAGCTACAGTAATTGCAGTTTTAATAAATCACTAGCAACACTGTACTTTCTGATCTTAGCATTCTGTCTTTTGCGTCATTAGATTTTCTGGCTGCTGAAAGGTGAAATGAATGAAACTAGGTCTGACATGTCTGTTTGATTATTCGGATGGCTGATATACATACATGTTTTCTGACTACATAAGAATGGGTCATTTTTACAACTTATCTTGGTTTTAGCTGTATTTTATTCTTGCTGTTATTAGGCACTGACTTCAGCCTTCAGAGATGGCCTCTTTGTAGCATGCAACAGTAATGACATTGCTACCTCTGTGACAGTCTGCCACTTTGTCTCTCGGCTCCTTTAGGCAACATGGTAAACCTCAAGAGTGCAGCTCGAGATGTTTACTGTCACCCTAGCAACCATGAAAGGTGATCACCCAAACGCCAGGCATTGTATTTTATAATGTATGGGTCAAGATTCAAAAATTAGATAACATTAACTATTATCTTAAAAAAAAATGTGTTAACAATCAGCAAAAGCCCAAAATGATTTGGTTGGTCAGTGGAGGTCACATTGCAAACTGTTGAAGAGAATTTTGGGTAGCATTGCGATGTCGACTAGGTCTCAAACATAGGAAGCATCAGGGAGATCATCTTGGCCTACGTTGCACAATTCAGCAAAAGGTAATTGAGAAAGTGGCACAAAACCAAGATTTACTTGCCAGTGTTACCTTTTTTTCATTTATAGCCATGGTGCTGATCTCCACAGGGGCCAGCATTCACCACCGTGGGTGTTGATTGGGAGACGCTACTTAAGATGCATACAGGTGCAGATCGGCTCCTGTTGTAAACCCATCGTTATGACATATGAACGAGGGGGTAACAACCCCTGACATCATAGCAATGGGATTACAAGGATATAATCTTGCTGATTTTAAGCGTTTATAAGGCACTACCATACATTATATATTGAAATGATTCAAAAGCAAGACACAAGAAGGCACTTCTATGTTAAAGTCAAAAGTGTGCGCATTAATAACTTTGGACCTATTCAATGGATTTGCCTGAAATTTGGTATGCGTGGTGGGGCATGGTAGATCTCTTGATGTGCCAAATTTTGTTTCAGTTAGATATATGCTCTTTGTGCACGGAAACGCTGAAAAATGCAAAATTATCCAGTTTTGGAGGCAGCTTTTGGGATTTTGTCCGTGGCCCTGCGAAGCCATAGTGTGGTGTGCCACTCTGCAAGATGGCTCTTCTGAAAGAGCTCGGATGCCCAAACATACTGTTTTTCATTTGGTGAAATAATATTAAGGCATTCAAAAGTTATACCACTTTTAAGTTCCCATTATAAGTCAATGGGAAAATTTATATGGTTGTTTTGCAAACAAAGAATGGGGTTCTGGCCATCTGGTCCCACCTGGTGGGCAAAGAATTTGCAGCCAAGTGGTTCAAGAATCTTTGTCCCTGAGAATTCTTTGACCGTGAGGTTTGCCATCTTGTTTTTGCTTTTCCGACCCTACAAATTAAAATATCTCGGCTCAGAGGTCACTCCTGAAGTAAAAGTTGGATGGATTTTACTCATGGGGCCTCATTCTATCAAGCCATGCCTTTGGTTCGATGTAAAATGGTCAAAAAATAGAGTTATAACATTTGAAATTTTTTTTACAGTTAAACTTTTTTATTAATTTTTCATAAGATATACAGACAAACCTCTTACAGTACAGTACAATGTGAGGATTTTTTTTTTAAAGAAATTGAGGCAGCATATAATAAGAACATTGCTACAATAATACAAGGAGCTTTTGGTTTAAAATATAGTAAACAATACAGGTCATGTAATTAGCATATACTTGACATTTGTAGTGAACTTAAAGCGGATAGTATGATTAGATACGGTTTATATTAAAATGTTACATAATTATATATGATGCTGCAAAAGGAAAAAGTACATTAGAAAAGGATTGTGGAGTAATAAAGAATGATTGAGAACAGAGTATAGGAAAGAAAAGATATATAAGAAAGTTAAGAAGAGAGACAGGGAAACTATAAAAAAGGGGAAAAAAGCGAGACTACAATGATGTAACAGTAAAAGGGGAAAATCCATATATATTAAGTCCATACATTGGTGTTGGAAGATTTAGTTGATTCCAAAAAATTAAAAAAGCCCTGCCAACAATTGTTATATAAAATGAGTCAGTCAGACAAGATATATGTCATACGGTCCAGAGAGGCATATTGCAATAGTTGGTTAATGATACCGGGAAGGGTAGGGATTATGTTGGATCTCCAATGCATGAGGATTGTGCGTTTAACTTGAAGGAAGAGTATATTTAACCATCTGCTCTGCAAATATGAAATTTTATAAGAACGGTGATTAAAAATACCAAGAATGCAATGTTTAGGGTCTAGTGTAAAAGGTTGACCTACCACTTTCATTGCAAATCTGTGAGTACAGTGCCAAATCTTTTGTATGAGGGGACAGTGCCATAAGATATGCAATAAATCCCCATTGGGGGAACTGCAGCGCCAGCAATTGTTATTGTTCAATAAACCCATTTTTTGTAATACAACAGGAGTTCTGTACCACAAATGAAGGATCTTGGTTTGAATGAGGGAACTCGCGCTTATCATTAAAAGATTTGTGACAGGAGAGCCAACATCTGGACCATTGTGCATTGGTGATATTATATTGTAGCAAAGTACTCCATCTGTTTTTAGCATTGACAGAGTAGTCAGGAAGGATATCACAAATATCTTTGTAAACAGTGCTATTTAAATTGGATGTTGTTTTATCCATTTAGAGATGTGCTTATCATACAGAGAATTGATAGAGAAGGTGTGAGGTAAGAGTTGCATGCGACTAAGCTGTAGATATTTCCAAAAATCCTGATGTGGAAGATTCCATATGCCTTGTAGGTCGGTGTAAGATTTTAACTTTAATGACTTGGGTTCAAGTATATCCTGCAAAAAGAGAATACCCTTATTTTTCCAGGTACGACAAAAAATGGGGTGATTATCAAGAGATATATGGTGGTTACCCCAGATGGGGGTGTAAGCTAAGGGTTTGGGGTTAGATTTAATTTGCTTGTGAATGATTTTCCAATAGAATATAGAAGCAACTATGGTATTTGTAAAGCCAAAATGAGATAGCACCTGATATAGATATTCCCAATTGAGAGAGTCAAATGCTTTCTCAAAGTCAATGGCTATTGCAGCTGCAGGGGTTTTAAGAGTTTTTGCTTTGTGAATTAAATTGAGTAATGAGCGAAGATGATCGGAACTGTTTCTATTTTTGATAAATCCTGATTGAGAAGTATGGATGAGTTTAGTCATTAAAGATTCTAAGCGGAGAGTTAATAATTTGGCAAAGATTTTTCCATCAGTATTAAGAAGTGAGATCGGTCTATAGTTTGAAGGAAGTAAAGGGTCTTTGTCTTTTTTTGGTAAGACTGTTATGATGGCTTCGGTCATTGTGCATGGGAGTTTCTTTATTAAGGTTGCTTCTTGGAATACATTGACTAATACAGGACAAAGAGTGTCAGATAGGGTTTTATAAAAATCAATAGGGAACCCATCACTGCCAGGTGCTTTACCGTTTTTTAATGATGATAAAGCAGTTTGGATTTCCTGTAAAGTGATTGGTTTATCAAGCACAGCTTTATCCTGAGGGATAGGTGGGTAGATTCAATTTTTCCAGAAAATGTTGTATTAGGTTGGGATTTGTAGTATTAGGTTGCAGTATAGTTGATGGTAAAAGGATTGCATAATACGATTGATTGAAAGGTTGTCTGTGTGTGTCTGACCTGATGGATCTTTTAGACCTGCTATATGTCTCTGCATCTGTTGAGTTTTTAGCTGGTAAGAGAGCAACTTTCCGCATTTATCCCCTTGTTCCCAATAACCGTGTTTAATCCTAAAAAAAGGGCAAGTTCAGCTTTCCTGGATATCAACTCGTTAATTTTAATTCTTAATTGTAGAATTTCCAGATGAAGCTGTGAATTATGATTGGGTTTATTTAATTTATAGTATTGGGTTTCTTTTTCTTTAAGGGATTTTTCTAAATTAGCTAATTGTTGTTCTCTTAATTTCTTTCTATGCGCTGCATAACTAATAATTTTACCTCTAATAATGGCTTTTAATGCTTCCCAGATAGTACCTTGAGACATATCTGGAGTATCGTTAATAGAAAGAAAATCTTGAATCTGGGTTTTAATCCAAGGAGTGAATTCAGAGTCTCTGAGTAAAAGTGGGTCTAAACGCCAAGATGGGGATTTAGAAGAAGGTGGACCCCAGAGTAAATGCAAACTGATAGGGGAATTATCAGATATAACAATAGGGAGAATCGATGTATCAATAATTTTTTCAGTAATGAGGGAGAAGAGAACCAATAATCAATCCTACTATATGATTTATGTAAAGAGGAATAAAAGGTGTAATCTCTTTGTCTGGGATGATGTAGTCTCCAAATGTCAGAGAGACCTAAATCCTTCATAAGCATTGATAGAGCATTAATACTACGGGGGTGGCATCATGTGATGAGTTACTTCTGTCTAAATATGCTTGTAGTGCTAAGTTAAAGTCACCACCAATAAGAATAGGTGAATTATTTTTATTATTAATCATAATTTGTTGGGATAGATTATGGAAGAAAATGGGTGAATCAAAGTTGGGTGCATATACATTCACAAACATAAGCGGACCTGCTGTGGTGTTTAATAGGGTTATAATCCACCTACCATCCGGTCTCTAATGATTTTTATGGGGCCAATTAAGAGATTTATGTATTAAGATAGCAACCCCATGTTTTTGGATGGAGAAGATGACGACATACTTGACCGACCCAGTCCCTTTTAAGTCTGTCGACATCCTCTGATAAAAGTTTAGTTTCTTGTAAGAAAGCAATATGTGTTTTATGCTTTTAAGATAGGTAAGTACTTGCTTACGCTTACAAGGCGAGTTGAGTCCCTTGACATTCCATGAATGTAAGATTAGATCACCATGGTACTAGGATATAAGGTAATTAGTTACAAATAGGAATGAGGACTCAATACCATTAATTTGGAGGATGTCACAGATTCAAAAGGTAAATATATATAATAAACAAATGTATGCAGGGCCCTTAACTTGTATGGGTTCGAAATGATTGAGTATTTGTATTCATTTTGTCTCGCAGAGGGAGAGTATAGAGATAAGAATATCAAGTAATTAAACATTAGAACCAACAAACGTTAGTATAAACTCAGTAACAAGAATATTAATTTGAAACTTTTATGAAATGCAGAGCAATAAGAGTCGGTAAATATACCAGGACTCTCACTCTACACTACTAGGCGTGTAGAGTAATTAGTGAATCTCAAGATACGGTTTACCCTATAATCTTAAGATACTAAACTTTATATAACAGTATATTAATGAAGTGTAATTGAGATTTGTGCTGAGGTAATTAAAGCATTACCCTGGAAAAAAACAAAACATCATTCTACCAAATAAAAAAGGATAATTATGTAATAGTGTTAAATTCCAAACATAATGAATTAGCTTGGACCTAGCAATAAGTCCAATATTAAATAAAGTATACCAACATGATGGCAGATAATGCTGAAACAGTGAGCCAGATAAAGGATGCCCGATGTGTATTAATCCACATAAGCTAGGTTAGGGAATGCAGTATATACTATAGGTTCATAGTGCATCAGTGTATTGTGGAATCATTTTTATAAGTTCCAATGATTTGGAAGAAAATGGGATGAAGAATAATGTCAAAGGCGGAAAAACTCAATGTATAGAAATACAATTGAAGCATACTTTGGTGCAAAATCTGTGAGATATAATGGAATGCACCTGATGCACTACATACCAGAAGTGATGCAAAATAAATATTAAATAAGTAAATGATTTTAGAGTATTTGTCTAATCATCCTCCACATTCCAAATGATAGGGTTTATGTGGAAAAATGCTATAATAGTAGTGGTTAAGGGCACACTGATATGAAATACAGAACTCTATATATGTATGTATGCATCTGACCACATGGCGCGCCAAAGCTTATGAAAAATTAGAGTGTGAATAGCAATTATATATACTAATGTCTGGCACCACACAAGGATTAATTAGAAGAGATCTTACAAACATTTTAATATTTATTCTTTCTCTCATTTATTTTTTTTCCATTGAATACATTGAGAGTAACTCCCACATGGATTAAATACCTCCAGTGTCAACTGGCTCACCTCCCACAGACAGATACAGGCTTCTCAGCAGCTTATAGTGATTTACTGCATTTAAGTGCTCCAAACCTGTTGGGTGATAGAGACTGCACTTTGCGGTAAATGTACTGAAGGAATCGAGTGAGGTGGTGTGAAGAGGAGGGATTCTGGTGAGAAACTGCTATATCACATCTAATTATGGGCCATAGTATTTATTACAATTTTTTTTTTTTTTTTAGTGGGAAAAGCCTCAGGTAGCCTTGCTCTTTGATTTTCTTCTCCTTTTCTTTTTGGGTGGTTCAGATGATTTAAAGGGAGAGCTGGACACAAGATCAGCCCAGGAAGAATCGGGAGAGTCATTACCCATTGAAAGCTTCTTCTGGTCTTGAGTAAAGGGGTTGGATACAATCTGTCTCAGATCCTCCGTAGATGAGTGCAGATCTTCTTGGAGTGGGGAGAATTTGTTAGACAAGGTAAGAGGAGTAGAAAAACTGATGTGACGTTCCACATGGGAGGCTGGAGAGGTGGAAATATTATTTAAACAGCAAGTATTATTATTTAGAGAAGAACCAGATGCTTTTTTTTCTTGTATGCGTGCAGAGCTTCTGGCAGGAGCTACAGTGGCAGATATGATGGCTGCAGATTTCTCAGGACCTGAAGGACAGTTTCAGCAGGAAGGCAAGACATTGTAATTGCGGCGTTTGTTGGAGCAGGAACAGTTGCATTAGCATCAAAAGGCAATGTAAGTGCGGCTGTGTCCAATTCAGAAATTCAGAGAGATTCTGGGGTACTGAAATCTCTGGTAGAATTATTCAAAAAGGCGCATTGTTGCAGGGTAACGAGTGCAAACTTAATTCCACGCTGATGAAGGATTGTTTTAATGGGGTTGTAAGCTTTTGCTTGTTAGATAATTCTTTAGAATAGTCTCTGAAAATTAGGATTCTGTTTTCTTGCAAGTAAGTGCACCTAATTGCCTCGCTTTTGAAGAATCAGTTCAGTATGTGCGTGGTTTAGAAATCTGGCAATGATGGGCCTGGGTTTCTGGTCGGGTCCAGGCCTCGATTTAAGGTGCGGTAGATCTCTCGATGATTAGGTCTTGGCCGGCTGGTAATTTAAGCAAAGAAGGAAGTACATGAGTTAGAAGAGCACTGGTGTCTCCTAGTTCAACACCTGCAGGAAATCCGAGAAATCTAAGGTTGTTACGCCTGTTTCTATTTTCAACATCATCTATTTTGTCCTGAAGGTTCCTAATAACTCTGTCCTGCTCCTGATGGTAGCCTGTAATGTGTTAATGGAATCTTCATTTTGAGATGCTTTAACATTAGTAGCGCTTGATTTTTTGATCAAGTGCCTGCATATTATTGATATTTTGTTGAGATGCAATTTTTAATACATTGATTTCACTTATTAGTTGCTGAAACATTGCCTCACTCTATTAAGAGAACTGTTGTGTGGAGATTGGTCTGCCATTATTGTAGGCCTTAATAGAGAAATTGAAAAGCTGTAGATAACTCGTTCAGTAATTATGAGGCAATAAAAATACTGTACCAGAGCTGTTCTGCGATGTACATATAGTAAGATCTCAGATGTTGGTGAAGGTAGGAAGTCTGGAATCTGTAGGATGGATGATGATATTTGGTGAATCCAGGGAGATGAAGAATCAAGCAGCCATCTTCAGCACAGCGCCCTCTGGCTGTCCATCTGAAATTCTTTGATTGCGGCTCACTAGCAATCTTTGATCGTGAGCCTGCAAATTCTTTGATCGCGAGATTCTTTGATCATGATCTTGTGTCACGAGCACCGGATGAGATGGCTGAATTAAAAAATCAAATTTCTCTGCCCAAGGGTGCCCTAGGAAGACACATGAGGGTGGGTTCTGCTCAGGGGGCTTCGTTCTGTTGCTGAATGGTGGCTATTTCCATGTAATTCTGCTTAAAGCTCAAGTTTCATCATTTTTTATTCTTTGATCATGAGCCTGCAAATTCTTTGATCGCGAGCCTGCAAACTCTTTGATCATGAGATTCTTTGATCGTGATCTTGCATCAAGAAGGGGGGCGAGATGGGCAGATTTTGTAATACATTATAGTAATGGTGCTTTAAATCCTGTAATATGATTGGCTGAAAATCCTTCAGTGGGCCTACATTAAAGTGCTACTGTAAAGAGGAGCTTGGACAGCTTCATTAATTCATTTTCTGATTCAGGGTCACTGCTTATCTTTGGTGCTGGAGCCTACTGAAATAATGTTTTTTTTCACATAGTTAGATAGGGGAGCTTTACCAGAGTCTACCCCACCATTTAGAGAACATGACTGCAGGAACAACGTAGTGCGAGGTACCACGTCAATCACTCTTAATTGTGTCATCTGTGGTGGTGCCGACACGCACTGTAAACTGTCAGTATTTAGCAGTTTTACTGACTCAGAGTAGTTGGCATATCTGGATGATGTGATTCATGTAGTGCAACTTTTTGTTTGTTTTTTGTTCCGGAACCCCACTATATCAGGGCAAGACTGGCAACGCAAATCACGGTGTAGCGTAAGACATAATTATCTTGCATACAGACTAATAGAAACAAGTTTAAAGTATCATTGACCGATTTAGTTGAAAAAGCAAACCAACTGGTCATAGTGCAACACTTCCAAAAAGAGAACAACCTTGTGGCTCTGTCTTTTAGACCGGATATATAACAGACACATTTCCAACACTGTATGTAACCCCCCCTCCCCCCAAAAAAAGGAACTGACACAGAAAGAAGAATGATTTGCAGAACACTGCAGATGAACAAATAGCCACCTTTTCTGCACTCACAGTACTATGCAGGATAGCACAACAAGCAATACTGCAGTATGTTTGGTCCCATTTCTAGGCATCAAGTCCATTGGAGATTGTGGTTTTCTCAGCAATTCATTTAGGCTGTCGCATGTGGGAATGGGGGGACAATCTGAGAGCAGTCGTAAATTGAAAAAAAATGAGAGAAAATTAAAACTAAAAATATAATATGCAAATTGAAGTTTGCCAACTGCTTTATTGGACCATTCAGAGGCTGTAAGGACCTCTAAACAGCACACAGTGCTGGCGGGTCGGATTTAACCTCCGACATCTGACAGGATGTAAGGGGGAAGAAACAACCTCAAAAGCTGTCACCCCAAACTTCACTGGTCAAGTGATTCATACAAACAATGACAGAATATAGGGCAAGGTGGTGATGGTCATTAGGAAATTTCATCAGCCACTGAGACATTTACTCTCTTGATTATTCACATTCTGCTCCACAGACTTGCAATCTCAACGCAGTTCGCAAAAGTAAAAATAACCAAACAACAGTGAAAAAAAATGTCAAAACAAAAACCATACAACAGATTTATTCACAGCCAAGAATAGAGAACAAACAGCAATATTAACACATAAATTGAAAGATAATCTGTTGGTTTAAGTGACACTGACTCCTGATTGACAGCTTTCCTCCTGCCACGTAACTGTCACAAGCACGAGGCTGCCAGTATTTACTCCTCAACAGCAAAAAAATACTGGACCAGAACAATCACATAGAAAACAGTACGATTTTGCTTTATCAGTAACTGGGAATGATAGCACCACAATAGACATCTACCTGCTCCACTACTCATGGTGCTAAAGACTCACACTTTACACTACCTCTTTAATCTTTTAGTAAAATGCATGTTGAACCATATCACAAAAGCATTGATATATATAAAAAGAGCCAGATGTTCAAATAGTATTCCATGGTAATGTTCTATAACTACCCTACTGTCCACCATTGAAAACCGCGGCTGCTGCTTCATACCACCAACTTGCATCTTAATCACTTAACTTTATTATGGATCATGTGTAAAAATAATAAAATAAAATTCAAAATGTTTACAACTTTGGAACACCAGAGTAGATATTGGCGGTGACGCATGTCAAGAAAAAAGAAATGGAGCTGTCTTTTTCAATACTAGCAGTCGAGATGGACACATTTGTGAACAGCCTGAATGGTAATGACAGCCGCGACTCATCTGGTTTTGAGAGTTGGACATCAGATGTAGCCGTGGCAGTCATTAATGAAGTAGATTCCCTCTCCTAGTCATCAGCAGTTGTAGTTCTACAAACTGAAGTGACTCCAGCTGAAATCATTCCCAATGTGGCACTGGATGAAACCGCAAGCGATGTACAGCAAAGCCCATGCTGTACAGCGATTCTGGGAATTTGATCTCCACTGACAGCAGTGCCGACAGTAACTGTACAAAGCAAGACCACCCAGCAAGCAGCACAGCAGTTTAACATGACAGGAACTGCTGGCATGACTGATACAACTGGCATAAATGTTTAAAACATGCGAGGACCTATTGCAATAAACAGCATCTCATAAATAAAAAAAAAAATGATCAGTTTTTAAAAACAATTTCAAGCCTTTCATAAAAAAATATGATATATAAGTTTAATGTTTGGGTTAAGTCATTTATTTCCAGTCACCAAAATGTTTTACATGTCTAAGTGTGGGCTATATGTGGATGGGGTGGGGTATTTTTTCCCAATCTGATTGTACCACCGGAAATGGTACACACTAATTGGCTGTGGGGTAAACTTTTCTGTCTTTTGCAGCTGTTCCCATTGTATGTAATACCTGCTTGTTTCCAGTGACCACGATTTTCTTGCATGTGTAATTGCGGGATATATTGGGGGTGGCGGCGGGTGGGGGGGTTACTGTCTTGATTGATCTGCTGATTGGCTGTGGGGTGAATTTTTCAGTCTGTTGTAGCCTTTCCCTTTGAATGTAACACCTGCAGACTGAGAGTCAGAAATATGTGACGGCAAACTCAAAAAAAGAAAAGTTTATGTTAGCAACATAAAGTGTAACAAGCATTCGATGATGACATGACAGAATTCAACTAATTTCTGACACCGGCGTTACTTAATATAAATGCCTTCTATGCAATTGATTAGCGTGGGGGCCCGCGCTCCCACCAACTTACACAAGTTTTTAGTTTTCTATTCTTTCTCAAAAAGTAAGGAAATTCTATGCAAAAAACTACGCTATTGCATCATTTAGGGTTAAAGCACAAAAACTCAGGAAATTAAAAATCTTTAGGATCCCCCCCAGACCCACCAATCATCCCAAGATTGACAAATGACAAATAACAAATGACGGGGTGTGTCATTGGGGTCATGAGGCCTAAATGTCATTAGATTCATCTGACATGACCTTCCCACTGTAAATCCATGCTGCCTTGGGTCCTGTGCCCTGCTGGCCTCTAGGTACTCAACAATTCTTTCTTTCAGAAGTGATTCCATCATTTTCCCTACCACTGAGGTCAAACTTACAGGTCTGTAGTTTCCTGCTTCTGCCTTGCTCCCACATTTTTGAAGGGGAATCACATCTGTCTTCCTCCAGTCCTTAGGTACAACACCATCCTCCTATGATTTGTTATAAAGTGTGGTCAGTGGTATCACTAGGCCCTCCCTTAGTTCTTTTAGGATTCTGGGGTGAATTCCATCAGGCCCCATTGATTTGTCCACCTTGAGTTTTAGGAGTTCTTTCAGGACTCTTTCTTCTGTAAATGGACTGGTGTTAACCCCCCTACCCAAAGTGCTTCTATTATCTGGTTTAGGAAACTCCTCCTCATCCTCTTTTATGAATATTGAGCAAAAGTATTTATTCAGTGTCTCTGTCTTTTCACTGTCTCCCTCTGCCCACCTCCACTCTCCTTTATTAATCTTCACTATTCCTCCCTTAACCTTTCTATGCTCCCTAATGTACCTATAAAAGGTTTTATCCCCCTTCTTAACTGAGTTGGCAATTTTTTCCTAGGTTTGGGCCTTTGCTATTCTGACAGCCTTCCCCACTTCTTTCTGCTTTAATTGATACAGTTCCCTGTTGTGCTCCTTCTGTGATTCCTTATACTTTCTGAATGCAGCCTTTTTCTCCTTAACCTTCCCTGCCACCTCTTTTGAGAACCATAGTGTTTTTTTACTCCACTTTGTTTTCTTTATTTGTCCCACACAAAGGCTTGTTGCCTCTATGATAGCAGTTTAGATTTTTCTCCATTGTTCTTCCAATCCTCCTTTTTGGCCATTTGGTAGTACATTCCTCAGGTATTCACCCATTTTGCCAAAGTTGGCCCTTCTAAAGTCCAGTATCCTTGTTTTTGTATGGCTTGTCTCCATGGTTGTGCTTATTATGAAGCACACTGTGCAGTGGTCACTTGTTCCCAGATGTCTACTGACTTCTAAATTTGTGATCCTCTCTCCATTTGAGAGTACCAAGTCTAGTATTGCTCCCTCCCGAGTGGGTTCCAACACTAGCTGTCTAAGGCCTGCCCCCTGCAGGGCATCGAGAATGACCCTGTTCTTGGATGTGGCTGCAGTACATGTCATCCAGTTAACATCTGGCATATTCAGGTCCCCCATCAACAGTATCTCCCCTTTTTCAGCCATTTTGAGAATGTCCTCTATCATTTTCTTGTCTGTTTCTTTAGTTCTGTAGCTTTAATCACTTCCCTTATGTATAGAGCTACTCCACCTCCTCTTTTACCCTCCCTGTCCCTTCTGTAGACTGTGTACCCCGGTATGTTGACATCCCAGTCATGGTTCTCCATGTACCATGTTTCCGTGACTGCCACAATATCCAATTGTTCATCTTCCATCGAGGCTACTAGCTCAGGAAGCTTGTTTCCCAGACTACGGGCATTGGTACTCATTGCCCTCCATTTAATGTTGGCTGTATCCTTTTTTCCCCCATCCCTGCTCTTATTGCCCTTGTCCATTTTTCCATTTACCCCTGTCTTGCCCTCTGTTGAGCTCTGTACCTCAGTGTTTACCTTACTACCTGCCATGTTTTGTGGGGGAAGGCTTGAAATTTCCTGCCTCTTATCAGCACCTCCCCCCTTGGCTAGTTTAAAAGCTTGCCAAGGAAGCATTTAAACCTGTCACTTAGGAGCTTGGTTCCTCTGTGACAGATGCAGACCATCATGCCAGTACAGACCTTCATCCTCCAGGTGTATCCTCAGTCCCCAATGAAGCTAAAGCCCTGTGCTCTGCACCAGTTTTGCAACCATTCATTAAACTGCATGGTGTGCAGTACCCTAGCCTCACCCCTGCCATGGACTGGCAGCACCTCTGAGAAGGTAACCATGCTTGCTACCTGTCTGAGGCCCCTCCCCAACTCCACAAATTCATCCTGCACTGCACTGATTCCATGCCTAGCTAGGTCATTTGTCCCAAGGTGGACAATGATATCTAGTTCCCTCTCCTGTGATGCTGCTTCTACAGTCGTGAGGATTCACTTCTTGTCCCTCCAAGCCATGGCACCAGGCAGGCACCTTACTTCCCTCACCTCTCCTGTCCCTTCCCCAGTTCTACCCCCCTAACAACTGAGTCCCCTATCAGAAGCTGTTTCATTCCCCTGTGGTGTCCCTTGCCACTCTTTTGTGGGTTTCCCTTGTGGATGTCCTCAGCATTCTTCTTGGTCTCCACTGACGGTGCCATCATAGAGGAACCTTGCTCTGGTAGACTGGTGGATGATTTGTGTAGAGGTACAACTAGGGGTCATCGCCTCTGTTCCACCACCTGCACCCTCCCAGAACCCACTGTGGTCCAACTGCTCTTCATACTTGGCAACCTCTGAGGCAGTGGTTATGGCAGTGGTGCTCTTTGGTTGGTGGAGGCCTCCTTAGTCCTTGCCAGTTCAGCCTGGAGGTGGGCAATCTCCTCCCTCAGAGCTGACAGTTGCCTGCAAATAGGACAGCCATGCAGTTTCCAGAATGTCTCCTGGAAAACTGCTGCCCCACAGCCAGTGCATTGCATCATTCCCCACATGTCCCTCTCCCTTATAACATACAGTATGTAATATATATATAAAAAATGTTGTTTTGTTTTTTGGTGGTGTGTACTTACCATTTATGCACTGTGATGGGTTATTAAGAATATAACAGTTCTGCCCCAAGACCTGTTGAGGAAGTGATGTCAGAACTTTGGCTATAAAGGAAATGCTATGCCTGGGTGGGTGGGGTGTGGGAAGAGAGGTGGGTAGTCCAGAACCACAAGTGACTGTTAGAAACAATCAAATACACCACTGCTTCACGCAACCTGGTGAGTACTGCCCTTATAGTAATTCAACTAACTCAGTAACTTATTTAAAAATAGTTTAACTATCACAAAATCCTACGCACCAGTAAATTATTTAAAATAGTTTCTGTCCCAAAATCCTAGTAGTCAATCCAGCTACCCCCAAGGGACAACCAAAATGCAGTATTCAAACCCTTGTGAAGTTACTTCCAAGATAAGCAGAGTTTGCAAGCTCCTTTCTCAACTCCTCAGTCACCTGTATTTTTTTTTAAATAGTTTAATTGTCAGAAAATCCTAGTAGACAATCTAGCTACCTCCAAGGGTCTACCCAAATGCAGAATTTAAATCCTTCTGAAGTTACTCACAAGATAAACAGAGTTTGCAAGCCCCTTCTTGGTTAAACACTAAATAAATATCTAAATAAAAAGCAATTACCAAGGGTAGTTAGTTTCACCTCCCACAGAATTGAGCAAAAGTGCATGTTGTTGCAGATATCAAGTGCAATACAGAATTTCCCACACAGCTCACAGCTGAATAAAGAAGTAGTGTCCTTCCAGGTCAAGAGGATGTGCTTTGTGTCTCTAAATATTGCAGCCACCAATAGCTTATATTAATCTGATGAAGTCTGGAAGTCTCCACCCAGGGCAATTGGTTGACAATGGTTATGATGCAACCTTTCCTGATCCAATACAACATTTTGTGGTCTGAAAACAATGAGGCAAACAATTTCCTGCACCTGAGGCTGTCTGTGTTTCAATTCACACTGCAGGTTTTGCTAAGACAACTACTTAATCACAGTAACTTATTTAAAAATAGTTTAACTATCACAAAATCCTACGCAACTGTAAATTATTTAGAAATAGTTTCAGTCCCAAAATCCTAGCAGTCAATCCAGCTACCCCCAAGGGACAACCAAAATGCAGTATTCAAACCCTTATGAAGTTACTTCCAAGATAAGCAGAGTTTGCAAGCTCCTTATTCACTCCTCAGCCACCTGTA
Source organism: Neoceratodus forsteri (assembly GCA_016271365.2). Lineage (NCBI taxonomy): Eukaryota > Metazoa > Chordata > Ceratodontiformes > Ceratodontidae > Neoceratodus > Neoceratodus forsteri. The sequence continues at coordinate 477,852,003 of CM057452.1, read as the reverse complement.
ATTTATTTAAAAATAGTTTAACTGTCAGAAAATCCTAGTAGACAATCTAGCTACCTCCAAGGGTCTACCCAAATGCAGTATTTAAATCCTTCTGAAGTTACTCACAAGATAAACAGAGCTTGCCAGCCCCTTCTTGGTTAAACACTAAATAAATATGTAAATAAAAAGCAATTACAAAGGGTAGTTAGTTTCATCTCCCACAGAATTGAGCAAAAGTGCATGTTGTTGCAGATATCAAGTGCAATATAGAATTTCCCACACAGCTCACAGCTGAATAAAGAAGTAGTGTCCTTCCAGGTCAAGAAGATGTGCTTTGTGTTGGGGAATGGTCAGGAAATGATCAGGGAAAGGTGACTGATAGTGTCCAGAAGGACAGTTATATTAGTTATGCATTTAGGGTGATTGGAGGGAACCCTGTTAAGTAGGGTACTGATCCCTATTCTATCAACCACCCTTGTTATGTTTCATTTCATTTCACCATCTTTCTTTTTTTCACAGGCAAAGCGTGATGGCACAACTTTAAATTATGCTCCAAAAATAAAATATCTGAGTACGGATAACATATTGCTTAGATACATTGAGAGAATCCTAACTATGAAAAGGGACCAATACTTTCTGTATTTACACTACCATCTTACTTACCCAATAATAACATTAGCCATTGACTTTCAAACTCTGACATTGCCAAAATTTTGTTTTTTTCATGTATGGGGACAGCGATCGGTGTGTGTGTGTTTATGTGTGGAGGGGGGTGCCACTAGACACTAGGGCAAGGGCAGCTCATGGATGACACTGCAGCTGGCAGAACGAGTTCAGCTGTGGCTGCAGAAGTCAAGAAATTGCTGATGTTCTCATTCAGAGAACACAGGGGAAGCACTCCTCTCACTAAGCTTGACACCCAGGATTTTGGGTGCCCAGAAAAGGTATTTGTGGGCAGCATGCTAAAAAACAAACATCAGAATCTAGCTAAATGGGTCCCATTTAGTGAGGTTGTGATGTTTGTCTTTTGGAATCCAAACCTTTTCATATATTTTACACGTTTGTGACTGCGTGGAAAAAATCAGCAAGATGGTAGCTCATGAAAAAGGAATTTTTTTCTTATGAAAAAGTATTTTGTTCTGGTGAAAAAAAATACTCTCATGAGACTAAATCCTTTTTCACGAGATAAAATCTTTGGTCGAACTTTATACATGCATCCTGAAAAATGAACTTCCCATAGGATAAAATGGGAACTTAAAAACTTAACTTTGCAACAATTTAATATTTTTGCACCAGACTAACAGTGGCAGTTCTGTTATCGTTTGGATATCGTGGCAGTCACAGAAACATGGTACACATAGAACCATGACTGGGACGTAAACATACTAGGATACCCTATCTACAGGAGGGACAGGGAGGGTAAAAGAGGAGGAGGAGTATATCTCCTCATAAGGGAAGAAATCAAAGCTACAGAACAAAAGGGTAAACAGGGAGGAGAGGAAGCACTATGGGTCAATTTGGAGACAGGCAATGGCACCACAATCCGCACAGGGGTTGTATACAGACCCCCACCTCAGGGGGAGGACATGGCAAGGAAATTATTGGATGTATCCTTAGAATGGCACAAAAAGGGGAGATATTGCTGATGGGGTGATCCGAATATGCCATATGTTAATTGGAGTGCATTTGCAGCAGCCACTTCTAAGAGTGGGGTCATTCTAGATGCCCTACAGGAGGCATGCCTTAGACAACTAGTATTGGAACCCACTCGAGAGGGGAGCAATCTTAGACCTGGTTCTCTCAGATGAAGATGGTGAGAGGATCACAGATTTAGAAATGGGTAGCCATCTGGGAACTAGTGACCATCGAACAGTATGGTTCACCATAAACACAGCAGTAGAGTCAAGCCATACAAAGACAAAGGTACTGGACTTCAGGAGGGATGACTTTGCCAAAATGGGCGAGTGCCTAAGGAATGCACTAGCAAAAGGGCAGAAAGGAGGGAGGGGTGGAAGAACAATGAGGAATAATCAAAACTGCCATCACAGAAGCAACAAGCCTTTGTGTGAAGCAAATAAACAAAACAAAATGATGTAAGAAACCACTATGGTTCTCAAAGGAGGTGGCAGGGGAAGGTTAGGAAGAAAAAGAAAGCATTCAGGAAGTACAAGGAATCACAGAAGGAGCAGGACAGAGAGTTGTATCAATTAAAGCAAAATAAAGTAGGGAAGGCAGTCAGAACAGCAAAGGCCCAAACTGAGGAAAAGATAGCTAACTCAGTAAAGAAGGGGGATAACACCTTTTACGGTACATCAGGGAGCAAAGGTAGACCAAGGGAGGGATAGTGAGGCTTAATAATGAAAAGGTAATTGTTATATGTTCCATACAATATCCAATGTACTCCATGCGTTGTTGCTTGTAGTTTAATGCAATTGTAACCATATGCTACTATTTGCCTCTGTTATTTGCTCAGTTGATAACCTGCACGTTACCCAACCCCCTTGTACCCCCTCCCCCCAGGTCGCACCTGGAGATGAGCATCTTGTTGCTCAGTGTGCCTTTCCTGGTGAAACTATTTCAATAAATAAATAATGGAGTGTGGACAGAGGGTGACTGTGAAAAGCCAAAGATACTAAACAAATATTTTTGCTCAGTATTCACAAATGAAGAGGGGGAGGTACTTAAACTAAACAATAGAAACAGTTTCGATACGGGGGTTGATACCTGCTCATTCACAGAAGAAAGGGTTCTGAAAGAACTCTTAAAACTGAAGGTGGACAAAGCAATGGGGCCTGATGGGAGTCATCCCAGAATTCTAAAAGAACTAAGGGCAGAACTAGTGACACCACTGACTACCTTCTTTAACAAATCATGGGAGAATGGGGTGGTACCTGAGGACTGGAGGTGGGCGGATGTGATTCCACTTCACAAAAGTGGGAGCAGGGCAGAAGCAGGAAACTGCGGACCTGTTAGTTTAGCCTCAGTGATTGGGAAAATGATGGAATCTCTTCTGAAGAAAAGAATTGCTGAGTACCTAGAGGCCAGAGGGGCACAGGACCCAAGGCAGCATGGATTCACAGAGGGAAGGTCATGTCAGAAGAATCTAATAGATTTCTTTGACTGGGTGACCAAAGTAGTAGATCAAGGAGGGGCTGTGGACATGGTCTACCTAGTCTTTGGCTAAGCATTTGACATAGTCCCACACAAAAGATTAATATACAAGTTGGCCAGCCTGGGAGTGGGTCCCAAGTTGGTAGCATGGGTAAAGAATTGGCTGGAGAACAGGACACAGAGGGCAATAGTAAACGGAGTCCACTCTGAAGAAAGGGGGTTACTAGTGGGGTACCGCAGGGTTCAGTACTAGGACTGGTCCACTTTAATGTCTTTATAAGTGACATTGCAGAGGGACTAGAAGGAAAAGTATGTCTCATTGCGGATGACACAAAGATCTGCAACAGAGTTGATATACAAGATGGGGTGGAAAGGATGAGAAGGGACTTGGCAAGGCTGGAGGAATGATCAAATGTATGGCAGCTTAGATTCAATGCTAAGAAGTGCAAAGTAATGCACCTGGGAAACAAAAACCCAACGAAAGAGTACACAATGGGGGGTGAGATACTAACAACAACAAAATGGAAAGGGACCTGGGGGTAGTCATATCTGATGACCTAAAGGTGGGCAAGCAAAGTGAGAGGGCAGTAAGGAGGGCTGAGGGGATACTGGGATGCACAGGGAGAGGCATCACCAGTAGAAAACAGGAAGTTGTTATCCCTCTGTACAGACAGCTGGTGAGACCCCATCTGGAGTACTGCGTGCAGTTCTGGAGACCCAGTCTCCGCAAAGACATAGACAGGATGGAGGCAGTTCAGAGGAGGGCAACTAAGATGGTGCAGGATCTGCAACAGAAGACATATGAAGAGAGACATAAGGAGCTTAATATGTATAGCCTCGAGGAAAGGAGGGAGAGGGGAGACGTGATAGAAACTTTCAAGTACCTCCAGGGAATCAACTAAGTCCAAGAGGGTAACATCTTTCAGAAGAAGAGTTGTGCAAGAACACGGGGACACAATTTGAAGATTGAGGAGTGACGGCTCAGAGGTAATATGAGGAAGTATTTTTTCATGGAGAGGGTTGTGGATGCATGGAACAGCCTTCCTGAGGAGGTTGTGAAGTCAAAAACAGTGGTGGATTTCAAGAATGCATGGGACAGTCATATGGTAATTTTAGTGGGTGGGGGTAGGAAAAAGTAGGCTATTGGTTAACTAGGATCTGCAGCTTACCCATTAGGTAGGGAAATGGGCAGACTGGGTGGGCCAAGCGGTCCTTATCTGACGTCTAATTCTATGTTTCTATCCCAGTGCTTTCTGCCATAAACAATCAAAACATAATTCCCTACCATCTGAGTGCAAGGCAAGGAGGACAAAACAGCAAAAAACTCACTCTTTACTTTTTTTCACTATCCAGATCTCAGAATCCACACATCCAACTGGAATGAAACTTGCCATATCAAGATATCTCCCCCCGCAGGACAGTGCATACTAACTTTTGTGCAAATCCATTGATTGGTTGCAAAGTTATTAAAGTGCAAAATGTCAGGTTTAACATTAAACAGGCTACTCAACCCTAACTATAGGGGCACAGCCATGCCCCTATGATTTATTGTGTTCTGAACAAAATAACACTAATTGGGCCCTGTACCTTTTTCAGTGGTGTTTCTGTATGCCCTGACTCACTCCTCTACCACAGGCCCATTGTTGGCAACACACACTACAAGGTCAGCTTATAAAACAAAATAACAAGTTCAAAAGGGTGGGTGAGAGGGCCCAGGTATACTCTTTGTGCATGCAGCTGCAGTTTTTTGTTTTGAATATGTTTCTTCTCAAACATCATCTGTTATTTGCTGTGTCTTCTTGTTACGCTTCAGTCACCAAGTCAATTTTGTCAGCAGTGCACAACTGGCTTATTAGACTAAATAAGCCAGGGGATTCTCAACCGTTACATTGCCTCAGCTGATGCCCCATAATTCAACATATCTTGTCTACTGTCACTTACCTTTCTCATCTCCTGTTAAGCCACCTTTTAACATGACTGCTGCGCAGATTGCTAGGAATTTAGGCTATGAGCTAATAAGCTACAGTATATGCTACTCATCTTTTCAATATAGCACTGTCTCAAATACCTTACAGGAAGATTTCCTTTGACCTTACCAATAGCTGGGGCTTACTAGCTGCCTTTCTAGTAAACAGCTTTTCTACAGAATTTAACCTGTTTTCATCTTTATTATACTTCAAAATGAAGATACAGAGTAAGTTTTACAAAAAAGTACATTTTGCCAATGAATCCAAAACCAGAACCAAAGCCAGGAGTGATCTGTAAAAACCAAAACCAAAAACAAGAACTTGCCCAATTTTGTACATCACTAGTCTGTAACATAGTCGCAGAATGATCTTTTTGCCCATTAGGGAACTTGATTCAAGCTATAGACTTTCTGTAGGATTCCCACTGCTGCTCACTTTCTCTCATCTGCTTCTATCTATTCCTTGATATATAAAGCAGTTCATCCAGCCTTCTGACCCCTGCCCCTCCTGAAGACTATGTCTTTCAACCCCTGCATCCCAGTGTACAGTGGCACCAGCCAGGATACAACACAGTAATGCTGCATTATATCACAAAATGCTTACGTATGCTTCAGGGAACAGTATAATTAAATGGCAATTAAGCTCTTTTTTTACTGCAGTATTTTGTGACGTCACATGCTGCAAGTTGCTGTATTGCATCATGGCTGGATCCAGTGTATGTCCTCATTCTACCAGGTTTGCATTACTCAATGAGGCCTGACAAGTTGTACTTTTTATGGTACAAAGGAACCGTACACTCAGGACAATCACTTAAGATATTACCATAATGATACTTGGACAAAAATAACAAATAGAAGAATAGTGCACACACCGTAGCTGGAGTTCAAAAGATTTATTGTAGGCTACCCTTTAACCTCCTAACACCCCCTACATAGCACCTTACAGCTTCATCAGGGGGCCTCTTGAGAAGGCTGTAAGGTGCTACTTTGGAGCATTTGGAGGGTGAAGGTTAGTCCCCAAAAACTTTTTGAACTCCGCTGTGTTGCACCACATTCTTCCATTTACTGAAAGTGTACTTTGTGCTGGGATAATGGCATGAAGCCCAAGGCTGAAGGCAGAGTTCCTCCATTGCCTGAGAAGTGCCACTATCCCAGCACAAAGTACACCCTGGAATGCCTTATTGCAATTATTAAATGGGTCGATAAGGATTTAAAAAAATAATATATATATATATATATATATATATATATATAATTTTTTAAAGGAGGCTGTCAGATGTGTGCAGCCATTTTTTTTGTTCAGCGTTAGTAAACATATAGGTTCGGATTCACAAGCCCTGTGTGTGCTGAACACATGGTGCATAGGGCTTGCAACTTTCTCCAGCTGGTGATTGGGATTCTCAGTCCCATGTGCCGATTACTGCAAGTTAGATTAGCTTTTCCTGGTCTAGCTTATGGCAATCTTGGGTACCCTTTATACAGAGCTTGTGCCACATATTTGGTGCAAGCTGACATAAATTGGGAATATTGTCGTAAATGCACCTGATCTTAAATTGGGTGCAGTGTGCGGCAAAGTTTTCCGTGCAGCTGTGCCGACCACCAGGTTATACTCAGGGCTTGATGCAAGCCATGTGTCAACCTTTGGGAATCCAGCCCATCTACTAGTAGTACTAGTAGCTTTATTTATAGGGTGTCCTTCCCTGAAGGCTCAGAGCACAGAACAGAATGAAAAACAATAAATAAAACAATCATAAATAACTTAGATAGTAACTCAAAAATCAAAGTATATAGACTATATACAAAACCAAAACTGGGAATCAAATTCTTACTCCCCAAAATCCTGGTTAAACAAAAATGTTTTTAATCCACTTTTAAAGGGCTCTACCAAGGAAGCTTTCTCAGTCCACTAGGCAAGGAGTTCCAAAGCAGAAGGTCAGCTGCCTCAAATGTGCAGTCTCCAGAGGACTTAATGCAAGCCTTAGGGACCGAAAAAAAAGCCCTCAGAGGAGGAGCAGAGGGGACACAAGGGCTGGACAGGATGCAGGAGCTCCATCAGGTAGTGAGGGCCCAGCCCATGTAGGGCTTTATAGGTTAGAAGACCAAACTTGAAGGTAACTCACCACTTCATGGGCAGTCAGTGCAGATCTTGCAGTACTGGTGTCACATGGGTAGACCTCAGAAGGCTAGTCAGCAACCTGGCAGCTGTGTTCTGCACCAACTGCAAGCATCATAGGGTACCCCCACTTATCCCAAGGTACAGTGTGTTACAGTAATCGAGCCTAGATATCACAAATGCAAGCACTTGGTCAGCAGGTCTTCAGGATGGATAAGTGACTTAATCCCATTAATGTTTCTGAGATGGTAAAAGCTACTCTTGACTATGGCCGACACCTGATCCTCCAGTGTCAGCCATTCATCGAAGATTTTTTACATTAGCAGAGGCCAGCAGCCTGGATGATCCAAGCTGAGGCCCCATCTCTCTGATGACTACCTCTGCTTCCCCTTCTCGACCCAGCTCTATCACTAGCACCTCAGTCTTATCCAGGTTAAGACTCAGCCAAGTAAATTCCATCCATTTCTGGATTTCAACTAGGCACATAATAAGCACCTCGATGGCATCTGGTGTCCCAGGTGCAAATGATATATACAGCTGGGTTTCATTTGCATAGCAGTGAAAACCTAGGTGATATTGTTGAATTATCCCTCCCAGGGGCAGTATGTAGACTGTGAACAACATGGGTGAGAGGACTAAAGCTTGGGGTAGCCCATAGGACAGAGGTATCTGGGATGATGAGAAAGTACCCAGCACCACCCTCTGTGTCCTATCCCAGACATAGGACTTAAACTAGTGGATGAAAGTGCCAGTGAGTCCTGTGTGCTCCCTTAGATGATGCAACAACAGACCATGGTCCACAGTGTCAAATGCTGAAGAGAGATCAAGGAGAATAGGAACTGACCATTCACCCCGTCTCTGCCCTGAGAAGGTCATTATGTACTCATACTAACACTTTATCAGTGTGTGCCCAAATCTAAAACCAGATTGGAGGGGCTTATAGATGTCATGGGCTGAGAGGTGTGCCTCAAATGCAGCACCAGAACCCTTCTCAACAACCTTACCTAAAAAAGGTAGGTTACAGACTGGACAATAATTTGCTAGAACGTACAGGTCCAAAGTTGTCTTCTTCAAGAGGAACTGAACCAGTGCATCTTTCAGTGCTGCTGGAAAGACTCCATCCAACAATGAGCACCAGACTATTCCAGGGAACACCAATTCCAGAGACCCCACGCAGCTTACTAGTAGACATGTGGGGCCTGGCCCTGATTCACACAAGGTAGGCCACAGCCCCAAAATCACCTCACAGACCTCATCCACTGAGATTGACAAAAACTCCACTCAAGACTGCTGAGTACATCCATGAGATTCCTGTCCAACTCTGCTGGACCACAACAGCATGTCTGGAGAGATCCTGGCCCAAATAGAGGACACCCTTCCACAAAGAACCAAGTGAACTTATTGAACAAAGCTGCGGACGATGCTCTCACCATCTGAAGACAGGCTGGATGTAATAGCCTATCTACAGTCCAGAAGAGCTGAGCTTGTGAGTTCTTTCCAGACCCAAACTCCCTGGACACGAATGCTGCCTTCTTATGGGAGATTGCACTTTGATGTTCATCACGATGAATCTTCAAAGCCAATTTGTCTTCTTCTACCCCAGATCTTCTCCAGCAGTGCTCTAACCTCAGACTCCTGATCTTCAGGGTTGTACACAGATAAGTGCCATGGAAATGAAGTCCTCCATAATAAACCTATTATAGGTTGAAACTGCCCTCTCCAATCCTGCCTCACATGCTGCCAACATCTGAGAGATGTTGAGCACCGCCAGTAGTCAGTTTAGGCCAAGTCCTTTTAAACGGCAGTACTTAACCATCTCCACCAGTGGAGGACCATAGGAGGGGGCCCCTAAGAAGAACTTCACAGTATAATGCTCTGACTAACTCATCGGATCAATCTTAAGGTTGCTTACCTCGAGCCCCAAGGAGAAATCCAAGCCCAAGGTATGCCCATATTGTTGAGTCACAGAAGTAAGCACTTTTGCTAGGTCTAGTTATTCCATCACCTGGAGGAAATACCTTCCCAAATGCAAGAGTTCATCATTGACCTAGCATTAAAGTCACCCAGAATCAACTATCTAGATTACTCCAGCGCCCTATCAATCATGAAGTCCACAATTTCCTGCAGGAAACCTCCTTTGTGCCCTGGAGGCCTATACACCAAAAGGATTTTGTAATCTGCACCTGGACCCCCCTACACAGACACACATTCTATTGATGAGGTTCCCCCACCAGGTTCACTGTAAAGTTCAACATGGATCTAAAACAGATGGCCACCCCCCACCCCACGATCTCTTTATGGGCAGTGAACCATAGAGAATCCAGCTGGGATCAATGCCTCCAATACTGGCCCTAGGTCATCACCCAACCAGGTTTCCATGATGCAAACCAGATCGACTGAAGAACCGAAAATAAGATCTGCCATAAATGCAGTCTTGTTCCTCATTGACTTCACATTGCATAACACCACCCAAAGGGGATGGAGTGTGGCAGCTGGCCTGCTGGCTACCTGCCCACTCAGTCCAGTGGGATCTGACACGTCTCACTTCTCTCTAGTTACCATTTCACCCCAGGGTGCCTCCAGGTCCTAAACATCCTAATAACACCCCCTGTTAATAATCCCCACACCCCACCACTGACCACCTCTTCTCCTCATAATCCCCACCTCCCTGCACCTACGTAGGGCAACCTCAGATGGTGGGGGCACAAAAGGGATGCCAGTCAAGTAGCTGGGCAGAGGAGTAAATAAGCCTAGGGGATTACAGCCAAGCCTATGACACATTACTATAATTGCTAAAATAAACTGAAAAACCAAAAGATCAACACTTTAAACTCCCACCCCAAATCACAACCCTCAATACAATAAAACACTATCCCACCAAATTTTATAAAACCCAAACCCCAACAATGACAATTCCCATACTCACACCATTCACACACCTAGTACTACAAATAAATGTACAATCACACTCATCTACAGTCATACAACTACACAACCCACCCTTACCCAACCTCATAATAAATCATATATTATACCATGCATATCTCACAACAACCATTCAAAACATAAGGCTAGCACCTTACCACCATTGTAAAATTTAGCATTACCAATGGAAAAGGTGCCAGTCCGCCTCATCTCTCTTGTCACTCCCCCTCCCTCAAAACAAAAACACGCCATATTGCCCTCTCGCTAAACAACCTCCCAACAGTGTAAGTTCTAAAAATCATCACCAGTCTCCAAACACTGTTTTCCAACCACATAACCTTTTCTTTCCTTTTTAATCTCTGATCAGTGACAACTCTCCCGTAAACCTACCACTCCCGAATCCTTACCGGTATTAGCTGTGTTTTCCAATTCCCAATGCCATAGTTAACCTTGCAGTTTGGTTCATAAATGTCCTCCTTAACTTCAACACAAATACTCGATGTCGCAATCATAATAAAAAAAAACAAAAAAGCGATTTAAGTGTCACGAGCCTGCCATAAATCATCGCTCCACACTTCAAATGTCGACAATTGCTGCTGTTAACTCTCTGACTTGGAACCCTCAGTCTTCAGTGCTCCGAAGAAGACCACAGCCCACAACAGCACCGGCTAAAAACTCTAACCGTTGCCATGACTTCCACCTAATTGGAAAACCCGGAAGCACACTCTCAAAACTTCAGTTGCCCCCACCCATGCACTTAACTCAAGCTCTGAAAGTAAACTACAGCTCTCACAGTTACCACATACCACAACCTGCACCAAACATATGACTCAGTTGCGGGGGACAAAGCGATCTTCTCAATATTCTACCTAGCAAGGGCACTACTTTTTCTGGTGAATGAATAAATTCAAACAAATGGATTAAACAAGCAAAAAAAAAATGTTCCTTTAATTTTTTTATACAGAAAGTAAAAGTAACATGGTATAATTGCAATAAAGCACTCCAGGTTGTGGGTGATGCTGGGTTTACCCACGCCTGGCGTGGTTCGGTCAACGAGGCCGCAGCCTATCGTGGTTTATTGCTTAATAAAACCACTTAAACATTCAAAGGTGAATCCACATATAGTCTGCAGTGCAATTTAAAGTCCAATTCACAGTCCACTGTAAGTAATTTCAAATTTCAAATCCAAAGACAGAAACTGCAAGATTTTAATTAAAACAGTCTCTGATCTCACCAGAGTAACCTACAATATATAACAGAATGTTCAGGCAGCACTCCCACTACCGCCAGATTTAAAGTTTATATATGTTAAACAAAACATCTCATGATTTCCTTCACTGTGCTGTTTTTTCTTAAAGAAGCAGCAATTTGAATTTATTTATTAAACTTGTTTTCAAGTAGGTCATCCCACAAGCTGCAACATGGCTCAAGTACAAACTCATCCTTGTGTCAAAGCAGCTGAATGGTTACTCTCAGGGAGAAGCAAGTTGTGATCTCAGCAGTATGAGACAGGATGTGTGAACATACTTAGTCAGTGCAGCGTGCATCACTCTATACTGTAGAACAGTTGACTGCCTGGTCATGGTATAGCACCGAGACATGTACTTTGGAAACCAGAGCTGTTAATAGCTCTGTTTATACAGGCTGTCTATGGGTGTGCCCCCAGCTGCTCCCCATTTCAGATGTCATACTGGGACAGCTGTAGGTGGCTGTGAGCATGCCCATTAGTTTGCAATGCTGGCGGCAGGTAGGTAGGATCATCCAGATACAAGTGAAATATTTCAGCAACTATAGTTTAAAAAAATGTATTTATTTTATGAAAAGGCTAATTGGACCATGCATCACACCGAGGCTCAGTCAGGAGCAATTCTAGCATTTTCTGACCAATGCATGATCCAGTTACACTCTTCATTGCCAGCATGGCATGCTGGTCAATATCCAGAGTGTTGCTACCACCACAATTGGGCTTAGTACAATTTTAACCCCCGACCAGAGTCAAATACTACCCTAGGTTCCTGTGCCCAAAATACTGTAATGTACGGATAGGAGATTCCAGCTGTTCTACCACTGGTCCATACATCCATACTGAGATGTATGAATGGTGACGTTAAATGCAGTAGGGTATGGATTACTGTGTATGACACTGTCCCTTAAAGTTCAAGAATTACAAGTGTTGAGTGTAAGTTCTTGAGGGAATCTGACATTTGGGACAGGTGTGCAACATCAACCATCTAAATCCTACCTTCTCCAGAAAAGGAAATGGCAACAGAACAATTGCCAGAATTTCAGTCATTTCTGCATTCAGTTTACATGCAATAGCATGATTGAGTGGGCATTTGGCATGATGCTCAAACATAATATGCAGCGTAGGCTGGATCTTTCTGGGAGCTGGGCTACCAAACTGATGGACTCAGCACAGTGGCATGGCTGGTGGGGTAGTATCTGACTCCTGGGGATTTATGAGTGCTGCTCAAAAGAAAGTAGTGATTTAGGGTGTTTTCTGCACTGGGGTTGGTGTGGTTTGGTGCCTCTGGGTGCTAGTACTAAATCCACCACTGTTACTATGACCAATGCTAGATGGTCTCACAGACTCCTCCTCTACGTATTAGCACTCCTCAGTCAACCCTCCCTCCACTGGGACTATTTCCCTACCATTTCTTGATGCCTTGTCAAATGCAAATAATAAGGGAGAGGGATCCCCTGCACCAGCTTTCTTTTGGTGCTGAGTCCAGTGTAACAGTTGCCTAACATTGGTGTGTGTGTTGGCCACAAGTGCCTAGTTGGCTGCCCTTTTGTTCCCCGGCTAACTCGTGCATCACAGAGCTGACAGATAGCAACTGCTTCATCAGTTGGGTCCAGTATATAAAAATCTCAAAGTGAGGATTTTGTACACCTTCCTTTTACATATCAGTGGAAGTGGGACAGGTGAGGGGTGGAAATGGACTTTTCTTGGGACATTGACATTGGGTGACTCACACGGTGTAATGGGCTCAACACTGGTAACAGGATCAACTGGTAGTATGGGGGGATGGACTTTGGTAGTTGATTCACTTACTGGTGTGCGAAGTCCTTATGTTCAGTAGCATTACCCTTCCTCTTTTGTTTTCCAGTTCCCAAAGGGAATTAAAATCATCATCGCCATTGCTGCTGATGTCCTCCTCCTCCTGAGCTCTGTCCTCCTTCATATTCTCCAGGCTGTCTCTTTCCCTCTCACCATCTTTAGTCAGACAGATTAATCAATTTAGTCATTTCTGACTGCACAACTGGCAGAGATTTCCCTCCTCAGGCTTTGACTCATGGTCAGGCTCTACACTGTCATTTGGGAATGGGAAATTATCATCCAGATCAGACTCAGTGCCACTACCATCAGCAGTCATGGACTCATGGGCAAGCTCCCCACAGAATTTATACACTTCTTTGCCACCTCCCTGGCACCTCTTCCTTTAGTCAAGCATTTCTTCACAGTCATTTCATAAATTCAATTCAATACCAATTCAATAAATATTTTATTGTTCAACACAAGGTCTTTACAATTTTTTTAAACAGAAAACAACAGATAATACATAAAATCTTTGGGATAACACAATATCCATATAAAACAATTCTCTTATAAAAAACATACATTTATAGTTTCAATGATAATAAAAAATGAATAAGTCTGTGCAATATTATTTTTTCCAGACAATTAATTAGATGCATTAGTATATTGCCCAGGGGAAGACTGAGGCCTGACAAAGTGTGTCCCATCCAATGTTTCTTATGTTTTTCATATATAGGACATACCAGGAGATTATGCCTCAAGTCATTTGGTGCATAGTCCATCATTAATATCTTTTCTTTTTTGTCGATAATATACCTGTTTACAATTATATATTTTGAGTCTAAGTCTGGTGATTATCCCCATAATGCCCACTCACCCACACTCTCCTTCCCCTTCCTTTTACACCCACTCTTCCCTATTGCCCTATCCCTCTGTCTTCCTCTCCCCCCTGTGCCTTTTCTCCCACTGGATCAACCTTAAAACCAACATACTACCACTACCTCCCCAACCTCCTAGACAAAGCCACTTCTTCTGGCTGCCCCCCCCCTGTCTCCCTCCCCCTCACCTTGACTCTTCCTTGGAGTCTCACACTAGGTGTCACACCTGTTTATCTCCTTCGCTACATATAAACACTGTCCTTTACCCTAGTTGAATGCTCTTGACGCTGTACTATCACCATTGGTACTATGAATGACATTGTATCCTTACTGTATACTAGCTACCTACTATTCGAGTATTGTATGTAAACTGTTTGTTATTGCTGTCATTGTCATTGTTTGACGTGGAACCTTTGTAAAAGAGCTCTGAGCTCAAAGGTATGATCTGAATCCCTAAAAATTATCCTTTGAGCATCAGGATCTTCCAGTGTTATTAGATTCGGCTCTAGTTTATGCACTGTTTTAATTTTTTTATACTAATCACAAGTTTGTATTTGTTCCATATCTTCTGAGATTGCTCTATCTTTAGCCTTGATTTTGACTTGTGACACAGTCTCCTGGAAAGGTCTGTAGTATATTTGGGTTAGAAGGTGTCCTACTCCCATTGAGTGTACATATGTAGCTATGCAGGGCATCATTGGGAACATAATTTTTCTTGTTGAGTAATCTACTTTTTCCTCTAAACACTTTCTTGGAATTCTTATTTCTTGAAGTGTAAATGATTTTATTAAAAATATTCTTCTTCTTTCTATAACATATATTAAGAGTGGATATTGACCAAGTTCTGCCCTGAGAATTGAGGCAGGAGTTCCTTGCGGAACGTTCAGTATATGTCTATAGAGTTTGTTTATCGGGACTTGTAGCATCGCTAGCTTCCCTGTAGCTCAGATTTTTTGCTGCATATATTACACTGGCCCTAATTTTAGCCTCTATAACCTTTAATAACCCTTTTATAGAACCATTTTCCATTTTAATTGCAAACCTCTTAAAGGCATTTGATGCTGTTATTAATTTATGTCTTGTTAACTTTAGATGTTCCATCCACTTTGTGTCTTGTAAAAAACATACTTCTAGATAGATGTAACTTTTAACAGTATCTATGTTTTTGTTATCTGTATATAATTTTGGAAGATTCTTCTTTTTGTAACCAAAAACTAGCAAATTTGTTTTATTTTTGTTGATTATCAGTTTGCTTTCTCTATACATTCCTGAGAAATGATTAATTTTTCTTTGTAAACTTAAAAGTAAAGTCGATATTAGTACAAGATCATCTGAAAAAGCTAAAAGCAGTATTTTCCTGTTTTTAATAGTAGAGGAATGGAATTCTGGTTTATCCAGATTTTCTATAAGTGAATTTATATATAAATTGAATAAGACCAGGGCCAGAATGCAGCCCTGTCTTACTCCTAGATTTGTTTTAATTTTGTCTGTTAAATCCCCTTTCTGATTACATTTTACTTTCAACCATGTGTTTTGATGTAACCTTATTAATATATCAAAAAAGGCATAATCCATGTTATATGATTTCAACTTAGCCCATAATAATGTTCGACTAATGGAATCAAATGCCATTTTGAAGTCAATGAAGCAATTTTATTTTCACATTTTTCCATATGAAATGGGGCAAATGTACTGGCGCTCGAGCATTTTTGTGATTTCTCTTCTGCTTCCCTGAGTACAAAATAGGTCTCCGTCTTCCACTCCATTCACCTCTCTCTCTTCTCTGCCAGATAGTCTCTTTTGCCATCTCTTTGTCCTTTCTGTTTCCTTGACTGTCTCCTTTCTCTCCACCATGGCACTCGGTGTTGGCTCCGGCCTTCCCAAATGGCCTCCTGGTGTCCTTTCGTCCTGCCTTCACCAACGGATCTCCTCCAAAAAAAGGCACAAAGACAAGGAAACCTATACCAGGTGTTGACCAGAGGTTTAGCACAAGATGTGCTGGAAAGATACTGTTAAATTAGTGCAATGGTGGCATACCTTTTCAAAGGCATAACGGGCCTTTAGCAGATCCTGCTGCAGTGCCTCTCACACCGTAGCATGCAGCTTTGTCTGTGGATACGTCACCGGAAATGGAACCATTTCATATAATTAGATTTATAACACCATGAGAAAAAAAACTAAAGAAACCTTCAGTACAGTACAGCAGACAATACCTTCCCTGAGGGATTAACAGCATGATCTGAACAAAACAGTCTACTGAGCTAACAGTAGCTACATTAAAAGCACTTAATTGTTTTCATTTTTACTTTTTTTTAACATGATGGAGATTAATAAAACACAAACAACAGGGGTAATTAACAAGTTGCTATAAGTGATAGAACACCATCATTTTAAGAACTAAGCAAAATAACTACAACTAATATAGAGAGAGACTGACACAATACTTCACTTAACCACACCAAATTGTACCACAGAAATAAAATGAGAAATCGCAAACAACAAACATAAAATAATGAACAAGAAAGACTGAGGAAAACAAATATGGTATGAGATATGTGCTGCACAAAGTCTAGTGTTCACAGGAAAAGAATGCTGAAAGCCACTGGTCTTTCTGGCCCACCTTTCTAACAGAGACACCTAAGCTCCCCCACATAGCAGTACTCCACTAGACAAAATAAAACCTCTACTTTACATTAAATGAATCAACAAATACAGAAACAAACAGCACTAATATAGCTGCACAATGCCCTGTAGATCTTTTTCTGAGCAATTTTAGTTCAAAATACTTTGTTTTTGAATTGACTTTAAAGTTATTTTTCTTCGACAAGCAGGGACAGACTTCTCTCCAGCTCTCTTTTCAGAAGACTGTACTCAGCACAGCCTAGGCATGAAATACAGCTCTTTTCCATACCATGTGACCTCCAGTACCATAGTGCACAGTAAACCTTTCCTGTGGACCCCACTTCCCTGGCGAAGTTATGAAATTTGCAATTTGAGAAGATATTCTTATACTGCATATTGGCACATTGCATGGCAGATTACATTACCTTTGTGAAATGTGGTGAAGTCACAATGTTTTCCAACTCTGAACAACACTAACCATAGTCCTTCAACATTACATTTTATACTTGCATGATTCTTGACAAGTTTAAATACAGGATTGTTTATTTCACTGTTCTTACACAAATATACAGTACAGCAATATTTTGTTCCACACTACATTTTAAACTTTCATTAAACTGATATACCAACAGGTCGGAGGGTAAGGCTTCCTGACTGGTTTTGCACGCTGTGCATCCTCAGGGAGATGGAAAATGCAGTGAGTGGATCCCGTTTATCAGAGAGACTTAAAGGCACACACACTAGTTTCATAAAAGTGCTCATAATATCACAATGACCATATAGTGCAGAAGATAAGTGCAGACAGATGAACTCAGTTACAAAAGAAGTGATTTAAACCTGGGACTGGCACAATGCAGTCATTTTGGGTTAGTAGCCAAAACAGGCATGTGATAGCCCGATTGTGCAAAATTAAACATTTCATTAAATATAACATTACATATGGCTGCAAAATGTCCCAGTATCACAACAGATTATGAACTGCTTATAATTTATGGAGAACAAAGGCTCAAGTCATCAGAGTAAGAGTTCTCCTGTTTTCAAGGCCATAGTTTCAAGCATCATCTTTTTGTTCCATAGCTTCAAAAATCATCTTTATGCTGCATGAGGAAACAATCAGGGATGCTTCCAGGTAGCAGCTCTGCAACTGAAAGAAGTACCTCAAAACATAAGACAGCTCTTGTTTCCTGAAGAGAATACAAAGACAGTAATGTAAAGTATAGTCAGAGACAGAAATGAGTTCTCTTATTTATATACGTACTTTTATCTCCTGGTCTCCCCAGCAGCCCCCATCTGATCGACCCCCAAGTCCCATCATCCAGCTCCTCTGGGACTTACCTTTGCTGTTGTCCTCTGCCACAGGACTGTAGCTGTGCCCAGCCACTGGTGTAGAGCCTGTGGGAGGTCAATCTTCATCCTACTGCTGAGGGTGTTTTCCACCCATTTTCCCCCTTGCTGGGGTGTGACATATCAGTGTGCATATATGGAGGCATACACATGCTGCAGAATCCTGCAGCACCACCCTCCCTTCATTGGTGTCCCCAACCCATTCTGCCCTCAGGCCTCCACTGGGGGCAGTCATTCGGTGGCACTACCAAGCCACCCTCCATGGGAGAAGAGAGCTGTCCTCCAGATGTTTGATAATCTCCCTCCCTGGCTGACCCCCAGCAACCCGCTTCGCACTGCAGACATGGGTCACTGGCATGGCAGGAGGTAAGGCACCAATGCCTCAGCCCTCAACACCACTGCGTCAGTGACAGAAATAACTTCTTAAGGAATGGCATAATATCAAATTTGTCACTGAGTTCTGGGCTAGTTAAGACCCTTAGGCTATATATCCAATTGAATTCTCTCCTAAGAAGGATAAGGTCCAAATTTCCACCCCAGTCTCCCAGACTTTGAAGGGGCATGTGGTTTTGCCCACATAAAATGTGCCACAAGCACATGTTGCAAGGTAGACAATATTAGTAGTCACACAGCTGGTGAAACATCTGCTATCAAAGGAGTTTGTGGTGTTTACGGTAGTCTATCAGCTAAATGAATCCTGTGCTTAAATACAGCTCTAAAGGGTGCTGCTGTTTTATGTGGGCAAAACCACGCAATCCCTTCAAAGTTCGGGTAGGAGAACATCTTAGAATTATTACTAAAGGAGATGAGAACAATGCACTTGCTATGCATGTCATAGCACACAGAACAAATTCTTGTTAGATCCACCATGGCTGCATAGTGAAGTTTGTGAAGAAAATGGGCAGACTGATTTTTTTAAACACGTGACGTACCCAGGTCCCTGTCAACCCCACTCACCCATCTCAGGGCACCAAAGCCGGTGGACATATGGTCATACCCCTCAACTGTCCCTGATTTTCAGGGACGTCCCTGATTTTGACTCAAAATGTTCCTTTTCCCCTCGTAAAATTTGTGTTTTTGTGACAGAACAGTGGGGACTGAAAGTGTAAAATAATGCCAAACATTAAGGTTACAGACTTGTTCATCTTCAGAAAATACATCTTACACAAATCTCCTTATTCTATCAGCTTTCTGAGTGAATAGTATCAATTTTTAAGATATGTCCCTGATTTTGGGTCTTTGTCCCTGAATTATGAGTAAAGAGGTTGAGAGGTATGCATACGGTAGTTAGCCACATACCACCTAAGGGATTCGCAGGATATCTATTTTTTAGCTAGTTTTAGAATCATAAATTTTAAAACCTGCTGGCTATGTACACACACATTATCCCACTACAATTTCCTTAACATTTTCAAAATTGATGAAACAATGTTAAGATACATATTTAAAACTTGACTTTAATCGAGACTTAAAGAGCAGAAGTATTTCAGCGATCAGCGTGGGACTCTGGGTTACTTAGATCGTTTGTGGGAGGGAATTACTGCAGCAATTTCCAACACTTCATGCAACTTATTTTTTTTTTTTTTATAGATACGACTGTAATTGTAGACGAGGGATTTATACTGTACCTGGGAAGCAGTACAGAATCGGAGGTTTCCGGTCGCTGCAAAACTAGTGCCAAACCAACCACCAAAATGCTAACTGTGCCTAATATCAATGTGCAGCTACAAGCATATAGTGTCATACCTTACTGAAACTAACAAAGACCACCGCTTGCCTACAACAGCTAGAACTAAACTATGTACACTACGGCACTTGGTGCAAGATGTCTGTGACTTCCTGGCTATGTACACACACAGTATCCAGCTACAATTTCCTTAACATTTTCAAACTTGGTGGAACAATGTTAAGATACATATTTAAAACTTGACTTTAATCAAGACTTAAGCAGCAGACGTATTTCAGCAATCAGCGGTAGCTAGCCACATACCACCTAAGAGACCGCAGGGTATCTATTTTTTAGATAGGTTTAGAATCGGAAATTTTAAAACCTGCTGGCTATGTACACAGACATTATCCCACTACAATTTCCTTAACATTTTCATAATTGGTGGAACAATGTTAAGATACATATTGAAAACTTGACTTTAATCGAGACTTAAAGAGCAGACGTATTTCAGTGATCAGCGCGGGACTTGGGGTTACTTAGATTGTTTGGGGGAAGGGATTACTGCAGCAGTTTCCAACACTTCATGCAACTTTTTTTTTTTTATAGATACGACTGTAATTGCAGATGAGGGATTTATACTGTACCTGGGAAGCAGTACAGAATCGGAGGTTTCCAGTCGCTGCAAAACTAGAGCCAAACCAACCACCAAAATGCTAACCGCACCTAATATCAATGTGCAGCTACAAGCAAATAGTGTCATACCTTACTGAAACTAACAAACACCACCACTTGCCTACAACAGCTAGAACTAAACTATGTATGCTATGGCACTTGGTGCAAGATGTCCGTGACTTCCGACCTACTCTAGCTCAGCATGATTCAGCACCTAGAAGGGAAGATTTGCTCTATTCGAGTTCTGTGAAAGTCAAACATTTCCAACCTGCCTGGGTGTCTCCCGGGTAATACTGAGCACGTTCAGAACCACCTCTTACGGGGACATCTCCTTAGCAGGATATAAGAGCATTGACTACAAGGCTTCATGGGTAAGACTGTCTTTGTTCCTGATCACATTCACAAACTGGGTTGAGCTATGGGCTGCTACCCCCCCCACACACACACACGCTGTGTATCGGTAGCTACGCCATTGCTGTTAAGGGGAGAGGACAGAAATGGCAGGCATGCAGAAATGCACAAAAAAAAAAACGCTTATAATAAAAAAAAATACCCACTGTGATATTATGCAGTGCTGCAGTCCATAGGGACAACATGGGTGGATTGCTTCTTGGGGGAGGGTCAGGCGGAGGAAAAACAGTTCCACAGATGGAAAACATGACGTCAGCCTCATTTCTACATGCAAAACGTCTGCAGGGCTCCGACCATGCAGCCGTAAAAAGGGGGAACATGTCTTTAAATTCTGTGCCAAAGATAGAGTCACACCATGAAAGAGGTGTGGGGATTTGGACCTTACAAAATGACTGCATGGAGCAGGTCCCAGTTTTAAATTATTTCTTTTGTAACTGGGTTCATTTGTCTGCACTTATTTTCTTGCACTGTCTTTCTTGTGTCAACCTGAGGGTGACAGTGGTTGTTAGCACTTATTCCCCTCCCAATCACTGACACTCTCCCCCACCCCACTCCACTCCCTTTCCCTGACAAGGTGTCTGTGAGCTGCTTTTGCCCTCCCCCAGCCACTCCCAGAACACTAAATTCTCTCCTCTCCTCTCTTACTCCCTCCCCTGCTCCACCCCACCCCAATCTCTACCCTTTACTTTTCTGTTCCTCCATTCCCTCTCTTTAGCAAGGTTAAGCATATTGTAGGATATTTTTACTGCACCTCATTTGTTGTACATCATACTCGTTGATTTGTAACTTCCTTGAAATGAATGTACCTAAGCCTTTTGCTGTTTTCATGCTGTATCTCTGGTTTTGTAAGTCCTTATTGTTTGTCTCTGACAGGGAACCTTTGTAAATGAGCTTCTATCTCAAAGGTATTATATTAATTCCTAGTTTCAATAAATAAATGAAATAAGCACGTTTATGAAATTGGTGTGTGTGCCTTTAAATTTCTCTCTTAAATGTTATTCACTCACTGCATTTCCCTTTCACCTGAGGATGCACAGTGTGCAAAAATGGTCTGGAAGCCTTATCCTCTTACTTGTTAGTACTGTTTGTCACTTTAATGAATGTTCCAATAAATTTTGATACTTTTGCTACAGTGTGGAGTCTGGTGCCAGATTGTGTTTTTTTTTCTGACTGTTCTTTAACCTTGCAGATTTCTTCACAAATATAAAATGTAAATTGTGACATATTGTAAAAGTACCAGACATATTCAGAAACAGGATCATAAATAGTTCAGCACTGCCACCTTGTGGCCTACTGACAGGTTTAGAATTTACATGTAAACCATGCTGTTTGGGGAAGGAGCTGTCTTATCTGAGAAGGCAGCCCTAGAGCTAGCTAGTCCCCTAGGCCCCTTCTCGATGCACTGCACACCGTATCACCAGCTGCAGAAATCCTGAGTGAAGCTACCCAGCTGAGATAACGATGCAGACTGAATACTTATAACACAATAATCTAAAGCTACAAAAGAACTAATAGACACAACTATAAAATTCTTGACATTCAAACCCAGTATTCACTTGGACATGGAGGTTGGGTAGCTTCAGTTATAAGGAGACCTCATCTCAGATGGCTCTTTGATACTTTATTTTATTTATTTATTTATTTGTTAACTGGGTAAGTACACTGATCCCAGGGATGGTTTTTAGGTACGACATGGGCCATAAAGATGGCACATACAGTAGCCAAAAGGCAACATGACATGGGTTGTGAGAACATACAGTGCAACAGACTGCTAACACGTGGGATACGAAACAAAGGTCCTGGAGAACAAACAGTGCATTACAGTGCTAACATGTGTGATTCAGTACAATAGTCTTGAAGACCATGCAGTGCAATAGAGGGGTAACATATAATATACTATACAAGGGCTCGGAGTGTTTAAGTGGCATGGTCTAACAATACAGTGGCATTTGATAACTAATTGTCCAGTAAGGTAATGTAAGAAGAATTAGTAGCAACAATATCAGGATCTGAAAAGCGAATTACAACCATGGATATTGTACAGCACTAGGCAAAAACACTAGGAATGATGATAAACAATACAGAGATAGACCATAAACTAATTACAGACCCAAAGCTAGGGAATCTGGACAGACAAGATCAAAGACATGGTGCATTGAGGTTAGGGTGGACACTTGCAGGCAGATGCTAAGAGTAGAAAACTATTCAGGTTTGTTCTGAAGGCTGATGTGTTGCCAATGGAGAGCAGTGGGACAGGAAGGATATTCCAGAGTTTTTTTTTAGCCAGGCCACCCCCAGAGGCTTAGCCCAGCTCCACTCACCACTTGCATGACCCAGTGCCACCCCCGGGCGGGGGGCACTGGTGGGCACCCTCCCAATGGACACTGGGGTTGGTGAGACCCATCCTGCCCCCCGGGTTGGGTCCACAGGAGTGGGACCCCCCAGGCAGACATGGGTAGGCAGCGGGATAGCAGCAGGGCCAGCATCATGATCGGTGGCTGGCATTTTCTTCTTCTGCTGGGATCCTGGGGGCGGGGACGTGCAATGACAACCAGGTATCCACCACACCCCCCTGACATATGGCGCCGGCCATGGCAGTACCCACAACCTCCATCAGAGGTCCGCAATGTGCCAGACACTCAACCCCCCCTCCCCCGAGAGTAGGAGATCAGTTCCCTGGATACTCAATCCTTCTCTTCCCGGCTGGCCCTCTGACTCCTTAGTCCATCCCTGAACCTGGGATGTCGGCACCAGAAGTGGATGCCTTGCCCCTGTGCTGGCAGGCCAGTAGGATATTCCAGAGTTTTGGGGCAGCAGCAAAGAAGGCTCTCTGTCCCATATCAGTGGAGGATCAGGGATGATTAGGTAGACATTGAGAGGAGGACCACAAATCCCTTGTGCTGTGTTTAAAAGTAAGAGATCTGGCTAATGGGGATGCAGTTCCTGCAGATACCGTTTTGTGGACAACAGCGCTCATGCAACTGCACCAGAGTCTCTTCTTTACTGATCATCTCTGATATGACCATGCAGGTGACTTTTTGGTTTACCTCAGTCAGTATAGGTTATTGTAGGTGTTGTGGAGTTACAGTAGTTCTGTATGGCTTATCTTCAGTTGGGAGGGGGCCCTTCATTCAGAACACATCTGCATGATCCCTGTGCTTCGGTGGGAACCTCTGGTCATGGTAGCCAATGGATCCACAGTATATGCCCAGGTGCCCCTGTCCTGAGCCTACCCCAGAGAATCAGAGACTACCACCCATGGGCTCACAAAGAAACCCACATGTTGAACAGCTGGGACTTAAATTGTCTGTCCCAAGAACAACTTAACCCACGAATCCCCAGCATTTTCATGAGCTCAGTAAATTTTTATGACCCTGTGCCCCAGTGCCAAAGTTCTCCTATCATAGTAGCAGAACCTATACTTGCACTGAGAAGTTCAGCTATTCCTCTTAGAAACATAGAAAATGTCAGCAAAACAAGACCATTGGTCTATCCAGTGTGCCCTACTTTAACCTGTCTTACACCGGGACCTAATGTCCAATCAGGGTTATTGCCCTCACCTCCCCCCTTTCCCCCTGGCCTACGACTTTTCTGCTGAGTAAGTATTAAGCCTTTTACTTGGTCCCAGCTGTGTTTGAAACTGTTAATAGTTTTTGCATTCACCACCTCTGCTGGTAGACTGTCCCATGGCTCAACCAACCCTTCAGTAAAATAAGACTTTCTCACATCCCTCCTAAATTTCCCCTGCCAGTTTCCACTCATGTCCCTACCATGTTCTTGATTAGCCAATCCTGCTAAATATTTCCTCACAATCTACCTTATACATTCCTTTCAGGAACTTAAAGGTCTATATTATATCACCCCCCTTCAGATCTCCAGAGAGTGCGTGTTCAGAGCCTTAAGCCAGTCTTCATAGGATCTGCCCTGCTGGCACTGAGTCATTTTGGTTACACTACTCTCGATTGTCTCTAGTGGTCTTTGTCTTTTCTTATGTGGATACTCCAGAACTGGGCACAGAAACATAGAAACATGGAAATTGGTGGCAGATAAGACCCACCAGGTCCACCCTGCCTGCCCGTTTTCCCTACATGCTACAGAAGTCACAGACTCTACTTGATCTCTGGCTTTAATCTCTTTCCTCTCACTAGGATTTCCTTATGTCTATCCCATGCATTTTTGAATTCCCCTACCAAATTTGCCCCCACCACCTCCGTTGAAAGGCTGTTCCATGCATCCAACACCCTTTCTGTGAAGAAATACTTCCTCATGTTGCCCCTTAGTCTATCCTCTTCCAACCTCATCTCATAACCCCTTGTTCTAGAACATTCTTTTTTCCGAAAGGTGCTACCGTCTTGTACCTTATTTATGCCATTGAGGCATTTGAAGATATCTATCATATCCTCCCTGTCTGTCCTTTCCTCCAGAGTATAGTTATTGAGGTTCTCCAGTCTCTCCTCATATTAATTATGGTGCAGGCCCTGCACCATTTTTGTTGCCTTTCTCTGAACTGCCTACACCTTATGTCCTTATGAAGATGTGACCTCCAGAACTGGACAGATTACTTCAGATGAGGTCTTGCTAATGATTTGTACGGAGGCATCACCACCTCCTTCCTCCAGCTGGTAATACATAGATACATAGATACTGTACATAGACAGTGTCGGCAGATAAGGGCCTATGGCCCACCTAGTCTGCCCATTTGAGTTTGTAACTTCAGTTTATGTTTTCCTAGAACTCTGTTGCCCCTTTCCCCTGACCTCCAGAATTCCTTTATGTCTATCCCATGCATTCTTATATCCTGTGATTGTTTCAGCCCCCACCACTTCCTCAGGCAGGGTGTTCCACTTGTCCACCACCCATTCTGTGAAGAAATTCTTCCTCACATTTCCTCTGAATCGACCTACCTCCAACTTCATCCCATGCCCCCTAGTCCTGGAACATCTTTTTCGCTTAAAAATACTGTATTCTTGCACCCTGTTCCTCCTTGTAAGATACTTGTATGTCTCTATCATGTCCCCGCTCTCCCTTCCTCCTCTCCTCCAGGGAGTACATATTCAATTCCTTCAACCTGTCCTCATAGGACTTGTGATGCAATCCATGTACCATCTTTGTTGACCTCCTCTGAACCTTCTCTACCCTGTCTATGTCCTTACATAGGTAAGGTCTCCAGAACTGTACACTGTACTCCAGGTGGGGCCTCACTAGTGTCTTGTATAGTGGAATCATGACCTCCCTTTTCCTGCTGGTGATGCCCCTGCCTATGCATCCCAGCATCCTATTTACTTTACCTGCTGCCTTGTCACACTGTTTCCCTACCTTGAGGTCATCAGAGATGATAACCCCAAGATCCCTTTCCTGCTTGGTGCATGCTATATCCTCACCCCCCAACTGATATATTGTGCTAGGGTTTTTGTGCCCCATATGCATTATCTTGCAGTTCTTTGCATTGAATTTCAACTGCCAAACCCCTGACCATTCTTCAAGTTTCTGCAGGCCCCTTCTTATTCTGTCTACACCCTCTGGTGTGTCTACTCTGTTACAGAGCTTTGTGTAATCAGCGAACGGTGAAATTCTGCCTTCTAGGTCCTGTGCAATGTTATTGATGAAGATGTTGAATAGGACAGGTCCTAGCACTGATCCCTGTGGTACCCCACTGGTCACTCTTCCCTCTGTGGAGTGACAGCCATTTACCACCACCCTTTGTGTCCTGCCGCCCAGCCAGTTACCTACCCACCACACTGCTGTCCTGCTCACACCCATATTCCCTAGTTTGCGTAATAGTCTTCTATGTGGCACAGTGTCAAAGGCCTTGCTGAAATCCAGATGGACCATGTCCACTGCCCTCTCCTGATCTACCTCCCTAGTCACCCTGTCAAAAAATTAAACGAGGTTGGTCTGACATGACCTCCCGCTGGTGAAACCATGCTGCCTTGGATCCTGCAGTCCATTGACAACCAGATGTTCCACCAATCTCTCCTTCAGTAGTGCTTCCATGATCTTCCCCACTACTGAGGTGAGGCTGACTGGTCTGTAGTTACCCACTTCCTCTTTGTTCCCACTTTTGTATAAGGGGACTACATCTGCTATCCTCCAGTCTTTGGGTACCTCCCCTGTTTCCAGTGATTGGCTAAACAGGATAGCCAGAGGTTCAGCCACCACCTCTCTGAGTTCTTTAAGGATCCTAGGGTGCACCCCATCTGGCCCCATTGCTTTATCAACTCTTATTACTTCCAGTTCCTTCTGGACCCTTTCACATGTAAAGGGACTTGTGTCCATTTCTGCACCATTCTCACCCCTTGTACTCCCTTCAGACCCATTTCCCTCCTCTTCCTCAGTAAAGACTGAGCAGAAATACCTGTTCAGTATGTCAGCTTTACTGTTGTCACCCTCCATGCGGCTCCCCATCCTCCCCCTTCAGTCTCACTATCCCTCCCGTTGCCTTTCTTTTTTCACTTATGTACCTGTAAAATTTTTTGTCCCCTCTACCCACTGATTTTGCAATGTGCTCTTCTGTCTGAGCTTTGGCTTCCCTTACTGACCTCCCTGCCTCCCTTTGCTTCTCCTGGTACTTCTCTCTATCCCCTTCTGCCTGTGTCTTTTTGTATTGCCTGAATGCAATCTTTTTGGCTTTCACTTTCTTTGCTACCTCTTTGGAAAACCATAATGGCCTCCTCTTCCTTTTCCTCTTGCTAACCTGCTTAATGCATAATTCTGTTGCTCTTGTAATCCCCATTTTAAATACTGCCCACTGTTCCTCAACCCCTGATTCCTGCCCCATTCCCCTTAATGCCTCTTTCAAGTATCTCCCCATTTTCCCAAAGTCTGCCCCCCTAAAATCCAGAAAACGTGTTTTTGTGTGGTTTGGTTCTGCTCCTTCTGTGATTTCAAACCACAATGACTGGTGGTCACTGTTCCCCAGGTGCTCCCCCACTGTTACCCCCATCACACTGTCCCTGTTTGTGAGCACAAGGTCCAGTATTGCCTTCTGCCGAGTTGGTTCCATGACCAGTTGCTTGAGGAAGGCACCCTGAAGGAAGTCCAGGATAAATCTGCTCCTAGTTGATGCTGCTGCTGGGATGCTCCAGTCCACATCTGGAATATTGAAGTCTCCAACCAGTACTACCTCACCCTTGTCTGACATCCTTTGGATGGCTAGCATCAGCTCCCTATCTATTTCTTCTTCCTGGGCTGGTGGTCTATAGACCACACCTGTGCAGATGGCTGGCCCCATTTTCCTTTCCAGCTTAACCCACAATATCTCTCCCCCATTTTGTTCCTCCTGGATCTCTGTGGTCCTTATGTCATTTTACATACAGTGCCACTCCTCCTCCCTTCTGCCCAGTCTCTTCTGAATATGTTGTAGCCAGGAATGGCCATCTCCAGTCATGGTTATCATTACACAGGTTTCTGTGATGGCCACAATGTCCAGGTCTGACTGCCATGACAGCCTCCAGATCTTCCATTTTGTTGCTAGGGCTCCTGGCATTGGCACACATGGCTTTCCATGATTTGACCTCCCTAGACTGTTTAGCTGTTCTACTCCAGCCCCTTCCCTGGTTGTCCCTTATCCCTGGTTCTCCTTGCTGTCTGTCCTTCTGCTGATTTTTGCCCCTTTTCTGCCAATCCACTACTTGGGCACTAATCTCCATCTTTTGCATGCTGCTTTGTTGAGATATCCACTCCTCCGGTTCACTGGTTCCACTGCTAGCTGAGGGGGGTGAGCAAGTAGGTACCCTCCTTGCTGGCCTGCCATCCCTCTCTTGGCTACTTTAAATGCTTATCCATGTAGCATTTAAACTTATCATTGAGTGCTTGGATTCCCCTCCAGGATGGATGAAGGCTGTCAGGCTTGAACAAACCTCCATCCCTCCAGGTGGGTCCCCAGTCACCAATGAATCCAAACCCTTCCTCACATCACCAGTTCTTCAACCATGAGTTAAAATTCCTGGTGCGTGCACCCCTATGATCTCCCATGCCTCTCGTAGGTAGTACTTCTGAGAAGGTGACAGAAGTAGCTACTTGCTTGAGACCCCTTCCCAATTTCCTAAACTCTTCCTGAACTTCCTTTGGCTCCCCATTTGCCAGGCCATTAGTACCTAGGTGGATAATGACATCCAGCTCACCCTCCCATCTTGCCTTCCCAGCGATCCCCAGGATCTTCCTTCCATCCCTTCATGCCTTGGCACCTGGTAGGCACCTCACCTCCCGGTCCTCCCCCTTCCCCTCCTGTGTTCCTAGCTGGATCCCTCTTATGATGGAGTCCCCTACCAGGATTCACTTCCTGCTCCTCTGGAGTCCACTGTTCTCCCTGCTGAGGTCACCTCCTTTGCTAACCTCCACATCCTTTTCTTCCACTTCTCTGGGTGCCTCTATTTGGTTGCCCCATTTGCCAGTGTGGCATATGAGTTCTTGAGTGGAATAGGATCTGGGATATGCCTCTGCCTGACTTTCTTAACCCACCCTGAGCCCACTGTCATCCAAGTGCTCCTTGTTCTCGGCATCCTTTGAGGCAGCGGCATTGGACTGGGTGGTCTCTGGATAGGGGTGATGGTACTCCTGACCCAGTTTAGTTCTGCTTTGAGTCTGGCTACCTCATCCCGCAGTCCAGAGAGATGCATGCAGATAGGGCAGCACCTCAGTGTCCAGAAGGTCTGCTTGAATATGGCTGCCCCGCAGCTACTGCATGGTCCTCTTCAATGTCTTTATAAGCAATATTGCAGAGGGACTGGAAGGAAAAGTATGTCTCTTTGCAGATGACACAAAGATCTGCAACAGAGTTGATGCACAAGGTGGGGTGGAAAGGATGAGAAGGGACTTGGCAAGGTTAGAGGAATGGTCAAATGTATGGCAGCTTAGATTCAATGCTAAGAAGTGCAAGGTAATGCACCTGGAAACAAAACCCAGGGAAGAGTACACAATGGGGGTGAGATACTAACAACAACAAAAATGGAAAGGGACCTGGGGGTAGTCATATCAGATGACCTAAAGGTGGGCAAGCAATGTGAGAGGGCAGCAAGGAGGGCTGGGGGAATACTGAGATGCATAGGGAGAGGCATCACCAGTAGAAAACAAGAAGTTATTATCCCTCTGTACAGACAGCTGGTGAGACCACATCTGGAGTACTGTGTGCAGTTCTGGAGACCCAATCTCCGCAAAGACATAGACAGGATGGAAGCTGTCCAGAGGAGGGCAACTAAAATGGTGCAGGGTCTGCACCAGAAGACATATTAAGAGAGACTTAGGAGCTTAATATGTAGCCTCGAGAGAAAGGAGGGAGAGGAGGCGACATGATAGAA
Source organism: Neoceratodus forsteri (assembly GCA_016271365.2). Classification (NCBI taxonomy): domain Eukaryota; kingdom Metazoa; phylum Chordata; order Ceratodontiformes; family Ceratodontidae; genus Neoceratodus; species Neoceratodus forsteri. The sequence continues at coordinate 477,821,977 of CM057452.1, read as the reverse complement.
ACTTTCAAGTACCTCAAGGGAATCAACAAAGTCCAAGAGGGTAGCATCTTTCAAAAAAGAGGTGTGCAAGAACAAGTGGGCACAATTGAAGATAGAAGAGGCTGGCTCAGAGGCAATTTAAGGAAGTATTTTTCACAGAGAGGGTTGTGGATGTATGGAGCGGCCTTCCAGAGGAGGTTGTGGAGTCAAAAACAGTAGTGGAATTCAAGCATGCATGGGACAGTCATAAGGCAATTCTAGGGGGTTGGGGTAGGAAGAAGTAGGCCGCTGGTTAACTAGGATCTGCAACTTATCCATCAGGTAGGGAAATGGGCAGACTGGGTGGGCAAAGCGGTCCTTATCTGCCGTCAAATTCTATGTTTCTATGTTTCTATTGCACCACTCCCCACATTATACTGCAATTATACTGGTATTCCACTACTTGTCTGTTACTGAAGCTCTCCTAGTTCTCTTTTTATTAATTTACTGTCCTAATAATCCTGCCACTGATCCTCAGATACTTTTCTTTAAAAAATAAATAAATAAATAAATGAGTCAAAACACTTGTCGTGCTGAGGGTGGGCTTCTTCCCCTTATGCCCCTCCTATTGCACACCCCCTACTATCCCCTGTGTTTAGCTCCTGTCAATCAGATTTAACAGGGCATATAATTAAGAGTTGGGGGAAGGGGGGAGAACATTTGCAGCAATTAAAGACTGCAAAGAAATACACCACCACTACGTTTTAAATTTTTAACAACCCAAAAACAATTCTAAGTAAAGACAGCAAGGAAATTACAGTGTCACTAAAAACCCACAATCTAGGTTTAATAACAAAAACAGCAATTACCAGTTACTGTAAAGCACTGATATGAATATGTTTCTTTCCTCTTCTGGCTTCTTCTGAGAAAACAAAAATCACTTGCTACCTCAACTCTGACTAAGCCCCACCTCCAGTTACCACGTAGTTGAGGTCAGAGGCCAGACAATTAGCACCCCTCACCCAGACTACAGGGCAAGTCAGACAAGCCAAGACTAAATTTGCAGCAATTAAAGACAGCAAAGAAATATACCACCACTACATTTTAAATTTTCAACAGCCCAAAAAGAATTCTAAGTAAAGACAGCAAAGAAATTACAGTGTCTCTGGATACCTCTCCCTATACACATCAGTACCCCACTGGCTCTCCCCACTGCCTTGGCTCATTGTTTGGCCACCTTTAGGTCATCTGATATGATTACCCCCAAATCCCTTTCCTGTTTGGTTGCCTTCAGTATCTCTCTCTCCCCCATCATATAAGTCACCCCTTGGTTCCTGTGCCCGAAGTGCATGATTTTGCACTTTTTTGCCTTGAATCTTTGTTGCCACACTCTTGACCATTCCTCTAGTTTTTCTAGGTCCCTCCTCATTTTTCCATCCCTCCCAGAGTGTCTACTCTGTTGCAGATCTTAGTGTCATCTGCAAAGAGGCATACCTTTCCTTCCAGCCCCTCCACAATGTCACTTATGGAGACACTGAATGGGACTAGCCCCAGAACCGATCCCTGTGACATCTCACTGGTCACCCTCCTTTCCTCAGAATGAGCTCAGTTTACCACCACCCTCTGTGTTTTAGCCTGCAACCAATTTTTAAACCAATTTACCACCCTGGGACCCATTCCCAGGCTGCTTAGTTTGTTTACCAGCCTGTTATGTGGAATGGTGTCAAAAACCTTGCTGAAATAGGAGGCAGTATAGCGCAGTGGTTAAAGGCTCTGCGCTGCAAATCTGGAGACCTGGGTTTGAATCCCACAGCCCCCACTTGCATACTGTATGACCCTGAGCAATCCACTTAACTTCCTTGTGCTCCCAGGTGGCACCTGTAAACAAGCTTCAGCTTAGTGTGTCTCTCCTGGTTAAAAAAAAAAATCCAGGTAGGCCACATCCATCGCTCCTCCCTGATCCACTTCCCTGGTCACCCAGTTAAAGAAATCTATCAGATTAGTTTGACATGACCTTCCCGTTGTGAATCCATGCTGCCTCAGATCCTGTGTACTGCTGCATTCAAGATGTTCTACAAACCTTTCTTTTAGCAGTGCTTCCATTATTTTACCTACCACCGAGGTCAGGTTGACTGGTCTATAGTTTCCAGCCTCCTCCCTGCTCCCACTTTTGTGGACCACACAGTGTATACCTGTGGACTTCTTTGCAGCTGGAAGGTGATGAGTGAGTCAGATCCAGCTGGTGGACAACAAAATCTCCCATTACAAGATCACTATGATTTGTGTGGACTCTGTCCTGTGGTGGTGGTGATTTTTAGACCCTGTTAGGGGCCCGGTGACTTGCCTAGAGGTGGGCACCCTGCTTGGGCCATCCTGCAGGGAGGCACCAGGGGACACTGACCAGAGGGCATAGTGGCTCTGATCACCTTGTGAGAACTCCCTGGAGTGCTGTTGGAAGATGGTTACTTTTTTGGAGCTCTAGTCCAGGGGCTGACTGAGTTGAGACGTCTTCCTCCTGAGTAGTGCTTCTGTGGCCAGTGGAGAAAGATAGCCGAAAAAGCCTTATTGGGATCTGTTGCAGCTAAGCTATTGGCATGGTTGCTACACTGGGATAGCTGCCCAATTTGGACTTCCAGTGGGAGGCATTGGGGGATGCCTGTTGGAGGGTGGTGTGACCCTGATTGCCTTGGTGGCTACCTCGAGGTGTTTAATTGAAGACAGATACTTTTAGGGGGCCACTAATCCATGAGGTTCTGTAACAGGGCCCCCCTGTTATGCATAATAAAATAGGGTAACATTCTGCTTCAAAATAAAAAAAAATTCTGTTTCAGTCTTTTCTATATTCTTTTACTTATTCCAAACTATTCTGTTTCTTTTCTTGTCAGGGTGGCCAACCTGACAAACACATCTCTTTGTGCTTTACTATCCCTTTAAATGCCCCTTTTTCATAAAACAAAATGAAACTGTCTTGCTGATTTAAACAGCAGTTTCCTAATACAAGCTGCTGTCTTTATCCTGTTTTAAAATGCATTTGTCCCCAAAAGTAGACTACAATGCTGCAGAGTTGTTAAAGAGTAGTGGTACCTACAGAACAGAGTCCCTGCTGATCCAAGAAAAGCTGTTTTTTTCTTGTTATTGATCCCTGTAAACAGTGGAAGGCAGAGGAAGGTAAAAAGCTGCAATTTCAGCTGTCTGAAATAAATCAAACAGGCAGAAAGAGTTAAAAAAGCTCTGTATGGTAGCTAATGAATTGTAATTTGAATTAAAATGATTCTCTGAGGTACAGAGAGCTGTTTTTTTTTCTGTTGTCTTAGACTGTTTTAAAAGAACAAAACAGTGTATTTCTGACAGAATTGTTTGGCTATTATTTAAAGACAAACTTTCTTCTACTTCTTCTTAAAGTTGTACAACACAATATATTATGGATTGTGAAGTCATGAAAAAGAAATGAAAGTGATTGTTTTTACCAGAAGCTTCAGTAGGCCCTGCTTAGGAGCTGGCCAGACCCAGAATGACAGTTTATATAGGAAGAAGGTATGATGTCACCAAAAAGGGGAGGAGTAAAATGTACCAGGAGGAGACTATATAAACCCCTTTTTGACTGGCTAGGAAGAGGAGATGTGGAGGAGTGTTCAGTAGGGTTCTGGACACTGAGCAAGAAGGATCTTGTTCAAGAAAAGCTATAGCTGTTAAAGAAGGAAGATGGACCAAGAAGAAGTGATTCCTGTTTGAAGTGTGCTGGACTTAACACTTTATATTTCTTTCTGTGATGTAACAGTGCTTTCTTTATTTTTTTTTGTTTTGAACAATTTATTTTGGACATTTATTTCTGATTTAAGAAATAAAATGATAAATGCAGTAATTTGCATTTTTTATGCGCCAAAGTTCTGTCTGTGTGTCTGTCATTGATCCCACGCTTCCACACTGGTGTCAGAAGTGGGATCTTCCTGGTACATTAATGGCTGCTTGGGGAGTGCTACCAGGGGTCATTGTCACATATCAGTGCCCTGGCAGAAGGAAGAAAAGGATCAGACAGTAACTGGTGCAGGACATCTTACTAGATCAGTAAGAGAAATAACTGGTCTACCCTTGTTGCCTGGGTTGGAACCTGGTGCAAGACCCAAGATGAAGACTGATACAGAAGAGAAGGAAGAGAGGAAGAGTCCAGAGGCTCGGATGGCAGCGATACCCGAAGAGCCAGGTGACTTGTTAAAATGGTTATGCCTATGATAACTGGACCTGGAGCAGCAGAGAGAAGAGGATCGACAACAGTGGGAAGAGGACTGAAGGATGCAGGCCGAGGATCGGAGACGACAAGATGAGAAATGGCAGGATACCTTGAAAGCCATTCAGGAAATGAATCAGGGTCATACAGAATGAGCAGGATCCCGAGATATTAAACTTACAAAACTTACAGAAATGGATGACATTGAAGCTTATCTAACCACTTTTGAGTGGATAGCAGTGACGTGTGCCTGGCCCAGGGACCAGTGGGTAATCAGGTTGGTACCTTATCTTTTCAGGGAGATCACAACTTATTTATAGCCAGTTAAGTGGGACAGATGCTAATGACTATGACAAAGTTAAAGAAGAGGTACTAAGAAAGTATAATATAAATACTGAAACCTTTAGGCAGTGCTTCCGACAACAGAAAATGTCATCCTATGATACACTTAGAGAGACATATGCCAGACTAAGGGATTACTGTGTAAAATGGTTACAGCCAGCTACTAAGACTTTTGATCAGATAATGGAGCTGATTATAATAGAACAATTTATCCAGGTATTGCCCATGGAAGTTCAGTTATGGGTAAAAGAACACAAACCTGAATCTTCTGAAGTTACAATAAAATTAGCCGAGGATTATCTGGCTGCTCATCCCTCTAGACCAAGGGGGCCACCTAGTAATCCAGTCCCAAGTCAAACACCAGCCAGAGTTTTTGTCCCTAACACCCGAAATACTAACTATGGTCGAAGACAACCAGGGGGTAGGATACCATATGCAGAAATAATATGCCATGGGGTGCCTAAGAAAGGGGCATATTGTTCGAAATTGCCCCCATAAGACAGATGTGACTCTTTTATCCCTTGCCAACATAGGATATGTGACCTCAGTAGGAATTGGTAACCAACAAACTTTGGGATTGTTAGACTCAGGGAGTAAGCAGACCTTATTAAGATCTGATTTGGTGCCAGAAACAGAAATTACTGGTAATGATACCACGGTGAGATGTGTACATGGTGACATTCATCAATACCATACTGCCACTATGAACCTAACTGTGGAAAATGAAAGTCATCAAATGGTGGTCGGTTTAGTACCACGCCTACCAGTACCAGTCATTATTGGACAGGACTTCCCCAAGTTTGATAAGTTGTTACAAAGTCAACCAATGTCTTCTAAATTGGTGCCTGTGGTAACTAGATCACAGGCTAAAGTACAACAATTGGGGGATGTATTTTCTTTCCAAGAGGACTATTTTTATGAGGACGGGAAGGCAAGAAAATCAAAGCAAGAAAGAAGGAAAAGAGAAAGTACGGTGGCATGGAACTCATGTTAAAGAAGGGATAGAGAGTATACCTGAACTTTCATCCTGTGAAATACAACAGGATCAAATAAATGATGAGACTTTAAAACCTTTCTTTTTACAGGTGAAAAAAGAAGTACAACCTGGATATTCTAGTTTTGTTGTGAATAAAGGTGTATTATATCGTAACTAGAGAACCTGGTACTGAACAACAGGTAGAACAGCTTATGGTACCCCAAAAATATATAGAGAAAATAATGCACCTGGCACATAAAATACCTATGGCAGGGCATGAAGGGCGAGACAGAACCATACAGCGTATCCTAGCTAGATTTAATTGGCCAGGAATACATCAGGAGATAGCTGAGTACTGTAGAGCCTGTCCCGAGTGCCAGATGGTAGCTAAGAAGGGAAAAAAGGATTTGGTACCATTGCAACCCCTTCCCTATGTCATCACCCCATTTGAAAGGATAGCGATGGATGTGGTAGGACCACTTACTAAGAGTTCTAAAGGCAACCAATACATCTTAGTTATTTGTGATTACGCAACTCGTTATCCTGAAGCTATTCCAATGAGGACAGTTACGGCCCCTCGAATAGCTGAAGAGTTGGCCAAAGTTTTTAGCCGAATGGGAATCCCACAAACCATCCTAACAGATAGAGGCAGTAACTTCACCTCTGTCATGTTAAGGAATTGTATCGTCTTTTAGAGTATCAGCTGTAAAACATCCCCTTACTATCCTCAGTCAGATGGATTAGTGGAACGCTTTAATAAAACTCTTAAAAGCATGCTGCAGAAGTAATGCATAAGAAGAGGGACGTAGATTGGATAAGTACTTGACATACCTATTATTTGCTTATCGGGAGGTGCCCCAGGCCACTACTGGTTTTTCCCCATTCTCTTTGCTGTACGGTCGAAATCCAAAGGGGCCCCTTGATGTTGTTAAAGAGCATTGGGAAGAGGAAAAGAATGTTGGGTATAATAATATTGTTGATTATATGACTGCTATTAGAGAAAGATTGGTAAAATATGTTACAATAGCGCACCAAAATGTAAACCTAAAACAAATGTGTCAAAAAGAGTGTCATGATGAAGGCCTGAAAATGAAACAATTTGAACCTGGAGAGAAAATGGTGTTATTGTTACCCTCTAGTGAGAACAAACTATTAATGAAATGGAGAGGTCCCTATAAGGTAATCAGGCAGACAAGCCAGGTTAATTATGAGACTGAGATGCCAGATCATAGGCCCACCTGAAATGTATATCATGCTAACCTACTTAGAAAATGGGTTGAAACACCTCCAGATACTAGTCTCTACATTCAAATAGAACAAGATACATCCGAGCTAGAAATAGCCTATGATCGGCTCAGAAAGAAATCAAATAAAGATGAAGTCCAGATCAATCCTGACCTACACCCTGAACAAAAACAAGAGATTGAGCATCTCTTAGAGTATTATCAAGAGACATTTACAGGAACACCAGGTCGAGCAGTAGGGGTAGAGCATGAAATACACATCCAACAACATAAACCCATACATCAGAAACCATATAGAATACCAGAAAAGGTGAGGCAGGAGGTTATTAAAGAAGTACGAAAAGTGGAACAAGCCAAAGTCATAGTACCATCACGTAGTTCATGGTCATCCCCAATGGTGATAGTTGAAAAGAAGGAGGGAGGTGTCAGGTTATGTCTTGATTTCAGAAAGATCAATGCAATATCTGATTTTGATGGATACCCCATGCCTAGGATAGATGACCTACTAGACCAAATAGGTTCTGCAAAGTACATCAGTACTTTGGATTTAACAAAGGGGTATTGGCAAATACCCCTAGCTCAAAGTGCACAGGAGTTAACAGCTTTCAGCACACCCATAGGGTTGTTTCAATTCATGACCATGCCATTCGGCCTTCATGGTGCCCCGGCAACCTTTCAGAGGTATATGGACCATATTTTGAGACCCCATAATTTTTACAGTGCTGGTTATCTGGATGAGGTAGTTATCTACAGTCCGGACTGGGACACCCATCTGAGACATTTAAGTGAAGTAATTCAGAGCATTAAGGAGGCTGGACTTACAATAAATCCCTCAAAATGTGCCTTAGCCAAAACAGAAACCAGATATTTAGGTTTCATTATCGGTAATGGCAAAGTACAGCCAGAAGTAAGTAAAGTGGATGCAGTCACTAATAGTGCTGTACCCAGGACAAAACATCATGTTCGATCTTTTTTAGGGTTAGCCAGCTATTATAGAAGGTTTATCCCAGATTTTTCCACTTTAGTTACACCCCTGACTGAGCTAACCAAAAACAAAACCCCAGATAAAGTAAATTGGAATGATGAGTGTGACCAGGCTTTTCGGAGTATAAAAGCTGCCTTGTGTTCAGCCCCAGTATTGTCAAGTCCTGATTTTTCAAAGCCATTTGAGGTTCACACTGACACTTCTGATACAGGCATCGGTGCAGTGTTAACTCAGCATGATAAACATGGTGAACACCCATCCTTTATATTAGCTGAAAACTACATGAGCGGGAGGAAATACTCCACCATAGAGAAGAAATGCCTGGCAATGAAGTGGGCCATTGAGGCCTTGAAATATTATCTTTGGGGTAATAATTTTGAGGTGGTTACTGACCATAATCCGTTGGTATGGCTTAATAACATGAAAGAAAAAAATACATGGATTATGCGTTGGCACTTGGCTCTTCAGCCATATCATTTCACAGTCAGACACAGATCTGGTACCCAGCATCAGAATGCTGATTTCGTGTTACATTTTGGTGCAGCATGATAGGAATTGCTGAAACTGTTTTGAAATGATGATTCTGAGAACTACTGTAATGTATTTATGGAGTGTACCATTCTATCATTTTTAAACCTCAGGGAATATGTATTGACTGACATATTGATTTATGTCTCGATAAGACAGTGGTCAATACTAAAGATAAAGGGTCCCTGAGGTGAACTTCAGGAGTGGGAGGGCGGACGTTCCATCCCCTTAAAGGGGAGGGGGTTCAGATCATCCAACCGATGGTTAGATGTTTGTGTGGGGAGGAATGTAACAGGGCCCCCCTGTTATGCATAATAAAATAGGGTAACATTCTGCTTTAAAATAAAAAACAAATTCTGTTTCACTCTTTTCTATATTCTTTTACTTATTCCAAAGTTCTGTCTGTGTGTCTGTCATTGATCCCATGCTTCCACAGGTTGCTCGAGTCGGGTTGTCTACCTCTGGTGCAGTATACCTGTGGCCAATTAGCTCTAATTTGGAGAAGTTGATACTGGTTCTCAGAATGGTCACAGCTTGTGGACATTGTTTCTTCTCCCTGGAGATTTTTCTGGCCTTGGCAGACTTTAGCACCCATCTTCACATAAACTGGAAGGCTGTGTAAGAGCTTTGTTGACTTTACACTTCAAATGTTCTGCAATAGCTGACTGTGGTAGTGAGAGTTCTATAGTGTTGGTTCATTTTACAGGCTGAGGGTGGGGGGGTGAGAGCTCCACTCCTGCCTGACTTCAACCTTTTAATGTACTTAAATTTTATATTGGGTCAACAAACTCTCTCCGTAACGTGAATCTGCTATTGACTCTGCATAATACCCTGACTTCTGTTTTGCTTAGTTTATTTTGTTTTGTTTTGTATGTGTTTGGGCTAATTTTATGTTACTTATTTTGGGGGATTGTTGGAGTTCTGTTTGTGGTTAGTTATATTGGTTGTGAGTGTATTTTAAGTTTTGTCATAGGCCGCTGCTAGTTCAGTACAAGCGACATGTGTTAGCATAGTTTCAGGACAGTCAGGCTAAGCTTCTGGACCTCTGCCCTTTAAAGTGTCCTCCACTGTCTGCTAAGGTTTATAGGCATTGTTGTGCCTTGGGGATAGTTATGAGGAGGCAGAGGGGTGGGGTTCTGAGCCTGGTGGAAGTGTGGAGGGGGGGACTGGATTGGACTGGGGTCTGCGAGGGCCAGGAACACCCTGGGGCCAAATGGATCCAGGTAAGGGGTCCTTCCTGCCTGGTTCCCATACCCAAGGGCTCCACTTTGAGTGGGCAAATAGTGCGGTCTACCTCGTGTCCCATCCTACTCGGGCATTGTTATGCAATACCAGGTCCATCAAAAACAAGACAGCAGTGATTGCTGATCTTGTTGGGTCATCTGGCCTGGCTTGCATCACCGAGACCTGGCTGGATAAGAATGCTGGTCCAATCTTGGAGTCAGCTATTCTGGCTGGGTTCTTGGGGATACATTGCCCTAGGGAGGATTGTAGGGGCAGAGGTGTAGCCATTTGTTTTAAATCAGAACTGGGCCTTATAGATGTGCCAGTGGGGGTGACCAAATCCTTCGAGTGTATCATGGGTGCAGGTGTGGGTTGCAGGATTCTTCTCATCTACCGTCCACCCAGGGGCGAGAAGCAATTCCTGCAAGACGTCTCAGACTTTGTCATCAACATAGTATTGGAATCCCCCAGATTGATGGTTCTGGGGGATTTCAATGCCTGAGTCAACAACAAACTCTCACAATTTGGTCAGGACTTCCTCCAACTCATGACTAGCTGGGCTTCACACAGGTAATTACCTCTGCGACCCATAGTTATGGTCACTCTTTGGATTTCATATTCCTACTGGAGATGGAGATCTCTGACTTGGCAGTGAAGCTGGTTAGGTGATCTGACCATCACACTATAAGGTTCAGCCTCCAGGCTCCCCCCAATTGACCTGCTTCTACAGAGATGATCCAGTACCACCCTTTAAGGGGCTTGACCCCAGATGGTCTTGCGGCAGTGCTGGACCTATTGGGTATACCAAGTGTAAGTTCAGATCCAGGAGATCTGCTACTTGCCTATAATAAGGCAGTGATGGTGGCCCTGGAGTCCATAGCTCCTGTCTGTGTTTTCCCCCTCATTCTTTATCCTCGGTCTCCTTGGTTTGATGAGAACTTGAGGGAGTTGAGTCAAGTGGGTCGAAGGATGGAGCAGCACTGGCGGAAATCTGGCCTTGATGCTGACAAACTTAGATTGATGACCCATTATAAGGACTATCAATTGACTATCTCCTGTAAGAAGACAGAGTTCCTGTCCAGGGAGATTACCACTGCACAGAACCAACAAGCCCAGGTCTTCCGAACTGTTGACAGGCTGTGCAATCCAGCCTGTCTGCAATCTCAGAGAGTGTGATGAGTTTGCTCGGTTCTTCGCAGATAAGGTTGCCAGCATCAGTCGGAGATCTGTGCATCACACTCTAATGGGTGTGGTGGTGGTTGGTGGGAGGTTGTAAGTGCCCAGTTTGTCTGGTCCGACTCTGGCTGGTCGGTGATCACTGACATTGTGAAGATTATCCAGGGTATGCGGCCAACCTACTGTAGTTTGTACCCGGGCCCAACCTGCCTTCCGGTAGGGTGTGTGGAGGCCATCTGCCCAGTCCTGGCTAAGATAGTCTGGTGCTTGTTAGAGACAGGGGTGTTCCCTGACACCAGGAAAGAGGCGGTGGTAACACCTCTGCTGAAGAAATCTTCTCTCCACCTCGACTGCCTTGCCAGCTACTGACCTGTCTCTATACTGCCCTTCGTGGGAGAGGTTATTGAGAAGGTTGTTGCGCTGTAACTGGAGGATCATCTTATCATCCATGATGTCTATGATACTCTCAAGTCTGGATTTAGGAAAAGGCACAATACCAAGAAGGCACTGGTTAGGGTACTTAATGATCTCCTAATAGCGAGAGATTGGAAGAGTTGTTCCATCTTGGTTCTCCTTGATCTCTCTGCAGAGTTTGAGAACGTGGACAATGGAGTGCTATTGAAGCACCTGTGGCTGATCTTCAGACTGTCTAGAACAGTCCTCAGGTGATTTCAATCATTCATCATAGGCAGGACTCAGAGAGTGGTGTTGGGGATTTATTCCTCAGCTTCACTCCGCCTGTCCTGTGGGGTACCCGAGGGCTCTGTTTTGTCACCCATGTTGTTCGTGGTGTATATGCTGCTGTTAGAGAACATTATAAGGTAGTATGGGGTGAGTTTCCACTGCTATGCAGATGATATTCAGCTATGCATGTCCTTTGTACCTGAACAGGGTTGTGCTGTCTCGGTATTTAACAGTTGTCTCTCTGAGATCCAGGAAAGGATGAGTTCCAACAGGCTGAGGTTGAACCCTGATAAAACTGAGGTGCTGATCGTGGACCCCAGTCATTGAGTAGAGGGGTCACTGGCCAGTCAGCCCTCCAGGCTTTGGCTCAGGGGCAGCCAGCTGTTTACCTCTGACTGGGTGCGGAATCTGGATGTTGTGCTTGACAATGGGCTGATGCTTAAGTTTCAGATGTCATCCATCATCAGGATCTCATTTTAACATCTGAGGAATATCACCCGGATTAAACACCTTGTCCCACCCAGGGACCTTCCAATGTTGGTTCATCACTTTGTGTCCTCCTGCCTGGATTACTGCAATGCCCTTTACCTAGGGCTTCTGGGGGTTGACATCCACCGCTTACAACTGGTGCAGAATGCGGTGGCCTGGCTGTTGACTGGCTTATCTAGACCATGCCATGTCATGCCTGTGTTCTGCAGTTTGCACTGGCTGCCTGTTCAGTAGCGGATCATCTTCAAGGTCAGTGTGCTGACCTACAAGATTCTACACGGACAGGAACTGCTGTATTTGCAAGCTCTCCTTCACCATTATTGCCCCTCCATCCACTCCGCTCCTCCGATAAGGGCCTGCTAGAGGTCCACAGGGTTTGTTAGAAGACCTCTGGTGCCCAATCATTTTCAGCCCCAGCCCTGTGGAATGCTCTACCTCATCGGGTGAGAGAGTGCCTGACAGTGGAGAGTTTAAAATCAGTGCTTAAAACACATCTATTTAATATGGCATTTCCTGATTTCAAATAGATTTTTGGCTGTCATTTAATCTCTGAATTTTAATATTTATTCAATATTTATAGTTTTAAGTTCTGTTTTATGTACAAGCGCTTTGATCATTGTGAATTGTTCTTTTTACAAATAAAGTTTTGATTGATTGATTGATCTGCTCTCCTCCAGTTCTCTGGATTCTGGATACAACCTCACCATTGAGCTACAGAGAGGAAGTTTCAGCTCATTCCTCCTGCTGTCAAACCCCCTCTTGATAACCCCCAACATCCTGGTGCCTTGCTATAGGCCTTGTAACATTAGCTAGATTGCTTTAGGGAGTCACTTATGATGGAGAGATGATTTCCAGGTCCCTTTCCTCACTGGTAGTGTCCAAATTAACCCCTCCCATTTTGTATTCCTTCCTGGGATTCTTGTTCCCTATGTGCATCACCTTGCACGTTGTGTCCTTGAATTTCAAACTGCCTAACTTTGGATTGCCTCTCTAATCTTTACATGTCCTTCTGCAGTTCCCTTACTTAAATAACCAACAAGTTCAAGTTCAGATTTTATTGTGTGACTAACATAGTCATTACAAATTTATACAGCATAAAATAACCAGAACAGTCATGTAAGTAAGCAATAATACCTGACAGGGTGGGCGGTATTGGGAAATACAGGACTGCCCTGGGGCATAATGAAGCCTGACTCCACAGTCGGATGGCCTTATAGTCCCTGGTATTTCCCAATGCTGTCCAACCTGGAGGGTATTATTGCACTTGAAAAATGGCTCATTTGTAGCTATGCAAAAAAATTCAAATAAAAAAAACAACCTTTAGATGACTTAAAATAAAGAACAAAAATTAAAAACTTATTTGTAAAGTAGTCCCTCTACTGGCACATTTTGACAGTTTGTCAATAGAGGGCACTGCCATTTTGAGAAAGTATGTTTTATTTCCTTTGTGGTTTCAGCTGAAAGAAAAGTAATGGTGCAAAAAAGAGATACATTGCTATGAACATACGAATGTGCCAGCAGAAACAGACCACCCTGTCTATCTAAGTCTGCTCGAGTGTGCAGCCAACACCCCTAGTTTGCAGCTGCTCCATCACCTCCCTTTGCCATCCCACTGCTACCCCCACCCCCACCTCCCCACCCTCACTCTCTCCTGTACCCTGTCCCATGCTCTATTCAAGCTGTTCACAGATTTACATGATACCATCCATTCTGGGAGGGTGTTCCATTTTGCTACCACCCTCTCTGTGAAATAGTGTCTCCTCATTTCCTTCCTAAATCTTCCCCCCTCTATTCTTAGCCAAAGGCCCCTGGTGACCCTCCCTCTCCTTAACTTAAAGACCCCATCAGCCCCATCCTTAGTGATTCCCCTCAGATACTTGAATGCCTCTATCATGTCCCCCCTGTCACTTCTATCCTTCATGGTGTACATATTCAGGCCTTCCAGCCTGCTGTCATAGTCTCTCCCCTCCTTTCCACATATCATCTTTGTTGCCTCCTCTGCACCCCCTCCAGTAGCCAGATATCATGCTTTAGGTATGGCCTCCAAAACTGCACACAATACTCTAAGTGCGGCCTTACCAGCAACCTGAAGAGGGACAAGATCACCTCTCTCCGCCTGGACAAAGCCCCCCTCGCTATGCACCCCAGCATTTTGTTCACTTATGCAGCTGCTCTTCTGCACTGGGCAGTATTGTTCATGGTCCCTGTTATCATTACCCCTAGGTCCTTCTCCTCCTCAGTGATTCCCAGCTTAACCCACCCCAGCCAGTACTCTCTCCTTGGGTTCTTCACCCCAAAGTGCATAACCTTACACTTCTTTGCATTGAACCCCAGCTGCCACCTCTCTGACCACTCCTCTAGCTTGCATAGGTCCCCCTGCAGCTGCTTCCATCCCTCCTCTCTATCCACCACTGCTCCGATTTTGGTGTCATCAGCGAACAGACTTACCTTGCTCACCACCCTGTGTGCAATGTCTGATATGAAGAGCCCAAACAATACTGGCCCCAACACAGAGCCCTGTGGCACCCCACTCATCACCGGCCTTAGAGTTGAGAACTCCCCCCCACCACCACCCATTGCAGCCTGCCACTCAGCCAGCTTGTAATCCAGTTCATCATTTTTGCCCCTACTCCTCTACCAATTAGCTTCTCCCCAAGCAGCCCATGAGGCATCGAATCGAAGGTCTTGCTGAACTCCAAGTAAAGAACATCCACCACATGACCCTTATCCAGCTCACCTGTCACCCAGTCATAATATTGTATGAGGTTGGTTTGACAAGACTTCCCTGAAACAAACCCATACTGCTTCACATCCTGGAGGCCATTGTCCTTCAGGTATGACACCAGTCTTTCCTTTAGTATCGTTTCCATGAGTTTGAACACTATGGAGGTGAGACTTACTGGACGATAATTACCCGGTTCATCCCTCGGCCCGCTCTTGTGTAATGGTAGTACATATGCCATCTTCCAGTCCAGTGGCACACATCCCGACTTGAGTGAGGTGCTGTACAGATCCATCAGCAGCTCTTCCAACACTTCCACAATCTCCCTCAGCACCCTGGGGTGGATACCATCTGGCCCTGATGCCTTATCTGCCGTCAGTGCCCTCAGTCCCTCTAGGACCCTTCTTGCCTCAATTCTTCCATCTGTCACCTCCTCTCCCCCTGTTCCCACCCTCCTAGCCCATGCTGGTTGCAGTCCCCCCCTTTCTTCCATGAACACTGAGGAAAAGTATTCACTCATTGCTTCTGCCTGCTCCTCCCCCTTTTCTGTCCACTCTCCACCCCTTTTTATCCTCACTATTGTCTCCTTGCACTTCCTTTTCTCCCTGATGTATCTGAAAAAGTCTTTCTCCCCCCCCCCCATTAATTCCCTGTGCTAATTTCAGCTCCCTTGGGGCCTTGGCTTCTCTCACTTTTCTGGTCACCTCTCTGGACCATCTGGCATATTTCTCCCTGTCCACTTCCTTCCCTGTCCTCCTAAACCTCTGATGCGCCACTCGTTTTGCCCTCACCACCTCTACAACCTCGCTGTTCAACCAGCATGGTTTTCTTGCTCTGCTCCTCTTACTCTGTGCCTTGGTGCAGACTTCTGTTGCCTCCGGAACCCCCCATTTAATAATATCCCATTTCTGCTCCACGTCCATCTCCTGTCTTATGCCCTCCAGTTTCCCTTTCAGTACTTCCTGCATCCTTTCAAAGTTTGTCCCCCTTAAGTTTATCACCTGAGTAACTGATTTCTCTGGCTCCCCACACATCGTGAAATTAAACCACACAGTTGGGTGATCGCTATCGGCTAGTGTGTCCTCTGCCTTTACTTCCCTAACTGCCTCCCCATTCGACAATACCAGATCTAAAGTGTTCTTTAGCCTAGTAGGTACAGTAACCAACTGTGTCAGGAGACCCTCCTGGATCGCATCCAGGAGCACTTGCTCCCTAGCACTGGAGGTGACCGGAATGTTCCAGTCAATCCCTGGCAAGTTGAAATCCCCCATGATGATCACCTTCCCTTTTCTACATTCCTTTTTGATTTGTCCCACTAACTCCCTGTCATGCTCCTCAGACTGGGACAGTGGCCTGTATACCACCCCAAGCCTCAATTTCCTACCCCTTGAGTCTAGGAGCTACAGCCAGATTGCCTCTGTTCTCCTTTCTTCTCCCTCATCCTTTGTGCATTTAATCCCATCCCTCACATAGACTTGCTGTCCTTTTTGGTGGCATCACCATTTGTTTCTGTGATCTGGGGTGGTGAGAGGGATACAGTTGTCCATGGACTGAGAATCAGGGCGTGGAGCACTCACGGGACTTTAAGAACTTCTGCTCCCATACATGGAAATTCACTGACAGCTTGGAAGAGCTAATAGAGTGGCCTGCATTTGGGGGAGTGTTGGTCGCGGGAACTTCTGTGACTAGTAGAGGTTTACAGTGAGTGCGCCATTAAATCGGTTATTGAAATATGTGTTGGTTTTTGTTGTTGTTGTTGAAGTAATAGTTTAGGTTCAAGGTGTGTAGTGGAGGTGAGTTCTCCGGGGGTGCGTCTTTCACTGGTCCGTTAAGCGGCCCAAATTGGTACTTGTTTTTTAGCAGCCTCCATTGAAAAATACCTGCCCACTAACTTTAGTCCCCTAGCCAATCAGAATGCTACGAATTTTTAAGCCATTTTCTAAATGAATACAGTGCAACATACAGCATCATCCATAGAATAGAATGATAGTAAAACAAGAGTAATATTTTAATAAAACCTTATATCCTTTTTGTAAATCAATTTCATACATCAAAGGGGCACACCGGAATCAGTTTGAATCTAAACAGGAAACCACTGGGTTTGGGCCTAGTTACATACACTCCCAGATGGCATTTTAGGGCCAGTAGTCCTAAATAATCCTAAAAGGAGAGATAAATATGAAATAGTTATAATAAATAATCAACAGTCTTGATATTAGCAGTGAAAATCAGCTGGGAGTGAGGCTTATTTGCAAAGCTTGTAACAGTTATAGTCCCATTAATTAATTAGGACAATGGTACTTGATCCCAGTACCTCAGTAGAAGCATTAAAAACATCTGCCACTGGCCTGGTGGCACTGAGGGTTGAGGTGCTGGATGCCACACACCTCGTGCTATGTCGGTGACCTGGGTTCAGGACTGAACTCGAGTGCTGCGGGTCTGCCAGGAGGAGGAGGGCATGGACTTGGATTAGGTTGCTAGCTGGCAGCTCTGCTTTCCCCGGGAAGGGTTTCTGGCTCTGCACAGCTCTGGTGGCTCCTGGTGGTATCTGGGAGGTATGGCAGGCATGGAGCATGCTGATGGGTTATGGGGGTTGCAGCAGGACGTCCTGCAGGTGGGTACGGTAAAGCACCCATGCTGCTCTGGATGACGTTGCATGCCTGTGACCTCGGGAACACAAGGAAATCATGGAAACACCCTGTCCCCTAGTAGGCAAAAGTGGGTCCAGTAGCCATCCACCACATCCATTGCCGGGTCTTCCAACCTGTCTCAGGTGCTCCCTTTGTTCACTAGATTGCCTGTCTAGATTGAAGAAAGGTCACCGGGAGGAGTCAGCAGTCCCACCAAAGGGGACTTAGATCTTGGGGGTCAGGAACCAGAGAATTTAAGTGGAGTTACCCCCACCAGCAGGTAAGACAGGGGACCTCAGGCTGGATGAGATAGGATGCGCCTTGTGACCACACTGGAGAGAGTCTGGGGATCGAAGACGAAGGATAAAGAGAGTTTAAAAAAAACAATAACAAAAAAAAAAAATCTGCCTTCCTTGGGCACCAATGGATGGAGGTGGGGGAAGGACAGACACTGGTTGATTTACAGTCAGGTTCTCCTTCATGGCCCCCCTTGTAGTCCACCCCCAGTGGAGATGGCCCAGTACTGCCCTTTCATAGGACTACATCCAGAAGGACTCCTGGTGATGATGGATATTTCAAGTGTGGTGGCAGCATGTGCCATGAGACTGGAGGAGGTTATGTTGACTTATAACAGAGCTATCAAGGCAGTCTTTGAGCACGTAGTACCTACCCATGTATGCCCTCTGGTTTCACATCTTGGCTCACTGTGGTACAATCATAAGCTGAGGAAGATGAAGGCAAGAGAGTGGAAGTTTGAGCATTGTTGGAGGAGATCAAGAGCCCAGGAGGACAGATTGGCTATGAGTATTCACTACAGTGACTATCAAAGGACAATCACCCAGAAGAAGGCAAAGTTTCTGTCAGAGGAGATTGCTGCTGGGAAGAATCAGCCAACTCAGCTTTTTTAGACCGTGGACAGGCTACTCCATCCAGCCTGTCTGGAATCCACAAGAGTTTTCTCACTCACAATATGCAAAGAAGTTTGCTCAATTCTTCTTGGAGAAAATGTCCTCTTTTCAGGCTAGGATATCTCCCAGTGGGCTGTGGCAACCCAGCAGGGCTGAGCCTACACTGCTCATATGTATTTAGCTGTCATGGGGAGAGTTTAGACCAGTGGTGATGGAAGAGGTGAGTGGGGTGATCTCCGAGTTGAGGATAACATTCTGTGAACTGGATCCAGGCCAGACAAGACAACTAGTGCATTGTGTTGGACAGCTGGGCCTGGTACTCATTGGGATCATCCTGTGCTCCTTGTTGGAGGGGGTCTTACCTGTTATATTGAAGGATTCACTGGTGAGGCCCCTGAAAAAACATCTTTGTACTCGGTCATCTTGATGAATTACTGACCGATCTCTTACCTGCCCTTGTAAAGTTATTGAGAAGCTGTTTGCACTGCAGCTTGAGGCACATCTCAGTACCTTTGCCATCTTCTGTATGTGCCTCTCCAGTCTGGTTTTAGGTCCAACCATAGCATGGAGACTGCACTGGTCAGAGTGCACAATGACTTTCTCAGGGTGAGAGATAGATGAGATAGAGGAGAGCTGTCAATTCTCATCCTCATTGATCTCTCCCTAGATAGAAATACAAAAGACAAACTGACACCAACAAAGATATGCTCATGGAAAAAGGTTAAATAGTGACCTCCGATGGAGAATGAAACATAAAACTGTTTAATCTTCAACATTTTAAATATGTTATGTTCTTGGCAGGGAAATAAAACAAGAAAATATATATCTGTTGGGTTTAAAAAAGAGGAGTAAGGACTACATAAACAAAAACCAATGATATAAGTTAAAGTATGAATCCCCATTCCCAACACTGCACTTAAGTAGCTATATACCCATACGAAAGCCATGGTTGTCATAGGCAACGCTTTATCTAAGTAATGGCTAGGCAGCAGGGAGAGGGCTGTCACATGGCTCCGTAAGGGTATAAGAAGGTGGCTCTCACTTGCACTCACTGCTGCCCTGCCTACTATGTGGATACAACTCTACTGAAAGCACTAAGCCTATTTATTTATTTATTTGCTTTTGTTTACCAGGTAAGCACGCTAGACATCCAAGTGCCTATTTTCAGGTACAACCCGGGAAGGTTACAGAATACATACGAAACATAATACAGAGTCAAGGTAACATACAAGAGCCTACAGGCATAGGCAAGTAGGTGGTACAGCATATGGGACAACAGGCTTTAAAATGGTTAAGTAGGCAGAAATAGCAACATGATACATAACAGCATTAATAGGTAGAATAACATCTAAATAATATCATGAAAGAGAATAACATCAAAAATAAATGAAAATTTATGCAAGTAAATGAACCGTTCCTTGGCTAAACTAACATAAAGCCATTGTAACTGCAGTTCAAGAGACTCTTATTTAAAGTAAAAAGAGAATTTTAGCTGAAAACTCAGAAAATGTAATTATCAAACAGAAAACATATATCTGTCTGAACAACAAAACTAGGAAATCAGTTTTAAGTGTTTTTTAAAACTATGCTTTGTAAAGTTATGAGCAACGTTTGACATATAAAATAGTCTGTGATAAAGGAAAGAAAGATTGAAAGACATCAATAACTATGAATTGCTGTTTTGAAAACTTTACAGACAGTAAAGCCAGATGGCTATACTGCATGTGAAAAGGAACAAGCTTTTGTCAATGCCGAACGTTCACTTGCAGGTATTTGCAGTGGTATTTGGCACTTGGACATGGCTTAAAAAAATCAGTGACAAAGAAGTAAAATGAGGGAGACAGTTTCACAAGTGGTTCTATTGCCTGAAGCAGGCAGCATAACAGTATTGGTGTAAAATACTTTGTCTGCAGAAGAGCAAGTCTGTAACTCTGTTACCCATTGTTCAGTCACAGAAACAAATTGTAGGAGGGACAGAAACATGCTAAGGCAAAGTCTTGGACATCCCTGAATATACACGTATATATCTCCCCCTCTCTCACTCCCTCTCTCACTCCCACCCCCCAAACCCCCTCTTCTACAGGTGCTTTTCAGGCTTAGCCGTACTCTGCCACAGGAAAGCTCACAGTTGAAAGGCAGAGGGGTAAGTGCATTAGGTGTTTGGGGGGGGGAGTGGGCAAAACGTGGAGGATATTGACTGCACCAGAGAGGAGTACTAAAAATATAAGTAAAAACAAGCATTTGTCAATGCTGAATGTTGCTTGCTTCTATGTGCTGTTTAGGTATTTGAAGTCATTGGAGTGCAAATATGAAAATTGGCGAACTTCTACAATGCGTAGGAACTCATAGCGCACGTCAAGTAAACAGTCATTTTAGAAATTTTTCACCAAATTTTCAACATAGCCATTTAAGATCTCTGCTCATGAACAGTGACACTGTGATTTTCTTAATGTGTCCCATACATTGAGTTTGCACACCAACTGTGCCATTGTGCGCTACATGGGGGGAAACACGTTTTGGGCAGGATGTGAAAAATGACAGCTGTACTGCTCATAAGGAGGTGGTAAAATGGCAATGTTGAAAATCTGGAGTGAAAATATTGAAAATTCGCGAACTTACGAGCGTGTGTAGGAACTGCGCAACGCACACTCGTAAAACAGTCATTTTTAGGAATTTTTCCACCAAATTTTCAAAATAGGCTTTTTGAGAGCCCACCTTATGAACACTGGCAGTGTCGTTTCATTAATCATTCCAGAAAGGTGATTTCGCACAGTGACTGCGAAATCACCCTTGAGCGAATAATGCCATGACAGTGACAGCATTCATGAGAAGGGTCCCAAAAACCCATGTTGAAAATTTGCAAAAAATTCTAAAAATGCCTGAGATATGCAATAAAGTTTAAAACCCCTATCTATCCCATTATACAGCTTACCAGCATTTCCTCAGTTAGCGGTCAGCTTTGAAGAGTGCAGGCGTGTTCCCAGTCCACCCGATGATCGTCGCGTGAGCTCCGGAGTAAGTATGGGGTGAGGGGTGTGGGGAGGCAGGGTGCGCAGTGGGTGAGTGCGGGTTGTGGGAGGGGCTGGGAGACAGTGATGGAGCGTTTCTTATTTACAGGTTTTATTTTATTCAGATGACGGGACGTTTGCCACGCTGGGGTGGGCTCCCAGGGTGGCAGCAGGAAAAGCTGTTTGGGGGCGTGGAGCCAAAGGGGTTGGGCACCCTTTGGCCAAAACAGATTTGCCATGCTGGGGTGGGCTCCCAGCGTGGCACCAAAGCTTTGGGGGGGGGCGTGCAGACTTGAAGCCGACGGGGGATTGGGCACCCCCATTGGCTATAACAGTTTCGGCAGCTCATACAAAGGCGCTGCCAGCACTGTTCGCAGAGGTGGTTTTCTTTGAAGTGAAGACCACTGCTGTCATACACAGCACCCGCATCCATTGGTGCAGGACCGCCACGCCTGCTCAACGGAGCAATGGATTGCACAGGACAGTCACACCTCCAAAGTGTCCTATTCTCTCAAGACGTTCCTTGCGAATGCGCGCAAGCAAACGTAAAAATGATACACAGAAAAGAGCAAAATTAAAGGTACTGCACATGACAGCACATTTGGCCTGTAACAGTCGTAGTCCAGCTTAATCTGGTTCAAGGTCAGTTGGCATTCATCTGTATCCCCCTTCCCCGGTCGTGCCTGAAAATAGGCAGAATTTGTCTAGTGCACTTACCCGGTCAACAAAAACTAAATAAATAAATAAAAACATATATATATATATTTGTTTGAACACAGCAACAACAGTTAAACAAGTATTGTAAACATTTATGTTTCAGATAATAGTGTTAAAAGGGTGTCTATCTCTACATAATTTAGTAGCTGTGAGTGACTAGCACCACAGGTGAAAACAATTAAAGGAATAGAAAGAAATTAAAGGTATAGCACATGATAAGTGTTCTTTGTATGTAACAGCTTAAGATATGCTTAAACATAGAGATACAAGTAAGAAACAGTGTATATATTTTTATTCCAGAAGGCAGAGGCAACGATAGTCTTTTCTACATACTTTACTAGCTATGAGTGAGAACACCATAGCGCACAAGGTATAAAAGAAAACTTTACTTATTTTATTGGTAAATATAACAACATGATGCAAATGACTGTAGTAAAGCATTGTTTATGTACAGTATATGCTCCCATAAAGGTAAACACACAGAACACTGGGAAAAAAAATCTGAGTGCAAAAACAAGTGGTTGAACAGACCAGGTAGCACTCTGTACCAAATAAGAAAGTAAACTGACTGGTTTATGTAGTGCACATATATAAAACTGTATGGCCCAGATATTCAATAGGGTTGTGCATGGCGCAACAGTGTTGTGCCATGCTCAACCCACTGATGTGCCCTGGTGCAATATTCAAAAGGGAAAAGTGCGCCGCACAAATCCCGATGCGCCGGAGCTCATCAATAATGTATGCAGGCACAGGTAGGGGGGGTGTGCCCATGCATAACCTGCACAGCCCGATATTCAGCCGGGATGTGCAGAGTCATGCGCAACCCCTACCTGCGCCTGCACAAGTTAAGCCAAAAAAAGGAACAAGTGATGGCCACCCACAGGTGAGCTGCCGCATTGCAGGGTGCAACCGGCAGCTGCCACCTGTGGGTACCCAGTTCCTGCCACACCTAGCCGTGCCCCCATGCCCCACAGGGGCATCCTGGAAGCAAATCTCCCCATCCAATATCCCTGGAGGTCAGTGGACCTCTATGTGCCGATCACGGGCATCAGTATAGTCCCCCCGTTCCAATATCCCTGGTGGTCCAGTGGACCAATCGCTGCCAATGTGAGGCATCTGTAACACATAACAGACCCCTACCACCCTGGTGGTCTAGTGTACCCCCTCCCCACCAGCCCACTGGCCCCACCGCCCCATCCCCCGTCAGCGGCAGGCAGCAGCACCGACCTGCCTGCCACCGCGCCCACCAGCTGACAGCTCGGTAGGGCTGCACACCGATAGTTCTGGCGTGAGCCAATGGGCGTGCAACCATACCGTACTCAGTCAGATATGTGAATGAGATCATTCACATATCTGGACTGAAATAATGCAGTATGGAGTTACTGCCCAGCCAGCTCATGCTGGCGAACCGATAGGCGTGCAGCCCTACCGTATAGTCGGCGAAGCGGCGGCGGTGAGTGACTGCTGCCTGCCGGCTGCAGAGGCAGGGCGGTGAGGGCTTAGTAGGCGGGTGGGAGGGGTTACACTAGACCACCAGGGTGGTAGGGGTCAGTTATGTGTTACAGATGCACGTGATCAGGCAGCGATCGGTCCACTGGACCACCAGGGATATTGGACGGGGGGGAACTATACTGATGCCCGCGATTGGGCACATAGAGGTCCACTGGACCACCAGGGATATTGGACGGGGGGGGACTATACTGATGCCCGCGATCGGGCACATAGAGGTCCACTGGACCACCAGGGATATTGGATGGGTTTTCTTTTATATTACAGGAATGCCCATGATCGGGCTGCAGGAGCATCGGTCCCCGACGGCTGCTGCCCGGCAGGGTGCCAGGCGCAAGTCAGGATCGGTGCACCTGCATGCTAATAGCATGCAAATGGGCTGTAATGAGATGCAAATGGCCCCGTGTGCCTTGCATAAATTATGGCTCCATTTGCATGTCCCCTGAATATCACAGGTGCTGTGCATGGCACAATGGCACTTGCACCAGCGCATCTCCATGCTCCACTCTGGCCACTTGCGCTGGCGCGGTGCCACTGTGCCATGCACAGTGGGGGTAGCCAGGTGCGATATTCAAAGCTGCTGCGCCATAGCGCAGCTCTGCTGAATATCATCCAGGCCACACCCCAAGAATAGAGATGAGCTACCAGGCTTGCGCCACAGCCTGGCGCAGTTTGAATATCCGGGCCTATAACTATTTGAATACTGTAAAGATAAATAATGTTATGAAGCTAAGATACACATTTATATGGTGCATAAAAAGGAATTAGACCGGTAATTTAAAATAACGTTTTTTTTTCTAAATATTGATTTTGAATATGAAAAATGAAAAAGAAAATATACTAAAATGCATTTGATTTTATCCAGTAGTACCCCAGATGAAGCCATTCTGGCAAAACGTTGGGGTCAGTAAAATCTGAAAAAAAATAAAGAACTTTGATTTTTGAAAATTCAAGTGGTGCGGAATACCTCTTTTGGGGGCTAAAGCTGCCAAATCCCTCTTTGACTGTGACTTTCCGAATACAGGCAAGCTCCACAGAAACTACTGTAACTGTAAAAGAAGCAAGTGATTACCTTTGGGAGCCCCCCTTCCCTTACTAAATTTCAACTGCTATATGCTAGTCTATTGTTTTAATTTTTGTACTTTCCCTTTAGTATTCTTTGCACCCTCTGCATTATTCATCATACTGCTAAATTTGGTATCATCCACAAAATAGACACACATTGCCCCATTGCACTTCAACTATATCTCTGATGTACACATTGAAGAGGGTTGGGCCTAGGTCATATTTCATGTGGTATGCCCCTGGTAACTTCCTTTACCTCAGAGAATGTAGCATTTACGACGACACACTGAGTCAAACCAGATCCCTCTCCATCTATGGTTCATATATCTCCTAGCTCCAAATCCTTCACATACTTTCCCAATCTCTGGTGTGGCACAGAATCAAAGCCCTCAATGAAATCCAGGTAAAGAATATCTACTGCCCAACCTCATCCACCATTTGTGTCACTGAATTAAAAAAATGAGGCAAGACAAGGCTATCTTTATTTAAAACTGTTCTATCTCAAGGGCTCAGGGCACTGTGTATACAACAAATCAAAAGTTCAGAATGAGCAAAACATAATATCAGAAATTTACAATATAGCCAAAAATGACAATCAAAATACAGACTTGATAAAAATGGCTAGCTGTGGAAAGCTTGTTTGAATGAATAAGTCTTCAGGGGGGTTTTGAAAGCCTCTACTGTGCGGGCTATATGAATGATTCCTGGAAACAAATTCCACAGCACTGCAGCTGCCACTCCAAAGGCTCTATCCCTTGGGAATCTGAACAGGAAGGGGGGACAATGACCAAGCCTGTATCAGTGGAGCAGAGAGCAGACTGGGTGGTAAACGACCAGAAGATATTTCAAGCAGTCCAGTCCCAAACCACGTAAGGCCTTTTATGTTAACAAGCATATGTTGGAGGTAATGCACCACTGCAAAGCCAGCCAGTGAAGTGTACTTAAGACTGGTGTGATGTGATCACTTTCGAGAAGAACCCACTGCCAGCCAGGCTGCAGCATTCTGGACCAGCTGCAGATATTGCATCAAACCTCCAGATACCTTAAGTAAAGAGTGTTACAGTAGTCTAACCTAGAGGTGAAGAAAGCATGGGTGATCATTAGCAAGTCCACAGGAGCCAAATGTGGTTTTATCCTGGTGATGTTTTGCAGATGATAAAAGCTAGATTGCACACCAGCCAACACCTGTTGTTCTAGTGTTAGCCTGCACTCTAATATGATTCCAGTATCCTTAATTGCATCAACAGCTATGAGAGATTGGCCACCCAGTGAAACAGCCAGTATGATGCTATCCAGTTATTTATCTTGGGAAGACATAGAAACACAGAAAGTGATGGCAGATAAGGACTGTGTGGCCCATCTATTCTGCCCAAATTTGCAAAAACAAAAAGGACCCTAGTTGATCCATGGGTTATTTATTTTTCCCTACGCCAGGGTTTATCCCATGCATTCCTGAATTCTCTAACCATTTTTGCCCCACCACCTCCGCCAGGAGGCTGTTCCAGCATCCATGACCTTCTCTGTGAAAAAGTACTTTCACATATTTCCCCTGAGCCTACCTCCCTCTAGCTGCATTGCTTGCCCACAGTTTTTGTACATCTTCTTTTCTGAAAGATGCTACTATCCTTTACCTTGATTATACCCTTAAAGTACTTGAAAGTCTCAATCATATCCCCTCTCTCCTCCTCTCCTCCAGGGGAGTACATATTGAGTTCCTTTAGCCTCTCTTCATAGGGCTATCCATGCAGATCCTGGACCGTCTTAGTAGCCATCCTCTGGACAGCCTCCAGTTTGTCTGTCTTTCCAGAGATGTGGTCTCCAGAACTGGAGAAAATACTCTAACTGAGGTCTCACCAGTGATCTGTATAGTGGCATAACTACCTCCTTTTTTTTCTACTGGTGATACCTCTCCCTATGCACCCTAGCATCCCGCTGGCTTTCCCCATAGCCTTTTCATATTGTTTGGTCACCTTTAGAACATAAGAACATAAGAAAAGTGATGGCAGAAGGGGACCTTTTGGTCCATCTAATCTGCTCTTTTTTCTTGCTACCCCCCCCCCACCCAACTAATTCTTTCTTGTCAGGTTTCCATAGCACCTATCCCATGATAAGTTGAACTACCTGCCTGTCGTAGACTGTCTTAGATGCCACCTCTTCTTGCGGCAGATTATTCCATGGATCCACAACCAGTTCCATGAAGAAGAACTACCTAGTGTTGCTTTTGAACCTACCTCCCTTTAGCTGCATGCAGTGTCCTCTGGTGCAAGCAGTCTCGTATGAGTGGAAGAGATCTTCCTTGTGCACTGAGTTTGTTCATGCATCCTGTCTCATGTGACAGTGATGTAGCCAAGACCATAGTTTCAGCAGACACATGCCAAACAAAAAATAAAAATCTTGGAAACTTTACAAGCTACACAAAAATGACCAGCAGCAAAGTTATTCAGGACAAAAATACTTTTACAATGATAGTCACTAAGATGAACTCTGTATAGTTTTTAAAATATAGCCATCTCGTGTGTTGTGAGCTGATTGTATAACAGTGCTTTCTGTTGAATCTATGGTCTCAGATACATCACTGTCACATGAGACATGATGCATAGTAGGTGCAAGAAAAGCAATAAACTTAGCTCAGATGGAGATCCCCAAGGGTTGAAAAACTACCATAAAGCTAGAAAGCTAATTTAGGAAAAACTCCTAATAGCAGTTAGAGGGAAGGACACACTAGAACATGGCACACAAATCAAAACACTCTGCACAATATACCTTTTGCAAATTCTGGGTGGACTACTCCTTTAAGGAGTGCTTCCATCAGTTTTCCCACCACTGAGATTAGACTGACTGGGTGGTAGTTCCCAGCCTCCTCCTTGCTCCCACTTTTGTGAAGGGGAACTTCTATGGCCTCTTTCCAGTCCTGTGGTATGTCGCCACTGCTTAGGGAGTCATTGAACAGTGCTGCTAGTGGTGCGATGAGCTCCTCTGCTAGCTCTTTAAATGTCCTTGGGTGTATCCCATCCGGGCTCAATGCTTTGTCCATTTTCAGCTTCTTCAGTTCCTTCAGAAATTTTTCTGTAGTAAATAAACTTGTGTCTGCCCCTGTAGTGGGTCTGTCTGCTTTGATTATTGTTGGTCCAGTTCCGTGATCCTCCTTTGTGAAGACTGAGCAGAAAAAGTTATATAGGATCACTGCTTTCTCCTTGTCACTCTCTGTGTGTAGTCCTTCCATGGTAGTCAGATGGATGATGCCCACCCCCCCATGTTTCTCCTTTCCCTGATATATCTCTAAAATGATTTCGCTCCTTTTTTAACTCCTGTGCAGTTTTCTCCTCAGCTTGTGCCTTTGCTTTTCTGATTTCTTTACCTGCTTCTTTGAGTTTGATTCTATAGTCTTCCTTATTACTGTCTTTTTTGGTTACCTTCAATTTTTGAAATGCCCTTTTCTTGTCTTTGATTTTTGATGCTACTTCCTTTGTGAACCAGAAGGGCTTCCTCTTCCTTTTTGTTTTATTGACCAACTTTGTGGATTGTGATGTTACTGTAGTTAGTGCATTCTTTATCTTCCTCCAACTTTCTTCAATGTTTTCTCCTGTATTATGTGCCAGCAAGGGTTTTACCATTCCTTTCATTCTGGCAAAGTTGTCCTTTTTAAAGTTGAGGATGTTCAGTTTTGTATGACTGATTTTATCAGATTTCCTGATGGTGATCCAGACAGATTTGTGGTCATTGGATCCTAGATGAGTTCCTATGTGAATATCCGATAGTCTATTGCTGTTTGAAAGCACAAGGTCTGGTATTGCTTCTTCTCTGGTGAGGGATGTCACTAGTTGTACTAGTCCCACCCCATAGTGCTAGCATGAATTCCCAGCTTCTCTCGGATGAAGCCGAGTAGGATGTCAAATCTATGTCAGGTAGATTGAAGTCCCAGAGCAGTTCCAGATTTCCTTTGTTGGCCATAGTTAAGGTGGTATCTGAAGTTCTTTATCTGTGTCATTATTTTGTTTTGGGGGTCTATAGACTACGCCGACATGGATAGGGTCGTTATCTCCTGATCCAAGGGAGATCCACAGGACTTCAGCCTCCCTGGATGCAGCCTGAATGTCATAGCAACATAGAATTTGATGGCAGATAAGGACCACTTGGACCACCTAGTCTGCTCATTTCCCTACCTAATGCATAGACTACAGATCCTAGTTAACCAACAGCCTACTTCATCCAACCCCCACTAGAATTGTCTTATGTCTGTCCCATGCATTCTTGAAGTCCCCCACAGTTTTTGAGTCCACTACTTCCTCAGGAAGGCTGTTACATGTATCCACAACCCTCTCCATGAAAAAATACTTCCTCACATTTCCTTTGAGCCATCCTCACTCTATCTTCAAATTGTGCCCCCTTGTTCTTACACATCTCTTTTTCTGAAAGATGCTACCATCTTGGACTCTGTTGATTCACTTGATGTACTTGAAAGTTTCTATCATGTCCCCCCTCTCCCTCCTCTCCTCGAGTGTTTACATATTAAGCTTCTTTAATCTCTCTTTGTATGTTTTCTAGTGCAGACCCTGCACCATTTTAGTTGCCCTCCTCTCAACGGCCTAAATCCTGTCTATGTCCTTGTGGAGATGGGGTCTCCAGAACTGGACACAGGACTCCAAATGGGGTCTCACCAACTGTCTGTACAGAGGGATAACAACTTCCTGTTTTCTACTGGTGATGCCTCTCCCTATGCATCCCAGTATCCCACCAGCCCTCCTTACTGCCTTCTCACACTGTTTGCCCACCTTAAGGTCATCTGATATGATAACCCCAAGGTCCCTTTCCATTTCTGTTGTTGTTATTATCTCACCCCCCCCATTGTGCACTCTTCCCCTAGATTTTTGTTTTCCATGTGCATTACTTTGCACTTCTTTGCACTGAATCTAAGCTGTCATATAAAACCAAATTTCTGCTCTGAGTTTCAAACCCACAACCCTCTATGCCAGAGTCAGACACCCAATCTGCTAGACCACAAGCTCTGCATCTATGGCTTTGATGTCATTTCTGACATACAGAGCTACTCCCCCCATTTCCTTCTGTTCCCTCCTGAAGAGGTTATAGCCCGGGATAGCTACATCCCAGGTGTGGTTCTCATTGAACCATGTTTCCGTTACTGTAACTAAATCCAGTTGTGAGTCTATTATGGCAGTGAGAGCAGGGATTTTGTTTACAAGACTCCGAACACTGATGCACATTACTCGCCATCACTGTTTATCTCCGGCTACTGTGATATTTCTATGTCTTTTGTGTTTAACTGTGCTGCATGGGTCCAATTGTGTTTTTAGTTTTGAATGATGGTTGTTGTTTATCTTTGCTTAATTTGAGGCAGGCATTTTGGACGGTGACTGGGAAGGGTCAGCAGTTAAGTATTTGATGCACTAGGTGATACTGACCTCTACCCTTCTATAATTTTAAATGTTCTAGGAAAGCATAGAATTTCTGGCCACGCACCAGAGGTCATCAGATATGATAACCCCCCAGGTACCATTCCTGCTTGATGACTGCCAGTACCTCTCACCCCATTCTGTACTGCCGTTGGATTTCCATGCCCCAAGCACATGAGTTTGAACTTTTTTGCATTGAGTCTGAGCTGCCACCCTCTTGACCACTCCTTCAATGTGCTTAGATTCTTTCTCATTTTGTCCACCTCCTCTGGAGTGTCTACCCTGTTGCAGAGCTTAGTGTCATCTGCAGATAGGCATACCTTCCCCTGCAGCTCCTCTTCAATGTCATTTATGAAGACATTGAAGAGAACTGGACCAAGTACTGACCCCTGTGGCACCCCGTTGGTCACCTCCCTTTCTCTAGATTGAACACCATTTACTATCACCCTTTGTCCTGCCACCAACCAGTTTCTGAACCAGTTTACCACCTTGAGGCTCACCCACAGGTTGTCTAGATTATGTATCAACCTTCTATGTGGGATGGTGTCTAAAGCCTTGCTGAAATCAAGGTAAGTAAAATCCACCATCCCCCCCATGGTTTACCTCCCTGGTGACCCAGTCAAAGAAATCTATTAGATTTGTTTGACAAGACCTTCCTGTTGTGAATCTATGTTGTCTTGGATCCTCTGCCCCACTGACTTCCAGGAATAACATAATCCTTTCTTTAAGAAGTGACTCCATTAGTTTACCCACCACCCGAGGTCAGGCTAACTGGTCTAGTTTCCTGCTTCTTCTCTGCTACCACTCTTGTGATGAGGGACCACATGTGCCCTCCTCCAGTCTTCTGGGTGAGATCCCATCTGGAGTACTGTGTGCAGTTCTGGAGATCCAATCTCCGCAAAGACATATCAAGAGAGACTTCAGGAGCTAAATATGTATGTGTGACTTTGAATTGTCGGCTGTAATGCTCATTCCATTCCACCCCGCCCCCACCCTGCAGCTAGTGACAGGCATCAAGGTGTGCCTTGGAGTCTTTGGCTGCAAAGTTCACCCCCATTCTCCTATATTGCATCCATCACAATGTAATTCCTTGTGGAATGGGGTGAGTGTAAGGTCCGATGTCCCCAAGGCGCAACACGACACTTGTCGGAATCTGCAGGGTAGGGTGAGGTGAAATGGCATGAGTGTTATGGCCGATGACCCAAAAGCACATTTCAGTGCCTGTCAGTCTCTGCAGGGTGGGTGGGGTTGGCATCACTTCTGTACTTCACTGCCATTCCTATTATGCATCTCTCTGACTCCTGCACTTCCAATGCCAATGCCAGCAAGACAACATTCTGCACTGACAAATGCTTGGTAGCTGGCTGCTCCACATTTTCTTTGTAATCCTCCCTGCTACTTTAGGCTGGTACCTGTTATATCTCATCATAAAAGCCCTTTTCTTTTCCCTGATTACTACCCTCATCTCTCACTAAATAAAATGTGTTTCCTGTGTGTCTTGTCTCTTGAACATAACTGAAACACTTCTGTGTGCCCCCTTTAAACCACATTTCTGTGTACTGCCCATTTGTTCTTCATTTCTATTGCTGCTTTTATTCTCTTCAGCCTGTCCTCCAGTATCTCTCCCATCCTAGCAAAATCTGCTGCCCTAAAGTTTATTTATTTTTATTTATTTAGTTTTTGTTGACCGGGTAAGTGCACTAGACAAATCTTGCCTATTTTCAGGCATGACCCTGGGTGGGGGATACAGATGAATGCCAACTGACCTTGAACCAGATTAAACTGTTGGTGGTATTTTTAGTGAATGAGGGAAATTTGGCCAGGACACCGGGAAATTTCTACTTTTCGATAAGTGCCATGGGATCTTTAACATCCACCTGAACTACCACCAATTCAGGCAGATGGGACCTCGGTTTAACGTCTCATCATAAAGACGGCACCTCAGAAGTGCAGCACCCCTCTCATGCTGCACTACAGTGTCAGTACTGGGATATTAACCCAAGTGCCAGATGTGGGAACTGAACCCTCAGTCCTCTGATCTCCTGGCCTCAGAGGCGAGTGTGCTACCTACTGAGCCACTGACACTGCAAAGTTAGGGATAGTAGTACTGGAGTTTAATAGATCCATCTCAAAATAGGAAAATAAATTACCCAGTTGAGAAGGTAAGAGCATTATACAGGCATAAGTGGATGAACTTTGCTGACCAGTATATCACATGCAGAAATTCCCTATCTAGAAGATGAAAAATTCTTGCTGCCATGCTGTTTTTATCCATGCTGTTATTATGGATAGGGCCAGGAGGTGGCAGCATGAGGTTAGATATTACTTTGGTGTTGGATGACTGCGTTCCGTAACTGAACAAGTCTGGTGATCTCTTGGATTCATTCATTCATTCATTCATTCATTCATTCATTCATTCATTCATTCATTCATTCAGTTTGTTCTAACATAATTGGGGAGCCATTGAATCAAGTTCATTCACAATGTAATTCACACAGAACTAGGATGCCTTGATCGTTCCATTTGCAAAATGAAAAAGACCTCATCTGGAGACCTGGGTCTGTGTGTATGAACAATTCACCACTTAAAAGTGATATAGTCTGTTAGAAATGTACACAAAGGCCCTAGAACATATTGTTTGTAGTTTTAAAAAAAGATGGTAACTTAGTAAAGTAAAATGTTTGATTTTTTTCCAATGAGGCAATATTATTTGAATAAACAGTGGAAGAACAAGGCTTACTGAGAGAGGGCGGTAGCAGCTCCCCCTTTCAATTTCCTTGCTTCCTGCTCACAGATTTGGTGCTGTCTACAAAAATATGGCACCTGACCTGCTAACATACTGTTCAGTGTGCAAAGTGCTCGTAGTGCTGCACTTGTCCTGTTAAATAAATAAAAGCCAAATTTGGAATAAATTACATTTTTTATAGTAAGTGCCAACTTTCACGTTTCTTCCAGTTATTAAAATTATTTTTATGACTCCATGGCATGATATATTTTATTGACATTCCCTTTTCCTTGTGTTCCAGTGGTTTATGCCAATATTGCTTTTTGACACCCCCACCCCCTTGCTGTTATATGAACTGCAAATTATTATTTTTTTTGTAAACTTTATCTAAACAAAGTCATCAGCAGCACAGTGTACATAGATTAGTATCAAATATTTAGTACAGCACATTAGAAGTGTAGTTATAGTATCCATTGCAAAATAAGTATAACATTACTTTTTTTTCCTGTGCGGTGCCTTATTTCACACTATCTCAATAAATGGTAACAGATGATAGCACCCACTTAATAAATTAATCTAAAATGCCTTTTGCACCGCATCTCAGAGGTCCTCCATCTGTTCCCTCTCATGGAGACATCCACTGCGGGAACACCCCAGGAGAAGTTAGTGTCCTCAGGAGGATTCCGTTCAGTCAGTCAATCAATCAATCAATCTTTATTTTACCGGGTGAAACACCATTGAGTAAAACTCATTTACATGTTGGACCTAGGTATTTTACAAGGCATTTACAAGAAAATTCATAATGTGGTACAGGGAGTAGCACAGACAATAAATAATGCATCAAGTAGAACAAAATATGTATAGTATACAATGTGCAACAAAAGAAACAAAAATAAATATGTACATTGGGGTTTATTATATACACATTAGAACACAGGGTAAATAGAGTGAGGAGAGTAGAGAAGTCAGAAGAATAATTAAAGCACGGGGAGAGGGTCCCAAGCAGATGAGAGGGTACAGGTCAATGTTCCAAACAGTTACAGGTCTCAATGAAGAATTGTGTCAGCAGGGATTTAAAGGTGGCTAGCTTGACAGGGAATGCTATTTTTAGGCTTTTGGATGGTGTTCCAAAGAACAGGCAGGGCATGGCTTATGGAAGCTTCAAGAAGCATGTTCTGACCCTGAGGACATAATTCAAGCCGTAGACTTTCTGTAGGACTCCTGCTGTTCCTCACTTTCTCTCATCTGCTTCTATCTATTCCTTGATATATAAAGCAGTTCCTCCAACCTTCTGACCCCTGCCCCTCCTGAAGACTATGTCGTTCAACCCCTGCATCCCAGTGTACAGTGGCACCAGCCAGGATACAACACAGTAATGCTGTAGTATATCACAAAATGCTGACGTATGCTTCAGGGAACAGCGAAATTCAACGGCAATTAAGCTCTTTTTTTACTGCAGTATTTTGTGATGTCACGTGCTGCAAGTTGCTGTATTGCATCATGGCTGGATAAAGTGTATGTCCTCATTCTACCTGGTTTCCATTACTCAATGAGGCCTGACAAGCTGTACTTTTTATGGTACAAAGGATCCGTACACTCATGACCATCACTTAAGATGCTACCATGATACTTGGACAAAAACAACAAATAGAAGAATGGGGCACACACCATAACTGGAGTTCAAAAGATTTATTGTAGGCTAAAGTTTACCCTCCTAACACCCCCTACATAGCACCATACAGCTTCATCAGGGGGCCTCTTGAAAAGGCTGTAAGGTGCTACTTTGGAGCATTTGGAGGGTGAAGGTTAGTCCCCAAAAACTTTTTGAACTCCGGCTGTGGTGCACACACCATTCTTCCATTTACTGAAAGTGTACTTTGTGCTGGGATAATGGCATGAAGCCCAAGGCTGAAGGCAGAGTGCCTCCATTGCTTGAGAAGTGCCAATATCCCAGCACAAAGTACACCCTGGAATGCCTTATTGCAGTTATTAAATGGGTCGATAAGGATTAATAAAAAATTTATATATATATATTCATATTTTTTTAAAGGGAGGTTGTCAGATGTGTGCAGCCATTTTTTTTGTTCAGCATTAGTAAAGATATAGGTTTGGATTCACAAGCCCTGTGTGTGCTGAACACATGGTGCATAGGGCTTACAGCTTTCCCCGGCTGGTGATTGGGATTCTCAGTCCCATGTGCTGATTACTGCAAGTTAGATTAGCTTTTTCTGGTCTAGCTTATGGCAATCTTGGGTACCCTTTATACAGAGCTTGTGCCACATATTTGGTGCAAGCTGACATAAATTGGGAATATTGTCGTAAATGCACCTGATCTTAAATTGGGTGCAGTGTGCGGCAAAGTTTTCCGTGCAGCTGTGCCGACCACCAGGTTATACTCAGGGCTTGATGCAAGCCATGTGTCAACCTTTGTGAATCCAGTCCATCTACTAGTAGTACTAGTAGCTTCATTTATAGGGTGTCCTTCCCTGAAGGTTCAGAGCACAGTACGGAATGAAAAACAATAAATAAAACAATCATAAGTAACTTAGATAGTAACTCAAAAATCAAAATATAAAGACTATATACAAAACCAAAACTGGGAATCAAATTCTTACTCCCCAAAATCCTGGTTAAACAAAAATGTTTTTAATCCCCTTTTAAAGGCCTCTACCTAGGAAGCTTTCTCAGTCCCCTAGGCAAGGAGTTCCAAAGCAGAAGGTCAGCTGCCTCAAATGTGCAGTCTCCAGAGGACTTAATGCAAGCCTTAGGGACCAAAAAAAAAGCCATCAGAGGAGGAGCAGAGGGGACACAAGGGCTGGACAGGATGCAGGAGCTCCATCAGGTAGTGAGGGCCCAACCCATGTAGGGCTTTATAGGTTAGAAGACCAAACTTGAAGGTAACTTGCCACTTCATGGGCAGTCAGTGCAGATCTTGCAGTACTGGTGTCACATGGCTAGACCTCAGAAGGCTAGTCAGCAACCTGGCAGCTGTGCTCTGCACCACCTGAAAGCATCATAGGGTACCCCCACTTATCCCAAGGTACAGCGCATTACAGTAATAGAGCCTAGATATCACAAATGCATGCACTTGGGTCGGCAGGTCTTCAGGATGGATAAGTGACTTAATCCCATTATTGTTCCTGAGATGGTATAAGCTACTCTTGAGTATGGCCGACACCTGATCCTCCAGTGTCAGCCATTCATCAAAGATTTTTTACATTAGCAGAGGCCAGCAGCTTGGATGATCCAAGCTGAAGCCCCATCTCTCTAATGACTACCTTGCTTCCCCCTCCCGACCCAGCTCTATCACTAGCACCTCAGTCTTGTCCAGGTTAAGACTGAGCCAAATAAATTCCATCCATTTCTGGATTTCAACTAGGCACACAATAAGCACCTCGATGCATCTGGTGTCCCAGATGCAAAGGATATATACAGCTGGGTTTCATCTGCATAGCAGTGAAAACCTAGGTGATATTGTTGAATGATCCCTCCCAGGGACAGCATGTAGACTGTGAACAACATGGGTGAGAATACTAAACCTTGGGGTAGGACATAGGACAGAGGTATCAGGGATGATTAGAAAGTACCCAGCACCACCCTCTGTGTCCTATCCCTGACATAGGACTTAAACTAGTGGATGAAAGTGCCAGTGAGTCCTGTGTGCTCCCTCAGATGATGCAACAACAGACCATGGTCCACAGTGTCAAATGCTGAAGAGAGATCAAGGAGAATAGGAACTGACCATTCACCCTGTCTATTGCCCTGAGAAGGTCATTATGTACTCATACTAACACTATATCAGTGTGTGCCCAAATCTAAAACCAGACTGGAGGGGCTTATTGATGTCATGGGCTGAGAGGTGTGCCTCAAATGCAGCACCACAACCTTCTCAACAACCTTACCTAAAAAAGGTAGGTTATAGACTGGACAATAATTTGCTAGAACATTCAGGTCCAAAGTTGTCTTCTTCAAGAGGAGCTGAAAAAGTGGATCTTTCAGTGCTGCTGGAAAGACTCCCTCCAAGAATGAGCACCAGACTATTCCAGGGAACACCAACTCCACAGACCCCACGTGGCTTACTAGTAGACATGTGGGGCCTGGCCCTGATTCACACAAGGCGGGCCACAGCCCCAAAATCACCTCACAGACCTCATCCACTGAGATTGGCAAAAACTCCACTCAAGACTGCTGAGTGCATCCATGAGATTCCTGCCCAACTCTGCTGGACCACACCAGCATGTCTGGAGAGATCCTAGCCCAAACAGAGGACACCCTTCCATGAAGAATCAAGTGAACTTATTGAACAAAGCTGCTGACGATGCTCTCACCATCTGAAGACAGGCTGGATGTAATAGCCTATCTACAGTCCAGAAGAGCTGAGCTTGTCAGTTCTTCCCAGATCCAAACTCCCTGGAGACGAATGCTGCCTTCTTACGGGAGATTGCCCTTTGATATTCATCATGATGAATCTTCAAAGCCAATTTGTCTTCTTCTACCCCAGACCTTCTCCAGCAGTGCTCTAACCTCAAGACTCCTGATCTTCAGGGTCGTACACAGATCAGTGCTAATGAAATGAAGGCCTCCATAACAAACCTATTATAGGTTGAAACTGCCCTCTCCAATCCTGCCTCACATGCTGCCAACATCTGTGAGATGTTGTGCACCACCAGTAGTCAGTTTAGGCCAAGCCCTTTTAAAGGGCAGTACTTAACCGTCTCCACCAGAGGAGGACCACAGGAGGGGGCTCCAAAGAAGAACTTCACAGTGTAATGCTCTGACCAACTCATCGGATCAATCTTAAGGTTGCTTACTTCGAGCCCCAGGGAGAAATCCAAGCCCAAGGTATGCCCGTGTTGTTGAGTCACAGAAGTAACCACTTTTGCTAGGTTTAGTTATTCCATCACCTGGAGGAAATCCCTTCCAAAATGCAAGAGTTCATCATCGACCTAGCATTAAAGTCACCCAGAATCAACCATCTAGATGACTCCAGCACTCTATCAATGATGAACTCCACAATTTCCTGCAGGAAACCTCCTTTGTGCCCTGGAGGCCTGTACACCAAGAGGATTTTGCAATCTGCACCTGGACCCCCCTACACAGACACGCATTCTAATGATGAGGATCCCCCACTGGGTTCACCGTAAAGTTCAACATGGATCTAAAACAGATGGCCACCCCCACCCCACGATCCCTTTATGGGCAGTGAACCATAGAGAATCCAGCTGGGATCAATGCCTCCAATAGTGGCTCTAGGTCATCACCCAACCAGGTCTCCATGATGTAAGCCAGATTGACTGAAGTACTGAAAATAAGATCTGCCATAATTGCAGTCTTGTTCCTCATTGACCTCACATTGCATAACACCACCCAAAGGGATTGGAGTGTGGCAGCTGGCCTGCTGGCTACCTGTCCACTCAGTCCAGTGGGATCTGACACGTCTCACTTCTCTCTCATTACTATTTTGGCCCAGGGTGCCTCCAGGTCCTAACCATCCTAATAACACCCCCTGTTAATAATCCCCACACCCCACCACTGACCACCTCATCTCCTGACAGTCCCCACCTCCCTGCACCTACGTAGGGCAACCTCAGATGGTGGGGGCACAAAAAGGATGCAGATCAAGTAGCTGGGCAGAGGAGTAAATAAGCTAGGGGATTACAACCAAGCCTATGACATGTTACTATAATTGCTAAAATAAACTGAAAAACAAAAAGATCAAAACTTTAAACTCCCACCCCAAATCACAACCCTCAATACAATAAGACACTATCCCACCAAATTTTATAAAACCCAAACCCCAACAATGACAATCCCGATACTCACACCATTCACACACCTAGTACTACAAATAAATGTACAATCACACTCATCTACAGTTATACAACTACACAACCCACCCTTACCCAGTCTCATAATAAATCATATATTATACCATGCACATCTCACCACAACCATTCAAAACATCAGGCTGACACCTAACCATCATTTTAAAATTTAGCATTACCAACGGAAAAGGTGCCAGTCCGCCTCATCTCTCTTATCATTCAAAACAAAAACACACCATATTGCCCTCTCACTAAACAACCTCCCAACAGTGTAAGTTCTAAAAATCATCACCAGTCTCCAAACACTGTTTTCCAACAACATAATCTTTTCTTTCCTTTTTAATCTCTGATCAGTGACAACTCCCTTGTGAACCTACTGTTCCCAAATTCTTACCGGTATCAGCTGTGTTTTCCAATTCCCCATGCCATAGTTAACCTTGCTGTTCAGTTCATAAATGCCCTCCTTAACTTCAACACAAATATCCGATGTCGCAATCACAATAATAAAAAAACCAAAAACGATTGAGGTATACGAGCCCTGCCATAAATCATCGCTCCACACTTCAAATGTATGACAATTGCTGCTGTTAACCCTCTGACCTGGAACCCTCAGTCTTCAGTGCTCCGAAGAAGACCACAGCCCACAACAGCACTGGCTAAAAACTCTAACTGTTGCCATGACTTCCACCTAATCGGAAAACCCGGAAGCGCACTCTCAAAACTTCAGTTGCCCCTGCCCCATGCACTTAACTCAAGCTCTGAAAGTAAACTGCAGCTCTCATAGTTACCACATACCACAACCTTCACTAAACATATGACTCAGTTGAGGGGGACAAAGCGATCTTCTTAATATTCTACCTAGCAACAGAGCACTACTTTTTCTGGTGAATGAATAAATTCAAACAAATAGGTTAAACAAGCAAAAAAAAAATATTTTCCTTTAATTTTTTTATACAAAAAGTAAAAATAATATGGTATAATCGCAATAAACCACTCCAGGTTGTGGATGATGCTGGGTTTACCCACGTCTGGTGTGGTTCGGTCACGAGGCCGCAGTGTGTCGTGGTTTATTGCTTAATAAAACCACTTAAACATTCAAAGGAGAATCTTCATATAGTCTGCAGTGCAATTTAAAGTCCAAATCACAGTCCACTGTAAGTAATTTCAAATTTCAAATCCAAAGACAGAAGCTGCAAGATTTTAATTAAAACAGTCTCTGATCTCACCAGAGTAACCCTAAAATAGATAACAGAATGTTTAGGCAGCACTCCCGCTACTGCCAGATTTAAAGTTTATATATGTTAAACAAAACATCTCATGATTTCCTTCACTGTGCTGTTTTTTTAAAGAAGCAGCATTTTGGAATATATTTATTAAAATTGTTTTCAAATAGGTCATCCCACAAGCTGCAACATGGCTCAAGTACAAACTTATCCTTGTGTCAA
Organism: Neoceratodus forsteri; assembly: GCA_016271365.2. Lineage (NCBI taxonomy): Eukaryota > Metazoa > Chordata > Ceratodontiformes > Ceratodontidae > Neoceratodus > Neoceratodus forsteri. Next base: position 477,782,181 of record CM057452.1, on the reverse strand, counting down.
AGTAGCTGAAAGGTTACTCTCAGGGAGGAGCAAGTTGTGATCTCAGCAGTATGAGACAGGATGTGTGAACATACTTAGTCAGTGCAGCGTGCATCACTCTATACTGTAGAACAGTTGACTGCCTGGTCATGGTATAGCACCGAGACATGTACTTTGGAAACCAGAACTGTTAATAGCTCTGTTTATACAGGCTGTCTATGGGTGTGCCCCCAGCTGCTCCCCATTTCAGACGTCATACTGGGACAGCCATAGGTGGCTGTGAGCATGCCCATCAGTTCACAATGCCGGCAGCAGGCAGGTAGGATCATCCAGATACAAGTGAAATATTTCAGCAACTATAGTTTAAAAAAATGTATTTATTTTGTGAAAAGACTAATCGGACCATGCCTCACACTGAGGCATGGCCTGATTATAGCTGGATGTTTCCCCTTAAAGGATCCATAAACAATATGGTTTTCTAAGCACTCCAAAAACACAGGGTCGTAGGTCAGGAGTTTACCTAGATAATCCTGTGCTCCATTTTGCTCTTAAATGATGATTATCCACAGTCGCTAAGTTGGAAACATCTTTCTGACTTGTAAACAAAACCCCAGCTCATCTTTAAACTCCCCACCACAGTAGCTCCCTAAAATAGCAGCTGCATCAGTACGCAATGACATAATCTGAGCGACAGCGCTCGGACGCGATAATGCAGGATGAATGAGGACTTACATATAAAGTATGTAACTACCTTAACCAAGCGCTTCCCCTCCAAATCCTTTACCTGTGCAGGTGTGAAATTGGTGGTCACACCTGCACAGGTAAAGGATTTGGAGGGGAAGCACTTGGTTAAGGTAATTACACACTTTCTAATTAAGTCTCTATTCATCCTACATTATCTCGTCCGAGCACTGTCACTCAGATTATGTCATCGCGTACTGACGTAGCCACCATTTTAGGAAGTTACTGCGGCAGGGAATTTAAAGATGAGCTAGGGTGTTTTGTTTACATGTCAGAAAGATGTTTCTGACTTAGCAACTGTGGATAATCATCATTTAAGAGCAAAACAGAGCACAAGCTCCTGACCTACGACCCTGTGTTTTTTGGAGCAGTTAGAAAACCATATTGTTTACAAGTCCTTTAAGGCACAGCAAGCCATTATCACCAGCATCCTCCAGCGCCTGCTTTACATTCAATAGTGTCTGCCTCAGCACCTGTAGAAGTGGGATAGCCTGACTGATACAGGCAGTGTCCCCACTCAATGCCTATGGTGCATGCTCAAATGACCTTAGAATCATGATCAGTCTATCCATTAGTTACTACTGGTCTGTTGTCAGAGACATGGATACTCTAGCACCGTTATAACTTGTATGCAGCCACAGACATTCAGAAATGGCTTTGAACTGCTTATATAAGTGTTCAGTCATGTACAGTGTTAAGTTCCATCTGGTGAAGTCTTATAGCTTCATATGGTACTTAAGGAGTTTGTTCTAGATCTGCAGGTACCTGAGATGGTCACAGGCACTTCCAGAACAGACAAAGTGGACACAGATGTGACGGGTTATAGTCAACATTAACATAATATCAGGATATGCTAGAAACTCCTGTACAATGAGAGTAGAACAGTGTGCCAGCCATCGAACCCTGAGTCCCTCCATTACTGATGCATTTCACTGTATTCTAGCCATTATCACTCACAGTGAAATCGACTGTCAGTTAATGGGGGTGCAGCCACTCATAAGCCTCAGTCAGGAGCAATTCTAGCATTTTCTGACCAATGCATGATCCAGTTACACTCTTCATTGCCAGTGTGGCATGCTGGTCAATATCCAGAGTGTTGCTACCCCTACAATTGGGCTTAGTACAATTTTAACCCCCGACCAGAGTAAAATACTACCCTAGGTTCCTGTGCCCAAAATACTATAATGTATGGATAGGAGATACCAGCTGTTTGACCGCTGGTCCATACATCCATACTGAGATGTATGAATGGTGATGCTAAATGCAGTAGGGTATGGATTACTGTGTATGACACTGTCCCTTAAAGTTCAAGAATGACAAGTGTCGAGTGTAAGTTCTTGAGGGAATCTGACATTTGGGACAGGTGTGCAACATCAACCATCTAAATCCTACCTTCTCCACAATAGGAAGTGGCAACAGAACAATTGCCCGAATTTCAGTCATTTCTGCATTCAGTTTACATGCAATAGCATGATTGAGTGGGTATTTGGCATGATGCTCAAACATAATATGCAGCATAGGCTGGAACATTCTGGGAGCTGGGCTACCAAACAGATGGACTCAGCACAGTGGCATGGCTCGTGGGGTAGTATTTTTTTTGGGGGGGTATTATTTTCTCTCCTCCAGAGCTTCGGCTATGACCCCCACCCTTCGTTGTTCCCCCCAGCGCCATCCCCGGACATCAGACCCCCTCCCTTGTGCACCCAGTGATTTACCCTTCGCAGCAGGGTGGTGGGGAATGACTCAACCCACCCCAATGGATCCATGCCAGGGAGGCGCCCTTCCAGGAATGGTGCTGCGGGGGAACAACTTCGTGCTGCCAGGCTCGCTTTTTTGCTGTTTTCCTCCCGGCGGGTCATGGAGTGCAATGACGCCAGCGACTGGGTGCACACACGCTCCCGTGCATGCCCCAATCAAGCGTCTGCCATGACCCACCCCCCCAAGCTTGCAGCTACGTGCTGTCGACCCCCCAGCCTCTGCTGGGTCAGGCAAGCCCGCTGCCCAAATCCTCCTCGAGATGGAGAGCAGTCCTTTTGACTAATCCATCTCCTTCGCTGACCTGACGTAACCCATGCCTGCTCCCGAACACGGGTCACCAGCATGGCGCGAGGGTGGGGTAGTATTTGACACCTGGGGATTTATGAGCGCTGCTCAAAAGAAAGTAATGATTTAGGGTATTTTCTGCACTGGGGTTTGTGTGGTTTGGAGCCTCTGGGTGCTAGTACTAAATCAACCACTGTTACTATGACCAATGCTAGATGGTCTCACAGACTCCTCCTCTATGTATTAGCACTCCTCAGTCAACCCTCCCTCCACTGGGACTATTTCCCTACCATTTCTTGATGCCTTGGCAAATGCAGATAATAAGGGTGAGGGACCCCCTGCACCAGCTTTCTTTTGGTGCTGAGTCCAGTGTAACTGTTGCCTAACATTGGTGTGTATGTTGGCTACAAGTGCCTAGTTGGCTGCCCTTTTTTCCCTGGCTAACTCGTGCTTCACAGAGCTGACAGATAGCAACTGCTTCATCAGTTGGGTCCAGTATATAACAATCTCAAAGTGAGGATTTTGTACACCTTCCTTTTACATATCAGTGGAAGTGGGACAGGTGAGGGGTGGAAATGGACTTTTTTTGGGACCTTAACATTGGGTGACTCACATGGTGTAATGGGCTCAACACTGGTAACAGGATCAACTGGTAGTACTGGGGGATGGACTTTGGTAGTTGAATCACATACTGGTGTGCGAAGTCTTTATGTTCAGTAGCATCACCCTTCCTCTTGTGTTTTCCAGTTCCCAAAGGGAATTAAAATCATCATCGCCATTGCTGCTGACGTCCTCCTACGTCCTCCTCCTCTTGAGCTCTGTCCTCCTTCATATTCTCCAGGCTGTCTCTTTCCTTCTCACCATCTTTAGACAGACACATTAATCAAGTTAGTCATTTCTGACTGCACAACTGGCAGAGATCTCCCTCCTCAGGCTTTGACTCATGGTCAAGCTCCACACTGTCATTTGGGAATGGGAAATTATCATCCAGTTCAGACTCAGTGCCACTACCATCAGCAGTCATGGGAACACTCAGGCTTTGACTCATGGTCAAGCTCCCCACAGAATTTATGCACTTCTTTGCCACCTCCCTGGCACCTCTTCCTTTAGTCAAGCATCTCTTCACAGTCATTTCATAAATTCAATTCAATACCAATTCAAGAAACATTTTATTGCTCAACACAAGGTCTTTACAATTTGTTTTAAACAGAAAACAACAGATAATGCATAAAATCTTTGGGATAACACAATATCCATATAAAACAATTCTCTTATAAAAAACATAAATTTATAGTTTCAATGATAATAAAAAATGAATGTCTGTGCAATATTATTTTTTCCGGAGAATTAATTAGATGCATTAGTATATTGTCCAGGGGGAGAACGAGGCCTGACAAAATTTGTCCCATCCAATGTTTCTTATGTTTTTCATATATAGAACATACCATGAGTATATGCCTCAAGTCGTTTGGTGCATAGTCCATCATTATTATCTTTTCTTTTTTGTCGATAATATACCTATAGTGTATGGTGGAGCGCTGTTGAGCATGGAAATTCATGCTCCCAACAGCGTTGTTGTGCTCACCTCAGTGCATCATGATCTTGTTGTGCTGCACTGGGTACGTCACCGGTGCAGCACAACAAGATCGAACACATTCGCGCATGCACGATTTAAAAGCTGCATCGGCGAGGGAGCTAGTAGCGCTGGAGCGAGTCTGAACACGGAAGCCAAGTAAGGCATTATTTTAAAAAATGCTGCTTCCATTCGCTGTTTTGAAATGAATAGACTCCCCATACACTATCAAAGATTGTCTATGGGGAGTCATTCATAAACAAAGATCTTCTCGGATCTCGAGGTATCCTTAGCAACGGACAACCTCTCGAGCTTCGCTCTCCAGGTCGAACATTGCCAAGGATACCTCTCGATTGAGAATATCCTTGTTGTGAATGACTCCCCATAGACAATGCTCTATGTTTACAATTGTATATTTTGAGTCTAAGTTTGGTGATTATCCATTGAGCATCAGGATCTTCCAGTGTTATTAGATTCGGCTCTAGTTTATGCACTGTTTTAATTTTTTTATACTAATCACATTTTTTTAAGTTTGTATTTGTTCCATATCTTCTGAGATTGCCCTATCTTTAGTCCTGATTTTCACTTGAGACACGGTCTCCTGGAAAGGTCTGTAGTATATTTGGGTTAGAAGGTGTCCTACTCCCATTGGATATACATATGTAGCTATGCAGGACATCATTGGGAACATCATTTTTCTTGTTGAGTAATCTACTTCTTCCTCTAAACACTTTCTTGGAATTCTTATTTCTTGAAGTGTAAATAATTTTAATAAAAATATTCTTCTTCTTTCTATAACACATATTAAGAGTGGATATTGACCAAGTTCTGCCCCAAGAATTGAGGCAGGAATTCCCTGTGGAATGTTCAGTATATGTCTATAGAGTTTGTTTATCAGGACTTGTAGTATCACTAGCTTCCCTGTAGCTCAAATTTCTGCTGCATATATTACACTGGCCCTAATTTTAGCCTCTATAACCTTTAATAACCCTTTTGTAGAGCCATTTCCCATTTTAATTGCAAACCTCTTAAAGGCATTTGATGCTGTTATTAATTTATGTCTTGTTAACTTTAGATGTTCCATCCACTTTGAGTCTTGTGAAAAACATACTCCTAGATAGATGTAACTTTTAACAGTATCTATGTTTTTATCTGTATATAATTTTGGTAGATTCTTCTTTTTGTAACCACAAACCAGCAAATTTGTTTTATTTTTGTTGATTATCAGTTTGCTTTCTCTAGACATTCCTGAGAAATTATTAATTTTTCTTTGTAAACTTAAAAGTAAAGCTGATATTAGTACAAGATCATCTGCAAAAGCTAAAAGTGGTATTTTCCTGTTTTTAATAGTAGAGGAATGGATTTCTGGTTTATCCAGATTTTCTATAAGTGAATTTATGTATAAATTAAATAAAACCAGGGCCAGAATGCAGCCCTGTCTTACTCCTAGGTTTGTTTTAATTTTGTCTGTTAAATCACCTTTCTGATTAAATTTTACTTTCAACCATGTGTTTTGATGTAACCTTACTAATATATCAAAAAAGGCATAATCCATGTTATATGATTTCAACTTAGCCCATAATAATGTTCGACTAATGGAATCAAATGCCATTTTGAGGTCAACGAAGCAGCAGTACAAGTTTGCCCTTTTTATTTTCACATTTTCCATATGAAATGGAGCAAATGGACTGGCGCTCGAGCATTTTTGTGATTTCTCTTCTGCTTTCCTGAGTACAAAATAGGTCTCCATCTTCCACTCCATTCACCTTTCTCTCTTCTCTGCCAGATAGTCTCTTTTGCCGTCTCTTTGTCCTTTCTGTTTCCTCAACTATCTCCTTCTATCTCCCTTCTCTCCACCAAGGCACTCGGTGTTGGCTCCGGCCTTCCCAAATGGCCTCCCGGTGTCCTTTCGTCCTGCCTTCACCAACGGATCTCCTCCTAAAAAAGACACAAAGACAAGGAAACCTATACCGGGGGTTGACCAGAGGTTTGGCACAAGATATGCTGGAAAGATACTGCTAAATTAGTGCAATGGTGGCATACCTTTTCAAAGGCATAACAGGCCTTTAGCAGATCCTGCTGGCTGTGCTTCTCACACAGTAGCATGCAGCTTTGCTTGTGGATACGTCACCAGAAATGGAACCATTTCATATATTTAGATTTATAACACTGTGAGAAAAAAACTAAAGAAACCTTCAGTACAGTTACAGCAGACAATACCTTCCCTGAGGGATTAACAGCATGATCTGAACAAAATAGTTTACTGAGCTAATAGTAGCTACATTAAAAGCACTTAATTGTTTTCATTTTTATTTTTTTTAACATGATAGATTAATAAAACACAAACAACAGGGGTAATTAACAAGTTGCTATAAGTTATAGAACACCATCATTTTAAGAACTAAGCAAAATAACTACAACTAATATAGAGAGAGAATGACACAATACTTAACTTAACCACACCAAATTGTACCACAGAAATAAAATGAGAAATCGCAAACAACAAACTTAAAATAATTAACATGAAAGTCTGAGGAAAGCAAATATGGTATGAGATATCTGCTGCACAAAGTCTAGTGTTCACAGGAAAAGAATGTTGAAAGTCACTGGTCTTTCTGGCCCACCTTTCTAACAGAGACACCTAAGCTCCCCCACATAGCAGTACTCCACTAGACAAAATAAAACCTCTATTTTACATTAAATGAATCAACAAATACAGAAACAAACATCACTAATATAGCTGCACAATGCCCTCTAGATCTTTTTCTGAGCAATTTTAGTTCAAAATACTTTGTTTTTGAATTGACTTTAAAGGTTTTTTCTTCGACAAGCAGGGACAGACTTCTCTCCAGCTCTCTTTTCGGAAGACTGTACTCAGCACAGACTAGGCATGAAATACAGCTCTTTTCCATACCATGTGACCTCCAATACCATAGTGCACAGCGAATCTTGCCTGTGGACCCCACTTCCCTGGCGAAGTTATGAAATTTGCAATTTGAGAAGATATTCTTATACTGCATATTGGCACATTGCATGGCGGATTACATTACCTTTGTGAACTGTGGTGAAGTCACAAAGTTTTCCAACTTTGAACACCACTAACCATAGTCCTTAAACATTACATTTTATACTTGCATGATTATTGACAAGTTTAATACAGGATTGTTTATTTCACTGTTCTTACACAAATATATAGTACAGCAATATTTTGTTCCACACTACATTTTAAACTTTCATTAAACTGATAAACCAACAGGTCAGAGGGTAAGGCTTCCTGACTGGTTTTGCATGCTGTGCATCCTCAGGGGGATGAAAAATGCAATGAGTGGATTCTATTTATCAGAAAGACTTAAAGGCACACACACCAGTTTCATAAAACATAGAAACATAGAAGTTGACGGCAGATAAGGACCGCAAGGCCCATCCAGTCTGCCCATTTCTTTTTCTACCTTATAAATGTGCCATCGGCCTTTGCTCTGTCAGTGACCTATCTATTCATAGTCATTTGTATTGCTCCCTTATGCCTATCCCATGCCTGTTTGAAGCCCTGCACTGTATTCATAGCCACCACTTCTTGTGGTAAGCTATTCCATGCATCTACCACCCTTTCTGTGAAAAATTTCCTCACATTCCCCTTAATCGGCCTCCCTCTAATCTCATGCTGTGTCCTCTTGTCCTGCAATTTTTCTTATATTTAAACATGTTAGACTCTTTCACCTTGTTTATGCCCTTAAGGTGTTTAAATGTCTCGATCATATCACCTCTCTCCCTCCTTTGCTCAAGGGTATACATATTGAGCTCCGTTAATCTCTCATATGTCTTCTGATGCAGTCCCTGCACCATTTTGGTTGCCCTTCTCTGGACTGCCTCAATTTGGTTAATGTCCTTGTGAAGGTGTGGCCTCCAATACTGCACGCAGTACTCAGATGGGGCCTAACCAATGTCTTGTACAGAGGGATTATTACCTCCCTCTTACGACTTGTGATACCCTACTAATACACCTAACACCCCCTAGCCTTACCTACTGCTTTAGGGGTCTGCTTGAATGATTTTAGGTCATCAGTGATGATGATGCCCAAGTCTCTTTCTTCCTTTGTGACTGCTAGCAACTCCTCCACAGCCTATAAGTGGCTTCAGGGTTTCTCTTCCCTATGTGCATGATTTTGCACTTCTTTGCATTAAATCTCAGTTGCCACTCTTCTGACCATTTTGCTAGTTTATCCAGATCTCTTCTCATTCTGCCCACCCCATCTGGATCATCTACTCTGTTGCAGATCTTGGTGTCATCTGCAAACAGACAAATACCCTCTAGTCCATCTCGAGGTCACTAATGAAGATGTTGAATAGGACTGGCCCCAGGACTGATCCTGAGGTACCCACTTGTGACTTGCATCTCTTCTGACTGTATACCATTTACCACCACTCTCTGTTTTCTGCCAGTCAACCAGTTTGCCACCCAGTTGACCAACTTCTGACCACCCCGAGCCTACCTAGCTTATTTATCAATCTTCTATGTGGAACAGTGTCAAAAGCTTTGCTGAAGTCAAGGTGGCGACATCAACTGCTCCCCTTGGTCCACCACTCTGGTTACCCAGTCAAAGAAATCTATGAGATTAGTTTGACAGGACCTTCCTTTGTAAACCCATGCTGTCTTGGATCCTGTGCCCCTATGGATTCCAGGTGTTGCACTATCCTTTCCAAGGAGTGCCTCCATAATCTTGCCCACTACTGAGGTAAGACTGACTGGTCTGTAGTTCCCGCCTCCTCCCTGCTACCACTCTTGTGGAGGCGGGATCACATAAACCCTTCTCCAGTCTTCTGGGACATCTCCTGTGCTCAGAGACTCACTAAACAATTCTGCTAATGGCTCTGCTAGTTCCTCCTTTAGCTCCTTAAGTACCCTGGGATGTATGCCATCAGGTCCCATTGCCTTATCCACCCTGAGCTTAGCAAGCTCTTGTAGGACCCTTTCTTTTGTGAAGGAGTAGTGCTCACCTCCTCCCCTGTGTCCATGATGCTGAGCTGTGGGCCCTGCCCTACCTTCTCTTCAGTAAATACTGAGCAAAAGTATCTATTTAGGATAGATGCCTTTACAGGGTCCTCCCCTCTCACATGCTCCCTTTTCTCCATTAAGCAGCAATACCCCTCTGGACTTTCTCTTTTCACTAATGTATCTATAGAAAGTCTTGTCACCTTCTTTACTGTTCGTGCTAGTGTTTCCTCAGTTTGGGACTTTGCCTGCCTTACTGCCTTACCTGCTTCCCTTAGGGCAGTTTGGTATGCCTCCCTATCTTCATCCCGCTGTGTTCCCTTATATTTTCTGAAGGCCAGCCTTTTGGCTCTGACCTTTTCTGCTACTGTATTTGAGAACCAAAGTGGTTTCCTTCTTCTTTTGCACTTCCTTTTCTGTCTAACACAATGGGATGTTGCTTCAAGTATTGTATCCTTAATGCTTGCCCACTTTGCCTGTACCTCCTCACCTGTGTTTCTTTTGCCAGGGCTAGCTTAACTCTGTTGGCCATCTTATCAAAGTCAGCTCCTCTGAAGTCCCATATTTTGCCTTGGAATGGGATGATTTAGATGTAGTAGCCAAATTGAACCATACCATGTGATGGTCACTGGACCCCAGGTGACCTTCTACCTGGAGATCTGTGATCCCTTCTTTGTTAGTCAGTACTAGATCTAGGATAGCCCTGTCTCTTGTGGGTTGCTGTACCAGTTGTTTGAGGCCCTCCCCTGCAGGGAATCCACTATGAGTCTAGTTCTGGCAGATGTTCCTGCTGGTATTGACCAATCTATATCTGGCATGTTGAAGTCTCCATTATCAGAACCTCCCTTTAGCTGTCATGTTTTGTATATCTTCTAACAGTAATGTGTCTATGTCCTCCCTCTGGTCTGGGGGCCTGTAGACAACCCCAGTTCTTATGGCTGTCCCATTTCCTGTTTCCAGGGTGACCCACAGTTCTTCTGGCTCCTTATGTGTATTCTGAATTTCTGTAGCTTTGATATTTTCATTAACATACAGGGCCACTCCTCCCCCCCTTTTTGCACCTCGGTCTCTTCTGAACAATACATAGCCAGGTACTGAAGTCTCCCAAGTGTGGTTACTGGTAAACACGTCTCACTAATTGCTACTATGTCCAGTTTAGCCTCTGACATTATTGCCTGCAGGTCTGGGATCTTATTTCCCAGGCTGTGAGCATTTGTACATGATTTTCCATTGGCCAGATTTTGGTGTGTTAGTTGTTGGGTGAAGTTTGGCATACCCTGTGCATCGTATGGGGAGACAAACCTTTTTCTTACCTGGTGATGCAAATGAATGGCAAACACGCTGAATTCCTGTTTGACCACTAGCTGAGGGGAGGGTGTTCTTCCCATTCGACGTAGGGTGCTGCACCCTCTCCCCATTTGCTAGTTTAAATATTCTGCAAAGACGTCAAACTTCTGCCCCAATGCACTGACTCCTCTTTAGTCAGATGCAGTCCATCAAATTTAAAGAACTTTCGCTCCCAGAACTGTTGCCAGTTCCTACAAATCTGTGTCCTTTCCTGGCACCAGTCCTTGAGCCACGTGTTTAGCTCCCTATCTCTCCTTCTCTGACCTTCCGTCCATCTGTTCCCTTCTCCCAGACTGGCAGGATCTCAGAGAAGGAGATGCCAGACGAAATAGATGATAGTTTGTCACCCAGCTTAGTCAGGTGTTCCTTGGTCTCCACAACTGACCGGCTGGCGAGATCATTAGTCCCTATGTGTACTAGGACATCAATGTTTTCTCCTGCTTTGTGAACAATTTTAGCAATGCGGTCAGTGTCTCTCCATGCTGATGTACCTGGGAGACATCTGACCATCACCCCTGGCTGGAGATGGGTATCAACTCCCCGAATCATGGAGTCTCCTATGATCAGAAGGTTTTTCTGTGCTCATAGTGCTCTGTGCTCATAAAAGTGCTCATAATATCACAATGACCATATAGTGCAAGAAGATAAGTGCAGACAGATGAACTTAGTTACAAAAAAAGTGATTTAAACCTGGGACTGGCACAATGCAGTCATTACGGGTTAGTAGCCAAAACAGGCATGTGATAGCCCGATTGTGCAAAATTAAACATTTCATTAAATACAACATTACATATGGCTGCAAGATGTCCCAATATCATAACAGATTATGAACTGCTTATAATTTATGGAGAACAAAGGCTCAAGTCATCAGAGTAAGAGTTCTCCTGTTTTCAAGGCCATAGTTTCAAGCATCATCTTTTTGTTCCATAGGTTCAAAAATCAACTTTATGCTGCATGAGGAAACAATCAGGGATGCTTCCAGGTAGCAGCTCTTCAACTGAAAGAAGCACCTCAAAACATAAGACAGCTCTCGTTTCCTGAAGAGAATGCAAAGACAGTAATGTAAAGTACAGTCAGAGACAGAAATGACTTCTCTTATTTATATATGTACTTTTATCTCCTGGTCTCCCCGGCAGCCCCCATCTGATCGACCACCAAGTCCCATCAACCAGCTCCTCTGGGACTTACCTTTGCTGTTGTCCTCTGCCACAGGACTGTAGCTGTGCCCAGCCACTGATGTAGAGCCTGTGGGAGGTCAATCTTCATCCTGCTGCTGAGGGTGTTTTCCACCCATTTTCCCCTTACTGGGGTGCAACATATCAGTGTGCATATATGGAGGCATACACATGCTGCAGAGTCCTGCAGCACCCTCCCTTCAGTGGTGTCCCCAACCCATTCTGCCCTCAGGCCTCCACTGGGGGCAGTCATTCGGCAGCACTACCAAGCCACCCTCCATGGGCGAGGAGAGCTGTCCTCCAGATGTTTGATAATCTGCCTCCATGGCTGACCCCCAGCAACCCACTCGCACTGCAGACAAGGGTCATTGGCATGGCAGGAGGTAAGGCACCAATGCCTCAGCCCTCAACACCATTGGGTCGGTGACAAAAATGACTTCTTAAGGAATGGCATAATATCAAATTTGTCACTGAGTTCTGGGCTAGTTAAGGTCCTTAGGCTATCGATGACATCACATCATATTTAGCCAATGACAGGACTGCATTCTGCCAGAGAAATGAATAAATCATGCCGCAGAAATCAGAAAATTCTGCCGCAGAACTCCAGGGGCCCTGGCTATATATCCAATTGAATTCTCTCCTAAGAAGGGTAAGGTCCAAATTTCTGCCCCAGTCTCCCAGACTTTGAAGGGGCATATGGTTTTGTCCACATAAAATGTGCCACAAGCACATGTTGCAAGGTAGACAATATTAGTAGTCACACAGCTCGTGAAACATCTGCTATCAAAGGAGTTTGTGGTGTTTACGGTAGTAAAACATTTGATTTTCAGAATTTCTGTAGAGAACGTGCAGTTCCTGCAAGTGTAGCTCCTATTTGGATGCATAGGGAGCCAAGTGCTAGTCTCTGCCCATGGTCTGAGTTGGTGGCTATGGACCAGTCTATCAGCTAAATTAATCACCTGCTTAAATACAGCTCTAAAGGGTGCTGCTGTTTTATGTGGGCAAAACCACACAATCCCTTCAAAGTCGGGGTAGGAGAACGTATTAGAATTATTACTAAAGGAGATGAGAACAATGCACTTGCTACGCATGTCATAGCACACAGAACAAATTCTTATCAGATCCACCACAGCTGCATAATGAAGTTTGTGAAGAAAATGGGCAGACTGATTTTTTTAAACATGTGACGTACCCAGGTCCCTGCCAACCCCACTCACCCATCCCAGGGCACCAAAGCCGGTGGACATATGGTCATACCTTTCAACTGTCCCTGATTTTGACTCAAAAATTTCCCTTGCTCCTCGTAAAATTTGTGTTTTTGTGACAGAACAGTGGGGACTGAAAGTGTAAAATAATGCCAAACATTAAGATTACAGACTTGTTCATCTTCAGAAAATGCATCTTACACAAATCCCCTTATTCTATCACCTTTCTGAGTGAATAGTACCAATTTTTAAGATATGTCCCTGATTTTGGGTCTTTGTCCCTGATTTTGTAAGTAGGGTTTCCAACACTTCATGCAACTTTTTTTTTATAGATACTACTATAATTGCAGACGAGGGATTTATACTGTACCTGGGAAGCAATACAGAATCGGAGGTTTCCAGCCGCTGCAAAACTAGAGTCAAACCAACCACCAAAATGCTTACTGCACCTAATATCAATGTGCAGCTACAAGCAAATAGTGTCATTCCTTACTAAAACTAACAAACACCACCGCTTGCCTACAACAGCTAGAACTAAACTACGTATGCTACAGCACTTGGTGCAAGATGTCCGTGACTTCCTGGCTATGTACACACACAGTATCCAGCTACAATTTCCTTAACATTTTCAAACTTGGTGGAACAATGTTAAGATACATATTGAAAACTTGACTTTAATCAAGACTTAAGCAGCAGACGTTTTTTAGCGATCAGCGGTAGCTAGCCACATACCACCTAAGAGACTCGCAGGGTATCTATTTTTTAGATAGGTTTAGAATCATAAATTTTAAAACCTGCTGGATATGTACACACACAATATCCACACACAATATCCCACTACAGTTTCCTTAACATTTTCAAACTTGGTGGAACAATGTTAAGATACATATTGAAAACTTGACTTTAATCGAGACTTAAAGAGCAGACGTATTTCAGTGATCAGCGCAGGACTCAGGGTTACTTAGATCATTTGGGGGAAGGGATTACTGCAGTAGTTTCCAACACTTCATGCAACTTTTTTTTTTTATAGATATGACTGTAATTGCAGACAAGGGATTTATACTGTACCTGGGAAGCAGTACAGAATTGGAGGTTTCCAGTCACTGCAAAACTAGAGCCAAACCAACCACCAAAATGCTAACCGCGCCTAATATCAATGTGCAGCTACAAGCATATAGTGTCATACCTTACTGAAACTAACAAACACCACCGCTTGCCTACAACAGCTAGAACTAAACTACGTATACTACGGCACTTGGTGCAAGATGTCTGTGACTTCCGACCTACTCTAGCTCAGCATGATTCAGCACCTAGAAGGGAAGATTTGCTCTATTCGAGTTCTGTGAAAGTCAAACATTTCCGACCTGCCTGGGTGCTCCCTGGTAATACTGAGCATGTTCAGAACCACCTCTTACGGGGATGTCTCCTTAGCAGGATATAAAAGCATTGACTACAAGGGTAAGACTGTCTTCGTTCCTGATCACATTCACAAACTGGGTTGAGCTACGGGCTGCTACCACCCCCCCCACGTGCTGCGTATCGGTAGCTACGCCCTTCCTGTTAAGGGAAGGGGACAGAAATGGCAGGCGTGCAGAAGTGCACACAAAAAAAAGCCCATAAAAAAAAACACCCACTGTGATATAGTGCAGTGCTGCAGTCCATAGGGACAACATGGGCGGATTGCTTCTTGGGGGAGGGTCAGGGGGAGGAAAAACAGTTCCACGGATAGATAGCATGACGTCAACCCTTTTCTACATGCAAAACGTCTGCAGGGCTCCACCCATGCAGCCGTAAAAAGGGGGAACATGTCTTTAAATTGTGTGCCAAAGATAGAGTCACACCATGAAAAAGGTGTGGGGATTTGGACCTTACAAAATGACTGCATGGAGCAGGTCCCAGTTTTAAGTTATTTCTTTTGTAACTGGGTTCATTTGTCTGCATTTATTTTCTTGCACAATGTTTCTTGTGTCAACCCTGAGTGTGACAGTGGTTGTTAGCACTTATTCCCCCCTCCCAATCACTGACACTCTCCACCCACCCCACCCCCACTCTCTTACCCTTTCCCCTGACAAGGTGTCTGTGAGCTGCTTTTTGCTCCTCCTCCTCCCAGCCACTCCCAGAACACTACATTCTCTCCCCTCTCCCTCTCTTACTCCCTCCCCTGCCCCACCCCCACCCCAATGTCTACCCTTTACTTGACTGTTCCTCCATTCCTCTCTTTAACCAGGCTAAGCATATTGTAGGATATTTTTACTGCTCCTCATTTGTTGTACATCATACTCTGTTGATTTGTAACCTCCTTGAAATGAATGTACCTAAGCCTTTTGCTGTTTTCATGCTGTATCTCTGGTTTTGTAAGTCCTTATTGTTTGTCTCTGACATGGAACCTTTGTAAATGAGCTTCTATCTCAAAGGTATTAATTCCTAGTTTCAATAAATAAATGAAATAAGCACTTTTATGAAATTGGTGTGTGTGCCTCTAAATTTCTCTCTTAAATGTTATTCACTCACTGCATTTCCCTTTCACCTGAGGATGCACAGTGTGCAAAAATGGTCTGGAAGCCTTATCCTCTTACTTGTTAGTACTGTTTGTCACTTTAATGAATGTTCCAATAAATTTTGATACTTTTGCTACAGTGTGGAGTCTGGTGCCAGATTGTGTTTTTTTTTCTGACTGTTCTTTAACCTTGCAGATTTCTTCACAAATATTAAAATGTAAATTGTGACATATTGTAAAAGTACCAGACATATTCAGAAACAGGATCATAAATAGTTCAGCACTGCCACCTTGTGGCCTAATGACAGGTTTAGAATTCACATGTAAACCATGCTGTTCTGGGAGGGAGCTGTCTTTTCTGAGAAGGCAGCCCTAGAGCTAGCTAGTCCCCTAGGCCCCTTCTCGATGCACTGCACACCGTATCACCAGCTGCAGAAATCCTGAGTGAAGCTACCCAGCTGAGATAACGATGCAGACTGAATACTTATAACACAATAATCTAAAGCTATGAAAGGACTAATAGACACAACTATAAAATTCCTAACATTCAGACCCAGCATTCACTTGGACATGGAGGTTGGGTAGCTTCAGTTATAAGGAGACCGCATCTCTGTTGGCTCTTTGATACTTTATTTTATTTATTTATTTATTTGTTAACCGGGTAAGTACACTGATCCCAGGGATGGTTTTCAAGTACGACATGGGCCATAAAGATGGCATATACAGTAGCCAAAAGGCAACATGACATGGGTTGTGAGAACATACAGTGCAACAGACTGCTAACACGTAGGATACTAAACAAAGGCCCTGGAGAACAAACAGTGCATTACAGTGCTAACATGTGTGATTCAGTACAATAGTCTTGAAGACCATGCAGTGTAGTAGAGGGGTAACATATAAGATACTACACAAGGGCTCAGAGTGTTTGAGTGGCATGGTCTAACAATACCA
The DNA here is from genome assembly GCA_016271365.2 of Neoceratodus forsteri. Taxonomy (NCBI): domain Eukaryota; kingdom Metazoa; phylum Chordata; order Ceratodontiformes; family Ceratodontidae; genus Neoceratodus; species Neoceratodus forsteri. Next base: position 477,765,680 of record CM057452.1, on the reverse strand, counting down.
TGGCATTTGACAACTAATTGTCCAGTAAGGTAGTGTAAGAAGAATTAGTAGTAACAATATCAGGATTTGAAAAGCGAATTACAACCATGGATATTGTACAGCACTAGGTAATAACACTAGGAATGATGATAAACAATACAGAGATAGACCATAAACTAATTACAGACCCAAAGCTAGGGAATCTGGATAGACAAGCTCAAGGAGATGGTGCATTGAGGTTAGGGTGGGCACTTGCAGGTAGATGCTAAGAGCTGAAAACTATTCAGGTTTATTCTGGAGGCTCATGTGTTGCCAATGGAGAGCAGTGGGACAGGAAGGATATTCCAGAGATTTTTTTCTAGCCAGTCCATCCCCAGAGGCTCAGCCCATCTCCACTCACCACTCTTGCATGACCCAGACATACCCCCCCGGGGAGGGGCACCGGGTGGGCACCCCCTCCCAATGGACATTGGGGTGGACGAGACCCATCTTGCCCTCCGTGTTGGGGCCACAGGAGCAGGACCCCCAGGCAGACATGGGTAGGCAGCGGGATAGCAGCAGGGCCAGCACTTGATCGGTGGCTGGCATTTTCTACTTCTGCTGGGATACTGGGGGTGGGGACGTGCAATGACAACCAGCATCCACCCCACCCCCTTGACATAGAAACATAGAAACGTAGAATTTGACTGCAGATAAGGACCGCTTGGCCCACCCAGTCTGCCCATTTCCCTACCTAATGGATAAGCTGCAGATCCTAGTTAACCAGCAGCCTACTTCTTTCTACCCCCCTCCCCCCCAGAATTGCCTTATGGCTGTCCCATGCATGCTTGAATTCAATCACTGTTTTTGACTCACAACTTCCTCCGGAAGGCCATTCCATGCATCCACAACCCTCTCTGTGAAAAAATACTTCCTTACATTACCTCTGAGCCGCCCCTCTATCTTTAAATTGTGCCCCCTTGTTCTTGCACACCTCTTTTTTTGAAAGATGCTACCCTCTTGGACTTTGTTGATTCCCTTGAGGTACTTGAACGTTTCTATCATGTCCCCCCTCTCCCTCCTTTCCTCGAGGCTATACAAACTAAGCTCCTTTAGTGTCTCTTCATATGTCTTCCGGTGCAGACCCTGCACCATTTTAGTTGCCCTCCTCTGGACAGCTTTCATCTTGTCTATGTCCTTGCAGAGATTGGGTCTCCAGAACTGCACACAGTACTCGGATGGGGTCTCACCAGCTGTCTGTACAGAGGATAACAACTTTCTGTTTTCTACTGGTGATGCCTCTCCTATGCATCCCAGTATCCCCAGCCCTCCTTACTGCCCTCAACATTGCTTGCCCACCTTTAAGTCATCTGATATGACATCCCCAGATCCCTTTCCATTTTTGTTGTTGTTAGTATCTCACCCCCCATTGTGTACTCTTCCACTGGGTTTTTGTTTCCCAGGTGCATTACCTTGCACTTCTTAGCATTAAATCTAAGCTGCCATACATTTGACCATTCCTCTAACCTTGCCAAGACCCTTCTCATCCTTTCCACCCCACCTTGTGCATCAACTCTGTTGCAGATCTTTGTGTCATCTGCAAAGAGACATACTTTTCCTTCCAGTCCCTCTGCAATGTCGCTTGTTACCTCTGTGATGGAAGTTTTGATTATTCCCCATTATTCTTCCACCCCTCCTTCCTGCCCATTTGCTAGTGCATTCCTTAGGCACTCACCCATTTTGGCAATGTCAGCCCTCCTGAAGTCCAGTACTTTTGCCTTTGTATGGCTTGACTCTATTGCTTTGTTTATTGTGAACCATACTGTTCGATGGTCTCTAGTTTCCAGATGGCTACCCACTTCTACATCTGTGATCCTCTCTACATCTCCATTTGAGAGGACCAGATCTAAGATTGCTCCATCTCGAGTGGGTTCCAATACTAGTTGTCTAAGGCATGCCCCCTGTAGGGCATCTAGAATAACCCACTTAGAAGTGGCTGCTGCAACTGCACTCCAGTTAACATCTGGCATATTCAGATCACCCATCAGCAATATCTCCCTTTATCTGCCATTCTAAGTATACTTTCTATCATTTCCTGGTCCATTTCCTCCCCCTGAGAGGGGGGTCTGTATATAACCCCTGTGCGGATTGTGGTGCCATTGCCTGCCTCCAAATTGACCCACAGTGCTTCTTCTCCTCCCTGTTTACCCTTTTGTTCTGTTGCTTTTATTCCTTCTCTTATGTAGAGAGCTACTCCTCTTCCTCTTTTACCCTCCCTGTCCCTCCTGTAGATAGTGTATCCTGGTATGTTTACAACCCAGTCATGGTTCTGTGTGTACCATGTTTCTGTGACTGCCACGATATCCAGATGTTCCTCCTCCATCAAGGCCACTAATTCAGAAAGCTTGTTACCCAGAATTCGGGCATTGGTACTCATTGCTCTCCATTTTTTGATGGCTTTACCTTCTGTAGCAGCATCCCCCACTGACCTTTCTACCTTGGTCTTTTTCTCATTTAGTACCCTGTTTAGTAGGGGGAGGCTGGGATTTTCCTGCTGCTTATCAGTGCCCCCCCCCGACTTGTTTAAAAGCTTGCCAAAGAAGCATTTAAACCGATTGCCCTAAAGACTTGTTCCCTTCCTGGACAGATGCAGACCATCCTGCCAGTATGGCACCAGCCATGGCAGTACCCACAGCCTCTATCAGAGGTCCGTAATGCACCAGACACTCAACCCCCCTTCCCCCAGAGTAGGAGATCAGTTCTCTGGATACTCAATCCTTCTCTCCCCAGCTGGCCCTCCGACTCCTTAGTCCAACCCCGAACCTGGGATGTCGGTGCCAGAAGTGGATGCCTTGCCCCTGTGCTGGCAGGCCAGCAGGATATTCCAGAGTTTTGGGGCAGCAGCAAAGAAGGCTCTCTGTCCCATATCAGTAGAGGATCAGGGATGATTAAGTAGGCATTGAGAGGAGGACCTCAAATCCCTTGTGCTGTGTTTAAAAGTAAGAAATCTGGCTATTGGGGATGCAGTTCCTGCAGCTACCGCTTTGTGGTCAACAGTGCTCATGCAACTGCACCAGAGTCCATTCTTTACTGATCATCTCTGATATGACCATGCAGGTGACTTTTTGGTTTACCTCAGTCAGTATAGGTTATTGTAGGTGTTGTGGAGTTAGTTCTGTATGGCTTATCTTCAGTTGGGAGGGGGCCCTTCATTCAGAACACATCTGCATGATCCCTGTGCTTCAGTGGGAACCTCTGGTCATGGTAGCTAATGGATCCACAATATATGCCCAGGTGCCGCTGTCCTGAGCCCACCCCAGAGAATCAGAGACTACCACTCATGGACTCACAAATAAACCCACATGTTGAACAGCTGGGACTTAAATTGTCTGTCCCAAGAACAACTTAACCCACGAATCCCCAGCATTCTCATGAGATCAGTAAATTTTTATGACCCTGTGCCCAAGTGCCAAAGTTCCCCTATCATAGTAGCAGTACCTATGCTTGCACTGAGAAGTTCAGCTATTCCTCTTAGAAACATAGAAAATGTCAGCAAAACAAGACCATTGGTCTATCCAGTGTGCTCTATTTTAGCGTGTCTTACCCCGGGACCTAATGTCCAGTCAGGGTTATTGCCCTCACCTCCCCCCTTTCCACCTGGCCTACGGCTTTTCTGCTGAGTAAGTATTAAGCCTTTTACTTGGTCCCAGCTGTGTTTGAAACTGTTAATAGTTTTTGCGTTCACCACCTCTGCTGGTAGGCTGTCCCATGGCTCAACCACTCCTTCAGTAAAATAAGACTTTCTCACATCCCTCCTAAATTTCCCCTGCCAGTTTCCACTCATGTACCTACCATGTTCTTGATTTGCCAATCCTGCTAAATATTTCCTCACAATCTACCTTATACATTCCTTTCAGGAACTTAAATGTGTATATCATATCACCCCCCCCCCTTCAGATCTCCAGAGAGTGCATGTTCAGAGCCTTAAGCCACTCTTCATAGGATCTGCCCTCCTGGCAGAGTCATTTTGGTTACATTACTCTCTGATTGTCTCTAGTGGTCTTTGTCTTTTCATGTGGATACTCCAGAACTGGGCACAGAAACATAGAAACATGGAAATTGGTGGCAGATAAGACCCACCAGGTCCACCCTGCCCGTTTTTCCTACATGCTACAGAAGCCACAGACTCTACTTGATCTCTGGCTTTAATCTCTTTCCTCTCACTAGGATTTCCTTATGTCTATCCCATGCATTTTTGAATTTCCCTACCAAATTTACCCCCACCACCTCCGCTGGAAAGCTGTTCCATGCATCCAACACCCTTTCTGTGAAGAAATACTTCCACATGTTGCCCCTTAGTCTACCCCTTCCAACCTCATGTCATAACCCTTTGTTCTAGATAGAACATTCTTTTTTCTGAAAGGTGCTACTGACTTGTACCTTATTTATGCCATTGAGGTATTTGAAGAGATCTATCATATCCTCCCTGTCTGTTCTTTCCTCCAGAGTATAGTTATTGAGGTTCTCCAGTCTCTCCTCATATTAATTATGGTGCAGGCCCTGCACCATTTTTGTTGCCCTTCTCTGATCTGCCTGCACCTTATGTCCTTATGAAGATTTGACCTCCAGAACTGGACACAGTACTTCAGATGAGGTCGTGCTAATGATTTGTACAGAGACATCACCACCTCCTTCCTCCAGCTGGTGATACCCTCTCCCTATGCACCTCAGTACCCCACTGGCTCTCCCCACTGCCTTGGCTCATTGTTTGGCCACCTTTATGTCATCTGATATGATTACCCCCAAATCCCTTTCCTGTTTGGTTGCCTTAAGTATCTCTCCCCCCCCCCATTGTATAAGTCACCCCTGGGTTCCTGTGCCCCAAGTGCATGATTTTGCACTTTTTTGCCTTGAATCTTAGTTGCCACACTCTTGACCATTCCTCTAGTTTTCCTAGGTCCCTCCTCATTTTTTCCATCCCTCCTGGAGTGTCTACCCTGTTGCAGATCTTAGTGTCATCTGCAAAGAGGCATACCTTTCCTTCCAGCCCCTCCACAATGTCACTTATGAAGACACTGAATGGGACTAGCCCCAGAACCGATCCCCAGTGACATCTCACTGGTCACCCTCATTTTCTCAGAATGAGCTCAGTTTACCACCACTCTCTGTGTTCTATCCCACAACCAATTTTTAACCCAATTTACCACCCTGGGACCCATTCCCAGGCTGCTTAGTTTGTTTACCAGCCTGTTGTGTGAAATGGTGTCAAAAACCTTGCTGAAATAGAAGGCAATACAGTGGCAGTGGTTAAAGACTCTGTGCTGTAAACCTGGAGAACCGAGTTTGAATCCCACAGCCCCCACTTGCATACTATATGACCCTGAGCATTTCACTTAACTTCTTTGTGCTCCCAGGTCGCACCTGTAAACAAGCTTCAGCTTAGTGTATCTCTCCTGGTTAAAAAAAAAATCCAGGTAGGCCACATCCATCGCTCCTCCCTGATCCACTTTCCCGGTCACCCAGTCAAAGAAATCTATCAGATTAGTTTGACATGACCTTCCCGCTGTGAATCCATGCTGCCTCAGATCCTGTGTACCGCTGCATTCAAGATGTTCTACAAACCTTTCTTTTAGCAGTTCTTCTATTATTTTCCCCACTACCAACTTCAGGTTGCCTGGTCTATAGTTTCCAGCCTCCTTCCTGCTCCCACTTTTGTGTAGTGGGACCACACAGTGTATACCTGTGGACTTCTTTGCAGCTGGAAGTGATGAGTGAGTCAGATTCAGCTGGTCCCTGAGGAGGCGCTGTTTTTGGCGTGAAACCGGATGGACGTTTTCTTTGTCAGAGCTGTTTTGACCTTGCATGGCGTTACTGCATTGTGTGTTTTAAAATGTTTGAGCACAATACAGTTTATTTATGTGAAAGTGCTGGTGCCGTGTTTTTCTTTCTCCAGAACTACAAAATCTCCCATTGCAAGAGCACTCTGATTTGTGTGGACTTTGTCCTGTGGCGGTGATTTTGTAGACCCTGTCGGGGGCCCGGTGACTTGACTAGGGCTGGGCACCCTGCTTGGGCCATCCTGCAGGGAGGCACCAGGGGACACTGACTGGAGGGCATAGTGGCTCTGATCACCTTGTGAGAACTCCCTGGAGTGCTGTTGGAGGATGGTTACTTTTTTGGAGCTCTAGTCCAGAGGCTGACTGAGTTGGGGTGTCTTCCTCCTGAGTAGTGCTTCTGTGGCCGGTGGAGAAAGATAGCCAAAAAACCTTATTGGGACCTGTTGCAGCTAAGCTATTGGCATGGTTGCTGCACTGGGGTAGCTGCCTGATTTGGACTTCCAGTGGGAGGCTTTGGGGGATGCCTGCTGGAAAGTGGCGTGGCTCTGATTGCCTTGGGGGCTGCCTCAAGGTGTCCATTTGAAGACAGATACTTTTGGGGGGGCACTACGCCATGAGGTTACTCGAGTCAGGTTGTCTACCTCCGGTGCAGTATACCTGTGGCCAGTTAGCGCTAATTTGGAGAAGCTGATACTGGTTCTCAGAATGGTCACAGCTTGTGGACATTGTTTCTTCTCCCTGGAGATTTTTCTGGCCTTGGCAGACTTTAGCACCCATCTTCACATAAACTGGAAAGTTGTGTGAGAGCTTTGTTGACTTTACATTTCAAATGTTCTGCAATAGCTGACTGTGGTAGTGAGAGTTCTATAGTGTTGGTTCATTTTACAGGCTGTGGGTGGGGGGATGAGAGCTCCACTCCTGCCTGACTTCAACCTTTTGATGTACTTAAATTTTATATTGGGTCAACAAATTCTCTCCGTAAAGTGAATCTGCTGTTGACTCTGCATAATACACTGACTTCTGTTTTGTTTAGTTTATTTTGTTTTGTTTTGTATGTGTTTGGGTTAATTTTATGCTACTTATTTTGGGGGATTGTTGGAGTTCTGTTTGTAGTTAGTTATATTGGTTGTGAGTGTATTTTAAGTTTTGTCATAGGCCGCTGCTAGTTCAGTACAGACGACATTTGATAGCATAGTTTCAGGACAGTCAGGCTAAGCTTCTGGACCTCTGCCCTTTAAAGTGTCCTCCACTGTCTGCTAAGGTTTATAGGCATTGTTGTGCCTTGGGGATAGTTATGAGGAGGCAGTGGGGTGGGGTTCTGAGCATGGTGGAAGTGTGGAGCAGGGGGGATTGGATTGGACTGGGGTTTGTGAGGGCCAGAAGACACCCTGGGGCAAAATGGATCCAGGTAAGGGGTCCTTCCTGCCTGGTTCCCATACCCAAGGGCTCCACTTTGAGTGGGCAAATAGTGCCGTCTACCTCGTGTCCCATCCTACTCGGGCATTGTTATGCAATGCCAGGCCCATCAAAAACAAGACAGCAGTGATTGCTGATCTTGTTGGGTCATCTGACCTGGCTTGCATCACCAAGACCTGGCTGGATGAGAATGCTGGTCCGATCTTGGATTCAGCTATTCTGGCTGGGTTCTTGGGGATACATTGTCCAAGGGAGGATTGTAGGGGCAGGGGTGTAGCCATTTGTTTTAAATCAGAACTGGGCCTTGTAGATGTGCCAGTGGGGGTGATCAAATCCTTCGAGTGTATCATGGGTGCAGGTGTGGGTTGCAGGATTTTTCTCCCGTCCACCAAGGGGCGAGAAGCAATTCCTGCAAGAAGTCTCAGATTTTGTCATTGACATGGTATTGGAATCCCCCATATTGATGGTTCTGTGGGATTTCAATGCCTGAGTCAACAACGAACTCTCACAATTTGGTCAGGACTTCCTCCAACTCATGACTACGCTGGGCTTCACACAGGTAATTACCTCTGCGACCCATAGTTATGGTCACTCTTTGGATTTCGTATTTCTACTGGAGATGGAGATCTCTGACTTGGCAGTGAAGCCTCCAGGCTCCCTCCAATAGACCTGCTTCTACAAAGATGATCCAGTACCACCCTTTAAGGGGCTTGACCCCAGATGGTCTTGCGGCAGTGCTGGACCTATTGGGTATACCAAATGTAAGCTCAGATCCAGGAGATCTGCTACTTGCCTGTAATAAGGCAGTGATGGTGACCCTGGATTCCATAGCTCCTGTCTGTGTTTTCCCACTCATTCTTCACCCCTCATTATCCTTGGTTTGATGGGACCTTGAGGGAGTTGAGACAAGTTGGGTGAAGGATGGAGCAGCACTGGAGGAAATCTGGCCTTGATGCTGACAAACTCAGATTGATGGCCCATTATAAGGACTATCAATTGACTATCTTCTGTAAGGAGACAGAGTTCCTGTCCAGGGAGATTGCCACTGCACAGAACTGACAAGCCCAGGTCTTTTGAACTGTTGACAGGCTGTGCAATCCAGCCTGTCTGCAATCTCAGAGAGTGTGATGAGTTCACTCGGTTCTTCGCAGATAAGGTTGCTAGCATCAGGTCAGAGATCTGTGCAACATCCCTCTAATGGGTGTGGTGGTGGTTGGTGGGAGGTTGTAAGAGCACAGTTTGTCTGATCCGACTCTGGCTAGTCGGTGATCACTGACATTGTGAAGATTATCCAGGGTATGCGGCCAACCTGCTGTAGTTTGTACCCGGGCCCAACCTGCCTTCTGGTAGGGTGTGTGGAGGTCATCGGCCCAGTCCTGGCTAAGATAGTCTGGTGCTCATTAGAAACAGGGGTGTTCCCTGATACCCTGAAAGAGGCAGTGGTAACTCCTTTCCTGAAGAAATCTTCTCTCAACCCCGACTGTCTTGCCAACTACAGGCCTGTCTCTATCCTGCCCTTCGTGGGTGAGGTTATTGAGAAGGTTGTTGCGCTGTAACTGGAGGATCATCTTACCATCCATGATATCTATGATATTGTCAAGTCTGGATTAGGAAAGGCACAATTCCGAGATGGCACTGGTTAGGGTACTTAATGATCTCCTAATAGCGAGAGATTGGAAGTGCTGTTCCATCTTGGTTCTCCTTGATCTCTCTGCAGCGTTTGACACCGTGGACAATGGAGTGCTATTGGGGCACTTGTGGCTGATCTGTGGACTGTCTAGAACAGTTCCCAGGTGATTTCAATCTTTCCTCATGGGCAGAACTCAGAGAGTGGTGTTGGGGATTTATTTCTCAGCTTCACTCCCCCTGTCTTGTGGGGTACCTGAGGGCTCTGTTTTGTCACCCATGTTGTTCGTGGTGTATATGCTGCTGTTAGGGAACATTATAAGTTGGAATGGGCTGAGTTTCCACTGCTATGCAGTGGACACTCAGCTATGCATGTCCTTTGTACCCAAACAGGGTTGTGCTGTCTCGGTATTTAACAGCTGTCTCTATGAGATCCAGGAAAGGATGAGTTCCAACAGGCTGAGGTTGAACCCTGATAAAACTGAGGTGCTGGTCGTAGACCCCAGTCATTGGGTAGAGGGGTCATTGGCCGGTCAGTCCTCCAGGCTTTGGCTCGGGGACAGCCAGCTGTTGACCTCTGACCGGGTGCGGAATCTGGACATTATGCTTGACAATGGGCTGATGCTTAAGTTTCAGATGTCATCCATCATCAGGATCTCATTTTATCATCTGAGGAATATCACCCAGATTAAACACCTTGTCCCACCCGGGGACCTTCCAATGTTGGTTCATGCCTTTGTGACCTCCTGCCTGGATTACTGCAATGCCCTTTACCTAGGGCTTCTGGGGGTTGATATCCACCACTTACAACTGGTGCAGAATACGGTGGCCAGGCGGTTGACTGGCTTATCTAGATCATGCCATGTCATGCCTGTGTTCTGCAGTTTGCACTGGCTGCCTGTTCAGTGGAGGATCACCTTCAAGGTCAGTGTGCTGACCTACAAGATTCTACATGGACAGGAACTGTGGTATTCGCAAGCTCTCCTTCACCATTATCACCCCTCCATCCTCTCCGCTCCTCCAACAAGGGACTGCAAGAGGTCCCATGGGTTTGTTTGAAGACCTCTGGTGACCAGTCATTTTCAGCCCCAGCCCTGTGGAATGCTCTACCTCATCGGGTGAGAGAGTGCCTGACAGTGAAGAGTTTTAAATCAGTGCTTAAAGCACATCTATTTAATATGGCATTTCCTGACTTCGATAGATTTTTGGCTGTCATTTAATCTCTGAATTTTAATATTTATTCAATATTTATAGTTTTAAGTTTTTTGTTTTATGTACAAGTGTTTGATCATAGTGAATTGTGCTTTTTACAAATAAAGTTTTGATTGGTTGATTGATCTGCTCTCCTCCAGTTCTCTGGATTCTGGATACAACCTCACCATTGAGCTACAGAGGGGAAGTATCAGTTCCTTCCTCCTGCTGTCAAACCCCCTCTCGATAACCCCAACATCCTGGTTGCCTTGCTGTAGGCCTTGTAACATTAGCTAGATTGCTTTAGGGAGTCACTTATGATGGAGAGATGATTCCCAGGTCCCTTTCCTCACTGGTAGTGTCCAAATTAACCCCTCCCATCCAATATTCCTTCCTGGGATTCTTGTTGCCTATGTGCATCACCTTGCACATTGTGTCCTTGAATTTCAACTGCCTAACTTTGGACTGCCTCTCTAATCTTTCCATGTCCTTCTGTAGTTCACTTACTTAAATAACCAACAAGTTCAAGTTCAGATTTTATTTTGTGACTAACATAGTCATTACAAATTTATACAGCATAAAATAACCAGAACAGTCATGTAAGTAAGCAATAATACCTGACAGGGTGGGCGGTATTGGGAAATACAGGACTGCCCTGGGGCATAACGAGGCCTGACGTCACAGGCGGATGGCCTTATAGCCCCTGGAATTTCCGGTATTTTCCAATACTGTCCACCCTGGAGGGTATTATTGCACTTGAAAAATGGCTCATTTGTAGCTATGTACAAAAAATTCAAATAAAAAAACCTTTAGATGAATTAAAATAAAGAACAAAAACAAAAGATTTATTTGTAAAGTAGTCCCTCTACTAACACATTTTGCCAGTTTGTCAATAGAGGGCACTGCCATTTTGAGAGTATGTGTTTTATTTCCTTTGTGGTTTCAGCTGAAAGAAAAGTAATTGTGGAAAAAAGAGAAACATTGCTACGAACATACGAACATATGAATGTGCCAGCAGAAACAGACCACCCTGTCTATCTAAGTCGGCTCGAGTATGCAGCCAACACCCCTAGTTTGCAGCTGCCCCACCCCGCTCCCCTTTGCCATCCCACTGCCACCCCCCACCTCCCCCCACCCTCACTCTCTCCTGTTCCCTGTCCCATGCCCTTCTGAAGCTGTTCACAGATTGACATGATACCATCCATTCTGGGAGGGCGTTCCATTTTGCTACCACACTCTCTGTGAAATAATGTCTCCTCATTTCCTTCCTTAATCTTCCCCCCTCTATTCTTAGCCCTTGCTCCCTGGTGACCCCCCTCCTTAACTTAAAGACCCCATCTGCCCCATTCTTATTGATTCCCCTCAGATACTTGAATGTCTCTATCATGTTCCCCCTGTCCCTTCTATCCTCCAGGGTGTACATATTGAGGCCTCCCAGCCTGCTGTCATAGTCTGTCCCCTCCATTCCACATATCATCTTTGTTGCCCTCCTCTGTACCCCCTCCAGTAGCCTGATATCACGCTTTAGGTATGGCCTCCAAAACTGCACACAGTACTCTAAGTGCGGCCTTATCAGCAACCTGAAGAGGGGCAAGATCACCTCTCTCTGCCTGGACAAAACCCTCCCTCGCAATGCACCCCAGCATTTTGTCCACTTTTGCAGCTGCTCTTCTGCACTGGGCAGTATTGTTCATGGTCCCTGTTATCATTACTCCTAGGTTCTTCTCCTCCTCAGTGATCCGCAGCTTAACCCGCCCCAGCCAGTATTCTCTCCTTGGGTTCTTCACCCCAAAGTGCATAACCTTATACTTCTTTGCATTGAACCCCAGCTGCTACCTCTCTGACCACTCCTCTAGCTTGCGTAGGTCCCCCTGCAGCTGCTTCCATCCCTCCTCTCTATCCACCACTGCTCCAATTTTGGTGTCATCAACGAACAGACTTACCTTGCTCACCACCCTGTGTGCAATGTCTGATATAAAGAGCCCAAACAATACTGGCCCCAACACAGAGCCCTGTGGCAACCCACTCATCACCGGCCTTGGAGTTGAGAACTCCCCTCTCACCACCAGCCATTGTAGCCTGCCACTCAGCCAGCTTGTAATCCAGTTCATCATTTTTGCCCCTACCCCCTCAACCAATTAGCTTCTCCCCAAGCAGCCCATGAGGCACCGAATCAAAGACCTTGCTGAACTCCAAGTAAAGAACATCCACCACATGACCCTTATCCAGCTCACGTGTCACCCAGTCATAATACTGTATGAGGTTGGTTTAACAAGACTTCCCTGAAACAAACCCATACTGCCTCACATCCTGGAGGTCATTGTCCTCCAGGTATGACACCAGTTTTTCCTTTAGTATCATTTCCATGAGTTTGAACACTATGGAGGTGAGACTTACTGGATGATAAATTACCCGGTTCATCCCTTGGCCCGCTCTTGTGTAATGGTAATACATGTGCCATCATCCAGTCCAGTGGCACACATCCCGACTCCAGTAAGGTGTTGTACAGATCCATCAGTGCCTCTGCCAACACCTCCACAATCTCCCTCAGCACCCTGGGGTGGATACCATCCGGCCCTGATGCCTTGTCTACTGTCAGCGCCCTCAGTCCCTCTAGGACCCTACTTCCCTCAATTCTTCCATCTGTCACCTCCTCTCCCCCTGTCCTCACCCTCCTAGCCCATGCTGGTTGCAGTCCCCCCTTTTCTTCCATGAACACTGAGGAAAGGTATTCACTCAGTGCTTCTGCCTGCTCCTCCCCCTTTTCCGTCCACTCCCCACACCTTTTTATCCTCACTATTGTCTCCTTGCACTTCCTTTTCTTCCTGATGTATCTGAAAAGTCTTCTTGTCCCCCATTAATTCCCTGTGCTAATTTCAGCTCCTTGGGGCCTTGGCTTCTCTCACTTTTCTGGTCACCTCTCTGGACCATCTTGCATATTCCTCCCTGTCCACTTCCTTCCCTGTCCTCCTAAACCTCTGATGCGCCACTCGTTTTGCCCTCACCACCTCTACAACCTCGTTGTTCAACCAGCATGGTTTTCTTGCTCTGCTCCTCTTACTCTGTGCCTTGGTGCAGACTTCTGTTGCCTCTGTAACCCCCATTTAATAATATCCCATTTCTGCTCCACATCCACCTCCTGCCTTATGCTGTCCAGTTTCCCTTTCAGTACTTCCTGCATCCTCTCAAAGTTTGCCTCCCTGAAGTTTACCACCTGAGTAACTGATTTCTCTGGCTCCCCGCACATTGTGATATTAAACCACACCGTTTAGTGATCGCAGTCGGCTAGTGGGTCCTCTATCTTTACTTCCCTAACTGCCTCCCCATTCTACAATACCAGATCTAAAGTGTTCTTTAGCCTAGTAGGTACAGTAACCAACTGTGTCAGGAGACCCTCCTGTATAGCTTCTAGGAGCACTTTCTCCCTAGCACTGGAGGTGACCGGAATGTTCCAGTCAATCCCCGGCAAGTTGAAATCCCCCATGATGACCACCTTCCCTTTTCTACATACCTTTTTGATTTGTCCTACTAACTCCCTGTCATGCTTCTTAGACTGGGACGGCGGCCTGTATACCACCCCAAGCCTCAATTTCCTACCCCTTGAGTCTAGGATCTGCAGCCAGATTGCCTCTGTTCTCCTTTCTTTTCCCTCATCCTTTGTGCATTTGATCCCATCCCTCACATAGACTTGCTGTCCTTTTGGTGGCATCACCATTTTTTCTGTGATCTGGGGTGCTGAGAGGGATACAGTTGTCCATGGACTGAGAATCAGGACGTGGAGCACTCACGGGACTTTAAGAACTTCTGCTCCCATACATGGAGATTTACTGACAGCTTGGAATAGCTAATAGAGCGGCCTGCATTTGGGGGAGTGTTGGTCGCGGGAACCTCTGTGACTAGTAGGGGTTTGCAGTGAGTGCACCATTAAATCGGTTATTGAAATATGTGTTGGTTTTTGTTGTTGTTGTTGTTGAAGTAATGGTTTAGGTTCAAGGTACGTGGTCGATGTGAGTTCTCCGGGGCTGCGTCTTCACTGGCCCGTTAAGTGGCCCAAATCGGTACTTGTTTTTTAGCAGCCTCCATCAAAAAATATCTGCCTGCTAACTTTAGTCCCCTGGCCAATCAGAATGCTACAATTTTTTAAGCCATTTTCTAAATGAATACAGTGTAACATACAGCATCATCCATAGAATAGAATAATAGTAAAACAAGAGTAATATTTTAATAAAACCACATATTCTTTTTGTAAATCAATTTTATACATCAAAGGGGGGCACACCGGAATCAGTTTGAATTTAAACAGGACACCACTGGGTTCAGGCCTAGTTACCTACACTCCCAGATGGCATTTTAGGGCCAGTAGTCCTAAATAATCCTAAGAGGAGAGATAAATATGAAATAGTTATAATAAATTACCAACAGTCTTGATATTAGCAGTGAAAATCAGCTAGGAGTGAGGCTTATCTGCAAAGCTTGTAACAGTGATAGTCCCATTAATTAATTAGGACAATGGTACTTGATCCCAGTACCTCAGTAGGAGCATCTGGTATGCAATTGCACTAAAAACATCTGCCACTGGCTCAGTGGCACTGAGGCTTGAGGTTCTGGATGCCACACACCTCGTGCTATGCCGGTGACCTGGGTTCAGGACTGAACTCGAGTGCTGGGGGTCAGCCAGGAGGAGGAGGGCATGGACTTGGATTAGGTTGCTAGCTGGCAGCTCTGCTTTCCCAGGGAAGGGTTCCTGGCTCTGCACTGCTCTGGTGGCTCCTGGTGGTATGTGGGATGTACAGCAGGCATGGAGCACGTTGATGGGTTATGGGGGGTTGCAGCAGGACATCCTGCAGGTGGGTGCGGTAAAGCACCCATGCTGCTCTGGATGACATTGCATGCCTGTGCCCTCGGGAACACAAGGAAATCATGGAAACACCCTATCCCCTAGTAGGCAAAAGTGGGTCCAGTAGCCATCCACCACATCCATCGCCGGGTCTTTCAACCTGCCTCAGGTGCTCTCTTTGTTCACTAGGTTGCCTGTCTAGATTGATGAAAGGTCACCGGGAGGAGTCGGCAGTCCCACCCCAGGGGTCTTAGATCTGGTGGTCAGGAACCAGAGAAATTAAGTGGAGATACACCCACCAGCAGGTAAGACGGGGACTTCAGGCTGGATGAGATAGGATGTGCCATGTAAGCACATTGGAGAGAGTCTGGGGATCGAAGACAAAGGATAAAGAGAGTTAAGAAAAACAATAACAACAAAAAAAATCTGCCTTCCCCGGGCACCAATGGATGGAGGTGGGGGAGGAACAGACGCTGTTTGATTTACAGTCAGGTTCTCCTTCATGGCCCCCCCCTTGAAGTCCACCCGCGGTGGAGATGGCCCAGTAATGCCCTTTCACAGGGCTACATCTAGAAGGACTCCTGGTGATGATGGATATTTCACGTGTGGTGGCAGCAAGTGCCATGGGACTGGAGGAGGTTATGTTGACTTATAACAGAGCTATCAAGGCAGCCTTTGAGCATGTAGTGCCTACCCATGTATGCCCTCTGGTTTCACATCTTGGCTTTCTGTGGTACAATCATAAGCTGAGGAAGCTGAAGGCAAGAGGGTGGAAGTTTGAAAATTGTTGGAGGAGATCAAGAGCCCAGGAGGACAGACTGGCTATGAGTATTCACTACAGTGTATATCAAAGGACAAACACCCAGAAGAAGGCAAAGTTTCTGTCAGAGGAGATTGCTGCTGGGAAGAATCAACCAGCTCATCTTTTTTAGACCGTGGACAGGCTACTCCATCCAGCCTGTCTGGAATCCACAAGAGTTTTCTCACTCACAATATGCAAAGAAGTTTGCTCAATTCTTCTTGGAGAAAATGTCCTCTTTTCAGGTTAGAATATCTCCCAGTGGGCTGTGGCAACCCAGCAGGGCTGAGCCTACACTGCTCACATGTGTTTAGCTGTTATGGGGAGAGTTTAGACCAGTGGTGATAGAAGAGGTGAGTGGGGTGATCTCTGAGTTGAGGACAACATTCTGTGAACTGGATCCAGGCCAGACAAGACTACTAGTGAGTTGTGTTGGACAGCTGGGCCTGGTATTCACTGGGATCATCCTGTGCTCCTTGTTGGAGGGGGTCTTTCCTGTTATATTGAAGGATTCACTGGTGAGGCCCCTGAAAAAACATCTTTGTACTCGGTCATCTTGATGAATTACTGACCAATCTCTAATCTGCCCTTGTAAAGTTATTGAGAAGCTGTTTGCACTGCAGCTTGAGGCACATCTCAGTACCTTTGCCATCTTCTGTATGTGCCTCTCCAGTCTGGTTTTAGGTCCAACCATAGCATGGAGACTGCACTGGTCAGAGTGCACAATGACTTTCTCAGGGTGAGAGATAGATGAGATAGAGGAGAGCTATCAATTCTCATCCTCATTGATCTCTCCTAGATAGAAATACAAAAGACAAACTGACACCAACAAAGATATGCTCATGGAAAAAGGTTAAAAAGTGACCTCCGATGGAGAATGAAACATAAAACTGTTTAATCTTTAACATTTTAAATATGTTATGTTCTTGGCAGGGACATAAAACAAGAAAATATATATTTGTTGGGCTTAAAAAGGAGGAGTAAGGACTACATAAACAAAAACCAATGATATAAGTTAAAGTATGAATCCCCATTCCCAACACTGCACTTAAGCAGCTATATACCCATACAAAAGCCATGGTTGTCATAGGCAACGCATTACCTAAGTAATGGCTAGGCAGCAGGGAGAGGCTGTCACATGGCTCCATAAGGGTGTAAGAAGGTAGCTCTCACTTGCACTCACTGCTGCCCTGCCTACTATGTGGATACAACTCTACTGAAAGCACTAAGCCTATTTATTTATTTATTTGCTTTTGTTTACTAGGTAAACACGCTAGACATCCAAGTGCCTATTTTCAGGTACAACCCGGGAAGGTTGCAGAGTACATACGAAACATGATACAGTCAAGGTAACATACAAGAGCCTACAGGCATAGGCAAGTAGGTGGTACAGCATATGGGACAACAGGCTTTAAAATGGTTAAGTAGACAGAAATAGCAACAAGATATATAACAGCATTAATAGGTAGAATAACATCAAAAATAAATGAAAATGTATGCAAGTAAATGAACCATTCCCTGGCTAAACTAACATAAAGCCATTGTAATAGCAGTTCAAGAGACTCTTATTTAAAGTAAAAAGAGAATTTTAGCTGAAAACTCAGAAAATGTAATTATCAAACAGAAAACATATATCTGTCTGAACAACAAAACTAGGAAATCAGTTTCAAGTGTTTTTTAATACTATGCTGTGTTAAGTTATAAGCAACGTTTGACATATAAAATAGTCTGTGATAAAGCAAAGAAAGATAGAAAGACACGAGTAACAATGAATTGCTGTTTTGAAATCTTTACAGACAGTAAAGCCAGATGGCTATACTGCATGTGAAAAGGAAAAATGATACACAGAAAAGAGCAAAATTAAAGGTACTGCACATGACAGCACATTTGGCCTGTAACAGTCATAGTCCATCTTAATCTGATTCAAGGTCAGTTGGCATTCATCTGTATCCTCCTCCCCCAGGTCGTGCCTGAAAATAGGCAGGATTTGTCTAGTGCACTTACCCGGTCAACAAAAACTAAATAAATAAATAATAATAAAAAAAAATATTTGCTTGAACACGGCAACAACAGTTAAACAAGTATTGTAAACATTTATGTTTCAGATAACAGTGTTAAAAGGGTGTCTATCTCTCCATAATTCAGTAGCAGTGAGTGACTAGCACCACAGGTGAAAACAATTAAAGGAATAGAAAGGAATTAAACGTACAGCACATGATAAGTGTTCTTTGTATGTAACAGCTTGAAGATATGCTTAAACATAGAGATACAAGTAAGAAACAGTGTATATATTTTTATTCCAGAAGGCAGAGGCAACTATAGTCTTTTCTATGTACTTTACTAGCTATGAGTGAGAACACCATAGTGCATAAGGTATAAAAGAAAACTTTACTTATTTTATTGGTAAATATAAGAGCATGAAGCAAACGACTGTAGTAAAGCATTGTTCATGTACAGTATATGCTCCCATAAAGGTAAACACACAGAGCAGTGGGAAAAAAATCTGATTGCTAAAACAAGTGGTTGAAAAGACCAGGTAGCACTCTGTACCAAATAAGAAAAGTAAACTGACTGGTTTATGTAGCACACATGTAACCCTATTGTTACCCGGGGTTACTAGAATCCCAGTAAGACCTAGTGGTAGGCAGGGAAGGCAGCTTGTGAAACTCCAGTTAAATGGGTTTCACACTGTCTCACTCTGTTCTCAGTCTCAGCTGAGACTGAGGGATGACATCACCAATAGAACTATCGCAGCTGCATGAGCCACATTGGAATCTGCAGCAAGGGGGTTGGTTAGAACGTTGGGAGGTTTTGAAGTCAGTCTTTAGTTGAGTGTGACTCAGTGCAGTGTGAAGTTGGGAGTTTGCTGAGAAAGCAGCTCAGTGAAGGCTCTAGGAGCCTCAGCCCTGACAGAGGGCTACTTTTAAGTAAAAGGGTATGTGTCTCCACCTTAAAAAGAGACACAGAAGATAACTGAAGTGGTGGAGACTGCTGTTTTCGGGTCTCAGTGCCCCTCTCTTGGGGGAGGCAGGAAGGGTTTCCCTGCAGATTCCTGGGGCAACCCCCTAATTCTGCTTGTAAAGGAGAAGCTGCCTGTTTATTCCAGAGTTTATTTGGGAGAACAAGAAGATTTGTGAGTCACCTGTGGGGTACCTGCTACGTGAGGGCCAGTGTCTGCTCTTGCTAAAAGGCCTATGTTTTTCACCCTGGGACTTGCGTGACAATGTGGGGATTGAACTATTAAATATTGGGAAGCCTAGAGTAATGGGCTAAGCTAATTAAAAGTAGGTTCAAGTCCAGAGCTTGTTGGGATGCAAATGATATGTAGATGAGATGTGACAGATGTCTACCCGGAATCTACATTTGAAAGTTCAGTAAAGGAATTGTTCAGTTTCCAGAGAAATGGCCAGGTATGGGCTGTGGGAGCTGGAGGTGGGTGGCCCCCATCTTTAGTGACCAGATCCACCTCTACAGATTTCTTCTGTGGATTTCTACTTTACCTCAGGCACTTGGCCAGTGATGAGAAGTACCCAGGCAGTGGATTGTAAGGAAAATTCTCTAGGAGTGGAAGACTCTAGTGTGGTTTCGGAGCCACAACAGGATAATTGGTTCATTCCTCAAATGGACCATGGATCAAGTGGCCGGCCGGGGAGCTGGGCCAGTGGGGAAAACCCAAGTAGTGTACAAGTCGGGCTGTGTACCCAAAGCTGCATGCAAGTCCGGGCTGTGTGCCTGGTGGGTTTAGAGCCTGAGGGCCGGAAATAGTGATAAAGTGTTCTGTTGTCTCTAATCTGCATTACCAGGAATGTAGCCCCATGGGGGTCCGTCTATGCTTTGTTTGTTCAGCTTGGATGTGAATAAAAGCCACACTGAAGAATCCCATTCCTGGTTCTGGACATTACAGTTATTGCTTCCTGTGTTCGGATTTACTTGGGTGCCCCTGTGCAGAGTAGCCAAACCTAGGTCCCCTGTGCCGAGTAACCTCATCTTCCCCGAACCCAGTCCCCACCAGGCACTGCTGTCAGCTTCAACAGCGTGCCACCTGTCGTTTTGCTAAAACGGCAGGGGCGAGGGGTTACACACATATATAAAACTGTAAAACTATTTGAATTCTGTAAAGATAAATAATGTTATGAAGCTAAGATACACATTTGTATAGTGCATAAAAAGGAATTAGACCAGTAGTTTAAAATAAAGTTTTTTTTCTAAATATTGATTTTGAATATGAAAAATGAAAAAGAAATTATACTAAAATGCATTTGATTTTATCCAATAGTCCCTCAGATGAAGCCATTCTGGTGAAACATTGGGGTCAGTAAAATCTGAAAGAAAAATAAAGAACTTTGATTTTTGAACATCAAGTGGTGCGGAATACCTCTTTTGGGGGCTAGAGCTGCTAAATCCCTCTTTGACTATGACTTTCCGAATACAGGCAAGCTCCACAGAAACTACTGTAACTGTAAAAGAGCAAGTGATTACCTTTGGGAGATCCCCTTCCCTTACTAAATTTCAACTGCTATATGCTAGTCTATTGTTTTAATTTTTGTACTTTCTCTTTCGTATTCTTTACACCCTGCATTATTCATCATACCGCTAAATTTGGTATCATCCACAAAATAGACACACATTGCCCTGTTGCACTTCAACTATGTCTCTGATGTACACATTGAAGAGGGTGGGGCCTAGATCATATTTCCTGTGGTATGCCCCTGGTAACTTCCTTTACCTCAGAGAATGTAGCATTTAGGACTACACACTGAGTCAAACCAGCTCCCTATCCATCTATGGTTCATATATCTCCTAGCTCCAAATCCCTCACATACTTTCCCAATCTCTGGTGGGGCACAGAATCAAAGCCCTCAATGAAATCCAGGTAAAGAATATCTACTGCCCA
Organism: Neoceratodus forsteri; assembly: GCA_016271365.2. Classification (NCBI taxonomy): domain Eukaryota; kingdom Metazoa; phylum Chordata; order Ceratodontiformes; family Ceratodontidae; genus Neoceratodus; species Neoceratodus forsteri. The sequence continues at coordinate 477,745,122 of CM057452.1, read as the reverse complement.
ACCTCATCCACCATTTGTGTCACTGAATTAAAAAAATGAGGCAAGACAAGGCTATCTTTATTTAAAACTGTTCTATCTCAAGGGCTCAGGATGCTGCGTATACAACAAATCAAAAGTTCAGAATGAGCAAAACATAATATCAGAAATTTACATTATAGCCAATTATGACTATCAAAATACAGACTTGATAAAAATGGCTAGCTGTGGAAAGCTTGTTTGAATAAATAAGTCTTATGGGGGTTTTGAAAGCCTCTACTGTGCAGACCATATGAATGATTCCTGGAAACAAATTCCACAGCACTGCAGTTGCCACTCCAAAGGCTGTATCCCTTGGGAATCCAAGCAGAAAGGGGGGACAATGAGCAAGCCTGCATCAGTGGAGCAGTGGGCAGACTGGGTGGTAAGGGACCAGAAGATCTTTCAAGCAGTTCAGTCCCAAACCACGTAAGGTCTTGTATGTTAACAAGCATATGTTGAAGGTGATGCACCACTGCAAAGCCAGCCAGTGAAGTGTACTTAAGACTGGTGTGATGTGATCACTTTCGAGAAGAACCCACTGCCAGCCAGGCTGCAGCATTCTGGACCAGCTGCAGATATTGCATCAAACCTCCAAATAGCCTTAAGTAAAGAGTGTTACAGTAGTCTAACCTAGAGGTGAAGAAAGCATGGGTGATCATTAGCAAGTCCACAGGAGCCAGATGTGGTTTTATCCTGGTGATGTTTCGCAGATGATAAAAGCTAGATTGGACCACAGCCAACACCTGTTGTTCTAGTGTTAGCCTGCACTCTAATATGATTCCAGTATTCTTAATCGCATCAACAGCTATGAGAGATTGGCCACCCAGTGAAATAGACAGTATGATGCTATCCAGTCATTTATCTTGGTAAGACATAGAAACACAGAAAGTGATGGCAGATAAGGACTGTGTGGCCCATCTAGTCTGCCCAAATTTTCAAAAACCAAAAGGACCCTAGTTGATCCATGGGTTATTTATTTTTCCCTACACCAGGGTTCATCCCATGCATTCTTGAATTCTCTAATCATTTTTGCCCCACCAGCTCCGCCAGGAGGCTGTTCCAGGCATCCATTACCTTCTCTGTGAAAAAGTACTTTCTCACATTACCCCTGAGCCTACCTCCCTCTAGCTTCATTGCTTGCCCATTGTTTATATACATCTTCTTTTCTGAAAAATGCTACCCTCTTTTACCTTGATTATATCCCTAAAGTACCTGAAAGTCTCAATCATATTCCCTCTCTCCTCTTCTCCTCCAGGGAGTACATATTGAGTTCCTTTAGCCTCTCCTCATATGGCTATCCATACAGATCCTGGACCATCTTCATAGCCCTCCTCTGGACAGCCTCCTGTTTGTCTGTCTTTCCAGAGATGTGGTCTCCAGAACTGGAGAAAATACTCTAACTGAGGTCTCACCAGTGATCTGTATAGTGGCATAACTACCTCCTTTTTTTCCTACTGGTGATACCTCTCCCTATGCACCCTAGCATCTCACTGGCTTTCGCCACAGCCTTTTCATATTGTTTGGTCACCTTTAGAACATAAGAACATAAGAAAAGAGATGGCAGAAGGGGACCTTTTGGTCCATCTAATCTGCTCTTCTTTCTTGCTACCCCCCACCCAGCTAATTCTTTCTTGTCAGGTTTCCATAGCACCTATTCCATGATAAGTTGAACTACCTGACTGTTGCAGACTGTCTTAGACTCCACCGCTTCTTGCGGCAGATTATTCCAGGGGTCCATAACCTGTTCCATGAAGAAGAACTCCCTAGTGTTGCTTTTGAACTTACCTCCCTTTAGCTGCATGCAGTGTCCTCTGGTGTGAGCAGTCTCGTATGAGTGGAAGAGATCTTCCTTGTGCACTGAGTTTATTCCCTTAATGTATTTAAAAGTTTCTATCATATCTCCTCTGTCCCTCCTTTGTTCCAGTGAGTATAACTGTAGTTGTTTTAGTCTGTTTTTGTACGACTCGTGATGAAGATCCTGTACTATCTTTGTAGCCCTCCTTTGTACTGTTTCTAGGCACTTTATTCTTTTTTTAAGTGAGATCTCCAAAACTGGACACATTACTCCAGATGTGGCTGCTTCTGGGACCTGTATAGTGGGATTATTCCTTTGCGTTTTCTACTTGTAATGCCCCGGCATCTGAGGATTCTGCCGGCTTTATAAGCTGTTTTTTGCACTGTCTTCCTACTCTTAAGTCATCTGAAATTATAACCCCATGGTTTCATTCCATTTTGGTCTCCATAATCTGTTCCCCCCAAGGGTGTATGTCACCTTTGGGTTATGTTTACCAAAGTGAATTACTTTACATTTTTTGGTGTTGAAGTTCAACTGCCAGTTTCTAGACCATTCTTCCAGTTTTTGAGGTCAGACACCATTTTCATGCTGACATAATGCGAGTCCACCCTGTTGCAGATCTTTGTGTCTTCTGCAAACAGTCATACCTTCCCCTCCAGCCCTTCAGTGATTCCACTGATAAATATATTGAAGAGGACTGGCCCCAAGACTGTTCCTTGTGGCACTCCACTGATCACCTTGCCCTCTGTAGACATCGTTCCATTGAGCAGAACCCTGTGTATCCTGTCCCTTAGCCAATTTTTTTTTAATTTTTTAATCCAATTATTTAGCCACTAGTGGCACACTAAGCTGAAAGCTTGTTTACAGGTGTGACCTGGAAGTACATGGAAGTTAAGTGACTTGCTCATGGTCACACAGTATGCAAGTGGGGGCTGTGGGATTCAAACCCAGGTCTCCAGATTTGTAGCTCAGAGCCTTAAACCACTGCACTATACTGACTCCTTGTTACCCAGCTGATGATTTTAGGCCCTACACCTGTGTGGTCCACTTTGCTAACCAGCCTTCTATGAGAGACAGAGTTGATTGCCTTCCTAAAATCTAAAAATATGATATCCACTGCCCCACCTTAGTCCACTGTTTTGGTCACCCAGTCGAAGAAATCAATCATATTGGTCTAGCATAACTGTTCTGCCATGAAACTGCTGTTTGGGGTCTAATTGACCACTGATCTTTAGATATTCCACTATCCATTCTTTAAAGGAGTAGTCCACCCAGAAATTGCAAAAACATGTGTTGTGCAGAGTGTTTTGATTTGTGTGTGAAGGCCTAGTGTGTCTTTCCCTCTGTCTGCTATTAGGAGTTTTTCCTAAATTAGCCTACTAGCTTTATGGTAGTTTTACAACCCTTGGGGATCTCCATCTGAGCTAAGTTTATTGCTTTTCTTGTACCTACTATGCATCCTTTCTCATGTGACAGTGATGCAGCCGAGACCATATTTTCAGCACACACATGCCAAACAAAAATAAGTATCTTGGAAACTTTACAAGCTACACAAAAATGACCAGCAGCAAAGTTATTCAGGACAAAAATACTTTTACAATGATAGTCACTAAGATGAACTCTGTATAGTTTTTAAAATATAACCATCTCTTCTGCTGTGAACTGATTGTATAGCAGTGCTTTCTGTCGAATCTATGGTCTCAGATACATCACTGTCACATGAGACATGGTGCATAGTAGGTACAAGAAAAGCAATAAACTTAGCTCAGATGGAGATCCCCAAGGGTCGAAAAACTACCATAAAGCTAGCAAGCCAATTTAGGAAAAACTCCTAATAGCAGATAGAGGGAAGGACACACTAGAACATCACACACAAATCAAAACACTCTGCACAACATACATTTTTGCAAATTCTGGGTGGACTACTCATTTAAGGAGTGCTTCCATCAGTTTTCCCACCACTGAGATTAAACTGACTGGGCAGTAGTTCCCAGCCTCCTCCTTGCTCCCACTTTTGTGAAGGGGAACTACTATGGCCTCTTTCCAGTCCTGTGGTATGCCGCCACTGCTTAGGGAGTCATTGAACAGTGCTGTTAATGGTACGGCGAGCTCCTCTGATAGCTCTTTAAATATCCTTGGGTGTATCCCATCCAGGCTCATTGCTTTGTCCATTTTCAGCTTCTTCAGTTCCTTTATGAACTTTTTCTGTAGTAAATGGACTTATGTCTGCCCCTGTAGTGGATCTGTCTGCTTTGATTAGTGTTGGTCCAGTTGCGTGATCCTCCTTTGTGAAGACTGAGCAGAAAAAGTTATATAGGATCACTGCTTTCTCCTTGTCACTCTCTGTCTGTAGTCCTTCCATGGTAGTCAGATGGATGATACCCCCCCTGTGTTTCTCCTTTCCCTGATATATCTGTAAAATGATTTAGCTCCTTTTTTAACTCCTGTGCAGTTTTCTCCTCAGCTTGTGCATTTGCTTTTCTGATTTCTTTACCTGCTTCTTTGAGTTTGATTCTATAGTCTTCCTTATTACTGTCCTTTTTGGTTACTTTAAATTTTTGAAATGCCCTTTCCTTGTCTTCGATTTTTGATGCTACTTCGTTTGTGAACCAGAAGGGCTTCCTCTTCCTTTTTGTTTTACAGACCAACTTTGTGCATTGTGATGTTACTGTAGTTAGTGCATTCTTTATCTTCCTCCAACTTTCTTCAATGTTTTCTCCTGTATTATGTGCCAGCAAGGGTTCTACCATTCCTTTCATTCTGGCAAAGTTCTCCTTTTTATAGTCAAGGATGTTCAGTTTTGTATGTCTGGTTTTATCAGATTTCCTGATGGTGATCCAGACAGATCTGTGGTCATTGGATCCTAGATGAGTTCCTATGTGAATGTCCGATATTCTATTGCTGTTTTAAAGCACAAGGTCTGGTATTGCTTCTTCTCTGGTGGGGGATGTCACTAGTTGTACTAGTCCCTCCCCATAATGCTAGCATGAATTCCCAGCTTCTCTCGGATGAAGCCGAGTAGGATGTCCAATCTATGCCAGGTAGATTGAAGTACCAGAGCAGTTCCAGATTTCCTTTGTTGGCTATAGTTAAGGTGGTCTCTAGAAGTTCTTTATCTGTGTCATTATTTTGTTTTGGGGTCTATAGACTATGTCGACTTGGATTGGGTCTTTATCCCCTGATCCAAGGGAGATCCGCAGGACTTCAGCCTCCATGGATGCAGCCTGAATGTTATAGAAACATAGAATTTGATGGCAGACAAGGACCGCTTGGCCCACCTAGTCTGCTAATTTCCCTACCTAATGCATAGGCTGCAGATCCTAGTTAACCAATAGCCTACTTCCTCCTACTCCCCACTAGAATTGCCTTATGTCTGTCCCATGCAGTCTTGAAGTCCCCCATTGTTTTTGAGTCCACTACCTCCTCAGGAAGGCTGTTACATGTATCCACAACACTCTCCATGAAAAAAATACTTCCTCACATTACCTTTGAGCCATCCCCCTCTATATTCAAATTTTGCCCGCTTGTTCTTACACATCTCTTTTTCTGAAAGATGCTACCATCTTGGACTCTGTTGATTCCCTTGATGTACTTGAATGTTTCTATCATGTCCCCCCTCTCCCTCCTCTCCTCGAGTGTATACATATTAATCTTCTTTAATCTCTCTTTGTATGTTTTCTAGTGCAGACTCTGCACCATTTTAGCTGCCCTCCTCTAGACAGCCTACATCCTATCTATGTCCTTGTGAAGATGGGGTCTCCAGAACTGGACAAAGGACTCCAAATGGGGTCTCACCAACTGTCTGTATAGAGGGATAACAACTTCCTGTTTTCTACTGGTGATGCCTCTCCCTATGCATCCCAGTATCCCACCAGCCCTCCTTACTGCCTTCTCACACTCTTTGTCCACCTTAAGGTCATCTGATATGACAACCCCAAGGTCCCTTTCCATTTCTGTTGTTGTTATTATCTCACCCCCCATTGTGTACTCTTCCCCTGGATTTTTGTTTGCCAGGTGCATTACTTTGCACTTCTTTACATTGAATCTAAGCTGCCATATAAAACCAAACTTCTGCTTTGAGTTTCAAACCCACAACCCTCTATGCCAGAGTCAGACACCCAATCTGCTAGACCACAAGCTCTGCATCTATGGCTTTGATGTCATTTCTGACATACGGAGCTACTACCCCCATTTCCTTCTGGTCCCTCCTGAAGAGGTTATAACCCAAGATAGCTACATCCCAGGTGTGGTTCTCATTGAACCATGTTTCTGTTACTGTAACTAAATCCAGTTGTGAGTCTATTATCATGGCAGTGAGAGCAGGGATTTTGTTTACAAGACTCTGAGCACTGATGCACATTACTCACCATCACTGTTTATCTCCGGCTACTGTGATATTTCTGTGTATTTTGTGTTTAGCTGTGCTGCATGGGTCCAATTGTGTTTTTAGTTTTGAATGATGGTTGTTGTTTATCTTTGCTTAATTTGAGGCAGGCATTTTGGACGGTGACTGGGAAGGGTCAGCAGTTGAGTATTTGATGCACTAGGTGATACTGACCTCCCCCCTTCTATAATTTTAAATGTTCTAGGAAAGCATAGAATTTCTGGCCGAGCACCAGAGGTCATCAGATATGATAACCCCCCAGGTCCCATTCCTGCTTGGTGACTGCCAGTACCTCTCACCCCATTCTGTACTCCCCTTGGATTTCCATGCCCAAAGCGCATGACTTTGTACTTTTTTGCATTGAGTCTGAGCTGCCACCCTCTTGATCACTCCTCCAATGTGCTTAGGTCCTGTCTCATTTTGTCCACCTCCTCTGGAGTGTCTACCCTGTTGCAGAGCTTAGTGTCATCTGTAGATAGGCATACCTTCCCCTGTAGTCCCTCTTCAATGTCATTTTTGAAGACATTGAAGAGAACTGGCCCAAGACCTGACCCCTGTGGCACCCCGTTGGTCACCTTCCTTTCTCTAGATTGAACACCATTTACTATCACCCTTTGTGTCCTGCCACCCAACCAGTTTCTGAACCAGTTTACCACCTTGGGGCTCACCCACAGGTTGTCTAGATTATGTATCAACCTTCTATGTGGGATGGTGTCTAAAGCCTTGCTGAAATCAAGGTAAGTAAAATCCACCATCCCCCATGGTTTACCTCCCTGGTGACCCAGTCAAAGAAATCTATTAGATTTGTTTGACAAGACCTTCCTGTTGTGAATCCATGTTGTCTTGGATCCTCTGCCCCACTGGCTTCCAGGAATAACATAATCCTTTCTTTAAGAAGTGACTCCATTAGTTTAGCCACCACTGAGGTCAGGCTAACTGGTCTAGTTTCCTGCTGCTTCTCTGCTACCACTCTTGTGGTGAGGGACCACATGTGCCCTCCTCCAGTCTTCTGGGTGAGATCCCATCTGGAGTACTGTGTGTAGTTCAGTAGATCCAATCTCCACAAAGACTTATCAAGAGAGACTTAAGGAGCTTAATATGTATAGCCTCGAGGAGAGGAGGGAGAGGGGGAACATGATAGAAACTTTTAAGTACCTCAAGGGAATCAACAAAGTCCAAGAGGGTAGCATCTTTCAGAAAAAGAGGTGTGCAAGAACAAGGGAGCACAATTTGAAGCTAAAGGGGGGACGGCTCAGAGGTAATGTGAGGAAGAATTTTCTTTTTACGGAGAGCGTTGTAGAACAGCCTTCCTGAGGAGGTTGTGAAGTCAAAAACAGTGGTGAAATTCAAGAATGCATGGGACAATCATAAGGCAATTCTAGGGGGTGGGGGTTGGAAGAAGTAGGCTGTTGGTTAGCTAGGATCTGCAGTTTATTCATTAGGTAGGGAAATGGGCAGACTGGGTGGGACAAGCGGTCCTTATCTGCCATCAAATACTATGTTTCTATGTATGTTTCTATGTTCAGGTGTGGAGCCTGAGGCCTGTACCATGAAAATGGAACTAAAAGGTTGTTAAGGATATCTTCACACTCACACCATCCACCCTCATCCTTTTATGCCCCTTCATCTGTCTTTTCTCTGTATCTGAAAAATCTTTTATCATTCTCTGTAACCTTTTTCTGCAATTCTCTGTTCCATTTCAGCCTGTGTCTCTCTCATATTTATGTTGTCTTGCATGCCCAGCACAAGCAACATGTTGTGGCAGCTTGGTGGAGTAGCAGGTTGTGGAGGTGCGGCAGTGTTGTGGCCAATGGTGACACTGCTTTTTGGGGCTGGTCTCTGGGGGAGCAATGAATGAGCATGCTCTCTATGACATCAGTTCAGAAACATGAAACCAAATTGAAAGAATTTCTCCCCTGCAATGAGGGAGTGAGTCATCATTGCAGGGCTTGCCTTGGCTTGCTGAAACATTTCAATAAACATGGTGGCAGCTGCCGCCGTCCACCTCTTCCAGTCCATAGAAAGCCAACATTGGGGGTGCCCAAACCCCCTGTCAGCATGCTCCCTCCTCAGTTGGTTTGTCAATGGAGAAGCCCAATCCTCATTGGCATAATGTTCCCTCTAGTCTTGTCTGCCAAGAGGAGTACCCAATCCCCCTCTGCATCATGCCCTCCCCGCACACAGACACGCTTTCTTTGTCAATGGGGGGCCCAATCCCTGTCAGCTTCAGTCCCCTGTCCCCAAAATGCACAGGTGGCACACTGGGAGCCCACCCCAGTGTGCTCAACAGTTGGTTTTACACCTGTAAATAAAGAAAACCTTCCCACGATGTCCTTCCTAAAAAAAAAGGAAACAGTCGGTCATTGTGTCGGGAGCACCCCCCCTCCTCCAACCGTCAACCACCCTCTGTGCACCCCACCTCTCCACACCCCCCATCCCATACTTACCTCTGGAGCCTGGTGCACTGATCTTCAGTGGAGCAGGAACACATCTGCATGCCTCAAAGCTGACTGTGAACTGAAGAAAATCACGGTAAGCTGTATAATGGCGTCAGTGGGGGGGGGTGTTCAGCTTAGGTGGATAACTAAGCTATTTTTATTACCTTTGGCTCCAAATTTTCAACATGGGGTTCTTGGGACCCCACCTCATGAACTCAGTCACTGTCATTTCATTTTTCAGTCCAGAAAGGTGATTTCATGGTCACTGCGTGGAATCACCTTTCAGAACTGATTAATGAAATGACAGTGCCACTTTTCATGAGTTGGGCTCCCAAAAAGCCTATGCTGCAAATTTTGTGAAAAAATTCCAAAAAATTACTGTTATGAGCATACGTTTCGCAGTTTCTACACACGCTAGTAAGTTTGAGAATGTTTAATATTTTCACTCCAGATTTTCAACATTGCCATTTTTTCATACCTCCTTATGAACAGTACAGTTGTAATTCTTCACATGCTGCCTGAAATGTGTTTTCACACATCTGGCGCACAATGTTGTAGTCGCTGTGGGAACTCAATGTTTGGGACAGACTAAGAAAATCACAGTGACACTGTTCATGAGTGGAGGTCTAAAAATGTCTATGTTGAAAATCTGGTGAAAAAATTCCATGAAATGACTGTGTTACAAGCATGCATTGCACAGTTTCCATGCACGCTCATAAGTTTGAGAATTTTTAATATTTTCACTCCAGATTTTCAAAATTGCCATTTCTTCACAACTCCTTGTGAATGGTATAGCTGTAATTTTTCACAACCAGCCCAAAATGTGTTTTCATATATCTGGCGCAGAATTGCACGGTCACTGTGGGAAATCAAAGTTTGAGACAGGTTAACAAAATCACAGTGCCACTGTTCATAAGTGGAGGTCTCAAATGCTTTCTTGAGGTGGAGTCACAAAAGCCCCATGTTGAAAATTTGGAGTGCAAATACCAACAAATGCCTGGGATGATAGGGTTTCTAACCGTAATGTCCCACCCTGTAGAGACTGACAGGCACTGGGGTGTGACTTTCGATTGTCAGCTGTAATGCTCATGCCATTCCACCGCTGCCCCCACCCTGCAGCTAGTGACAGGTATCAAGGTGTGTCTTGGAGTCTTTGGCTGCAAAGTTCACCCCATTCTCCTATATTGCACCCATCTCAATGTATTTCCTTATGGAATGGGGTGAGTGTAAGGCCCGACGACCCCAAGGCACAATGCGACACTTGTCGGAATCTGCAGGGTAGGGTGAGGTGAAATGGCAAGAGTGTTATGGCCGATGACACAAAAGCACACTTCAGTGCCTGTCAGTCTCTGCAGGGTGGGTGGGGTTGGCATCACTTCCATACTTCACTTCCATTCCTATTATGCATCTCTCTAACTCCTGCACTACCAATGCCAATGCCAGCAAGACAACATTCTGCACTGACAAATGCTTGGTAGCTGGCTGCTCCACATTTCCTTTGTAATCCTCCCTGCTACTTCAGGCTGGTACCTGTTATATCTCATCATAAAAGCCCTTTTCTTTTCCCTGATTACTACCCTCATCTCTCACTAAAGAAAATGTGTTTCCTGTGTGTCTTGTCTCTTGAACATAACTGACACACTTCTGTGTGCCCCCTTTAAACCAAATTTTTTTGTACTGCCCATTTGTTCTTCACTTCCATTGCTTCTTTTATTCTCTTCAACCTGTCCTCTAGTATCTCTCCCATCCTAGCAAAATCTGCTGCCCTGAAATTAGGGATAGTAGTACTGGAGTTTAATGGAGCCCACTCAAAATAGGAAAATAAATTACCCAGTTGAGAAGGTATGAGCATTCTACAGGCATAAGTGGATGAACTTTGCTGACCAGTATATCACATGCAGAAATTCCTTATCTAGAAGATGAAAAATCCTTGCTGCCATGCTGTCTTTATCCATACTGTTATTATGGATAGAGCCAGGAGGTGGCAGCATGAGGTTAGATATTACTTTGGTGTTGGATGACTGCGTTCAGTAAGTGAACGAGACTGGTGATCTCTTGGATTCATTCATTCATTCATTCATTCCTTCATTCATTCGGTTTATTCTAACATAATTGGGGAGCCATTGAATCAAGCTCATTCACAATGGAATTCACCCAGAACTAGGATGCCTAGATCGTTCCATTTGCAAAATGAAAAATACCTCATCTGGAGACCTGTGTCTGTGTGTATGAACAATTCACCACTTAAAAGTGATACAGTCTGTTAAAAATGTACACAAAGGCCCTAGAACATATTGTTTATAGTTTTGAAAAAAGATGGTAACTTAGTAAAGTAAAATGTTTGATTTTTTCCAATGAGGCAATATTATTTGAATAAACAGTGGAAGAACAAGGCTTATGGAGAGAGGGGTAGTAGCTCCCCCTTTCAGTTTCCTTGTTTCCTGCTCACAGATTTGGTGCTGTCTACAAAATATGGCACCTGACCTGCTAACATACTGTTCAGTGTGCAAAGTGCTCGTAGTGCTGCACTTGTCCTGTTAAATAAATAAAAGCCAAATTTGAAATAAATTACATTTTTTATAATAAGTGCCAGCTTTCACGTTTCTTCCAGTTGTTAAAATTATTTTTATGACACCGTGGCATGATATATTTTATTGACATTCCCTTTTCCTTGTGTTCCAGTGGTTTATGCCAATATTGCTTTTTGACACCCCCAACCCCTTGCTGTTATATGAACTGCAAATTATTATTTTTTTTGTAAACTTTATCTAAACAAAGTCATCAGCAGCACAGTGTACATAGATTCGTATCCAATATTTAGTACAGTACATTAGAAGTGTAATTACAGTATCCATTGTAAAATAAATATAACATTACTTTTTTTTCCTGTGTAGATTTCATACTATCTCAATAAATGGTAACAGATTATAGCACCCACATAATAAAGTAACCTAAAATGCCTTTTGCACCACATCTAAGAGGTCTCCCGTCTGTCCCCTCTCATGGAGACATCCACTGGGGAAACACTCCAGGAGAAGTTAATGTCCTCAGGAGGATTCCGTTCAGTCAGTCAATCAATAAACCAATCTTTATTTTACCAGGTGAAACACCACTGAGTAAAACTCATTTACATAATGGACCTGGGTATTTTACAAGGCATTTACAAGAAAATTCATAATGTGGTACAGGGAGTAGCACAGACAATAAATAATGCATCAAATAGAACAAAATATGTATAGTATACAATGTGCAACAAAATAAACAAAAATAAGTATGTACATTGGGGTTTATTATATACACATTAGAACACAGGGTAAATAGAGTGAGGAGAGTAGAGTAGTCAGAAGAGTAATTAAAGCATGGGGAGAGGGTCCCAAGCAGATGAGAGGGTATTGGTCAACGTTCCAAACAGTTACAGGTCTCAATGAAGAATTGTGTCAACAGGGTTTTAAAGGTGGCTAGCTTGACAGGGAATGCTATTTTTAGGCTTTTGGATGGTGTTCCAAAGAACAGGCAGGGCATGGCTTATGGAAGCTTCACGAAGCATGTTCTGACCCTGAGGACAACTAGGGTGATATAGGAGAGGCTCCTAAGAGGGTAGTTCCTCATGGTACAGGAAGGCAGACAATCCAAAATATACTGGGGCACTCAGCCAGAACTCAACGGCTGTGGTATGTTGGAATTTATTTATTTGCTTTTGTTAACCAGGTAAGCACACTAGACAGCCAAGTGCCTATTTTCAGGTGCGACCTGGGAGAGTTACAGGTAAAAACTTCATACATAAACAATTGAGGAAGCATAGGGAATACACAGTAAAATAACAGGTGATGCAGTGCAGGCTCTAGAGCAAGGTAGGTATACATTGAACAGCTGAGGAACAGAGAAGAGTACATAAGAAATATACAGGCAGTTTCAAGGCTAGCTCTAGGGCAAGGGTGGCATGAAATTCATACATGTACAAATTCAGGAGACAAGAAACATTACTAAATTAACAGGCAGTTCAAGGCTGACTCTAGGACAAGGTAAGCATGGTGCTTTAATGTAGGATGGGGCAGACGGGATACAATTGGGTGGTGAACAAAGGGAACAAAGATAATGGTAAGTGCCTGCAAGGGGGAAGGGGAGTGCCCTAGGCAGGTGGAAAGTCCAGTATTCATGGCCAGTTCCTGAAGGAGAAGTGCAAGAGGCGCTGAGGGCCCCACATCCAAATCAGGTTGGGGGGTGGGGAGGGGAATGTCAGTGGTGGCCTTCAAACTTTTAGTGTGGTCAAGCTGTGGAGAAAACTCCCCTCTCTCAGGGATTAGTTCAGAAGACCAGGAACCAGGAGACCAACACAATCACCCCCAAGGGACCCCAGGTTCTATGATATTTTTCTATTCAGTCATTTGTCTTGTATTATGCATGCTCCAGCTTCATGCAATGTAGTAGTAGCTGCAGCCACTGTGATACCATTGGGACCAGCTCTGAGCCCCACTGGTGAGCCAGTGCTTGCTTCGCTATCACTATGCCCACATTCCACAGCAGGTGCATCACTCCTTCCCCATCTACTACTCCACCCAGCAGTCCCAGCAGGATATAGGCTAGACCCAATGTTGGTGCTCTCTGGAGTATCCTACTCAAAAGGGAGATAATCTCCCCCCAAAACAATCTCACCTTTGCACAATCCGATATCATGTGGTAAAAGGTACCTATATGGGATTTGCATTTGGGGCATTGGTCCGAGGTTAATGGATTTATTTTATGAGAGAGTGCCTTAGTGAAGTAGGTCCTATGGAGCACCTTGTAGTGTATGGACCTTTGTCTATTGTTTTTAGAGCATTCCGGTCCCTGTTTTAGAATGGAGTTCCAATCCTCCTCCATTAACCTTTCCAGCAGAAGGTCCCTCTCCCACCTCTCCTGCACCCCCTCTCATGGTGTCCAGCAAACCCCCAAGGAGGAATTTGTATATCTTAGTCATAGGTTTTGGTTTTGGGTTCCTTCCCTCACTCAATAGGGCTTCCTCCAAGGGTGATCTGACAAGGGCCGGGGGAGGACCCATGTCCTCTCGACCAACACAAATTTTATACCTTTCCTGGAGATAAGTAAAGAAGTGTGTTGGTGGATGAAAAACATTCCTTGCCTGACTGCTAGAATGATTTCAAGACCCCAGTCTAAAAAAGGTGGGAGGCCTGTACAAGACCTCTCCTCTCCTCTCCTCTCCTCTCCCAGGAGACCAACACCCCAAATGTCTGCAGTGGGACACTGCCCTCCTGCCAAAGTGAGTGTCTGATTGATGCTCCAGATGAGAGGGACTGAGGGTCTCCAAGACTGGAGTGGGTCACCAGCCAGGCCCTAAATGAATCTCTGGTTAGGGGATTTAAAATGAATTTAACCACTCATGTATTTAGAGAAGTGGCAAAAGGAGCTCTGTATAATGGTGCCCCGAAAGCTGCTCCCTCCACTTCCACCCAGTCCCACACCTCTTTGTTCCCTGGAGTACATCCATCAGGAAAGCCAGTTGTGCCTACCTGATAATAAAGGCAAGGGTTTAGGAGCACCAGACCTCCCTTGGTTATTGGTTGCTACAGTGTCTCCTGCTTAATTATGGGCCTTTGGCCCTTCCACAAAAGGGTGGTAATACAGCCAGCAAGGGATTTGAAGTATCTGTCTGGAACATATATGGGTAGGGTTTGAAACAAATATAGACACTGGGGCAATAAGAACATTTTTACTAGATTTACTCTGCTTATAATCATGAGGGGGAGGGATTTCCACCTATCACAGTACTCTCTGACTTTTTTTAGTAAGGGTTTATAAAAATAGGCAGGTCTCTTGCCTATCTCACTTACCTGGTCATCAAAAATCAATAAATAGAATCCCCTAATTTAGATAGTGTCTTGGGAAGATAAATACCCAGGTATCTGACCATTGGAACCAGAGACAAGGGGATACCGCTGATATTAATAGGGGTAATATTCCCCATCAAGGGGAGCCACTGGCATTCGGTTCAGTTGATTCTGTGACCTGATATGGTGCCATAAATTTTGAAAAGATCTATCAGGGCAGGCAAGGCCCACTCTGGTTGGTCAACAAAGAGAAGTATGTCAGTGCTGCAAAGTCACAGCACTCCTAACACTCAGTAGAAATACATTAAAAATGAGGTACTTAACCATTTGAAAGTTTATTTCAGACTCCTTCCACCACAACAGTGTCACTGCCTGTTCAGGGTGAGGCCTGAATGGGCTGTGACCCTGCTCAGTCAGAATAGCGCTACAAGAGTAGCGCACGCTAACATAGCGCAGTCTATACTGCGCTACCATGGACAGCGACAGGGAAATTACAGCACCATGTAGTAAGTACTCCCCTGGTCACTGTCTGTGATGCTACAGCACAAGACAAGGGCAGAGGAGTGAAGGTGGTTGACCAAGCTGCTCCCATGGTGTGGAGTGGTAATGCAGGAGCAGTTTGACCAGAAAGGTGGTGGAGACCAGGGTTCTTTTCCTGGTCACCACAATTTTACTTTCCCGCCTGTAATACAACTCTCACTGGGAGTTGATTATTTTAATTATGATGAGTGTGGGGGCAGAGTCCCCCACATTGGAGGGGGTTACTGAGGGGTCTAAATAACATTTTCTGGTGGTAGCGATCGAGAACCACACTTGCAATTGTTACCACTGGTGGTGTTTTTGTTGGCTGCATTTTATCCTGCCGCTTTGCTTGTCAGCACCGTCCATACAGGAGCTGACATGACCTAATGCCGCAGTAACACTGTTGGGGTGGAAGGAGCCTGAAAATAAACATTCAAATGGTTAAGTACCAGATTTTTAATTTATTTCTACAGAGTGTTAGGAGTGCCATGACTTTGCAGCACTGTATTTGACTTTTGTCACAGAGCACCGGTCCACCTTGCTGCGGCTCTTTCTTTCCAAAGAGAAGTATGTATACAGACAGTTGGTGAGACCCCATCTGGAGTACTGTGTGCAGTTTTGGAGACCTCATCTATGCAAGGACATAGACAGGATGGAAGCAGTCCAGAGGAGGGCAACTAAAATGGTGCAGGGTCTGCAGCAGAAACCATATGAAGATAGACTGAGAGAGCGTAATATGTATACTCTTGATGAAAGGAGGGACAGGGGGACATGATAGAAACGTTTAAGTACCTCAAGGAATCAACAAAGTCCAGGACGGTAGCATCTTTCAGAAAAAGATGTGTAAGAACAAGCGGCACAATTTAAAGATAGAGGGGACGGTTCGGGGTAATGTGAGGAAATTTTTTTCACGGAGAGAGTGGTGGATACATGGAACAGCCTTCCTGAGGAGGTTGTTGGGTCTAAAACAGTGGGGGAATTCAAACATGCATGGGACAGACACAAGGCAATTATAGTGGGGGTGTTGCAGGAAGTAGGCTGTTGGTTAACTAGAATCTGCAGCTTATCCAGTAGGTAGTGAAATAGGCAGACTGGGTGAGCCAAGTGGTCCTTATCTGCCATCAAAGTCTATGTTTTTATGTTTCTATGTTGTCTGCAAACAATGGTATGACATGAGTTTTTTCACCTTGGGCTAGTCCTTGTACGTCTGGGTGATCCTGAATGGCCTGGGAAAGGGCTTCAATCAATAAAATGTACAAAAGAAGGGACAGTGGGCATCCTTGTCTTGTTCCTCTGAAAAGCTGAAATGGTGGGGACGGGGCATCATTAGTAAGAATCTGGGCTCGAGGAGATTCATATAATGCTGCTATTTAGGATCGAATTTTGGGACCAAATTTGAATTTGCTAAGGACAGTGAACATACAGTATACGACCACTCTACTTGATCGAAGGCCTTCTCTGCATCCAGCATAAGAAGGCCTCGATTCCTACCATCCCCCTGCCAATGTCCATTTATGCATGATGTTCAGGGTTCTTCTTATTTTATGTTTGGCCTTTCTGCCCTTCGCAAATCCCCACTGGTCTGGGTGGATGAGATTTGGGAGAACCCCCTTAATCCTTGTGGCCAATCATTTAGCTAAGATCTTATAGTCCACATTTAATAACAAAATGGGATGATAAGAACCATATTTTGTAGGGTCTTTCCCTTGTTTGGGGAGGACTTGGATAGTTGCTAAAGTCTGGGAAACTGGTAAAATACCCCCCTCTAGTACTTCCTGGATCATAAGGTACAGTATCTGTTGCAGTTCAGGCCAAAACAGATGATAACATTCCATAGGGATTCTGTCCAGTCCTGGTGCTTCACCAAAATTAGAGGACCATATGGTCTTCTGGACCTCAGAGAGGATGACTGGGTGATCAAGGGCCTCAGCCCAATCAGAATCCAGGGTGATCAGGGAAATATCCTTTAGGAATATGTCAGGAGTGGAGTCTCAAGGCACCTCAGATGTATATAGGTTCTGGTAAAATGTCTGAAAAGTGGAACTGATAATTTTTTGGTCTAAAGTGATAGTTCCTTCAGGGCCCTCCAGCTCCAATATCTGTCTGTCTGGTCTTTTTTGCTTAACCAGTGACGCTATCCACTTTCCTGCCCTGTCTCCCTCAAAGTAATTACTCACCTTGGTTAATAAAAGATTCCTTTCTGTTTTTCCTGATGAAAGTTGATTTAGTTTCCCCTTGAGCCTCTTCAGCTCCCCCAGGTTCGCTCCTCCTGCCCCAGACAGTAACTGTTTTTCCATGTCCACCACTTGGTTCTCCAGCTCCTTTTTCTCTTGGGTTTCCATTTTGCACTTGTGGGCCACATAGGAAATGGCTGCCCCCCCACCGAGCATATGCTTTTAGTGCCTCCCATATCACTATAGCTGAGGTGTCTTCTATTTTATTATATAATAGAAATTCATTGATTGCCTTTACTGTCAGATCCCTGAAGGATTTTTCTTTCAGTAAAATAGGGTCTAGGTGCCACTGTTGCAGTTGGGTGGTCTCAATATTCAGGGTCAGCCCCACCTCCAAGGGTGCATGATGTGAGATGCATATTGGCCCATGTTTTGCTGTTATGACTTCTTTGAGAAAGGCCGGAGACACCAGGGCAAGGTCAGTTCTGGTATAAATTATGTGTACATGTGAGTAAAAGGAATATTCGTGCGGGTTCAGATGGAGATGGCACCATATCTCTGTCAGGGTCCTCTCTCAGGCTAGATTTTGTAGGGCAGCCACATGTTTTGGTGCAGGGTGGACCCTGGAACCCAAATGGTCCATTATTGGGTCCCAAAAGGTGTTGAAGTCCCCTCCAATAAGCAGATAGTCCAGGAAGGAGGTCAACACCACAGCCAGTTGGTGGAAAAAGTCTGAGTTATCAAAATTTGGGCCATATAAGAAATCAGAATGAGCCTCCTCCCCTCTATGGTGACATCTGCAACTATGTAACGGCCCTGCGCATCTGAGAGGGAAGAGTAGATCTAGATTCTTAAACTTGGTCGGAACCAGATGGCTGCCCCTAGCCTTTGAGGTAAAGCTGAAACCAGTACAGTGCCCCCGATTTGTATAATTTATCTGATTCATCTCTGGTTAGCTGTGTCTCCTGGAGAAGCAGTACATCCCTTTAATCTTTCTCACAAATATAATAACCCATTTCCTTTCGACCACTGTCTTTAGCCCATTGACATTCCACAATACTATTTTTAATTGTCCCATAACTGTCTGAGAAGGTTTATGGACTCCCCACGCTGTGCCTTTAGACAAGATTCCACTGCTCTGTCAAACTTGTTTTCTGCTGCCGATAGTTTTAGAAAGAACTTTAAAACAGAACAAATTAACCTTACAAAACTAACCAACAACTCAGAACTAGAAACTTCCCCACTAGTTTCCCCAACTTTAACAACATTCAAAACATTCCCCCCTTGTTCCACCACCCCTTCTATCTGTCCCCCTTCCCTAACCAGTCTGAGACTCGTTAGTTCCCCTGCCCATACCGTTCACCCCCCCATCCCTTCCAGTTCCCAAAAAGGGAAAAGGCCCCTATTCCCACTCCTTGTCATGGAAGAGCCAGCTTTATCCATCCAACCTCATATTGGTTATATTTTCTCCAGATATTTTAATCCATCTCCAGGAACCCCAATGTGCTAGGGGGTCCCCCTGAGGAACCCCGTGAGGACCATGTTGTCCTTGCCATTGCCATCCCAGCCTAGAGGAAAACCCATAATCACTAACTCTGTCACCTCCCCCAACTCCACCAGAGAATTCATCTCCTGGTACTCCATCTAGGAGCTCGCATTGAAGGAGCAGAGGGACAACCTATGCAGGGCACTCTGTGTTGCACCCACTATCTGAGAGGAATCAATACAGATGGGGCAGATAGGGTCTTTAAGTTAAGGAGGGGGAGGGTCACCAGGGGGCATGTGCTAAGAACAGAGGGGGGAAGATTTAGGAAGGAATGAGGAGACACTTTTTCACAGAGAGGGTGTTAGCAAAATGGAACACCCTACCAGAATGGGTGGTATCATGTGAATCTGTAAACAGTTTAAAAAAGGCATGGGACAGGAAACAGGGGAGAGTGAGGGTGAGGGAAGTGGGGGGTGGACATGGGATGCAAATGGGAGGGGGATGGGGCAGTTGCAAACTAGTGGTGCTAGCTGCACACTCGAGCAGACTTAGATAGATCGAGTGGTCTGTTTCTGCTGGCACATTCGTATGTTCGTATGCCCCCTCCCCCACTGTGCTGGAAAGAGATTGGATTCCCATTGCTCATTCCTTCTTGGGCATTCTGTACAAGACTCCAACAATCTTTATAACCATAAGTCCCAGTGGGTTCGGTAGGCTGCCTACCACCATAATCCTATTCCAACTCATCTGACCCCACCCTAACCCAACCCCTTTCCTGGCTTAGATTTTTGTATGAGCAATCATGCTTTTATCCCCTTCCAATATATGCAGTTTTAGTCTGTTAGTCTGGTATGCTAAGTATCTAACAAGACTAATATGCCCATCTATTAATAACACCTTTTGAAGCCCTAGCCCATTGTGGTGACCAGCTTTACCACTTATTGCTTTTTATCAATATGTCCCAAATGTTCATCCACCAAGGGCATACTCCATACATAAGAAAATCGTTTGGCACATCATAAGCAAACAATAACACACGACGAGGTGTGGTTTATCGCCTGATAAGAGCATGCCCGGGGTGTACTAAGGCATGAGGCGCTTGCGCCAAATGCCTTATGCCGCTGGGCATGCTCTTATCAGGCGATAAACCACACCTCAGAGTGTGTTATTGTGCTTATAAAATAGGCCCTTGAAGTAAATTAAAAAAAAAAAAAGGAGGAAAGAATATGTTGAAGAATGTTTAAAAAACGATGTTTTTAATATTGCTGATAGGAAAAGTAGTTCCTGTAACACTGTACTGTGGTGTGTTTGAGGTTGGCTTGCTGGCCAGTAGAGGGCTCTCATCCCAAGAAAAGATAATGTAGAGGTAGGCCCCCCCCCACAAGTAAACAAGTCTCGAACCATGTCTCTTTTTGCCTGCCATAATTTGGATGTTTCTGTTTCCCGGCGACTGTGGGAGTGACTGTGGTCCGTATCTCGGGATGGCATCTTGTGAAAGCTGCTAGTGAGAAGAGCAGCAGGTCTTATACAGCATGGCAGAGAGAGAGAGAGAGGGGTTTTGTTGGCCAGTAGAGGGCTGTCGTCCCTAGAAAAGATAATGTAGAGGTAGGTCTCCCCCCCCCCAAGTAAACGTCTTTCGAAGCATGTCCCTTTTTTGCCTGCCATAGTTTGGATGTTTCTGTTTCCCGGTGTCTGTGGGAGCGACTGTGGTCCGTATCTCAGGATGGCATCTTTTGGAAAGTGAAAGCTGCTAGTGAGGAGAGCAGCAGGTCTTAAACAGCGTGGCAGAGAGAGGGAGAGGGGTTCGCTAATGGAGCTTGAACCAGACAGGACACTGAGGTAATGGCAGCACAGTAGTGTGGATTGGGAACCAGACGGAGGGTGCAGTTTTTGATGGACCATGTGTTTACAAAGTGAAAGGTGCAGCGTGGTTAATGAAGTGGGTTGTGAGGAGAGCAGTGGGTTTTCAGTTTACAGTACTCGGCGGGCGAGGGTTCAGAATGGAGCTTGAAATGGACAGGACACTGAGGTGAGGGCAGCACATGTTGATTTATGTTTGCTGACTTTTAAATAAATGTAGGAGTGGATTTGGGTGGTGTTTTGTTTGAAGTGTTCTGTTTTGGTAATGGATCCTGTGTAAGGCATGAGAAAGACATCGTGTTGTGAGCTGTGCCAGTCTGTGTTTCTGTTTTCGGCTGGCACAGCTCAGTGATTCTGTGGTGTTGTGGGGCTCGGGAGTGGAGGGTAGTGCTGGTTGGCTACTATATCATCTGATAAGGACACGGCTCAGATGATGTAGTAGCCAATCAGGATGCTTGATTTGTTTAGCCCATTTTATAAGTCTCATTATAAAAAGGCAAACTCTATGTTCATGACCCATTAGAAAAAAATGTAAAATCGATGCAAAGTAGGGCATGTTGAGTCATAGTCCTGAGAGGCCTCTTTTGCAGGACATTAAAAAAGTGTTCCACAAACTTTTATGAGAAGACCTGTTTGCAAGCAGAGGGTAGAACCCTTCTTCCTTTAAGATGCTGAGTAGTCTAAATGTCTGATCGTTTCTTCCTCACCAGACATCCACAGTCCTCTTTATCTCCTTAAAAAGTCTCTCCTTGCCCCCCTACATCGGCCATAGTGAGAGTAGTATGTAGAAAATGGGGAAAACGTAGATTAAAGTCACCTGGTTAATTTTAGGACCATCAAAGAAAGGGTGTCACATAAGAGATTTTAACCTTCTCCTAGGCCGTGTGCTTACATGCAGCTCCACCTGCAGGACCACCAGAGGAGTGGAAGCAGTCCCGGACTCGCCATGATAGGCTGGGATAAGGCCATTACAATCTGGTAAACCAAAAGTGCCCCCCCTCCACAGCCATGCTCCCGGTGGGTCCCAGAAGAAAAGTAGGTGTCGCAGTACCTCAATGCATGACCTGGTTTCAGATAGCCGAATGCTTTGGGAAAGATCCAGCACATTGCCCCTCATTCTCCAGCTCAGAGTGCACATAAGAAAGGGTGGCCGCAGGATCCATGAAAGAGGCTACACTCTTGTCAGGCTGTCTGATAATCAGCCTGGCCAGGTAAACCAGAGAGAAGGGGTATTTCAACATATAGAGCATCTTCTTTACTTCTCCAAATGCCTGTCTCACAAGCTGGCATCTCCAGGAGAAACCTGGGAAGATGCTGACCCTTCTACTAGTCTCCATTACCAGATCTACCCTCTATGCCACCTCCAAGACCAACTGCCTGTCCTGATATCTTAAGAATGTAATTAACAGGTGTCTCAGTTGTTTGCTTGGTCCCGGTTGTCTGCCAGGGGATATGTGTGCACGTTGAATCTCAAGGATTGTATTATCTGGTAGCTGCAAAGTTTTTATTAGCCACTGGCCCATGAACTTGTCACAATCTTTCCTATGAACCTGCTATAGTCTTTCCCTTCTGTGCCTTCAGAAAGGCCGACCAATCTTACATTGAACCGGCATTCCCTGTTCTCATGGTCATCAAGGATGTTCTTAAATTGTTCAGTCTTCCTAAGGGCTTGTTTTAGCAAGGGATCCATTTGGTGCTGAGTGTCCTCCTATGAGCTTACTCTGGATTCCAGTCCGGTGCGTCAGCCTTCATGTTCATGTATTTATGTATTTACATGTTCATGTATTTAAAATGGGGATTACAAGAGCAACAGAATTATGTATTAAGCAGGTTAGCAAGAGGAAAAGGAAGAGGAGACCATTATGGTTTTCCAAAGAGGTAGCAAAGAAAGTGAAAGCCAAAAAGATTGCATTCAGGCAATACAAAAAGACACAGGCAGAAGGGGATAGGGAGAAGTACCAGGAGAAGCAAAGGGAGGCAGGAGGTCAGTAAGGAAGCCAAAGCTCAGACAGAAGAACAGATTGCAAAATCAGTCGGTAGAGGGACAAACCTTTACAGGTACATAAGTGAAAAAGAAAGGCAAAGGGAGGATAGTGAGACTGAAGGGGAGGATGGGGCTGTGTGAGGATGACAACAGTAAAGCTGACATATTGAACAGGTATTTCTGCTCAGTCTTTACTAAGGAAGAGAAGGGTAATGGGTCTGAATGGAGTACAAGGGTGAGAATGGTGCAGAAATGGACACAAGTCCCTTTACACGAGAAAGGGTCCTGAAGGAACTGGAAGTAATAAGAGTTGATAAAGCAATGGGGCCAGATGGGGTGCACCCTAGGGTCCTTAAAGAACTAAGAGAGGTGGTGGCTGAACCTCTTGCTATCCTGTTTAGCCGATCACTAGAAACAGAGGAGGTACCCAAAGACTGGAGGATAGCAGATGTAGTCCCTTATACAAAAGTGGGAACAAAGAGGAAGGGGAACTACAGACCAGTCAGCCTCACCTCGGTAGTGGGGAAGATCATGGAAGCACTACTGAAGGAGAGATTGGTGGAACATCTGGTTGTCAATGGACTACAAGACGCAAGGCAGCATGGTTTCACCAGGGAAGGTCATGTCAGACCAACCTCATTGAATTTTGACTGGGTGACTAGGGAGGTGGATCAGGGAGGGCAGTGGACATGGCCTATCTGGACTTCAGCAAGGCCTTTGACACTGTGCCACATAGAAGACTATTGCACAAACTGGGGAATATGGGTGTGGGCAGGACAGTAGTGCAGTGGGTAGGTAACTGGCTGGGCAGCAGGACACAGAGGTGGTGGTAAATGGCTGTCACTCCACAGAGGGAAGAGTGACCAGTGGGGTACCACAGGGATCAGTGCTGGGACCGGTACTATTCAATATCTTCATCAGTGACATTGCACAATACCTAGAAGGCAGAATTTCACTGTTAGCTGATGACACAAAGCTCTGTAACAGAGTAGACACACCAGAGGGTGTAGACAGAATGAGAAGGGACCTGCAGAAACTTGAAGAATGGTCAGGGTTTGGCAGTTGAAATTCAATGCAAGGAAGTGCAAGATAATGCATATGGGGCACAAAACCCTGGCACAATATATCAGTTGGGGGGTGAGGATATAGCATGCACCAAGCAGGAAAGTGATCTTGGAGTTATCATCTCTGATGACCTCAAGGCAGGGAAACAGTGTGACAAGGCAGCAGGTAAAGCAAATAGGATGCTGGGATGCATAGGCAGGGCATCACCAGCAGGAAAAGGGAGGTCATAATTCCACTATACAAGACACTAGTGAGGCCACACCTGGAGAACACTGTGCAGTTCTGGAGACCTTACCTACGTAAGGACATAGACAGGGTAGAGAAGGTTCAGAGGAGGGCAACAAAGATGGTGCATGGATTGCATCACAAGTCCTATGAGAACAGGTTGAAGGCACTGAACATGTACTCCCTGGAGGAGAGGAGGGAGAGAGGGGATATGATAGAGACATACAAGTATCTTACAGGGAGGAACAGGGTGCAGGAACGCACTATTTTTAAGCGAAAAAGATGTTCCAGGACTAGAGGGCATGGGATGAAGTTGGAGGGAAGACGATTCAGAGGAAACGTGAGGAAGAATTTCTTCACAGAACGGGTGGTGGACAAGTGGAACACCCTGCCAGAGGAAGTGGTGGGGGCTGAAACAATCACGGGATTTAAGAATGCATGGGATAGACATAAAGGAATTCTGGAGGTCAGGGGTAAGGGGCAACAGACTTCCTGGAAAACATAAACTGAACTTACAAACTTAAATGGGCAGACTGGGTGGGCCATAGGCCCTTATCTGCTGACACTGTCTATGTATCTATGTATCTATGTATGTTTGTCTAGTCTGTCCCCCATTGAGTTTATTGTCTGCTGTAGGTGATTCATCTGTGCGTTTAGATTTTTGAATCCTACTTGCATCTGAATTTTTAAATCATATTCAAGGTTTTTCAGCAGGGTTTCTATGGAAGAAGGAGCAGAAGCTGGCAACAAGGCTATGGTATTATTGTAAGTTGTTGCGGCATCTGCGTTTACTCTGGAGGCCACGCAGTTTACCAGGTGGTCCTGACCTGATTGTTTGGGAGTGTTTCCCGCTGTCTTGAAGCTCAGCTGCATCTGTTTTTTTTTGTAGATTTCAATACTATAGCCATTAAAATGGATATTTTTGTCTTTTAAACACTCAAGTAGCGTAATAGGGCTGAAGATGGATAAGATATTTGTTGGATGGATACAGAGCTCACCATTCAGGCGTCCATCTTGCTCCCTAGCTTGGCTACACCTCCCCGTGAACTGCAAATTAAAACAGTAGAGCTATAGCAAATGCATGCTTGCAATAGTGAATCAAGTCAGAATCACTATGATCACCATTAGGTCTTCTTTTGAATAATATAAAGGAAATAAAACAACTATAGTAAGTATCTCTGCTTACTTTTTGTCATCTTTACAGGTAATTCCTGGAAGATATTGTGATCAAAATGCTGGTTCTAACTGTATTTTTTTATTTTTAGCATGCACTTCATATAACTTTCTGTCATAGTTTATTCTGCTATAATGTGCTGGAGTACTAAATGGCAGGTGGGTTTTTCACTCAGTCTCTCTGAGGTGGCCATTTTGTATGAAGGTTACACAGTTGAAGGTTTACACTTTCTAAAATGTTTATTAACAAGGGACATCCCATAGGGATCAATAGTAGGTCCCCTATTATTTTTAATCTACATGTTAGAAAGTAATTTTTCACAGAGAGGGTCGTGGATACATGGAACAGCCTTCCTGAGGAGGTTGTAGAGTCAGAAACAGTGGGAGAATTCAAGAATGCATGGGACAGGCATAAGGCAATTCTAGTGGTGGGGGGGGAGGAGGAAGTAAGCTGTTGATTAAGTAAAATCTGCAGCTTATCCATCAGGTAGGGAAATGGGCAGACTAGGTGGGCCAAGCGGTCCTTATCAGCCGTCAAATTCTATGTTTCTATGTTTCTAAGTCAATTGCCAGTAAGTCCACCTTGTAAATGAGCTTGCTCAATGGTGCCCGCCTGGATAAAAAAAGGTATTGATTAATTGATTGAAGTCTAAAAAGCTCAGAAAAGTATGCACTGACAATGCTGTTGAGTTCCAGAAATTCAAGTTTAGAAGTAAAAAAAAAATTATGAGGACTTTCAAACCATGCAAATCTGATAATGAAAAGTCTAAACATAGAAACATAAAAGTTGTTAGCAGGTAAATACCTCTTGACCAACTTAGTCTGTCCTAAATACCCTACCTACCTACTATGCTACCGCAGACCCTACTTGATCTCTGGCTTTACCCCCCACCCAGCCCTATTACTATGGTCCCCTTGTGTCTATCCCACGCATGCTTGAATTCTGCTACAGTTTTAGTACCCACCATCTCCACTGGGAGGCCATTCCAGGTGTCCAGCACCCTTTTCATGAAGAAGTATTTCCTCACATCCCCTCTGAGTTTCTCCCTCTCCAGCTTCATGTCATGAATGTCAAGCATCTCTTTCCATGTAAAATGCTACCTAAACTAGTATAGAATTGTAAAAAGCACACATAATTGCCTTTCATCACCCCTCATTAAAAGACAAAAATCTGGAATGAATGAGCAAACCAGAAAATGACAGCAAATAACAAACCCTAATGAATACAATTATTTAGGGGGAATTACACACAAACATTAAGTTTTGCTGAATATATAATGAATTTCAAGTAAATTTAATTAAACATAGGATAACAGGTAGCATTACAGGAACCTTAGCAATGTGATGTCAATTTCATTCAAGGAAGTGCTGCAAATGAAATGCTGTGATTCCACTTTTTTTTTGTATAATACTTTACTAATTTTCAAACAAAAGGATATATAACTAACATTCCAGGAGAGCATATATAGTTACCAATCACATCACATATATCACAGTTCAGTCTTTAGAACTAAAAAAGAAAAAAAAAGACAAGAACAGTGAAAACAGTAACAACACTACTACCAAAAGATCAGAATACCCTTCTATCATTCCCAGATTCAACAAGGTCAGAGAGTAGGTCATGGAACAGACCTCCCTAGGCCCCACCCATGGAATCCACACTGATCTAGCTCCACATCTACAAACATACCTGAGTCTCAAGGAAGCTCACAATGAAGTGTAGCCACTTCCCCTGGTGACAGAAAATCATTATATCTACCCCAACTCACCAGGAACTGCTCTTCTTTCTCTCTCAAGGAATAAATTTGTTTTTTCTAAGGACAGTGCCTGAAGGCAAACAGCCCTCCACTGAGACATTGTCAGTGCTGTGCAGGATACCCAGGTATTTTCTGAGGCACTTGCAAGCCAAAACCAACATCACCCGGATCCACCTAGGGTAGGGCTCCCAACCTTCTTTATCCATATCCTCCGTATCCAACAGTAGTGAAAGGGCTGTACATGGTACTGTGGCATCACATAATGCAGTCAGTTCCTTAGCCACCTCCCTACAGAATGGCTGCAGAGTTAGGCACCCCCAAAAGTAATGCCAATAAGTTCCTTGGGTGACCGCACACCTTCCACAAGTCGATGGTATAGCTGCATTAAAGAAATGTACCACCACAGGGAGGCAGTACAATGTATGCAAAAATTTGCACTGTGATTCTTTATATTTATTACAGACCAACAGGCCCATATGAGTTTTCATCAATGTTGCCCAACCTTCCTCCATAACAGGGACCCCCAAATCTTTCTTCCATTGTGTATGAACCTTTGGGATAGGTATGGTAAGTATGCTCTTTCATGTTGAATCACCCTGAAGATCCCCCTTTCACTGATTTTCTTGCCAAGTATGTTGCCTGTTACAAAGAAGCCAGTGGCTAGACCCCCAACCTATGTCTTGCTGCCTTCTCCCATATACCCTTACTTGTAAATAGTGAAAGAAGTGTGAAACAGGCAACCACAAGATCTCCTGTATCTCCTCAAAGGACCGCATACCATTCTTGGAGTACAGATCTCCCAAGTAAAGTATACCCTGCTCCTCCCATTCTGATAAGCAAATTATTGTCTTCTTTCACCCCTTGTCATCCCCCCATCTCCCATGTCAGTAGTGTACAGCTCACTAGAGCGTTGGGTTCTGCTAAGGTGCTATATCAGCTTTTACCCCAGGGGACAAAAAGACTAGTAACCTGCACAGGCTTTTCATCTCCTCCAAGTCGAACCAGCTGGCTGCTTCTCCCCTTTTGACCAAGTCTTGAACATACCAATATTGGGCCACTTGGTAGTAACTCTGGATATCCGGGAAAGTGAACCTGCCCTGCTCAATCATACTCGAGTCTATGAAGACTCATGTGGGGCCTTTTCCCTTGCCATATAAATTAAACAACCCTCCTTTCTAAATTGTTAATATAACCCTCAGTGAAGCTTATAGGGAGCATCTGTAACAAGTACAGCAAGCTGGGGAGTGTTCTCATCTTGACCGAATTTATACAGCCCAACCATGACATCGGGAGGGCTCACTACCTCTCTAGCTCAGCCTGTGGTGTATTAATCAAAGGTGTGCAATTAAGAGTAGAAAGGCTATGGTGATCACTACCCAGGTATACAATAGGCATCCCTGCTCTTACTCAGTCCCAGGTATCCCTCAGTCAGGCCTCCTGGGGTTTCCCAAGACACATAAGCTCTGACTTATGCAGGTTTATTTTGTACCCTAAAAAAATAAATTGGGAGATCACCTGCAGTAATACCGGCACTGTCCTCGTGACTCCATTACATACATGAGTACATCATCAGCATGTACTGTAGGGTGATCTTATGCTGCCTGACAGATTTCCCTGCCACTCCCTTTATGGTCACCATCTCCCCAGTCTTAATAGCCAGAGGCTTGCTGGCCAAGGCAAAAAGTAGGAGGGCAGAGGATGCCCCTGCCAGGTACCCCTTAAAAGCTGGAACTCCCCTATGAGGCCACCGTTTGCCGAGCACAGGGATGGCCATAAAGCAACCACACCAGGCCCACAAACTCATCCCTCAAACCAAATTTGCTGAGGGCTTCTAACAGGTACCCTCATTCAATTCTATCAAATGCCTTCTTGGTGTCTTTCAACAGCACAAGTGCTGTACCTGGACATCGAGAACTCCAGTTCACTACATTCGATAACCTGCACATGTCGTGATATGACAACTGTTCCTGCACAAAATCCATTTGATTTGGGTGCACTAACTGAAGAAGCACCTGACTGAGGTGCCATGCCAGCAGATTTTAAGATCGCAATTCAAAAGGGATATGGGCCTGTACACTGTGCATTCCAAGGGATCCTTCCCTGGCTTAGGCAAGACACAAACTGCGGTCTTGTTACATGTACTGGGCAGGAACCCCTCCATCCCGGACTCTTCATACACATCTGCCAGTGGCCCCACCCCATCTTCCCCAAGTTCTTTGCAATATTTGATGCCAAAGCCATCTGATCCACTAACTTTCACTTGTTTCAAGGATCCCACCATTCTAGTCAGCTCCTCCCATGCTATAGGAGCTCCCAAGGACTCTTTCTGCTCATCGTTAAGGGTTGGAATCGATACACCATTTAGGAAGGCATGGCCTCCTCCTTTGTGCCCCACACTCCGCCGTATACCATGATTCATAGTATACCTTAAAGGCTTCCCTAATTCCTGAGGACTCTTTCTCCATGTCCCCCTGCTGGTTTTAAATACTTGTTATCTGGATAGGAGCCTGTCTACCCCATACTAAATGAACTAACACTTGGGCTGGCTTATTATCCCACTTGAAAATCCTCTGGTGAGCAAAAAGCAGTGCTGTCTCAGCCTCACCTGTCAGTAACAAATTAAGGGCTTCTCATGTAACTGCAATCTTCCTCAGACAGTCCACCTCCCAATTCACTGCACAACTTTCTAACTCCTTCAATTTGTTCTCCAACTCCTGCTTCTTCTCCCTACATTTCTTCTTGAGGGCAGAAACATATCCAGTTATCATCCATTTCATATATGCTTTCCCTGCCTCCCATAATATCACCTTTGAAGTGGCAGCCACTGCACTGGTAGTTAGATATTGGTCCCACTACCGGCACGGGGTCATAATGTTGCAAGACATTATGACACAGCAATATACTGCTCTGCCAATACAGCGCAATATATTGCCAGCAGCATAAGTCTTGTTTTGTGGGAGTTTCACCCCCCAACCCCCAACTAAAACAACTAACTCTGGGGGTGGGAGGTTAACACTTAAATTCACACAAAGTGTGAAAAATTAAAAATTTCCATGCAACTGGGACCAGGAATTGAAATTCGGTCCACAGACACACTGCCTCCCTTGCTGCCTGTGGCTCATCTCATCAAGCTATGGCAGCTGCTCGCCGGTCCCTCGTCCCAGTAGGATTCTTATCCTATACCTGGGAAGAGTGAGAGGGTGCACTACCATGCATACATCCTTCTGCAGTTTTGCACCCTCTCGCTCTTCCCTACCGTGCTGTTCCTGTTACGCGGTTATGTCGTGTGCTATAAAGCGTACAACATATTAACCTGATAGGCCCATGGCACACAAAAAAATCTCCAAAACTCCTCCCTGGCCATCAAATACATGTGGAACCACCAAACCGAGGGCCCTGACTCAGGGTCCCCGCTCTTCATACTGACAATTACCATTGTATGGTCAGAAACTTAAATAGGGCTATGCTCAACCACCTCCATATTGATGCCCAGGAACATACACATAATCCAGTCTGGACCATATCCTATGGGGATGCAAATAAAAGGTATATTCCTTAACTCCAGGATTTGCCTTATGTCACACATCAGGCAAATTTAAAGAGGACTGTTTTACAGGCAATCAAGGTGGTCACATGTCTATACACCCCATCTCAATGGTCCAAACTGTGGTCAATCACACAATTAAAATCCTCCCATAAACAGGTCTGGGAATTGCTCCCTGTATAATACATCCATAATGTGCTAATAGAAGGTTGAGGTAAAAAAAAAGCTAGAGCATAAAAACTCCCACAGGTTACTTCGGTACCATTCAGTTCCCCAGTTACAAAGATGTACCACCCTTCCCGGCGATCAGCCACTCCCTTATTTACCTTAAAAGCTAAGTGTTTACTAATTAACACAGCAAGCCATCTCTTGCATGAGTTGTATGAGGCTGAGAAGCAGGCCCACCCAATTCCCCAATAGCTTTGCATGCTCGACTTTACTAAGGTACATTTCCTGTCATAAGGTGACATGTGCCAACCTCCTCCTCAAGGTGGTCAACTCTTTTTTCTATTTGAATGGAGAGATGAACCCCCTAATGTTCCAAGAAATGTCTTTGACTTGAGACTTGATAAAGATGTAAGTTGTCCCCCTCTTGGAGGTACTCCACTATGTAAGGAACCCCCTTTCTGAAGCTTCAAAGTCCCCGGGGCAACCCACACCCCCTCTCCTCCTGGACCTTGTAAACAATATATTTCCTGTAGCATTTACTATATAATAGTGAATAACAAGAGAGCAATAGCTATTAATAATAATAATGCTTTATTTATTATGCGCCTTTCATGTATCAAAGCGCAGTACAATAAAATAATAAAACACAATAAAAACAAAAACATCATCATAAAATATACAACACAAATCAGCAATCATCGCTACCATATGCTTTAACCCCAGAGATAAGATTTTAGGGTCTGTTTAAAGCTCCCCACAGTCGTGCACTCCCTAATCCAATGGGGTAGAGAATTCCAGAGGGACGGGGCCGCGAACATAAAAGCACGGGCCCCAGCAGATTTTAAAGTCACCCTCGGAATCTCTAGCAACCCCTCGTAGGCCAAGCGGAGCGGTCTCACAGGGTGGTAAGGAATCAGGAGCTCTTTCAGGTAGTCAGGGCCCAGTTCATGTAGGGCTTTATAAATCAGTAATCCGACTTTGAAGGTGATCCGCCACTGTGCTGGCAGCCAGTGCAGTTCCCACAGCAGCGGTGTGATATGGGAAGATCTAGGAATCCCCATCAACAACCGGGCTGCAGAATTCTGCACCAGCTGCAAGCGGCGGATATCAACCCCTGAAGCCCAAAGTAAAGCGAGTTGCAGTAATCTAAACGCGAGGTCACAAAGGCATGGATTAGTGTAGGCAGATCACCAGACAGAACAAGATGCTTGATCCTAGCGATGTTTCTCAGGTGGTAAAAGGATGACTTAACAACAGCTGATACCTGGGTCCGAAGTGTCAACCATGCATCCAACATCACCCCTAGGTCTCGCACCTGTTCGGAGACCTGGAGCTCAGCGCCCCCAAGAAACAATCCTAAAGGGGAGCCTGCCACAAGTCCCCCTATCCGGTGATCAGAATCCAAAACCATCACCTCAGTCTTCCCAGAATTCAACTTCAACCAACTGGCCCTCATCCAATCCTGGATTTCCTTGAGGCAGTTATTAAATACTGAGACTGCTCCTTCCTGGTCGGGGGCAAAAGACAGGTATAGCTGGGTATCATTGGCATAGCAATAAAACCTCAGCCCATACCGTCTCATAATGTCTCCGAGGGGAGGCATGTACACCGCAAACAACATGGGGGACAATACTGACCCTGAGGAACCCCACAAGACAGAGAGATAGGATCAGAGGAAAAAAAACCTGAAACTACCCTCTGAGTTCTTCCGGTGAGGTAAGAGGTAAACCATCTGAGGACTAAACCGGAAAGACCACAGATACATCTCAGGTGCTCAAGCAGGACCCCATAGTCAATGGTGTCAAAAGCTGATGACAGATCTAAAAGTACCAAATGGACTGTTTTCTCTGGTCTCTCGCCATCAGAAGATCACTGAGCACCCGAACCAGCGCAGTCTCGGTACTATGCCTCTTTCGAAAACCTGATTGGAGAGGTTTGTAGATGCTATGGATGGTCAAATGGTTCTCCAGTTGGGCTGCCACTACTTTCTTGATCAGCTTCCTTACAAAGGGGAGATTCGAGATAGGCCTGTAGTTTGCAAGAAAGTCTGGGTCCAGAGAAGCTTTCTTCAACAAGGGTGTCACCACAGCCTCTTTCAAGCAACAGGGATATTCACTCGAGTTGAGGGAACACCAGACTATCTGTGCCAGAACCGGGCCAATAGAATCACCACAACCCATAATCAGGGATGTAGGGCCTGGATCTAAACTACAGTATGTAGGCCACATCCCCTAGACAAACCGCATGACATCCACAATTTCTGGGCAGTCGAAGGTACTCCAGGAAAATGGAGGGATAGTGACCAAGCCCTGATCTCTAGCAACTCGCATAGAATGTGTCAAGTGGATCTCCGACCTAATGTCAGCCACCTTGTCAGCAAAGAACCGAGCAAGCTCAGCTCTTCGGAACTGTAGGCAGGCTGGGTTGCACAACCTGTCCACAGTTCTGAAAAGCTGAGCTGGTTGATTCTGAGCAGCAGAAATTTCCCCGGAGAGGAACTCTGCCTTCTTATGAGAGATTTCTGACTGATAGAACCGATAATGTTCTAACAGTCTAAGATGGTTGGCATATAAGCCGGATTTCCACCAACAACGTTCTAACCTGCATCCTAGTCGCTGCAACTCCCTCAAAACTCCATCAAACCAAGGAGTCCAAGGTCGAAGGGAGAGAGGACGCACACATACTGGAGCAATAGAATCTAGGTCAGAGGTAATGGCATTATTATAGGCCAAAACCAAAGCTTCTGGATCCCTGCAATGCACAGGAAATTGTGATAGGTCAAGCCCCGCACCAAGGCCATCGGAAGTTAAATTCCAAAAAGGTCGGTACTTGGCCATCTCCACAGGGGTCGGTCTACAAGGGGGGGGGCTGCCAAAATTGAATCTCACAGTATAGTGATCAGACCAACTGACTGGTTCCACCCCCACATCAGAGGCCTCGATCCATAGGAGGAAGAACAGATCAAGAGAATGGCCACGCTTATGAGTTGCAGTGGTAACCACCTGTGTCAGGCCCAGTGAATTCATCAACTGGAGGAAGTGTTGTCCAAATTGAGAGAGTTCATCATCAATCCAGGCATTAAAGTCACCCAGGGCCATCAGCCGAAGTCCGCCACTTCCTTAAGGAATTGCTTCCCATCTCTGGGTGGACGGTAGATGAGAGCAATCCGATAGCCCACACCTGCTACTACAGCACATTCAAATGAACTGGCCTCCTCAACTGGAACACTAATGAGTGCCAATTTGGTCTTGAAACAGACCGCAAACCCCCCCCTTCGGTCCAGCCTTGGGTGGTGTATCACCGTATACCTGGCTGGAATTGCGGCTTCAAGTATTGGGCCCGCATTATCATCCAGCCAGGTTTCAGTGACACAAGCCAGATCTGTTGACCCAACAAGATCGGAAATCACTGCGGTCTTGTTGCGGACAGATCTGACATTGCACAACAACACCCAGGTTGGACAAAACTCCTGGGCTGCCCCGACTACCTGCCCATCAACAATGATGGTGCCCTTGGGTATGGGGAACAAACAAGATGGCCCGCGCTTCAAGCTCCACTTTGTCCCAGGGCATCTTCTGAGCTTAACACCTTAATGAGAGCATCCCGCTCTTCCAGCCTCCACTGTTCATGGCCCCCACCCCCCTCCTACGGGCAATACCCAAGGCCCGACAACGTTGATAGGTGGAAAAAACCAAGGGGGGGGCCAAAAGGGTGGAGGGCATGGAGAACGGAGGCTGAATAATGCATGACCAAGGGATAACAAACTGGCACATATCCCAGGCCCACAACCTAACCCTAGATTTTAAGTCTAGCTAAACAATCTAAAAAACAGTAATAAAATACCCCTACACTTTCAGCCTATCTTAAATTTCACCTTCCTCCCCCCAACTAAATAATCTACACCTACTAGAAAAATAACAAATAACTGAATTAAATAATTTAAAATAAAAACCTAACCTAACCTCCTACCACAACCTATATTCAGCCCACAGGTCCTCTCACTACCTGGGGGACAAAATATATAGGAAACCAATTTTAAAGTACCCAGGCCTCTCACTTCCTGGTGTTAAAAATAATAAACCAAAGAAACCAAAAAAATAAAATTTAAAGCACCAGGCCTCTCATTTCTTGGTGCTAAAAATAATAAACCAAGAAACCAAAAAATAAATATAAGGAAATAAATAATTCAGTAAACCACCCTCCAGATAAATCTCTCACAGTTATCTACTGTATATGAGGGAGGAATTACAGATTTTTACTGAGCACTCTCACTGCTAGCTAATTTCCATAAATATAAAATAATGAGACTTAACAACTGGAGAAATTCAGGCTGATAATGCACAAGAGTTTAAAAAGAACTTGCTATCCGGAAGAATTCAGGTAGTGATAGAGATCCAAACACAACTTGCAGTAAGTTAATCCCAAAGTTCATAACACAGCTCAAGTATCCAACAAGGTCGGGGACTGAGCAAACCCAATCTTCAGTTTCAAATTTCTGAACCAGAAGATCCTCCAGCAGCCATCAGTTTCTTTCAGCTACATACAGGAAAAATATCTCAACGGGTCGATGGCACATCACTACAACTATGGGCCACACCAGCCCTCTGGCTGACCACCCCACAAATCTAGGAAAGGGAAACAAAGAACCGATCTTCTGACTGGCCCCACTCCCTAACCCTGTGAGTGCCAACAACCCCCGAGATCCCTAAAGGAGCCCACAATTCCAATATGGAACAGATCAAAGTCAATTCAGATACAGGTAAAAGGGCCACCACAAGCAAAGTACAAAAATCTGCGAAGAAATATGAAAATCATTCTGTTCAGATATATCCTCATAGACGACAAATCCCAATTAATCCTTGTAGTAGTAGGCACAAAACACTTCAAGGGATATCCAAGATCCAAAGACCTCCACAAATGATTGGACACAATGTGATGGACAGCAGAGTTAGGCCAGGTGCTGAGGATCTCAACAGCCGTCCCCCAATCAAAAACTTCAATGCCCCACAAAATATGGGGTTACTGACAAGAGCAGAACTGACCAGGAGAGACTACAGAATAATCCAAGCCCAATAGGCATCTTAGCTCACCCACAGTACACCCAGTACCCCTAAAACAGGGTCCGAGAGTGTCCACTGCTGCTTCTCTGAACTAGGTTCAAATCTAAAAGGCCCACAGAATGCTCCAAAAATTCAAAACAAAACACTGGAGCTATGTCATAGTTCATGGGTCACCAGGCATTAAAACCACAGAAATAAAAACATTAAAATGCGTAAACACAGGTAGCAAGCAAAACAGCAGACAATGCTACCAAAAAATGAATACGACTGACAGCAGACGTCTAACCCAGCCTGGCTGCCGCCAGAACAACCAGGTGTTTGTACTATAACCTTTCATCCCACACCAGTCTGTCACTCTGGCCAAGGCCAGAATGGTTCTCCTTCCCCCCAAATAGTCCTGATATCTTAAACACAACAGCCAGCATAAAAGAGAAAAAAGAGCAGCTCTACACCCATTGAGCCTGTAGGTCCCCTCACCATCCCCCACCTTTATATTTTACAACAAAGATATAGTAGTCATCCTATCCTGCAGAGCGGAGAGTGGCATCTACCCCAAAAGGCAATGCCACTCATCTGCCACATGACCAGTGGCCCTGCACCATCAGTAGCAGCGTCCCCCCTCCTCAAGGAACACAAGGCCCAAGGTTCCCCATGCCCTCTAAAATCTAGAATCACCTAGGAGTCAAACAACTCCTCTTCCCATGCCCTGCTCCACCCCACTTCAACCACCTGCACCCCTCTGCCAGGACTCCCAACCCTCCTGTCTCATTAATTACATGAATTTTTTCTTCCCTGTAGAGCAACAGTCTCACACATGCAAGCCACTCCCATATGTAAAGATGAGGTTCTAGATAGGTGGGCAACTCTTCCAGGGCCCAAGGTCAGATACCGGCCACTATAACTCCACAGAGGAGTCCCCCACTCACCCCCACATCACCCCTACCTGCCATCAACACCACATGGTTAGCGTCACAGCAGCCAATTCTAGGATGATCATCCATCTTCCTCCTGCTTAGACAGTCCAAAGCAGAGCTGCACAGACTCCATCCAAGTTCCACATATCTTCAGCCATTATGCATATCAGTTCTAAAGCATCACTGTTGCTTCCAGTGGTTTGCCATGCACCACATGGGAAAGGTCACAACAGTTTCTAACCACATGATTCCTCATAATAAATTAAAGTCCCAATGACCAATCCAGAACCCTGGTAGAGGTAAAAAAGATCCCGAGGAAAGACTCAGTACCCAGTTCTGGTTAGGAGGAGCACTGGACATAAGCCAGGTCCCCAGACGGGAAACATTCACCACTGACATTTCAGAAATTAGTTCATGTAAGAAGTCCAAACCTTGCAAGCATTCAGCTCTGGTTACAGTCCCATTCCTCGATAAATTTGTGAACTTTAGCCACCTCCCAAAATGAATATGTTGCACTTTCACTATGGATTCTCATCAGGGCTGGATATGCAAATTGATCTCAATCCTGCATTCACACAACTAATCCAGGACTATGGCAAATGCTTTCTTTTTCTTTTGAGGGTGGGTGGCAAAATCTTGATTTTTATACAGGTGGTGATCCTCAAAAGTAAGCTCCTTACAGTTATGATAGGCTGCCAGGATCACCTGGTGGTCCTGAAGTGATGCAGCTGAAAAATTATTTGATGTGGTGACTCTTCTTGCTGGGGTTTCAGCACCAATGCCCAGAGCACCCTCTCGATCTTGAGTCTATCACCTTTTATCTTCATTACCAGCAACTTAGGCAGGGTAGCCACACAAAACTGCAGCACACTTTCCCCTTCCTTACCCTTTGGAAGGTCTCGTAGCCAGAGACTGCCCTTCTGGTTATAATTCTCCTGATAACTGAGTTGCTCCTGGAGGTCCTCAATCTCTCACTCCAGCCATGCCATCTGCTGTGGGAGTGTGTTACAGCCATCTTCTAGGGTTGAGGATCCACTGCTCCACTTCTTCTATTCTTCGTGCTTGAGTGGCACACTGGGTCAGAATTTCAAGAAGTGCACTCTCTAATTTGCCCAGCTTAGGGCTCAGCACCTCTGAGACTTGTTCAGTCACTGTACGGCCCAGAGTACCCATCTCCACTGTCGACAAAGAGATAAGGCCTTTCACTATTGCTGAAACTGCACCTTAGTCAATTTAGTAACTCCTCATGGTGGCTTGGACTTGGGAGCCACCAGATAATCATCCATCATGATGCGAATGGTTGAATGCTGCAGT
The DNA here is from genome assembly GCA_016271365.2 of Neoceratodus forsteri. Classification (NCBI taxonomy): domain Eukaryota; kingdom Metazoa; phylum Chordata; order Ceratodontiformes; family Ceratodontidae; genus Neoceratodus; species Neoceratodus forsteri. The sequence goes on along the minus strand of CM057452.1, from coordinate 477,707,416 downwards.
AAAGCCTCACAAAAAAATCACTTTGGCTATTGAAAATATCACTTTTAACAGGATTGAGGGATGGAGCTCAGAAGGAACACATCTTGGCAGTTAGCTGCTCATTGGCAGCCCCCTGATTCTATTTTTTTTCTTAATGACTTAATCAGGACAGGTGTGGCAGTCTCCAATTTATCAACTTCTCTGTTGGACACCGGTGAACCTCTTATAGGCCAGCACTCAGTTTAAGGAAACAAAGCCTGAAAGTGGTTTCTACATAAAAAAAATATAGAAAGCAGTGGGACTATGGCTCACACTGGCATGTTAAAACTGAAAGAATAGGGATCTGACCTTTGAAAGGGGCACCTTGCCATAGGTAGACAGGCTAATCATGGTTTGGCCGAATGATGAGACCAAGAATTCCCTCTGAAAATGATGGAATTAAACCAGAAACTGAGTAAGAAAGGAATAACATTAAATGCTTTGCAATCTCTTTTGAGCAGCATACAGTATGTGGGATGGTGGTGCCGGTTCTGTTTGATTCTGATCTTGGCTACCCCCAAGCAGCACTCCCACAAAATTTAAGAAAAATGTGTGAGAGAAGTTTATTAAATCTCAGTGAATTAGCTAGGGTTGAGCTTGCTATGCACTGAATGATTCAATGATTAGGAAAGGTTTGGCCCTCTCCTATTTAGCAAGCCCCCCACTGGCCATCTGTGAGCCTGTAATGGGCTGGCACTCTGTTTAAAATATGAGAGTGATTTCCACATAAAAGAAACAGAGAAAGCAGTGGGACCTCAGTTCATATTAGCATATTAGCATATGAGCATATGAAAATTACCAGCAGATAAAGGCCCAATGTCCTATCAAGTCTGCTGATTGTGCAGCTAGCATCCCTTATTCTGCAGTTGCCCTTTCCTCCCTTCCCCTTCTTCTCGTGACCCTCCCTCTTGCCATGTCCCAGCCCCTTTTGAAGCAGCCCACTGTTCTGCTGGATACCACCTCCGCCAGTAACACATTCCGCCCAGCCACCACCCTCTCCATGAAAAAGTGTCTCCTCATCTTCCTCCTGAACCTTCTTGGCATGTTAAAACTGAAAGTGTAGGGACCTGACCTATGAGGAGGGTCACCTTACCTTTGGTGATCAGGCTAATCATGGTTTTGTCGAAAGATGTCATTAAGACTCCCCTTTTAAAATTATGGAATGAAGTCAGAAAGTGAGTAAGCTCATAGTAATTGCCCAACAGCCAGGGGCCAGCTGGGGTCTCTATTCTTGCCAATAGCCACCTGCTTCTCTTATTGGTTGCCATTACTCTGGTGGACCAGCACAAAGGTCTGAGTACTAGGATGGATACACCCTCTTCTTGACACTGAACAATCTGTGTACAAGTCACATTCAGTCTCCTTTTAATTTGATAGTTTTTTGTGGCAGTAATTTAGTTTCCTGCAAGGAGGAAATGTGGGGCAGGCGTTTAAAGTGAACCATAACTTTCTTGCATTTGATGGGTAAGTTGAGCCCCCTCACATTCCAACAATATCAAGTGATGAATGCCATCATGGGGGGGGGGGAGTCATATGGAGTCAGAGTGCATGTAAGCCACATTTCACATGGGGGACTAGGTGAAAAGAGGAATATGTGGGGAAAAGCACCAGCAGTCTTTCAGGAAGAAAGTGAGATCCAAGTCTAGTGTAACAGGCTGCTTCCTGCGTGTGTGCCCCCCCTGAGTACAGCAATATCTTGTTATCATACATCAAGGAACAGGTGAAACCGAACATGAAGAGTCACCATAAGTAGAAAGAAAGAAAACAGACTCCTGCAATAAGAAACATTCAGGACCCCTATACATATTTCCCTCTGTTGCTGCATCTGGCAAGATTCTTTCATGCCTAACATGCTGGATATCTGGGCATTATGCAGCCAGTTGGGGGCCTTTGGACAATCTGAGATTGAAACTGCAAAGGGACTGTGGGGTGAGTGTGCATATCTGTGCAAGGAATAGACAGAGTATTGAAGAGCTTAGAACTGCTAAACACATGTACACACAAATAATTTAAATAGAGGCGCTGGAATTGGGGGGGATCATTAGCAATTTTGCTTTATGCACCCCCATCATGTGAGGTTTGATTACATCCCATGATTCTGAACTCTTTCAAATCATGGGGAAGACTTGGGAAATGGATTCACATGGACGTGTGCCCTCTGGAGCATGCCCTTTGTTTCGAATGGGAGACCAGATGCTTTCCTGTGAAAAGTGGGACTGTGAGGAGATTCAGATGGGCAAAGATATCCTAAGATTTTTGAAGATACTGTATCTACAGCTCAGAAGTATATTAACCCCCTTCTCAAGAAAAGGTGTCCATATTTATTTATTTATTTATTTATTTATTTATTTATTTAAGAGATTTACCAGGAAAGGCATACTGAGCTGGGTACTGCTCGATTCCAGATGCGCCCTTGGGGTAGGGGGTTACAAGGATGTGGTACATAATTACATAAAGCACAATAGAATATACATAAATTGTAGGTATCCAGCTAAGGCCCAATGGGATGGGTGAGGTAGCTGAGGTGCATGTGGAGTTGTACACAGAGTACAGTAGTACAGGCAGTGAGTACAGTAGCAGTATTTACAGGCAGTGATGCAGTAGCAAAATAACAGCAATTACATAGTGAGATTAGATTTACCTACTAGATGGATTTAGGTGAGAATATCAGACAGTAACAGAGGAGGGTCAAATACCAGATGACGTATGGTACTAATTTAGAAAAGAATGGAGCCCAGGATAGCTGATAGGAATTGAGCAGTGAGTTCAGCGATGGGGAAGACATAAGCAGTTGGTGTTGAAATGCATTTTGAAGAGGGCATTTCGATGTGGGGTACTGTTGGTATGTCTGATGTCGGCTGCTAGGGAGTTCCATAATTTGGGGACTCTGAAACTGAAAGCAACCTGACCTGATCGGGTGGATCTGTGGGGGATGTGGAGAAGTCTGGAGTCAGAGTTCCTGAGATCGTAGGTAGGTGGGGTGGCGGCGGTTAGGGATGTAGATAGGTAGGAGGGCAGCGTATGTGACCAGAATTTAGCAGTGATTCTGGTGCAGTGCAGCAATCGCCCGATTTTGGAGATGGGAGGTCAAGGGATTTGCAGAGGTCGAGTGGTGGGTGTTCAGCCAACAATCCAAGCTTAACAGGCAGAAGGAGTTATAACAGGCCTGAGCCTGGCTAAGGGATGTTTGGGGTGGCCCTGCAATGACATCACCGTAGTCAAAAATTGGAAGGATCATTTTTTGTATCATTTCTTGCCTGGTTTGTGTAGGGATGCAGAACTTGTTCCGATAGAGAGCTCCCAGCATGGGATGTCATTTTTTTTGCAGGGCCTCAACATGAGTAGAGAAATTGAGGTGCTGATCCAGCCAGACGCCAAGATAACGATATGAGGAGGTGACTTCAAGTGGGGTCCTATCCAAGGTAAAGAAGGTGGGCGCATCTTTTAGCCAGGTTAGCTTGGCACGGGAGCCGAAGGTGAGGGAGACAGTTTTTTTTGAGTTTAGGAATAGTTGGTTCTTAATGAACCAGTGTTGGATGGTGTCGAAGTCCTTCTGTAGGTGAGATGCTACAGTGGTTCCAGATGGGTCAGAGGTGAATATCACCGTATCGTCGGCATACATATGGATACCAGATTGTGTGCAGACAGTAGGCAGGTCATTAAGTAAAACTGAGAAGAGCAGCGGGCCAAGTACAGACCCTTGAGGTACACCACTGGTGACAGGGAAGGGGGAGGATCGAGCCATGCCGATGCGGACTGTTTGTGTTCTGCCAGACAGGTATGACTGGAACCAACTGAGTGCAGTCGTCATCAGACCAGTTTGGGCAAGTTTATCGATCAAGAGGGGGTGAGATACTGTGCCGAAGGCTTTTGCTAGGTCTATAAAAATAGCTGCGGTAATGTCCCCGTTGTAAATGCCTGTAAGGATGGAGTTGGTGAGGCGAAGGAGGGATGTGGTGGTGGAGTGTTTTTTTCTGAAGCCAGCTTGAAAGGGGGTGTAGAAGGAGATTGAACTGAGATAATTGTGTAGCTGGGATAGAACAAGGTGCTCTTGAATTTTGGCAAGGATAGGGAGCAGAGATATAGGCCGATAGTTTGAAGGGGAGGAGGGGTCCCCTCCCTTGGGGAGTGGAATGACCGTGGCCTGTTTCCATTGTGTAGGACAGCTCCAAGTTTAAATGACAGATTATAGAGCATGGTTAGGGGTAGGCTATGACTGGGGCAGAGAGCTGAAGCATTTTGAGTCTAATCCTGATGGGCATTTTCCTTTGGTTGTGTTTAGAGTGTAGGATTTTTAACACCTGGTCAGGGGTGACTGGGTGGAGCGAGAAGGAGGCCTGGGGAGGTGTGTTAGGGAGAGTGGGGGGTCATTTGGAGGTAGGTGAGGGGTGGGAGGGAGAAGCGAGCAGAGGGTGGAGAAATGGGCATTAAACTCTGATGCAACCTGGCGAGGGTCATTTACGATTCTGCCTGCTAGGTTGAGAGTGGGGTGGGGTTGGGTATTGAGTGAGGAGGATTTTATGGATTTCCAGAATTGAGATGGTTGGGTGTGGTTTTTGTTAAACGTCAATGTGAAGTAGTTTGATTTGGACTGCCGTATGAGACGTGTGCAGGCATTTTGAAGGGACCGGTATTGTTGTTGTGCCAAGTGGGAACCAGTGGTCTTGAAAAGTTTCCAGGCCCGGTCTCTGGCTTGGAGTTGTTCCATGAGTTTTGAGGTTACCCAGGGTAAGTGGGAGCCCCTGGCTCTGGATCTCTTTAGTGGGGCATATATGTCCCAGATAGCGAGAATTTTGTAGAGAAGTAGCCCAGGGCCTCGCCCATGGAGGTGGCTTAGGATAGGAGACCAGTCAATGGTGGAGAGAGTTTAGAAGTGCTGGCAGATCCAAAGATTTGTAGGTTCTGCAGCGCACAGACGGGTGGGGGCTGGGGTGAAAGATTTGACGCACTAAGTAAATCATGTGGTGGTCGCTAAGGGAGTCCGTAGGATGCCTGCTTTGAGTATCCTGTGTGGGTGGGTAGTGAGTTCCCAGTCCAGTAGTGTGTGTTTCTTAGATTTGTGGTTTAGGCGGGTGGGTTCCCCTATTTGCTGGTGTAAATTTAGTGCACTTATCTGGCAGCTTGCCTTGGATGCAGCACATCCCATCCAGTTAAGATTGAAATCCCCGAGGACGTGGAGTTCACCGCCTTCAGTGAGGGTCCTCAGGTTGCCTAGGTATTCAAGGATGGAGGTTAGCGGTGTGTCCGGTGGGCAGTATGACCCAGCTACGTATACTGGGATAGAATGGGGCAGGGGGATTTTGATCAGGAGGGACTCAATGTTTATTGAGGGCGTAGGTGAGGGGATTACTGAAAACTGGAGATTTGAGGCGACGTACATGGCAACGCCGCCCTTTTTTCTCCCCTGCCTGTCTTGGCGGATTAGTGAGAAACCGGGAATAGAGATTTCCTCGTCCCGGTGATGGGGCTTCAGCCATGACTCTGTGATGATTACGATGTCTGGGTGCAGGGTAAGAACAGTTGTTTGTAGGGCAGCAATTTTATTTAGGATGCTGCATATATTTAGGTGCACGATTTTGAGACCTTTTGGGAGGGGTGTGGGTTGAGCTGGTGGTGGGGGAGCCATAGGTGCCTGTGGCCCTGGGTTACGTTCGACGTCCCCTGCTATGAGTAGCAGGAATACCAGGGCGTTTCTTAACTGGCGCATGAGCTTTAATGGTGCGCCCCTCCGGGTATTTTGAGATGCGGGGGTTAAGTTTGTCTTTGGGGCTAGGAGGATTGAGGGATATAGGGCAGGTGCAGTACCGTGGAAAGAGGGGGGGAGGATAGAGGCCCAAAGTGTCCAGTTGTGCCCCAGGTGTAGGTAGTGTTTAGGTGGAGCAGAGGAGGAGTGGGCTGTAGGTTTGAGAGAGAGGGCAGGCAGTGGCACAGGGTCTGGTAGGGTAGGGTTGATTGAGGTAGGGAGGGAGGATTGGGCTATGCAGAGCAAGGTAATAGTAGCAGTGAGGAACTACATTTTTTTTTTTTTATTTGCTTTCAGTACCAAGTGGGATTTCTTGTGTGCAGGAGGGAAAACACAGACTGCTCAGCAGTGGCCACTAGTGGTGGAGCAGTATAAGGGACTAATGGTAAAGTGGGCTGATTGGTTCACGAGGTTCGGGCACCACTATATAAAGAGAAGCCGACCAAGGGTGGTGGTGGGGGGCGGTGGGGAGCCTGCGCGTAGCGCAGGCGGGGCTAGAGCTCCTCCAGGCACAGGAGCAGCTGCAGAAGAAGAGAACTTGGGCTACCTGTTGCAGCGTGGGTCCGGGGTCGAAAATCGCCATCCAGCGGCTGTAGGGAGGGCTGGGGACTCCTTCCTCATGACTCCACGCCTGCAGAAAGGAAAGAGAAGGACAGAAATAAATAGAGGTGGGAGCAAATGGAGGAGGAGCGTGTTAATTCAGATGCTAATTTTGTTTTTGGGCAATTTGGAGGAGAAGGAATTTCACTGCAGCTACCCCTGTGCTCCAAAACTTGCTAGTGCTTTTTAAATACAGACAGATATGCAGGTCTAATGTTCCACCATACAGAATTAGCATAAGAAATTCAGCAGTCCTATTTTTTTTTGTTTGTTTGTTTTTCCCGTCTAACACTATGCAGTAACTACAAAAGTTCTGTAGATTGGAGGCAGAGAGCTGTGGTACGCTCGGTGTACGCCAGCCACTTCAATGAACATTGAGTCAGGAATTCAAACAAAAAAAGGTGCCAAAGGCAAGATGAGCGGCGTGGCAGAAGCTACTCCAGGCACAGGGAGCAGCTGCAAGAAGAAGAGAACTCGGGCTACCTGTTGCAGCGTGGTCCGGGGGGGGGTTCCGGAAAATTTGGCTATCCAGCGGCTGTGGGGAGAGCTGTGGGGACTCCTGCCCTTGCGACCTCCACATCTGTTGCAGCGTGGTCCAGGGGGGTTCTGAAAAATTCGGTTATCCAGCTGCTGTGGGAGGGCTGGGACTCCTGCCTCGCCACCTCCACGTCCTGTTGCAGCGTGGTCCGGGGGATTCCAAAAATTCGGTTATCCAGCAGCTGTGGGGAGGGCTGTGGGGACTCCTGCCCTCGCGACCTCCATATACCTGGAGGTTGCAGGGTCACCATTAAACTCTTGGCTTTTTCTCAAGAGAGTGGGCCAGGAGACTTTACTAGGCCATTTGGGATTCCTTTTCAGCCCAAACTAAATCAGTGAAAGACAAGTGTTTCTTTTCATTTCATTTATTTGAAATTGCAAGTAGGTACACTGGAATAAAAACATTCCATTTTCAGGTCTGACCTGAAGTCAGAGTAATAACATGACGGCAACAAGGCATTATAGCGCAGTGGGTTAAGGCTCTGAGCTGCAGATTTGGAGACATGGGTTTGAATCCCATAGCTGCTTAAGTGCATACTATGTGATTCTGAGCAAGTCACTTAACTTTCTTGTGCTCCCAGGTTGCATCTGGAAACAAGCTTCGGCTTAGTGTGCTACTCCTGGTTAAACAATGTTCCCTTACAAGCAACTTGTATAAAACACATTACAAAAACAGTGAAATATTCAATGAGTCAGAGAATGAAAACAAGTTAATACTACCTACATGAACATGCATTAATGTTTTTAAAATGCCGAGTAACCAATGAAACGAATGGCTTAACAGAAGGGAGGTGCTTAAAGTTTGTTGGTAAGGAATTTCATAATGAAGCAGAACGATATGCCAAAGTTCTTTTACATGCATTTGTGCGAACAAATGGAAAGACTAACTGTAGGTTTTCAGATGAACGTGAGTCACATACAGAGGTATCCATATTTAATAATCCACGCAAGGAGATAGGAATGCCAGAATTCCTTACATTATACATCAAACGTGTTAGAGATATTTTATAATTATTCAAAACTGAACGCCAGTCAAGTCTGTGACAATAGCCGTCTGCTTGTTAGTATTTGTATTACATTTCTGCTATAAAATATATGTTTTTGGGTCCTGCTTAAGACACAGGCCAAGCAGCAGAGCGTCATGGGACACTGGATTTTAAAAAGAAGAAAAAATGGTCTGCCTCTCACTGACCTAGAGGGTAAACTAGTTAGAACTTCCTTTTTTGACACCTGACTGTCAGAGCCTATGTAGATGCTATATAACCAGGTTGTAAAAAGGCAACTATTTTGAACTTAGGAAAACTGCCATAAAAGGTTACATTTTAAAACATATCAGGAGGGAAGCTAGTTCTGATAGATACCTATGAAAATTCACCCAGCTAAGAGAAGTGTTTTTAGGATGTTCTGCTGAGAGATCAAAGGGGAATGCTATCATAACATCTGCTTTGATGAAGAGAGACTGTCTGTTATAATTGGATATGGCTATCTTTGCAGATTTAAAAAAAAACAGTAAGATGAAACCATTTTGGTTATACATCACAAGGAGGGTGAGACTTTAACTGATATTGCCAAGCTGGCTGAAGGGACTGAGACATTTTTGTTCTGGACTTCTAAAGGACACTTCATAGAAACATAGAAATTGATGTCAGATAAGGACCTCAAGGCCCATCCATTCTGCCCATTTCTATTTCTACCTTATGAATGTGCCATCGGCCTTTGCTCTCTCAATGGCCTATCTATTCATTCTCATCTGTATTGCTCCCTTATGCCTCTCCCATGCCTGTTTGAAGCCCTGCACTGTATTCATATCCACCTCTTCCTGAAGTAGGCCGTTCCATGCATCCACCACCCTTTCTGTGAAAAAGAACTTCCTCACATTACCCCTTAATCAGCCTCCCTCTAATCACATACTGTGTCCTCTTTTTCTTTTATTGAAACATGTTAGACTCTTCCACCTTGTTAATGCCCTTAAGGTGTTTGAATGTTTCGATCATATCACCTCTCTCCCTCCTTTGCTCTAGGGTATACATATTGAGCTCCGTTAATCTGTCCTCATATGTTTTCTGGTGCAGTCCCTGCACCATTTTGGTTGCCCTTCTCTGGACTGCCTCAATTTGGTTGATGTCCTTGTGATGGTGTAGCTCCAATACTGCATGCAGTACTCCAGATGGGGACTAACCAGTGTCTTGTAAAGGGGGATTATTACCTCCCTCTTCTGACTTGTGATACCCCTACTAATACTCCCCAACATCCCCCTAGCCTTACCTACTGCATTAGTGGTCTGCTTGGATGATTTCAGGTCATCAGTGATGATGATGCCCAAGTCTCTTTCTTCCCTTGTGACTGCCAGCAACTCCCCTCCCAGCCTATAACTGGCTTGAGGGTTTCTCTTACCTATGTGCATGTTCCTGCAATTCTTTGCATTAAACCCCAGTTGTCACTCTTCCGACCATTTTGCTAGCTTATCCAGATCTGTTCTCATTCTGCCCACCCCATCTGGATAATCTAGTCTGTTGCAGATCTTGGTGTCATCTGCAAACAGACAAACCTTACCCTCCAGTCCATCTGCAATGACACTGATGAAAATATTGAAGAGGACTGGCCCAAGGACTGATACCTGAGGTACCCCCACTTGTGACTTGCATCTCTTCTGACTGTATACCATTTACCACCACTCTCTGTTTTCTGCCCATCAACCAGTTTGCCACCCAGTTGACCAACTTCTGACCCTCTCTGAGCCTACCCAGGTTATTAATCAATCTTCTGTGTGGAACAGTATTGAAAGCTTTGCTGAAGTCAAGGTAGGTGACATCAACTGTTCCCCCCTTGGTCCACCACTCTGGTTACCCAGTCACAGAAATCCATGAGATTAGTTTGACAGGACCTTCCTTTACTAAACCCGTGCTGTCTTGGATTCTGTCCTCCTACGGATTCCAGGTGTTGCACTATCCTTTCCTTAAGGAGAGCCTCCATAATCTTGCCCACTACTGAGGTAAGACTGACTGGTCTGTAGTTCCCTGCCTCCTCCCTGCTACCACTCTTGTGGAGCGGGAACACATGAGCCCTTCTCCAGTCTTCTGGGACCTCTCCTTGCTCAGAGACTCATTAAACAGTTCTGATAATGGTTCTGCTAGTTCCACCCTTAGCTCCTTTAGAAACATACAATCATAGAATTTGATGGCAGATAAGGACCGCTTGGCCCACCTAGTCTGCCCATTTCCTTACCTAGTGGATAAGCTGCAGATCCTAGTTAACCAACAGCCTACTTCCTCCTACCCCCCACTAGAATTGCCTTATGTCTGTCCCATGCATTCTTGAATTCCTCCACTGTTTTTGACTCTATGACCTCCTCAGGAAGGCTGTTCCATGTATCCACAACCCTCTCTGTGAAGAAATACTTCCTCACATTACCTCTGAACCATCCCCCCTATCTTAAAATTGTGCCCCTTTGTTTTTGCGCATTTCTTTTTCTGAAAGATGCTACCCTCTTGGACTTTGTTGATTCCCTTGAGGTATTTGAAAATTTCTATCATGTCCCCCCTCTCCTTACTTTCCTCGAGGCTATACATTTTTAGTTCCTTTAGTCTTTCTTCATATGTCTTCTGATGCAGACCCTGCATCATTTTGGTTGCCCTCCTCTGGACAGCCTCCACCCTGTCTATGTCTTTGTGGAGATGGGGTCTCCAGAACTGTACACAGTACTCCAGATGTGGTCTTACCAACTGTCTGTACAGAGGGCCAACAACTTCCTGTTTTCTGCTGGTGATGCCTCTCCCTATGCATCCCAGTATCCCCCCAGCCCTCCTTACTGCCATCTCACATTGCTAGGCCACCTTTAGATCATCTGGTATGACTACCCCAAGGTCCCTTTACATTTTTGTTGTTGTCAGTATCTCACCCCCCCCATTGTGTACTCTTCCTCAGGGTTTTTGTTTCCCAGGTGCATTACTTTAGTACCCTAGGATGTATGCCTTCAAGTCCCATTGCCTTGTCCACCCTGAGCTTATCGAGCTCTTGTAGGACCCTTTCTTTTGCGAAGGGACTAGTGCACACCTCCCTCCCCCCGTGTCCATGGTGCTGAGCTGTGGGCCCTGCCCTACCTTCTTTTCAGTAAATACTGAGCAGAAATATCTATTTAGGATAGATGCTTTTACATGGTCCTCCTCCTCACACACACCCTTATCCCATTTGATCTTAGCAAAACCTCCTCTGGACTTTCTCCTTTCACTAATGTATCTATAGAAAGTCTTGTCACCTTCTTTTACTGTTTGTGCTAGTGTTACCTCAGTTTGGGCCTTTGCCTGTCTTACTGCCTTCCCTGCTTCCCTTAGGGAAGTTTGGTATACCTCCCTATCTTCATCCTGCTGCGTTCCCCTTATATTTCCTGAAGGCCAGTCTTTTGGCTCTGACCTTTTCTGCTACTGTTTTTAAGAACCAAAGTGGTTTCCTTCTTCTTTTGCACTTCCTTTTCTCTCTAACACAATGGGATGTTGCTTCAAGTATTCCATCCTTAATGCTTGCCCACTTTGCCTGTACTCCCTCACCTATATTTCTTTTTGCCAGGGCAAGCGTAACTCTGTTGGCTATCTTATCAAAGTCAGCTTCTCTGAAGTCCCATATTTTTTGCCTTGGAATGGGATGATTTAGTTCTAGTGGCCAAACTGAACCATGCCATGTGATGGTCACTGGCCCCCAAGTGACCTTCTACTTGGAGATCTGAGATCCTTTCCCTGTTAGTCAGTACTAGATCTAGGATAGCCTGTCTCTTGTGGATTGTTGTACCAGTTGTTTGAGGCCCTCCCCCATGCAGGGAATCCACCATGTGTCTAGTTCTGGCAGATGATCCTGCTGGTATTGACCAATCTGAATCTGGCATGTTGAAGTCTCCCATTATCAGAACCTCCCCTTTGGCTGTCATGTTTTGTATATCTTCTAACAGTAATGTGTCTACGTCCTCCCCCTGGTCTGGAGGCCTGTACACAACCCCAGTTTGTTTGGCTGTCCCATTTCCTGTTTCCAGGGTAACCCACAGTTCTTCTGGCTCAGTATGTGTATTCTGAATTTCTGTAGCTTTTATATTTTCATTGACATAAATAACTACTCCATCCCCCCACCTTTTTGCACCTCGGTCTCTTCTGAACAGTACATAGCCAGGTACTGAAGTCTCCCAAGAGTGGTCACTGGTAAATCATGTCTCACTAATGGCTACTATGTCCAGTTTAGCCTCTGTCATTATTGCCTGAAGGTCTGGGATCTTGTTTCCCAGACTGCAAGCATTTGTGTACATGATTTTCCATAGGCCAGATTTCAGTGTGTTAATTGTTGGGCAAAGTCTGGCATTTCCCCTGTGCACCATATGGGGAGCCGGACCATTTTCCTTACCTGGTGATGCAAATGAACTACAAACATGCTGAACTCCTGCTTGACCACTAGCTGAGGGGGAAGGAGTGTTCTTCCCATTCAATATATTGGGTGCTGCACCCCTCTCCCCATTTGCTAGTTTAAATATTCTACAAAAATGTCTTACTTTTGCCCCAGTGCACTGACTTCCTTCTTAGTCAGATGCATTCCATCAAATTTAAAGAACTTCCGCTCCCAAAACTGTTGCCAGTTCCCTACAAATGTGTGTCCTTTTTCCTGGCACCAGCCCTTGAGCCACATGTTTAGCTCCCCTATCTCCCCTTCTCTGACCTTCTGATCATCTGTCCCCCTCTCCCAGACTGGCAGGATCTCAGAGAATGAGATGCCGGATGAAATGGATGATAGTTTGTCACCCAGCCTGGTCAGGTGTTCCTTAGTCTCCACAACTGACCGGCTGGTGAGATTGTTAGTCCCTATGTGTACCAGGACATCAATGTTTTCTCCTGCTTCCTGAACAATTTTATCTATGTGGTCAGTGTCTCTCAACACTTATGTACCTGTGAGACATCTGACCATTACCCCGGCTGGAAATAGGTATCAACTCCCCGCATCACGGAGTCTTCAATGATCAGAAGTTTTTTGGATTTCCTTTTTGTTTTTTTTGTTTTGGTTCCTGTTTTGGGTGAGTTTTGTTGTGCTAGCTCCTGTGATGCAGTGTCCTGCTCTGCAGTGTCCTCTGCCACTTTGTTTAATTTCAGAGATAGATTCAGATACCTGTTTGTAGTTTTTATATGGTTTGTGGAGGTGATATGTTGGAGAGCACTGAGTGATGGGGCACCCAATTTGCCCCTCCTAACCACATGCCAACCTCCCAGACCAGCTACCCTCTTGAGGTTGAGATGCTTCTGTTGGATGTTGGGGAAATGGCAGGTGGTTCTTTTTATATATTTCCTCTTGAATATATGATTTGAGGTGCGCAATCTCTGCCAATGTTGTCTAGAGCTGAACCCTTAGATTTCTAATGGCTCAGCATGTAGGACAGTGTCCTAAATCCTGTAAAACTGCCCTTCTGAAAAGTGTTCTGCAGTACCTGCAGTTAATGATATCCATTCCAGATAATCCGCTAGGCTGATAACCTGGTCAGAGTAATTAGAAGGAAGAAAAAGAAAACAAAAGTTTGATTTTGTATTTTGTTTGTTTGTTTTTGTATAACTTGTTATAACAAGTTAAATTACTAGTGCCCCTGTAAATGAGGTCACTGCATGGATACCCCTCTGATCCATCCCTTCCTACTCTGCTACAGAAAATGTCATGACTGTGCTGCCCTATAAAAGGAGTGTAGCGTGAGGTGGTTGGGGATGGGGTGGGTGGCTGGGCCCTTCCCTTGCTGAAAAAGAAGAACCATGGACAAAAGAAACAAGGAGGTATGAGCAGAAACAAGGAGGTAAGAGCAGAAACAATCAGCCAGCAACAAATGCAGTAGCCCTGAAAGCTTATCCTAATGATAGATAAAACTCTAAAACATGTAAAGCACCACCTGTAATAATTTCACAGAAGATAAACCCTGTAAGAAACACTTTCCTTCCAAGAAAAATAAAGCAGTAACAGAAGATATACCTTGCAAAAGACAATTTGAATCAGAAGATTACAGCAGTAATCTGTAAGCACAGACCTGTAGGCACACCCTGTAATAATGCAGCAGAAGGTATACCCAGCAACAACAAAATTTGAATCAGAGAAAAATAAAGCAATACAATTTTAACAACAAACAGTAACAACCCCTGTGAGTACAAAATAAAAATAACAATACACAGTAAATCTGCCTAGCTAGAAGAAGCCTTAATCCTTTTCCTTGCTCTGGGAAGGTTCTTTGCTCTGTCCTTTAAAGCAACCTAGAGGAAAAGAGCTCAGGTGAAGTTAGGTGCCTTGGCCAGCAAACCTAGTCTTCCACCTTCAGCCAAACCTAGTCTTCCACCTTCAGCCAAGATAGGCAACAGCTCAAATCATTTGTCAACTGAAACTGAGTTAGAACTAGTTAATTCAGTTACAAGGGGCTTTGTTTTGTAATTGTCCATCTCTTTTTGACTGTAATCATTATGTATATATGTTCTGTTAGATGTACTGTATTAATTTATTACTTTTAGGTTTAATAAATTTGGTTTTCTTTAAGCCTGCCTGAGATATTTGCTCATTTTGAGTGTGAATGGTGGAACAGTCTTAATATTCTAACACAGCTGTTAAATGCTTATTGTGTCACCTTATGCAGCTATGCTAAGAAGGATCTGTGTAAAGATCCATCAAGGTAAGAATAATACCAGCGTCTCAGTTGAATCGGAAGGAGGGATTTTTGAACCAGGTTGGTTGTATGCTAAGTGGGTCAAGTATTGTACTGCTTTCCCCAAAGAGAGTGTGATATTTGGACATGTTACCTGGGTGTGCTAGGTAAAAAGGGTTCATAATTGACCCCAGGACTCGAGACTGGTAGTTGCTTGGACCCAAAACAAACAGGAGGGTGTTCCTGTTTGTTCCCTGTTCACGAAACACACTTAAAGGTTAGGCACTGTGGTAGCAGAGGGCCTGAACCCAAGAGTGGGTTTGTGACAAAGTCTATCCAAAGTTAAACAGTGGTAAGTCCCATATGGTGCTAATGTAACCCCCCACCAGCCACTTGTTTAATTAGTAAGCCTACCTCCCGTATTTTCTGTGTAGGGGAAAGAGCGGGGTGGCTACAGAAATAATATTATACAAACATGCCTAACATACCCAGGTCCTGAGGAGAGAACCTTTGCTAGGGGCTATACTAGGTCTGTACTTCTGGAGGGGTACCCAATAATTCCACACAGGAAGCAGTAACAAGAATGTCCAAACCAGATTGGTGTTCTAGAGTGTGGTTTTATTCCAGAGATGGTACACTAAAGCAAAGGTGGACCCCCAAGGGTTTACACTTCATGGCACAAGGCAATGCAGAACAGCAACATCTGTAGTGGACAGAGACTCTAATCATCCCATATTGCATAGGACCTTGGACTCTCTTCAACATCAAAGCCTCAGCTGAAACACACATTTCTTTTAGTGGCACTGGCCACAACTTAGAACATTTCCCATATGGCATAGGATTTAAACATTTGGCAACGTGGCTACTGTCCAACGATGGAGCACACTGGTGCTCAAAATTAGCACAACCCACACCAGGGGGTAAACTTTCTCTTCTGGCATTGGCCACCATGTCCTGAATAAGCACGCACCCTTACGGAACCTGCAGTGCTGAACTGGTCACTCCAGATGGGGGATTGCTCACCTTTTGCTTCCTCAGTCCATACCCAGCCATTCCTTCAGAGTTACGCCTCAAACTTTTAGTAAAACAGTAGAACTATGCATCCTGGACTGACTGTCACATTCAGCATTAGAGCCACACTACTTCTGAGTGTAAATTAAAGTACTGAACAATGTGTCAAGTCTCACCGGGGACTCCATGATTGTCAGCCAACTTTAAGGAAGGATGAGAACAGTCTCAAATGAGAACTGAATTTGGTGTATATTTCCATTTGTCAGAGTACGCCCCAAAAGAAAACACAGGTATATTCCTCCTGGGATACCCAAAGTTGGATTACTCATGGTTGTACACAAAAAGGCAGCTTTAATGTCCTGAATCAAAGCAGGTGATTGCCCCTCGGATCCATTCTGCAGTCCTTCTCATCTCACAGGGGATGAGAAAAATCAGGAACTCCTGCTAGATGGTTTCCACCACTTCTACTGGTAGGCAGATGGTTCTCAGCACTAGGGTGAGAAACATAGGCTCTCCTCAGAGCCCACTCTGCAGCTCTTCACTCATCCAACTGCTCACACTGATCTCCACTCAGAACTAACTGAAAATTCTAAAGTTCCCCACTCACATCTAGCTACTGTGGTTTATGCTGCTGTGAGAATGCTAAATGACATCACCTCTCTCCTCTCAGCTGAGACCAAGTAAACAGAGGGAGCAGGTGAAAATCCATTTAACCAGTTATTCACCAGCTGCCTTCCCTACCTAGTACTGACACTGATGGGATTCTAGTAACCCCATAGGACTGGGGGGTTACACTAAAAGTGCAAAGTTGCTTATTTTTTGAAGCAGTACAGTACTTTCTTCCTTGAGAGAACGTATGAAGGTGCAGTGTCAATGATAAAAGAAGCATAACTTAAAGTTGGCAAGTGATTTTGTTGTGTTATAGCCAGCCTAGTTTCCTGTGTTAAATATGTTTTATATAGTATAGTGTACCAATTTTCAAATGAATATTTGCAGTGACTTTGTCAGGTGTACACTGAAACTCATTGCAGGATCCAAAACAACGCCGAGATATTTGAATGAGCTTACAGAATTAATCAATCATCTGTCCCAAGTATGTACCTTAAAGTCACTGGAAAACTGTTTCAATTTGTGAATTGAACCAAACAGCATACAGTAGATTTTGTTTTGTACATCTTTTTCCCTCCTTGTCACTGGGCTAGTAGTCTCTCTTGGACGACACTTGGTGGCATCTCCCACCCAGCCTGAACCCCACCACCTTGGGTCCCCTCCTGGAGCTCTGCTACCACCAACCTACCTGGAAATAGACCCCTTGGCTTGCACCCCCCAGGGCGGGGCCACCATGACTCATCAGCACTCAAGACATCCAGTGTCATTCAGGCTAGATTTAGTGGTTGGAGGATCAGGACCCAGGTGGGTGGGGTCTGGCAGTGGGCGTAGGAGCCTGTGAACATCTTTGCCTACCACTGACTCTGGGTTTTTCCTTTGTTTTGGGTGAGACATCCTCCCCCCCAAGAAGACTTGGATGTGCAATGATATCCCTAACAGAACATGTGCACTTCTGCACACATCTTGTAGACATCTGCCGATGGCTCCCCCATGCCTCCACATGGCCCTGACTGTAGCACACCACACCTCCACCTGGTGTCATTACTGCTAGGAAGCCACATCCCGCCCCACCCTGAGAGAGAGAAGAGCTGTCCTTTGGATGCTCAATCATCTCTCCTCCAGCCAACCCCCGATGACCTATGCTCACTCCCGACCCTGAGTCATTGGCATGGTAAGAGATAAGGTGCCAGCACTTCAGCCCTCTACACTACTGGGCCGGCTTTTGTTTTTTTAAGACAAGATTGTTTTGGCAAAGCCAATTTTGCAACTTAGCAAATCCAAAACTTAACATAATATTAATTTCAGATCATTTTGAAGTGTGGGTCATTAATACTGCATTGTCTGTGTATAAAAATAATTCAGTTACTGGTCACCTGAGCGATTGAGTCAATGAAATAATGAAAAGAGCAGAGGGCCCAGTATGGAGCCCTGTGGAACTCCACACTGCACCTTCCTGTACGATGAATAAACTCCACCAAATTTAACACACTGAAACCTGTCAGAAAGATAATTTTCAAACCAATCCAATGTGTAGACACCCAAACCTAAATACTCCAAACTATCTAGCAAAACTGAATGGTCAACCAAATTGAAACGCTTGGTTAGGTCCATGAACACTGACCCCATAATGCCACCAGTCTTAGTAACCCTGAGGACAGTGTCCGTGAACCCAACCAAGGCAGTCTCAGTGCTGTGTCCCCCCCCCCCCGAAATCCATGTTGATTTGTGAATAGTAAATCATAAGTTTTTATATACTTTTTAAGGTGCTGAAGCACAATTTGTTTCCTGTAGTTTGGACAACGTAGATAACATAGAGATGGGAAAATAGTTACAAAATTCAAGATGAGACCCTGATTTAAGTATTGGAATTACATACAACTTTTTCTGTAAACTAGGTAGTTTCTCCATTTAAAAGGATAAATTAAATAGTGTGCTAATTGGATAAGTATGTTTTGAGACAGTAAGAGACACTAGTTTGGGGGTCAACTTGTCGTATCCAGGAGATTTGTCTGATTTTAGATTTTTAAGCAACTTAAGCATTTCTGCACTTTTCACAACTTTTAGATAAAAAGTAGGTCTGTCTAAGTTAACTTCATAATAAGTGTTTATGGCGTCTAGAAGACCTGTCTGATAGGAGTCTAAGTTAGTCAAACAATAATTACATTCTTCTGCAATTGAAGCTGGGTTAGTTATTAACTCACCATTCTTGAGCATACTTGAACAATTGTCAATAGAAGGAGAAAAGAGGTCTCTTATTGAACTCCAACATTTATTTGGGTTGGACAAATTATCTAATTGTTGTTTCTTACAATAATTAACATTGGCTAGTCTTGTTTGTGTGGAAACATACAACATTTTGATCATAGACAAGCAGTGGGCCTATTGTAGGCTATGACCCCACTCGCTACAGGATAACCACAGCTGTCTGATCCACCTTTGGTACTGGACTCCTGCTGTGCTATACAGATGCCAAATACCCCTCACTTCCTCCATCCCTGCCTCCCTCCCTCCTTAACCCACTGGTTTCAGAGTGAGTTCGAAATACAAGGAATCTAATGTAGTCTGTATATGTCTTAAGGTACTGGTCAACTATATCTGTTTTTCATTATTTTCTCCCTCTCCCCAGAACCAAACCCATAAGTACTACTTTACAGGCCAGTAATGGAAAAAAACACAGAACTGAAACCTAAACAGAAAAAAGGGGTGGCATATCCCAGTGGGAAGGACAGCCGCATATATGGCATTGGGACCTAACCACCCCTAATTGTTTTGGGTGCTTACAAGTGTGGATGCCTTATGCTGTGCCATCCTTGAGTGGTGCTGACTAGGATTGTGCAGTGTAGGCATTTTAGCTTCTGAGTGGCTAGCTGATTGGAGCAGACCTGTCCTAGTGGTGTGTGTGTGTTGGGGTGGGGGTGGGACTGAGTTCCTTTTGGCTGGGGGAGAGAGAGAGAGAGAGTTCCAGGATGACACTCAGTTGCTAGAAAGGAATAAAGGGGAGGAGAACCAATAACTGGATATACCTGCAAAAGTGGGGGTCTCTACACTGTTAATTGCTAAAACTTTGCTGCCTAGAGTAGAAAGACCCGATCCTTTTGACTCTTATTTCATGATTTAGAATTTGGGCCTCACACCCTCACAAAACAGAAAAATATAGCCTCCTTAAACCTCATTGTTTCAGCTGCCAGTGGGCCCACTGCCCCAAGAAAGGGGGTTGGAGGTGTGAGATGGTACTAGTCATAGTCCCATGTCAGGATTCAGGTAAATAAAATGATTGGGAGTGATTTAGAGGGAGTGTCAAGCACCTGCCTTTCCTGACAAGGTGTGTACTTCCCATCCTTGTGAGGGAGTGCCCCCACTTTGCATCCAGCAAATCAAGGGGAGAGAGGGAAAAGGAAAAAAGAAGTTCATAGATACTAGGTGAAATAGGCCTTCATAAAATAACCGGTTGACAATGGGGGTGGGGGGTGGGAGCTGGGTTTATGTCTGTGGCTGCTAATTAAGTTGAGGGCCTTCACCACCCCCTTTAGCCTAGCTGGATAATCTACTATAGTATGAGGCAGTGTCAATGGTGGAGGGAGATCAGATGTGGCATCATGTGAGAAGGGGTAGATTGGGCTGCCTCAATTATGTTACCTAGCAGTGAGACTGCCAATGTTCCAGTGATAATGTCCCTCAGACCACTGCAGGTTGGATCGGATTACTCACCAGCCAGCAAACCATGCATCCAGGGTGGGTTGTGACATCCCTCAGCCAGGCAGCATACCCCTTTCCTTACCAGCTCAGGCACCATTCCGCATACAAGGTGCACATAATATGTGTGTCAGCAATACAACTGGAGACCATAGATGAGCAAATGGGGCTAGCCACTGTAAAAGGATAAGAAAGTGTCATTAATCATGCTGAATTGGGGTGAGTATGATAACCTATTTAGCAGGAGAATACACACTTGGCTAACATCATGCTGAGAGATCAGTAAGCCAACAGGTTACCAGGAGTCTATTGCAATCACTGGGAGACTAGATGGACCTTTGTTCTCCTTCTGCCATCAATTTCTATGTTTAGTATCTATGTACTGTATCTGTGTATGTTTCAGGGAGAAAAGGTTGAGCCATGCCTCGTAGTTTTGGGAGCAGAGAGTTAGTACATCTTCTCAGCAGGTTTTATCCCCACTATAACAACCTGCAGGAGGAAAATTTTTCCAGAGGAGAAGCATGCAGTTTTAGGATAATCTCCCATCAGAAAAGGCAATGTGCCTTGAGGTGTTTGGAGTGTTTGCTTGTCTACACTTTGCAGTTCACTAATATACAACAAATTCAAAATCATATTCTGGTTTGTGCCATCTCTTTTTTTGGTTTTTGATTCTACATGCTGTATTGACTAGTGGTACCTGGGAAGTTACTTGGGTAGTGAGCACTCAAGCTTGCTCGAGTGAGTTTTAGGATGAGGACTGCAGTCCAGGGAAGAAATGTTATTGCAGCATAGGCAGGCCTGAAATACTAAAGGGGGCACTCAGTGATGGTAAGGCAGCTGTGCTATGACAGGTAACCAGTGAAAAATCCTTATAGTGAAAAGAGGCCTTACCGTAATAAGAGGAGCTTTAACACCTCTTGATTTAAAGTTATGAGAGAGAATTTACAGTTAGCCAAGCTGGTCACCCATTTACTGCTGGAGATGGTAGCTAGTGGTCAACTGGTGAGGCTCTGTTATCCAGGTCCAAATAGCTGGTCTGTAGCAGGGTGGTGGAGGCTGCTGCTATGGAGGCCCAAAATGTTTGCTGGGACTACGTGGTTGTCAGCACTGGTTTGTGATGTGAGATTTCTGGTATGTGTCAGTCCAGAGATGAGGTGTTTTACAGGAGGGCAAATCAGTTGGACTCCAGAAGTCAAGAAGTGCTGCTGGACCAGTCTGCCGAGTTCTCTTCTCTGCTGTGGCTGCTGTGCCCGCACTAGGGTGAGGTGTGTTCCTTCCTTTGTCAGGCTTTATTGTGACTTCACAGTTGACTCTTTGGTGGAGGCAACTATGGATCCTCTTCCTGCAGGTGTCATTGTAAAAATTCTGTGGAGGGCTGGGTGGTCGTAGATGGCAGGGCTGGTGTGGCCAAGATAGGTGGCAGAGCTGGTGAAGCCACAGTGTCCATGGGCAGAGGGTCTCATCTCTCTTGGTCTGTTGCTGACAGGGCCATGTTTTACATACAAAGTTTTGAGTGGCAGCAGGATGTTTAGATTTAGTGGTACACCATGTTGGGTAATGGGAGGGCTGGGTAGCATAAACTGAAAGGGGACTTCATACCAGTGCAGGGCTTGGCAAACTGCAATGCATTCCCACCGTCTGGAGGAGAGTTCTTTAGAGTAATCTTGGAATATCTGCATCTGGCACCCTTGCCAAAGCAGGGAAGCCTGTTCTCTGGCATGATGCTGTACCACCTCCTTTATTACCTGGAAATGGAAGAATCAGGCTATTATTAAGTGAGGTCATTCCTCAGGAATAAGAGTAGGACCGGGGAGTGATGTGCCCACTCAGTTTCAATAGAGCTATCTTCCTGCAGTTTCAGCACAATGGGAAGGACATGTTCTAAAAATCTGATTGTGTCCCTTAGTGCTGCCTTCTCTTGGAAGTTTAAAAATCTGAGGTCATTTCTCTGACCATGATTCTTGAGGTCAACAATTTTATCCTGTAGCATCTTGATGATTTGGGCCTGCTCACATAGTTGGGCTGAGAGATAGTGGCTGAGTCTTCCAAGTGGGCAAGTAATGCAGGCTTCCATATCAGTTATCACCTGAGTGGTGTGGGTGGCAGCTGCTCTTACATTCCATATTTCCCGTAGTAGTAGTAGTAATGAAAACATCTACTCCACCTAGTTAGCTCTGCAGATTTGCACCCTTTACCTGCTGACACAGGTATCAAATTGAAAATGCGATGTGGTCTGCTTTGCTGCAAAAATAGTGCTTTCATATATATAATGGGTAATGAAGTAAACAACCTTTTGGAAACTCATAAGAGCTGTATTACACATATACAACTTAACTAATGATCTGGCCTGTCTGCAAGGAAACAAGCATGTAATTCTACATGTGTGCATGCACTCACCTTTACCTTACCTGTCTGCTGTTCATGTTCATGCATAAATATGGCCAGTTTGCTCTGTTGCATGCATCTAGTAGTCAAATGCAGCAGTGTGCATATTTACACCTTAAAGTATCTTGGAGTATGGTGACCAGATTTCCTAGATTAGAAACTGGGACATGTGCACAAAACAATTCTGGATATAGGATGGCAAAATGTTTGACATTAAGCTGGAGGTGTGGGGTCCACCAGGCCCCCAGAATCTCTAGCATTTCTGAAGTTCTTTGGTGCGTTTTGGGGCTTATTGAGAAGAAAAAAAAATACTTTTTTAGGTCTCAGCCCACATGTGATTCCAGGAGTAGAATTCAAATCTTTCTCAGGATTATTTTTTTAATTAAAGATGTGGGTTTGGATGAGGACAAGACTTTATTTTACTTTATTCACACCAGTGAACACCCTTCTCCTCTCACTCAGAGAGAGTCATATAGCTGGGACCCACCTCACACTCCTCTAACCTCCAAGCCTAGCTTTTCCATCTTCTCCACCGAATTTTGTTTTTTAAAGATTGATTCAATTACTGACTTTTTTTACAGATATTTTATTCAATAATGTGACTCATATCACCACTCCTCCTCTCTCTTACTCAGCAGTTAATAGTCATGATCAGCTTCAGGTGTCTCCCACCCCCACAGGACCACCATATCATGCTCCCACCTTCTGTCCTGTCTCTCCTCCAACCCAACCTCAGGAATTAATTTTAGATTATATTAATATGCCACTGGTTCAGCTAAATAGCAAAAAAAAAGAGAAAGCTGACCACAAAGCATGTGTGTAGCAGTTGTCCAACCCACCATCTGAAACCAACAGACACTGTCCCTCCAACTCTAGCCCACTGCACACATACACCAAACTTCAAACTCTGACCAGTGCTGATGTCCATCATGTGTGTGACAGACTGTGTGGGAACATTGGCAGCACTGGAGTTTGCTTGGTGGTGTGTGAGCACATGCTCTCATTGCAATCCACAGAATTCAATGTTAACTCTGTGGCAATCATAGTTCGAGGCTAGCTGTATGATATGTGGGGCTAGCTTTCAGAGGAAGGATTAGACTGGTAGCTGGCAAGAAGGCATGCAGGGAGAAAGGGTCCAACTCCACCAACAGGGTAAGGCAAGGAAAGCAAGCAGATCTTTGAAGCTAGAAAGCATCACTGACTAAAGGGACAATTTTTGTGATAGAAACTGGGTTTGCAGTCAAAACTGGGCAAAGCACTGTTTTTAAAAATAGTACTAGGACACTGAGACAGGGCAACAGAGATCCTGACTGTCCTGGTAAAACCGGGATGTCTGGTCACCGTATCTTGAGTGATGCCAGGAATCAGCACACATGTGGGTGAGGGGCATCTGTTTCACAGGCAGGTGCCCGGGGGTTAACTGCCCCCCTACCCCATTTTGCTCCATCACTGGTCTCAATCAAACCTTGTATAAAATGTCTTGTTAGTCCTGTGTTAACTGAGACTTAAGCTGGGAAAAATACAGTACTCTAATGTAATTCACAAGCCTATTCACGTTAATATAATTACTTCAGTCTTCAGTTTCCTCAGCACTCTTTTTAAATGTGTTCTTTAAAGTTCTGTCTTCCTGGTTCCCAGTTCTGTTCCCCAAGAATTAATCAATAAATCAGTCTATAAAACTCCCCAAACTCCAAGATGAACTGTTCACAATCCCCTGCTGCCCTAAGACAAACAGTACTAATAACAGACTACTTTAAAAACACATAAGCAATGTGTTAACAGAACTACTGCACTGTAATATTATGAATTATTCACTGAATTACAATATGTATGATGTGTACACCTTGAATAATTTTTAACAATGTTTTTATAAGAACTTTTTCACAGTAATAAAGGTAATTTTACTAGTGACTGTTTACTACATCACTTTGTTATGTACACTTTTTAGAGAAAATGAATGTGTCTGGATTAAAGAGATCTGACTGTATTATAACTGTTCATTGTTCATATTGAGATGTTCTGCAACCCCACCCTTTAGATGGCATGGCTGCCAACTAGCATTTCTACTCTGGTCGGGGGTGGGCATTGCCTAGGGTACTCCTTTGTCCAAGGATGATGGTCTGCTTTCCAAGAGCCCCTTGCACTCACCACTTACAGGTTGTTTTACTTTTTGTAGGAAATAAAGGATGTTGTTGCACAAAAGACTCAAACAGCTGGACTTCAAGCACTTGACTTTATCTGGAGGGCATTTTAGTATGAAAGTTCATTAGACAGGTTGCACACCACTGGCCCTAGGACCTCAATCAATTGTCTCATAAGTAGTTAATTATGGTACTTGCCAAACCATCTTTAATCCACTCTTAGTGGTTCCCCTTTGGCACACAGTCTCGACCAAACCATTTTTTCACTCATTTGACAAACATGCTTGGATGGCCCCTTCACATTCCTGTGCAATAAATTGCCTGTGATATAGGCCTGTCTGATCTGTCTTAGCTATGGGTGCCTGTTCTCCCAAACAGGCCACAGCTGAATGGTGATACCTGCTTCACCATCCTCTGGGGTGCTCAATGGTCTCTGCACTCAGTCTCTACATTGCCCATCCTTCAGGATGCTCATAAGATGCTTCTTCATGGAAAACCTACTACAGGTCCAAAAGCCATCATAAGACATCCTTTTAGATCGCACTCATATGAGTTCCCAGACACTCCCAGTGGTCCCATTATGCTCTTATTCAAGGCCCACCCAGAGTCACAACAGAGGATTCATTGAGTCAAGGTACATCCCAAGTGCTGAAGACCCTTCCTGGAAGCTCTCAGTTCTTCTACCCCCTGTGTAGCAGTGGGGTCTTCAGCCTTGTGCCACCCTCAGGCAATAAGGGTGGCATGGCATCCATGTCTTCAGGTGGGAACAAACTTCAGGATCCCATGTTCCTCTGGCCCAAGTCCTCTAACTAGCCACCTGGTGGCACATGGCTTGTGCCCATACCTCTAGGCACACCAGGGCCTCCTGCACACAGCACCTTACTGATGATACCTACATTCCTGCAGTGGGTACCCATGCCCAGGATTGCCATACTAATTCCTTGCCAATGCCCAGGGCACCTTCATGTTGAGGGCAGCTTAAACTGGATGTCCCTTTCCTGCTGGCTCTTTGACTCCTGTTTCAGCTCTAAGGTATACTTTTTGACTCCTTATCTTCTAATTTCCCAGAACCACAAGGACACAATATATAAATTTGACAGCATAGTCAGTTAGGGTGTAACACAATAATTTGAAGTAAATGACATGTCAAAAAACACTGCATGACAAAAGGGCTTTAATTACCATTGAATTAAATTGTTCCATGCAGCAAAGTGCATTATTTTGCAGTAATACTGCAAGGTACTGTGTTGCATCCTGGCTGGTGCTGCAGTAGTTAAGTTCTTCTCTCCACCATCTTACCCATGAGGTTGGTGCCAGGGCACTTCCTCTGGTCATGTCTAGCAATAACCTCCTCCCCCAACTGCAAGAAGATGCCTGTTACATTTTAGTCTAATTTTCTGAGTGTTCTGATTTGAGATCAAGGACCACAATGCTGCCAGATTCACGCTTGTTACATTTTTGCAACTGACCGATACAGAAATATAAGTGTGCTGTGTACATGCTGAATACATGCCACATGCTTAATTGTGCAATGTTTGCATGTGGTTCACACACAAGAACCAGGTCTAAAAAGCAAATCAGGTTTGCATGCTGCAAGCTTGACATGTGCAGCAGGTAAGCTGGTGCAAACATCTTCTAAAAATCATATAATGTTTGTGTGTTGCATGCTTTACATGAGTGCAGCAGTTAAAGGATACCTAAACAACATTTTGACAACAAACTATTCAAAAATCTGACTCTGTAAGTGACTAAAGGAAAGGCTGCCATATTCATTAATGCTAAAACTACATTTACATAATTGACCTAAATGTTGTTCCAGAGCATTTGAAAATTGTAAAATCAGCCTTCCAATTTCAAAAAAACTCTTACCTGCTTCCTAAAATGGCCACCAAATGTGTTATGTGATGACATCATTTGAGCCAAAGTCAGTGAGATATATGGCTCTCTATAGTGCAAACTAGTTCTTTTTTCCTTTTCTATGGAATTGTTTCACCTAAATGGTCAAAACCATGTGCATTATTTTGTGTAATGCTCATGTCAAGCTATGGTTCTGTTCATTTTGTTTACTTTAACATGTTGAAAATGTGTTTTAATCCAACTGACTTTCTCTGTGGCAAACCACAGTGCAGTACAAATCTTGAATAACCTGGTGGTCTAAAGGTTATGGTGGATCCAGAATGCTACAATGGGGGTGCTGGGGTGGTGTGCATGGACTTTTGCACATATGCACTTTTAAACATTTTTATTAAACCTTTATATTTTCTGCTATTATTCTTTTCTAGTACATTTTTGACAGAACCTACAAATGTAATCCATAGTTTGAATGTAATATTTGTACAGTCAATAACTCAGACTTCTTCAACAAAGTGAAATGCAACAGCAAGCAAGTACGTTACTATATGGGGGGGGGGGTGCAGCCACACCCTTCACCACCCAATAGAGCCACCACTTTTTTGTAGTAAAGTTCTTGTGCAGTCTAATGTTAGAGTTCATACTTTCTCAAAACTCAAATATATGCTTGTCTTGTCTTCTTTATCCATGGGAAATAATAATAATAATTAGAAGAATTAGCATTTATATAGTGGTTTTCATACACTTCATATCCCAAAGTGCTTTATAAGCAATACTAGACAGGTAGTGAAGTGACTGAACATGTAGTGGCAGCCATTTCATACATTAATATCCACACACAGCCTTGGACAATTGCATGAACTGGTTTTGTGGGAAGGGGAATGTTGGCCAGGACAATGGGGTCAGGTAGTGATCAAGGTGCTGGCAGACCCATATCTTATTTCTCACAGTAATCTGCTCACATTTCTCTTCTTCTGCCTTCCCCCTTCCCTGAATATAGGGGAGATATTACTGATGGGTGATCTGAATATGCCAGATGTTAACTGGAATGCAGTTGCAGCAGCCACTTCGAAAGGTGGGGTTATTCAAAATGCCCTACAGGGGGCATGCCTTAGACAACTAGTATTGGAGCCCACTCGAGAGGGATCAATCTTAGACCTGGTTCTCTCAAATGGAGATGAAGAGAGATCACAGATGTAGAAGTGGGTAGCCATCTTGGAACTAGTGACCATAGAACAGTATGGTTCACAATAAACACAGCAATAGAGTCATTGCCACAAAGGCAAAAGTACTGGACTTTAGGAGGGCTGACTTTGCCAAAATGGGTGAGTGCCTAAGGAATGCACTAGCAAATGGGCAGGAAGGAGGGGTGGAAGAACAATGGGGAATAATAACAACTGCCATCACAGAAGTAACAACCCTTTGTGTGAAGCAAATAAACAAAATGAAATGATGTAAGAAACCACTGTGGTTCTCAAAGGAAGTGGCAGTGAAGGTTCAAGAGAAAAAAAAAGCATTCAGGAAGTACAAGGAATCACAGAAGGAGCAGGACAGAGAACTGTATCAGTTAAAGCAAAAGGAAGCTGGGAAGGCAGTCAGAACAGCAAAGGCCCAAACCGAGGAAAAGATAGCCAACTCAGTTAAGAAGGGGGATAAAACCTTTTATAGGTACATCAGGGAGTGAAGGAAGACCAAGGGAGGTAGTGAGGCTTAATAAAGGGAGGGAGGTGGGCAGAGGGTGACTGTGAAAAGGCAGAGATACTAAACAAATATTTTTGCTCAGTATTTACAAAGGAAGAGGTGGAGGTACCTAAAACAAACAGTAGAAACACTCTAGATACAGAAGTTGATACCAGCCCATTTACAGAAGAAAGGGTTCTGAAAGAACTCTTAAAACTGAAGGTGGACAAAGCAATGGGTCCTGATGGGATTCATCCCAGAATTCTAAAAGAACTAAGGGTAGAACTAGTGACACCACTGACTACCCTCTTTAACAAATCATGGGAGGATGGGATGGTACCCGAGGACTGGAGGAGGGCAGATGTGATTCCCCTTCACAAAGTGGAGCAAGGCAGAAGCAGGAAACTACAGACCTGTTAGTTTAACCTCAGTGGTAGGGAAAATGATGGAATCACTCTGAAGGAAAGAATTTGTCAGTATCTAGAGGCCAGAGGGGCACAGGACCCAAGGTAGCATGGATTCACAGCGGAAGGTCATGCCAGACAAATCTGATAGATTTCTTTGACTGGGTGACCAAAGTAGTAGATCAGGTAGGGGCTGGACATGGCCTACCTACACTTTAGCAAGGCATTTGACACAGTCCCACACAAAAGATTAATATACAAGTTAGCCAGCCTTGAGTGGTCCCAAGATGACAGCCTGGGTAAAGAATTGGCTGGAGAATAGGACACAGAGAGTAATAGTAAATGGAGTTCACTCTGAAGAAAGGGCGGTTACTAGTGGAGTACCGCAGGGTTCAATATTAGGACCGGTCCTCTTCAATGTCTTTATAAGCGACATTGCAGAGGGACTGGAAGGAAAAGTATATATCTTTGCAGATGACACAAAGATCTGCAACAGAGTTGATGCACAAGGTGGGGTGGAAAGGATGAGAAGGGACTTGGCAAGGTTAGAGGAATGGTCAAATGTATGGCAGCTTAGATTCAATGCTAAGAAGTGCAAGGTAATGCACCTGGGAAACAAAAACCCAGGGGAAGAGTACACAATGGGAGGTGAGATACTAACAACAACAGAAATGGAAAGGGACCTGGAGGTAGTCATATCAGATGACCTAAAGGTGGGCAAGCAATGTGAGAGGGCAGCAAGGAGGGCTGGGGGGATCATGGGATGCATAGAGAGAGGCAACACCAGTGGAAAACAGGAAGTTATTATCCCTCTGTACAGACAGCTGGTGAGACCCCATCTGGAGTACTGTGTGCAGTTCTGGAGACCCAATCTCTGCAAAGACATAGACAGGATGGAAGCTGTACAGAGGAGAGGAATTAAATGGTGCAGGGTCTGTACCAGAAGACATATGAAGAGAGACTTAAGGAGCTTAATGTATAGCCTCGGAGGAAAGGAGGGGAGGGGGGACATGATAGAAACTTTCAAGTACTTCAAGGGAATCAACAAAGTCCAAGAGGGTAGCTTCTTTCAAAAAAAGAGGTGTGCAAGAACAAGGGGGCACAATTTGAAGATAGAGGGGGGTGGCTCAGAGGTAATTTAAGGAAGTATTTTTTCAGAAAGAGGGTTGTGGATGCATGGAACGGCCTTCCGGAGGAGGTGGTGGAGTCAAAAACAGTGGTGGAATTCAAGCATGCATGGAACGGTCATAAGGCAATTCTAGGGGGTGGGGGTAGGAAGAAGTAGGCTGCTGGTTAACTAGGATCTGCAGCTTATCCATTAGGTAGGGAAATGGGCAGACTGGGTGGGCCAAACGGTCCTTATCTGCCATCAAATTCTATGTTTCTATGTTTCTATAGCAGTATCTTGCAAGAGTGGCCTTCTCAGTCCCCCCTCTGGTGTTCTTTCTTCACTATTCCTCCTCACACCAAAAACTGGTGAGCTCATCACCCTTCTGCATCATGAATGCAAGTAGTACAGTTCCCATTTTATTTTGACATATCAAATATAAACATATCTTTCCAGTAAGTCAGGCTCATAGCAGCAGGGAACAAGGGGAATGATGGGCTTTCCTAACCTTAAAAGATTTAGGCAACCTTTGATTAGGCACTATCAAATGATGGGTGTGTACATAATTATGCACGTCATATAATAGTGCCTAATCATAGGTGGCTTAGATCTTATATTGGTAGGAACACCTATTTTTCCACTTGTGCCATGTTGCTATCAGCCTGGCTTATCAGAAGATCATGTTTATTATTGATATGTAAATATAACATGGGAGACCGTACTAAACACATTCATGATGCGGAAGGGAAGTGAACTCACTAGTTTTTGATGTGGGGAGCAGGTGAGAAGAATGAATGCCAGAGAGGGACTGAAGAGGCCATTCCAGCAGGGTACAGCTATATTGAGTTTAGTTGAAGACATGAAGGAGGACGTTGAGCAGATCACTGTGAGATCTAAAATGTGGGGCTGCCAGCATCGTGATCATTACTTGACTGTGGATGAGAGTAGCCAGCAATGACAAATACTCAGAGTGGCAGGGCTGCACATAAACTGTTACTTGATTTCAGTGTAGGGAGATTACTCTCGGGTGGGGGGTTGGGTGTTGATGTTTGTTAGGACAGTATTAAGGGAGTTGTGTATAGCTCATTCAAGATTTGGAAGGGTGGTAGCCGGCCAACTAGCATTATGGAGTATAGCACAAAAAAGTACTGGAGAAAAATTGCTGGGAACTGTCCTGAGGGGTTCTGCAGATCACAGGTAAAGGAGTAGACTGATACTGGAAGTCAGGTGGATTCGCTCAAGGTATTAGTATGCCTCTCCTGCTAATAATATTATGATTGTAAGTGCAGCACTTATGAGGGCATGGACAGCAGTTTTTATGGTGGATCATGATATTTATTACTTGACCTTCCAGGAAGACCTAGTTGTTGGTTAATGAGGTGGGGAAAAACACGACAGGCAACTGTACATACTACCTTCACTGTGCAGAAGGGTGGTGATCCATTCAAAGTTTACTGTGGGAGCAGAAGTCAAACATTGAGAATGTGGACTGGAGAGTGATTTGGGAGGCATTTTTTAACAGTGCCAGCTGATGATGCATATCAGAATAGGTGTGCACAACTCTCTGAGGTACAAGATTGCAATATGAGGTGTGATAATTCTCTTCATGAGACCGCAGGCTAATATGCAGCCCCTGGCAGTACTAAGGACAAGGTATGGATGGTGGGGTGTCCAACAAAAGGCAGGCTAGGTGCAGGGGGTTCACATGGAAAAAGAAAGTCTTATTTGTGGATTAACAAGTGAGCATGAGCTTTAGAACTGAACAAGACTGGTACTTTGCTGTGTGACCCTGAGCAAGCCACTAAATTTCCTTGTGCTCCCAGGCCACACCTGTAAACAAGCTTTCAGTTTAGTGTGTCTCTCCTGGTTAACAAAAAGCAAAATTCAGTGCATCATATAACCGTCAGGTATTTGAAGTGTTGTACTGTAATGCAGTTTGCCAAAGAAAAAGTCAGCTGGATTGCAAAACATTTTCCGCAAGTTAAAGTAAACAAAATGAACAAAATTATAGCCTAACATGTGTACTGATCAAAATAATCCACGAGTTAATACATGGTGTTGATCATTCTGGTACAACAATTCAAAATAAAGACGGAAAGAAGAACTAGTTAGCACTATAGAAATACAGTATATGTGGATCTCTGTCTCTAGCTCCAATGATGTCATCATGACTCATCACTTAACACACTTGGCAGACATCTTAGAGAGAAACCAAGGCTGTTTTTGTGTAAGGCTGATGTTTACATTTTTCAAAAGCTATGAAAATGTATTTATGTT
Source organism: Neoceratodus forsteri (assembly GCA_016271365.2). Taxonomy (NCBI): domain Eukaryota; kingdom Metazoa; phylum Chordata; order Ceratodontiformes; family Ceratodontidae; genus Neoceratodus; species Neoceratodus forsteri. The sequence goes on along the minus strand of CM057452.1, from coordinate 477,675,723 downwards.
ATTTACATAAATGCGGTTTTAGCATAAATGTAAACAGCAGCATTTACTTTACCTTGCTATGAAGCCAGATTTTGGAGTTTGCAGTTTTAAAAAAACTGCTTGTTTAGGTACCCTTTAAGCTGGTGTGAACATCATTTAAAAATCACATTAGGTTCACATGTTGCATGCTTGCTATGTGTGCAGCAACTAAGCTGTTGCAATTCTCATCTAAAAAAAAATCAGTTTCTATTTCTCATACCACTGCTAGCAATCAGAGCCATTAAAATACATTTTTCATTGAGTTCCCATTAAAATTAGGTACACTCATTAATTCTTATCCTTTTGCAAGTTGTTTCATGGCTTTTGATTTTTGTCATTACATTTCCATTAATTTGTAAAGTATTGTTTGCTTAATGCATTAAATGCCTAGGATATAGTCAGCCAACATCCTTCATTCCAGATGTGCAAAGAGGGGCATCTGTGTTGTGAAGCCTGACCTTTCTGTTTTGGGCCATGCAAATCCTCTTATGTATAATTAGTGATACAAAAGTGTTTTTCCATGACTGTTTTGGCTCACTTACTTTCCCTTTGTCATTCTGTATGGAGCATATACACTATGGCCATGCTCAGTACTCTTTGTGCTGAGTAAGGTCATGGAAGCATGCAGGATAGCTCACATTTTGTCACTGAAATGAGGGACACGGACACTCAAAATGAGGGACATTAACCCTCACAATGATCAGCACACATCCTGAATCATGGTGATACAGTACTTCAGAACATAATGAAAACCATTGTATTTACTTGTACCAGTATCAGCACCTGAGAACAAATTTCTACCATAAAGCAGGGGTGCCAGATTAGGGCAGAGGGGGACATTTGTGCCTAGGTTTCATTAATTTATTTATTTGTCAGAGATTGGAATTACAATCCTTTGAGTCAAAGATTAATTTCCAAAGGCTCCATGTCATATTACACATTGAGTACAGGTACATACATTAAAACATAAAATCAGATTGGCATGAAGTATGACAAATTAGAAAAAAAGAAATATTGCAGGTACAAATTACAATGTCTACAGGAGAGGCAATGAGCCTATACAGGAGCCTATACAATGGTTTAATTAAACATTTATTCACAGTGCATCAGACATATTTCTAGAAGGATAGTTACATAGGCAGTTTGTCACAGGAGTTAACCTGGTTGTAAATTCATTCCTGGTTGGGGGGCCCAGTGGCACTTGACTTACCACTGGGGGCACCTACAGGAATGGGTTGTGAGAATGTGATTCCTAAGGGCAACTTTGAAAGGACCAGTTCTAGGCAAATTGGTAACAGATCCAGGAAGGGAGTTGAACCAGGATGGGACCCTGTAGGAGAAGGTCCTCTGGGCTAGGGAGGTTCTCACCTTCAGGACTGTGAGAGAGGATTTGGTGGTGCTGCGAGTGGAGATGGTGGGGGTTGAGTGGTGGAGAGATGATGCATCTCCAGGTGGCGTTAGTCTGAGGAGTATGTTTTTGGCCATAAGGCAGGACTGGTATTGAAGCCTTTCCTTAAAGCTGAGTATTTGAGTGAGGGAGTAGAGAGTGCAGGTGTGTGTTAGCTGATCAGCACTGGTCAGGAGCCTGCATGCTTTATTGATAGACATTTTTATCTTGTTGATGGCTGTGGCATTCACGGCAGCATAGACCAACAGGCTGCAGTCAATTAAAGAAAGGACCAAAGAGGTGATGGCTAGCCAGAGGGCTTCAGGTGACAGGCAGTCTTTGTGGCAGTAGAGGAGGCTGATAATGTGCATTGGTTGCAGATGAGAGAGCATTTCTGTGGGCGTGGAAGATGAGGGCTGAATCAAAGGTTATGCCAGGCATTTATAGGAAGTGACCTGTTCAGGGGGGTGGAGGGAGCTGGAGAGGATCTGGAGGGGAAGTCTTTAAGTTTACTTTGGTGGTGAGAAAATATCACAGTCTTGTTTTTTTTTCAAGTTAATAATCAGTCTATGGTCCACGAACCAGCATTCGGTCAGACTGAAAGAGTGCTGGAGGGAGGAATGGAGACTGTTGGAGTTTTTGTGGGAGGCACAGAGGACAGCATCATCGGCATAGAGAAGAACCTAGCTGGCACAGGAATTGGGTAGGAAATTGAGGAACAGACTGAAAAGTAGTGGCCCCAGGATGGAGCCCTGCGGGACCCCTGAGTGGACAGGGAGAGTACTGGAAAATGTCATGTTGATCTTAATGCATTGTGTCCTTAAGGATAGGTAGCTCATGAACCAAGCTAGGGGGCCTTGGGAGAGGCCCACTTGCAGGAGGGAGTTCAGCAGAAGGTGGTGCCTGACCGTATCAAAGGCCTTAGAGAGGTTGAGGAAAATGGCTCCAGCCAGATGACCTTTGTTGAGGGCAGTGTGGAGGAAGCTAGAGAATTTGAGGAGTGCTGTAGTGGTGTTGTGACCTGCGCAGAAACCATGCTGCTTCTTGTAGAGCAGGTTGTGGGTTGCAAGGTAGTCAGCAAGTTGGTCTGCCATTACCTTTTCTAGGGCTTCGGAGGGGGGGAGGATGGAAATTGGTCGATAGTTCCCAGGGGACAAATTGTCCCCACCTTTGTGTATGGGCGTTATTACTGTGGTCTTCCAGACTCTGGGAAACTGCCTGAGGCAGAGTGAGCAGTTGAGCAGGCCAGTAAGGGGGAGGAGCAGCACATCTAGGGCCAGGTGGAGGAGCCTTATATCCAATGGGTGGTTACTGGGGCTGGACTTATTGAGGGATTTGGCAAGATAAGGCTTGGCTTCTTGAGGAGTGATTGTCCGAAGGTAGAAAGGGGGTGAGAGAGAGTGGGTGGTTGGGAGATGGCTAGCAGGTTGAAGAAATTGCTGGTGAGCACCGAGCTAAGGTCAATAAAGGTAGTATTGAGGCTGTCTGCTATACACTTCAGGTCAGTGGAGATGGTACCATTTATAGTGAGCTGGGAGGGCAGGATTTACCATTGAGTATTTTTATATCATCCCAAAACATGCAGGCTGACCCTCAGGAGGTGGCTAGGGTTGACCTGTAGTATTCGGCTTTTACCTTGTGAATGGCCCAGGTGCATTTGTTATGTTCAGCTCTATATGCCTGGAAATCAGAAGTTTTGCCAGAGTCGGTGGCTCTGTGCCATAGATTGTCTCAATGCTTCAGTTGTTTGAGGAGGAATGGAGTAACCCAGGGCACATTGTGTTGCTTAGCGTGGGTCTTTGTTAGGGGGACAAAGGTGTCACAAGCCATGTAGAAAGAGCTGGAAAAGTACTCAAGAGCAGCATCAATGTTGGTGGCAAGGTTTATGGGGGACCAGTCCCAGTGGGCAAGATGCTGTTTGAATTTTGTAATGTTACCTGGGTGAAGGTGCTGGTGGACGGTGATTCTCAGTACAGGTTTAGGCAGCCCACTGGACCATGGGAAGATCACTGGGAGTGGTCACTGAGAGAGTTTGGTAGGACAGAGATGTCCACAATTTTATGGGGGCTGTTAGAGAGGATGATGTCAAGCAGGGTGTGTGTGCCTGTAGAGGGGTGGTATCTAGTTGGTTGTGTTACCAGTTGGGAGATGTATAAGGCTGGAAGTGTATTCTTGTCTGAGGTAGTAGAGCTGGCAAGCCAATTTATGTTGAGGTCAGCCAGTAAAATCTGCTCAGCCTTGTGGGGAAGGTTGATGAGGTAATCTAAAATAGAGAAGAGTGCAGAAGTTTGATTCCCTGGGGGAATGTAGGCCACCGTAATGATAAGGTGGGCCTTTGAGGGATCAGGGATGATTTTTAGCGACATAGCTTGGGCACCATGGTCCAATTTTGTTGGGGGTAGGGCTTGGCCCAGCAAGGTGTCAGGTTGTTCTTATGGTGTGGCAATAATGGCATTAAATTTGGATTTAATCTTTGCACAATAAATGGCCCCCCATCCTGTGTGTGCTCACATTGTAGGTGCACTCCTGACTCAACTGTGTCTGTATTGTGTTGTCCACTCTCTCCACCTATTAGCAGTGGCACTATCACATGTGACGTGAAGGAGCTCCAGCTAAGCAACAGCACATGAGTCATGCGAATGGGACACCGTCTTTCCTGCCAAAGCGTAGACAGGATTCACACTACAGCTTGGAGGCGTCAGTGAGCACTGAACTCTCAATAGCAGTGTTGTGGTGGCATATTTTTGTTGGTTGTACTCTTAGAAAGCCTACATCTCCCCTGGTGGCTGAGGGGGCAGAGGGTGAGCTAGAAGCTAACTCAGTACTAGCCTACCTACTAACTCTACTATGCTCACCTCACAAAAAAGAGCAGCATGGCCTCCCTGCAGCAGCAAGCTAGGCCTAGCAGCAGTGACAGTGGTGTGGGTGGCCTTCATAGTCCTTGATTGGTTAGATGCAGTAGCAGCCATGGCCGCAGCCAAGCACAAAGCAAGCAACACAGGTTGGGTGGGTTCGGTTGGTGAGGTGACTTAGTCGCAGACCACGTTGGGGACCTGGGATGGTTGATTCTAGCATCCAGCTTCTGGCAGAAGGATGGAGGAGGAGTGGACTGAAAACTGGGCTGGCGGCACACTGGGCCAGGCTACAGATTCTGGCCAGATGGCCAGGTAAGTAAAAGTAAACCATTTTTTTACAGGGGGATTTGGGAGGAGGAAGGACTGAAATATTGATGTGTTTTTCATGTTTCTGCACCTTTGGAGGGTCTTCATGACCCACATGGGATGGGTATTGAATAGAATTGAGTCAGGGAAGGAAATCAGGACAACGTTTTTTTGGGGGAGGGGTCAGATCTTCAGCCAGGAAAACAATTGGTTAGTAACTGGGTGGATTTAAGCCCAAATTTGAGACACTGCTCCAGGGTATAGACAGATGAATCTTATAATTTGATTTTTCCTGATTTGCATATCACTTTTCAGTCACAACAAATAAGTTTGACCTTTTAGAGATGTTCCAGACATTCTAGAGCCTTCCACCTAAGGGCTAACAAGGACCTGGCCTCCACTGGTTGTTTGCTCTCCCCTGCTGAAATATCAAATGGTGCCCCTGCCATAAAGTCTAAATTTACAGGACATCCTCTGTGTGAGCAGCATGTTTCTCATGAGGGATGGATGAGGAGCAGAGCAGTTTTCAGGGGTATAATGAGGGCTGTCCCTTGCATTAAGGGACAGTTGAGTGGTATGGTATGCACAGACTACTGAAGTCCCACTATAGTCAGGCTTATGCTCCCCTAGTAAAAATGACCCCCATATCCCCATGCTAAGGCACAGTATGACATAGGGCAAGGGAGACTGCAGGGGCATGTACCATTTAAATGAATGGGGTATTTTTTATTGCTATTTTATACATTATAGATGGAGAGTTGGAGATTAATGAAGGCCACTGCTCAACTAACAAGGGCCTTGTTAGAAGAACAGTGGCCTTCATTATTCTCCAAGTCACCATTATAATGTATAAAATAGTAATTAAAAAAATCCATTCATTTTAACCAAGTACGCCCCAGCAATCTGACTCATGGACATCATCTCTTAAAGACTCCTGCCTCTGGCTCCCTAGTACTCAGGTAAGAGACTCTCAACTTACATCGATACTTGGTGGTTGTCTGTAGCAGCATGGCCACACATGCTGCAGTGTGTGTGCATGGGGCGGGGGACTGGCCATGTAGGTGGGGTTTTGAGTTATTGCTACTTTTGTGTTTGCCCCTTAAATTGTGTTTGAGAGGAAGCATTCAAAACTATGGAGAAAAAATTAGTAGGAGTACAGGTGAGACAGAATTAATTAAGTAGTTTTATGAAACTGTGTATATTGGGGGTGGGGAAGAACCAAATATGTTTCCATTGGTATGTGTGCTGCAATTTAGCTGTGCAGCTGAGATGAGGGGGGACAAGAAAACTAAGAAGTATAACAGTGGCTACAAGCATGCTGCATGTGTGCAGATGTATGCAGATTTGTATTGAAGTACCAGCAAGCCATATGTGTGCAGGCAGTATAGCTTAGTGGTTAAAGGTACTGAACTGCAAACCAGGAGATTTGGAGACCTGAAGACTTGAGTTTGAATCTCATCAACCCCAACTCATATATGGTGTGATCCAGAGAAAGTCACTTCATTTTCATGTGAGCAGTTATCAGTGATCACTTGCTTTTTGCACGCATGCCACATGCATGCAGTCTGTTCCAGTTTAACATAAAAAAGCATTGTTTCCACACTTGTTTGCTGTATGCATGCCACATGTATGCAGTCGGTTCCAATTTAACATCTAAATCATGCTTGCAGCATGCATATCACATGGGTAGTTTTATGTGCGCAGCATGAAAACATTTCATGTAATTATTTCTGTAAGGGAACACATGTTCACTGAAACTGTTTTTGCACACTAAAGCCTAACACAAAGTCCCATACAATTATATTGAAAACCATACAATCCTACTGAAACGGATACATTTTCACTTAAAGGGACACTGTCAACTTGTTTTTCATCATATTATTTATAGTTAAAACCCCACAATTTATGATTGCTTACCTTTTTCAAGATTCATTGATGTTGCTGTTTGTTTTGTCTGTTTCCTTGTTTAGTAGAACTGAAATGTTTGCTAATGTATATTTAATGTATATTTATAAACAACCTGGATCTGTTCTTACTGCATACTTCCTGAGCATTAGAAACAAACCCAAACAGTGCAGTCACTCATTAGGCAGTAGTCTCCTAAACTCCCACTGCATGATGTGGGGCTAGACTGTGTTGTGGGTGTTCCAAAGTCCAGGAAAGATGCAGTTGGAGCTGATCAACATGTGTTGGTGTGGTAACACCAGTATGGTGGGCACTTTGTTTTTCACTTTTTTAAAGAAAATAAGAATCAGAATCTAACTACCAGCTACATCAGCAATCTTTACAGAATGTTGGCAATATAAAATATGTTTTTAAGCTATGGACTCTTTGAGACCTAAGGGGGTTGACAGTGTCTCTTTAAAGCAATACATTCCTATGGAAACCAGTAAACTCCCTCTAATGTTCCTAAATTTCAATTGAAACCAATACATTTCCATTGACACCAGAAGAAGAAATTCCATTAGACTTATTGTAATTTATTTTTCTGTTAGTTCTAACATTGTCAATGTGAATTACTTACAACGTGGTTAATGTGTGCCTCAACCAGGGGCTCACTAGTACAGCTATTGCTGTAAGAACTGAACCTTGTGGTGTGGGCAGGACAGTAGTGTGGTGGGTAGGTAACTGGCTGGGTGGCAGGACACAGAGGGTGGTGGTAAATGGCTGTCACTCCACAGAGGGAAGAGTGACCAGTGGGGTACCACAGGGATCAGTGCTGGGACCGTCCTATTCAACATCTTCATCAGTGACATTGCACAGGATATAGAAGGCAGAATTTCACTGTTCGCTGATGACACAAAGCTCGTAACAGAGTAGACACACACAGAGGGTGTAGACAGAATGAGAAGGGACCTGCAGAAACTTGAAGAATGGTCAAGGGTTTGGCAGTTGAAATTCAATGCAAAGAAGTGCAAGATAATGCATATGGGGCACAAAACCCTGGCACAATATATCAGTTGGGGGTGAGGATATAGCATGCACCAAGCAGGAAAGGGATCTTGGGGTTGTCATCTCTGATGACCTCAAGGTAGGGAAACAGTGTGACAAGGCATCAGGTAAAGCAAATAGGATGCTGGGATGTATAGGCAGGGGCATCACCAGCAGGAAAAGGGAGGTCATAATTCCGCTATACAAGACACTAGTGAGGCCCCACCTGGAGTACAGTGTACAGTTCTGGAGACCATACCTACGTAAGGACATAGACAGGGTAGAGAAGGTTCAGAGGAGGGCAACAAAGATGGTGCATGGGTTGCATCACAAATCCTATGAAGACAGGTTGAAGGAACTGAACATGTACTCCCTGGAGGAGAGGAGGGAGGGAGAGAGGGGATATGGTAGAGACATACAAGTATCTTACAGGGAGGAACAGGGTGCAGGAAAACACTATTTTAAGCGAAAAAGATGTTTCAGGACTAGAGGGCATGGGATGAAGTTGAGGGAGGACGATTCAGAGGAAACATGAGAAAGAATTCTTCACAGAATGGGTGGTGGACAAGTGGAACACCCTGTCAGAGGAAGTGGTGGGGCTGAAACAATCACGGGATTTAAGAATGCATGGGATAGACATAAAGGAATTCTAGAGGTCAGGGGTAAGGGGAAATAGACTTCTAGGAAAACAAACTGAACTTACAAGCTCAAATGGGCAGACTAGGTGGGCCATAGGCCCTTATCTGCCGACACTGTCTATGTATCTATGTATCTATGTAACCTTGTAGCATGGACTGTTGGTGTTGTGAGTGTTCCAGTGCCTCACTTCAGGTAGTCCACAAAATTGCCACATAGGATAAACATCAAGAACATCTCTAATTACCAACATAACTGACATAAATAATTCTAATGGCATAGAGTAGAAGAGTAAAAAAGATCCCCAAAGTACCTTTCTTGAAGAGTTCAGCATTCACCTTCATGTTCTTTCTAAGTTGAAGATGCTGGCTCAGATCATCTTCCATTTCAATCAGTCAGATGTGAGCATGGGTCTGAATGGCCATCAGAAGAAAGAATAGTGTAGCGAATAAAGATAATGCTAAAACCTTTCCAACCAGAATGAGAATTGTGTGATTCTGCAGAGTAACAAGTGCTTGTTATAAGCCAATTGATAAATCAGAAAACTGAGCCATTATAGCACAAACTCACTGAGAAATGAGCATGTAAAAATATTGGACAATGAGAGTAACAAAAACAGCTTTGGGGTATTGCTCCATTGTCAATGATGAAGCGAACAGGAAAATACATGTTGGTAAGTCTGATAAAATGTGTTCTTTCTGTATTGCTCCATGTTGTCAGTGGGAATTACCTTCAACATGGGTTTTGTAAAAAAGCACCAATTGAAATGGGTGGGGAGAATATTGACTCAAGAGTTCTAAAAATGGTTTTATAACTGGGGAGGTATTTAGGAACCTGACCCACGCATTTGACCTTAATGAACATGATCTAGCATGTACTAAACTAAGTGCTATTGGTTTCTCTGATGTTGCTGTTCCTGGGTTAGGGACTACCTGGAGGATCATTTACAGTTTGTTAATATTGGGTCTGTAGAGTCACATGTTTCTTCAGTAAGATGCCAAGCACCCCAGGAGTCCATTCTGGGACCCTTATTGTTTTCTTTATTCATTAATCAACTACACTTGTTGTGTAAAACTTGTGACTCAATTCTTTATGCTGATGATTTTTTTTCTCAGTCTAAATCATTTTCTAAGTTGTCACTTGCTCTGGAACAAGATTTTAGGGATGCTTGTATCTGGTTCTCAAATAATTCAATTGGTTTTGAATTCTGAAAATACAATGACTATGTCATTTGGTACACCTTAATGCTAAAGGAAAATTCCAGTTTATTGTTTCAAGATCAAGCGGGTGCTGTGATTAAACAAGTACAACAGTTCAAATATTTTGGGATTCTGCAAACCTTTTTATCATAGGTTAAATCTTTTAGCAGTACGATCAATCAGAAATTGGGCCTTCTTTATAAATTTAAAACTTGTTTTTCAGCGAAAACTGGAAAATCCATTGCAGTGGGCTCCCTTCTTCCTTCCACACCTTGATTACGTCTCCTATCTATACTTTAATTTGGGTTGTAAGGAGCTTAACATTCTGTCCGTTATGTACAATAACATTTGGTGTTTTATTTTGTCTGCCTGTATCCAAACTCACCATTGTGATCTCTATTTTCAGTTAGGTTGGATGTCCCAAAGATCTAGAATTGAGTATTTTTTTGGTTGTATGATTTTTAAATACATTTTTTCTCCCATCTTGTTTCCACTATCTGTTTGGTTTCTGTTTGCTTAGTTCTGTCTAAGCTTAGATCTGCCAAGGGCACGTAACTAAATACAATTCCACATAAGCATAGGTCTGGCTCATGTTTTTTTTTTTTTGTATTGCAGCACCTTTATATTGGAACACTCTCTCTGTATCACTTTGCTCGGCAATTTCTCTTTCATGTTTTAAGTTTATTTTTAAGCATTTGTTTGGAATATACAGTTTGTAAATGTATTATTTAATTAAGTTGTTCAGTTCTGATGTTGTTTTATACATTGTAAGCTGTGTATTTTATGTGGTTCCTGGGTTGGGCCTGAAAAAGAGCCTTTGATCCAGTGTCCCTACCCAGTTAACAAATAAAAATAAATAAATAAAATATGTCCCCAAAGGGAAAGTATTTGGTTACCTTTTCAGACCTGCCTGAAGCACTTTGTGCCAAAAGGCTGCATCAGCTGAACAATGTAAGTCAGGCCTATAAAGTTTAATGATGGTGTAGAGGGCAGACCACAGATTGTAGCCATCTGCACAATTCTGATGCAGTTGCTTCTGCTGTATTGGCACAGGAGGCTGCCACAGACCTAGTAGAATGTGTTCTGCTCAATGCTGGTGGCTTCAGTTTTGCTGCTACATTAGCCCTGCTATACAAGATTTGAGCCACCTTACCAAGGTTGCACTAGGAGCATTTTGTTCCTCTGTTACTGCTTCAAAGGTTGTCTGGCTGACAGAATTTCACAGATCTCTTGAGACAGATTTTGACTGGTTTGTGAAGGTCAAGCTTATGTAACTCCTCTTTTGGATTAACCAGCAGTGGACAAAAGGAAGGAAGGCATCTCTTGAGTCACATGGAAGGCAGTGGAGGCTTTCAGAAGAAAATAGGTAACTGTCTGTAACACTACCCTATCCTTAAGCATAAGGAGATATGACTCAGAGTCCTTACAAGAAAGAGCATGAAGCTCAGCAATTTGTCTGGCTGAGCAGATAGTTATCAAGAAACAAACTTTGTAGGAGAGAATATCCTTGAGAAAGGAGGATAAGAGTTCAAAAAGTGGCTTGCAAAGAGCTGTAAGTACCTTATTCTGGTCCCTGGGGAGAACTGCAGATTGGTATAAAGGTCTAGAATGGCTAACTGCTTGAAATAAATGAATGACATTGGAAGAGGTGCTTACAGAGTACCCCATTCAAGGGACACAGGATCTCTCCTAGAGCTAAGGCCTGCCCCCATAGGGTGCTGTTCTTGCACCTAGAGCTAAGACCTGACCCAATAGGGTGTTAAGAGCTAAGAGCTTATCGATTCCTAATTGCAAGAAATCTGAAATCTGTGTGATGGTAGCCTTAGCAGGTGTGAACATCTGTTTTCTGGGTTGGGAGGCAAAGGTTTTCCAAATCCTGTTATATGATGATGAAGCAGATGTCTTTCTGGATGACATAATAGTGTCCACGGCCTTAGCAGAAAAAAAATTTCCCTAGAAGCCTTTTACTCTCAGAAGTCAGGCTGCCAACTGCAGGGAACCTGGATTTGAATGAAAGACTGGTCCATGGCCTTGCAGATGCTGCAGCAAGAGTCAAAACAGCTTCTAAATCATGCAATTTAGCATATCCCAGAACCATGAACTTTATGGCCACTCTGATGCTAACAGGAAACTACTTCTTCTTGATTGCTGAATTTTTTCAAAGAACCTTTGGTATCAGAGGACTTGTAAGGAATTGGAAGGCTTGTTGGAAGTGTCCTTGTTGAGACAGAGTCTCCACTGGCACTGTTGTGGAAATCAGAACCAACTAAAGAAATTAAGAACCTAAGGCTGTCCTTGGAAGGGGATCAATCTGAGGGGTGCCAAACTGACTTCACAGGAGCCTGAACAGCTCCAGGATTAGAGATTACTACCTTGGATGAACGATCTGCTGGCAGAGCTAATCAGCCTGGAAATTGAGACCCCCTGCTAGATGAATGGCTGACAGAGACAGAAGACTCTTTTTGGCCTACTGTAGGACTTTTTGGGTTTCCAGAAGGATACTTTCACTTTTTGCACCTCCTTGTTTGTTTATGTATGCAGCTGTCACTGCATTGCTTGAGTGGACTTTCACTGCCTGGGACTTGAGTTTCTCCTGTAAATGGAAGGGAGCAAGAAACATTGCCGTCATCTCAAAAACAATTTATCAGAGGGTTTTGTTTTTCCAGACTCAAGATGCAGTGGACTGGGGTCTGGTCCAGGACAGCACCCCAATCCAGGAGGCTGGCATCCATTGCCAGAACATGCTCCAGATGGACAGAGAGCTGGGCCCTCTTCAACAGGTTTCTCAGATCTCCATGCCAGGAAAAAGACTGATAAACAGTAGAAGGAATCCAAATGGGAATTTCTGGCTCTGGAGACCAAGAAGACAGAAGATGAGATTAGAGAGGCCTCATCTGGAGGCAAGCCCATGGTCCTAGTTCTGTTGTGGTAGTCATCCGACCTTAGGCTGAAAAGCAATGGTGAGATGACACTATGTTCTGGGACATCAGATACTGAATAACTTGATGAAGAGTTTCCAAACTGGATAAGAAGAGAAAACCCATCTGAAGATCTCTTTGGAAATAAGCTCTCATATATTCCACTATCAGGGACAGAGCAAAGAACATATTCTCTCTGTTGACTAGCCAATTGTGCTGCTCTAGGACCTGCAATGTTCTGGCTTCAGAGAACCTTGCTGACTGTTCTGATTAAGTTCTGATTAGGAGAGCATCTAGATGAAGGTAAACATGGTGACCCTCCTGCCTGAGGGAGGCAGCAATCACTATCAAGACCTTTGTAAAGATATTTGGAGTAGAGGTAGGCTGAAAGGGAAGGCTGGGTACTGAAAATGCTGGTTCTGAATAACAAAGTTCAGAAAACACTGATGACAGTGGCACATTGGAATATGAAGATGGTAGGTTGATGATGTCCAGATAGTCCCCCAGTAACTCTGGCCTGTTAATGGACTGGAGGGACTCTATATTAGTAGTAGTAGTAAAAATATTTATTTTTAGACAGGATATACAAAACTTTAGGTCCTAAGACCTATTTTCAAAGTTGTCCTGTACATAAAACATTCAGGTTACGTGGTAAATATCATTCATAAATAACTTACAATACATACAATAATCTTTCATAATTCAATACATACAACAAGTGACAACTAAGTTACCTAATATTAATCAGATTTCAGAGTTAAGTGCTTCATTCCCTACTTGGGTGTCAAACAATTTACACTATAACCCCCCCTTATAAAAAACATAGCTTCTGACAAGTACATACAGAATAAAATATTTCATCCAAACCAGATTTGAATTGTGATAATTTTGTCAGATTTCTCAGTTGAGGGGGAATTTCATTTCAGATTTTTGCCACCTGAGCCTGCAATGTCATGCTCCCATATTTTGTATTAACTTTTGGAAAAATAAGGCCCTATGTTTTACATCCCTTAAGGCATAATGGTGACTCTCACAACCAAAGTTTATGTCCACATTACCTTTTATCAACCCTTTATTTATCTTATAAATGAATATTGAAATTGTTTTTTCTCAGAAACTTGTTTCAGCTCTGCAAATCTAAAATTAGATGAAATCATCCTTCTTTTTTTTTTTTTTTGGAAGTGCAGAATTTTGCCAGTAAATCCCAGGAGGAGGGACTAGCAATCTTTCCCCAATCTGGACCAGGCAGTCCAGAGTCTGATCCACCACCCTTCACTAGGTGGTGTATGCTACTGACTGAAAGAACTAGCCTAGTGACGGAGTAGTAGAAAATTCTTCTGCATAACCAAAAGAAACATTTTGCAGCACCTGTGAGATTGCTGTGGTCTGGACTAATCTAATGCCAGAGTTGAAGAAACATCCCCTGAGATACCAAGGAACAAATAGACCAGTGAATCCTTACGCTAGAAATTTGTCTGTGCTGCCAACAACTCCAGATTGGATGTGGAAAGGGAGGCTCTAAATGAGATAACATGAAAACACGCTAAGGAGAGTCTACCTTTCTGGTTTTAAAACCTCCACTCTTCAGGAAGGGATATAGGAAGCTTGCTGCCCTTGGGAGGCAGCAAATGATCCTGCTTGTCTATAACATCATTTAACATTTTGTCGTAGTACCTGAAAAAGGGAGACACTTTGCAAGTGCTCCTGTAGGCCTGATCTGCAGACTGGCGCCAGATGCAGACCCCTCTCATAGTCGATAAACTATGGCAGAGAACGACCAGGTAGAAGGTAAAAAGTAGAAAACTGTCAATGGTATCTACCATGAGGAGGGTGCTAGTGAAATAAGAGAAAGAAATTTTGACACTGGGGAGTCCTCCAGTATTCATTCGTCATGCTGACACCATGCCCCAGAGATCCTTGGGAATCTTTAAACAATAGAACCGAATTCTAATGTCAGACCAAGCCAGTGTAATGTGTGCTGAAAGGCTTCATCTATCTTCTTATCTCTTTTTGTCAACACTAGAAGACATTCTTTAGATACTGTGGTTATAACAGTATGCCTAAACTTCTCAGCCTCTGAGGCACCAGAAATAATTAAGGCCGCTCATATTTTTAGCTTAACCACAGGAAAAGGATTGTAATTTCTAACTGCTGCTGCTGCTTGTTGACATCTAACCACTTGGTTAATCATTTGGTCACAGTACTGACAACTTGGGAAACACTTAGGAGCCTTTTTGAAACTGGAAAATGTTAAATTCATCAGTAGCCTGGCCAATGACTGAACACCAGAAAGTTGTAATGTTCTTCAGGATTCAGCCACTGTGAATGACAGAAACTGAAAAATTAAACAAAACTGCAATTGAGGATGGCTGAGTCTAACATTATTTACAGACATTAATGCATATGTACTGCATAATTGTTGAAACAGATACAACTGAATATACCAATGCATTTGTACAATGCACGTCTACTGTAACCAACACACATTTTAACTCAGATCAACACATACCTACTCTACACAGTATATGCAGACCAGTGGCAATATATTTATATTTAAACCAGTGTATACCCCGTGGTTTGCAAATTAGCTCAGTTATTTCCCAGCCAACATGTTTCAGTCTAAACCAATAAATAGTCAAGCAAATCAATACAGCTGTGAGATATTACTGGATTTTTTTCTGTTCAGAGCATGATGCGTTACCTTTGGCTTTCACAGGTTCCACCCTCCTTAACCTTGTTTTTAAATGCCCAATTCCCTCCTTCACCTTACTCCTTCCATTACTGTCCTGGAAGAAGGCTTTGGAGTTGGCTGCAGCTCCTGCTACTATTCATGCTTCTAGCTCTTCACTGCCTCTTAATTCTAATTTTACAGTCCCTCATTGCTGCTTGGAATATAACAGAGATACACATTTGTTGCCTTAACCCATCCTATTTAGTGTAACGCACACAGAAAAAATAATAATAAAAAATGTTTTTATTTATATCACTGGGTAAGCCCAACATGGACATTTCTTAATGAAACATGATTTTTCACAGGACAATATATAATTTCAACCAATGCAACAGATGTGTTTTAACCAAATAATTAGAATTAAGACTAATGACCCAATATTCAGAAAGGCACAAAGCGTAGCACAAATGTTTGCGCTGGGCTTTGCAATTGCACAGGTGTCCCAGGATAGTATATTCAGTTGGGGGCCACCCTATTGAATTTAGGGCCATGTCTGCATAGCGATAAATCAGGCAGCACCGACCCGACCTGGCTTCAGAATCTGGCCTCAAAAGTTGATAGTGCCAGAGTGCTATCTGCTATTTTCAAAGGTACCTATGCAAATGAGCCTAGTGGGCCTGCAAGTCACTAAGGGGCAATTTGCATGACCATTACGGGCTCATTTGCATGGGTAGTGGAGGCAAGTAGTGGAGTGCCACTCCCCTAAGTCCATGATAGCCTCCTCCTTCTGATCTCCATCCCTTTAGTAAAAATATTAGTTCTGGGTGGTAGTGGTCCCCCTCCTGCTGATCACCAGCGCCCTAGTAAAAATATTAATCCCTGGTGCTAGTGGCCCCCCTTCCCCCAATTGCCAGCTCCAGCATAAAAATAGTATTGCCTGATGGCAGTGGTCCCCCTCCCTCCAATTGCTAGCCACATCTAAAAATAATTTTCCCTGGTGGTAGTGGTTCCCTCCTACTACCACCAGGGATTAGTCTGTCTACTTTGCTGTTGGTGATCAGAAGGAGGGGGGGACCACTACCACCAGGGATTAATATTTTTACTAGGGAGTTGGCGATCAGCAGGAGGGGGGCCACTACCACCCAGAACTAATATTTTTACTCAGAGGATGGAGATCAGAAGGAGGAGGGGGACCACTACCACCAGGGATTCTTTAATTATGTTAGGGGCTGGCGATCAGAAGAGGGGGACCACTAGCATCAGGGATTTTTTCACTTTGGGACTAGAGAAGGGGGGGGTGCCACAGACCACATAGATGAGTATGCTCCCCCAGTGGCCAACTGGCTGGTTGGCTGCATTCCCTTTGGCAACCACTAGGGCTGCACAGAATAAAAGGACGTTTTCATCAGTGGTATTTGCGTGGTGCAAAAGGTTAGCACCCATGCAAACCTTTGAATATCAGGCACCAAGTATTGTAGTTTTTTAGTTTTTCATATTGTTTCTCATCATTTTAAGGTATTTTAGTTAAGGTATTGCAGTTTTCTGCAACAATTAGAGGAAAGAAAATATTTTTCTATTAAAATATAACTACATGCAGAATTTTCCATGTTTTGTGGCAGGACACAGCTACCTAAATCAGGACTGTCCTGCCAAAATCAAGACAGGTGGTAACCCTAGCTCTGGGGAATAATCTATCACATACTATCACCCCTTTTTCTTCAAAATATTTACCTAATTAGTTAGTTACAGCAGTAAGTGTACTGGTTGTGCTCACCCTGAAGTATTTTGCAAAAAAAAAAAAAAAAAATTAAGTTGCCACCCTTGTGGGATTCTTACCAAGGGAATGATATAACAGGCTTTCCTCACTGACCTGTTGCCTGTATGTAATTTTATTTGTGCACCCTAAGAGGTATGTCTCACCTGTGATAAGCTTGTCCAACACTGTCCCACCACTTCTATTTTCTGGATGAAGCAGACTACCTTTGGTAGTCCTGTTTCTGGAGAGTAATCATCACTGCCAGGAGTATGGAATTCAGTACACACACACACACACACACAATATTATAGGGAAATATTTATTTATTTATTCAGATCTCAAATTCACACCTATGAGCTAGAAGCTCTTTTACATAGGTTCCACGGTATGTTGGATGATAACCCTTGTTTACTGCTTTATGATGGGGATGGCGCTGCGATAGATCAAGTTACCCAATTTAAATATTTAGGGGTGTGGTTGGATTGTGGTTTAACTTTTTTGTTACATATTAAGCATGTTAGCCAGATAATAAATCAGAAATTGGGTATTTTGTTCAAATATTGGTCTTATTTTGCTTTAGAAACTAGGAAATCTATTGCTGTTGGATCATTGCTCCCCCCATTTTGATTATGTTTGTTACATGTATCAGAATTTAAATGTTAGGGAGTATAATGCTTTGTCTGTAGCCTATAATACTATCTGTAGGTTTATTTTGTTAGTCCTATTTAGGACACACCATTGCACGTTGCATTCACAATTAGGTTGGTTGTCACCAAGGACTAGAATTAATTATTGCCGGCCCGGTGGCGCTGAGGGTTGAGGCGCTAGATGCCACACCGTACCCACGCCCGGCGACCGGGTTCGAGAGCGGACCTCGGGTCACGAGGATCGGCCGGGTGAGGAGATTGAGCATCCCAATGGATGCTCTCCTCCTCAGGGGTGGGCTACCAAGAGCACATCGTGCCCTGCACTCCTTCCATAGCCGGTGGAAGCAGGGGAAGGGGTGGGCGGCTCCTCTGTCGGAGTCAGGGAGGGGGACGCCTCAAGATGAGGGTTCATGGCGTAGCACGCCACCACTGGGACGACGCCCTAGCGCAAGGCGCCCTGGGGAGCGGGACGCCAGGGAGAAAATTGAAAACCCTCCGGTAGCCCTAGATGAAGTCCGCCCTTAAAAGTCCGCCCGGACCACCGATAGGACAGACCCCAATGTGCAAAAAGGAGAGGAGGTTGGGCACTCTAGGGGCAGATCCCTGAAGGTAGGTACCGGGGGGACATGAGCGGATGGAAGGAGGGGGCACCGGAGGCAGTAAGGAGGGATAAAGATGAAAATAAATAAAAAAAAAAAAGAATTAATTATTTCTCCGATTGCTTGCTCTATAAGTCTCTTTTTTTTCTGACTTTTCTCTGGCTGGTATGGTTGTAGTTAATCAGTCCATCCCAAAATTGAGATCTGCTAATGGTATCCTAATGAATTTTTGTTTTTTAGGACCTGGAATTGATTGCAGTCTTTTTCTGTCATATTGCAATCCCTTTGAAATGCATTACCTACTACTCTTCGTCAAATGTTGTCCTTTGACTGTTTTAAGAATATGTTTAAATTATTTTTGTTGTACCAGTCTAAGTGTGATTGTTAATGTGAGTTTATTGTTTTGTAATTAATGTCGATTGTAGTTTGTCCCGGGTCGGACCTGAAAAAAGACTTTGCCCAGTGTCCCAACCTGGTTAACAAATTGATTAAAAAAAAAAGAGTAAAATGCACAGATAACACAGTGCATAATACAGAGAGCAAAAATGAGACCAAATTAAGAGACAAGAGAATCACAGTTACAGGTATCAAAGGCGTTGTACAATGTATGCCAGACAAACAAAATAATGTAACACAATTAAGTTGGTACTATGTAAATAAGTTGCCAAGGGCTTTGTTGGCAATTAGTACAGATAACGCAGAACATAATACAGAGAGCAAAAAACAAAGCAAACTGAAAGACAAAAGAAACACAGTTACAGGTATCATGGCATTGTGCAATGTATACCAGGCAAACAAAATTTATGTTAACACAACCAAGTTGGTACAATGAAAATTGAGCTGCCAAAGAGCTTTGTCAGCAATGAGTGGGAGGGAATAGTATGGAAGGGTAGGGGGAAGGAGAGTGGGTGAAGAACAGTGAGAAGACATGAGCGCAGGGGGAGGTCAGCGGGGAATAGAGAGGGAATGTAGGAGAACAAAAAAGAATGCTGGAGAAGAAAAAGGGGGGTTAGGGCTCATGGGGAAGGGTGTGTTTAAGTGCTAGATAGAGATTGGTTGGACATCATAAGAGGTTTAGTGGAAACAGTCACAGCTAGCATTAGCTACAAGGTGAAGCCTGAGTTTGTCTTTAAAGGTGCCCAAGGTAGCTGAGGAAGAGACATCCCTGGGAAGAGAGTTAAGCAATAGTGGAGCTCTGTAGGCAAATGACCATTGCCCAAGGGTCATTCGGCAGCAAGGAATCAAGAAGATCTGGTTGTCAGTGCCTTTTGTATGATGGGGGAAGCAGAATGGGTTAAGGATTTTCTGAACCCCATGGGGCATAAGGCCAAGGCTAACTTTTTTTTGCAACCAGGCAGGTGTGGTACGTAATTCTTTCTTTTAGTTGAAGCCAATTTGCCTGAGCATAAAGGTCACATGTGCAGCCCCAGTGAGAAGCCTTCAGGCCTTGTTGAGTGCCATACCAATACGTTGAAAGAATGTGTTGGCGGCAGTCACAGATAACCAGGCCGTAGTCTATAATGGAGATCATGGATCTGTGGATAGCTAGGTTGAGTGCGTCAGGTGTCAGATTCTGCTTATGCTTATACAGTAAGCCAATACAAGTGTTAACAGCACTGGCAACCTTTTCTATATGGTTAGAGTAGGACAAAGCACTCCCTAAGGTGACTGCAAGGTATTTGAATTGTTGTACCAGCTCCAGGGGGGTGCCAGCTTTGTTACAGATTGCCAGAGGGTAAGATTTATTCTTGTTTTGGAGGCTATTAAAAGCACTCTTAGTCTTCTTACAGTGATTCCTAAACCAGTTCTCTACATTTGTGAACCTGTGTTGTAATTGATTTTTGAGACACTTAGGGTCAGGGTTACTAGTGAAGATAACGGTGTCATCGGCATAAAGCAGGATGGTATCATGGCGAGAGCTAGATGATTTATTTAGGAATATGCTGAACGAGAGACATATCTCTTAATCTTTATTGGCTATATACAGAGCAGTGTTGCAATACATGTATGATGCTTGCAAAAGAATGACCTGCACTGATAGCTCGAAAAATTTATATTTATGCCTATTCTGTCCCAGCCGAGTTGTGACCCTTAGCTTGGAAGTTTGTTGACTAAACATCCCCTCCCTGGGAATCTGTCCTGGGGTCCCTCCTGCTGATCAGTCTCCCTTTCTTAAAGCCTGGGTGTTGCTAATGAAAGAAACCTATAGACAGGGAACAAAAAAGACAAATGGTTTCTTGTCCCTGGACCCTCAGTCTAGAAAATACAGTACCAGGGAAAAAGTCTATGCTTTTTACCTACGTTACATGCACAGAAAGGGTGCATGTCTACCTTCATGCATGTGTTAGCTTGTCATGCTTAGTTATACATTCATTCACAAATAAACTGCAATATTCCATTGAGCAAGATCATTTGCTGAGGAATCCAGCAATGACAACAAAGAAACAGCTTTAACAATCATGTTGCTTACTTAATAAAATTACAAAATATGGAACATATACAGTATACAGTAAAATTATTTGTTATAAAACAGTTTGATCTGACAAGACAAATCAAGCCAAGTCAAATGTAAGTTTAAAGGTACTAACACTATACCCTGATACCACCTGTACCGATAGTCTGTTCCAAATATTCTCTTCTCCTTTCATTAAGTAGTTCATCTTGAAATTCCCCTTGAATTTTCTTCCTTTCAATGACTCATGCATGTCCTTGTTCTCATCCTTTGCCATCTTGAAGTCCTGTGTTTAATGTGTTGGAGCTATCATTTTCATGGGTGGTGTGCATAGCAGACCACTTCCTACTGGGATCAAAATCAGTGTTTTGCAGGTGTCCCACCGAAATGCACAGTGAGACTGGCAAATGCCTTTTTACAGCTGCTAATGAGTGAGCTGTGCCCTGCTGCTGTTGCATGCAGCTGCCTGTAACTCTGTGCTTTCTGTTAGCTGCAGAGGAGGTGAGTGCATGAGAACCTGTTGAAGTGGTCACTGTCTCATGCACGTGAACCTGACTTACATTAAGTGAGAGATCGTGAAGAAATACTTGGAATGTTTAGCCTAGCCTCCCCCCGCTGTGATGACAAGAATGACAATGATACTCAGTCTGCACAACTCATGAATGGAAAGATAACTTATTTTTTGGGGGGAAAATTAAATTGCTTATTTAACACTGAGAGTTTTCATGCTGCTTAACTATTGCAATGAAA
Source organism: Neoceratodus forsteri (assembly GCA_016271365.2). Taxonomy (NCBI): domain Eukaryota; kingdom Metazoa; phylum Chordata; order Ceratodontiformes; family Ceratodontidae; genus Neoceratodus; species Neoceratodus forsteri. The sequence continues at coordinate 477,654,598 of CM057452.1, read as the reverse complement.
AAGAACAAAAGAATAGAGCTGTGGCAGCATTTTATGTTTGCAGGAACAAGGAATTTTCTATCTCAGCCTCTTGGTATAGTGAAAAGACTGCTGAGTTTCCGGTCACTCTGTGCAACCTTGTCAGAGACTGGGGAAACAATGTGTGTGTGTGTGTGGGGGGTGTGGGGGGGGGGGCAGTTTCTGGAACAAGACAGTGCAGGGAGAGACAATTTGAAAGACAACACTTAGTCAGCATAATAAAAGTTTTATCTTTTTACCATGCTTACTTACAAGGAAATATTTCCAGTTTATCAAATCCCATGTATGATCACATTACTATTACACTACAAACTGCGAGTGCAAGATTATCTGGTACCCAACCCAGCCCATCAGGGAAAAAATAAAATCTATTCTTCTCCCCCCAACTATCTGACAGGTCTGGTGCTTTACAAAGCACATGAGTTAAAGTCTGGTAGCACATGGACTGTAGAATACAAGAGTTTAATTTGAAATCATGACTTTCATACTCACTGTATCTGAAAGTGTTTTACAAGGTATAGGAGTTACACACTGGCAAAGCAGGGAATGTAGAATTGAATAAAATGTCTAATGCCCAAGCTGGCCCAGAAGGGAATAAAAGAAAATCTTGCCCCCTCCACTAAATATCTGATGGGTACGGTACCCAACCCAGCCTGTCAGGGAATAAGTAAGCAATAAGACACAATGGGGTATGCATTGAACAGATCTGACTGCACGACCAGTGGTGTAGTGAGGCATGAGGTTGCAGGCCAAGTGCCTTTGACTCCTGGAAGTGTGGTCTGATCTATTCAACGTACATCCGATTTTGTTTTATTGTGCATATAAAATGTGCCACATTTATTTATTTTTTTATGTTATAAAAAGCAACTTCAATTATTACAGCAATTTGGTATAAAATAGTCCCTCCGCACATAGACCATGATGTCATTTTTTCCTATGGTACTTTTGTTACTATGCAGCAGATCCCCTCCCTCCACTAGTTTTGTTGCAACGTAGGAGCCCCAGTGTGTATCGGTGTGAAGGACACATTGGCATTTATTGCAGCTGTGGGATGAGAGAGCAAACAGTTGCTGACAGTCATTTTTTTTTCTGGAAGACTTGGACTGCTGCAATGAGGCATAAAGGATCGAGCGGCTCCTCTCCTTTCCATGACAGCACTGAGGAGTGAGTGGAAGCAAATATTTTCCCCTTGATGCTTTGTCTTTCACATCTGAGGGTGCCAATATCAAAATAATTTAAAAAACAACAACGCAAGCCAATTTGTTTCGAATAAGTGCTAAATAAATAATGTACAGAAATGCAGGAGCATGATTTTCTAGGAGAGACAGCGGGAGCAGTCATGCTGCAGAAGCCCTACCATGATGTCAGCTGTTATCAACAGTTAAAAAAACAGGGGCAGTTAATACATTTCTTTTCAGTTTATTTGTGTATGTTTGTCTATGGGTGGTACTTGGTTGAAACAATGGTTGCTGGTGGCTGCTTGCTTGAATTATTTTCTCACTTGTTTTCAAGAAAAAGTTGTGGCATTTCAAAAGTCATTGTTCTAATGGCACGCAGAATTTTTTATCTTTGTACTGCCATCCTGGTTTTTAAGAACCTGTTTTTACCTGTGCATTGAATGGATTCAATGCACAGGTAAGAACCAATCAGAATTCAGGAATTTCCCTGCCCATTTTATAATAAAAAAAATCTGTTTCCCCCCTCTTGCCCCCAACTACCTAATGAGTCCAGAAACTGACCCGGCCCATCAGGGAATAAAGGAAAAAAATGTGTCCCTCTCCCTCCAACAAACTGACAGGGCTGGTACCTAACCCAACTTTTTAGGGAATTAAAACAAATATGTACCCCTCTGCTGCCACATTGCTGATGCAGTCAGCCAGTTTGGGTGTCTCCATCACTTCAGTCAATCAATCAGTCAATCAATCAATCAATCTTTTATTTCTAAAAAACACTTTTTCAAAGCCAAAGCGCCTGTACATAAAAACTACATAAATAAACATTTAAAACATTCAATATTCACCAGATAAGATATAGTAAAAATATCCAATATCAGTAGGTTAAAATCATATACCAAGCATGAAGTCATGCACTAGAGTCTGGAAACACCTGACAAAATAAATATGTTTTTAAAGCTGTTTTAAAGCTTTGGACAATCAGACACTCTCAAATCTGATGAGGTACAGAATTCCACAAAGTGGGGGCTGCAAAAGCAAAGGACCAAGCCCCAGATGTCTTTAAGCACAGCCTGGGAATCTCTAGCAATCCCTCCTTGGTGAGCGTTGTGGGCAAAAGGGGTGGTAGGGTGGGAGACTGAACTGAGAGAGACTGACAATACACACTTGTAAGACTGTAATCCCAAGTGCACATGATTCTGGCTCCGCCTCCTGACTATCCCCCTCTCATTGGCTTTCCTTCTCTGGTACTCAGCCTCAGCTCTGCACTCTCCCTGGCACATACATAGTGTTCACATTGCCATGCATACTCCAACTCAGCATGTTAAACAGTGTAGCACCAACCCTCGGCCACTGCCATTGGCTACCTATCAGAAGCAAATTCTTTTGGAAAAAAAAACAGTAGAAGTAGGCATCACCAAGTTACCATACTTCCCTCCCAGGGGGGAAATAATCTCTCTCCCTTGCCTCCAACTACCTGACGGAAGCAATGCCCAACAGTTCCTATCAGGGAAAAAAAAATCTGTCCTTTTCTTCGAGCTATGACAGGTCCACTGCTTTACAAAGCAGAGGGGTGAGGTTCTAGCAGTGCAGAGACTGTAGAATATAACAGAATTTTGTTTTGTATAATGACTTTCATACATACTGTATCCCAAAGTGTTTTACCAGGCACAGGATTTTCATACTGGTAGCACAGGGAATGTAGAATACAAAATAATTTCTGGTACCCAACCTGGCTATTCAGGAAATAAAATTTAAAAAAATGTTGGCGGAGACCCAGGGCAGGTGGTCACCTAATACCCGGGTCCTTTTTAGTCTCGCATGGAGGTTCCACACGGCAAGGAATTTTTGTTTGAAGAGGTCCAGAGCAGAGTACATGGAGGGTGTCTGGGGGGTGAAAGACCAGTCCGAGGTGGACAGGTCGTAGAGGAGTACTGGGAGATTGAGATTTGTATGACCTGGTGAGCAGTATCCCCGGGAGGGGGATCTTTAGGTCTGAAGATTTTTCTGACCACGTAGATTAGGTGGTGGTCACTTAGTGAGTCCGGAAGGAAACTGAATTCAAGTATACAGTGAGGTTGCTAGGTAAGGGCCCAGTCTAGAAGGGAATGGTTTTTGGATTTGTGATTTAAGCATGTGGGTTCGGTAATTTATTGGGAGAGATTTAAGGATGATGCGTGGTTCCATAGCTTAGAGCTGGTACTGGAGAGCCAGTTAGAGTTGAGGTCACCAAGAATAATTAGCTCTCCCATTGAGCCAAGTAGTTTAAGTGTGCTCAGGTGGTCCATTATGAGTGGCGTAGGGGTGTCGGGGGCACAGTAGGACCCAGCTATGTATAAAGGTACTGAGTGGGGCAATGAGAGCTTTATTAGCAAGGAGTCAATGGACAGGGTGGGCAAGGTGAGCTGGATTGGGGTGTAGTGGAGGTGAGCAGTGATGAAAATGGCAACACCTCTACCTCTTTTGTTACCGTGCTGGTCGTGTCGGATGAGGGAGTAGCCAGGGAGTGAAATTTCAGCATCCATATTGTGGGGCTTCAGTCAAGTTTCTGTTAAGATTAGAATGTCAGAACGTGGTGTAAGGACATACGGTTGAAGGATGGTGAGCTTATTCAGGATGCTACATATATTTAAGTGAATTATTTTAAAACCCCGTGGGAGTTTTATAGGGGTGGGCATGGTAGGGGGTGTTGGCCACGGTTAGGCTGTATATCACCTGCCATAAGAAGCAACAGAGTGAGCAGCTATTTAATTTTAGGCATCCGTCCTGGCAGCACACTTAGTGCACAGAGTTGCTGGACAGGTTTAGTAGTTCCAGTTGTGTGAGAAAATCTTAAACCAGTGAGCCCAGCTTGGAAAGAGGGCGGCAAGATGGAGGGGCTGGGTAGCCAGTTAATCGAGAACTTTTGGGGCAGGGGGCCAGCAGAAGCGGTGGTGTGGAAAGGTGGGGGAGCAGACCGGTTATCTATTAAATTGGTATATGGCTGTGGGGCTGAAAAGGAGTCAGGCAGAAGGGATGTAAGGGGTTGGAATATGCACAGCATAATGCCGTATAGTGGCAACAAGGTGCAGATTGCATGTATAGAGGGCGGCATCTAGTGGTGATAAAAGAAGAGGCAGATTGCTTAATTAGGGCGGCCACTAGTGGTGCTAGCAGATAATCTGCTAATGGGAAAATAGGCTGATAGACAGCGTGATCTCACAGGCTATATAAGACAAAGTCCACCAAGGGCGGTGGTGGGAGCGGCGGGGACACAATACAATGTCTCAAAGCCTGCAGCAATGTGGCGTGGCGTGGCTGTCGTACCTGTGTTGCGGTTTGCTGGGGAAATCTGGTGGCTTGGGGAGGGCAGGACACCGATGCCCTCACAACCACCTTTGGCTATGGGGATAGAAGAGGAGAACAATTTATTAACAGGTAAACCAGCAGGAGGAGGAGCTTACAGCAACAGTTTCAGGGGACAGCAGATTCAGGACCAACCATGCAATTCGGATTACGTCTGGCGTTACTTCAATAATTTAAACAGCACTTTTACCACTACACACTGAAATTCGGTCTTAAACAGCACTTTTAGCACTACACAGTGAAATTCGGTCTTAAACAGTACTTTTAGCACTATATACTGAAATTTGGTCCCTTAAAGCACCTTGCACAATACGTGGACTCAGGCAATAATCCAGTTAAAGCTCCTATTTAAATGGTGCAGCACTGCGGTCGGAAACAGCCTGGCATTACTTAATATAATTTAAACAACACTTTTAGCACTACACACTGAAATTCAGTCCTTAAAGCACCTTGCACAATACGTGGACTCAGGCACTAATCAGGTTAAAGCTCCTATTTAAATGGTGCAGCACCCTATGAATTACAGTAATTTGAGGAGCCAAAAACTATAAGTGTAGCTCTGCCAACTAAAATATCGTCCCATTTCAAAAGGTACCAAATTCAGAAAGTCCTTTGTCCACAATACAATGTCCCAAAGCCTGCAGCAACATGGTGTGGCATGGCCGTCGTACCTGTGTTGTGGTTTGCTGGGGAAATCCGGCGGCTTGGGGATGGGAGGACACCGATGCCTTCACTACCTCCTTTGGCTCTGTGTTGCAGTTTGCTAAGGAAATCCAGTAGCTTGGGGAGGGCAGGACACCGATGCCCTCATGACCTTCTTTGGCTCTGTGTTGCGGTTTGCTGAGGAAATCCAGTAGCTTGGGGAGAGCAGGACACCAACGCCCTCACGACCTTCTTTGGCTCTGTTTTGCGGTTTGCTGGGGAAATCTGTTGGCTTGGGGAGGGCTGGACACCAACGACCTCACGACCCCTACCCCCCCCAACAACCTGACAGATCCACTGCCCAATGCAGCTTGCCAAGGAATTAAAAAAAAAATCTGTCCACCTCCCCAGCCTGCCTGACAGGTCCAGTGCCCAACCTGGCCCATCAGGGAATAAAAAAAAAACTGTCACCCTCCCCCAACAACCTGACACATCTAGTGCCCATCCTGGCCTGTCATGGAATAAAAAAAAACTACAACATCAACAACATGACAGGTTTTGTGTTCAACCCGATTTGTAATGGAATTAAAACAAAAAATTCTGCCCCTCTCCCCAACAACCTGACAGGTTCAGTACTCAACCCCCTCCCCCCACTAAATTATCTGTCCATCTCTCCCCCCACCTATCTTACCTGTCTGATGTCCAATCTGGCCATTTAGGGAATTAAAATTATCTGCCCCCTCCTTCCAACTACCTGATGGGTCCTGTGCCCAAACTTGCCTATGTATTAAGCCAAACAGAGATCAGGAGTAGCAGCAGCAAAGCGGCAAGTGGAAGATGGAATACATGGGATAGTAAAACACTGCTCTCTCAATATCCATTCAGGTCACAGTGAGGGGGTTCAAGAACAGCATAGCAGGTTTGGTGCTTCTGCTGCACTGCTGCTACCAGACCGTGCAGCAATCTCCACCACCTCTTGGCCATAGCACAACTAGCATGGGAGACTGGGCTAAGGGGGGATCGATGGTGTACACTTCCAAAGCTGTAACCCCAAGTGCCTGTGATCCTGGCTGTACCACCCCACTCTACCTCTCTTGCTCTTTCCTTCTCTCAGTGCTCAATCTCAGCTCTGCACTCACCCCAGAAGGCACACAGGGATCACATTGCTATGCATGCTGCAGCCTATTATGCTGTGCAACAGAATGGTCCAGTGCCCAACCTAGCCTGTAAGGGAATAAAAAAAATCTGTCCCCCTCCAGCAAACTACCTGATGACTCCAATACCCAACCTGGCTCATCAGGGAATAAAAAAAATCTGCCCCCACTACCCCCAACTACCTAACTGGTCCAGTGCTCAACATGACCTGTTAAGAGATTAAAATAATCTGTTCCTCCTCCTCCACTCAAATACCTGATGAGTCCATGGCTAAACCCAAACCCAAACATCCAGGGAATAAAAGAAAATCCCCCTCCCCCAATGATTTGACAAATCCCAAGCCCAGCCCAGCCTATCAGAGAAGGGGAAAAAAAATCAGACTCCCTCCCTCAAACTATCTAACAGGTCTGATGCCCAATCTGGCTCATCAGGGAATAAAACGTATTTGGCCATCTCCTTCAACTAACTGACAGATCTTGTACCCAACCCAGCCTGTCAAATAATAAAAACAGTCTGGCCCTGTCCCCCAAGCTACTTTATGTGTCCAATGTCCAACCTGGACCATTACAGAATAAAACAAAAATTGTGATATGGAGGGGGGGGGGGGGGGGGGGCTATAAATGAGTTTGGTGCTACTGTATGCGGATGAAACTAATTGCCTGGTGTTGGGTGAACTTGAACCTCTGTGTACAGTGTAGGGAAACATAGAAACATAGAATTTGATGACAGATAAGGACCTCTTGGCCTGCCCAGTCTGCTCATTTCCCTACCTAATGGATAAGCTGCAGATCCTAGTTAACCAGCAGCTTACTTCTTTCCACCCCCACCCCTAGAATTGCCTTATGACTGTCCCGTGCATGTTTGAATTCAACCACGGTTTTTGACTCCACAACCTCCTCCGGAAGGCCGTTCCATGCATCCACAACCCTCTCTGTGAAAAAATACTTCCTTACATTACCTCTGAGCCGCACCCCCATCTATTACACAAAAGCAGTAATGCTGCATCAAAGCCAACCCTGTGGGCACTGTACACAAAAAAATTTAAAAACTGATGTTGTATGTGATCCTTATATAACTACAATTATAACAATGTTACAGGTGAGACAGCATGGCCTGCTACAAAAATAAACAAAAGTAATATAAAAATCAAGACGAGCCTTGTTGGTACCAGACAAATCTTGTTAATTATTTGAAGATAGGGAATAATGTCTCCCCTGAGTCTTTTCTATTACAATGACAAAAATTGTAGTTCTGTCAATTGATCTACGTACAGTGCCTCAAGTCTCTCTAGCACCTGTCTGCAAAACCCACCAAGTCTGCCACTGTCCAGAACTACAGTAATACAGTAGTTACTATTAACTGCTGACCTGAAGGTGTATACCACACTGTAGTCTCTGCTTTATCTCTATGCCAGTTGCTGTATTCTTTCAGGGTCTCAATTATGATGCTAGTCATAGTTCTTTGTGTATGTCTAGGAAATACTGATTATGTGCTGTATTTGTAAGGATTTTTGTATTAGGTATTTTTGTAATAATTTACTGACTCATGATGTTTTAATGTGTCTATTTTCTTTTACAATGGCGAGTGCTGAACAAAAACATTTTCTGTGACAAAGACAAATATTCTCTTGGTCCCACTGATTTTCAAATACTAAAATAATGCCCCACTCAAAAAAGTTATGCAATAAAAAACATAAAATAAAAATAAATGAAAAGACATGAAATGTAGTACATTACATTGCCCTTCACATTATTCATCATCGCTGGATAGATTTTTTTTTTGCTTTTTATGGTGTTTTTTTTGCTCCTTCTTGCTCCATATGGCGAGCACCTCCTTCAGGCCCTCAATGTGCCCCATCTGTCCGCCATCCCCATGACCTGCCTCAGCCCCAAATCGCAGCCCCCTGGAGGTAGCTCGGCGTAACCCTTTACTGGGTGGATCCCCCTCCTCCGAGAGGGAAGGCACCGGTGGGGATCGTCCAGCGCACTGCAGCATCGGCTCTAGGTACTGCTGGGGTGGGAGGTCACGGGGCTGTGACAGTAGTGAGGGGACTGGAGAGCCATCATCTGGCTCACCAGAGAGCCATTTTTCTGGTTTTCTCCCCATGGAGAGTGACGTCCCTGACGTCATGGCGAATGCCGATGTTTGTCACTCTCCCGGAAATTTGAGCCCCTACTACTCTGCCATGCTCCCGGCCTCTGCCAGGGGCCAGCAGGTGCTCGGCTCACATCCCCACCCTCCCACCTGGAGAAGGCGAGCTGTCTACAGACGCTCCAACCTCCTCCCCCAGCCGGCTCTCCAATGACCTGAGTCCATTCCCGAACCCGGGTCGCAAGCGGAAATCCAGCCACTGCGCCAATGAACCTGCGTGCTTTTTATTTTTTTTATGTTAATGGAACTTATTTTGAACACAGACACCATTTGTGGCAGCCAAAGCTGTAGCAGTTAACTGACTACATGAGGTCAGAATGGAGTACCATGATTGTCTATGTGCAGTCAGTCATGGTGGGTGGGGTAATATCGTTCTTAGGGGAATAGCTCATTATATTGAGGTTGTTGGTGATGACAATGTGAAAGTGGTTTTAGTGTCACCAGGAGGAGAAATTTCACCACTACTGCTGGGAGTGGTGAGCTGGACTGTGATGCCAAAGGGAGACTGAGAAGACTTACCATCAGGAGATGAAGGAGTGGGAATACTAGTAGGTGTCACTTGTTAATCATGTGAATAATCAAATAGATACTGTACAGAAGTTTATATTCATGCCCTTTATATTTAGCACTCCAAGCACGCACCCACATATTCACATCCTCTTATTTTCACTGGTGGAACACTAGTGCTGCTATATATAGTGATCTACCTAATATTCACTATCTTATTATTTTTACTCTAATGTGGAACCAGTGAACATAGTGAAAATAAAATGACATTGAATATTTCCTGTTATATAGTACTTAAAAAAAGTTTATTCATGGTGAGTTGAGTTTGTGAAAGGTTAAGAACTCAAGATTCTCTGGACGTAACCTTCAGTGATGTGGTGAGACAATATCCCCAGTGCTACCAAAACATCTTTCTGAAGCTACTAATTTTAGAGGGTATCTAAAAAATACAAGGTCAGTGCTGGCCAATGCAGGCCAAAATGACTTATCCTGTCTTGTCAGAATTTGAATGGATCACTAGTACAGTATTTCTGCTAGACAGTGACTCTGTTAGATAAGCCTGCATCATATACTCTGGAAGCAAGTCTGAGTCTTCCTCTAAAATATCTGAGTGACTCTGGCATTCAGTAGAAGTTTCCAAACGTACTTGTCTCAGGATCATCACTATCTAATTCTCTGATGTCAGCTTGCTAACACCTGGCATTGGCACTGGGAGGAGCAGTATGACCGGGAGGATTTGTATGCACATTCTTGCTTTGACATTGTAGTTAATAAAATTCATTAGATGATGAGATACATAACTGTGGCATGTTTATGACAAAGCAGGCAACTTTAGTAGTTATTTTTAATGTAATTATTATTTGATATTATTCTTAAATTCTATGGTTTTATATGCTGTCCCCACACTGTCTTGCCAATGTGCCTCAACCCTGACATGGAAGTCACCACATGGGTGAGAGAGTAGATCAGACTCCATACCCATTCTGTCCTTGGCCTTTCATGTGAGATTGCCAACAATGGTGCCAATTAATGCCAAATGTCTTGGTGTTTTTTTGTAATGTGAACAACTGGTCCTGGGAACTGGACTGAGACCACAACTCATTTCATATAGGTCAATGAACAGCCATCAGGTGATAATGGATTTTGACCACTATTGACCTGTGCTGGACTAAAACCCATGACCTTAGAGGTGAAAGGCCCCTTAACCTGCTACCAATCCACTGAGCCATCCAGCTCCCCAGCATGCTCACATTTTAAAACAACAGCCAGAACACTAAGAACACTGGTTCCAAAAGCCTGAGTAGACTTCACTGACTCTGAATGATCAGTTTACCACGCTGATTGCAACTCACTTTTGGTGGATTCCTGTCATCTGTAAAGGGTCCCACACTGCAGAGGACCTCTTTGTTTTTTTAGGTACAAGGGGCTGGTGGTGGTGGGTGGGGCAGGGTATACTTTCAGAAAAACTGGGCGGTGATTGTCAGATGATTTTTTTTAGTAGCCATTGTGGAATGACATGGCCGGGAATGACATTGAGCAATGCAAGCAGAGTAGCAGGTATGATATATAAGAAGATAATATGATATAAATGAGAAGATACTATAATCTGATTTGACATGATATAGTATGATATGATATGTGAGAAGATAATGTAAGCTGATATAGTCCCATCCACTGGTGCAGAGGCATGATCGCTGTCTGCGGCACCGATGACCTGTGTTCGGCAATGGACTCGGGAGCCGCAGGTCCAGCCGGGGGGGAGTAGGACTCAGTATCCAGTGGACTGCTCTCCCACTCTAGAGGGAGGTGGGGTTGAGTGTTTGATGCATGACGGACCCCTGGCAGAAGCCAGGGGTTCTGCAGCGATCAGCGCCTGCATGTTCGGAGGGGGCTGGGCAGACGTGGCTCATCATTGCATGTCCCTGCCCCAGTGGAGCTTCACAGTCAACTAAAAAAGAAAGTGCTGGCCCCCGCCAATGAGCCAGCTCCGTTGCTATCCCCTCTGGCCACCAGAGTTCACCTATTGGCGGCCCCACTCGGGGTGGTGCAAGCCCGAGCATAAGGGGGTGGCTGATAGAGCCTGGCAAGCCCACCGGGGTTTGAGAAGTTGGCACAAAAAAGGTAAAAAAAATTATATATATATATAGTATGAATAGATAGGCCATTGACAGAGCAAAGACCGAAGGCACATTCCGAAGGTAGAAAAAGAAATGGGCAGACTGGATGGGCCTTGCAATCCTTATCTGCCGTCAACTTCTCTGTTTATATATATATATATATATATATATTCTACACATATATACTTATATAGGTAATAGATAACCCACTCTTAGGTGTGCGGTCGCGCTTTGATATATGTACGCCTTGGTGTGCGTCAACCACCCAAGGTGTGCATATATCAGAGTGCAACCTCACATCCTAGACTGGGTATCTATCTTATAAAATGGTAAAATAATTTAGTTTTTTAGGGGGGGTAAAAGTGCAGGTGTGCGGTTGTGCTCTGATATATGCATGGTCATGTGATGCTCATGCTCAAATAATAGAGCAGCAATTTCCCTACCCATTTTATAAATATATATATATATATATATATATATATATATATATATATATACACACACACACACACATACATAAACTGATATAACATGACATGAAATAATATATAGTTTTTATTATTATTTTTTATTTATATGCCAAGAAAACATAAATCATGAAATTGAAGTTGCAATTTGGGTTTCTGCATTTTAGAAACCACTATTGATTAGGGTTGGGGGGATTTTGAGGAATTGGACAATAAATGCAAGAGGATTTTTCGGGAAGGAACAAGACTTTACATTTCTAGATGGATCACTCTTCCCCAGACTGAGGGTATTTGTGCACATTACTTTCCAGCTTGTGCACCCACCCTCCTTTTCCCTTTTTTCAGCCCTGTGATGTTTTTAGGTTCCATCTTCTGTCCTCCCTGCATTGTGCTTATTTGTTTATCGGTTTGAAAGGGCCCTTGTACTAATTGGAGTCTCCTTTATTTCAGATGTTATGTGGGGAGGGGGGGGCATGCTACCTTTGTCCCCCGACTGCTTTTGCTTCCTCCTTTGCTAGTTTAAATGTTCATGGAGGGAGCATTTGAACTTTTTAGTGAGGATACCTTTGCCCCCCCCCCCCGGATAAATGTAGTTTGTCTGGTGAATACAGTCCTTCATCCCTCCAGGTGAAATCCCAATCTCCAATGAAGTCATACCTTCCTCTCCACACCATTTCTTCAGCCATGTGTTGAATTCCATTATGCAGATGTCTAGAATCTCTCCCTTGCTATGGACAGGTAGAACCTCCGAGAAGGTAACAGAGTGCGCTACTTGCCCAAGGCATCATCCCATTTCCCTATATTCCTCCTGCACTTTTCCTATGTCTGTCACCTCACCTGCCAGGTTATTTGTCCCCACGTGAACAATGACGTCCAGCCCCCCCGCCACTGCCTTAGCAATCCCTGGAATCTGCCTGCCCTCCCTCTAAACTGTACCACCAGGGAGGCACACCACCTCACTCTCCCCATTGCTGCCTTCTCCCAGCTCTATCCCTCTAGCAATGGAGTCTCTGAACAGGATTTGCTTCCTCCTCCTGTGTGTTCTTCTTCCCTTTGTCCTCGGGGCTCCATCATGGATGACCCACTCATCCCCCTTAGTGTTCACTTCTAGAGATGCAGTGCAATCATCCTGCTCTGCGAAGATGGTTTATGAGTTCTGAAATGGCGCTGGCTGGGGGATGTGCCTCTGTCCCACCTCCCTCACCCAGCCTGAACCCATTGTAGTCCATCCATCCCTCCTTACTGGCATTCTCTGAGGGAGTGATGGCAGATGTGGTAGTCCCTGTGTAGGGGGAAATGTTACCCAGATCCTCACTAACTCTGCTAGGAGTCCTGCAATCACCACCCTCCTCACAGAGTGGTGCCTGCAGGTAGGGCAGCACTGCAGTGCCCTGAACTGTACTACCAAAAACAATCACCTACACCTGCAAAAAAAACCCAGAAACAATCAGTTGCACCAGCAAAAAAAAAACAAGCAGGCACCTTTCAAAAAGAAGCCAAAAATCAACCTGCTACCAAGTGAAATCAGCAATTAGCAGCAAAAGAAGCAATAAAATCAGCAATGAGCAATTACTTCCCTGAAGTAAATCTGATTCCTACCCCTTCTAGCCTCTTATGAGAAGCCAAAAAGCAATCTGCTTTCACCAGTCTTCCCACTAACATTGTTTTAGAAAAGGCCACAGAACCACTGCAGCCTTATCTTGCCTTTCTGACCATGTCATCAAGAGTACGGATGAGGGTAAACTGACTGGGGGCATGCTGTTGATTTGAGTAAGGCTTTTTATCTGGTGAACCACAGCATAGTATTAGTCAAACTGAATCACATTGGATTCTCCTTTGAGACCATATCCTTGTTTCATGATCACCTCTCAGGAAGAATTCAGGTGCTCTGCAATTTCTAAATCTTAGGACGTCTTGAGTGGGGTCCCTCAAGAATCATTGGGCCCCTTAATTTCTTCCTATTTATAGACTGTCTCTCCAAGGATTGCAACCAATGCCCCATGTCTCTGTGTGCTGATGACCAGATACTTTTCTACAGTGCCAGGACCCCTGCTGAAATCTCCTCTATCCTCATGGAGGAATTCAACACCATCAACTGTCTACTAGTCAATGTGAAAAAGACCAAGGCCATACTGTTCAGGTCCAAACCTAGGCTTGGTAAATGGGCGGCAGGTACTAACTCATTGAATATCCTGTCACACAATTTTACCCTCTTTGAACTATTTTCATCCTTCAACTATCTTTGTGTCACTTTCAACCCCTCCTTGAATGTTTTGGAACACAATGGACACATGGTTAAACTTATTAACCAGAAACTGGGTATCAGCTTCAGACTTAAGGACATAATAACCCCACAATTGAGGCTGGCCATTGCTAGGGGCATGTTGCCCCCTTTCTGGACTACTGCTCTCCCATCTATATGCAAAGCTACTCCTCCAATCTGTCCAGACTAAGCAGTTTATAATAACATTTGTAGTTTTGCTTTGATGACCCCTTACTCAACTCACCAATGCTCTCTTCACCAGTAAGTTCAGCTGGTTCTCCCCACATGCCCTCTGTAAATACTGTACCTGAGAGGATGCCTCATTGACAAGTTCCTTCGATACACATAGTTTACTCCATTAATGTAACTCCTCAAACCCAAGCCATGGCACCTCAGCTTCAGGTCCTCCTCACAGTTGCGTTTTGAGAATCCCTAGGTTGCCACCAGTATGGGACAAATGGCCTTCTCCCATGCTGACTCCCGTCACTGGAACAGTCTGCCAATCTTCCTGTCTCAACACTCTAGGCACAAATTCCCTATTCAGATCCTATTGTAGAGATGCCTTCCTGGCTGTCTCTGCCTGTATATCTTCCCCCCATATACTGTATGATCCTGCACTTGGGGTTAACACACAGGTTTATGATTTTTCTTCTGTGGTATTGCCTGGTGAAGGATTTTTATATATTGTAAACTGAAAATATTGTTTGTATTTGTTATTTGAGTTTTATAGTCACAATCACCAGTTGTCTTCTTGTCCAGTACCTTTTGTATTCATTTCCCAGTCATTCAATTGTATTGTATTATCTGATGTTTATTGTCCTGTATGTACTGTACCTGTTCGTTCTTCGTGCTATACCCATTATGTGCCATTTTGATGGTCTGGGTCATGCCTGAAAATGGTCTCTGGCACCAGCGCACCCACTTGATGAATAAATAAATACATAAATACAAATAAATAAATAAAAATGTGCCTGTCCTCACAGCCCCATGACCATAACTCCCAGTCCCTGTCCCACTATGACCACTTGAAGAACTTGAAATTGGAACTGGTATGGTGGAACATTTATCTGCTCCTCCCTCCACATCCCTTTCTTCTCCTGTTCTTCTCTTCATGTTTTCTACATGAATTGATAACATATGCCCACCAGATGATGACATGATGCAGCTTCCACTGGAAGCTAAAAATGATGACTCACAATATTCGATGATTCTTTGATGCTCACATGGCATGCATGCCTAGTTTATACAGGTGTACATGCCATATGAAGGTGACAGGAAAGAGTCAACACCACCAGACAACACCCCCTGACATTGACATATCCCACCCCACTGAGAGACCTGCTATATAACACAGAAGACAAAGAACCTCTGTGCATAAACACTGAGGCAAGGGTTACCCCAAAGGGCATTTGGCTGGGAAGCCAAGTTTCAAGAAAATACAAAATCACACATGCCCCCACAATGCAAAGCATCATGGGTTGCATATGCAAATCACCACAGAATGTTATGCTGGTCCAACTTTAAGCAGAATTGCATGGTGCCGAAGGCCTCTCACAAGTTTGCAAAGGGTGCTAACAGAAGACATAGACACGTGTTTCGTCATTCACCAGGACTCATCAGTATGCCTCGGCCTGTTTGACAATCCAGTGGAATGGACCAGCTACCCCTAAGGCAGTGTGCCTGGGATATATTGTGGTGAACCCATTAAAATAAAAAACTATTTAAAAGACAAAGAACCTCTGTGCATAAACACTGAGGCAAGGGTATACGAGGCATACTGATATAACACAGAAGCCTACTTTACTTTTCACTCACTGATTGGTCAGCAGGCTCACACACAATAAAAAAAAGATTAATTGTTGTGCCCTTTATACCACCAGCACTCAGTAAAAATGTTTTGTCAAATAAATTCTTCAAAAATAGCCCATGCACTTTCTCCGTACCACTAAAGACACTTGTCTCTGCTCCTGC
Organism: Neoceratodus forsteri; assembly: GCA_016271365.2. Taxonomy (NCBI): domain Eukaryota; kingdom Metazoa; phylum Chordata; order Ceratodontiformes; family Ceratodontidae; genus Neoceratodus; species Neoceratodus forsteri. Next base: position 477,638,790 of record CM057452.1, on the reverse strand, counting down.
TGCAGGCTTCCGCTATGCATTCTGTCTCCTCTCCTCTGAACTGCAATTTCACTAACCTACCTGCCTGCCTGAAACTACAGTTAAATATAGTGAATTAGTTAACTGGAGTGATAATGCATTATTCCCTAATGGTTTCTAAGTTTTCTTATCAAAAGTCACTCTTTTTTATCAAAAGTCACTTTCTTACATAAAGGCAGCTCCTTTCAATAGCCAGTGCCTTCCTCTGTAAAACAGAGCTGAAAATGGCACTGAGATGTATACAGCATGAGGAGTTCTCAATCTTCAGCATTGGTAATTGGCTGCTGCTGGTCATGTGGCTTGCAACAACTTGGGCATGCTCTGTGTATGCTCCCTTTAAAAAGTGCTGCAACATAATGTTGAGTGCTAAAGGAAAATAGAGTTCCTTGGTACTGGCTTGGCTGACATCCAAACTTCCAGATTTCAGCATGTTCACTGAATGCAAATTCAGCATAAAATCATCCTTACTCTTGTAGTCTCAAATGCACCCCAGCTGCAATGCCATCTAGGATCATCTAGGTGGCAGTGTTGCAGTTATAGTTACTGTCCTCTGTTCTGTAAAAAGACTGCATACTTTGGTATTCTTGATCCTCCTCATGCAGGGTCAGATCAGCTTTTGGGGCTTGCAGTATAGCCTAGAGGCTGGAGTAACAAGCTGTAAATGAGCTTGCTACATCCAGCAGACCTGAGGTTGATTCCCACAATCTCCACTTGCATACTGTGTGACTTTGAACAAGTCACTTAAGCACCCCAGCACTCCCAGGTCACCCCTGAAAAAAGCACTTGTGCCTAGTGGGCCTTATCCGGTTACCAAATGAATAAAATAAAATTGAAAAGCTTTCCAGGCCTTTCAAGTGGTATCCTGTATCTCACCCAGTACATTACCAAACTGGCCTTTGAAGGCTCTCCCAATAAAACAGTATCAGTCTCAGATATCTGTGCTGACATGATTTGAGGAATTTCTGTATCAGAGGCAGATTAAACATTTGCCTTCCACAGTAGGTTATCTGCAAGCAACTGGATTTGTTGAATGTTTTAATAGAGTTCATCAAGGCACCATTCAAACTGCCAATTTCAAGAATAACTGTCATAAAAGTTAACATTCTATGTCCTTGAGTTTCTGTGTACAATCTGCTGTTTTACATGACTATGGCCCTGAAAGTTTCCTCTAATCTATGGCACAAAAGGCACATGAGAATGGGACTGGACAATTAAGAAATATAGTTCAAAGAGAAGTAGTGACGTGTAAAACCACAAACATTCAAACCAGGAGATACAGTAGAGGTCACAGTATTCCAACAGCACAGGTCTGATTTGCAAAACAAAATGGTGGCTTTGCTCTGTTTTCACCCATGTACCAGCAGCCCATATTTAAAGTGTGTTTCTACTGTTCTCTGACATGAAGAACATGCTGTAGGTTGCTCACACTGGAGGAATAAAGGGGCAAGGCATGGGCCTGATTTTCCTGTGTTAGCAGACCATATTGGATATGTGGATGAGGCTGCAAGTGCACTCAACTAAAGGGGTGGAGGTCCATGTGCATAGCAGATATTTACCCACTCAGCAGCCTCTAGACCAACAGGCTCTATAGCCATAAAACAGGTAATCATGGGTTTTAAACCTTTAAAGAAGAAAGGCATGAGCCAGCCTGGTGGTGCTGAGGGTTGAGGCGCTAAACGCCACACTTCGCACCATGCCGGCGACCCGGGTTCAGAAATGAGCCGGGAGTCACCGGGGGTCAGTGGGGGGAGAAGAGATTGAGCATCCAGAGGACTGCTCTCTCTTCCCGGGAAGAGAGGGGGGTGCTACTCACTTCCCGAGTGACCTCTGGTGATAGCCAGGGGTGCGCCGTTGAGCAGCACGGTGAAACGCCAGGGGTGGGCGGAGTCACGGCATTACGTTGCCTCACTAGCTGTGCTCCAGAGGGATGGGAAGGGAAAAAGCAAAAACCCTCCACCTGGGGATAGATGAAGGCGCCGCGGCCTTCACCGCCCCACACTCCCAAATCCGGGCCATCTCCCTTCTCCATTCCGGTGGTGCCGGGCACCTTGCCCTTCAAAGATAGAGCATCCCAGGTGGATGGGGCGGCCCTACCTCCAGAGGGTTCAGACCTGGAGGTGGTGCTCGGCGGCATGGAGACAGGGGAATGGTCATGGCGGGAGGTAGAGGCGGGTAGCCCTCAGACGCTGGAAGGAGTCCTCCAGAGTTGGAGACCAAAAAAAAAAAAAAAAAAAAAAAGAGGAAAGGCATGTGAGGGACACAAAGAGGGCAGAAGTGGGTTGAAAGGGAAATTTGGGGGCCTGACAATGCCATCCAATTGAACTTTATAGAACAAGGGAGCACTCCAGACCAATCAGAGTGCTCCTTTCCCCTGTGCATGAGACACTCTTATTCTGTGAAGAACTTCTCACATGCAGATGCTCTGGAAATATGCACATTCCAGGAAAAGTTTTAAAAAATATATATATTATTGATCGCCCTCAATCAATAATATATTATTATATCCCCCATTGCCACTCGTTCCTGTATTAGAGTGGTTTCACTTGCCTTCAGCTTGAGCCAGAACAGCTCATCTTGGTTCCATGTCATAATGGTGATCGCAAAGAGCAATCACCAGAGTTAGGTGTAATATAAAAGCACATAGGCTTATGTACACAATTGTGGGCGACAACACATCGGCAAGTTAAATAGTATTTATGTGGGGCAGTGCCTCTGCAGCCCCCCCTCACAGGGGGCTTTGCCCCGCAGCACCACCCTGATTTAATCTAACCCACTCTAGGGGGGGTGCATGTCGGGGAGGGGGAGACAGTATGAAAAAACAAAACATTAAGGCAGCAGTAAAATATTCCCCAGTCTCCAGACCCAAACCCAGTACCTGCTGCACTGAAGCTAGCCACCCTCACCACCACACCATATGGCTAGCTCAGTGGTAGCATGACACACTACCCCACACAATCCTTCTTCCCTGTCCCTCCCCTTCTCTTCCCTATCCCACCCCTTCCAGTCACCCTCCCTTGCTCATCCATACTCTCGCTTTTGCATTCCATCACTACCCTTACAGGGTAGCCTAACAGTGTAGTGCTGTAAATGAGTCACTCTTCTGACACTTGCTTATTTACAGTCACTATCATCACTGGATACTGCACAGCTTCACTTTGCTGTTTTCACTCCAGCCGAAGCCGTGTGAAACCACTCTTATATAGCAAAGAGTGTCTCCAGGGGACATATTAACATATGTAACAGGACAATTTCTAAATCCTCTTTGGAGGTAATACAGGAATTGTTATAGCCCCAATCCACAATCCCATATGGAGCTTGGCCCATACAAGCCTTCATGAATGACACTGGAAAATTACCCATAACTGTAAGTTGCTCAACATGGGAGTGGATAAAATTTGCACAATGCACTCTGGAAAAACAAGGTTTTTGCAAGAATAAAGCTGAATGGGGCTCATCTTCCTACTGAGACTGGTGAGATGGTAAACTCCATTCCCATCAGCCGCATGCACAGTTATAAATATAGCATGGCTAGCCCACTGTGAAGTAGAGTAGCAAAGAGGGCCTCCCATTAAATATTGGTCCAGCAGTCTGAATCTGCTTGCCATCAGGGTGCATTTAGATGGTATAAGTAAACTTATTCTCTCCACTCAAACATAAGATGTGTCCAAGAACTTTCTCGTGTACTTATCGCAGAAAATGGACTTACAGCTGCAGGCAGAATCAGGCCATTTGCACATACTGTATAAACTGGCCCCATTTTCACTCAGATAAAATGGGTTGCCTCTGTGGCAATGGAAATAGAATTGACAGGGAAATGTTATGCAAAAGGAATGTGTGAATAAACTGCTCAAGGTTTTCTCCCAAATTTGGAACATTTACATTTAAAAGCAACCTGTCAAGCACCTCATGGGCTGATGTGATAATCATGGACATGACATGAAGTGCTAATTTACTGTTTTATATAATCTATTAAAAACAACACTTTCGTTTGTTGATTTCATTCAGCTGGTATAATTCTAAGGAGCCCTGTTATGGTGGTATCCATGTCCATTTTACATAGATGCTCACATAGCAAGTCTATATTGGATAACAGCTACATTTACATGTACCCAGAAAATGTTGGGTTTCCCATTAGTACATGCCAACATTGTGCATTTAGTTAAATATTCCTGATAAATGTGCAATATAACCTGGTTTTATTAAAGAAAACTGAATTAAATAAACTATGCACCCAGATAGGGCTACCTGACCAGACATTCACTGTAAAATTCAATTTCCCTTTTTTTGTTTTTGTGCCAAAGAATATATTTGGCCAGTATACTGCCGTACATCTGAGGTATAGCCTTTAATTTCCAGGAGGGGTGCTGCTTTTTCTCTTTAGTAGGTATCCCCCCCCCCCCGAGGTCTCTGGAAATGAGTTGTTATAGCTCAATAGGCATTTCCTGGTAAAACTCTTTCAAAAATGAAATTCATTATTGATTAATTAATGTTACCCTGATTTCCAGTTCTGTGGAGTAAAGCAGGGTGAGTCAAGTGACTTTTTGACTTGTTAAGGGTCACACATTGACCCAGTGATTGGAGGAGAGTTATACCAGGGACCTGGAGGTTCACACATCTGTGCTCTAATTACTCTACCACAGTTTACCAAATGTAACTGAAATGACTTTTACACCTTCTCTTTCCCCCAGTACATGCAAACTCCGACAGTGGACGTCATCATTGTTGTTCTCCGTTTTATTCATAGCCTGCACAAAAAATCCCCAAATAATTGTTTAATCAAGCAATTGTAAATTCAGGGACAATATGTAATGAAAACCAATCCCAATCTCATGTCTGTCTGACCATCCTGTTTATAACAAGACTGGGGAGAAACTGGATCACTATCCAGACATGAACTTTGCTATAATGACCATTTAAATATGTCACAGTGTTTATACAAACATAATATGAAATGCAGCCCAAAAAATATGTTCTTACATTATCACAAAGCAACATTAGGAAAACTGGAACAGAACAGGGTCTCTCAAATCTTATTCTCAAAATAGAGGTTCTTGTAAGTGGGCTTTGCTGCTGTCAAAATAATACAAAGGGATGATTTCTCACTCCAGGCTTGCAATGAAAATGATAAACATACTTCATATTGCTGCTAGCTATGAGAGTGAATCATGCTTTAAAGTAATTGCCTGATTTAAACTAACAAAACCATGACAGATGACCATAGTGACAGGTACCTCTCATTACCTGATCCCAATGCCTGATGTTTTTTATTTTTCTAGGTTTCTTGGTTCCATGACATAAGAGTTGACTTGTTCTTTTCAGGACATTTAAACAGAATATAGATTTATACCCTGCTGAGTTCTTAATTTTTCATGGAAATCTTTTTCCTCACAGACAGAAGTTGTATATACAGGATACTAGTATTTCCTCTCCGGCTCCAGCACCAATTTGAAGGATTGTAAAAGCTTGAATGAATTCCAACACAGTATGGTTTGCTTGGTTCCTGCCATGGTGCAGAATCAAATAGCCCACACATTGACAGGCATGTGGCAAAGGTTTGGGAAGAGCATTTCCTTTCTTTACATTCAGTTTAGAATTAATTGAAAAAGTGCTGCTGATATGTTTTGTTTACAGCAAGATATTTTGCATACTAATGAGGCATTTCCTTTGACACAAAACACATCTGTTTTTACATTTTGAAAGCAGTTTTTTTTTCCTGCAACAATATCCCCCTAGTCAATCTGTCTGCCTTTTTTCTTTTTTATTATTTTTTTCCTACATTTAACGTATTTGGGTTAGCCCAACTAAGATGCAACATCTCCATGAGATACTTCTTCTACCAAGGTTTACAGCTGGGGGGGAGCTGTAGCAAAGGGAGGTAAAGTGAGTGATTGACTTGCTCAAAGTTACACCATGACCATGAGTCACTGCTGTAATTGTGTTGGTCTTCACGTCTGGGAGTCTTTTCAGTTCTCAGTTCTGTGCTTAAATCACTACACCACACTGTTTAAACACTGAAGCATGAAATGCTCTTATCATCAATCCAGAATAACTATTATGATCTTTGAAAAATGTCTACACTTGCACATCAGTGGTCATGCATGCATCACTGTCACATGGGACAGGAGGCACTGTAGGAATAGGAATAACAAGAAAAAAAATTCTAATATGGAAGTCCCTAGAGGACATAAAACTAAAAGGTAAATTAAAAAACACACACACAAAAAAAATTATTGCTGCAAATAAAGGAAAGGAAACACTAAGCCTACACACACAAATCAAAAGCTCTCTGCACAACATATTTTTTTTGTAAATTTTGACTGTAGCTCTTCTTTAAGTCAGATGACCTGTACTAAGTGCATATGAACATATGAAGTAGCGAGCAGAAAAAGGACATTGAGTCTATCTAGTCTACTTGATTGCAGAGCCCCTGATCCAGAGATTATGATGCCCCCACCAACCCAGGCTCTTCCCTTTACCCTGTCCCACCCTTTCTTGAACTCCCACTCAATCTTCTGATTGACAACCTCAGATAGGAGCTCATTCCTCCCTGCCTCCAGCTTGTAACAGTCCCGCTTATGTTTTCACTAAAGTAAAAAGATCCCCAATATCCATCTTTTTTTATACCTTTCAGGTACTTGAAGGTTGCAAACATTTTCCTTCTGTCCCTCCTCTCCTTGAATGAGTACATCTTGACTTCTTTTAGTTTGTCCTCATACACCCTGTCCTGCTGTCCCTGGCTTCTCTTTGTCGCCCTCCTCAATACTGCATCCAGATGGTTGATATTCTTCCTCAGCTAAGGACTCCAGTATTGCACACTGTACTCCAGATGCAGTGGCACCAAGGATCTGTACAGTGGCAGGATAACCTCTTCCCTTCCTTCCTTCTCCTTGTGAACCCTCTAGCAATGCCTCCAAGCATTCTATTAGCCTTGGTTCCTGCTTTTCTACACAGTATAGCCTGTTTTAGGTTACTAGTAATGGCTATACCCAAGTCCTTTCCTTTTACTCCTCTGCTACAGTGACCTTGCCCCCCAGACTGTATTCAGCCCTCAGGTTTTACTTCTTATGTGCATGACTTTGCACTTCTTAATATTGAACCCCGGCTGCCTAATGCCTGACCACCTCTCTAGCTTCACCAAGTCCTCCTTTAGGTCTTGAAACCCATTCATCTGTGTCCACCCTCCCATAGTGTTTGATGTCACCTGCAAACAGGCATATCATGCCTTTAATGCCATCCACAGTGTTGCTAATGAACACATTGAACAACACTGGGCTAGGCACCGACTGCTGAGGGAACCCACTAGTGACTCCCCTCATACCTGAGAGTGCCTTCCCCACCAACACACTTTGGATCCTACCACTGAACAAATTTGTCATCCGCCTAGTTAATTTGCTTCCTGCCCCTAGGTCCTCCAACTTCCTGATTAATCTCTTGTGGGGCACTGAGTTGAAGGAGTTGAACACTGACTTGCTGAAATTCAGGTACATAATGTCAACTGCTTGCCTTGTCCACCGCTTTCATTACCCAGTCAAAGAAGCTGATCATGTTGGTTAGACAGGACATTCCTGAAATGAATCCATGTTGTTTCTTGTCCTGGAGCCCATTTGTTTCCAGGCATCCAACTAACCTTTCCTTCAGACTGACCCTGTTAGTTTACCCACACTGGAGGTCAGACTCACCAGTCTATAGTTCCTAGGGTCATCCCTAGGCTCACTCTTTTGCAGCAGTACCACATGTGTGGTTCTCCACTCCTGTGGTACCACCACTATAGAAACATAGAAACACAGAAACATAGAATTTGACAGCAGATAAGGACCACTTAGCCCACCCAGTGTGCCCATTTCACTACCTAATGGATAAGCTGCAGATCCTAGTTAACCAGCAGCCTACTTCTTCCTACCCCCAACCCTTAGAATTGCCTTATGACTGTCCCATGCATGCTTGAATTCCACCACTGTTTTTGACTCCACAACCTCCTTCAGAAGGCTGTTCCATGCATCCACAACCCTCTGTAAAAATTACCTTAAATTACCTCTGAGCCTGCCCCCATCTTCAAATTGTGCCCTCTTGTTCTTGCACACCCTTTTTTGAAAGATGCTACCCTCTTGGACTTTGCTGATTCCCTTGAGGTACTTGAAAGTTTCTATCATGTCCCCCCTCTCCCTCCTTTCCTCGAGGCTATACATATTAAGCTCCTTAAGTCTCTCTTCATATGTCTTCCAGTGCAGACCCTGCACCATTTTAGTTGCCCTCCTCTGGACAGCTTCCATCCTGTCTATGTCTTTGTGGAGATGAGGTCTCCAGAACTGCATGCAGCACTCCAGATGGGGTCTCACCAACTGTCTGTACAGAGGGATAATAACTTCCTGTTTTCTACTGGTGATGCCTCTCCCTATGCATCCCAGTATCCCCCCAGCCCTCCTTGCTGCCCTCTCACATTGCTTGCCCACCTTTAGGTCATCTGATATGACTACCCTCAGGTCCTTTCCATTTGTTGTTGTTGGTATCTCACCCCATTGTGTACTCTTCCCTGGGTTTTGTTTCCCAGGTGCATTACCTTGCACTTCTTAGCATTGAATCTAAGCTGCCATACATTTGACCATTCCTCTAACTCGCACAAGTCCCTTCTCATCCTTTCCACCAAACCTTGTGCATCAACTCTGTTGCAGATCTTTGTGTCATCTACAAAAAGACATACTTTTCCTTCCGGTCCCTCTGCAATGTCGCTTATAAAGACATTGAAGAGGACCATTCCTAATACTGAACCCTGTGGTACCCCACTAGTAACCCCCCTTTCTTCAGAGTGGACTCCATTTACTATTACTCTCTGTGTCCTATTCTCCAGCCAGTTCTTTACCCATGCTGTCATCTTGGGACCCACTCTCAGGCTGGCTAACTTGTATATTAATCTTTTGTGTGGGACTGTGTCAAATGCCTTGCTAAAGTGTAGGTAGGCCATGTCCATAGCCCCTCCCTGATCTACTACTTTGGTCACCGAGTCAAAGAAATCTATCAGATTCATCTGGCATGACCTTCCTGCTGTGAATCCATGCTGCCTTGGGTCCTGTGCCCCTCTGGCCTCTAGATACTCAACAATTCTTTCCTTCAGAAGTGATTCCATCATTTTCCCTATCACTGAGGTTAAACTAACTGGTCTGTTGTTTCCTGCTTCTGCCTTGCTCCCACTTTTGTGAAAGGGAATCACATCTGCCCTCCTCCAGTCCTCGGGTACCACCCCATCCTCCCATGATTTGTTAAAGAGGGTAGTCAGTGGTGTCACTAGTTCTACCCTTAGTTCTTTTAGAATTCTGGGATGAATCCCATCAGGCCCCATTGCTTTGTCCACCTTCAGTTTTAAGAGTTCTTTCAGAACCCTTTCTTCTGTAAATGGGCTGGTATCAACTTCTGTATCCAGAGTGTTTCTACTGTTTGTTTTAGGTACCTCCCCCTCTTCCTTTGTAAATACTGAGCAAAATATTTGTTTCGTATCTCTGCCTTTTCACAGTCACCCTCTGCCCACCCTCCCTCCCTTTATTAAGCCTCACTATCCCTCCCTTGGTCTTCCTTCACTCCCTGATGTACCTATAAAAGGTTTTATCCCCTTCTTAACTGAGTTGGCTATCTTTTCCTCGGTTTGGGCCTTTGCTGTTCTGACTGCCTTACCAGCTTCCTTTTGCTTTAACTGATACAGTTCTCTGTCCTGCTCCTTCTGTGATTCCTTGTACTTCCTGAATGCTTTCTTTTTCTCTTGAACCTTCACTGCCACTTCCTTTGAGAACCATAATGGTTTCTTACATCATTTTGTTTTGTTTATTCGCTTCACACAAAGGCTTGTTACCTCTGTGATGGCAGTTTTTATTATTTCCCATTGTTCTTCCACCCCTCCTTCCTGCCCATTTGCTAGTGCATTCCTTAGGCACTCACCCATTTTGGCAAAGTCAGCCCTCCTAATGTCCAGTACTTTTGCCTTTGTATGGCTTGACTCTATTGCTGTGTTTATTGTGAACCATACTGTTCGATGGTCACTAGTTCCCAGATGGCTACCCACTTCTACATCTGTGATCCTCTCTCCATCTCCATTTGAGAGAACCAGGTCTAAGATTGCTCCCTCTCGAGTGGGCTCCAATACTAGTTGTCTAAGGCATGACCCCTGTAGGGCATCTAGAATAACCCCACTCTTCAAGTGGCTGCTGCAACTGCACTCCAGTTAACATCTGGCATATTCAGATCGCCCATCAGCAATATCTCCCTTTATCTGCCATTCTAAGTATACTTTCTATCATTTCTTGTCCATTTCCTCCCCTGAGAAAGGGTCTGCTACAACCCCTGTGCGGATTGTGGTGCCATTGCCTGTCTCAAATTTACCAACAGTGCTTCTTCTCCTCCCTGTTCACCCTTTTGTTTTGTTGCTTTGATTCCTTCCCTTATGTAAAGAGCTACTCCTCCTCCTCCTCTTTTACCCTCCCTGTCCCTCCTGTAGATAGTGTATCCTAGTATGTTTACGTCCCAGTCATGGTTTTGTGTGTACCATGTTTCTGTGACTGCCACGATATCCAGATGTTCCTCCTCCATCAAGGCCACTAATTCAGGAAGCTTGTTACTCAGACTACGGGCATTGGTACTCATTGCTCTCCATTTTTTGATGGCTTTACCTTCTGTTGCAGCATCTATCTAATGAATTGTTGAACAGATCTGCCAACAGACCTGCCATTTCCAATGCCAGTTCCCTCTACACTCTGGGATGCATGCCATCCAGACCTGTGGACTTGTTCACCATTAGGGACATGAGCTCCTTCCTAACCCTGTCTTTTGTTATCCTAATCTCAACCAAGTCCTGCCCCCCCCTTTCTTTTCCCCTCCCTTCCTCCCTTGTGGCACTGATCTATTCTTTTCGTTAGTAAAGATCAAGCAGAAGTATTCATTCAACACCTCTGCCTTCACTTTACTGCCTTCCATCCACCCTGTCCCCTTTTACCTTCACTATGCCTACCTTTGTAGCCTTCTTATTACTAATCTATCTGAAGAAGGCCTTCTTTCCATTCTTGATCCCGTCTGCAGTTTACAGCTCCTTCCTTGCCTTGGCCTGCCCAGCCACCCTTCTAGCCTTCCTAAGTATCACGTCAATACCATGCATCAAATTGCGCTCAAGCATTTCAGCACTGCGGTATGCATGTAAGCATGTTCTGTGTATAGGTTACTTTAACGCATACCGCAACAGCGCATAGCAGTAGCAAATTGAACTGCAGGCTATAATATTTATTTTAATCAATGCTTGGTCAGATGCTCATGTATTCCTTCTACACTCACAAAAGAAATAACACAGGAAAAGGTTGCATAGGACACTACACCAAAGGGTGGCTACTGGCCTATCACTGTGGCAGCACAACACCTGGCTTCTTTGGAGGTGACAGAGGTTTGGATTAGTACAGATTTCAAAAGTGAAAGTCACTGAGCCCTGCTCTCAGTTAAAATAAAAAACAGCATTACAGTACATTTTCTTTTAACGGACTACTCTGACTGCTTGGTATACCGAAATTGAAATTTTTAAGACCGCACAACAGCACTTCGAGCACACTTCCTGCTGCCGCCCCCCCACAAAGTTTATGACTGAATCATAGTTTTTAAAAAAGTGTTTAAATGTTAAGAGTGACATTAGGAAATGTTTTGCCTTGCTCTTCTACTAGTATGGTATAGAATTCCACACTGCCCAGCAGCATTCACTCGCAGAGCACTTGCCCTCCATACAGACAGCGAATTCCCGGTCTGATCTCACTACCGCTAGTTGCAATCGCACCTGGTCTACAAGCCAGTCCATGGAATAATTTCTGTTTTTTTTTTTAAATAAATTACATTAAATGATAGTAGGGAAAGCTGCTGGGGATGATTTGAGGGTAGACACGCATTTTCTACAGACATGCATTTGCAATCTTTTCTCGGTCTCTGCCTCCTCGTTCTCATTACATCTTTTTCATACAGGCCCATGTTCAAGCTTTTCTACGAGGAATACATTTTGTAAGACACCATGAGAAAAGATCAAGACACAGTTTAATTGGGCAGCAATGATAAACAACCACGATTTGTTCACTTTCACTGTCAGCTTGCATCACAGTTCCGCACAGTGTGATTACTGACATGTAACTGGATATAGAGAAAGTTTAGCAGGTGATTACAGGTGGCAATTGCTCAGCTTAAATTTTTTTTTCACCTGACCACTGTGGCGGTATGCAGGCACAGCTCTTTACACACACTGTAATCTGATCAGTGGCAAGCAGCATGCCGGCATGCCAAGCGCTGAAATATTGATGAATGCTAAATGCGAACGCCGAGTTGCCTGAGTTTAAAAATACCGCAATGATTTTGTTTGTGCAGAATTGACATGGAACCACCTCCCTAGCTCTCTCCAGGTAGGCCAGCTCATCCTCATCTTTTAGGGACTTCCCTCACTTCCTGTATGTGCCCTCTTATCCCTCACTTCCTGCCTTACCTCCCTTATGAACCTACCTGGTCTCCTAGCTTTGGAATTTTTACCCTTCTGCTCAAGGCAGGTGTTAGTGGCTGCTGTGATTCCTTCCCTGATCAGTGTCCACTTTTGGTCCACTTCCATTTCTTCCTTAAATCTAGTTAGATGTCTCCTCAATATTTTACCCATCTTACCATAGTTGACCTTCCTGAAATCCAGTACTCTTGTCTTTGAGCTTGGTGTTTCCTTCTATATATTACCTCAGAACCACACCATTCGGTGCTCACTGTTCCTCAGGAGCTACTCCACCTTGGTTTCCCTGATATGATCCCCATTTCTTAATACCAGGTACAGGGTGACTCCCTCTTATATCAGTTATGTCCCCCCAAATCAAATCATAGCTGCCTGCTCTAAGTCTCATCCAAATTACATATTTACATTCATATTTTTGATACTATGCACTAATGAAGAGCTTATATTGTTCTTGCTATAGAAGGTGACACCACCCCTTTTTTACCTGCTGTATGTTGCCTGTATAGTGTGCAACCATCTATTTCCCTTCAACATTTGTCATCCTATAACCACTAAGTTTCTGTTATTCCAGCTAAGTCAGTAAAATGTGTGTTTAATAATGCTGTCAACTCATTCATCTTATTCCATCCGATTCCTTGTTTAATTAAAATTCATCTTCAAATGTTATCTGGAAATTTAGTTATTTTAGCCTTGGATTTCTTGGAGTGTTTACCCTTGGTAAGAGCAAATACTTCATCATTCATTTTAGGTGTAGGTTCCATGCCCAGGCACCCCATGAAATTTAGTTTAAATCCTTTATGATTGTCCTCTGCAATCTTGCCTCTAGGATGCCTGTTTCCTTTTAATGTCATCCATCAGACCTATATAAGGCATCCCTATTTTGAAACATTTCCCAGTTTCTGAGATAGGTAACATTTTTCTTTAGCTGACCATTTTCTCAGTCATGCTTCTTTTTCTGTTATTGTCCTTGTGCTATGCAGACCTGACCTCGGGACTTGCAGAATTTCTGAGATTACTCTGCAGTCTTGTTTTCCCTAGGTCTTCTCCCCTCATCCTTTTCTTTAGTCTTCATCTAGATGCCTTCCAATGGCATTTATGCATATGTATAGTGCAATTATAGATTCAGCCCTTACTACCTCTGTTAATCTGTTAATGTTTGATTTAACATCTGCTACCTTGGCAGCCAGGAGGCAGGTGATCATTATGTTTTCCCTATCCCATCTACATAGTATGGAGTCAGTGAAATGGTTGATAGAGTCCCAACTACCAGGACTTGTCTTTTTGCCAGATCACAAGGTCCTTCTTGTCTTTGAGTCTGCCTGGATGGATTTGTATCAATATGCCTTGCTATTTATCAGTTAGTTTGTTTTGAAGTAGATCAAATCTGTTGCTCAAATTAATGAGTAGGTGGTCTGTTATCCTTCCTCTTTTGTTCCTCCTACTACCCTATACAGTGCACCAACCATCGTCTGACAAGTTCATTTGTATTTCTCTTCCTTTTCTAGGCCGTTGATGGTTTTCTGCCCCTAAATCAGTATTCAGAATGTTTGCAGGGTCCTCATGTATTCCATCTTACGTGAATCAAAGAAGCCTTCTAGCTGTCTGATTTGATGCATTGTACTTAACCTTTAAGTCTTTATTTTTAATTTCAAGGTATTATACTCAAGAACACCTCATGCAGCTATACATTTAATCATTAGATATTCCTTCTACCAGGGAAGGAAGGAAAGGAATCTGGTTTTGTATATTGCATTACATACATGTTATCACAGCACATTGCATACCATGAACACTTATCATTAGCAAATAGGCATGCTTAGACAGGCTAAGCAAAGTTCTAGGGGTTAGGTTCAGAGAAAGAGAAAATTATGCATATGTAGGCTAAGTGATTTCCTCAGGGCAACGCAATAGGCACATGGCAGCCATGGGATTCAAACATGGGTTTCCAGGTTCACAGTTTTTACTACTGGGCTTTTCTACCTACATTACGTAACAGAACCTGAGCCAGTTTCCGTGAGTACAAGCTGTAGTGTGCCATAAAACTCCCGTATCATTTAAAGAGCACATGTTTAGTTTCTAATAAACAGACAAGTGACTATTTTATTTATTGTGTTTTGATGTATTCGTAATTACTTTCTACTTTTATGATAAAATATTTGTGCAGTGAGAGAGTGGATGTTCACCTTTGCATGTCATAATAATAGTAAAAAATAATTAAATAACATTCAGGTACTGTGATGTCAGAAACAGCCAACTACTGTACTAAGGAGCCCAATTTACTTCAATGAAAAACTAGAGATGTTTTTGGATCTTTTTCCAAAAGAAATGAATACTTTCAGTGATAAACTGCCTTTTATATGCTTTCACTATTGTTGTCCTTCTGTATGCTTTTACATTTTTTTTTAAAACCGTAATTGGCTTCTTGTTTCCTTCTTATTAAGTAAAATATGGTATGAAGAAAAATATCACCTGCAACAAAAAAATCACGTTATGAAAAAGTACATATTTCTGTTAAATCTACAATACAGTATTTTAGTGGAAGAAAGTGTTATTTCTTTTTAAAATCTGAAAACAGATTTGCAAGTTAAAGAAGAGTTAAATAGATAATAATGGCTATGCAACTGTGTGTTAAGGATTTTCTTTTACATACCTGAGGTGTGTGATGAGTGACCCATAAACCTTGAGAGTGCAGCTCAAGAGGTTTATGAAGTCATCACACACAGAAGGTGTGTAAACAAAAATCCATAACAACACAGTAGCATAGCCTTTATTTTTTTTTAATTACTGGTGCAGGGAGTTTTTTCCTTAGACAGACATAATTACTGGTGCAAGAGAATGAATAGCAAAGCTACTGAGGTAGTTGTCTCTCACACACACACACACACACACACACACACACACACGCATGCAGATGCACACACACACATGCACTCTCTCTCTTTTTTTTTTTAAACAAAACTGTTGAACCACACTTCAGTTGCAGTGCAGGAAGTCAGCCAGCCTGATCAGCACAGTCCCAGTGGTGATTGCAGCCAGTAAAGCACCATGAGGAATTAAACTGACAGGAGAGTTAAAATAAAATGCTGTACTAACTGGGTAGCCTGGTTATTATGGAGTTTGAAACACAGAGTGACACCATGTATTAAAGGGGTCACCAGTAATTAACATTTCATTATATTCTGCTCCATGTTGCATTGTAACCACTCTTCTTCTGTGGTGGTTCTTGATATTTTTTCCTAGAATTTTATTGGGACCTATGCATGAATGTTCTGGTTGCCTATGAGCCACAAATCTGCAATGCATAGGTGACCCTATGTGTCAATGTTGTACACCAGTGGTCCCATAGACCCCTGCATGCATGCATGAAAGGGACATGCATCTCTTCTGCACCTGATTCACCAGCTGGTCACACAGCTACATGCACAACTGGTCCAGTGGTGTGTCTGTGGGCATGCTCACCCTCAGTGCCATTCATGAAGGTGCAGAGTGCTGGGCAAGGTGGTGTAGGATACAGCAGTTGGGACCCTGCTGAATCCTTTATGTGCTTTCCCCACTGACACTGGCTGGCTGCAGTGGGACAGGACATCCTTCTACTGTTCTGCCACAATCTACCAGGCTGACAGGGAGGGCTGGGGGCAGCCATTTGGGTACTTCTCCATGCTTGTTCTAACATTGAACTCAACCTCTGATATGACAACCATTTCTGTTGTAATGACCATTGGCACCTGGCCTGCCATATATAATACTTTAAACAACAAAACAATATCAGTAGGGTTTCAGAATGGTACATATGCATCAAGTAAGGACTATGGCCCAAGACCGAAGATTCATAATTGACTTGTGCTACCCATGCCTACTTCCATTTCTTGGCTAACCAAGGCCAAAGAGGTTTAGAATAGGAACACTCAAATAAGAAATGGTCCATAGTTTCAACCATATTGCAACATCCTAAATATGGTCAGTTTCTCACTTCCAAAGGTTTATGTTTCGTATTCCCTCGCAAATTAATTATCCCATACGTAGTTAGCCACAGAATATCCCACATGTGGATAGGTATCCATTTATTATTCAACTGTTTTAAAATACCAACTAACTATTCCCCCGGGCAATTCCTAAATTCTGCTATTTTGGGGTGTATTTGCCCTATGATTTCAGTATAAATTTGTCTCTCAGATTTCTGACAAATCTGAGTTTTTGTGATTCCCCACTTGTTCATCTTCAACAACACCCCTTTTACCCATACAGGCACCTCCATTAACCTTGACACCCTTGGGGGATGTTCTCCACTCCAGGCTTGAAGAATCTTCACCATGTTTACACAGAACCAATATTGTTGTCTAAAACCATTATTTTCAAATACAAATTTAAAATGTTGAGACACAAAAAGGGTTAAAACAAAAGTGACTGGGTCAATCATCCCCAGCCCTCCATCTCCCTTTGGTAAATACAAAAAACACCTTTTAATGGGGGTTAAGTCTATTGCCCCAAATCATTAGAAAGAAACTAACACAATAGTCTGGCCTCAAAATTGCAGGTTAGAGGAAAAATCATTGCTACATAGAGTAAGGTAGGAATTAAAAATATTTTTCAGCCTCAACTATTTTGGTTTTAGACAGTTTCCATGATTTCCACCTGTTAACTTTCCATTCCACAGATGTCAACACCAAGTCCCAATTCTCAGTTGGTAAATTCAAAGGTGAGAACCAGATCCCTAAAATTTTTTTATACGATCGCAAGCTACTGTGATTTGGTTAATACACCTGGATCCACCATCTGATCTCCCCAAAAATAAACCTGAACACTTTCTTAAGTTAAGTTTTGAGTTTCACACCACAGACTATCTACTAATATCTTTAAGAACAGACAGAATTTGGTCTACATTACCCAAAAAAATGCAAATATCATCCGCATCGGCTTGTACACAGATTTGCTCCATCCCTGCAGGCCCTACCAACTCAACCTTTCCCCACATATCTTGTAATAGCCTAATTAAGGAGTCTAAAGAGAAAACATATAACAGTGGGCTTAAGGGACAGCCTTGCCGAACCCCCATCTTTAATACCAAGCCTTTAGTACTCCTACCATTAATAATGGGGCAAACCACTACTTGGTCATATAATAACCTAAGTACATGAATGAAAGCTTGTGGGATCCCATAATATGCCAGAACCTAAAACAAAAACTCATGCCTCACTCCGACATAAGCTTTGCTTTGATCTAGGGACAGAATGCACTCAGTCCCGTTCTTCCTTTCAAAATAAGTAACAACATCCCTAACTATAAATAGAGCATGCTGAATTTTCCTGTCTGGCATGCCACAATATTGTGTAGGATGGATTAAGTTCACTGCAACTTTACTCAGCCTATTCTGCAATACTTGGGACAAAATTTTAAAATCCGCATTTAAAATAAATATGGGCCTCCAGTTATTAATATCATACAGTACAAGTCACATTAAACTGTTCCCTCAACTCACTGGTGTAGCGTTGTTCAATTAGTTTCCTAATCTGTGCAGTGTTTAATTCAATGAATTAGTAAAAGCTTGATATTTGTTTGCAACTAGCTGTTAGGACTATAAGCTTTATTTTCAGCTGAGTGCTTATGAGTTTCATTTCAGAAGGCAGACTAAACAACTCTTAAGGAATGCTGTGATATTTATAAACAATGTCATGAAAATGCATTGCATAAACACTGCAAAACAGTTACTACCATATCACTAAATAGGTACAAGTGAGTTGAATAGGCAGTGAAGAATGGTTAGAAAAGAATTAAAAGCTTCAACAATTCAAGTTGCCACTGCAGAATAATCACAAAAAAAATGCTACACCAGTGAGTTGATGGAAAAATTTAATGTGGCTTGTACTGTACCTGTCCCCAGATTTGAAAAGAAAAACCAACAATCCAGAAGCAAACTCAGAAGGCATAGTATTTCCACCCAACATATCTGCAAAAACAAAAGTAAGACATACCGCCAAACTCATGGGGAAACAATTTATATAATTCATATGAAAAACCATCTGGACCTGGTGAAATCCCCCCTTTCAACTGGAAAATTACACACTCAGTCTCTGCAACTGAAATGGGAGATTCTAAACTCTTTACCTCTTTTGAGTGGGATTCTATTTTTATTGATTTTACAAAATCCCCAATATCAGAAGGAGAAGATTCTGGCATTGAAACATAAGAATTGAACTGTTTTTGAATCATATTCTGAATTTCAGTATATCAGTAGTCAAAGCACCACTTTCAGTTCTCAAAGTTTTGAAGGCCATTCTGTCCTTCCTATTTTTGAAGGCCTTAAAAGGATCGCCTCCTGGGGTTTTCTGGGTCTCATATTCTAATTCAGCCTTCAGTAACTTAGCTCTGTCATATTGTTTTGCTCTCATGTCAGCTTTTAAATTATTTATTTGTAGGTCATAATTCACACGAGAGCAGGCCTGTAAGCCCAACAAATTCTGTAACTGATTCCTTAACTTTAAGTATTGAAAATACCCAGACTGCACTTTTTGTTTCCCATAGGCCTGCAGCCAATGTGCAATTTCATGTTTTGTCTCCAACCACCACCCAGTGTGATTCTCATAAAGAAAAGCCACTGAGGTCCGGGCCCATAGTAAAGCACTTAAACCCTCCTGAACCTGTTCCTCTAACAGTATGCTAGAATTTAATGTCCATCTGTTTGATTTTTGAGGACCCTGTGCTGGCTAGGCAATACTTAATTTTAGGCATAAATGGTCAGAAAATTCCAAGGGTAAAATACTTAGGGAGGGGGTAGAAAACTTTTTGGAAATAAAGAAATGATCAATAGTAGATGTCGTTGTCCCGTTCTTGAATGTAAATTCGGGTCTTTAGATGCAGTAATCCACACATACCATCAAATTTGCTTGTGACACACAGTGGCTCAAGGCATTGACATCCCAATATATTTTCCCTTGTCCCACCCTAGCCCCCTCCCATGGGAATCCACAGTTAAAGTCACCCCCCAAAACAGTGAAAAGCTGTGGTATAAAGATAAGGATGGATTTGTTTAATTAACTCTACCCGTTCTGCTTTGGTTTGAAGACTATACACCATAATCAACCTATAGACAGTATTATCCCCTACCCCATCTAAAATTAATACTCTGCAAGGAATTAGTTAAATTAATTTGACTAATTTAAATATGAATGCACTAAACAAAATACCAACACCATCAGCAGTATCCATTCCAAAGGATCAATACGATGAACCCCAATGCCATTCATTATTAAATAATCTAGCTTGCTCCCGATGACCACATACAGGTTTCCTGTAGAAAACATACCTCAAAACCTTGCTGTGTCAAAAAATGGAAAAAGGCACCTCTCTTTTTAAAATTTAATAACCTATGACAGTTACATGATCCAAACACCACCATTCAAAGGAGTTTGTTTAAAACTGACTATCTAAGGACCTTTCTTCCATTGCTTTTTCCTTTTTCCTTTGTATTCAGTGAACTCATGACCTTCTATTCCAATCTTTTGGGGGGTGGGGGGTCAAATCCGGCCATGTCAGACTCTTCTTCCCCTCTCCCTAGAGCCTCAAAGGGGTTGGACACAGGAACACCTCCATGTTTCTTTTGAGAAGCAACTAATATAGAATTATGCTTTACTCTTCTCTGTGGTAGAGGACCTACTCCCTGTTTTTTTTGCTATCCAACAATTCTTCACTTCCTGTACCCTCTGAGTAACAGACCAGGCGGAGGATGGGCTAATCCACTTCCTGTCCTTCTACATTCCCTTTAAGTTCAGGCTCCACTAATTCAATTTACTTGACAGCAGGTATTTTTCTTTGGTCTGAAAGAGCTGCAGGGAGTGGCACCTCTACCTCCCCTCTTTTTGGTGGGATAGGGGGTATGCCCTCACATGACTCTTGGGCCTTTTTAATTAATAATTCATGGCTTATAACTGATGCTTTGTTTTTCGCCACCTGGGGCACTCAGAAAATGTGTGGGCAGATTCCTCACATTCCTCACATAGATCACACCGAGTTAAGTTACTACATTGTATCCTCACATGTCCTACCTCCCCACAATTGTCACACCGGGGGGGTATCACAGGTACTTGAAAGGTGGGTACGAGATTCACACCTATAACATGCATGTGGCTGCCCAGAATAAAAACACACTCTTCAGTCTCTGCCCGACAAAAAGGAGTTTAAAATATGCCCGATGACATCATTCTCCTGCCTTAATTTCACCTTATATTTCCACCCTCCCATCCAAAACTGCTCTGAATCTAACAGGGTGTCAGGCTCACTTAAAACTTCACATGTTTGTGATAGCCAATAGGAAATATCTTCTGCATGCACCCCTTCATTTCAGAATATAATCATTGCAAATTTGATAAGGGACTTAGTCAATGGGATAACTAAAAAAGGGGACCATAAAGGAGAAAACTTCAGTAGGTTATAGCATTGCCAAAACATATCTAACAGATAAGAAGACTGAAAACTAATGTCATAATTGTTTCCCCAGAGGTGTTAATAAATGCAAACACTCCCTGTGGAGAGAAACAAAGGGAATCTTTAAGCAGGAGTTTTCCAACATATTGTCTGTCCGGCCTAAAGTCTAGGCCTCCCTTATACCGAATTTGGACAGCGTTTCGACATGGAGCAGTTTCCTTCTTTGATTTTGCAAACGACTCTGACAAAAAGGTTTTTGGGGGGTACATTCTCCTCTGTAACATCATTTCTCCCTTCTACATTAATTTCAGTCTGAGAAATAAGCCCAATCGCCATCCTCTCTTTATCTTCAAGTTCAGGGCCAACAGCTGCCACCTGTGCAACCTTATTTTGAGTTTTATCAGCCTTGTATACATCTCCAACCTTCCCACCATCCAATGTTATTTTTTGTGTTTTCTGTAACTCTGGTTCACTTCCAGTAGCCTGGCCCTGAGGTCACCATTCTGGGTTAGTGGAGTTTATAGGCTCATTCCAATCAGGGTCAGGATGCCACTGGCCATTACTCAATTTAATTCATCCAGCCTCCTTTAACGCTTTCTCAGGAGACCATGCATGAAAAGGTTCTGCAAAGGCTCATGAAATAGCAGCCACAATAGTACATGAAAAACGCCTTTCTGTACCTTCAATTTTCCCCATTTGATATCTGTTTCCTTTCCCCTGAGGCTCAGTAACGTCTACATTCCTGTTAGCCATAACTAAAGCAGCTCTTTCAGTCTTGTTGTCATCCTGTACTTTGGCAAGCACTTGATGACTAGCTGATAAGGAGAATACTGTAATATCCTCATGAGAAAGCCCTTTTGAGACAAACTTAATAGGTCCAGGAAAATCCTTACTGTCTCTTTTGTGTTTAGTCCAGTACCCCCCCCTTTTATACACTTAGACCATCTTGATCCATTATTACAGCACTCACATGTGTGCCAGTTCCAAGTTTATCCTGATTCACAATCGCAAACTCTATGTCCTCGCTGACCACATATTTTGAGTCACAGAACGCTCGGCTTTTGGCACTCGCTAAACGAGATTCTACTGCCAGCCAGATCTCTGTTTGCAACATTTTCCATGCTCTCAAAGGAAGGGTGTACCTGTAGGTAGACTGACTGTCTCCTCTCTTTGCTTGCAGCTGAGTTTTCTAATCCAGAGCTCAGAACTGAGTGACTGCACCCAGTGTGGGGAGTTGTCTTTTCATGGAGCTTTGCAATTTCAGCGCATAACAGCACTTTCCATTTGGCATGTCTCTGTTCTTCTTCTTGTAATTCCAGCATCATTTGTTCCTTGTAATCCACATTAATACCCAGCACAGGGACTTCAGATTCTTCATTCACTATTTTCGACAGATCCTCTGAAGAGACAAATACCTCTACATCTTTCTCTTCCATCACTCCATCCACAACCATTTCCAGCATTCCATGAGCTTCTTGTTCCATAATCATTGGGGACAAAACTCTCTCCCCTGTTTCTGCCACGTCCTCACCATCCATTGCTTCACCTGAACTGGCCATCCAAGCAATGGACAAGGGTTTCCCCTACAGCTTAGTAGGGGAATTTCCCCAGTGCCCTGGTCAAATTTCTCCACATTCACTAAAATACTACCAATAGCTTAATCTGGTTCAAAGTCAGTTGGCATTCATCTGTATCCACCTCCCTTGGGTCGTGCCTGAAAATAGGCAGAATTTGTCTAGTGTACTTACCCGGTCAACAAAAACTAAATAAAAATAAATAAAAAAAGGGCAATCTTGAAGCTTACTGAAGTTAACTACACTCCACTAAGCTATACTAAGATGTTAAGCAAGCCCTAACAAGATGGACCACATTGCCGCTAATACTATGGGGCAGAATATCCACGCTTAAAATGAACATCATGCCCTGGTTGCTGTACCCAATATTGAGGCTGGGAATATACCTATCGAAAAAGTGATTTCAATGCCTCAGAATATTCTTTTCAGACTTTCTATGGGAGGAAATCCCCAAGATGGGCATATATCAAGCTAACACTACCCAAGCAAATGGGAGGTCTGCAACTTCTAAACATATCTGTATTACTTTGTAGCACAAGCAAGCACATTCCTAAACTGGAGCACTCCCACAATGACGAATGAACCCCAGCTACTAGCATCAATGGTGGGATATCAAGTAGGAATGATGCTCCTCCATGGGAGCAGATGTGAACACCTTACAGTATATGCCATATGCCAACTTACCAAAGAAATAAACGACAGACCAGTACAGTGGGCCACAAGAACTAAGGCACAACTGTGCAAACTACTGAATTACAACCCAAAGAAAGACAACAACAACCAATCAAAATGAACCTCAGTGTTCATTTAAGACATGGACCCACAACAGGCAGACTGCTATAAGAAAATAAACTGCAAAACCTTGGTCAATTACTGCTTAGAGACTCAGTCATTCAATTTCACACCTTTTTTTGCATTACATGGGCAAACAACACATAAATACTCTTATTTCTACAAATAACACACACCAAAGTAATATTTCTGGGATCAATGTCATGGACAATATCAGATGGATTGACATACACATCACTGACAATCATAGCAGGGTGAAGGCATGCAGTTTCATTGCTATACACAACCTTACTAAAAATTAGCAGTGAAGCTCAAAATATCTGATGCAATTACTGGAAATCAGACTTTCCGCTTATGACAGAGGCATTTGAAGCAGAAACAGTCTGGATCAACCTACACAAATACCTTAGATTTGACAAACTGAAGCTACAGAACTACAGAATCCTGACAAACATGTACTACACTGGGCAAATTATTTAAAATTAAAAAAACAGAGAGCCCAATATGTAGGAGATGTGGGAAAACTTCTGGAACCCTGAAACACATATTATGAGATTGTGAGAAAGCACAACCATTATGGCAAGAAATTGGTAATAGAACAGACTCTCTACTTGGCCTGGTTCAAGCATTCACAGTATAAATGTGTCTTCAAGTTCAAGTTTATTTTCTCAGGAAGGTTCCATTGAGCAGGCTCATTTAAAATGAGGTCCTGACACAAGCAATACAGAACATAATACAGAAGTAATACATAAACTTCAAAACAAAAATAGTACATTAACACATAATCTCAACTATTAAAATAAGCGACATGCTCAATATCAACTGATCTAATACCTAACATAAAAAGCTCTAATAAAGATCAAACAAGAACAAAATGCACTAACATGCAGACAGAACAACAGGCAGTAGAGGGAGAAGTGCTGATGGGGTCACAACAAACGAAAGTAGGGTCTCTTTATAAGGAGTTAAAAGTGCTGAAGTAAAAATATAAGGGTAGTGGGACATAGAGACAAGTTAACTGGATCGGTCTTAAGCTGTCTTAATCCAGATCTGTAGAACCGGATTTGTTTTATAGGAATGGGAGTGGAAACCCTCACTGGAGCACAGAAAAATCACATTATGGTCATAGCAGGAGTAGCCAAACAAATAATTTTAAGACACTGGCTAGACCAAGTAATACCCAGCTACAGTGAATGGCATGATGAAATCCTCACAGCCCTACATATGAAAAAAGAAACATTGCCGGCATGAGACAAACCCCTTAAAACTACTCCAGAAAATGAGAAATACTACATACACTGCTAACACTAGACCCAATACAACACAGCAACTACTAATCAGAACACAGCACAGGGCTCAAAAACATGAAAGTAGCAGCAGAGATCAGAGGACTAAACACATATAGGACATACACCACAATAGGAACAACACAAAATAATGATATGCTTAGGCTATCTACCATACACGTAGTAAATGACCTTGCACAAAGAAACAATGCATCATTTTATTTTTAAGTAAGTGTCACAGAAAATGATAGAACAATGAAATAAACAGTGATTTTAATGATTTTGACAAATGGAAACAGTCATATTGCTGCAGTTAAAAGATACTATGAAACTGTAAATAATTTCTTTTAATAAGAAAATATAGTTGTATGTTTTATTGTACAGTCCAGGTTTGCTAAGTTATTTGTTATGTAATATGTTAAATATGAAAATAAACTTAACTAAAAAATAAAGAACAGCTAAAAGAAAAAAAAAATTTGGTTTGGTATGTTTTGTCTTGAAGAGATTTTACAGGTTACAAAAAGGTCACTAGGATTATTTCTCAAAATGTTCCTTTGGCTAAAGTTGTCCCCTGTACGTTACAATTTTTTTTCCTACAGCTACCAGTTCCTATATACAAATAAACAGTTTGGTATATCAGTGGCCTTAGAAGCAGCTATGAAAAAGATGAAGTTCACTGTACATGGCTCTGTTCATTTATAAAAACTAAAAAAATATATTTTTTCTTGGACTGGACAACCACAAGTATGGTATCTTTGAGCATTTCCAAAAATTGTATTTATTTATTTATGTCTTTGATAACCAGGTGAGCAAACTGATTCAGAGGACTGTTTTCAGTCATGACCCAGGTCACAAGGGTAGCAAACACAACAAATATCAATACAATACAGAGATACAATTAGAACAAAACAGGACTGCTGAATACACTTGGTATGATGTCAAATTACATAGTACAAATATTTCAGAGACATCAGTTCATACTGGTGTAGTGACATACATTATGTGGCTATGCAATAAAAAAGGCTTAACATGGTGATTATGGTAAAGTATTACAAGCAATGTACATACAGTCAACAGGGAGCCAAGAAAATAAATACAGTTGAAATATAGGTTCAGTCTATCACCAGGAGTGGTATAGGCACAAGTCATAGGCAGAAATGCAACTTAAGTTAAGTTGCAGAACCTGCTAACAGTTGAGAATAAAAAAGGTGGTCATATCCAGATTGAACAGAGGAGCAAAACAGTGCAAGAGGGTAGGGGCACTGGTGGTAGGGTGAGGGCACAAATAGGTGCTATGCCAGGATGCAGGCCTGGTACCACCTGGGGAACAGCTGCAGGTACAAGCGGCCTCAGCCAGGAGCCACACCCTTAAGTTTGCCTTGAAAGACTGATGGGGAAGGGGATGATTGGATGGACAAAGGAAGTCTAGTTCAGAAAGAAGGGGCAGCGACAGAGAAAGCTTTACTACCTATGGTAGTAGTAGTAGTGTGAGGGACTTCCAGTGGGGGAACAGAGCGAAGTCAAAACAATCCTGCAGAGAGAAACACCCTAAGGACTGGTATAGTGAGCAGAGAAAATAATCTGTTATGATATTTTATAATGCTTGAAATTATATTTTGAAAGTTGTAACATTTAAAATGTTCATCATAAAAATTTAAATTTTTTAAGTGAAAAGCTGGGTCAAAATGTATAGATTCTAATGATACATTACTCCTGTGTTGCTACATGTCTGTATATGTCAATACAATATGTCTTGGGGGTGGGCGAATATCTTATTTTGACTATTCAGCCGAATATTCGTATTTGGGGCCAACAATATTCAGAAATTCAGTATTTATATTCATCATTCATGTACTTGTGGGGAGGGGGCAGCCCCTCCACCCTCCTACCCAAGCCCGATTATGTTAAAAAAAAACCTGTCCTTCACCCTCTGCATCAAACCCACTCCCACCCTTCTCCTTCCATCACCCACAATTTAAGCTTTAACAGTATAAACAACAAAAAATAAAAAATCTCACAATGGGCAACAAGCACAACTTGCAGACCTCCAGGGCCAGCAGCCATCTCCTCATGCCATTTTTTAATGTTAAAAGTCATCCCCCCACGCCAGCAGCTGCACCGAAGTCCCACCCTCCTCCTCCCAGCAACCAAATGTTATATACAATGAACAGTCTAATAGGCACCAGAAGTCAACTGATACAAACCACTCTCCTCCATGCCAGGCTGCCTTCTTGTGAATGGCACTCCCGTGCTTGCTCGCATAGTAAAACAGCTGATCATGTGATCAAGTTCAAGTTGTTTCCACAAGTTTGGTCAGACCACATCACTCATATGTAGAAAATGAGAGTGGAGACAGAAATGAGTTGTGCAGTCTGACCTACCAAATGCACATAAATAGCATGTACCCAGTACAACCATAGCTTATCTAATTTATACCACCTCTGTTGTACTCAGGGACATTCACTGGTATTTCCACAACCCATGTGAAGCTTATCATTTTTTGGTCCCATAAATAATGGTCATCTACTCATTTAAACTTAAAAAGTAAACAATTGGTTTCCATGTTTGCTTTTGGTTCATATGATTTCACCTAAAATATCATACCGAGAAATGGTAAGACTTTTGAATGTCATCATTGGCAGCACCATCCATTTTTTAGGTGTTTACATGAATGATTACATAAAAATTAAATAAAGATATATCTTTTGGTCAACAAAATACTGGTACAGTATGTAAGATATGGAATAAACTGCATGTTTACTATGCATGAAACTAAAATACAAAAGAAATAGATGCACCTACTAATCAAATTATTAGGCATGTTATATTTATAAAAATATTTCTTGATATAGTGGCTGCCAGCATATCTTAATGCTTTTCCTCATCATCACTTCTGCATGGTGGTTTATTTTGCAACAGTCACCCACATATTTATACAGTTATTTAGATTCCTTCATCTGATTGTGGTTTTCATAATTTTTTGAGCAGCCCAGTGTCCCTAGATAATTATTGTATTTGAGTGATTTTTGTTCCTTTTGCCCAGAACTGACTTGCTTATCTCTTTCTCTATTACTTGACTTGACGTAACTGAGAAACAGGAAAGCAAGGGAGCACCAGGACAAAGGAATAAAAAGTCTTGCACAGTCATACTACTTAAATATTTCCTATATGAAAAAAAAACATTATAAAAAGCAGTTGTCTCCATTGGAACTTATTAGCAAAAATTCCATACATGGAGGAATTTATTGACATGCAGCACTGTCTTTTAATATGCAGGCAGACATGAAAGACCTAGAGCCCCTTTACAACCCATTTCCTCCTCCCCATGTGGCTATCCAACCCTAGCAGTCATGACAAGGCCCCCATCCCCTCCTTCATATCCTGCCCCCTATGGAAGTCAAATTACCCTGTCTAGCATCCTACAAGCCCTTCCCCTGCTTGACATCATGTTTCAGAACTCACATCTCTCTCTCTCTCTCTCTCTCTCACCTGCCCCTATCCCTCTATGGGAAAAACAATGTTAAAACAAAGTGTGCCTAGCCAACCTAGTGGTTCAGCACTAGCGCTACTACCCACCATACAAGCAACCCAGGTTTGAAAGCAGATTTGGGTTGCTGAGGGTGGGCTGAAGGGAGGAAGGGGTTGAGAATCCAAAGGACTGTTCTTCTGTACTGGGAAAGGGGAGGGTTCACCATTCCACTATCTACTGTCACCAGACACGGGCCTGGTGGTAGTGCAAGCAGGAAGACATGACTTATGGGAACTGCTGCCTTGACCCAGTACCTCTGTGCCTCCCATATGGCACAAGCTGATGTCCACACTACAGTAGGGAACTGGGGAGAAAACCAGAAATATGGCTGAGTGGGCTTTGTAAAGTCCTACCTTCCTGTACACAACCTATGCCATCACCCAAGGATGACAACCTGCTATCTGGATGTGTGCCTTTGGGGTAAAGGGGATCGCGTTTCCCCTCCTGGCCCCACCATTCCGGGGGAGTTTCTGGTCCAGGTAATTCCTCAGGGGAGGTGGCTGCCTATTGGGGAAGACAGGAACAGAGCTAATAGCCCACTCACTCAGGCCAGGAAAATAAAAGCCCTTTACAGAAAAAAAAACACAAAAAAAACAAAGTGTGCTCATCCCACGATCCTTGATCCATGCAATATAGGCAATCCAGGATGCTCAATCAGGTCCCTCTCCCTTTGCCCAATACTATTTTTAAGTTAATGTCCCTCCCAATTCCCAGGTGAGCTCTTTACAGCCCATACAAACAGTACTACCACGTGTGCCCCCTCTTCCTAATAAATGGTTGGGGAGAGTGGAAAGATCACTGTCACTGAGTTGGCACTCTGCATCATCCCCACAGCACTGCAGCCTTCTCTTACAGTATCAGCTGACAGATGCAGAACACTGAGTAATTCTAGGCAGACTATAATCAGCGATAACCAAGGAATTCATTGATGTAATACAGTGCATCTGTGGACTTCTTTCCCCTTCGACAATCAGTCTAGAATTGCTCACTGATGCTTGCAGACTGCATTACCCAACAGGGCTCTGCTGTCATCTGATACTGTAAGAGATAGCTTCAGTGCTGGGGGTAAGGTGAGCTTACTGAACATCCCCATATCTTTTTATTGCCCAGTGTAATGATCCTGTGTGATGATAAATCAGACTGCTACTAATTATGCCATGGGAGCTGCTCCTTTAACTTAATGATAGAGTTCTGGTCATTCATGATTTCCCGGCAGGCAGGGATCAAACTTAGCCATGCATAACTATATAATTTAAAATATATATCATGTGTAATTCAGTGGCACTCCTATAGATGGCAGTAGTGAGTATTTGCATGTATGCCTTATATACGGGTGGTATAGGTTAGAGTCTGGTTTCTCAAATGATGCCAACATGGCTGCATATGGCCACCCACACAATTTTCTTTTTATTTTTAATGTATGCTTTATGCCCCCTATTCTCCTGCACTGCCGCTTCCCAATGGACCTCCCGGCACTTCACAAATCCATTCCTACCCTCCAGTTATGGTTACTTACCTCCATGGAGCTGTGGCTTCACCACCAGGTGGGTTCGGGTGGGGGGCTATCCCCAGACATTGAGTTGTGTTAGGCAGTGGCATACATGCTGGCAAGGCAAGACAACCCAGATATACCAGGGCTGACTTTGTCATGGAGGTGCTGGTATCAGTGTCTTTTTTTTCCCTGTTGCTGTCCCTGGGACATCACAGACCATGGACATCCACATTATGCATGCATCTTTCCTGCCAGCATTTGTGATGCCCTTTCTCCTTTGTTTTCATCCCTTCCTACACTGCCACCTGTGGTCACCCAGGTGCAGTATCACCATGGGAAACAGAACCCTTCCTTCCTGGAGGAGGACAGCATCTCATGGGATGCTCAGTCCTCCTCCCCCCAGGTGGCCTCCAGAAAGCAGAACTCATTCCTGAACTCATTTTGCTAGCATTGCAAGTGGCAGCTCTACCTATATGGATTGGGCTCTGGCTACCTGTCAGACATCCTCACTTCTGTCATCGCAGCACACTCCCCCTGTTCCTCCACCAAGGGCCTCCTGGCAGTTCCGAGGACTGGGCTGAAAACCTTGGGTGACTGTTTATTCGGGGTGGCCGGCCTGGTCCTCTGGAACTCATTGCCAAGATCTTTGAGGGAGGCCCCTTCGGTGGAAGCTTTCAAGAGGGGTCTAAAGACTCATCTTTTTAATAAAGCCTTTCCTGCTGATATATTTTAACTTCTTTAAAAATTCTTACTTATTTTGTTTATTTATTTATTTATTGTTTTGAATATTGTATCACTCTGTCAAATATTTACTGTATGGTGCCCAGAGCCTCCAGGATTGTGCGCCAAACAAAGTTACTTACTTACTTACTATTGCCCAGGCAAGCCCCCATCAGCACAATTTTCTATGACCACATAGTTCCAAGTACAAAGGCAATGGAATGAACAATTATTTACATTTAAAAAACACATCAGGGACTAGCCAGCCCCCTGGTGCTGAGGGGTTGAGGTGCTGTATGCCACACTTTGCACTACACTGGTGACCCGGGTTGGAGCGAGCCTGAGTTGTTGGGGGTCAGCCGGGGGTGAGGGAGGGAGGAGGGAATAGGATTGAGCAGCCTGAAGGTAGCACTCCTCTCTTGGGGAGGGACCTTGTAACCCCTGCAGTACAATTGTCCCAAGGTGGCGGCCTCAGGGTAGTACAGGTGAGTGGGAGGCATAAATAGGAAGGGCACTGTGGAACTGTGGTGTGCGCTCCCTCCACACGCATATGCATTGCTGTGGCTCCAGTTGGACAAAATGGAGCTGGAAGGCTCCATTATGTCCTGGTGGCACTCCCAGTGACGGGGCTGCCAGCCAGGGAAGGAATGTGACCCTCCCCCCCTCGGGGGCACAGAGCTCTGCCTGCCAGCTCCCAGAAAAAGGGCCGAAAAATGTTGATTAAAATAAAAAAAAAAAAGAAAAGAAAATACACTAGTGCCATGATTTATGGAATACTATGTGAAAATAACTGTGTTGTCTCGGGGGGGTGGACCTTTGAGCCCACCAAGATTTGAGGCTTGAAAACCGCTGGTTTAGAGCACCAAGCTGTGAATGTGAAGACACAGCAGACAGGGTTCTGAAACCCACAACCACCACTCATATACTGAATGACCCTGAGCAAGTCACTTATCCTCCCTGTGCTCCCAGGATTTGGAAACAAACTTCAGCTTAGTATTCCTTTAATGGGCAAAAATGAAATAAATGAATAAAAATAAATAAAGTAATGAGCCTGGCTGATCATAACCCAGACTCCTACTAGCCATGTCAGGGGTGCTGTTTTTTAGCATATTGAATTCTGGTCTTTTAAACTTTTCAGCACTACATGTAGGTAGGTAGCAAATTAATCTAGCCAGGCCTAAAGATCAATGGCAACCATTTTACACATTGTTTTAAAAAAGCCTAAAAATGTCTGAATTCAAGTCCCTGTGTTACGAGTAGTGTTTTCTGAAAATTCCATACTATTTGATTTTGTTGTTTTCTTTAAATCAGCATCTAATAACTTGTTCTGCACTAACTGAAAACAGTCAAGTTGTTTCTGTCCCTCTGACTGAGCCTTGGAGAGTGATGACATCATATTGGACTGGGCTACAGCTTCAGCAGTGTAAGTACCTACTTGACTGATGAGCTGTTAACTTCCCAATTGTACATTGTCGCCCCTCGTTCCCATCTCCACAGTCAGGGCTACTGTGCTCTGATACACCCTAGGGTCCATTGTATCTTGCCTCTACAGCTGGGGTTGCTGCACTATGCTGCCCCATGCCACCAGAGGTGGGGCTTTTGCTTCACCCTGCTATCCACATCCAATGTTCCAAATGAGCAGGGCTGCTGCACCATGAGCACTCCATCCCACAGTCAGGGCTGCTGTACCCTGATGCCCCCTGCCACACAGACAAGGTTTCTGCACCATGCTGTCCACACTCCCCTACCACCATAGCCAAAGCTGATGCACCCTGCTTCTGACTGTTCAGGCAGGGCTACTGTGGCCTGCTGTGCCCTAGAGCCCCTCGAATCTACAGTTTGGGCTGGGGTACCATGTTGCCACTTGCCACAAGAGTTAGGGCATTTGCTGACCCCTGTCCTCTGCCCCCATAGTTGTGTCAGTTCCACTCAGGTGTGGCTGCTGCATCCTGTCCCACAGTTTGGGCTGCTGTATCCTAAAGCCTTCCTTGTCTCCTGCCTCTGTCCTTCACCCCCATAACACAAGATGAAAGCATTTTTCTTTTTTTTTGGGGGGGGGCAGTGCAGCAAACAAATTTGACTTTTGTGGCAGGGGGCAGCATGGCACAGCAACCCTAACTGCAGAGTCATGTGGCTGTGGAGGAACTGGGCTATAGGGTGCAAGAGGGTACAGCAGCCCTGACTGTGTAGACAGGAACAGGGTGCAGCAACTCTGGCTATGGTGGTAGGAAAAGGGGGGGGGGTTGTTTCCACAGGAAATGAACAATCCTTAGTTTTATTTCAAGCTGCCTCTCCCAATGTGATGTAAATGTAGAACAGTTTCTGACTCCAGAACTGAGGGTAGGGGGCAGTGAACAAATAATACTGCAGACAGATGTGTCCAAGTCCAAATAAAGTTCTTTTTATTTTTAATACGGCCAACACCTCGAAGTTTCACCTAGAATATAGGCTTTTTCAAGAGATGCCTTTTTATTATATTGCTTCTAGTGCATGAGGCACGAGGAGGAAAAAAGTTAGTGTCAGCATAGAAGAAGCATGCTGAAAGTATCAGGGAACCTGAGGGGACAAATAATGAAAATTTATAAAATGCAGTAAAAAGTGAGAAAAAGAGAATCTGGAGATGTGATGGGACTTAGGTGTGTTTACATTTGATAATACAGAATCATTTAAATAAAGAAATGAGAGTAAGAATGAAAGAATTTTTTAATAACTAGAAGCAATATAATAAAAAGGCATCTCTTGAAAAAGCCTGTATTCTAGGTGAAACGTTGAGGTGTTGGCCATATTAAAAATAAAAAGAACTTTATTTGGACTTGGACACATCTGTCTGCAGTATTATTTGTTCAGCACCCCCCAACCCCTGTTATGGTGGCAGGAGACAGGCTACAGCATGCCGAAGAAGTCTTGATTGTGGAGCAGAGCATGGGGGGGGGGCAGCAGGGCACAGCCGCCCTGACTGTGGGATGGGATGTGCATGGTGCAGCAGTCCTACCCATTTGGGAAAATGGATGTAGGTAGCAGGGTGCTATAAAAGCCCCACCTCTGGTGGCATGGGCATCATGGTGCAGCAGCCCCAAATGTGGAAGCAGGGGGCATGGGATTCTAGGGTATAGAAGTGCACAGCAGCCTCGACTGTGGTGTCAGGAACAGGGGGAACAGGGTGCAGTGGATCTGACTAAGGGGGTTGGGGACAAAGCGCCACAGCAGGGTGCAGTAACCTCAACTGTTCAGACAGGGGGCAGCAGGGTGCTGAGGCCCCGATTGTTCATGCAGGACATGGGGCAACAGGGTGCAGCAGTCCTGTCTGTATGGGAGAAGAGAGTGGGCAGCAGGGTACAGCAGCCTCAAATTTGGGGCAGGAGACAGTGGGCATGTGGGGCAGGTGACATGGAGCAGCAGAGTGCTGCTGCCTCCACTGTAGGCAGGGGATGAGTGCATCAAGCTGCCATGTAGTGTTTCTAGTTATACATATGCATGATGTATTTTAACTCATAAACCATCAAATAACTGAAATGTGTGAGTTCATATAGTATAATAGTACACGTGCCTGAAATAGAGTGTGGCAGGCACCTGTCTGTCAATCTCAGAGGAAAATAATGTTCTTACATGAACTTATTTATTGAGACTACATCAATGACAAACTACTTGTATGAACTAGCAAACTTCAGACTTATTTTATATCCATTAAATAAATGAATTTCCTGCCGAAAGCACCTTTTCGAGCACTTACCTACTACTGCTGGGTCTAATATTGTGAAATTGCTGAAAAATATATTTAGTTACTGTACTGGAAATCTTGTGAACTGCTTCTATCTGGAACTAAAGGTAGCTAGGAATTCTGGTTGTTTTTTCTTTTAGTCTGGCATAGGATACTGAATCTGGCTACTGGGTGAACTCCAAAACTGATTTTTCTCTGCTTTTTCTCTTTGCTTTCCTAAGTCCCTGAACTCCTGCCTATGGGCCACGAGGCTTTTGGTGGCAAGAACAGGAACCTAACCCCACCTCCTTGTACTCTCTGCCTAATCCTTCTCCAATTTCTCCTATTACTAAATACCCCCCATTCTCACACACTCCCCCACTATAGTTTGGTGACCATCCCAATGATTAGCTTGAGGTGCCAGCCCTGCAGCGTCATCCCCTTAACTTGTCTAACTCCCCTGTTGTTCTTCCCTCTAGGCTTGCTACCCTTGACCGGGTTTACTCTGAGAAGTGGCCATGGTGAGGATCTATCCTCACCACCAGCTCGCCTGCTCCTGCCAGAGAACCACTGCTCCACCGCTAAGGTACAATTCCTATCTGGGCTTGAAGCCCGCACCTCCTATTGGTGAACTCCTGAGCCAAACAGAACCTCATTGGCGGTTTCCTTACACCTCTCCCTCTAACATTGCCTGGACTAAAAAACTTTGAATTTCCTGCCCAAAGCACCTTTTCAAACTCATACTTACTACTACGGGATCTACTACAGTGTCCCACCTGCCCTTTCCGACCCCAGCCTCTGTTAAATGCTCTTTCCCTGGAGATTCATCTCCTCCCACTCCTCCCGATTGGTTGCATCTCACCTAATTTAACTACTGGTTGCTCAGGAGCCACCACAGCCCCCTGCCACTCAAACACTCGAGATGACCTGCTACTTAATTTTTTGTACCCTTTACCTCATAGACAAGGCCACTGATTTACGGTGATTAAAACAATTAAATTCCATTTTTAAGACTTCAGATTCCAGCATTGCACGGGTGACTGTTACTATAATTTCCGGATTTTACCAGGATTCTGCTGTCATTCTTTTGGTATGTTTATAAATAATCAGAATAAAAGAAGGCCTAATATACTGAGCATTACATAAAGCAAACTGAAAATAGTAGAGGAAGCAAGTATAAGAAAAATACAAGTTTTGTAGATTTACTGATCTGGTATAAAATGCCAGATTCCATGAAATCTTTGTTTTTAATGGTGTTCAGGCAGTCCTAATTCCGGAATTTTACTGGGTTTTCTGGTAAAAACCAAAAACCAGTGGCCTTGCTCATAGGGAATGTCAGTAGAACCACCTCAGCCCTTCAGAAAGTCCTCCCGACTTCCTGGAAAACATAGCACACTATACAAAGGGAGCTCGGACTGAATCCTGGTCATCTCTACTCAGCAAACTATCTCCCCTAACTTATGTACCTCCTGTGATTCCTAAAATTCCAGTGGCTGCCCTACTACTGTGTAATACCCTGGTGGCTACAATACATGGCCATGGACACCACAGGGCAAAATATATTGTTAAAGGCTGGACTCACTGGGCTTGTATACTGAGGAAACTACTACTTCTGCTCCTACTAATATCTGGCAATGTGCACCCCAATCATGATCCCCCCAAGACTAAGCCCCCAATAAAAATGGGGCACATCAAAATAGTATCTCTTAACATACTCAGTCTCCTACCCAAAATGCCTCAGTTTCAGGCTTGAGTCGAACTGCTCAATCCAGATGTCATTGCTCTCACTGAGACCTAGCTGTCTCCAAAAGTCAATGATGATGCTGTAACTCTAGATGGCTACACTGTACCATCGGGATAGGCTATTCAAATGTGGAGGTGGCTGCTTAGTCTACCTCAGAGCCCAGCTACTACCCACTAGTCTCCATACTAAGGAAGCAGAAGTAACAAGCCTCAAACTTACCACTGAAAAACAAAACAAAGTGCTTTTACTATCCACCATCTACATATCGCCTGGTACCTGCACTACTGGAATTCAACAGGTAATCACCAACCTAGAGCAGTACAAGCAAAACTGGGAACACATCATTGTCGGTGACTTCAATGTCATTTGGTAGGCTAGTGATTCATCCACTGTCTGTGACCAGTTCTCAGGCCTCTGCCTCACACAACTGATAATTCAACCCACTGGTTATAATTACAAAACAGGGACTAGTATTCTAATAGACTGGCTCCTCGCCACCAGTCCGGAAAACATCTCCGAGGTCTCAGTATTACTCAACACCCTAAGCGACCACTCCCCAGTCATGTGCACCTGGTCAAATAAACTATCTAGAAGTGCTTCCCAGGTCAAAAGAAACAGATCACTCAGAGCAGGTCAACTGAATGCCTTTAGACATTACCTCAACCTCGTTGACTGGTCACCACTGGACAGGGCGCAGGATAACAATGTATCCCTCAACTACTTTATTGCTATGTTTAACAAGGCATGTGATATATTTGCCCCCTACAAAAACAAAACAATCAGAGAGGTCAACAAACCCCTGGCTCTCTGGCTTTCTCATCAAGCTCATGTACTAGAGGGACAACCTGTGTCATAAGGCAAAAGCAACGGGTAAACAATCTGGCATCACTGCCTACAAAATAGTGAGGAACAATTGCACTGAACTCATTCGACTAGCTAAGGCCTCCTATTATAATGACCTGCTACATAAGAGCTAGGGCCATGGCAGAGCATTTTGGGACTCTGTAAAATCTCTTACAGGGAAAGCATCTAGAGCTCACCCTGAGTTAATCATCACCTCGACGGGGTTTGTTCAAGAGCCTTGTGACATTGCTAATGCCTTCAACAAGGCTTTTACTGACCTAAGTATGGTACTACCCAGAGACTATCTATCCCCCTCCTCCCCAAATCCACTGTCAGTCAGGGGATCACCATCAAGTGCTCCCCATATCTACTTCAGGCTGCTACACGAGCATGAAACCATTAAATACATAAAATGGGCACTAGGTAAGACTTGGATGGTAAGTGACCTCATTGATATGAAGCTGTTAACTCTGGTACTAAGTGAGCTAGCTGATCCCATCACTAAAGTGTTTAATGCCTCTCTATGAACAGGAGTCTTCCCTGACAAGTGGAAGGAGGTGCAGGTCACCCCCATCTTTAAGAATGGCGATACTACCAACTTAGCAAACTATAGGCCTATCTCAATACTCCCCCCCTTCTCTAAAGCCCTTGAATGAGTGGTATCAGACCAGCTCACAGAATATCTAAGTACAACCTACTCAGTTCCCAACAACATGGGTTTAGGTGAGACCACTCTACAGTCTCTGTACTAATTGACTACACCTCCCAAATCCATGATGCCTTTGAGGATTGATTGGCAGTGGGGTCTATCGTTATAGACCTCATGAAGGCATTCAACACTGTCAACCATCAACTCCTACTCCAAAACCTCCTCTCTGTAGGCCTGTCAAGCAATGTGGTGACATGGTTTAACGGCTACCTCTCCTGTAGGACTCAACAAGTTAAAATCAAAGGCATCCTATCAGATTCAAGGGAAGTGAGCTTGGATGTCCCCCAAGGGTCCATTTTAGGGTCACTCCTTTTCAATCTCTTTATTAACCCCATACCTGCTGATTGCCCATCACACCTCATGTTCTATGCAGATGATGCAGTAATCTCTGTCAAATGGAAAAACCAAGTCCCCATCTCCACCGACCTGCAACACAGCTTCCACAGACTTGAAAAATGGTTCACCGATAACAATCTCCTGCTCAACTATAAAAAAACTAAGAGTATGCTCTTCCCTGTACAGCAGAACAAGAAGAAGTTCAGGCCACTATGTATTTGAAGCCTTAAAGGTGACACTCTGGAGCAGGTTTGAGCCTTTAAATATCTTGGGGTCATCTTGACGACACTGTATAATTTGGAGCACATGTTGACCAGGTTGTCAAACCCACAGATGCAAAACTGGGTGTCCTCTTTAGCCACCAGCACTCAATGACCCCAGAAGCCCTGAAACTGGTCACAAGTTGCTCAGTTTTGTCTACCATAGACTACGGTCTTGTTATCCATGGGACAGACTCCAACACTGTTCTCAACAGGGTGAAAACTCTATTAATAAGGCTTGTCACCTAGTTCTTGGGGTGGATCACTGGATGCATACCTGTTTCCTCTATCAAGAAACAGGATGGCTACCTCTTTGACATTGGATTGTCTACCAAATGTATCTACTTGTGAAGAAGTCCTTGTTAGGACATACCCTAGATCTACCTCCAGCCTATTTGTAACTGCTCAATCTAACATTAGGACCAGAAATGCAGATAAAGATAGGCTAGTGGCACCATTTAAGAGGACAATTCTAGCACAGAGAACCCTCTCCTTCTGTGGAGCGAAGTGGTTCAACAAACTCACTAAGGACCTGCTCAATAGGAGTAAGATTAGTCAGTTCAAACAAGGCCTACATACACACCTGGTCCGTGAGAATGTTTGTAAAAGTCTTCTCAAACCATAACCTCTCTCCTGCACAAGCAGTTGCAATGGCGCCAGGCCCTTATCCTAACTCCCCTTTCAGCCACTTATATTACCTACTAATACCCCCCCGCCACCACTGCCTCACCCTACTCTCTCCCTCCTTCTTTCTTCTTATGGCCAACTCCCCTCAATCTACCTGCCCTTACTCCTCCCTTACCACCATTGGCATCTTCCCCCTTCCTCACCTCCACCTAATGCCCTGTCTTCCTTTCCCCCACTATCCCACTATCCTTCCCCCCATGCACCCTCTGGACTCCTACACTTTGATTTGACAAAGACTTCTCTGGCTGCTCCACTCTACCTTGAGCCAACTCAGCCATCCCTGGTGGCCCTAACAACTGAACAAGTCTCACCCGTGTATATCTTGCTATACTATGCACTTATTCTGTTAAGGCTATACTTTTTATCCTACTTCTGTAATTTCTGCAGCACTCTCCTTATGCACTTTCTACTGATCCTGTAATGTGGGGATGTAGGAGCCCTGGACTAAGACTGATCACTACAACTAATGCTTAATCTTGGACTATTGAAATTTGCATTATTTATGTACTTGTAATCTGTGCAACCCTATGTAACCTATGTGTTGTCTGTTCTTGCCTTACTTAACTGTATGACCTGGAACCTTTGTAAATGAGTCTCAGACTCAAAGGTATTAATCCCAATCTGCAATAAATAAATAAACAACCCAGTGTTATAGCTAGAAAAAAAAACAGAGTTTTGATGAGAAATAACTGGCAGCAGCTGTGATACAACCAAAATAGTGCAGGGTCTGCACCAGAATACATATGAAGAAAGTCTAAAGGAGCTTAAGATGTATAGCCTCGAGGAAAGGAGGGAGAGGGGGGACATGATAGAAACTTTCAAATACATTAAGGGAATCAACAAAGTCCAAGAGGGTAGCATCTTTCAGAAAAAGATATGTGCAAGAACAAGGGGGCACAATTTGAAGATAGAGGGGGGATGGCTCTGAAGTAATGTGAGGAAGTATTTCTTCACAGAGAGGGTTGTAAATGCATGGAACAGCCTTCCTGAGGAGATTGTAGAATCAAATACAGTGGAGGAATTCAAGAATGCATGAGACAGACATAAGGCAATTCTAGTGGGAGGTAAGAAGAAGTAGGCTGTTGGTTAACTAGGATCTGCAGCTTATCCGTTAGGTAGGGAAATGGGCAGACTAGGTGGGCCAAGCGGTCCTTATCTGCCATCAGATTCTATGTTTCTATGTTAAGCTGATTTCTCAAACGCATACCACTTCAATTCAGCACTAAAACTCAAATGATCTGCTCTTTAGAAGAACAAAATGTGGATTTTCATCTAATTCATCTGAGCAAGCATCAGAGACTGAGTTAATAAAACCCTGAACAGCAAACAATTAACTCACAGATTGTTCTAATTGGGAAGTAAACAGCTCTTCAGTCAAGCAGGTACTTACACTGCTGAAGCTGTAGCCTAGTTCAATATGATTTCATCACTCTCCAAGGCTCAGTCAGAGGGACAGAAACAGCCTGACTGTTTCCAGTTAGGGCAGAACAAGTTAACAAATTCTGTTTTAAATCAAACCACAAAACTGAATAGCATGTAATTTTCAGGAAACACTGCTTATGACACTGGGACCTGAATTCAGGCTTTTTAAGGCTTTTTTCTTACAATGTGTAAAATGGTTCCCATTGATCTTTAAAAGTGTATAATTTGAAATAAATTTAATGTGCAATTCAGTGACATCCCAACAGATGGAAGTAGTGAAAATGTAGCTGTATGGGCTTGCTTTGTAATGTATTTTACAATCCCCACTATGGATCAGGGGTCAGAGGGCACAAGTAAAAGTCATGCAAAATCAGATCAATGAGGCAGGCAACATTTTTTTTTTTAACTCAGCTTTAGTTAGGTAAAGATAACAGTACAAGTTGAAAAGACCAGTAACAAAATATATGCAGGATTCTGCTGAGTTATTAAGAAAATGACCAAGCTAGGAAGCCTTTACCTACATAAGAGTCTTATAAGCGAATAGCTGCTCTTTTTCTGTGTTTCATTGAAATACATTACTGGCTTTATCTGACATGATCTAGCTTATTTAACTGCAATCATTATGCCTTCAATGGCTGTCAAAATTTTAAACGCAATTAATAATACTGAAAGCCTGTACCAAGTTGAAATATAATCAACAGGATGAGCTTTATTTTATTCTGAACCAGGAGTACTGGGTTTACATTCAAGTCTATATTAAGGTTTTGTTTTCTAATTTACTTTTATGTTGTGTATAACCCACCATATCACTACTGAAGGGTAAACATGCCGATGGAATCTGACCCTGAATTTATGTGCCTTGCATGCCTCTATACCCTGCAGCCAGGGGAGCAAGCGACTGGCAGGGTCAGCAGAGAAAGACATCATCCAGCCAGGTGTTCAGTCCTCACTGCCAGACTGCTCTTGCGATCCCAGGCTAAGGGTGGAGGTGACTCTGGGTAACTAGTGTGCCACAAAGCCCCCCCCCCCTTCCATTCTGTACCACAGAGCTGGCTTTCTATACTAATGTTGATGCAAAATGAATGGTATTCAGGATATACCATATTTAAAAATACTATAACCAATTATAAGCCAGAACTCATGCATAATTATGTCAACATAGCGAACACTGCAATATCTTGAAGGACTAATAATGTAAGATACCAAGTTTGGTGACAACAGAATTGGTAGTTCTCATGATTTAGCTAAAAATGCAAGTATGACATATTGTACACAGGTACCATGTGTTACAAAAGCCAATCAAAAGCCAGAACATGTGCATAATTATGTAACAATAGCTAATATTGTAATCCCATCAACAACTTATAATGCTGAAAAACTGATACAAGTTTGGAGAAATCTGATGAACAGTTGTCAATGCTGTATATAGCTAAAAATGCAAGTGAGACACATACATACATACATATGCCACAAAAACAATTAGAGGCAACTGGCCCGGTGGTGCAGAGGGTTGAGGCATGGACACCTTACCTCACACTATGCCGGTGACCTGGGTTCAGGAACAACCTCGGGTCATCGGGATACCGGAATCGGGGGGGGGGAGAGGAGAGCAGGATTGAGAATGCAGCTCTCCTCTCCAGATGGTGGTGAGGGTGGGTTGGCACCCCCCCATAGTTCTGCTCCCACTGCCCACTGGGGGGAGATCCGGTAGGTAGTGTAGGCAGAGAGGGGGTGGCAAAAAGCATCGGGAGGTGGAATGGGCTGAGCTGGCACCACAGGGTGCGATATGTGCCTCCACATGCTCACACGGCCATGTGCTGGGGCCTCAAGGGGGCCAGGAGAAGAAAATCCTTAAAAATACATATGTGCCCCCATCGCCAGTCAATGGGAGGAGGCGACGGGGACCAAAAAGCTTGATAAAACAAATAAACCAAAAAAAAACAGTGATAGGTTATTCCACATGCATAATAAAGGTCCTGTAACCAATGGACTGAAATCTTGAAGAACTAATAGCACAGAATGCCTAAATCAAATCTGAAAGCAATCTCGATAACTGTTCTCAAGATACAGTTGAAATACTATACATGCAACATACTGTACATACTGTGCTACATAACGTGCTGTACAAATACATACTTATTTACATACTGCTTGGAAGCCTTCACCACATCCTTGTTGTCAAAAATTCTACCTTATGGGACTAATATAGCAGTAATAAAACACTATGGACCCAATATTCAGAGCCAGCCATTAGCACCATTCAGGCAGCAGCACTGCATGCTTACAGTGCATGGCCAGCCCTGTGCAATATTCAGACAGTTAGTGTGCTCCAACTGAAGTGCTCTTTCTGAATACGGGGCTGTGCTGGTGCAGTGCATGCAGACTATGCACTGTGGTGGCACAAACCATCACCGAATTTGGCTCACAGGGGAGCCCACTGGAGATAGCACTGCCCAAACAGGATAGCACCAGGGCTCATGTTGGCCATATTTAGCCCTAAACATAGAAACACAGAAATTGTCAGCAGATAAGGACCACTAGGCCCATCTAGTCTGCCTGTAAGCACTGTACTTGATTATGGCTTCTGTTCCCTCCCTCTGTGATATCTCTATGGTTCCCCTATGCCTGCTCATGCATGTTTAAATCCAACCACAGCACTCACTCCCACCACCTCCTGTGGCAGAGCATTCCATGCATCCTCCACCCTCTCCATGAAGAAGAACTTCCTCACATTCCCTCTTATCCTGCCACCTCCCAATTTCATGTAACTCTTGTACTTCTGTATTGGAAGATGTCTCCCCCCTGCACCTTGTTTATGCCCTTGAGGTACTTGAATGTTTCTATCATGTCCCCTCTCTCTCCCTCCTCTCCTCCAAGTATGTATTGAGGTCTCTTAATCTCTCCTTGTAAGTTTTGTGGTGCAGGCCCTGTACCATCTTGGTCATCCTTCTTTGGACCATCTCCAGCATATTAATGTCCTTTCAAAAGTGCAGCCCCCAGAACTGCACACAGTACTCCATGTGAGGCCTGATAAGGGTTTTATATGATGGCATCACTACCTCCCGTCTTCTGCTGGTGATACTCCTGCCTATGTATCCCAGCATGCCACAAACCTTCCCTGCTGCCCTTGTACTCTGCTTTGACATTTTCAAGTCATCTGAAATAATAACCCCAGGCCCCTTTCTTCCTTGGTTACTGTCAGCAACTCCCCCCCCAATCTGTAGCTTTCTCCAGGATTCCTATGTCCCAGGTGCATAACTTTGCACTTTTTTGCATTAAACCTCAGTTGGCACTCCTCAGATCATTTATCAGGCTTCCCCAGGTCCTTCCTCATGTTCTCCACCCCTTCTGGAGTATCCACCCTGTTACAGATTGCAGTGTCATCTGCAAATAGGCAGACCTTACCTTCCAGACCCTCTTCAATGCCACTAATGAAGACATTGAACAGGATTGGCCCATGGACCGATCCCTGAGGTACCCCATTGGTCACTCCCCTCTCCCCAGATTGTACCCCATTTACCACCACCCTCTGCCTCCTGTCCATTAGCCAGTTCATAACCCAGTTTGCCACCTTGTCTTCCATGCCCAGATTACTCATTTTATTAACCAGCCTCTTATGTGGGATGGTGTTGAAGGCTTTGCTGAAATCAAGGTAGACGACATTCACCACCCTCCCCCATGATTTACTTCCTTCATCACCCAGTCAAAGAAATCTATCAGATTTGTCTGACACGACCTACCCACTGTGAAACCATGCTGCCTAGGGTCCTGGGCACCAGTGTTTTCCAGGTGTCCCAATGTCCTTTCTTTAAGCAGTGTCTCCACGATC
The DNA here is from genome assembly GCA_016271365.2 of Neoceratodus forsteri. Taxonomy (NCBI): domain Eukaryota; kingdom Metazoa; phylum Chordata; order Ceratodontiformes; family Ceratodontidae; genus Neoceratodus; species Neoceratodus forsteri. The sequence continues at coordinate 477,594,941 of CM057452.1, read as the reverse complement.
TTTCCCACTATTGATGTGAGGCTGACTGGCCTATTGCTCCCCGGCTCTTCCCTACTGCTGGATATGTATAGAGGGACCACATGTGCCCTCCTCCAATCTTCTGGCACCACTCCAGTACTGAATAACTTGGTGAACAAGGCTGCTAGAGGTTCTGCTAGCTCTCTTCGTAGCTCCATTAATATCCTCAGGTGTATGTCATCTGGCTCCATCGCCTTGTACACCTTCAATTTAGTGAGCTCCTGCAGGACTCTCTATCCTGTGAATGGACTGCAGTCCACCTCCCCCCCTTGGCATCTGTTGCTTGGCTGTGGTCCCTGACCCACCCGTGAATACTGAACAGAAGTATTTATTCAGTATTTCTGTCTTACCCATGTCTCCCTCCTTCCACTCCCCTTCCTCCCTTTAAGCCTAACAATCTCCTCTGGCTTTCCTTCTTTCACTGATGTACAGTACCTATAGAATGTTTTGTCCCCTTTTTTTACTGTCTATGTTAATTTTTCCTCTGTCTGTGCCTTTATTGTCCTTACCACCCTACCTGTTTCTCTTTGACATTCCAGGTACACATCCCTGTCCTCTTCCCTTTGGGTCTCCTTGTATTTCCTGAACCCTGCCTTTTTAGCCCTTACTTTGTCTGCTACCTCTTTTGAGAACCATAGTGGCTTTCTCCTTTTCTTGCCTTTTGATACCAATCTGATTCATTGGTTATCACTTCCACTATGATTCCTTTCAGGTGCTCCCACACTCTTCCACCCCCCTTACTGTTCCCCATTTCTCCAGGGCTGGTTATTTTGTGTGTGTGTGTGTGTGTGTGTGTGGTATTTTCTCTCTCCGGTCGTAGTCGGATCTTTCTCCTGTTGTCCACCCAGCCCCATTCCTCAACCTTCAGGCACCTATCTCTCCTACTCCCATGTCTTACCCTCCATGGCAGGGTGATGGGGAGCCCCCAATTTGACCCACCAGGACCAGATCCAGTGTTCAGGAGGTGCTTTCTCAGGGGTGGTGCCTGCAACAAACAGCCATCATGCCATTTGACTGGGACAGCTATTTCTGCTTTTCTATGGAGGGGAGCGTGCAATGCCGACAATGGCTGAAACGTGCACACGTCTACATGCAGCACATTGGTAGGCTGTTCCACCTCCGTGCCAAATTGTACAAGACCCAGCATGCCAACACCTAGCCTCCAGTAAGTGTCAGGCAAGCACTGGGCTCTGTTCCCCACCCTCTCCAGGAGAGGAGAGCTGTCTTCTGGACTCTCAATCCTCTCCTACCCTGGACAACCCCCAGTGACCCACTCATACTGCGAACACAGGTCACTGGCGTGGCAGGAGGTAAGGCATTGCTGCCTCAGCCCTCCATGCCGCTGAGCCACTCCAGGGCTGTTTTGATACCTCTCTCCATCTTGTCAAAGTCTGCCTTTCTGAAATCTAAAACCTTTGCCCTGGTGTGACTATACTGAGTCCCCTTCCCTATGCTGAACCACATTATGTGGTGATCGCTGGATCCTAGTTGCCCTTCTACCTGGACATCTGTGATTCTAGCCCCATTGGTCATTACTAGATCAAGAATTACCCTGTCCCTAGTAGGATCAAACACAAGTTGCCTGAGTCCTGCCTCCTGTAGGGAGTCAAGGATGCCTCTGCTTCTGGCTGAAGCAGCTGCATAGGAGATCCAATCCATGTCTGGCATATTAAAATCCCCATCAGCAGAATTTCACCTTTCAATGCCATCTTGTCTATTTATTCCACTAGCTCACTGTCCACTTCCTTCCCCTGTCCTGTTGGCCTGTATATAACTCATGTGTGTATTGCTGTGCCATTTTCAGATTCAATGGTGACCCAGATTGCCTCAGCCTCCCCTTGCTTTCCCTGTACCTGTGTGGTCTTTATATCCTCTCTGACATGCAGGGTGACTCCCCCCACTTTTTTTGGCTCTCCTATCCCACCTGAACAGAACATAACCCCATAAATTTACATCCCACCCATGATTAGCAGTGTGCCAGGTTTCAGTTATTGCTACTATGTCCAGGTCTGTCACTACTATCAAGGCATGCTTATGCCCTAGCATGCTTATGAACCCATTCTACATGCAAGGTGCTGGGGGATCATTAGCTTGTCCATTTTGGGCTCATTAGAATTCTGTGCAACTCTTTAACACCCATGCTGGTCTTCTGTAGTATTCTATCCCTGGTACTTAGTGGTCCTGCCCCCATCATCTATGCTGTGTTTTTGTAGCATTTTGTCCCTGGTGCCTAGTGGTCAACCCACCCCTGATCCTTCATGCTGTTAATAATCTGTATTTTCTCTGTTATCCAGTGGTCCACTTGATAACTTATGCTGTTAATAATCTTTTTTTCCATGGTGTCTAATGGTGTCCCAACCACTATCACACGCTGGGGCTCCATAGCATTTTGTCGTTGGTACCTAATGGTTACCCCTGCACCACCCCCAGTCACCCATGCTGTTCATAATCTTTATTTTTCCCTGACGTCTAGTGGTTCCCTCACCTCCAGTCACCCATGCTATTAATAATCTTTATTTTCCCAGGTGTCAAGTGATCCCCCTACTCCCAATCATCCATGCTCTTAATAATCTTTATTTTCCCTGGCATCAAGTGGTCCCCCCACTCTGAACTGTTGGCAAACCCACCTCCTGACCAGCCCACTGTACACCCACCAACCCACATTCCCCCCCTCACCCTGGACACCAATTTGTATTGAATCAAATGTTGAGCAGCACAGCACTCTGCTTACCTCCTTAGCCATCTGCCATCTGACTGCCAGTGAGCGACTGCCAGTGGACAAAGTAAAAGTACCTAACATAAGGTTTAATAAAACAGAGAAACAAAATATGTCAAATAAGAAAGCAACAATAACAAATATAGACTAAATAAACTCACTGGTTTTTGAGAAAATTCAAGAACTTGAACTCCATGCAGAGAATGCAGTAAATCTGTAAGTAATTCTAACAATAATGCAGAAAGAGACCTGCTAGATCTCACCAGCTCAGTTACCGAGGTTAAAGGGAAAGTTCCCTCAACCTATTTTCTGTATACCTGTGTGGTTTGCAGGGATGAACAATGACTCCCTCTCTTGCATCCCCGTAATTTGATCCTTATTTAAATATACATGAGGTTGCTTCACCTGCTTAACTCCAGTGTAAAGGTCATGACTTGTGTCATGTAAGGCACCCTGGAATTTTATGACTTTTTAATGCTAAAGCTTACAGTAGTTACACTGCATTAGTCAATGCTATTGATGTCCTCTGCAGTCCCTATGTTCTTGTCTTATGCTGGCCATGAATCTTTTCAAGGCATAGTAAGTGCCCTGCTGTTTTCTGTAGTTTAAAGTGCATCTGAGTTAGGAAAAAAAATGATTTTAGAGAATACATGGACTTCACAAGACAAGTAATGGAACTGAATGAGAGTATAACTTTTGCTAGCTTGTGCGGCTATGCGCCATCAGCTCCCATGATGTGCTGCATGAGTGCTGTCATGACCTTTGCATTGGAGACAAACAGATTTTCACACTAGGGATAACAGAGGTAAGCATCCTCATTTATATTGAAATGTCGATGAATAGGGGAATGCAAGACGAGGAATCATCAGCTTTGCTTACAAACTAAACAGGTATACAGAAAAAAGGTTGAGGGGACTTTCCCTTTAATGCAATTATAGTAAATATTGGAAATAGATCAAGAGATAGCAAGTTGGTTGAATAAACCCCCAAAATTTCATATAAAAACTCCAGTGTCATAGCATCAAGTCCCCAGGACCTGTGGCATATAATTGACAGAGCTGGAAATCTTACTTCCCTTAACTAAGTGACCAGTTTTGGAAGGGAGCTCCGATATGGAGTTGCATTTGGGATCTCAGGCAGGTCATCTGGAGACAGTCATAAGGAATTTTCAGATACAGCAGAAAACAGTTTAATGTAAGTGGGAAATGTCTTGGAAAAAGGGACACAGGAAGGATTAAACCCAATAATTACTTAAACAATAGATGTATTATAAAGCATAGATGGGCTTGGAGGGTGAAAAGGTGATTTTTACCTTGATAATGAAGAACATTTAACACCAATATTATTAGGAAAAAACAAACAAACTGAGTTTGCTTGATTACCATTCAGTCAGATGAATACTTATAATGTGACAAACTCTAGTTCAGTACTGAATAGGAACACTGGTGATCTAACATCAAAACATCCAACTTTCCTAACCAAAGATTTAATAGATATTCTGAAAAATGAAAACATATTGCCAATACATTTTTAATTGAGCAATAAACCCAATGAACAGAAGAAATTAGTCTAATAAAAAGTTCTCCAAGCATATAACAAAAACATGTTAAGGGACCTGAAACATGATTTAGACAACAGTGATCAAAATAAAGTAAACTGCTTAGATGACTCTTTCAGTTAAGGAATGGAAATGGAAAAATATATTTAGCATCCAACAGCCCACAAACAAATACACAGAAAAAAGTCAAAGAAACAAAAAGTAAAAGAGAAAAATAATATCAATAAAGGGAATAAAAAATAGCAAGAAAATGAAAAGGAATGCAAAGCAGTTAAACATCATACAAAATATCACAGTAAGACAAATCATCTGGAAACCACAAATGGTGATAAGGTTAATATAAAAGTTGTCTCCATAACTGAAAATGATAACCACTGTGTAGCATTAGAACATAAAAAAGAAACTGAAGTAAATTCAAGAGGCAAGGAAAAGGATGCCAATGGTTGGCATGAAAAAAATAATTACAACAGGAATAGCAAAATGGTTGGCATGAAAAAATAAAACAGGAATAGCAAAAGTAACAATAAAATCATTTCTTAAAATGATGCAAATAAAAATGTAATAACTCTGAATATATTCATTTATTTATATAAAATTTGGTGACTGGGAAAGGCACACTGAGCAGAAGCTCATTTCCAGGTAGGACCCAGAGACAGGTGGTACAAATACAACAAAGGGATAACAAAATTCAGTTACAGTATAATACAGATTATACAATGGGGTCTTATATTCCAGTACTCTGATTGGCTAACTGGCACCTTTCAGGCATTGTTAATTCTAGCATTACCAACACAAAAGGTGCCAGTCAGCCTGATGTCTGGAATCAGTCTGACCCCCCGACCATGACGCTGGAACTCTGCCATCTTGAAGCCCCAGTAACCCCCCACTCACACTCCAGTTTTTTCTGCCTCCCCCCAAACCACAAGGTAAATCAGAGCACAGGCTGCTAAAATCTCCTTAAACATTTCTGCTCCTTCCGGCATTGCTTTAAAGAAGGGGGAAAGTCTGAAAATACTGTTTACAAAACACATCACATACCGAGACTGCTGCCAGTGCGATCGTGCTTACAGGCCAATGACAGACAGTGGATTTTCTGTTCTCTCCTTCCCGGATCGTGCTTTCAATATCATCGCAATACAGGGTAATGGCAGAGCATGGCTTTGTATTCTCTGCCACAGATAGTTCCTGGACCAATTTTATCTCACAGCACATCAGTAATAAACAGCTCTACGATTGCTCTCTTTTTTTTTTTGATCACCCTCAACCCCCTTTACTCGTACATACACACTCTCAGTGCTGCTGCCACTGCCTCTGGTTCACTTTACCAACAGAAGTAACAGCACCAAGTAATGGTCACTGCCAGCTCACCTACTTACTGAAGGGTACTGATAGGATGCCTCTTGCTCTCCTGGACACTCATCTCTGCTCACAAAATTTAAGAAGAAAAAAAAGAGAAAACAGTAAAAAAAGAAAAATGACTACATATGAGTTGCGGCGGGGGAGGAGGGCAAGAGCATACTGACACCATGCCTCTCGCTCTCCCAACTGCTCATCTTTGCTGCACACTAAAAACAAAAACTGGCTAAAATAGCATTAATACAAATATACAACAGTATCAGTTGTGGGGGGTGGGAGCATCTCAATATTCTAGCTACCAGCTGGGACTATTTTTTAAGGTGCAACAATAAATTCAATAAAGTATCATTTCAACTGGCCCAAAACTCTATTTTTCTTTAAACTTATTTTACAAAAACTGAAAAGGGACATTGTATAATTGCAATAAGCTACTCCAGGGTGTGGGTGATGCTGGGATTTACTCACACCTGAATGGTTTGGTCACTCGGCCTGCGGCCTCATGACCGAACCACGCCAGGCGTGGGTAAACCCAGCATCACTCACACCCTGTCATGGTTTATTGCTTAAATAAACATAAAATATACAGTATAATACAGAATAAATTCACCATTATGGTATAATACAGTGAGCAGATACATTTTCATTATAGGATTTCATTACAGAGTATTGTACGGGAGATTTGATAAGCAGGGTGATACAACAAGAGCAAAAAATATGTGATCACTAATTAATACAGGAAATGGAAGAGAGGGAGGAGGACAGTAGTATGGTTGTGGATTAGGGAAGTGGACAGATACAAGATGTAGCAGGGGATGGCCTGAGGAGGCACTTGAGTGCAGGAAAGGAGGGGGTGAGGTGGGTTTGAGAGGAGAGGTTATTCCAGAGGGAAGAGAGTCTATAAGTGAATGCTAGTTTCCCAGCCAAGGTGCGTGCTCGTGGGAGGCTGAAGGAGTGGAGGCAATTCATATGAGAATTGTAGGTGGAGGGAGTAGCAGAATTTAGGAGAGAGGAGAGGAGAGGTACAGTAGGAAGGAAGAGTTCCAAACCAATATTTGTAGATGAAAGTGGAGCAGTGGGATGTGCATCTCTGTGATGGGGACTGGAGAGATAGCAAAGTGTAGAGGTTGCAGTAATGTGTCTGTAGGAGGGTGTGAGAACAGACAACACTAGACACCTTGGTAAGAGTGTAAAATACACATTTCTTCTGTGTGATATTTATTTTCAAAAAAATAGATTCATTCTTGACTTCAGAATAATATCCAAAATAATCCAAATCAAGAAAATAAAATAAATAAATAAATTACAGAAAATACTTTCTCTCCCGAGCTCCAGCTATGTTCTACCTTAACAATGCTGCCACAGAGTGAAAATCAAATACAAACAGTACATTTCACTATCTTTTGTGCTTTTTCTAGTTGCACCTCCACTGAGTACAGCTCTCCTAGCTCTAATGACTCTTAGCTGAAAAGGCAGGCTTTATGTAGAAAGACCTAGTGGCATCTTATGGTCAACTGACCCACTCTGATTCATTTATTCACAGGATCTAGGCTAATTCAGGCATATGGGAGTTTTGCTTAACCCAGAACATTCAATTTATTTGTACAATATCAAGATTTACCACCTTGCCCTTTGTTAGTGGATTAAAAACCATTATCTTAACTATATAAAATTAAAGGCCATTTAATGGCCTAAGCACCTTCTTCTTTCTGGTGACTTCAGAACTCTTAATACTATAAATAGGGTTCAGAATGGGCCTGCTGGCTCTACAGAACCCTGTAGTTTTTGTCAGGAGACACAAGAAACAGGTAAAGTTCTAGGGCATCCTGTCTTTTTTGTAAACATGCTTCTTTTTTACAGGTCCTTGTGTTATATTTTTTTATTCATACCAGGAATACAGACAGAAACATAGAAACATAGAATTTGACGGCAGATAAGGACCGCTTGGCCCACCCAGTCTGCCCATTTCCCTACCTACTGGATAAGCTGCAGCTCCTAGTTAACCAGCAGCCTACTTCTTCCTACCCCCACCCCCCAGAACTGCCTTATGACTATCCCATGCATGCTTGAATTCCACCACTGATTTTGACTCCACAACCTCCTCCGAAGGCCGTTCCATGCATCCACAACCTCTCTGTGAAAAATACTTCCTTAAATTACCTCTGAGCCGCCCTCTATCTTCAAATTGTGCCATCTTGTTCTTGCACACCTCTTTTTTGAAAGATGCTACCTCTTGACTTTGCTGATTCCCTTGAGGTACTTGAAAGTTTCTATCATGTCCCCCCTCTCCTTCTTTCCTCGAGGCTATATACATATTAAGCTCCCTAAGTCTCTCTTCATATGTCTTCCGTGCAGACCCTGCACCATTTTAGTTGCCCTCCTCTGGACAGCTTCCATCTTGTCTATGTCTTTGCAGAGACTGGGTCTCCAGAACTGCACACAGTACTCAGATGGGGTCTCACCAGCTGTCTGTACAGAGGGATAATAATCTCCTGTTTTCTACTGGTGATGCTCTCCCTATGCATCCCAGTATCCCCCAGCCCTCCTTGCTGCCCTCTCACATTGCTTGCCCATCTTTAGGTCATCTGATATGACTACCCCCAGGTCCCTTTCCATTTTTGTTGTTGTTAGTATCTCACCCCCATTGTGTACTCTTCCCTGGGTTTTGTTTCCCAGGTGCATTACCTGCACTTCTTAGCATTGAATCTAAGCTGCCATACATTTGACCATTCCTCTAACCTTGCCAAGTCCCTTCTCATCCTTTCCACCCCACCCTGTGCATCAACTCTGTTGCAGATCTTAGTGTCATCTGCAAAGAGACATACTTTTCCTTCCAGTCCTTCTGCAATGTAAACATAAAGACATTGAAGGGTGATCCTAACTGAACCCTGGTACCCCACTAGTAACCTCCTTCTTCTGAGTGGACTCCATTTACTATTACTCTCTGTGTCCCATTCTCCAGCCAATTCTTTACCCAGGCTGTCATCTTGGGACCCACTCCCAGGCTGGCTAACTTGTATATTAATCTTTGTGTGGGACTGTGCCAAATGCCTTGCTAAAGTCTAGGTAGGCCATGTCCACAGCCCTCCTGATCTACTACTTTGGTCACCCAGTCAAAAAATCTATCAGATTCGTCTGGCATGACCTTCCCACTGTGAATCCATGCTGCCTAGGGTCCTGTGCCCTCTGGCCTCTAGATACTCGACAATTCTTTCCTTTAGAAGTGATTCCATCATTTTCCCTATCACTGAGGTTAAACTAACAGGTCTATAGTTTCCTGCTTCTGCCTTGCTCCCACTTTTGTGAAGGGAATCACATCTGCCCTCCTCCAGTCCTCGGTACCACCCCATCCTCCCATGATTTGTTAAAAGGATAGTCAGTGGTGTCACTAGTTCTACCTTAGTTCTTTTAGAATTCTGGGATGAATCCCATCAGGCCCCATTGCTTTGTCCACCTTCAGTTTTAAGAGTTCTTTTAGAACCCTTTCTTCTGTAAATGGGCGGTATCAACTTCTGTATCCAGAGTGTTACTACTGTTTGTTTTATGTACCTCCCTCTTCCTTTGTAAATACTGAGCAAAAATATTTGTTTAGTATCTCTGCCTTTCACAGTCTCCCTCTGCCCACCTCCCTCCCTTTATTAAGCCTCACTATCCCCTCCTTGGTCTTCCTTCGCTCCCTGATGTACCTATAAAAGGTTTTATCCCCTTCTTAACTGAGTTGGCTATCTTTTCCTCGGTTTGGGCCTTTGCTGTTCTGACTGCCTTCCCAGCCTCCTTTGCTTTAACTGATACAGTTCTCTGTCCTGCTCCTTCTGCGATTCCTTGTACTTCCTGAATGCTTTCTTTTTCTCTTGAACCTTCACTGCCACTTCCTTTGAGAACCATAGTGGTTTCTTACATCGTCTTGTTTTGTTTATTTGCTTCACACAAAGGCTCGTTACCTCTGTGATGGCAGTTTTATTATTCCCATTGTTCTTCCACCCATCCTTCCTGCCCATTTGCTGAGTCGTTCCTTAGGCACTCACCCATTTAGCAAAGTCAGCCCTCCTAAAGTCCAGTACTTTTGTCTTTGTATGGCATGACTCTATTGCTGTGTTTATTGTGAACCATACTGTTCGATGGTCGCTAGTTCCCAGATGGCTACCCACTTCTACATCTGTAATCCTCTCACCATCTCCATTTGAGAGAATCAAGTCTAATATTGCTCCCTCTCGAGTGGGCTCCAGTACTAGTTGTCTAAGGCATGCCCCCTGTAGGGCATCTAGAATAACTGCACTCTTCGAAGTGGCAGCTGCAACTGCACTCCAGTTAACATCTGGCATATTCAGATCACCCATCAGCAATATCTCCCTTTTTCTGCCATTCTAAGTATACTTTCTATCATTTCCCTGTCCATTTCCTCCCCCTGAGAAGAGATGTCTAACCTATTAAGTATTGGTGCCATTGCCTGTCTCCAAATTTACCCACAGTGCTTCTTCTCCTCCCTGTGTACCTTTTTGTTCTGTTGCTTTTATTCCTTCCCTTATGTAAAGAACTACTCCTCCTCCTCTTTTACCCTTCCTGTCCCTCCTGTAGACAGTGTATCCTGGTATGTTTATGTCCCAGTCATGGTTTTGTGTGTACCATGTTTCTGTGACTGCCACGATATCCAGATGTTCTTCCTCCATCAAGGCCACTAATTCAGGAAGCTTGTTACCCAGACTACGGGCATTAGTACTCATTGCTCTCCATTTTTTGATGGCTTTATCTTCCAGTGTAGCATCCCCCACTGACCGCTCTACCTCTGTCTTTTTCTCATTTAGTCCCCTGTTTTGTAGGGAGAGGCTGGGATTTTCCTGCTGCTTGTCAGTGCCTCCCCCTTTGACTAGTTTAAAAGCTTGCCAATGAAGCATTTAAACCAATTGCTCAAAAGACTTGTTCCCTTCCTGGACAGATGCAGACCATCCTGCCAGTATAGGCTGGTGTCACTCCAGGTGGAACTCCAGTCCCCAATGAAGCCAAATCCCTGTGCTCCGCACCATTTTTTCAACCATTCATTAAACTGCATGGTGCCAATTACCCTCTCCTCCCCCATGCTTTTGACAGGTAGCACCTCTGAGAAGGATACTGTGTGTGCTACTCGTCTTAGGTCCCTCCCCAACTCTCCAATGTTCTCCTGCACTGCTCTAATCTCATGATGACCCAAGTCATTTGTCCCTAGGTGGGCAATTACATCCAGCTCGGAATCCCTTGCAGCCGTTCTCGTGATCCTGAGGATGCGCTTCCTGTCCCTCCAAGCCATGGCACCAGGCAGGCACCTTACTTCATTTTTCTCATCTCCCCCCAGTTCTATACCCCTAATAATTGAGTCCCCCACCAGGAGCTGCTTCCTTTCCCTTTGGTGTCCTCTGCTTCCTTTCTGTGGGCCTCCCTTGTGACAGTTATCATCAGTCTTCTCTGCGGGTACACCCATAGGGGAGCTATGCTCCCCCAGAATGGTGTATGGATTGTGGAGTGGAACAATTGACTTGGTGTGCCTCTGTTCCACCCTCCTCAGTATTCAGTGTTTTATTATTTTCTTCAAATAATCAACTTTATTTTACCAATGTGGCATATACCATATTTGTTTCTACTGTACCTGCATATTCCACATGTCTTTCTCCTCCCCGCATTGGGCTAATAACTAGTTACTCTTTAAAGGCATGAAAGAAAGTCATACGGTATGCTCTTGTCTCATCGGCTGAAATTGTCAGCCGACGGGTTACTTTTAAGTGGGTCTGATATTGACATTTCCAGCTCTGTTGAACCCTATGGACAAACATGTATAACAATGGGCCCCCTTTTTACAGTACCAGGCTGCTGCCACTCTTACTGTACTGCTCTGTGCTATAATGTAGCACTACGGGACATTCGGAGAAATGCGATGCATTGGAGCATGATTATTCGGCTCCGTTAATCTATTTTTATTTTCTCCACCCTTCAGGTGGCTTCAAACAATTAATTCCCTCCACAGCACCTGGACAGGTGCTTCTCTGCATTCGCCAACCTCTTCCCTGGCTTTTGCCATAGCCAACGGACCTACCGGCTCATAATGTCGTATGCTTAATAGCATACGACATTATAGCTAACACGTAGTAGCGCTGTCTAGGACAGCAAACGGTAGAATATCACGTATACTGCTGTACACAGTATTGCACCATTCACACACTTCCAACAGAGGATAAGACCTCTGCTGGGAGTGGGTTCCGCCAAGCAGCTGCCATGGCTCACTGGACAGAGACACAGCAGCAGGAACCCAGGCACTTCTTCTGGGACTAGGTTTGATTCGCAGTCCCAGAAATTTTATTTTTCCTTTTGGTCTTTGTGCGCTTCCCGAGTTGGACCCCCTCCGAGTTTAGAATCTTTAGTAAGGGGTCTGGGGATGCAGACCCGCACAATGGGGGGTGTGGGGGGCAGAGCCCCCACAGAAAAAAGAGTTGTGTTGCATGGCATAAATTGTGCTGTATTGGCAGCGCAATTTAGCCATGTGCATAATGTCTTGTGACATTATGACCCCATGCCGCCAACAGAGGGGCAGACATCAGCTGCACTAAAAAGAAAAGGGGCCAAGAAAATACTTTGTTTTTCGACCACAACAAGCAGTAACAATTACTTCTTGCCCTAGCAACACTTAAAAGGGTTATGTCTGATAATTATACAGGCATCCCTGTACTCTTAATTCCCCTACTTCAAAGGCATCTCCACACCTTAATTACCAAGCCTTTCTGCAAACGTACAGTGGGCACATTATTTATTTTATTGCCCACTCTCATTGAACTGCTCTGAGAAAAACAAACCTCAGTGATCTTTGTTTCTACACCACCAGAAATGAAACAGAAATATTGTGGGGAAGCATAGAGTGGGAGGCTACAACGGGAGGCCACCCCCTTGTAGGTTGAATAGGAAAACAGGTCAAGAAAGACCCAAAGCAAAGATTGCTACTGCAGTAGACTACAGAAAGACAGATAAGAGCAGAGGGGTTAAGATTCTGAGGTGCATTTTAACATTTCAGGACTTCGGGGGAAGGAAAGGATCCAGACTTTCACAGTGTTGGGGGGGAAGGATTTGAGGTGACATGACAGAAGGCATTGAAGAGGACATCACGTTTGGTGATAGATGTGGCTGGAGCTGGTCTGAAGACAAAGTTGGCATAGTCAATAGCTGGGAGTATCCATTTGATGAGTAAATCGCATCTGACTGGAATGGAAAGACTACCCTTATGATGGTAGAGTAGACCCAGTTTGGGAAGTAGTTTGGAGTGAAGGGCCTTGAAGTGGGAGGAGAAGTCTATCAAGGGATCAAGCCACACTCCTAGGTATATGTAGGCCAGAACATTGTCAAGAAGAGTGTTGGCAGGGGTAGAGAAGGTAGGGAGGACGGGGAGCCTGGCAAGTTTCTGTTTGGAGTCAAACATCATGGCTGTGGTCTTTGGTGTTCAATTTTAGGCAGTTATCACTGAACCAGTTAGATGCTGCAATAAAATTGTGTTGTAGAGGAGTTTGGATGGCTGAGGAAGAGGGACCAGATAGGAATAGGACCGTGTCATCCACAAACGTATGGATTTTGGTGTGGGTGCATACAGTGGGGTGGTCATTATGTATTTATTTTACCAGGTGAGACACATTAATAAACAGAGAAAAGAGAACAGGTCCAAGGATCAAGCCCTGGGGGACACCTACAAGGATGGGGAGGGAGGGAGACAGGACATTGCTGATTTTAACTGACAAGGACTTTTCAGTTAGGTAGGAGCTAAACCAGGAGACAGTTGCTGGGGAAAGGCCAGTGATGTTTAGCTTGTTTAGAAGAAGAGCATGAAAGATGAAGTCAAAGGCCTTTGCAATGAAAATAGTCAAGGGTCTGCCCTTGATGCATTGCAGAGTGGATGGCATCTGTAAAGTGAAGAAGAGAGGAATTAGTTGAGTCAGGTTTCCTAAAACCTGATTGGACCAGGGAGAGCATGTTGGAAGCAGAGAGGAAGTAATTTAGCCATGAGAGAACAAGTGACTCTTGGACCTTGGAAAGTGAGGGGAGAAGTGATATGGGGCGGTAGTTGCCAGGTACAGTGGGATCAGCCCCTTTATGAAGGGGTATGACTATAGATGACTTCCAGGCTGAAGGAATGGTAGAGGAGGAGAGAGATTGATTGAGAAGGTAAGTTGGGGGGGTCAAAATAGAGGGTGCAGAGATTTTAAAGAGTCTAGGGTGTAGACCATCAGGGCTGGATTTAGTTGAGTTCAGTGAGCCAAGACCTTTAAGGACTTTTGCTAGGGATACCAGAAGCAGTTGAAAACCAGAGGGCTGTGTAGGGGAAGGAGGAGGAGGGGGGGGGGAGGTCTTGCATGAAGGCACAGGTCATAAATAACTTATCAAAAGCATCAGTGACAGAGGTAGGGTATGAAAGTAGGGAACCAGCCATACAAAGAGTGGAGGGGGGGGTTCAGAGGAGGGGTGCAGGAGTGAATGGAGATCATTCCAGAAGAAGGATGGAGAGTTATTGGAGTTGTGCAGACAGGGTTTTGAAATAGTCAGATTTTGCCTGCTGAATACGCTTGGTACAGCTATTTCAGAGAGTTTGGTAGTTCTCCAGGTCAGTTGGGTCATATGAGTTTTTGAAGCATTCCAAGCAAGGTCATGGGTTTTGCTTGTGGATAGGATTTCTGGAGAGATCCAGGAATTGTGATGACATTTTATCCTGACTGATTTCAATTCAATTCAATTTTATTTTTATACTGGAAAGTATGTGAGCAAAAATGCCCATTTTCACAAATGCCCAGTGGTAGAGAAATTCGATGATACAGAGAAAAGGGTAAAAACAATATTTGCAAAATGTTACAGTGTTTACAATAGGAACAGTGTACATGACAGGAACATGTAGGTAAAATAAAATACAGAGCACACAACAATAGAGCCAATATACAGATACATATAAACTCCAAGGTAATGCAAGGGTTGGTGGGCATTCAGGGGGGTTACCTACCGGGCAGACACAGCTGGTGGATTACACAGGCAGGACCCTAGTTCCCGCAGTGGTGGTAGTGTTGATGCTCGGTCCAAGGGCTGGGGACACTTGTGGAAATTCCAAGGTGCCTTGAGCAGGACCCTTGTTTCAGTGGAGCATGGGCATCCTAGACTTTTAGTAAGATTGTTGTGAAATGGGTCAGGTGAGAGCAGGATCAAAATAGGGAGAGGAGAGGACTGGTGACCAGTTTGCTATGACCAGGCCAATGAGTAATTTATTTGAGTCAAGCATTTTGAAAGGTTGATACTGGATATATTTGGGGGGGCTAGGAAGAGGTTGTATCTTTCTGACGCAAAAGGTGGGGCAGTGTTCGCTGAGCACATCAGGCAGTACACCTGCTGAGCTGATGCGGTGAGGGTGGGTTGATAGTAGCCAATCAAGCAGAGTATGGGACTGGGAGTGATGACTGAGGTGAGTTGGCTCATTGACCAACTGCGTGAAGTTTAGTGCTATAGTCTGGAGGCATGCATTTTGCAATCATGGGGAGAGCCATTCCAGATTGAAATCACCAAAAAGGATCAGTTCACCTGAAGATACCAGGCAGGTAGTGGAGGAGACACAGGAGATGAGGGAGGGGGGAGGATGTTTGGGGGGGAGGCATACCAAACTCCAACAAAAACTGGTGTGGAGGATGGAAAAGTGATCTTTGCCAGGAGAAGGTCATGAGATTGTGGGACAGAGCAAGAAATGGAGGTACAGGAGTAAATTGCAGCTCCTCTTTCCCTTTTGCCACAATCTTGCCGGTGGAGGTTGCAGTTTAGGAGGGCAAGCTGATTGTCTGGGATAGTTGAGGACAGCTGTGTTTCCCTGATGCATAGAATGTCAGGGGAGTGCTGGGTGACCCAGACGTTTACATTGTTCGGTTTAGGAAGGAGGCTCTGGGCATTTATATGGAAGAACCTCAAGCCCTTGGGGAGGTTCTGCACAAAGGTGGGGTTGGAGGGGCCAGGGTTTAGATCAACATCCCTAGCTAGGAGTAGGAGAAAGACTAGAAGGTGATAATGGGGGGAATGTCTTTTCAGCTTTAGATGGCATCCACATAGTTTGAGATGTTTGGAGGGGGCTGGAGGCAGGAGATGTCAGATGGCTTCAAACTTAATGAGGGAGGTGTTGAGTAACCCAGGATGAATCAACAGCATATGGCAGTTGGAAGGGGGGGAGAGATGGGGAACAACAAAGGAGTAGGTAGGTTGGCCACACAGGAGGAATCATGTGGAAAGGATGGAGCTAGGATGGGATGGGGCTGAAACAGGGAGGGAGACAGGAAGAAAGAAAAGGAGGGCTAAGAGGAGGTAAAGGAGAGTACAGGGGGAGGTCATGAAGTGCAGAGGAGAGAAGAAGAGAAGCAACAGTGGCCTTCAGTGGCTGGACACTATATATGATGTATGTGCATAAAGGTGAAGCAACAGTGGCCTCTAGAGGCCAAACAATATAAGATGCAGGTGAGGATCTATGGAGATAGTGGAAGGGGGGGCTAAGGTACAAGCAGAGCACACTAGGAGGAGATACTAACAGGCTGGTTGTCCTAATTGGCAGAGTTGCAGGCATCTGAGCAGGCTGGACAGCACAAGAGAAGGTTCGATTCCCACAGAGGGGAGGAAAGCAGAGGTGGGGAGGAGACTAAGAGGGCTGGTTGCTCTTGGGGGGGAGAGAGAGAGACTGGGTAAGCTGAGGGACAGGATACAACAACTTTTATTTAGAATAGAGTGGGGATGCATGAGAGACCACAGTGTCTCCCAGTGACTTAACAGTATAAGCTGCTAAAGGGGATATAGGGAGTTAGAAATTCAGCCTATCATGAGACATGGTCACCTGACCAAGTCTACCTATAAAGAAATGCCCACCCAGGAGGGAGGGTGGGGAGTGGGTGGGGCAGCCACTGCAGAAGCGGTGGTGGGCTACACCTGTGCCACATGGAGAATCGTATCTGCCTCAGAGTTGCAGGTGCCACTGCCAGAGATGAGTGGGGAGGGGGGGATGAAAGGTGGATGGCATCCAAGCAGTGAGAGAAGAGTAGCCTGAAATATAAGGAGGGAAAGGGATTAGAAGGTCAGGCAGAATAATGGAGGGATCAGGGTGAGAAAATGGGTTAAGGGGGTGGGGGATGGGACAAATAACCCTAGCACAAGTGCAGGCCATGGCTGAGAGGCCAAAGTAAATATCAATTCATCACTCAGAAAGCCCCTAATCCATGTAAATATGCTGTAGGCTATATCACTCTAAACAAGCAGATAGCAGTAAATATTCAGAAATACAGAAACAATAAAGCAGCCTAACAGTCTTAAAGCTCCCTTCCAAACCCACCCAAACTCAACAGGCTGACACACCACCCCCTTAAAGCACCTGCACAAAGTTATCAAATACAGTGGGAAAAGTAACAGAACTGCAGTTAAAAAGAAACAATCACTGAAATCCCTCTGACACAGTCTGCCACAAATAGAGTTTCCTTTTACATCCTGTGCCACACAGAAAATCGTACCTGCCTCAGAGCTGCATGCACTGCTGCTGGAGATAAGTGTGTGTGTGTGGGGGGGGTGAAATGTAGTGTAACCTCCATGCTACTTTTGGCAAATTGGCACCCCCTTTAAAATAACTAGTAACCACATATGGTTTACCATTTACTTTTAGCAGCAATACTCAGATTGATACCTCCTCTAGCTTTAGAGTGTATACCAGGCTCATTATCTAAAGGAAAAGGAAAAGGGGGTACAATTACCAAAATGAACCTACGAAAATACAACCAGGTCCAGGGGAGAGGATGCTAGGCATGTGCTAGACATAACTGCTGAGAGGGTCCCAATAACTCCACACAGAAAGCAATGATCGGAATGACCAATGCAGCTGCTGGGATTGTGCAATATGGCTTTATTCACAGATGTTACTAAAGCACAAGTTGACCCGTAATGGTTGGACATGGCAAAACAAGTACACTCTTTTTCCAGAAACTCTGTTAGACAGTACAGTTTTACACAGAAACTTCTTTATCCTTTTTTCCCAAAGTGCTCGTGGCATGAACCACATACTTGAGCTACTTTCAAACACATTTCCATTTCCCAAATTGGATGCTCATGGCCTGAACCACATTCTTGAGCCATTTCCAAAACACATTTCACCATGTAAACTTGTGACCTGAGACACATATTTAAGTTTCATCCTGGGCATTGGCCTCTACCCAGGGAACCTTGGTGCCCATCAACAAACCAGTTAGCCCTGCCTTGTGGACTCCAGATGGTGTTCCTCCCACCGTTTGCCCCAACGACAGTCTCTGCCATTCTTTCAGGGTTACACCAAAAGAAGCCTTCAATCCCCACTGAATTGCTAAAGACTCCTGAACTCTAAACTTTAAATTTGACACCAAAGTGTATGAGGGGCTATGACAGGTGTGATCTAGCCTTATCTTGGGCACACACACCTCAGCCAACTCATTAATGAGAATAGTTTCTGCATCTGTACTCTCATATCTGTTGCTCCTTCCTTAAGGCACGGAGAAAAAAACAGAAAACACCCTTTTTCTTCATGGTAGCTCTGTCAGAATTGCTCACATAATGTCCCTCTCAAAGGCAGCTGTAAACACTCTAGGACCTTCAGGGGATTGTCCCTTGGATCCACTGTACTGGCAGTCCCTCTCATTCCCCCTGGAGTGAAATCAAGGATTTCTGCTGCAGAAGGTCTCCACCACTTCACTGGCAACTGTAGATTTAATCTAAACAAGGGTGAGAAACACAGGGCTCCCTGTAACAGAGCCCCAAATGGCAGACTTCCTGCCACTCTGACTCTCCAACTCAGACTAACTGAACATTCTAAACTTCCCCTGAGCAGCTGACTCAAAAATGGTTTTGCTGCTGTGAGAGTTCTAAATGACATAATCATCCTCACTCAGGCTAGCTGAGTAAACAATGATGTCATTATGTAGAAAGCCAATAATGAGCTTCCTGCCAGCTGCCTTTTCTACCTGCCTGAGATTAGTACTAATAGGATTCTAGTAACTCCAGGGGACTGGGTGGTTACACTAGGATGAATCACTAGAATCAAAAGGTCAATTAGTACTGTTCTTGATACAAGCTATGCTAGATCCAGGTATAAGTAAAACTGACATAAAACTAATTCATATGCACGTTGTAGATGCTCAAATGAATATGGTAAGATCATTATAATTAGAAAAAAACAGAAACTTTTGACCTGGTAGACCATAGTTCTTTGATTGCTTAACTAAAAGAAATTGGGTTTTGTGCCTCCTGTAGTTAGCTGGTTTATTAATTACTTAGATAACAGGATGCAACTGTTTAAACTGGCACCAGCTTGTCAAATACAAGGATGATCACTTGCAGGGTGCTGCAGGGGTCCATACTGGGACCACTGTTATTGTCAATTTTCATAAATTATGCACCAACAGTCTGCATAAATGCTAGTATGCATAGATGATACAGTTCTATTTACTGGTACCGGGTCAATATCGCGCACCCAAAACAGCGCAGGAATAACCGTGTTACAGAAACTGCTAAACAATGTGCAGGGACAGGGTTTTTTCAGCATTTGGGAATAACTGCTACCCCTGTCACAGCACGTTCTGATGGGGGAGTGTGAAGGAGGCTGCTGGTGTGGTGCATAGTGAATTCAGCTCTCTGCACAGCTGGTTTGAGGAAAATTGGATGATCATAAATGTAACAAAAACACAAACAATGTTACTGGGTTCAGTCTTAAAAACTTGAACAAATGCCAATAAATTGCTAGTGTCAACTTACAGGGTGAACTCCTTGAGACTGTTAATGTTTTTAAATATCTTGGTGTTTATATGGTGGCACGTAATGTTAGTTACTCTGGAACAGTGAGTACCACCGTCAGCGAGGGAATGACGGTAATGACAGAATGGTGACATAAGTTTTACCCCCTCACCGTGGTACTATGACCTCGGAGTTGGTTAAGTAAGAGCCCTCCCAATAAAAAACAGTTGCCGTTTGGGTCATCACTGACATTGCTTCGCGATTCCGGACTCGCCACTCTGGAGTCGCTAACATCACGTAGAACCATTTATATAGACTCAAATATGACATTTGGCCCCCATATTAAAAACCTAATGTGCAAATTGCATCAAAAACTAGGTTAGGTCTACCACATAAACACATTTTTTACATATGATGCCAGACTAAATATGACAAGACACAATTTGCTTTCCTTATTAGACAATGGCTCCTAGGTTGTAGATGGAGCACCTAAAGTCAGCCTTGATGCTAAAATAAGTTTTATACCATAACATTTCAAGGTTTAGTTGTCAAAGTGGCAATATGGTGCACCACTGCTCAATTCTAGAAGGTTTAGGATGGCCCACTTTTAAAATGAAATCAAAGCTGGCTCTAGCAAACTTCAGTTTCAAATAGTTGAATAAGCAGCAACCTACGAGCCTAGCATGTCTGCTACAACGTGTCACATCAAATTTCAATTAAAGATCAATCCAAAATCTTTGCTTATCAGTTCCTCATATGTCTACATGCATGGGCCAAAAATCACTCAGTTTCTGGGACCCTTCTATGTGGAACACTATTCCTGTACCAATCGGAGCACTGACTAGTTTCACCTCATTTTCTAAAGAACTGAAAATCATGTCTTAACACTGAATGACTGTGTGTGTTCTCTATGCATTCCATAGTATTTTATAACTGCCTCATTAGCTATGGGCTGAAGAAGTTTTTTGGTAATGTGCTAAGTATGTCTATGCCTGAACCCTGTTCTGTTGCACAGCTTTGTTTTAACTATGCATTGTATTACTTGTTCATATAGTAACTTATCTGTATGTATACTGTACTATTGTATGTTGTACTATTGTACACCGGGTCGTACCTATGAAAGGTGCCTTTGGTGCCAGTGCATCTTACTGGTCAACAAAATAAAAAGAAACAAGCAAACAAACAAATGATATATAGACAAACTGTTTAGTATAAATGATTCCATCAACTATTTGTCATTACCACAAGAAGACAACACTGATACAATAACAGGTTTAAAGAGGAACTCTATTAGATAAAGCAAGCCTAAAGCACTAGAATTATACCAATTATGTTTTAACTTCATTGTTTTCTAGTTGTTGTATTTTTAAGTTCCCCCACTGTTGGTCTACTAAATATTGTAGATAGTGCAGCAATTATTTCATTGAGTCTTTCAAAATGTGTCTGACTCTCCCCTGCTAACCACATAATTGTGGTTTGTGACATCACAGTCTGTAGGCATGTTGAGCACTGTGATGTCATAAACAAAGACACTGTGAGGTTAACGGGAGATGCAAATGTATTCAATACAAACATTTTAGATGGACTACCAAGATGTTCTGTAAATCTTGGAAAGGAACATTGAAAATGAAAAATTGCATTCTCTAGTGAAGTCTAATAGCTGAAACATCTTATTTATGAACACACATGCTGAAGTGCAGAGCTGCTCTTTAATAAAATAATAAAATGGTATAATGATTGAACAAAATGTCTCTTATAATGAAACGCTGATGCTGGAAAAATAATACAGGGAAATCATTCTCCCAGTCTTCTGCATGACCAAATATCCTAGACAAACAAACATGTCATTGCTTAAAGTAATCTCTAATTGATTCAAAAATGTATTGGAAATTTATTTGGGGAAAATAGTTGTTAAATGAGTGGAAAAGCAATAATGTCTGAATAATATCAGGAAAACTATGTACAGTAGCAATCAGTGAGGGATGAATGGCAGACATCACACTGAGAGAGGATGAACTACTGGGTAATGAAAATATTTTTAATGTGAATTTGAAAATGCCAAACCTAGATAAACCAGAAACTAATCAGCCTCAAGACTATGTTTTTTTGTCAGCTGGAAAGAGCAATATAAATACTTAATCAAATAAAAACATGAATTGCATGTGAATAAATAATCAGAATAAAATGTTTTGCGTACTCTCAGATAAAAAAATGTATGACAGGAGAACTGGGTCAATTAACTGGAAGCCAGAATCTACAGAAATGAAATTCAGAATAATTTAATGGAATGCTGCATGCATAGGAAACAAACTTATTAATACTACCTTTACTGATTTAACAAACTTATTGCTACTACCTTTACTGATTTAAAAATGAAAAAAAAAACATTATTATAGTAATACTGATATAGACATGATGGATGGAAAACAATAACCACTTACAAGGTTTCACCCCTTTCCAGTCCAGTGATATAAGTCAGCAAGGAACCAGGCCAATAGTTGGTCTTGCAGTATTATGCAAGACCATCTATTATGCAAATTAAACAAAGACATCATCTTTAACCAAATAGAGCTATGTTCCAACAATATTCATTTGTTTATTTAGACATTGGTAACAGGGAAAGGCACACTCAGCCAAGGCTTATATTCAAGTGTGACCTAAAAGAAGGGTGCATGACAAAAACAAATCATGTAGGTAATAACAAAATAACAGTATAAATAAAATACAAACAAATAGAAGTGAGTGCAAGGGGAAAAGATGAGCAACAACGGAACCATGGTGCGTAATGATGGCTTAGATGATAGATAAGGCACAAAATAACTAGAGTGATACTGGGTGGCCAAGGAGGGTATGCAACCCATGTAGCCCTTAAAATGAGTATTGAGTGGCCAGAGAAGAAGTAGGAGCAGGATCAGGAGGAGATTAAAGTGATCTGTTAGAATCTGTTTCAGTTAGTAGTAAGAGGAAGAGGGTTGGAGCTGAAGGGTAATGCTAGTTGGAGAAAGCAGTTTGTTCCATAGTAGTTTTGCAACAAGGGAAAGCGATAGATCAAGAGTCTACTGATCATAGTTGGTAGGTGGATGGAATAGAGGGTGACAAAATGGAGTATAGCTTTGTATAGCTATGAATGGAGGGAGGAAGGGGAAGAACAAGAATTTGAAGAGAAATGAAGAGCAATGACAGAGGCAGAGGAACATAAGTGGAAGGAGAATTTGGTGTAGAGTTAGCAGAGGTGGGTGAGGGGAGCAGAAAGCAATATCTCTGAATGAAAACAACTCAGGTAAAGTCTGTGATACTAAACAGATATGTACTTCATGACCCACTGAATTAAATAAGGAACATATTTGGGACAACATTAATATTATCCATAACTGCTGTATCTTTGATACATTTTATGCCATTTGAGCTGCGCATACAGTGTTTTACAGTCCTGTATTTGTTGTGTAGTCAGTACTCTAAAATTGGCATTTTATGTCTAATAGAAACAGAACTTGATGGCAGATAAGGACTGCTTGGACCATCCAGTTTGCCCATTTCTCTCTCCCTACACTATTACATCAGACCATGCCTGATCTATGGCTCTTTCTCACTTCTACCTTCCTTTCCACTATGATTCCTTTGTGCTTATCCCATGCATTCCTGAACCCCACCACTGTTTTTGCCCCAACCATCTCTGCTGGAAGACTGCTCCAGGAATCTGTCACTCTTTCTTTGAAGTACTTCCTCACATCTCTCCTGAATCTACCCCCCTCCAATTTCATAGAATGTCCCCTTATTCAGGAGCACCTTTTCTTCTGAAAATATTCCCCTCCTGTACCTTATTTAGCCCCATGAGGTATTTAAAGGTCTCTAGCATATCCCTCCTCTCCTTCCTCTGTTCCAGGATGTACATATTGAGGTCCTTTAGTCTCTTCTCAAATGGCTTTTGATGCAGACCCAGCTCCATTTTAATTACTCTCTTCTGGACCACTTACACTCTGTCTATGTCCTTCCAGAGAAGTGGTGTCCAGAACTGGACACAATACTCTAGGTGGGATCTTACCAGCAATCTATACCGAGGCAACACCACTTTCTTCTTTCTGTTGGTGATACCTCTCCCTATTCACCCCAGCATCCCACTTGATCTCCCTACTGCCTTGTCCCACTGCCTGGCCACCTGTAGGTCATCTGCTATGATTACCCCCCAGGTCTCGTTCCTACTTGGTGGTCATCAGAATAACTACACCCATTTTGTACTCTGCCCAGGGTTTCTGTGCTCTAAGTACATTATTTTGCACTTTTTCACATTGAAACCCAGATGCCATACCCTTGACCACTCCTCTAGTTTTCTCAGGTCTCTGCTCATCCTTTACACACACACACACACAGACACACACACACACACACACCTGGAGTGTCCACCCTATTGCAGATTTTAGTGTCATCTGCAAATAGCCAGACCTTCCCTTTCAGCTGTTCTGCAATGTCACTTATAAAAATATTAAAGAGGACTAGTCCCAGCACTGATCCCTGAGGCACTCCACTGGTCACCCTCCCTTTCTTGGAGTGAACTCCATTTACTACCACCCTCTGTTGCCTTTCCCCTAACCAATTTATTATCCAGTTTACTACCTTTGGACCCACTCCTAAGCTACCCAACTTGCTTACTAGCGTGCTATATATAAAAGGTATATGTATAGCCTACCTGCACATGCCATGCAACTAGAAGTCACCTCCTCCATCCTCTCCCTAGTCGACTATGGGATTGTTATATACGGCTCAGCTGACCTCACCACACTAAGCAGCATAAATACTGCACTTAATAAAGCCTGCCACCTAGTAACAGGCTGTGACAGACTCACCAATACCTGCGAACTTTACACACTGACTGGTTGGCTAAACTTCCAACAAAGACTAAAATACCACACCTGCATTCTCGAAAAAAAGATACACCTCCAGCTTGCCCCCGCCGGTCTACTCCCCATCATCAGTTCAGCCCCCATCAGGCATAATACAAGACTCACAGCCATATCGTCTTTCCAGGTTCCCCTTTAATGAACATCCCTAGGGCAAAGATCTTTCCGGTACCGTGACCCCCTATGGCTCAACACACTACCTCTCCCACTCTCCCAGTCCCATAGCATCTCACTTTTCAAATCAGGCCTTAAAACCCAACTTATGGATAATGCTAAATGTGACTGTGGCTAAATCTGCCCACCCTCTTCTCTCCCTACTTCTCATGACTCAGGGACTCCCTAGACCCTATGAAACGGCATCCTACAAATCTCTGTCTAGGGATCTCAGGAATGCTTCCTAATTACATCACCTGCTAAATAAGTTTCTAGCCTGGGCTGCTCCGCCAGTACTGTAACTGTATATAATACCTGTCAATGTTAGTCTTATACTGTCTTTGTTTCCCTCCACTCCCTGTAACTGATGTGGAGCCTTTGTAAAAAAAAGTTTCTCTTGTCAGTACTGAAATTTGTAAATAATGCCTGTTCTCGTCTGTCTTTAATGTATTTGTCTACCCTCCACCCCCTGTAACCTGACATGGAGCCTTTGCAAAAGAGTCTGTGACTCAAAGGATTGTAATTCCGATTGTACTCAATAAATAAAAAATAAATAAATAAAAATATAATGCATTTGGGTCATTCTCTGACAAACCTGAACCAATGATGTGACATTGAGGTAAAACAAAAAAATATGAAACAAATCACAATTTCCAAATATAGACTTGTAGTACTCAACTTAAATGTTGATTATGGGTTTGGATAAAGATAATGCCATTTTCTGATTTTTGTATATCGGAAGCTAAAGTCCACCTGCCACTTCTGTGTTATGTGTGTGATATGTCCATGAATAGTCTCCTTTTCTGCTGTTATGATCCTTCCTGTGATTCTATTATTCACCTAAAAGCTGTTGCCTAGCATGTTATTTATCAGTATCTTATTTGATTAGTATTGTTTGTAGATCTTTTCTTTTAATGTAACATTTTGTCCATGCTGAATACACATTTTTTGCTGTTAAAAGTTACTGTACTGTTAAATAGATAAAATCTAAAGAAGGATATATATAAGAAATATAAAGGATTTACTGGGTTTATTTCTGTGTTGTACTTTATTAAAGCACACATTATTTAAAAAAGTGATGTCAATCATAGGCGTCCATGTAAAAATTATTCATGCATGTGACATGAGATGTCATGCATGTGACAGGGACATTGTTAAACAATCAAATATATTATACTGCTACATAGATCAAATATAAAGCAATAAGGTATTCACTGGGCTTATTTCTGTGTTGTACTTTATTAAAGCACAAAATGTTTTTAAAAATTGATGTCATACACAGGCATACATGTAAAAATTATTCACACATGTGACAGATGTAACACGCATGACAGGGACATTGTTAAACTGTAAAACATCATTTCATCTTCACTTTGAAAAAAGAAAATAGTTTTAAATATCACCACACCACCACACTGAATTTCTGTTTCCAAAACAGTTAAGTGGTGGTTTTTATTTTCCTGCATGATTGTTTAAACTTAAGTAAAATGTCATTGACAGAGGGTCCCCATAAATGTGTGTGGGCCGTGCACCCATGCTGTTCCTACTTAGACACCAGAAAATGTCTGAGCATGGAGCAGGTCCAGCAGATCAATAAGTGGAAGAGACTGGCTGGCTATGGGTTCAGCTGCAGTTACGATCCCTTCCCTTGCTAAAAGGATACAGTTAAAAATGATAGCCAGTTGCTGCCAAAACTAACACTGCCATATGGAACTGGACTATGAAGCCGAAACAGAATTTACAGTAGGTTGTAAATTCACTTTAAGGCATACTGTGGATCTTAGGTTTATTGTAGTCGCATTTGTAGCTTAATCACATTATACCATGTTCCTTTTTAAAGAAGGGGGGGTGGGTTTAGCCATTTCTCAGTACTACCATAAAAAATGAAAGGAACAATGTCAGGAATTGTGACAATGCTTAGGAATAATTAAGTGTCCATCTGTTATTCATTTATGGCTGGAGAAGTGTATCAATTTATGTGACTCTAGGTAGGCACTTAAAACAGCTCTAAATAAACTCCTAATACATGGAATGTAATTTTAACAAAAACACAAATATAGAAATCCATTGTGCTGGTGTGGTATTTAAAACTATATATAAATATTTAAGAACATATGGACATATGAAATTTGCCAGCAGATAAAGGCCTAGAGGTCTATCAAGTCTGCTCGAATTTGCAGCTGGCACTCCTTATTCTGCAGCTGCCTCTCCCTTCCACCCTTCCCCTTCATTGACCCTCCCCCTTGTCCTGTCCCATCCCCTTTTGAAGCAGTCCACTGTTCTACTGGATACCACTTCTGCAGGTAATGCATTCCACCCAGCCACCACCCTCTCTGTAAAAAAGTGTCTCCTCATCTCCCTCCTGAACCTTCCTCCCTCTAGTCTCATATTATGGCCCCTGGTGTCCCTCCCCTTCCTTACTTTGAACAGCCCCTCTGTACCCATCTTATTTATTCCTTTCATGTACTTAAAGGTTTCAATCATGTCCCCCCGTCCATCCTCTCCTCCAGTGAGTACATGTTCAACTCCCTCAGCCTCCTCTCATATGATAAGTCCCCCAGCCCCTTGATCATCTTTGTTGCCCTGAGCTGCACACCCTCCAGTAACCTAATGTCCCTTTTCAGATACAGGCACCAGTACTGCATGCAGTACTCCAGGTGTGGTCTAACTAATGACCTACGCAGTGGCAGAATCACCTCCTCCCTCCTCAAGGATATACCCCTTGCAATACAACCCAGCATTTTGTTGGCCTTTGCAGCTGCCTTCCTACATTGTGCTGAGTTATTCATTGACCCTGTAATAAGCACCCCCAGATCCTTCTCCCCCTCTGTCTGAGCTAGCTGCACTCCCCCCAGCTGGTAACTGCTCCTTGGGTTCTTCATCCCAAAATGCAGTACATTGCAATTTTTGGCATTAAACCCCAGTTGCCAGGTGTCTGACCAGGTTTCAAGCTTTGCCAGATCATCCTGCAACCCCTGCCATCCCTCTAGGTCATCCACCACCGCTCCTACCTTGGTATCATCAGCAAACAGACTGATCTTGCTCTTGATGTCCAATGATATGTCTGCAATGAATATTCCAAACAACACTGGTCCCAACACCGAGCCTTGTGGAACACCGCTCGTCACTACCCTTGGGTGTGAGAGCTCCCCACCCACCACCACCCCCCTCTGTTGCCTTCCCTGAAGGCAGTTCCCTACCCATCTCATCCCATCAGCTTTGCACCTGCCCCTGTGCCTTCTAACTTACTTACCAGTCTTCCATGTGGCACTGAGTCAAATGCCTTACTGAAGTCCAGATACAGGACATCCACTGCATGGCCCCTGTCCAGTTGCCTAGTTACCCAGTCACAGAACTCCACCAGGTTGGTTTGGCAGGATCTGCCCTGTATGAAGCCATGCTGTCTGCTGTCCTGCAGTCCTTTGGCCTCTAGGAGGGTCACCAGCCTCTTCTTCAGGATAGTCTTCATTAGATTACCCACGATGGATGTGAGGCTCACTGGTCTGTAGTTTCCTGCTTCATCCTTGGGGCCACTCTTGTGGAAGGGCACCACATGAGCCATCCTCCAGTCCTGAGGTACACACCCTGAATGTAGTGAGGCATTAAATAGGTCTGCGAAAGGTCCTGCAAGGATCTGCCAGCTCCTTCAGTACCTGTGGGTGGATGCCATCTGGCCTGGCGCCCTTGTCCACCCTCAGTGCCTTCAAACCCTCCTGAACTCTGCCCTCCATGATTTCCCCATCTGTCACCCCTCCCCTGTTTCTGCCATTTCTCCCCCTTGGGTGTCATCCCCCTCTTCTCTTTAGTAAATACTGAGCAGAAGTACTCATTTAGTGCTTCTGCCTTATTGCACCCTGCTTCCACCCAACTCCCCTCCTTCCTAATCCTTACTATGTGATCCTTACAGCTCCTTTTCTCCCTGATGTACCTAAAGGAGTCCTTCTCCCCCTTCTTAATGTCTTGTGTCTGCCTGAGTTCTGTAGATGCCTTAGCTCCCCTTACTGCCCTTGTCACCTCCTTCGATTCCGTCAAATACTCCTCCCTGTCCTCCCCCCTCTCTGTTTTCTTGTACTTCCTAAAGGCAGCTCTTTTCCTCCTTACCTTTTCCATGACCTCCTTGCTCAACCAGCTCAGTTTCTTAGCCCTAGTCTTCTTGCTCTGGGCCTTGCAGCAGATTTTGGTTGCCTCCACTATCCCCAGCTTTATGAGCTCCCACCTCTGGTTAGAGTCCATACTAGATTGAATTCTGGCCAGAAACCCTTTACCACTTCCCCATCCTCCCAAAGTTGGCCCTCCGAAGTCCCAGCACTATTGTGCCAGATTCCACTCCTTCCTTGCCCATATCCAATGTGAGCCATACTGAGTGGTGGTCACTCCCTGACAGCAGTTCCTCCACTGTAAGTTCTCTCACAAAGTCCCCATTTGTCAGTACAATGTCAAGGGTATTCCCTAACCTGGTTGGTTCACTGACCATTTGCAGCAGGAAGCTGTCCTGGAAGGCATCCAGCAGTACATTCTCCCTTCTGTTCCTGGTTGTTGGGGTACTCCAGTCCACTCCTGGCATGTTGAAGTCCCCCACAATAACCACACTACTCTTCTCGCAGGTCCTCCTGATCTGTCCCACTAGTTCCCTGTCTAACTCCTCCATCTGAGATGGTGGCCTGTACACCACTGCCATTCTAAGAATCCTATTCTTGGAATCCTGGATTTGCATCCAAAGTGACTCCATACTACCCTCCTCCCCTTCCTCCCTTACACACTTCAGTCGTTCCTTCACATATAGTGCCACACCCCCTCCTTTCCCAATCACCCTGTCCCTATGAAATAACCTGTACCCTGGTACAGACAGGTCCCAGTCATTGTATTGGGTCGCCCATGTTTCTGTGATGGCTGCAATGTCCACCTCTCCTTCTGCCATGAGCACCTGTAACTCTGCAGTTTTCCCTTCAAGACTCCTAGCATTAAGGGTAACCACCTTCCACCCTTCACCCCCATCCTGCCTTCCTTTACTAGCATCACCAATAGTACTTGCCATTTGTCCTTTGTCGCTGTTATAGGGGGTTAGCTCATATGGTTTCCCAACCTGTGATCTTTGCATGTCTCTTGTCCAATTGCCACCCTCCACTCCTAGTTTAAATTCCCAACTTCCTCTATGTACTCCTCTATCCTCTGTTTCAACACTTTCTTTCCCTCCTCACTCAAGTATAGTCTATCCTTGGCATAGAGACTACTGTCCTCCCAGGTCCCTCCACACCCCCCCAACAACCCATACCCTTTAGCACAACACCAGGTTCTTAGCCATCCGTTAAATTCCTCTATTCTCAGCTTTCTTGTTGTGCTTGCCTTGGGCACTGGAAGTATCTCTGAAAAAGTTGCTGATCTTCCTGCCCCCTCACATAATTGTCCTAGTTCCTCAAACCTCCTCTGGACTATATCTACTGTCTTGTCAGCCAGGTAATTCGTCCCAAGATGTATAATTAAATTAGGCTTGTCCCTACCCCTTTAGCATATTTCAGAACAGATTGTCTCACCCTTTACGCTGTCATTCCTGGCATGGCCTCCACCCAAATGTGACTATGCCTCTTCCCCTTGCTACCCCAACTGACTCCTCTTAGTATTGAGTCCCCCAGTACTAAGATTCCACCACTCTTACTCCCTGCTTGCTTCCATTCATCTCCCTCTCTCATTTTTTTTTTATATTTATATTTTTATAAAATGGACATAAAATTATGTTTTTTGGTTTTAGAGTTTAACAATGTCCCTGTCACATGTGTGACATCTGATGTCACACACGTGAATAAGTTTTACATGTATGCCTGTATATGACATCACTTTTTTAAACAATATGTGCTTTAATAAAGTACAACATAGAAATAAGCCCAGTGAATATGTTTTATTTCTTTACATGTGATTATGTAATAGTACAGTTACTTTTGATTGTTTAATAATGTTCTTGCCACATGCATAACACTGGATGTCACACACATGAATACGTTTTACATGTACGCCTGTGTATGACATCACTTTTTTAAACAATGTGTGCTTTAATAAAGTACAACCCAGAAATAAGCCCAGTGAATACTTTTATCCATGTGACAGTACAGTAACTTTTGATTGTTTAACAACATCCCTTTTACATGCATGACATTGGATGTCACACGCGTGAATAATTTTTACATGTACGCCTATGTATGACATCACTTTTTTAAACAATGTGTGCTTTAATAAAGTATAACACAGAAATAAGCCCAGTGAATACTTTTTATTTTTTTTATATTTGATCCATGTGACAGTACAGTAACTTTTAATTGTTTGCAATGTCCCTGTTACATTTGACATCTGATGTCATATGCATGAATAATTTTTGCAAGCACGGTACATGGCATTATCTCTATTCTAACCCAAAATTGACAAAGTGAGTTCTACAAATCTGTATCTGGAAATTGTGATTTTCTTCCCATCCTTTTATACTGCTGCCAAATTCTGCCATGCGTTACTCTCATGGGATGTTTGGACAACACCTCAAAATGCCTTATCTCACACTCCCACAGTCATTCCCATGATCACTATTTATAGTGCATCAATTATGGTAACATGCCCCTAATTTACATGTATATGATACACCAGGATGGTACATTCAGGTGAAAAAACAATAGCCACTATTAATGAACAGTACATTTTGACAGCAAGGTAAACAGACTTTTATTTTTTATTAATAAATAATAAATGAGGCAATAATGAATAGGGAGACCAGTGTGGCTGTTTATATTGTACATATCCCTTGGTCAATACACACAAATGTTCACAAGCAAGTGCTTTTAAATAGAATAAAACTGTTTTTATATTGCGGGTGACATGATTGACAACTGGTGTAACATGCAATATGATGTGTTACATTTTTAAATATAGGGAAAAACATTAAAAATGAACTCCAAAATTTAGAGGTTAATTTCAACATCCCTGTGCACTTTCTTGCTGCATATTTGGATGTCCTTGATCATTGTCATGGTTTTTAAGTTATGTTTTAAAAGCAGGGTGTGCCAGAATGTCACAAAAATAGTAAAGAAAGACACCATGTTTTTTAAATGTTTTCATCGATTAAGGAAACACCTCCCCCCAAAAAATTATGATATTGTGAAATTTATTTATTCCTATAATACTTTATTTAAATAATCATCCACATTACAAAACAAATTGATTCTGACCTTTTTTTTTACGTATAAATGTATGAACGTCTAGTGGCCTAGCTTTATCAGAGAAAGACCCATTTACACTTACAGTACCTGGTTAACAAAAAAGCTAACTAACTAATCAACCAAATAACTTAATAACTAATTAAATAAACAAACATAATCTTAAAGTTAGAATAAAGTATATCCAATGTATAATGCCTTTATTTCTGGATACTCCAATACCAGAATTGGATGCTGCATTTATCAGAATGCTAATATTTTGGAAAATCTCTTTGTAGATCTTAATGTAACATATGTATTGGCAGAAAGAAGTATGACAAATGGAACATTTAATTACAATGTAAGGAAATTCTCAACATAATGTAAAAAACTTCATATCTGGTTGACCATGGGAAAACTGAAGGTGATAAAAAGGGGGTGTTCACCTTTGTAGAATCAAATGGTGCCTAAACAATAGATTATGTTTAGTGTAATTAGACAGGAATAATAATAAAGAATGCACTAGTACTTATGTGCCCTGAGAGCAACCATATGTCACGTTTATTAGATTTTAATTACACTATAAAGAAAATAGCCATACTGGATGTAATGAGTCGTACCAAACTGTTAGAGCTAGAAACTATAAATACTGTGAGAGTAAGAAGTAAGAAAACATAAAATATAAAATTCAAACTAAAACTCTTGAATAACTAAATGATGCAATCTTAAATAAACACATACTAAAAATACTTCAGTATGATTATTGGTGCTTTATATGCCCATCCTGAAACCTTTTTTTTATCAACTATGTAACCCAATAAATAACAGGAATACATGGCTTAACAAACAATATGCAAAGACTGAATACAAAAAAACTAAAATTGTGAGAACAAGGAAAAAAGATGCCAAAGGCATGTAGCTGGGCTGCTTAGTTCCGCATGGACAAAGTGTAGCAGTAGTAGCAGCAGTCACAACACCTGTCCTCCCCACTACATATCCAGAGAGGAAGGCAAAAGGTCTGGAGGCAAGCTGGGGTGGAGCAGGGTGGGACAGTGGGCATCCAGTCAGATGCTTCAGCTGGTACTAGAGTGGCTCACCCACTCTGTGTGGAGCAGGTGATTGAGGGATGTATCAAAAGCTGCACATTCATTTAAAAGAAAATTAAAAACTTAAACTGACAATCCTCAGTGCATGCCAACTTGGAGGGCTGGGAGTACTCGTAGTGAGATTGATCAGGTCCCATAATGATCTGGGAGCTCAGGGGCAACTTACAATGAGGATGGATCACTGGTCCTGCTGTTCCTCTACCTTACATAATACTGCCACTCTCCATGCCCTTTCTCTGACATGCAACTTCCTCTGTGTGTTCTGCAGATGCATGCTGCCACCCCAAGCCTCTCTCTGACCTAGCTGCATGCATAGTGGCACAGATCAGTTGGATCAAGCATCCATGGCAGATGCATGGGTCAGGCTGTTGTATAAAGGGGGTGGCTATGGCTCATTTCATTTCATGATTTCTATTTGTTCAACCTTAGATCATTACAAGTAGCCAACATTTAATACAATAAATAAAAATACATAACATCAGTTATCAAATAATATTTCTCATAAACATTTCCAGATTACTCAGATACATTCATTGATGCAATATGTTTTCTGCAATAGCACAGCATTAATATAGTTAGCTAAAATGAGAGCATCATGAACTGTAAAGGTGTTTAGCACAATTTCAAGAGAGTCTTGTAAGGAGTTATGATACCTTTCTATTATCACTTTACTTGGTTGGTTTACTTGGTTTCAAAGGACAAAAGAAGGCTACTGCCCATCGAGATTGTCCCCCACCACATTGGTGGGATAATTATACCTTGAAGTTGTAGGACTCGAGCCAATGATCCAGCTCTTTTTTGAAGACTGTATTAGAGCTACTGTTTACTAAGTTTTGTGGGAGGAGATTCCACAGTTTGGGGGTTCTTACTGTAAAGTAGTTTAACCTTTTTGTTGTTTTAGCTTTAGATACAAATATCTGGTTGTTGTGATACCGTGGGGAAGTACGGCTGGGAGAGAAATGTAAGCCACATTGGCGCATTAACTCCTGAGAATTCTTGATTTTGTACAGTAGAAGAAGGTCACCTCTAGTACATCTTGTGTGTAATGAGTGTAACCCTGTAACTCTTAATCTTTCCTCGTAATCAAGTTTGGATAGATAAGGGACCATTTTTGTGGCTCTCCTCTTTACCCTCTCAACCCTGTCAATGCCCCGCACCAGGTAGGGACTCCAGTAGGGGGATCCATAGTCCAGATGGGGCCTGACATAAGCTGTGTACAAGGGGATTATGCATTTGTGTGTCCTAGACACAAATGAACATTGGATTCGCGTGAGCAAGGCGTTAGATTTCCTAGCTATCATCCTGCAATGATCACTAGAGGATAGTTTATTATTAATGGTTACCCCGAGATCACGTTCTAATGATGACACATGAAGGGCCGTGCTGTTCAGAAAATAAGTCTGCCTAGGGTTGTTTTTACCAAAGTGTACAACATGACACTTATCTGAGTTGAGTGTCATTTTGTTTGAAACTGCCCATTCTTCGATGGATTTTAGGTTATTCCTCATAGTTTCTCTGTTAGTCGATGTAAGAACAGAGCCACACAGCTTAGTGTCATCAGCAAATTTTGAGAGAACATTTTCAGTGCTAGTCTACAAATCACTAATAAAGATGCTAAACAGGGTGGGTCCCTTTGAGATATAAAGTCCTCCATTTTGAATACAGACAGCATTGTAATATAATGTGAAACAGAGATTCATTATGACCTAGATTACAATAACAATTCACATCTTGATTTTATTTCACATTGCTGTATCTGACTATCCTTATTCCCAACTCAATACATTCCATTCTTTGATGAAAGAGGTAATTGCAAGTATAATTCACATCTATGCCATTTTTTTAGAATTGGCATACCACTTGAAGATTTTAGAATTTGCAATTACCTGCATAGCCCTTGTTCTATATGCCACACAAATATATGATTTTATAATCACCTTAAAAGATGGCAGGACAGGGACCCCTTCAAGGAATACTCCCATAGGCTTTTAAAATGATTTGAAAGTAATATATTTTGGAAATTTGCTAACCAAGGTGACCTATGTGCATGTTTTAGCCATATCATTTTTTCTTTTAGACATTGAGCTGTCCATACATTAGCTTTATGGTTTAATGTTCTTAAACAATAAAGACTCACAGTAACAACAATAATTGCTTTCACTGGAACTTTTCCTAGCTCAGTTCTCACATGCTCAGCTGACCTGGCTTTACTGAGTTTCAGAAGTGAGCAGTAAAATAAGGGGAAAGGAATTGCTAATTTATTATGTGTATAGTGCCCCATAACTCAACTCCGTAGGTTATTATTAGGTTAAGTTTAACTTCTTCTGCCACAATCACAGGGGTAACAGATGCCCCACCCTAAAGGTAATTAAATCTTAATAAAGCACTTGTATTTTGTTTAACCTTTTGCATGTAACCTTTTACATGTCTAGACCATTTCCCATTCATAGTAAATAATATGAAATATATACATAGAAATATAGAATTTGATGGCAGATAAGGACCGCTTGGCCCACCCAGTCTGCCCATTTCCCTACCTACTGGATAAGCTGCAGATCCTAGTTAACCAGCAGCCTACTTCTTCCTACCCCCACCCCCTAGAATTGCCTTATGACTGTCCCATGCATGCTTGAATTCCACCATTGATTTTGACTCCACAACCTCCTCTGGAAGGCTGTTCCATGCATCCACAACCCTCTCTGTGAAAAAATACTTCCTTAAATTACCTCTGAGCCACCCCCATCTTCAAATTGTGCCATCTTGTTCTTGCACACCTCTTTTTTTGAAAAATGCTACCCTCTTGGACTTTGTTGATTCCCTTGAGGTACTTGAACATTTCTATCATGTCCCCCCTCTCCCTCCTTTCCTCGAGGCTATACATATTAAGCTCCTTTCGTCTTTCTTCATATGTCTTCCGGTGCAGACCCTGCACCATTTTAGTTGCCCTCCTCTGGACAGCTTCCATCCTGTCTATGTTTTTGCAAAGATTGGGTCTCCAGAACTGCACACAGTACTCCAGAAGGGGTCTCACCAGCTGTCTGTACAGAGGGATAATAACTTCCTGTTTTCTACTGGTGATGCCTCTCCCTGTGCATCCCAGTATCCCCCCAGCCTACATAAACATATTCATTAAGCACCTCAATATCAGTATCATGCATTTTGAAATAATATTTTGTTTTCCCACCAAAAAACATTATTTTGGCTTTATTGTAATTAATGATTAATGAACGCTCTTGACAAGCTTGGTAGAATACGTTTTGTTTACATTGTAGACCAGCTGCAGAAAGTTATAGTGAAATCAAATCATCTGCGTAAGCCAGTCGTGGACATGGGCAATTCAGTATGTTCAGGGAATGAAAGTCTATAGCATCTATGTACTTCTTGAAAAGGTAAGCACAAGGGTGGTGGTGCTAGCTCAGAAACAAGTACTTTTTGAGGGTTAAGAACCACACTCACCACTCATACCATCAATTATTGGATAGGTACTACAGGTCTCAAGTTGAATCCTTTATTTCATCCATGTTAAAAGCAGACAGAGGACATTACCTTACACAGGTAGTACAGGTAGCAACAAACAACCTTACATTTTGCCCTCCCTCCACCTCAGGGCTTCATCAGAGGTGACTAAAACATGACTAATTCATGAGAAAGTGACATATTGGTTGGTCAAATACTAATACAAAATCAATCAGCAAAACATTTTAATCATGGTCCTGTTACTGGTAATATTTCATATAAAAAATATTTTTATAACAATACATTAAATATATATAAAAAAACACCAGAACATCAATATAAGGGAACACAGTGGGATGAAGATAGGGCGGCATACCAAACTTCCTTAAGGGAAGCAGGGAAGGCAGTAAGGCAGGCAAAGGCCCAAACCGAGGAAACACTAGCATGAACAGCAAAATAAGGTGACAAGTCTTTCTATAGATACATTAGTGAAACGAGAAAGTCCAAATGGCGTATTGCAAAGATCAAAGGGGATAAGGGGACATGTGAGGAGGAGGACCATGTAAAAGCATCTATCCTAAATAGATACTTCTGCTCAGTATTTACTCAAGAGAAGGTAGGGCAGGGCCCACAGCTCAGCACCATGGACACAGGGGGGAAGGAGGTGTGCATTAGTCCCTTCACAAAAGAAAGGGTCCTGCAAGAGCTCAATAAGCTCAGGGTGGACAAGGCAATGGGACCTGATGGCATACATACCAGGGTACTAAAAGAGCTAAGGGTGGAACTAGCAGAGCCATTATCAGAACTGTTTAGTGAGTCTCAGAGCACAGGAGAGGTCCCAGAAGACTGGAGAAGGGCTCATGTGATCCCACTCTACAACAATGGTAGCAGGGAGGAGGCAGGGAACTACAGACAAGTCACTCTTACCTCAGTGGTGGGCAAGATTATGGAGGCACTCCTTAAGGAAAGGATAGTGCAACACCTGGAATCCATAGGAGCACAGCATCGAAGACAGCATGGGTTTACAAAAGGAAGGTCCTTTCAAACTAATCTCATAGATTTCTTTGACTGGGTAACCAGAGTGGTGGACCAAGGGGAAGTGTTGATGTCACCTATCTTGACTTCAGCAAACCTTTCGATACTGTTCCACATAGAAGATTGATTAATAAGTTGGGTAGGCTCGGGGTGGGTCAGAAGTTGGTCACCTGGGTGGCAAACTGGTTGATGGGCAGAAAACAGAGAGTGATGATAAATGGTATACAGTCAGAAGAGATGCAAGTCATAAGTGGGGTACCTCAGGGATCAGTCCTGGGGCCAGTCCTCTTCAATATCTTCATCAGTGACATTGCAGATGGACTGGAGGGTAAGGTTTGTCTGTCTGCAGATGACACCAAAATCTGCAACAGAGTAGATTATCCAGATGGGGTGAGCAGCATGAGAAGAGATCTGGATAAACTGGCAAAATGGTCTGAATAGTGGCAACTGGGGTTTAATGCAAAGAAGTGCAAGATAATGCACATAGAGAAGAGAAACCCTGAAGCCACCTATAGGCTGGGAGGGGAACTGCTGGCAGTCACAAGGGAAGAAAGAGACTTGGGCATCATCATCACAGATGATCTGAAATCATCCAAGCAGACCACTAAAGCAGCAGGTAAGGCTAGAGGGATGTTGGGGTGTATTAGTAGGGGTATCACAAGTCGGAAGAGGGAGGTAATACTTCCTCTTTACAAGACGCTGGTTAGGCCCCATCTGGAGTACTGTGTTGCAGTACTGGAGGCCACGCCTTCACAAGGACATTAACCAAACTGAGGCAGTCCAGAAAACGGCAACGAAAATGGTGCAGGGACTGCATCAGAAAACATATGAGGACAGATTAACGGAGCTCAATATGTATACCCTAGAGCAAAGGAGGGAGAGAGGTGATATGATCGAAACATTCAAACACCTTAAGGGCATTAACAAGGTGAAAGAGTCTAACATATTTCAATATAAGAAAAATAGAAGGACAAGGGAACACAGCAGGAGATTAGAGGAGGCCGATTAAGGGGTAACGTGAGGAAGTTCTTTTTCACAGAAAGGGTGGTGAATGCATGGAACAGCCTACCTCAGGAAGTGGTGGATATGAATGCAGTGCATGGCTTGAAACAGGCATGGGATAAGCACAAGGGAGCAATACAGATGAGTATGAATAGTTAGGCCACTGACAGAGCAAAGGCCGATGGCACATTCATAAGGTAGAAAAAGAAATGGGCAGACTGGATGGTCCTTGAGGTCCTTATCTGCCATCAATGTCTATGTTTCTATGTTTCTAGCACAACAGTCATCTTGTTAAAATGTTCATAATAGCATCACTTTAATTCTGAAACAGTACGTGTCTCATTTCACTTTTGTGCTTTTGTGGTTGGTCTCCACCTATAGGGAAAAAAGGAGGGCAAAAATTAGCTATAAAAACACTACATCCTAAATGCCAAAATTAATCCATTTATGAGTAACCACTTTTTATTAATGAAAACCTTCACAATATCTATGCAATAATGTTACATTGTATAGTACATTGTATGGGGCAAGTTTATGTAGTATATTACAGCGATGAGGCATGAGCTGGGGGTAGGGAGTTAGGAAAGGATGCGATTCTAGCCCATATTCCTCCAACACTTTCAGGCGGTGTAACTCAGCATGACTAATATATTGTTACCACCAGAAAAAGAAAAACACAACTAGAGCAGCATAAAATTCCATCTCATATATCCATGTGTTTATTTTAAATATCACGCTATATTTTCTTCAAAAAAGGGCTAAGTTCGAATTTCCCATTCAATCCCGGGTTCTCCAACCCCCCCTTCCCCATCTAAAAATCCATTGTTGTTCTTTTTGGTTCAGAAGATTTTCATAATCTTCCCCACGGATAACCTTCTCTGCATGTTTATTGCCCGCCATGACTTTCACTTAATGCTCAGATTTGTTCATTACACATTTCATGTAAGAGCAGCCCTAGCATATTCACAATTGTCATTTTTTATTACCTGTGGGTGTTCATTCACCCTTGTTTTAAGGCAACTTTTAATTCTTCCTATGTAGTAACATCCACATGTGCATGAAAGAATATATATAAAACCTTTTCTTTAGCATCTATACTTCAGAGAGCTTCATTAATAGAAACATAGAAATTGTTGGCAGATAAGGATCACCAGGCCCATCTAGTCTGCCCGAAAGCCCTACCCTAGTTTGTGGCCTTTGACCCTACCTGGTCAATGGCTTTTCATCCCTCCTTCCCACCTCTAAGGTACCCTTATGGCTGTCCCATTCATGTTTAAAACCCTCCACTGTGCTCACCCCCAACCCCTCCTGTGACAGTCTGTTCCATGTGTCGACCAACCTCTCTGTGAAGAAAAACAATTGCTGCTTTTATTGTTTCTTTTACTGCATATTGTTGATTTCTCTTGGTAGCTTGGTAGCAGGTTGATTTTTTGACTTCTTATGAAGGGCTAACGGAATTGTTTTGGGGCTGCTGAAAATGTGAAACCTATTTTGGTGTGATTTAAGTGAGGCTGTTATTTCTTGGCTGTTTTTACCCACTTGCTGTTGAAAATTTGAAACCTATTTTGCTGTGATTGCTGTGATTTAAGTGGAGCTGTTATTGCCTTGCTGTTTTTTCTTGCTGCAAAATTTGCCCACCTTCCCACCCCTGCCCCCACTGCTAATAAAATGCCCTGTTAAATCTGATTGACAGGAGCCAAGCACAGGGAATAGCAGGGGCTGTGGAGTAGGAGGGGCATAAAGGGGAGTAAGCCTGCCCTTGGCACAAGTTGCAGTAATGTAGAAGTGCAGTCGACTTGGTGGCTACCGTAGTATAAATTACAAAAAAAAAGGAAAAACTGACATCAAGTAAAAATACTTCCAAAAAACAAATACAGGGACCTAGAAGGAGAGCTACACATCTACGGGGAACTAGAAAGAGAGCTTCAGAAGCAGACAACTAGTGTACTAGCTAACAGACAAATCGTGTAATAGTGTAATTACACAAATAGTGTAATAGCTATATAAGTGCAGAGTAATGTAGAGAGTGGTGCAATGCAGTGGATGCGGCGCAGCAGTATTCAGGCAGATCTTCTGGACACTGAGGTGCTGCCCTATCTGCAGGCATCTCTCTGGACTGTGGGACAAGGTAGCTAGACTCAGAGAAGAGGTAAACTGGATCATGAGTACCTTCACCCCCATCCAGAGACCCCCCCAGTCCAAAGCTGCTGCCTCAAAGGATGCCAAGAATGAGGAGCACTTGGACAATGGTTGGCTCAGGGAGGGTTAGGATGGTCAGGCAGAGGCACATCTCAAATCCTATTCCACTCCCAAACTCATGCTGCAGTGGCAAATGGGGACAACCAGACAGAGGCATCCAGAGAAGTGGAAGGGAAGGATGTGGAGATCAATCGAGGAGGTGACCTCAGTGGGGGGAGCAGTGGACCATAGAGGAGGAGGAAGCAAATCCTGGTAGGGGACTGTATCTTACAGGGGACTGAGCTAGGAACATGCGAGGGGAAGGACAGGGAGGTGAGGTGGCTACCAGGTGCTACAGCATGGAGGGATGGGAGGAAGATCCTGGGGATCGCCAGAAAGGCAAGACAGGAGGGAGAGCTGTATGTCATTATCCACCTAGGAACTAATGACCTGGAAAATGGGGAGCCTAAGAAAGTTCAGGAAGAGTTTAAAAAATTGGGGAGGGGTCTCAAGCAAGTAGCTACATCTGTCACCTTCTCGGAAGTACTACCTGTGAGAGGAATGGGAGAGCGTAGGGGTGCATGCATCAGGAATTTGAACACATGGTTGAAGAACTGGTGCTGCAAGGAAGGGTTCAGATTCACTGGTGACTGGGGACCCACCTGAAGGGATGGGGGCTTGTTCAGGCCTGACGGCCTGTATCCATCCTGAAGGGAAGCACTTAATGAAAAGTTTAAATGCTACACAGAGAAGCATTTAAACTAGCCAAGTGGGGTGGCAGGTCAGCAAGGAGAGTACATAATTGCTCACCCTCCATAGCTAACAGTGGTACCAGAGAACAGCATAAGGAAATATCACTACAAAGCAGTGTGCAAAAGATGGAGATAGGCATCCAAGGGATAGATAGGCAGAAAAAGGACAAAATACAGTAAGGGAAGACAGCAGGGATAACCAGGGATAAAGGACAATCAGGGAGGGGACTGGAGTAGAACAGCAAACAGACCTGGGAGGTCACATCATGGAAAGCCACGTGTGCCAATGCCAGGAGCCTTAGCAACAAGATGGAGGATCTGGAGGCTGCCATGGTGCAGTCTGACCTGTATTTTGTGGCCATCACAGAGACCTGGTGTACTGGTAACCACAACTGGGAGATGGTCATACCCAGCTACAACATATTCAGAAGAGACAGGGCAGGCAGGAAGGGAAGAGGAGCAGCACTTCATGTGAAAGATGGGGGGGGGGTACTGTGGATTAAGCTGAAAAGGAAACTGGGGTCAGCCATCTGCACAGGGGTGGTCTACAGGGCATCAGCCCAGGAGGAATAGACAGACAGGGAGTTAATGCTTGCCATCAAAAGGATGGCGGATAAGGGGGAGGTGGTGCTGGTTGGAGAATTCAATATTCCAGACGTGGACTGGAGCCTCCCAGCAGCAGCATCAACTAGGAGCAGATTTATATGGACTCCCTTCACAGTGCCTTCCTTAAGCAACTACTCATGGAACCAACTCGGCAGAGAGCAATACTGAACCTTGTGCTCACAAAAGGGGACAGTGTGATGGGGTAACAATG
This sequence comes from Neoceratodus forsteri, assembly GCA_016271365.2. NCBI lineage: Eukaryota > Metazoa > Chordata > Ceratodontiformes > Ceratodontidae > Neoceratodus > Neoceratodus forsteri. The sequence goes on along the minus strand of CM057452.1, from coordinate 477,552,972 downwards.
GGGGAGCACCTGGGGAACAGTGACCACAGGTCACTGTGGTTTGAAATCACAGAAGGAGCAGAACCAAACAGCACAAAAACACATATTCTGGATTTTTGGATGGCAGATTTTGGGGAAATTGGGACATGCTTGAAAGAGGCACTAATAGGAATGGGGAGGGAATCTGGGGTGGAGGAACAGTGGGCAATATTTAAAACAGGGACTACAAGAGCAACACAATTATGCATTAACTAGGTTAGCAAGGGAAAAAGGAAGAGGAGTCCATTATGGTTTTCCAAGGAGGTAATGGAGCAAGTGAAAACCCAAAAGATCACATTCATGCAATACAAAAAGGCAGAAGGGGACAGGGAGAAGTATCAGGAGAAGCAAAGGGAGGGAGGAAGGAAGGAAGGTCAGTAAGCAAAGCCAAAGCTCAGACAGAAGAGTGCATCACAAAATCAGTGGTTAGAGGGGACAATACCTTTTACAGGTACATAAGTGAAAAAAGAATGGTGAAGGGATGGATAGTGAGACTGAATGGGGGGGGGGGGGGCTGTGTGGAGGATGACAACAGTAAACCTGACATACTGAACAGATATTTCTGCTCAATCTTTACTGAGAAAGGGAGGGTAACAGGCCTGAAAGGAGTACAAAGGGTGGGAAGGGCACGGAAATAGACACAAGTCCCTTTACACAGAAAGGGTCCTAAAGGAATTGGAAGGAATAAGAGTTGATAAAGCAATGGGGCCAGATGGGGTGCACCCCAGGGTCCTAAAGTAAATAAGACAAGTGGTGGCTGAACCTCTGGCAATCCTGTTTAGCCAATCACTGGAAACAAGGGAGGTACCTAAAGACTGGAGTACAGCAGATGTAGTCCCCTTATACAAAAGAGGGAACAAACAGGAAGCGGGGAACTACAGACCAGTCAGCCTGACCTCAGCAGTGGGGAAGATCATGGAAGCACAACTGAAGGAGAGATTGGTAGAACATCTGGTTGCCAAAAGACTACAGGACCCAAAGCAGCATGGTTTCACTGGGGCGAGGTCATGCCAGACCAACCTCAATGAAATTTCAACTGGGTGACAAGGAAGGTGGATCAGGGGAGGGCATTGAATGAGGCCTATCTGAACTTCAGCAAGGTTTTGACACCGTGCCGCATAGAAGGCTGTTAAACAAACTGGGGAATATGGGAGTGGGCAGGACTGTAGTGCGGTGGGTGGGTAATTGGCTGGGTGGTAGGACACAGAGGGTGGAGGTAAATGGCTGTCACTACACAGAGGGAAGAGTGACCAGTGGGGTGCCACAGGGATCAATGCTGAGACCTGTCCTATTCAACATCTTCGTCAGATACATTGCACAGGACCTAGAAGGCAGTATTTCCCTGTTCACTGATGACACGAAGCTTTGTAACAGAGTGGACATACCAGAGGGTGTAGACAGAATGAGGAGGGACCTGCAGAAGCTTGAAGAATGGTCAAGGGTTTGGCAGTTGAAATTTAATGCAAGAAAGTGCAAAATAATGCATATGGGGAACAAAAACCCTGGAACAACATATCATTTGGGGGGGGTGAGGATATAGCATGCACCAAGCAGGAAAGGACTTTGGGGTTATCATCTCTGATGACCTCATGGTAGGGAAACAATGCGACAAGGTGCAGGGTTTTAAATAATTGATTAGCAGTTTTTTTTTTCTTGGGACAATACTAACTGTACAGAAAGTATTTATATAGATTTTCTAGAAGTGTTATGTTTGTTAAACACAGTGAGGCAAGTGCTATGCATTTTCACAATGTTTTAGCACTTTTATGAGCAAAACACTAATCAATTTAATTTTTAGAGTTAAATAAAACCCTGAGGTGGCAGGTAAAGCAAATAGGATGCTGGGATGCATAGGCAGGAGCATCACCTGCAGGAAAAGGGAGGTCATAATTCCACTATACAAGACACTAGTGAGGCCCCACCTAGAGTACAGTGTCCAGTTCTGGAGACCTTACCTGTGTAAGGACATAGACAGTGTGGAAAAGGTTCAGAGGATGGCAACAAAGATGGTACAGTGATTGCATCACAAGTTCTATGAGGACAGACTGAAGGACTTGAATATGTACTCCCTGGAGGAGAGAAGGGAGAGAGGGAGATATGATAGAGACATGCAAGTACCTTACGGGGAGGAACAGGGTGCAGGAAAACATTATTTTCCAGTGAAAAAGATGTTCCAGGACTAGAGGGCATGGGATGAAGTTGGAGGGAGGGCAATTCAGAGGAAATGTGAGGAAGAATTTCTTTACAGAAAGGACTGTGGACAAGTGGAACACCCTGCCTGAGGAAGTGGTGGGGGTTGAAACAATCATGGGATTTAAGAATGCATGGGATAGATATAAGAGAATCCTGGAGGTCAGGGGTAAGGGCCTGCAGACTTCTAAAAAAAAAGGGATCTTACAAGCTCAAATGGGCAGACTGAGGGAGCAATAGGTCCTTATCTTCCCCAGGGCGCATCTGGAATCGAGCGGTACTCTGCTCAGTATGCCTTCCTGGTAAATCTCTTAAATAAATAAATAAATAAATAAATCTTCCAACAGTATCTATGTATTTAACTTCCTCACATTTCCCCTTAGCCTGCCACATTCCAATTTCATATCGTGCCGCTTCCTTCTTATACATCTCTTAAATTGGAAGATGTCTCCCTCCTGCACCTTGTTAATGCCCTTAAAGTGAAGATGAAGGTTCCACAAATGCCTTTTTTCACATAGTATGCCATTGCCAGCCATGCTTCAGATGTTGAAGCTGCAATTTGTTTTGTGAAAAAAAGCTGTCATAGTCATTGTATTGTTATGATTTATCAGCAGTTTATTTCTGGCTGCCTCCCAGTTTCTCTGTGTGGCTACAACCACAGAATGATGTCATACAAGGGAGCTGTCAATGTTTTACATACAGCAACAGAGAATTCTGGGTAATGTATAATGTTGACTTAAATGTGCTTTACTCAGACATACAGTCCCGTATGTCGGTAGTGGTGAGCACCTAATATGTAAATGTCCATAACAAGGCATTGTGGGCACAATAAGAAGCTGTTTTCCAATTTCCTTACTGTGAGCTGCAGTCTCGTATTTCTGTAGTGGTGTCAACAATATAAGCTCTTGTATGTTTATTGTCAAAACAAGGCATTGTGCATACCGTATCTAGCTACAAAACTTCTTTACTGAGAGATGTAGTCTCCTATTTCTGTGGTGAGCACAGAAATATAATAGCCTGTATACTAATTTACATAGTGAGGCATTTTGGATATAGTAAATAGCTGATTTATCTATCTCCCAAATCAGAGTGCAGTATCCTGTTTCAGTAGTGTTTACAGCAGTACAATCTGCAGAACAGCTTCTGGAAAATGGATTTGTGATGCAGGTAGGCCACAAAGCTGACTTGCCATTCTGTGTAGATGTTGCTTCACTTGTACTGCCTGTTGGTGAAGTGACAGGTCTGAATTGACAGCTCCTGTCGGAATGTGGGAGTATGATGATACTTTTCTATATTTATGTTATAAGGCTTGAATGGTTGTATGCAGTTCAGGAGTGTAATAATGGGTCAATGATTACTTAGCTCTGTGCTGCTTTTAGCCAACAAATCACCAGACGTTTTCTACACATGCTACAGCTACTTGCAAACAATGTAAAGAGGTAGCAACAAACTGATAGTGTCCCTGTATAAACGTTGTTTTCCTTGTATGATGTCACAGTTGGGGTTGGCAGCACTGAGGAAAAAAAGGTGTGGGTTATGCAAATGAAGCAGAGCACCAAAATAAAAGGGTTTTTAAATGGAAGACAGCACTATTTGGCAGTTTGAATAGCAGGAGACTGATTCACAACTCCAACAGGTTACTACTCCCATTTGCTATGGCAAACTTGCACCATCACTTTAAGGTACTTGAATGTTTCTATCATGTCCCCCTAATCCCTCCTCTCCTCCAGCAAGTACATATTGAGGTCCCCTAGTCTCTCCATATGTTTTCTGGTGCAAGCCCTGTACAATGTTAGTTGTCCTTCTCTGGACCGCCTCCACCCTGTCAATGTCCTTATGTAGGTGCACCTCCAGAACTGCACACAGTACTCTAGCTGAGGACTCACTAGTGTTTTGTACAATGGCATCACCACCTCCCACTGTCTACTAGTGATACCTCTTCCTATGCACCACAGCATGTCACTTGCCCTCCCTGCAGCCTTTGTACTCTGCTTAGACACTTTAGGTCATCAGAAATGATAACCCCCAGGTCCCTTTATTCCTTGGTGATAGTCAGCAACTCCCCTCCCATCCTGAAGCTCTTTGCAGGGTTCCCTCTTCCCAGGTGCATTATTTTGCACTTCTTGGAATTGTTCCTTAGTTGCCACAATTCAGACCATTTTTCAAGCTTCTCCAGGTCCCTCCTCATTCTCTCCGCCTCATCTGAAGTATCCACCCTGTTGCAGATCCTGGTGTCAACTGCAAACAGGCAGACGTTTCCCTCCAATCCTACTGTAATGTCACTAATGAAGACATTAAACAGGATTGGCCCAAGGACTGATCCCTGAGGTACCCCATTGGTCACCCCCTCTCTCCTGATTGGATCCCATTTACCACCATCCTCTGCTTCCTGTCCATTAGTCAGTTCCTAACCCAGTTTACCACCTTATGCCCCATACCCAGTCTACTCATTTTGTTGACCAGCCTTTTATGTGGGATGGTGTTGAAGGCTTTGCTGAAATTGAGGTAGGCAACATCTACTGCTACCCCTCTCCTCCCAATTTACTTCCCTTGTCACCCAGTCAAAAAATCTATCAGATTCATCTGACATGACCTTCCTGCTGTGAATCCATGTTGCCTTGGATCCTGGGCACTGCTGTATTCCAAATGCACCACTGTTCTTTCTTTAAGCAGTGCCTTCATAATCTTACCCACTACTGAGGTGAGGCTGACCGGCTAATAGTTCCCTGCCTCCTCCGAACTACCACTTTTGTGTAGAGGGACTACATGTGTCTCTACTAGTCCTCTGGAACCACTCCTGTGTTGAGTGACTCCATGAACAGTGCTGCCAGAGGTGCCACTAGCTCTCTTCACATCTCTCTTAACATCCTTGGGTGTATGCCATCTGACCCAATTGCTTTATCTACCGTCAGTGTTGTGAGCTCCACCAGGACTCTATCCACTGTGAATGGAGTTGTGTTTACCTCTCCCCTCTCCCTTCATGTCTGTTACCCAGCTGTGGTCCCTGACCCTCTCCCTCATTAGTTAATATTGAACAGAAGTATTTGTTCAGTATTTCTGCCTTTTCCATGTTTCCCTCATTACACTCTCCTGTATCCCCTTTGATCCTTACAATCCCCCCCCTGGTATTCCTTCTTTCGCTAATGTACCTATAGAATGCCTTGTCCCCTTTCTTCACTGTCTGCGTTAATCTTTCTTCAGTCTGTGCCTTTGCTTTCCTAACAGCCTTCCCTGCTTCCCTTAGATTCCTTAGGTACTCCTCCCTGTCCTCCTCCTTTGGAGTCTCCTTATATTTCCTGAAACCTGTCTTTTTGACCCTTACCTTGTCTGCCACCTGTCTTGAGAACCATAGTGGTTTCCTTCTTCTCATGTCCATATTTACCAACCTGATGCATTGGCTTGTCACCTCTATGGCTTCCTTTAGCTGTTTCCACTGCTCCTCAATTCCCCTCCTGTCTCCCTTCTCGCCAATGCCTCTTTGATACAACTCCCCAATTTAGAAACATCTGCCCTCTTAAAATCTAAGACCTTTGCCTTTGTGTGACTAGACTGTGTCTCAGTCCCTATGCTAAACAACACTATGTGATGGTTGCTGGACCCCAGCTGACCTTCCACCTGGACGTCTGCAATTCTGTCCCCATTGATCAGTACTAGGTCCAGTATCACCCCTTCTCTGGTGGATCAGTTACTAGCTTAGGCCTACCCCTGTAGGGAATTCAAGATGTCTCTGCTCCTGGTTGAAGCAGCTGCTGGGATGGCCCAGCCAATATCTGGGATATTGAAATCACCCAGCAGTAATACCTCATCTTTTGCTGCCATCGTGTGAATTTCATCCCTTAGATCCCTATCCAACTCCTCCTCCTGTGCTGGAGGCCTGTAGATCACCCCTGCTCAGATTGCTATGCCATTGCCTGGCTCAAGAGTGACCTACAGTGCCTCGATCTCCCCCTAGTACGTATGTTGCCTTTATACTCTCCCTCACATACATGGCCACCCCTTCCCCTTTTCTACTCCCCCTGTCCCTCCTGAACAGAGCATACCCTGGTACATTAACATCCCAGTCATGATTTGTGGTGTACCAGATCTCTGTCATTGCTGCTCCGTCCAGGTCTGCCTCTACTAACAATGCTTCCAGGTCTGGGATTTTATTCCCCAGGCTGTAAGCATTTGTAACCATGGCCTTCCATGTTTTGTTGCCTATCTGCTCTTTACTCATGCCTTTGCTCCGCTGTTTTCTTCCCTCCCCCCATTTTACCTTTTTGTGCTGCCTTCCTACCTCTGCCATTCACTCTTTGTCTGATTTAGGTGATACTGTCTGCATTTTGCCTTCCTGCTCCTCATTTCTGGCATCTCTTTCTTGTGGGGGTGGGCTGCTAGAGTCTGCCTGTTCCCGTTGTTCTCCCCCAGCTAGTTTAAAAATGCTTGGCAAGAAAGCAATTAAACCATTCATTTAGGACTGCTTTCTCCTTTCTGGACTGATGCAGCTCATCTCTCGAGTACAGGGCCACATCGTCCCAGGTGGGTCCCTAGTCCCCAATTAAGCTATACCCTTTCTCACTGCACCAGCCCTTCAACCATGTGTTGAAGCTTCTGATACAGAGATTCTCATCCTGAACTGAGAAAAACAATCAGCCGAGGACCCTTCACTCTTCCTGAAGCTCTTCACTCTGTTTGACCCCTAGGTGTGATGCAGGCTCTCCACCTCTCACCCTCCTTCTTTCCTCACCATTGGCATCTGGTCCTCTCCCACTCTGTGAACCCTCAAGCCTCCTTCAGCTCCTCCCCTCATCAGACACCTTTTTTACAAAGTTTAAGTAATGGCGCTAGTCACAAATGACTGCAAATATTCTCCCAGTTAGATTACCTCTTTGGTAAATAAACGTTTCACTAAGTAAAGAGCAACCTCAAAAACAGTGAACCAAAACATTTATTTCTACCCACTTGCGCAGGCCCCTGAATTATGAACTGAATTCAATGTACAGTACTCAATTAAATCACCTCCTTATACATTAAAATAGAAGTTAAACAATATAGGAGCCAATAAACATTCTTACTTTACACCATGATTAATGAAAAGGCTTAGTGAGGTTGCCAGATAGATCATATCTAATGTAAGTAACATTGTTTGAATATAACTGTATTATTGAAATCGAAAGATTCATATGAATACCCATTTGAATTAACTTTTGCTATAACAGTATCCTATCAATGGAATCAAAGGCAATCTTAAAATCAATAAAAGCTGCATCAACTTTACATTTTTTATTAATCAAATATTTTTTTAGTACATGAGCCAATGTGAAAATAAGATCAACAGTTGAAGTATTATGTCTAAAGCCCAACTGGAGATCTGTTAACAATTTATTTCTATCCACTCAAATGTGTAATCTACACAGTAAGACTTTAGAATAAAGCTTAGAAATAGTATCTAAAAGGCTTATGGGCCTGAAATTTTTAGAGTCTCTCATATTACCCTTTTTAAACAAAGGAATTAACACATTTCTTTTCCAGTTCACTAGACTAAATCTGTTTATAACGAACCTGTTAAACAACTTAATGAACAGTGGAACCCACAAGTCCAGGTGGGCTTTAAAGACATCCACTGATATCCCATCCATGCAAGGAGCTTTATTTGCTTTTGAAGATAATATAGCTTCTTCCACTTCTTGGAAGGTAAATATTCAATTGATCTTCTTGCCACTAGTAGACTATGGGGACATCATATAGCCTCAGCTTCCCTCTTATCTAAGCTAGATGTACTATACCATAGGGCACTTAGTTTCATTACTGGTTTGCATACTACAACACATCACTGTGAGCTCTACACTGTTGCAGGATGGACCTTGCTTACTGTTAGAAGGCTAAGAAACCTACATGTGTGGTCCTTAAAGGCAATGCAGAACCCGTTGCCATCTTACTTATCAGATCTACTTCAAAAATCTACATGATCATATAATTTAAGAAAGTGCAATATTACCTTGCTGGATGTCCCAAGACATCATTCAAAATTCAGTAAGATGGCTTTGAGTTGGATGGCACTTGAAAGTATGAAGCTCCCAACCCAATATATAATGTCACTCCTTAATATTTTTATTCAAAATAACATCTTGATTTCTTGGTTCAAAATGTTTCCATATTTTTACATATACAAATAATTCTAAAATGCTCCTTTCAGATTATCATACTGTAGGTGCTCCCTTCAGATTATCACACTAACATTTCAAGACAATTAGTCAGTGTGATAATCTGAAAGCAGCATTTTGAAAATATTTGTAAATGGAAAAATATGGAAACATTTTTGAACCATGAAATCAAGATGTTATTTTGAATTAAAATCTTAAGGAATGACATTATATATTGGGTTGAGAGCAGGAAGAGAGAGGGGTCCTTGGCTGATTGTTTTTCTCAGTCCAGGGGTTGAGAGCTTCATACTTTCAAGTGTTTGAACAGGCCCTTAGAAGCACTCCCCCATTTTGGTTTTATGAAGGTGGTAGAATTGGTTAAGTAACTAGAAGAAGGGAGATCACGTGATGCCTGAGCTTGGACTGTAGCTCTGTTCCTGGGCTCCTGTCTCTCACTCCCTCCATCCAGCTCTTTTTACAACTTTAACCTTCTTAACAACTACAAAAAACATCTAAATCGTCTCCTGGTACCGTCGGGCTTCTATTCATCTTGTCAGATCTACAGTAATACCTTTAATCTTGTGAGATGGAAGCCTACATGAAACAGGCCCCTCCGAGACACACACTACCTATCACACCAGAGAGAAGGCTGCCAAGAAAGCTAAAAGCCAAAGTCACCACCTCCCTATCTTCTCATTGGGTTAAGGCACATTGGTTTTCTACACTGCCCTATTATTATCACAGTCTGCTTTCTGATGGGGTATTGACTCATGGTGGGGTTTGTAAATACTTCTTTAAATGGGATTTTTGGGGATGGGATTTCTTCCTTTTTACCGGTCCAGGCACCTTATCATCACATAATTTGGGGGGTGGTTCATATGGGGTTTGACAGGGGATCCTTTTCTCTACTAAAATTGTGGATGTTCTTTACACACTTAATATTTAATGTTAATGTTTATGCTATAGTCAATGGTTTTTATTCTATTGGGGCAGAGGGGGAGGGGGTGGGTTGTGGAGTGTTTTCACTGGGCTTTACCTCATCTATTTTACCCTTTCACAGCTTAGATCATGGCTATCCCCTTCTTAAATTTGTCACCTGGAACATTAGAGGAGCAAAAACACAACTTTAAAGAGATACCAAATTATCAGGCATATTTCACTTTTACAAGGCAACATAGCCTTCCTGCAGGAAACCTACCTACTAGCTACAGAAGCTAACTGGTTTTGCACACAATCTATAAGTCAGGTTTTTGTCACCGGATACAATTCCACGTACAGAGGAGCTGCCATCCTGCTTACTAAGAACATTAACTTCCAGTGCTCCCACATTATCTCTGACCCTCAGGGACAATATGTTCTAGTTAAGGGTAGGCTTGACCGGGCAGAGATAATACTTGGCAGTGTCTATAGCCCTAATGGTGGTTCTGAATTTTTCATGGAACTAACAGACAAACTAGTCTCTCTTCTTCCAGCCCCTATAATAATTGGAGGTGACTGGAATACCACCATTACCCAAAACTTGGATCACTCTAGCCAACTCTTACTCCCACTTTCTCCCTTTCAACATGCCATTAGGGATATGATTGAGTCTCTGGGGCTCTGTGATTCCTGGAGGATCCTCCACCCCCCGAGGCTTTTGAACTTACCTTCCACTCCTCTGTCCACCACTCTTCCTCCCATCTTAACTATATCCTAATTAGTCAATCAAAAATGGGGAGCATGGTGGATAGTGATTTTGTTCCAGTGGTCCTTTCAGACCACGCCCTGGCATGGACAACACTTACCCTGCCACCAGACACACAGAGAGATACCACTTGGAAACAGAATAATCAGCTTCTTAAAGAGGCTCATACTATTTCTAGGATCAAGACTCTTATCCAAACCTACACAGAGACCAATCTTGATTCAGTTCCCAGAGGCGATCATGAATGGTGCACCTTTAAATGCCTCCTCAGAGGAGAATTTATCCGTCTCACCTCCAAATGGAAGAAATCCTGGGAACAGGAAGTGAAGGACCTCCTGCACTATATTTAAGGACATTGAAAATTCCATCTCCTGCTCCTCACCCCCCGAGACACTGAAATCCCGCATGTACCTTAAAGATAAGTATATGGACCTGCTAAGAGACAAAGCCCGAGTATGCAATCCTTAAAACCTGATTGAGATACCTTGATTAAAGGTGAAAAAGCTGGCTGGCTTTTAGCTCTTTGCCTAAAGAAAATCGAAGCTTCCAGATTCATTCCTGCTATTATCTCTGGAAATGGTACTCTTAAAACATCACCTCAGGATATAGCACCAGAATTTGAGAACTATTATGGAACCCTTTATGGACCTTGCACTCACCCACCTAATAATGTGACCATCAATAACTATCTGGACCCAATTTCTTTACCCCAATTGTCAGATGACCAGTGAGCCATTCTATCCCGCCCTATCTTGACCTCAGAGATCATCTCTGCAATTAACAGTCTTGCCCTTGACAAATCTCTGGGTCCTGATGGGTTCTCCTCAAATTGTTATAAAACATTCTCTAAAGAACTAACCCCATTAATTCTTCATTTCTTTCAATACTTATACAAATCTGATACTCTAGACCCATCTATTCTCAAGGCTTTAATAGTGCTGTTACTAAAACCAGACAAAATATCCAATCAGGTATCTAGTTACCATCCCATCTCTTTGCCAAACTATGACCTCAAAATCCTCACTAAAATATTAGCCTCTAGAATCAGCAATGTCTGGTCCACTTTACTTAGCCCAGAACAAGTCGGCTTTGTCCCAACCCACTTATCATCTGACCATTTATGCAAACTAGTACACATAATATCCGCAGCTAGAGACTCCTCCCCCCCTGCTGGATCTAGTACCCTTAGATGAGAAGAAGGCCTTCGACTGGGTAGATTGGTCTTTTCTCCTAACTACCCTATGGAGATTCAGCTTTCCCCAGTCCTTCCTCCCCTGGATCCAAGTAATTTATTCCTCACCCACTGCTAAAATCTACTGCAATGGGGTATTCTCCTCTGGTTTTCACTTATTTGCTGGAACCCATAAAAGCTGCCCCCATCCCCTCTTCTTTTCAGTCTCTATCTGGAACCCCTGATTAGGCATATCAAACTCACCCTAAGTACACTGGGCATTCCCATTAGAGATATCATTCAAACTCTCTCCGTGTATGTAGACGACATACTCCTGCATCTCTCACATCCAATACACTCCATTGTGGAAGTTTTAAACACCATAGAATAATTTGGCCTTCTCTCAAATTATAAACTCAATCTGAGTAAAACTGAAATATTACCCCTCACCTCTCATGTAAATAAATCCAACATAGCTCACCCAGGCATGCAGTGGACTCCTCTTTATATTAAATACCTAGGCATTTATCTGTCCCGTGTTGCTTCAGTCATGAAAAAATGTAACTTGGAAGACCTAATTACAGTGATCCAACAAGATCTTTCCAGGTGGAGGTCACTTCCCCTTTCCCTTTGGGGCAGAATTAATATAATCAAGATGAATGTTCTCCCAAGAATATTCTATCTCTTAAATTTATGGCTGCTTGTCTCCTTTTTCAAACATATACATGCCCTGGTCACCAAGTTTATATGGCTAGATAAAACTCCCAGGAGGTCTTACATGAAGCTTTCTGCACCCCAGACAGCAGGTGGACTTCAGTTACCTAACTTTCTACATTATTACTGGGCGAGTCATCTCCATCAATGCTTTAAATGGCTATCTCCCTGTCAAGTTCATCAAGGATCCAACTACCTCCATATTTGGTTTCAGCTGGAGATTGATTTGATCAATAAGTCTGGAGTATCCACATTCTCACTCCTTTTCACGCCCTAGAAATTTCTACCTCCTCTCTGAAAGATTCAGTGATTGGGGTTTCCCTTAGAGTGTTCTCCCAGTTTTGTTCCGGTCTCCAATATCAACCCTTTAAAGATATCTCTCAACCTCTCCTATATAACTCCAACTGGAAAATTGGAGGGCAAGTTCTCACCTCATCTTGGTTACCATCACTAGTGAATGTCTCCATTGCAGACTTATGCATACAGGGGCACTACTCCCATGACCTGCCATTTTTAAGAAACTCCAGTTAGGCCCCTCCCATATTTTCAGGGTTTTTCAACTAAAACATCTTATTGTGCAGCTATTAGGTACCACTTCTGAGCTTGCTGACCAATCTGATCTTCTTGATTCCTTGAAAGAACTGGCTTTCACACCACATGGAGTGTCAAACATTTCTTCCCTAACTCTTTCCAGAACCCTCCCAAATGGTCCAGGCCACCCAACAACCTGGGACTCACTTTTCCCCTCCTCTAACCTCAACTGGAACAATATCTGGAGGGATCTATACAGCTACACTTCTCAAGATAGGTTGAGACTCACTCATTTCCACATCCTACATAACCTCAACTATACCCTGGTGAAACTAATGAAAATGGGGTGACTCTCCTCTCCCTCATGCTTCAGATGTGGTCAGGAGGTTGGTAACCTTCTTCACATCTTCTGGTCCTGCTCTAAAGTGGCCCCTCTCTGGTCTCTGACTGAATCAAAAGCTAATCCCCTACTAGGCCTTGATGGGATCTTCACACTAGAAGTATGTATTCTCAGGGATTACAGCTCCATTTCAGTTAAAGAGAGATGATGCCATATATCGTTAATATCCCTAACAGTTAAAACACTAGTTCTTAAGCAGTGGCTGGACCAAAAACTTCTATTCTATCAGGAATGGCTGCATGAACTCTTGTTTAGCCTAAGAACTGAGCATATGGTTGTTAGTATGTGACATAAGCAGTCCCTCTTTGACAAGAAGTGGGTCAAACTTCACACTCTGTACACTAAATAAGTCTTATCCCCTCTTTTTGCTTCTTGCTTCCTCCTTTTCACTAACTTTTAGCAGGCTCTCAGCTAATTCAGCATACTGAAACACTCCACAGGTTTGACAAGGGTGGGAGTGGGGGGGTTGGTGGTTCTTGAGGGGGCTTTTAGGGGGAGAAGGGTCTCGGGGTGGTTTGGGGGTTGTTTTTTTGGAGGGTCATTCACGTCTACTACCATGTTCAAATGTGCAATGCTTACTAGCGGTTGTTACAGTTCTTGTTAAACAATAAAGTTTATTAAATTTAAAAAAGTAACTAAAAGAAAATCTAAAAAGGAGCTGTGGGAGATATTAACAAAATGTGGTTAAATCATTTTCAGTTAGGTGGTTCCTTCTTTTTGAAATGCCCTACAAGACTCACTCAAAATGTGCTCACTTTCTAGCCTCTCTTATTTTAAGGTCCTTCTTGATCAATTATGTGTTGATAAATGTGTATGGCATTGAAAAAAATTATAAATTATGAATTTGTATTGGATGTTTCAATTTTTATTTGTAGTACTACTCTGTATATGTAATTTCTGCCATATGTTTCTGTTCTTTCTATAATATCTGCTTTTCTTACCTTTGTATTAGTTTATACCTGTTTGAGGATTTTTTTTCTATGTATCTGTACTCTTTTAAACTGCATTGTAACTCACTGTAAGTTATCTGTCCCACCCAGGACCTCCTTGTAAATGAGCACTGCTCAATGCAGCTTTTTTCTGGTAAAATAAATAAATACAAATATGAAAAAGATAAATACCTTTCAAAATTACTCTGCTTATGTACACCAATCAGATAAAAGAAATCTTTGAAATAGTTAAATCAGTTAACTAAAGGTTCATTTGGCCACCATAGTCCAATATAAATGGGAATCCTTCCTTTCTATAGCACAATACATTTATGATGATGCAATCTCCCAAAATTTATTTTTCTCACCCTCCAATAGAGGTGTGCGAAAATAAACTTCCGCTGGTGTAATTTCTGAAAAAGGTGGATTTTCGCTTCCGTAAAAGTGTAGAAATCAAATGAGCAACTTTTGTGGAAATTCCAACTTAGAACGGTGGAAAAAAATTATAAATTGCAGATTATTGCATTAAACTATGGAGAAAAAAGTCTGCAGAACCGATCACTGAACTGTGGAATAATTACATGTACTGAGGAATAATTCATTAAACCACAGAAAAAAATTCCTCAGAACTGTTATTCTACAGTTCATGTGTATTATTCCTCAGTTCAGCCCAAAAATTCCATGGAACAGGGTGAAAATCCACCAAACATAGTCGGAAGATTCTAATCTCACCAATGGCAGAAGTTTAGAAAATTCCACAAAAGTACCGCAAAAGTGGACTGTACAACTTTTGCCCACCTCTACCCTCCAATATGAGTTTATATGACTTTCTAGTATGATTAAGATGTGTAAGATTTTGTCTAGACAAAGTAAGCTTTGCTCACCTTATATCCTTTGCAAGTTCCCTTTTAGCAGAAGCACGTGCTTGATTAAACCATGATTTGGTTTTAATAGCATGCTTTTTTTAATATATAATATGTTTCTTAATATATATATATATATATACACACATATACATACATATATATATATATATATATATATATATATATATATATATATATATATATATATATATCTATATCAGACTATTAAATGCCTCTTTCAGGAATTTGTTCTTTTAATATGTTCCAGTATCACCATATTTTCATTCAAAAAGAGTAACTCTTCTACTTGTCTACATACCTTCATATCTGTCTTCTGGCATTTATTATCCAGTGTTTTCAATTGAACCCCCTCTGTATGAGTCTTATTACTTGATTTAGCTGGCTCATTATACTCGAGATGAACTATAAGTGCAGCATGATCACTCTGAGGAGACATATTAACTGTCCAATTTTTGAAAGAATCTAAGTTTAACATTAGAGACATGATATAATCAATAGTACTTCTGCCACCACTAGCACAGAATGTGAAATCCCATTACAATCTGCTTCTGTGCAACCAATAATGACTGCCGGATTGTGATTTTCTGACAGGGAAATTAATTTTTTCCCCAATTTTCATTAACAGTTTTATCTCTTGAGGATCTATTGATACTAACACTCATGAAATAACTGACTGAGATATCCTGCTCTTCTTTAACAAGAGGAGGAAGACGAGGGGATTGTGAGACTTAGGGAAGAGGGAGGCAGGGTAGTGAAGAAAGACATTGACAAGGTGACCATCCTCAACAAATACTTCTGCTCTGTATTCACAGAAGAAGACAATTGGGACAGTCCCCCATTAATTGATAAGGGCAAACAGGGAGAATGGGTGGACATAATACCTTTTTTCAGAAGACAGAGTAAAAAGAGCACTAGAACAGCTTAGGGTGGCTAAAACTATGGGACCCAATGGGATACACCCAAGGATCCTAAAGGAGCTCCATGAGGAATTGGCTAAACCTCTGGCTAAGCTGTTCAGTGGATCACTTGAAACAGGCATGGTTCTGGAGGAGTGGAGGAGGGCACAAGTGGTACCCCTGTAGAAAAGTGGTAACAAGGAGGAGGCAGAAAACTACCACCAGGTCAGTTTGACCTTGATAATAGGTAAAATGATGGAAACCCTGCTAGAGGAAAGACTGGTGGACTGTCTAGAGACAAGAGGGCTGCTGGACCCAAGGCAATATGGATTCATGGCAGGGAGGTCATGCCAGATCAACTTGATTGATTTCTTTGAGTTGATGACAAAGGAAAATGAACAGGGCAGAGCGGTAGATGTGGCCTATCTGGACTTCAGGAAGGCCTTTGACACAGTCCCACATGGGAGACTAATCCACAATCTGGCAAATTTGGGGGTTGGGACAGAGGCGGTCACGTGGGTTAGAAACTGGCTGAGAAACAGAATGCAAAAAGTAGTGGTAAATGGTGTTAGCTCACAGGAGGGATGGGTAACAAGTGATGTACCACAAGGATCAGTGCTGGGAAAAGTGCTCTTCAATGTCATTATAAGTGATATTGCGGAGGGTCTAGAAGGGAGGGTTAGCCTGTGTGCAGACAATACAAAGCTATGTAACAAGGTAGATACACAGAAAGGTATAGAAAAAACAAGGAGAGATCTGGTCCTAGGAATGGCAGTTGGATTTCAATGCAAAATAGTGCAAGATTATGCACCTAGGGAGAGGGAAACCTTGGACTGAGTATGAACTAGATGGGGTAATGTTGGAGGCCACCACAGAGGAAAGGGATCTAGAGGTAGTCATAGAAGACAACCTCAAAGTGACTAAACAATGCAACAAAGCCATCAGAAAGACTAACAGAATACTAGGGTACATAGGGAGGGGTATAACAAGTAGAAGGAGGGAGGTTGTGGTACCATTGTACAACTCCCTAGTAAGGCCTCATCTGGAGTACTATGTTCAGTTCTGGAGGTCCCATCTCCAAAAAGACATATATAGTATGAAGATGGTACAGAGGAGGGTGACAAAAATGGTGTCCGGGATGCAGCATAAGTCATATGAGGAGAGACTCAGAGCTCTCAATATGTACTCCCTGAAGGAAAGGAGAGAGAGGGGGGGACATGATAGAGACCTTTAAGTATCTAAAAGGGATCAACAGGGTACCAGAGGGAAGCATCTTTCACATGAAGGGAAATAGCAGAACAAGGAGGCACAGCATGAGATTAAAAGGGGGAAAACTTGAGGAAATTTTACTTCACTGAAAGGATGGTGGTGAGATGGAACAGTCTCCCCCAGGAAGTGGTGGGGGCAGCCACGGTTCAGGGATTCAAGAATGCATGGGATCGGCACATGGGAATTATCAAGCTAGGGCAAAAGTGGGGGGACTTGTAGCATCTAGTGTACCTTAAACATTAGAAAGAGGGATAGGGCAGACTGGATGGGCCACAAGGCCCTTATCTGCTGACAACATCTATGTATCTATGTGGATATTGTGTATGTTATCGTGATCAGCAATACGATACTTTAGATCCCCTATAACAACATAGAAACACAGAAGTTGATGGCAGATAAGAACTGCAAGGCCCATCCAGTCTGCCCATTTCTTTTTCTGCCTTATGAATGTGCCATCAGCCTTTGCTCTCTCAATGGCCTATCTATTCATACTCATCTGTACTGCTCCCTTATGCCTATCCCATGCCTGTTTGAAACCCTGCACTGTATTCATATCCGCCACTTCCTGAGGTAGGCTGTTCCATGCATCCACCACCATTTCTGTGAAAAAGAACTTCCTCACATTACCCCTCATTGGCCCCCCTCTAATCTCATGCTGTGTCCTCTTGTCCTGCAATTTTTCTTATATTGAAACATGTTAGACTCTTTCACCTTGTTAATGCCCTTAAGGTGTTTGAATGTTTCAATCATATCACTGCTCTCCTCATTTGCTCTAGGGTATACATATTGAGCTCGTTAATCTGTCCTCATATGTTTTCAGATGCAGTCCCTCGCCATTTTGGTTGCCCTTCTCTGAGAACTGTCTCAATTTGGTTAATGTCCTTGTGAAGGTGTGGTCTCCAGTACTGCACACAGTACTCCAGATGGGGCCTAACTAGTGTCTTGTAAAGAGGGATTATTACCTCCCTCTTCCAACTTGTAATACCCCTACTAATACACCCCAACATCCCTCTAGCCTTACCTACTGCTTTAGTGGTCTGCTTGGATGATTTCAGGTCATCGGTGATGATGACGCCCAAGTCTCCTTCTTCCCTTGTGACTGCCACCAACTCCCCTCCCAGCCTATAGGTGGCTACAGGGTTTCTCTTCCCTATGTGCATGATCTTGCACTTCTTTGCGTTAAACTCCAGTTGCCACTCTTCCGACCATTTTGCTAGTTTATCCAGAAATCTTCTCATTCTGCCCACCCCATCTGGATAATCTACTCTGTTGCAAATCTTGGTATCATCTGCAAACAGACAAACCTTACCCTCCAGTCCTTCTGCAATGTCACTGATGAAGATATTGAAGAGGACTGGCCCCAGGACTGATCCCTGAGGTACTCCACTTGTGACTTGCATCTCTTCTGACTGTATACCATTTACCACCACTCTCTGTTTTCTGCCCGTCAACCAGTTTGCCACCCAGTTGACTAACTTCTGACCCACCCTAAGCCTACCCAGCTTATTAATCAATCTTCTATGTGGAACAGTATCGAAAGCTTTGCTGAAGTCAAGGTAGGTGACATCAACTGTGCCCCCTTGGTCCACCACTCTGGTTACCCAGTCAAAGAAATCTATGAGATTAGTTTGACAGGACCTTCCTTCTGTAAACCCGTGCTGTCTTGGATCCTGTGCTCCTATGGATTCCAGGTGTTGCATTATCCTTTCCTTAAGGAGTGCCTCCATAATCATGCCCACTACTGAGGTAAGACTGACTGGTCCGTAGTTCCCTGCCTCCTCCCTGCTACCACTCTTGTGGAGCAGGATCACATGAGCTCTTCTCCAGTTATCTTGGACCTCTCCTGTGCTCAGAGACTCACTAAACAGTTCTGATAATGGCTCTGCTAGTTCCACCCTTAGCTCCTTTAGTACCCTGGGATGTATGCCATCAGGTCCCATTGCCTTGTCCACCCTGAGCTTATTGAGCCCTTGTAGGACCTTTTATTTTGTGAAGGGACTAGTGCACACCTCCCTCCCCCCTGTGTCCATGGTGCTGAGCTGTAGGCCCTGCCCTACCTTCTCTTCAGTAAATACTGAGCAGAAGTATCTATTTAGGATAGATGCTTTTACGTGGTGCTCCTCCTCACATACCCCCTTATCTCCTTTGATCTTAGCAATACCCCCACTGGACTTTTTCCTTTCACTAATATGTCTATAGAAAGTATTGTCACCTTATTTTACTGTTTGTGCTAGTGTTTCCTCGATTTGGGCCTTTGCCTGTCTTACTGCCTTCCTGCTTCCTTTAGGGAAGTTTGGCATGTCTCCCTATCTTCATCCTGCTACATTCCCTTATATTTTCTGCAGGTCAGCCTTTTGGCTCTGACCTTTTCTGCTACTGTTTTTGAGAAACAAAGTGGTTTCCTTCTTCTTTTGTACTTCATTTTCTCTCTAACACAATGGGATGTTGCTTCAAGTATTGCATCTTTAATGCTTGCCCACTTTTCCTCTACCCCCTCACCTGTATTTCTTCTTGCCAGGGCTAGCTTAACTCTGGTGGCCATCTTAACAAAGTCAGCTCCTCTGAAGTCCCATAGTTTTGCCTTGGAATGGGATGATTTAGTTCTAGTGGCCAAACTGAACCATACCATGTGATAGTCACTGGCCCCAAGGTGACCGTCTACCTAGAGATCTGTGATCCTTTCCCTGTTAGTCAGTACTAGATCTAGGATAGCCCTGTCTCTTGTGGGTTGTTGTACCAGTTGTTTGAGTCCCTGCCCCTGCAGAGAATCCACCATGTGTCTAGTTCTGGCAGATGTTCCTGCTGGTATTGATCAATCTGTATCTGGCATCTTAGGCTGGCTGGCAGTGTGGCTGGCTGTTTGTGTTTGTCTCTGTCAGTAGTTCAGTTTTTGTGGTTTTTCATGTGTTTCTTCTTGGAGGAACTGGACCATTCTTGGACATAACATCTGTGAACATTTTCTGGACTAAGAAACTACAAAACATCACCAACAGGTATAGGCATTCTCATCATAAATCAACTTTTTTGGAAGACATCAAAAAGCAAAAGTGAGGCCAGTAAATCTTTTATACAAGTTTCTGGGTTGTGGAGTGCTGCATTGAATCCACATTTCCGTCTGACTTTCTAAAAGGATGTGTGCTTGTCTTTGAGGTCTATTCACAACTGTTTTGGAGAACAAAGGGAAGATTCTAACAAAGGATTTTTACATCCTGCATATGCCCTAGGCTAATGTTCATCACCTTCAGGAATTTAACACTTTCTGGGTCTTTGATCTACAGTAACAATCAGTTTTCTGGTCCACAGTAGCTACCATGAGTCACTCAGGAACACTCACCCTTGCTACAGTAAACATTTGCAGTCTCCTGCCAAAACTGGCAACTCATAGATTGGGAGGATGAATCCTGCTTCTGATACTGCTATTATGCTTTCATGGGGTATCTACTTCTGTTCCAATCAACAACCACTATGGAGAGAATACCTCACAACACAATGACTTTACTTTCTCCAACCAAATTGCCCGAAACACAACATGTGCGTGCCTACACCACCCTTATCCTTCTGAAGGGTTGTACCTACAACTCATTTCGTATGCTCAGAAAATACAAAATGACACAACTGGTTCATCTCCTATTCCACACTATTAAAACTGTGGTTTCTCCTACTCCTCATCATCCTATTGTCAGTGGACGTAGAACTTAACCCTGGCCCTTCTGTCCATCACTCTCCCACTGATCTATCGGCTGTCTCAGGAAAAGGACTTCTCATTGCCCATATGAATATTAGGAGCATTACCAGGCACTTTGCTGATCTCGAGGCATGGACGAAAGTGTACAATCCTGACCTACTGTGTCTATCTGAAACATGG
Source organism: Neoceratodus forsteri (assembly GCA_016271365.2). Classification (NCBI taxonomy): domain Eukaryota; kingdom Metazoa; phylum Chordata; order Ceratodontiformes; family Ceratodontidae; genus Neoceratodus; species Neoceratodus forsteri. The sequence continues at coordinate 477,532,296 of CM057452.1, read as the reverse complement.
CTCAAGCCTCACATTCTGAACTCCTTATGTTCCTTGCATAATTATTCCTTGTTACAGAGAGATAGGCCTTCCCCAAAATGTGGAGGGGGGGGGTCGCTATCCTCTATAAAAACAGTCTTGATGTTACGGTCTGCCCACCCACTGGCTCATCTTTAGTCTGTGAGTCCCTACACACAACCATTGCCCTTGGTGCAAAAAAACTCCACATTATCTGCATCTACAACCCACCCACTGGAGGTATCACAGGTCTTCAGGATTCACTTAATGAAACCGTCACAAACGCCAAGCAAAACGAGGTCATAATCTTAGGTGACTTTAACCTAAACTGGCTGGGACCAACTCACAGTACACTGCTGACACTAACGCAGAGCTATAACCTGCACCAGATCTTAACTGAACCCACTAGAACCACCCCTTATCTAACTACATCCACCCTCATAGACTGGGTACTGGTGAATTGCCTTGACCATGTGCAAACTGCAGGCATCTTGGCAGATGCTATCACAGACCACTCCCCCACTTTCTGTGTATGGAGCCCGGAGACTGCTCCCCCAACCCCTCCATGCTACATCACAATTACCAACTTTGCCAAACTGGATGTGGAAGCTTTTCTCTATGATGTATCCTGTATCAACTGGTCTTACATCTATCACTCCCATGATGTTCAAATAGCCCTTGATATCTTCATTGATAATTTCACAGCACTTCAGGATAAGCATACCCCGAAGGTCACCAGAAGGGTCAGGGGTAAACAAACAAGATGGCTACACAAGGACCTGCTGGCTAACCTGCGCACACGGGACAAACTCTGGAAGAAGTGTAAAGTGTCCACACTACTGGAGGATTTACAATACCTACAGGGCCTCTAGGAGCACCTGTAAAAAACAAATCAGAACAGCAAAGAGCATCTACTGCAAGGAACTGCTCACAAACTCTGCTGGTGACCCCAGAAAATTCTGGACACACATCAAGACCTTTCCTGGGGCTACCCAGTCATTGACCCCAGGGGATATAATCCTAAATGGTGTACATTGCAATGACTCGAACACTATAGCGAATGACTTTAACAGATTATTCACAGATCTGTCTCAGTACACCTCGTCCTTAGCTTCACCTCCCACAGCATCTCAGCCTTACTGCACACCCCAGAGATCTGCATCTGGTGCTGGCCACTGCCAAGTAACTACTACCCCACCTTTCCACTTTAAAGCTATATCTAGATCTGAGGTCCAAAGGCTATTGCAAAACATATCTGACAACACTAACCCCAGCTCAGATTCACTCGAGCCATGACTCCTAAAGCTAGTGGCACCATTGATTGCCTCGCCACTGGCCAAGATTTTCACTCTGTCTCTCTCTCTTGGCATTGTCCCAGATCTCTGGAAGATTGCCCGAGTTACGCCCTATCCTTAAAAAAGGAGACCCAAAGGATATCAACAACTACAGGCCCATAGCCATCCTCTCTGTGCTAAGCAAGCTACTGGAGAAGCTTGTTGCAACCCAAACCATTGACTATCTCACAAAGAACAACCTTCTCTCAGACACTCAGCATGGTTTCAGAAAAGGGCACAGTACCTCAACTGCTCTTCTCAAATTCTCCACCGATGGACTCTGCAACATGGACAAAGGCCTACTCACTGGAGCAGTATTTATCAATCTTACCAAAGCTTTTGATCTTGTTAATCATCCCCTGTTTCTGTCAACCCTGTATAGACTTAACTTCTCATCCTCAGTAGTTGACTGGTTTAACAACTACCTATCAAACAGATTACAACTTGTTAAATTCAACTCCGCTCTCTCAGATGTGACTAGCACTGACAGCGGAGTACCCCAGAGCTCCATTCTGGGACCCCCTTCTTTTCTCACTATACATCAACAACATAGATTATGCCATACTCTCCTGCTCAGCTATCTTATACACTGATGATCTCGTCTTCTACTCCAGCACTGACAAAGTTAACATCATTAACAAAAACCTCTCCTCAGATTTCAGGAATGTGCAAACATGGCTAAATGCTAATAAGCTCATCCTCAACACAAAAAATACCCAAGTCATGCTATTTGGCACTGCCCCCAAACTCAGGGCCTGTAAGGAACCCCTCCTAGTCCATGACTCTGGGGGGTCTCTCATCGACTGTGTCGCATTCTTCAAATACCTGGGAGTCCTCCTTGATAAATCCCTTGATTTCAGTCTGCACATCCAGTCAACCGGTAAAGCAACAAATGCCAAACTTGGAATCGCCTATAAGACTTGTCACCTGCTAACACTATCCGCCAAATTGGCAATTGCCAAGGGTATTCTGCTTCCAGCGCTGACATATGGTGTCTCCACTTTTGCTAATGCCCATAAGACTGCTCTCCATAAATGGGATGTCGCGTATAACAACATATGTCGGTATGCCTCCTCTTCCCATCACCTCAAGCACCACTGAACACTGTATAGCGACCTAGGCTGGCTCTCCCCAACTGCCTACTGACTATACTCCCTAGGGACCCTCACAGACTCTGTAATCTGTAACCAAACCCCCTCCTCCCTTGCAGCTCTACTTGTACCACAGACACCTGCCCACGGACTACGCTTGGCAAACAAATTTCTACTCACCATACCCAGGTGTCTTACTTCAAAAAGCTCTGGAGCATTTCACTGCACCACCCCAGCCACCTGGAACTCCCTCCCTCTTGCCCTGAGGCAGGCTAACTCCCACGCAATCTTCAAAAAAGAACTATATCGCCACCTATCCCAGGACCCCTGCACATGCTTTGATCCCACTTAATGCCTCACAGCTAACCACCCTATTTCGCCCAAGACACTGCTGCACTTCTAAACAAGCTTTGCTATAAAATGTCTTTATAGCTGCCACTTAGCCTAGTTTCAGTTATTTGCAAGTACTAATGTCACTTTTGTCACCTCTGCATAGCTATATGTATTATCTCGAGTACTGTCTGACTTGATCTGTATTCTAACCTACCTGTACTATATACTATGTACCTGTACTATATACTATGTATTGTAAAATCTCATCTCATTTTATGTATGTATTCTCCCGGGTCATGCCTGAAAATAGTCAACTTTGGCTAGCGCACCTAACCTGGTTAACAAAAACTAAATAAATAAAATAAATGTTGAAGTCTCCCATTATCAGAACCTCCCATGACAAACTTGGCCTCATCATTATGCTCAGAGATATCTATTATTTTGTTTTCCAAGTCCATCTATACAATATCGCTATATGATTTAGAACAACTGAGGGGAATATAGACCAATAATTCTTAGACTTTGTCACAGTGAGCCTCTCCAAATTCATGGAAAAGATTTTGAGCCTCCCCCAAAAATTGAAATAATCTTGGGCCTCCTCAAATTAAAATAACGTACTGTACTTTGCACAGTACACCATGAATAAATTGAAACCCCTTTGAGTACTTGGCTCACATTCGGTTCTTTGTCGTATACTGACTTGAAACTTTTGAAAAAGAGCTCCTGTGCTCAAAGGTGTTATCTGAATAACAAATAAATAAAATAAACAAATATTATTATTCAGCTTATTGTACCCCCCCCCCACAGGCCAACCTACTTGCTCTGCTATTTTCATTCTTGAACCATTGTTACCCCTTGTTGCAGTACCTTCATGGGTCAGACTACTTCCTCTGTTTCCTCTCTATATGAAATAACCTTCCTACATACTTTGCCTCTCCCTCTGCTTCTCTGCTCCTAAGCAACATCTCGGGGATTACTTTGCTCCTTCCTGCTATTGCTCTTAGCACTTCTATGCTCAACCCTTGTATTTGGACTGTTCTGCCATCAGTTTACAAATTGATCAATTACCACCACTCATTATTAGTTTATTGTTCATATTTATTTTCACTATTGCTCTTTGTATATTTCTTGATTATTTTGCAGTTACCTTTTGAAATTTATTCACTCCCTACCCTTCCCCGGGTACACCTGAAATGAGCCTTGGCTCATTCACCTTCCCTTGTCACCTATTAGTAAATAAATACATAACATTTCACCTACTTTTATTATCCTCTTTCAGTTTGCTTCATCTCTTCACACAAAATATATAAAACCCAAAATTTAAATACAGTCATTTTTTAGACTTGCTTGAGCCTCCCCTGGAACAGGTTGGGGCCTCCCCAAGGAGGCTGGCCTCACCATTTGAGAACCCCTGATATAGACATTCATAACCAAAAGTAGCTAATTTTGAAAAGCAATATGCACTAAATTAAAGAAATCTGTTTGTGATAATAATTTGACTGATTTTAACATTGGACTGATTTTAACAAATACTGTATAGCCAACCCACCCATATTTCTACCTTGTTTATTTATTTATTTGGTGAATAAAAACAACCCTTGCTTATATTCTGAGAGACCCAGGTCCTTTGTAAACAAATTAAATGGAAATTACTTATAAATTCAAGTCATTCAGGATCTACAATTTTTGTATCCAGGCCGGCGATGTTCTATGAAATTACTTTAATATAGCTATCTCTTTTTCACTTGTAATTAGATCCTTATTTATGTCATCAGGGGGTAGTCAAAGTAGAAAGTTGCTTCTGGGGTGCTGTTCGTATCCATGATAAAAATTTCACTTACTGAATTACTGTTATTTTCCTAACTAAATTCCATCGGCCTGGTTTGGGATTGCAGGTATGCTGGGAGGGCTTGACCTAGTAAATCAACTATCTTGATATTCAAGTAATCTAAGACCCCTGTTCTTCTTAATATTTGTGCTGCCTAGTCAGGATCCCAAACCTACATATATATGTGGTTTTTAGATTCATTACTGTCAGCTCTTTGTACCCTTTTAATCCCTTGATAACCTACTTTTATTTCCAGTACTTTAGACAAATGGAAACAAATATGATGTAATAAATTGATTTCACTTTCATCTCTTAGAGGGCCAGTCCTAAGTATGGACAAAGTCACCAGCATCTCTCTTTTGTTCATTTGAATACACCTACTTTGGGGGGCTTACCAATTCCAATTAAAAGAACAGAGTAAATGCATGATTCTGTCTACTTCCACCTCTGTATTACATAACCCTGCAGCATTTACTCTTATAATAGACTGCCAGGAAACCAAATACATTATTTCAAGGCCTAATTCCTCCAACCTGCAAGCTGCTCCCCATATTAATTTGGCTACTGCCAGACTATCCATGAATATATATATTGGGGATTCTCTCCTTGTGTTCATTCCTAAATACCACAACTGGTGGAAGCATACAAATACCTGGGCACAAATATTAAGAAGAACAGGGGTCTTAGATTACTTGAATATCAAGATAGTTGATTTACTAGGTCAAGCCCTCCCAGCATACCTGCAATCCCAAACCAGGCCGATGGAATTTAGTTAGGAAAATAACAGTAATTCAGTAAGTGAAATTTTTATCATGGATACGAACAGCACCCCAGAAGCAACTTTCTACTTTGACTACCCCCTGATGACATAAATAAGGATCTAATTACAAGTGAAAAAGAGATAGCTATATTAAAGTAATTTCATAGAACATCGCCGGCCTGGATACAAAAATTGTAGATCCTGAATGACTTGAATTTATAAGTAATTTCCATTTAATTTGTTTACAAAGGACCTGGGTCTCTCAGAATATAAGCAAGGGTTGTTTTTATTCACCAAATAAATAAATAAACAAGGTAGAAATATGGGTGGGTTGGCTATACAGTATTTGTTAAAATCAGTCCAATGTTAAAATCAGTCAAATTATTATCACAAACAGATTTCTTTAATTTAGTGCATATTGCTTTTCAAAATCTGGCTAGATAAGCACTGTAATTGAAACACCCATATAAGCAACCTAGTGAAGAAACGGAGTCAAAAGCTAGGCATGTTGCACAGATTGAAAAGAGATCTACCCTTGGGATCAAGACTTCAGATAGTTAACACATTGGACATCTCCATCATTGATTATGGGGATGTCATATATGGGAGGGGGGTGGCCCTTCAAAACTGAACTCTCAAGACTGGATGTGCTTTAGAATAATTTTGCGAGGGTCACACTAGATGCCCCAAGACAAGCTCACCATTGCACCCTGTACTCAAATCTAAACTGGTTGCCACTAAACCTAAGACAGCAACTACACATCACCAGCTTGATGCTGAAATACCACAAAGGCAGGATTCCAGATTATATCAGGGAGAATATTAAAGTTAAGGCCTCAATCAATGTCCTAAGTTTAGCATTCTCACTAGAGTTTGAGATTCCCCCTTTAAAAACCAGAATAAGTTGCTCCACCTTCTACTACCAAGGACCCCATATATGGAACAACCACCCAAAATACCTGAGATCCCACGGTGCAGTATCCTCCTGGAGCAAAATCAGAGACTGGTTCTAAACACCAGCATCTGAATGCAAACTATGTGGCTCAACAACTGACCCTGGCTAAATCCCACCCACTAACCAACGTGTTTCACTATACAATAATCTTGCTCATTAGCACGCCTCACTTCTGAACTGTACCTCCAAGTGGCTTCCCTCCCCCTTAGTACTTACTCTGGTCTGTGAGTGAAAATGCTAAATACTCTGTGATTACAGCATAGAACTACATGTCCTGTTTGTTTGCACAACACATACTGTATGTTATTTTATTCCTTAATGATTTAGGTATTTCTAGTGATACTTGTGTTGATATCTGTGATTCTTGTAATAACGTTTGTATGACCTCTGTACTGCCATACTGTAACCAAATGTTAGGCAAAGGTGTCCCTTGAAAATGAATGCCATCTCAATGGGATTGTATACCCGTTCATGTTTTGCCATAAATAAAATACTACTGCTACTACCACAATCACAGCATCTTTAGGCTGTGCGATGTTCAATTCTGCAATTAACAGATGCTGTATTAATGTTCTCAAGTTCTCAGCATCCTCACTGGCTTTTTTAAAGAAACCCATAATTCTAACAACTATTTCATAACCTTTAGTGAACACTTTACCGAGATTGCCATCCAGATTCACTAGGTGGTCCTGTCCACTATTTTCATTTCTCCTAATTGTTTCTGTAATGACTGGGGCATTTATATCATTTTCCTCTGTTGGGACAACATTTTGTGCTATAATATTTACTTGACCCTTTATGTCTTGACTAACTCTACCTCTTGTTTCAGCTTATGATGTTTTTAGTTCAGCTTTTTGATTATCTCCCACTTGAGTATCTAATATCAACTGTGGTGGAATTATTAGCACTCTTTCCTTGTCCTTGCTATTCTTCTTTTTGTTTTTATTTCTGTTTTTCTTATTTTTTCTTCTCTTTGTTACATTGTTGTTATTTTTCCCTTCAAAGGAGTGTCAGGTATTACAATCTCTTCAAAGCTGATAGTCCTAACTTTTTTGCTGTCCATCTAATTTTGAGGAAATCTGTTTCAACAAAAGAGACTATGAAGCTAATTCATTTTTCTACAAATGCTAAATCACTTTCAAAATGCTTTATGTGACCCATAAGCAGGTCAAAAGAATTAGACTGAGGTAAACATTCTGGGTTACCTCTCAATATTTACCCTTGAACTTTATCTGTGGATTCAAAAACTGCAGGGGATTCTGGGGCTCTGTTTGTACAGGATCTTCATTGCTCTTTTCCATCATATTATCAGCTGAAGGATTCAAAAACTTACTCAAGTTAGGCTCTGAATTAGTCAACTACTGTACATACTGCTCTTGTTCATCTGGGTGAAAATCAATATTAGATGAGTCACAGTCAGCTTTATCTAACATTGTATCAAATATGCTAAAAGGACTAAATAAATCCAGTCTGCTTTTAATAAGATGTTGCCTGCCTTCAACAGGTATGACCATAACAGGGGTCAAAAGGTCAATTAAATCATCCCCTCTACCATGGTGAACTTCTGCCTGGCCCTCCCGTGTCTTATTATTCCCTAATTCTGTAGGACCCTTGGCCTCAAGAAAAGTTGTAATAGGTTCCTGCATGGGATCTTTATTTGCTTTATTAATCCTTTTAGTCACCTTCTTCTGAGCTGTTGCTTTTTTGCAAGTCTTTACCTGCCCTTTGCATATCTGTAATGAGTATATACTCATTATTAGCTTTCAAACTGATTAATTCTCCTGCACTTTGTGTGTCACCATCACAAAAGCCCAGATCCCTATTACTATCACCATCAGTGAAATCTAACATAGTAGAGGCTTCCTTTCTTTGTCTATTAGTATTTGTTGAATCATTTATTGGTGTCTAGGTAATTTTATTGGTCTGCATTATGTGAAGAATCTTTTTTCATGGAATTTCTATTCCCCTTATCAGATCTAATTTGCTGCAAATATTTACCACTTCTAGAGTACATCATACCCTACTTCTAAATAACTGTAATTATTGTTATAGTAAAATTACATGCAAGTACCTACAAATACATACAAAAACAAAAAGTCTTCAAATGTGCCAATTGCTGCTCATAAATATGGCTAATGTAAAAGTTTCATTTGAATACAAAACAATAAATATAGCCAGTTTCTAAGCCTGGGTTCAGTCCCAGTAATTTCTTGGAATGCCCATTTGTTCTAAGCAGTCAATTTGAAGCACCTTTCAAACATACTCCCCATACAGCTGCCAGTTTCTGAAAATATAATGTAAGTCTATGTGCTCTTTTACTAAGTATTAAAAACCAGAAAAAATCAATGCAGAGATCCAACTTGCAGTTTCAGGGAGGTCCTGGGAAAATTCAAGATATATTCCAAAGATCAAGGCCCAGTCAACAACAAGCCGATGATGACCAAAGTTCTTGGAGTACCAAGGGACCTGCCTGCAGACTATAAAGCTTTCTATGGCATCTGATTTTAAGAACCTAAAACAGCAAACAATAAATATATAATGTTAACCCACTGTATACTTACAAGAAAAAGACAAAAATGGTCTCAATAACATCCAACTGGAAAAGGCCCTGTACCAAGTAAAACTCAGAGGATGTGAAAGAGCGAAACTACTGTATATAACATAGTAATGAACACTTACAATGTGCCCCATCAAAACTATCCTAAACCTCTCTGGCACTGTTGCTAAGCATCTTCCACCATGCATGCACCATTAGGGGAATGGTATCTTTAATTCACAATTCTCCTGATGAAAAAAGTTACAACAAAATTGGGAGTTTTAAGCAATAGTTTTAGGCCATCTCTGTTATCGAGGGGGATCATAGACACATGCTTTAGGTCTCCCTACATAGAGTATAAATTTCCTCATGCTCGAAGCCTTACCCTAGGTAAAATACATTTAGTAATTATATGCCCTGGCTGATGATAGCCAAGCCAATCCAGTTTTAAAAAAGTAACTAGTACATAGTCTGAAAAAAAAAGAAAAAAAAAAGAAAAAATATATAAATGGCAAAAAAAGGTAAAATGAATAAAATAAAAGAAAAACATGTTTTATGTTCTGCAACCTTCCCAGTACAGTACTTTCCACTTCTAAAACCTTTATACACCTTTACCAGTACATGGGCACTTTCAAGTGAATTCCAAAGAAAAATCACTGTATAGTTTTCACAGTAAGGCTCACTTCTAATTTCACTAGCCCACAAAAAACACCAATAAAAGACTATAACAGATCAATATGAAACTCCGTTCAGATGTGAATGTGGGGTCTTAAATCAGCCAACAAAATACATTGAATTCACCAAATTTCCAGTCTCGGCAACTCTCCATTGATTTGGCTGCTTTCCTCAAATTGAACCATCTTGCTCCTTCCGCTTTCTCATTACTGGGGACACAGTTCAGTCGTTTTCTCTACAGCCCCACTGCTGCTTAACTTCTTAAAATCATCCTCTTTTCTCTGCACCCTGCACTAGCAACTGACCACTGGAGCTCAGGCTGACTGTCCTTCTTCTTCACTTCTCAGGTTTGCTTGGACAAAGCCATGGGGCCTGATGGGATTCATCCCAGAATTCTAAAAGAACTAAGGGTAGAACTAGTGACACCACTGACTACCCTCTTTAACAAATCATGGGAGGATGGGGTGGTACCTGAGGACTGGAGGAGGGCAGATGTGATTCCCCTTCACAAAAGTGGGAGCAGGGTAGAAGCAGGAAACTACAGACCAGTTAGTTTAACCTCAGTGATAGGGAAAATGATGGAATCACTTCTGAAGGAAAGAATTGTCGAGTACCTAGAGGCCAGAGGGGCACAGGACCCAAGGCAGCATGAATTCACAGTGGGAAGGTCATGCCAGACAAATCTAATAGATTTCTTTGACTGGGTGACCAAAGTAGTAGATCAGGGAGGGGCTGTGGACATGGCCTACCTAGACTTTAGCAAGGCATTTGACTCAGTCCCACACAAAAGATTAATATACAAGTTAGCCAGCCTGGGAGTGGGTCCCAAGATGATAGCCTGGGTAAAGAATTGGCTGGAGAATAGGACACAGAGGGTAATAGTAAATGGAGTCCACTCTGAAGAAAGGGGGGGTTACTAGTGGGGTGCCGCAGGGTTCAGTATTAGGACCGGTCTCTTCAATGTCTTTATGGCGACATTGCAGATGGACTGGAAGGAAAAGTATGTCTCTTGCAGATGACACAATGATCTGCAACAGAGTTGATGCACAAGGTGGGGTGGAAAGGATGAGAAGGACTTGTCAAGGTTAGAGGAATGGTCAAATGTGTGGCAGCTTAGATTTAATGCTAAGAAGTGCAAGGTAATGCACCTGGGAAACAAAACCAGGGAAGAGTACACAATGGGGGTGAGATACTAACAATAACAAAAATGCAAAAGGGACCTGGGGTAGTCATATCAGATGACTTAAAGGTGGGCAAGCAATGTGAGAGGGCAGTAAGGAGGGCTGGGGGGATACTGGGATGCATAGGGAGAGGCATCACCAGTAGAAAACAAGAAGTTATTATCCCTCTGTACAGACAGCTGGTGAGACACCATCTGGAGTACTGTGTGCAGTTCTGGAGACCCAATCTCCGCAAGGACATAGACAAGATGGAAGCTGTCCAGAGGAGGGCAACTAAAATGGAGCAGGGTCTGCACCGGAAGACATATGAAGAGAGACTAAAGGAGCTTAATATGTATAGCCTCGAGGAAAGGAGGGAGGGGGGACATGATAGAAACTTTCAAGTACCTCAAGGGAATCAACAAAGTCCAAGAGGGTAGCATCTTCAAAAAAGGTGTGCAAGAACAAGAGGCACAATTTGAAGATAGAGGGGCGTCAGAGGTAATGTGAGAAGTATTTTTTCACAGAGAGGTTGTGGATGCATGGAACGACCTTCCGGAGGAGGTTGTGGAGTCAAAAACAGTGACTGAATTCAAGCATGCATGGGACAGCCATAAGGCAATTCTAGGGGGTTGGGGTAGAAAGAAGTAGGCTGCTGGTTAACTAGGATCTGCAGCTTATCCATTAGGTAGGGAAATGGGCAGACTGGGTGGACCAAGCGGTCCTTATCTGTCGTCAAATTCTATGTTTCTATGTTTCTATGTTCCTGCTAGTGTCTGTGTAGAAAATCAAAACAGCCTTTTTGGGAAAAAAAAACACACAGTCACAGGATCATGATAACCTTTAAAAGCCTTGAGGCAAGGATAGCATACCTGTAGTTTGTATTTATTTGGCATTAATAAACCATGCAACGGAGAACTCTCTCAGCCATCTCCTGTCAGGTGGCTATAGTTGGACCAACTAGAGAAAGAAAAACAGACATTTTGATAGGCCAAGATAGGGGTAGGGATGAAGCAGCAGTGGGTGTGAAGACAAGCAGGAGCAGAAGGAAGTAGGGGGACAGTAGTGCAGAAATGAGGGGTAATGGTAGTGAGGGCAGTTGGGGGACAGTGGCACTGAAATGGGGGGAATAGCCAATAGTGAGGAAGCACACTTATGCCAGAATTCTCAGGAATAAGCAAATTAAGCAGGAATTTGAAGAACTCAGCAATAGACTAACCAGCAAAGCTCATCAACACAAGAAACAAATCCTTAGCAGAAAGAGGAATAAACATACAAGGGACATTACAGATTATACTAACAACCAAATGTATATAAGGGAACCATGTAGGGTGTACACACACACACACACACACACACACACACACACACACACACACACACACACACACACATATGACAGACAACAGAAACATCAGATCCAATAGCTGGGCCAAAAACAGAACTAGAAGGAATCCAATGAAGGACAGTGAACCATCTACTTCTAATAAGGTGACTTTTTAAGTAAAAGAGGAAGAATTCACTTAGACACAAACAGTCGATCAGCAATAAACAGGAACAATACCTAAAGAATAAAAACAAACTGCAAAGAAACAAAGAACAAGAAGAGTGTGCCAGGGTGACAAAAAAAAGATGCACAAAATCAACAGTAGTTACGTCAACACAATTTATGGGGAAAGCAAAAGTCTTAAATATATCCAAACACCACTGTCACAAATTCAAATAAAGCACTTTACCTAAAGGCTTGTCATATGTTCTATACCCACAGATTGACAGATTTGCCCTTGAAGTAGACATTCAGAAAACATTTAGCAAGATTAAACTGACAATGTTCTTTGCAGGACATAATTACAACATAGAACAAACTGACAATAACACTGAGTCTGTGAAAGGACTGCCATCTACCTCAAATTCTATCCCAGCAGATCTAACTATGGGTCCTGGATTTACCAACTTATCATCTAGCTGGGACTCATACTTAATTACTTAATGTAGATAATTTGGATCTGGACAAGAACTGTGAAACATAACTGTTTTGGATTTTAAGCAAGCTAAAAAAACATTCAGGCCACATTCTGTGTTCAAACCATCAAGTGTCTTCTCGACAGCTATCTCAGCATTTGAAAGATTTGTCCAGAATGAGGTCAATAAGATCTCCAATTAAAATTACCTCATTCATGGAGGTAATATGACAAGAGAAGAATACAAGACAAAACAATAACTGAGTAAAATTGATTCAATCATCATTAAACCAGTGGATAAGGGTGGACAAATAATAATCATGGACAAGGATTCCTTATTTGGAGGATGCCTTATCACATCTCTCCAATACAGAAAACTAAAAAAAAAATTGGTCTTTGATCCCACTCTTATTTTCAAGAGAAAGATAGTTCTTGAACTATTTATGTACTGTCATCCATATTACTGAACAGGAATTCCTGTATCTCAAACTAGATCACCCATTAATCCCAACCTTTTATACCATCACCAAGATACATAAGAGCATCGAGAAACTGCCAGGTTTGCCTATCATACTGGGAATAGGCTCCCTTAAGGAGAATATGGCCAGATAATGTGGATTTATTTTTAGAGACCTTAGTGATTCATTTACCCTCATATCTATGAGGTACTATGGCAGTTCTTGATGCTCTTCACTATCGAAAATTTGATGGAGATAGTTTGTAGCTCAGCACTGATGCAATGTCAATGTATACATGCATCAAACATCATTTGGGATTCAATGCAATTTTTTATGGAGCTATTTGACACCAATAACACTGTATCTTCTGAATTCTTCTTGGGGGCCCTGGACCCGATCATCACTTGTAATTATTTTACTGTAGATTCTCATTTTTACCTACAGAATTGTGGTACTGTGATAAAGACAGTGGTGGCCCCTCCTATGCCAACCTGTTTTGCGGGTTGATGGGAGGAGGTGGCTACCTAAAACCCCATTAGCAACCCTTTTGTCAGGAGGATCAGGTACTGGGGCTGGTTCATACAGTAGATAACATCTTTGTATCTGGAATGGTCCCTTAGATGAATTGCATGAATTTATGTCACTTATTATTAACAATGGACCCTATGCACGAATGGGGTAGAGTGGCTACAAGCGCGTATCTGGGAAATGCAACCACTCTGCACACTATGTACACCCCACATGGGGTGCACGAAGGGGGCATGCAGCACATACATGCCTGATCTCTCTGCCGCTTGAAGAGCAATGCACTGGGGGCAGACGAGGGTTGGGCTGGCACTACGTGCTATGCACCAAGGCGCATTGTGCATCCACAGTGGAGAGTTGGCTGTGCCATGGGGGACTGTGCCATAACTGTAGTATGTGGCCAAGCCCACGCAGCCACAGAGTCCCCCAGCCTCAGTGACATGAAAGCTGCCCATCCCCCAGCACTCCCGAGACACCCCCATTCTGGTGGCATCACTGCAGCCCCCAACTGACAGGGTACCTGTCCTGGCTGGCATGGCTGTACTACCCCTCTTCCACTGGCATGGTTGCCCCTGCATTGCTGCATGCCCTGATGCCCCCAACAGTGATGTGCCCTGGCCCCCCACAGCACCAACACCACCAAACCCCCTGCCCTGTACCTGCATGCTGGTTCCCCCCAGATCATCCAACAGCACAGCCCCCACACACCCTCATAGCCACTGACCATCTGACTTATGCAGGTGCACACAGCCCATGTGCACCTACATATGTCAGATGGCCGGCGGCCATGGCGGTGTGTGGAGGGCTGTGCCACTGGCCTTCCCGGGGGGACACCAACACACATGTATGGGGAGGGTGTGCAGTGCCAGGGGGGATGATGGCCAGTCTACACACCAGTCAGGGCAACCATGGGTGGCTGCAGTCATCAACAGGAGGTCCCAGGTTGGTAACATGCTGCTGTGGTCTAGGGCATGGGGGGTTGGGATGCAGTATGGGAGGTGGCCCTGCAGTATGGCAATGGGCCAACATTGGGGCAGGTTTGCGCTGGTCCAGGCACCTGCGGGGCACATTCACGCACCCGGCCCCGCACCTCTCCATGCAATGGATCCAATCCCTGCCCAGGACGGGCATCTGATTGGATGCCTGGCCAGACCCACAGCTCCACCCCCAGCTGCCCTGCATAGTTCTGTGCACTGGGGAGCAGGGCCATGGACAGGTGAACATCTGTTGTGCATACCCCGGGTGCATACCTGTCCACAGGTGTGGTGCTGATTGGGCAGGTTATGCACGGTTTGCACGTAACTTGCACCCATTGGTGCATAGGACTCAATGACTGGAATTTGTGATTCACTTGTATTGTGAACCCTAATACCATCTCTTTCCTCAATCTCACAATCAAAGTGGACCTAGAAGCTAACATTGCAACAGAAGCTTTTTGTTAGCCAACCTCTGGGAACACTTTACTTTGGTTTGATAGTGCCCACCTCAACCACCTAAAAAGAGGCATCACTAAGGGATAGTTTTTGTAACTTTGTCACAGTTGTTCTGTGATGTCACATTAGTTAGACAGGCAGCAGGCCTATATAGAAGATTTCTGGATGGGGGTCTGACCCCAGTCACCTAGTTGAGGCTGGATCTTTTTGTCTTTAATCAGAACAGGCAAACTTTGCTCTAACCAAAACCAAAGTCCATTCTTTTTACTTTAAATATGTGACCCATACTGGTAACCCACCAACTTGACAAAGAACCTGCAGAGGTGCAAAGTACTGAGGTTCAGTGTTGTTTTCTTTTTGTACATTAAACCCTTTTGCAGCAATCCTTTGTAGCATCTCTGAATTTATTTTTGCATACTCCACAGTTCCATTTGTTCTCAGTCTCTGGGAATAAGACCTCCTTCATGCAATGATAACTGAAACACAACCAGAAGTGGTGTCTGTAACTGAAACATGGGCAACACAACACCATGAGTAAGAGATAAGGGTTCCAGGGTATTGTTTTTGACAGAGAACTTTGCTGTCAGAGCAAGTAACAGCCATCTAGAACTACAGCTCTTTTACTGATACATCACTTCTATCTCAGCAGTGCCTGTTTGGATTAAGCAAACATATACTTTTTTAGAAGAAGGGGGTCTCATTTAAGTAAAAAAAAGAAGAAAGTCACTGTGTGTTTCTTTGAGGAAGGGGACTGTATTAATTTACTGAGTCAGGAGCAGACACTGAGGCTAATTGGGGGTGTGGCTTAGGAGCTTAGAAGTACAAAAGCAGGTGTCTCCAATTGCAGCTTCCTGCTATTTTTGACTGAGAACTTTGCTGTCAGAGTAAGTAACAGCAGTCTAGAACTATAGCTATTTTACTGATACATCACCATACCTCTCAACTGTCCCTGATTTTCAGGGATGTCCCTGATTTTACCTCAAAATTTTACTCTGTCCCTCCTAAAAATTGTCTTTCCGTGACCAAACAGTGGAATTTGTAAGCACAAGATAATGTCAAACATTAAAGTTGCAGACTTGTTCCTCCTTAGAAAAGGCATTTTACACTAAGCCCCTTATTCTACCAGCTTCCTGAGTTGATATCTCCAGTTTTGAAGATGTGTCCCTGATTTTGGTCCTTTGTCCCTGATTTTTTTAAGCCTTGTCCCTGATTTATGAGGCAGGAGGTTGAGAGGTATGTACATCACTTCTATCTCAGCAGTACCTGTTTGGATTAAGCAAACAGATACTTTTTTAGAAGAAGGGGGTCTCATTTAAGTAAAAAAAAGAAGAGTCACTGTGTGTTTCTCTGAGGAAGGGGGCTATATCATCTTAATTTACTGAATCAGGAGCAAAGGCTGAGGCTAATTGGGGTGTGGCTTAGGAACTTAGGAGTACAAAAGCAGGTGTCTCCAATTACAGTTTCCTGCTGTTTTTGACAGAGATCTTTACTGTCAGAGCAAGTAACAGCAATCTAGAACTACAGTTCTTTTACTAATTGCCCTCCTTCCCACCCCTCCAACCTCCGACCCAAAGCCAGTGCTACTTTTATAGCCACTGGATTTGACCGACAACAGGAACTTCCTGTTTGGCAGTAGGAAGGGAAGGATCCCTGAGACACATTAGTTTTATCAACCTTGAAGGAACCTAAAAAAATAGCTCTTTCTCCTCTCTGGCTGCTGGAGGTCTGAATCCAAGCACGGAAGAAGGAGACTACTGAAGACTACGGGAAGTTCCTGTCCCAGCACAGGATGGGCGAGAATTGTAAGGGCACATAGGCAGTAGAAAAGTAAGTGTAAAAATACATGGAGGGAGGAGACAGTAAGCATACAAAGCAACAGGAGAGAGGACACAAAATAAGTCAAGATAGGACGGGTGCAGTGTAATGGCTGTGGGGCAGCAGTGTTCAGATGGACATTCTGGAGGCTACAATGCTGCCCTGTTTACAGTCACCTCTCTGGTCTGAGGGAGGAGGGTGCCATCTCCAGGCTGACCTGGCTAGGATTCGTGAAACCACATCCCCCACCCAGGGACCATCAGGGCCACCACTGCTACCTTAGAGATTGTCAAGAAAGAGGAGTGGTTGGACCAAAGTGGGCTCAGGGAGGGAGAGGGTGGTGGAACAAAGGTGCATTCCTCCAGTTGTACCTCTTCACAATTCATATGCTGTTCTGGCAAAGAGGGGTTCCTCTATGGAGGCACCTGCAGTGGAGACCAAGGAGGATGCTGGGAACCTCCACAAAGGAGACCCACAGGAGGGTGGCATGAGACCCCACAAGGGAAGGAAACAACTCCTGGTAGGGGACTCAATCATTAGGAGGGTAGAAGTGGGGGAGGAAGGGGATATGGAGGTAAGGTGCCTGCCTGGTGCCACAGCTTGGAGAGACAGAAAGTGAATCCTCAGGATCACTGGAGCAGCTGCATGAAGGAGGGAGCTGGATGTCATTGTCCACCTAGGGACAAATGACCGGGCTGTGAATGGGATCAGAGTGGTGCAAGAGGAGTTTGTAGAGTTGGGGAGGGGCCTTAGACAAGTAGCATGGTAACCTTCTTGGAGGTGCTGCCTGTCTATTGTAAGGATGATACTAGGGTATTCTGCACCATGGAATTCATTGAATGGTTGAAAAACTGGTGTGGAGCTCAGGGTTTTGGCTTCACTGGGGACTGGTGAGCCACCTTGAGGGATGCAGGCCAATACTGGTGCAATGGTCTGCATCTGTCTGGGGGGGAACCAGAATCCTAGGTGATTGGTTTAAATGCTTCATTGGCAAGCATTTAAGCTAGCCAAAGGGGAAGGCACTGAAAAGGAGCAGGGAAATACCAGCCTCCCCCCACAAAACGCAGTAGTTAATGAGGTAAACACCAAGGTAGAGAAGTCAGTAGGGAGCAGGACAGGGGTAAATTCAGAAAAAGGCAGTAAGAACAAGGTTGGGGCTAAAAGGGTAAGGCCATAAAAAAAATGGAAGGTGATGAGTACCAATGCCCACAGTCTGTGTAACAAACTCCATGAACTAGTGGCCTTGATAGAAGAGGGATGCCTGAATATTGTGGCAGTCACTGAAACATGGTACACAGAGAACCATGACTGGGATGTCAACATACCAGGATACACAATCTACAGGAGGGACAGGGTGGGTAAAAGGGGAGGAGGAGTAGCTCTCTATATAACAGAAGGGATTAAAGCAACAGAACTAAAGAGTAAACAGGAAGTTGATGTGTCACTGTGTGTCACCCTAGAGACAGAAATTGGCACCACAATCTGCATGGGAGTTGTGTACAGACCCCTATCTCAGGGGGAGGAAATGGACAAGGAAATGATAGAAGGCATCCTTAAAATGGCAGAAAAAGGGGAGATATTGTTGATGGGGGACCTGAATATACCAGATGTTAACTGGAGTACCTTTGCTGCAGGCGCATTCAAGAGCAGGGTCATTCTTGATGCCCTACAGAGGGCATGCCTCAGACAGTTAGTGTTGTAACCCATTCAGGAGGGAGCAGTCTTAGACCTGGTACTCTCAAATGGGGAAGGAGAAAAGATCTCAGATTTAGAAGTGGGTAGCCATCTGGGAACAAGAGACCACCAAACAGTGTGGCTCACAATTAACACAGCCATAGAATCAAGCCATACAAAAACAAGAGTATTGGACTTTAGAAAGGCTGACTTTGGGAAAATGAGAGAGTGCCTCAGAAAAGCACTAGCAAATAGGAAAGAATGAGGGGTGGAGGAACAATGGGGAATAATCAAAACAGCCATTGCAGAAGCAACAAGCCTTTGTGTGAAGCAAATCAGCAAAACAAAATGAAGGAAAAAAACACTATGGTTCTCAAAAGAGGTGGAAGGGAAGGTTAAGGAGAAAAGGATAGCATTCAGGAAATACAAGGAAGCACAGAAGGAGCAGGACAGAGAACTTTATCAGTTAAAGCAAAAGGAGGCAGGGAAAGCAGTCAGAATAGCAAAGGCACAAACTGAGGAAAATATAGCCACTTCTGTTAAGAAGGGGGATAAAACCTTTTATAGGTACATTAGGGAGTGACGAAAGACCAAGGGAGGGATACAGAGAATTAATAAAGGGGAGGGAATGTGGGCACAGGGTGACAGTGAAAAAGCAGGAATACTGAACAAATATTTCTGCTCAGTATTCACAACGGAAGAGGAGGGGGAGGGCCAGGCAGAAGGTACCTAAACCAAACAAGAGAAACACTCCGAATAGGGGGGTCGATACCAGTCCATTCATGGAAGAAGGGGTTTTGAAAGAACTCTTGAAACTGAGGGTGGACAAAGCAATGAGGCCTGATTGGATTCACCCAAGAATTCTAAAAGAACTAAGGGTAGAACTAGTAATGCCACTGATTACTCTCATTAACAAATCATGGGAGGATGGGGTGGTACCTGAGGACTGGAGGAGGGCAAATGTGATTCCACTTTACAAAAGTGGGAGCAGGGCAGAGGCAGGAAACTATAGACCATTTAGTTTGACCTCAGTGGTAGGGAAAATGATGAAATCACTTCCGAAGGAAAAAATTGTTGAGTACCTAGAGGCCAGGGTAACCCATGAAGTGGGTGCATGAGGAAGGGTGCTGTCCGTTACGCCGACACCTTCCTTGCGCAATCCACTCACAGCGACCGGCAGGTAGGGTGACCGGATGAGGGGGTGGGGTGAACTAGGCGCACAGGATGTCACTATACATACACTTGTGGGGGGGTGGAGCGAGCACAGTGAGCGTGGGCTGGGAGGGGGTGGAGAGGATGTAGGGTGTGGTGCTGCGGTCATCGGTTGAGCTGCAGCGTGGTGTCAGGGACTGGGCAGTGGTTGGGATGGCTGAGGTACTGGGTTTGGGTCTGGGCGCTGGTGCAATTTTTATTGCTCCCAGCCTGAACCTTTTATTTTATTTTTACTACTTTCACCCCCAGACATGTACCCTCTGGAGTTGAGAATCCTTTAATGGGGGTGGCTATGAGGGGGTGTGCGAGCAAACCCCCACAGAAAGTAGTAAATATATGTCCTGGCACCATTGTGTTGGTGTGTTAGGTGTCAGGTGCCGAAATGTGTTCAGCACTCTGACGGAGCGATAACGGTGATCGTCTTTAGGCATTTGCCATTATCACATAGACCCCAGAGGCCAGTGGGGCACAGGACGCAAGGCAGCATGGTTTCACAGCAGGAATGTCAGATGAACCTAATATATTTCTTTGACTGGGTGACCAAAGTAGTAGACCAAGGAGGGGCTGTGGATATGGCCTACCTATAATTTAACAAGGCATTTGACACAGTCTCACACAAAATATTTATATACAAGTTAGCCAGCCTTGGAGTAGGTCCCAAGGTGGTAGCCTGGAGAAAAACATGGCTGGACAACAGGATGTAAAGGGTAATAGTAAACGGAGTCCACAGTGAAGAAAGGAGTGTAACCAGCAGGGTACAACAGGGTTCAGTGCTGGGACCGGTCCTCTTTAATGTCTTTATAAGTGACATTGGAGAGCACCTGGAAGGAAAAGTATGTCTCTTTGCAGATGACACAAAGATCTGCAACAGGGTTGATACACAAGGTAGGGTGGAAAGGATGAAAAGGGAATTGGCAAGGTTGGAGGAATGGTCAAATATATAGCAGCTCAGATTCAATGCAAAGAAGTGCAAAGTAATGCATTCAGAAAACAAAAACCCAGGGGAAGAGTACACAATGGGGGTGAGTTAATAACAACAACAAAAATCGAAAGAGACCTAGGAGCAATTATATCAGATGACCTAAAGGTGGGCAAGCAATGTGAGAAGGCAGTAAGGAGGGCGAGGGGGATACTGGGAAGCATAGGGAGAGGCATCAACAGTAGAAAACAGGAAGTTGTTATCCCTCTGTACAGACAGTTGGTAAGACCCCATCTGGAGTACTGCATGCAATTCTGGCGACCCCATCTCTGCAAAGGCATACACAGAGTGGAGGCGGTTCAGAGGAGGGCAACCAAAATGGTGCAGGGTCTGCACCAGAAGACATACGAGGAAAAACTAAAGCAGCTTAATATGTATACTTTTGAGGAAAGGAAGGAGAAGGGGGACATGATAGAAACTTTCAAGTATCTCAAGTGAATTAATAAAGTACAAGAGGGTAGCATCTTTCAGAAGAAGAGATGTGCAAGAACTAGGCGGCACAATTTGAAGATAGAGGGGGGACGGCTTACAGGTAATGTTAGAAAGTATTTTTTCACCGAGAGGATTGTGGATGCATGGAACAGCCTTCCTGAGGAGGTTGTGGAGTCAGGAACAGTGGAAGAATTTAAGAATGCATGGGTCAGACATAAGGCAATTCTAGTGGGGGTAGGAGGAAGTAAGCTGTTGACTAACTAGAATCTGCAGCTTATCCATCAGGTAAGGAAATGGGCAGACTAGGTGGGCCAAGTGGTCCTTATCTGCAGTCAAATTCTGTTTCTATGTTTCTATGTTACACCTTGTTCATGAGGGATAGGATAAAATCCTTACAATTACAGGAAGCGGGATGGGTATGGGGCCTGAACCAGTTTTAGTGTAGGTTATTGCAGGATGAGAGATGGCATTAGTGTCACAGTGGTGTACTGGTCCCTGGCACAGAAGGAAGAAACTGACAGAGATGAGTGTAACAATAGAGATGGTGGAAGAACTGGGGTGGTGCTGAAATTGGAGGACTTCAACATACCAGACAGGAGCATAACAATGGAAGGGAATGAAAGGGGCCAGGCCCTGGTAGATGAAATTCAAGAAGCATTTCTAATACAGAAGGTAGCAGAACCCACCAAAAAATGGGCCTTACTGGATATGGTACTGACAAACAGGGATTGTGTAGGGGTGGTAACGGTGGAGGAACCACTGGGATCGAGTGATAACAGGACCATGTGGGGTGAAGTCAAACTGCATGCAGATAGGGTACACATTAGGAATAAGTTCCTAGACTTCAAGAGGGTAGATTGACAGGCCTCTGCACAAAGATCGTGGAGAAGGGTAAGATGGAGAAGGTGCCACGGTGTTTTTCCAAAGTGGTGACAGAGGCAATACCGGAAAAAAGAAATACTTTCATCGGGTACAAAACTAGTCAGACATGTAAGAAAGCCAGCACTCCAAATAAAACAAATTCCACAAGGTAAATATGCAGTAAAAGGCTAATTTATTTACTCTGCATGGCATAGTCTTGAGGACTACATGGCCCCAACACTTTGACCTGCACCCATGTGTTCCTCACAGGGCATCAGACTAAAGAGGACAGGAGGGATTATCAAAAAAAGGTTTAATGTGGTCTCTTTGGATCAGTGAGACAGGTGAAAGTGGATATGATGAAGTTAGTGGAGGGAGTTAAAGAAGGCAGCAAAGCATCTTATCGATATAATGTGAAAGCAGTACAAATCAAAACCAGGAAGGGTTGGTTAGACTCTGGGAGGGGGAGGGTTGGGAAGAAGATAAGAAGGGGAGGGTCAGCTTACCAAACAAATATTTCTATTCATTGGGGAAGAAAGGGGCCCACTGCCAGAATGTAACAATAAAGCCAGTGTGGGGTCATTAGCAGAGTACCAACATGAAGCTCATCATAGAGGAGAGGGTATTAAAAGTCTTACAGGTACTCAATGTGGATAAATCAATTGGCTCAGATGGGATGCATCCAAAGGTGTTGAGGAACATGGAGCAGGTCTTGTCAGGACTTCTGGCAGATCTCTTAAACTGCTCTTTGGAAATGGAGGAGATGCCAGGGGATTTTAAGACAGTAGATACAGCACCCCTACAAAAGCAGGGAGAATGAGATGAACCAGTCACAGATTACTCAGTCCGGTATTGATAGTGTGGAAACTATCAGAATCAATAATACAGGACATCTGTTAGGGCTTCTTGAGGCAAATAGTCTGCAGGACACCAGGAAGTATGGTTTACTAAAGTGAGATAGTGCCAGAAAATCTGACTGAATTCTTCAACTGGGTGACAAGTGCTATGGACAAGGGTTCGGCAATGGATGTCCAATACCTAGATTTGAACAAGGCTTTATATTCTGTCCCACATGAGTATTTGGCTAGAAAAATGAGCAACTTGGGGAAAGGAGATGATAATTTATTTTTTATTCATTTATTCATTTTTATGTTTGCTTGCACGCTTGTGCAAGAAACATAGTGCCACCATCCGAGTTTTTGTAGGTGTGGCACCCTGTTTCCAGTTTAGTCAGTGTGTTTGCAGGGGCGGCCACAGTTCACCAATGAATGCTGCAGTTATCTATGACAGCAGTTGAAAATGCAGTGGCATACAGTTGAAAGGGAGAGACCACTTCAGTAAGCAGCGATAAGATAGTGTTGATTAGCATATTGCCAGCAATCCTGCTTGTATACGTCTCTGCTTTCTCTTCCTGTAACATAAATTCAGTTTGAAGTGAACTACGGCCAATGAGGGTGCTGAATCCGCCATCGGCTCAGCGCCCCCCCAACACACTTTCAGGTGCCACGCTGGGAGCCCACCCCAGCGTGGCAAATGTTCGTCTGCTGCCCCCCCCAAACACACTTCCAGGTGCTATGCTGGGAGCCCACCCCAGCATGGCAAACCTCTGTATGGCCAACGGGGGTGCCCAATCCCCCATTGGCTCTACTGCCCCAAAACAAAAGTTCCAGCTGCCATGCTGGGAGCTCACCTCGTGTGGCAAAAGTCCTCCATCATCTTCCTAAAAGAAAAAAAGACCTAAAAACCAAAAACGGTCCCTCGCTGCTTGTCTTGCCCCTTCCCCTCACCTGCGCCCACCCTCTGTGCACCCTGCCTCCCCACACACCCACCTCACCCCATACTTACCTCTGGAGTCTGGCATGATGATATTCAGTTGATCAGGAACATGTCTGCTCTCTTCAAAGCTGACCGCGAACTGAAGAAATGCCGGTAAGCTGTATAATGGAATAAATAGGGTGTTTTCAACTTTGCTGCATATCTCAGGCATTTTTTGGAATTTTGGCACCAAATTTTCAACATGGGGTTTTTGGGACTCCTACTCATGAATTATGGCACTGCCATAGCATTAATCAGCCCCAAAAGGTGATTTTGCAGTCACTGCGCGGAACCACCTTTTGGGACTAATTTATGAAATGATAGTGTCACAGTTCATGAGGTAGGCCCCCCAAAACCCTATGTTGAAAATTTGGTGAAAAAATTCCCCAAAATGACTAATTTACGAGCGTGCATTGTGCAGTTCCTACACACGCTTGTAAGTTTGCAAATTTTTTATATTTTTACTCCAGATTCTCAACATTGCCACCTTACCACACTTTGTTTTGAGCAGTACAGCTGTCATTTTTCACATCTTGTTGAAAATGTGTTTCCGGGCATGTAGCGCACAACTGCGCAGTTGGTGTGCAAAATCAATGTTCGGGACAGATTAAGAAAATCACAGTGACACTGTTCATGAGCAGAGGTCTTAAAATCGCTATGTTAAACATTTGGTGACAAAAGTCCATAAAATGACTGTGTTATGAACGAACATTGCACAGTTTCCATGCACCCTTGTAAGTTCATGAATTTGTAATATTTTCAGTCCAGACTTTCACCACTGCCATTTTTCCACACTTTCTTATGAACAGTACATCTGTCATTTTTCACACCATGGCCAAAATGTGTTTTCACACTTCCAATGCAGAAATGCGTGGTTGCTGTGGGAAATCACTGTTCGGGTCAGATTCAGAAAATCACAGTGACACTGTTCATGAGTGGAGGTCCCAAAATGCCTGTGTTGACAATCTGCTGTACAAAATCCCCAAACTAATTACATTACTGGTGTGCGTTGCACAGTTTCTGCACACACTCATGACTTCACCAGTTTTTTAAATATTTTTACTGCAGATTTTCAATATTACCATTTTTTACACCTCCCCATGAACAGTACTGTTGTCATTTTTCACATCCTGTTTGAAATGTGTTTTCGCACCTGTGGTGCCAAAAGGCATAGTCGCTGTGCAAAATCAGCTTTCGACTAATGAACTGATATTGCCACTGTTCATGAGGTGAGGTCACAAAAAAACCATGTTGAAAATTTGGAGTATAAATATCAACGAATGCCTGAGGCGTTAGGGTTTCCAACCATAACGCCCCACCCTATAGAGACTGACAGGCATCAGGGGTGACATTTGGGATTATCGCCTGTAATGCTCATTCCATTCCACCCCCACCCACACCCTGCAGCCAGTGAGAGGCATCGAGGTGTGCTACAGCACCCATGTCACTGTATTTCCTGATGGAATGGGGTGAACATAAGGATCAAAGACCCCAAGGCACACCGTGACACTTGTCAGTGTCTGTAGGGTAGGGTGTGGTGAAATGGCATGGTCATTATGCCTGATGACCCAAAGGCACACCACAATGCCTGTCAGTATCTGCAGGGTGGTAGTGGGGTTGGCTTCAGTTCAATACTTCACTGCCATTCCTATTATGTAGCTCTGTAACTCCTACACTACCAATGCCAATGCCAGCAAGCAAACATTTGGCATTGACAAATGCTTGTTACGTTTGTCATGCACGCAAGTGCAGATGAACTTGTTGATATGAGTGTTGCTAAACAGGGGTGTGAGAGGTGGCAGCCCAATGGCCAGCGGAGCTGCAGGGGCCAGTCTGTGGATGGCAAATCAGCAGACAGTGTCCTCATGACACTGTTTTGCTGAAGGGGTTGGTCTCAGCAAACATTTCGAAGAATAGAGCTGATGCTGCACGTGGCCCTATCCTTTGAAATGTGATCCCTTCAGCTGCCACATAGTGTGTCTTTCCTCGTTAAATAATTTCCCTCTTCCCTGCACCCCCTTAGTGTGTTTTTCCTGGTTAAACAATTTCCCCGTTCCCTGCTGCAGCTCAATGCACCTTCCCTGGTTAAACAATTTCCCGTTCCCTGCTGCAGCTCAGTGCGTCTTCCCTGGTTAAACAGTTTCCCGTTCCCTGCTGCAGCTCAGTGCATCTTCCCTGGTTAAACAATTTCCCTGTTTCCTGCAGCCAATTAGTACATCGGCATCCTCCACGCCACAACTATTATAATTTGTGATACACTGGGTGCCCACCCCAGTGTGCCTAAATTTATGAGTATTCTTTTTACCTGTAAATTCAGAAAACCTTCCCTTGCAGTTTTTTACTATTTTTTTCACCTGTAAAATGAAAACCATCCCATCGTGTCTCCCCATCCCAACCCCCCTCTGCACACCCACCTCCCTGCACCCCCCCTTACCTCATACTTACCCTCCAAGGTCAGCGGACGCAATCTTCTGCAGAGCGGGACATGTCTGCACTCTTCAAAGCCGACCGGCAAACTGAAAGAATTTAAGGTAAGCCATATAATGGGAATCAATGGGAGTTTCAACTTAACTTGATATCTCAGGCATTTTTAGGAATTTTAGGCCACATTTTCAACAAGGGGTTCTTGGGACCCCACCTCGTGAACATGTTAGTGTCATTTCGTTCCTCTATCCCGAAAGGTGATTTTGCTGTCGCTGCACAGAATCACCTTTTGGGACCAAGTAATGAAACGAGAGTACCACTGTTCATGAGGTAGGGTCCCAGAAAGTACATGTTGCAAATTTGGTGAACAAATTCTAAAAAATGACTGCGTTACGAGCATGCGTTGAACACTTTCTAAGCACACTCATAACTTCACCAGTTTTTAATATTTTCACTACAGATTTTCATCATTGCCATTTTTTCATACCTCCTTATGAACAGTATAGCTGTCATTTTTCACATCCTGCCTGAAATGTGTTTTTGCACCAGTTGCACAGAATGGCATGGTCGCTGTATGAAATCATCTTTGGAGATGGTATAACAAAATCACAGTGCCACTGTTCATGAGAGCAGGTCCCAGAAAGCCCATGTGGAAAATTTGGTGAAAATATTCCAAAAAATGACCGTGTTACCGGCGTGCATTGCACAGTTTCTATGCATGCTCATAACTTTGCCAATTTCTCGTATTTTCACTCCAGATTTTCAACATTGCCATTTCTGTCACACCTCCTCATTAGCAGTACAACTGCCATTTTTCACATCCTGCCCAAAATGTGTTTTAGCACCTGTGGCGCTGAATGGCGCAGTCACTATACAAAATCATCTTTTGGGACTGCGGAACAAAATGATAGTGCCACTGTTCATGAGGTGATGTCCCAAAAAGCCCATGTTGAAAATTTAGAGTGAAAATACTAACAAACATCTGGGGCATTAGGGTTTCCAAATGTAACCCCCCCACCATGTAGAGAGTGACAGGCA